>JACSVZ010000019.1:8047779-9247779 GCA_014706295.1 Lycocorax pyrrhopterus obiensis
TGACACATTGCCACGTTCCTGGGTATTTATAGGATCACGTTTAGTCACCCAATCTGGGCTACCCACGACTGAACACCATGAACACCACTCAGTCCTTGTGGGAAGGGACTGTTAAATCATGTCCTTGTGTTTGGAGACACAAATAGAGCTTCTTGCTCAGAATTGATTAAAGGATAATTAGATATCTGTAAGGTTTTGGGTTGTTTTTTTTTTTCTGGATAATAAAAGCTTTTTTCCTTTACAGGGCCCTAAAGGTGAAAGAGGTGAAAAGGGGGAAGCAGGTCCCTCTGGTGCTGCTGGTCCACCCGGCCCCAAAGGCCCACCAGGTGATGATGGCCCCAAAGGCAGCCCTGTAAGTACCCCTTTAGTCTTTCCTTACCTTACCCAGCAGAGATTTCTGCATGAAAAGACATTTTCCAGAGATGTCTGTGGAAATCTGAAACAGTTTCCCAGCCACAGAATTGCCCCTCTGGTGACCCATGATCTCAGCCCCCTTCTTTAGGGTGCTGATGAGGGAAAGACCTCCCTGTACCATATTTCCCAGAAATACTGGAATTATCAGTGCTTTTTGCAGGCTATCAGGAATCTCACCCCATGGAGAGGAGCCGCAGCAGGGTTGCTTTGTGTTTAAGGCTTTCCAAGGTCTTCTGCACCAGAGCAGAGCTTCCAAAACAGGATCAAGGAGATTTATTGGATTTGGGAGCTGTACCTTTACACCCAGGCCACAAATTTCTATAGCTCTGGTGGAGCCAGTGGAGCTCTGCTGATTTACACCAGGTGACAGTGGTACAGAGTTTATCTTGCAGGCTCCTCTGATGCCTGAAATTGATGGTGAGATGAGGCAGGATGGCACAAAGCAGCAGGAGTTTAGTCATCCCTCCTAACAGATGGGATTTGGGATATCTGTGACGGGTTGCAGGCTGTGCCTGGAATCATGTGAAGCACCCGACAGACATTGTATGGGGAAGAATGGTGAAGTGTTTCAGTCATTAAATGCTCTGAGAGGCTGCTCTTGTGAAAAATACCACACATTTTGCAAAGCAAAACCTTCCAATCTGCACATTCCCAAAGCTGGGAGGATTCTGCTGTCGCCAGGCCGATGGATTTCTGAAGAGCTGGGATGGAAGTCCCAGTGTTGCCTTTGGAGCTCTGGTAGTCAGGATGCAGATCTGGGCTGGCTGGGACAGGGTGAAAACAGGGCAGCTGCGAAGATGGGATGTGGGGTTGGGATGTGGGGTTGGGATGTGGAGTTGTGTTCATAGGAACTGGAATTTTACTCCGTAAGGTGACTCCCCATGGTGTCACTGGTGCTCTCCAGGTGCAACACCTCTGATTTGGGAATATTCCTCTCTCTTTGCAGGGTCCTGTTGGTTTCCCTGGTGACCCTGGTCCTCCTGGAGAGCCTGGCCCAGCTGTAAGTGTTGGTCTCACAGAGCTTCCTCCTCCTGCTGTGGTGGAACTCAGCTGTGCTGCTCATTCCCAGCAGCTCCCCTGGTATTTCCTCTGCTCAACTCCATTCACACCCTAAAAACACCTCCTTGTTCCTTTTTGCCTCCTTTTTAGGGTCAAGATGGTCCCCCTGGTGACAAAGGTGATGATGGTGAACCTGGACAGACTGTGAGTACCTGGAGAGATGAGAGGCTGTTCCCTCACAGTGCCCGTGGCTCTGTGTCAGCTCCAGGGACTCTGAGCCTCTCATTCCCACCAGAATTTCCCAATGGGAATTGCCTCACTGAGGATCTCATTCCCTCCTGTCTGTGTCATCCATCCATCCACGGATCCATCCCTCCATCCATCCCCATCCAGACTTAGCACCACATCCCAAAGGCATAAATTATCTCCTGGGAGAAACACCATCCAAGCCTTGCTTTCAGCTTTTCCTTCTGCCATTGCGTGGTTGGAAGGCTAAAACAGGATCCCACCTGCACCCCGAGGATGGTGTTGGGCTGGAGCTCTCCACGCCCGGGCTCCGGCACAAACTCCAGAGCCTGACTCAGGTTTTCCTGCCTGTTCCACATCCCCTGGTGCACTCATGGCTTGTTCCCCTCCCCTCTCTCCCTGCAGGGTTCCCCTGGGCCCCACGGGAGAGCCAGGCCCTCCGGACCCCCGGGGAAAAGGGTGAGTTGGTTGTTTAGGACATTTTCCAAATGCATTTCTTCTTAAAACTCATGTTGTTACTAAGCCTGCAATAAATGCTGTGTAAATACTGTGTAAAATAGGTGATAATTAAAGAAAAGAAAATGATGCACCACCCACAGCCTTTGGAAAATTGATGGGAGCTGCCAGGCGAATCCCATGGATTTTTTTTTTTTAAAGATGTTAACAGCCCAAGAAAATCCAAGGATGAGGTGTTCCTGCTCTTCCTGCCTTGCTGGCAGAACCCAGGGATTCATTTAGCAAGGAGCTAATTTAAAAAGCTTCTCAGAGATATTTGTCTCCATTTTGTCTCCTTCCCTGGGGCTGGAGCATCGTTTTGCTAATTCCAACGGGCCGTTGCAGATCAGCGGGATCTAATTGTGTTCTCCATCTATTCTGGGCTTTCTTTAGGGCCCTCCTGGTCCAGCTGGTCCGAAGGAAGGCAAGGAGAGAAAGGAGCCAAGGTAGGAGCTGAATGGGATTTCACTTCTCCTGTGTCCTTGATATTCCAAGAGGATCTTCCTCTGCCAAGGCAGGGAGTTGATTTTGCTGCGTGTTACAACAAATTAGCCTGAATTTGGGGCCACTGGCCTCAAATCTGAGCTCATGTTTCAGCCCTTAACAAGCTCTGTGGAGATAATTAGGGCTTGGGAAGGTCACGGGAATGTTTTCCTTCGTTTGAAACACCCAAGTGCTGTATTTGGCAATTTAATGTGTTGTAAATAACGGGCTGTGCACGGCCCCGTGTCCTTTCCCAGGGCAAACACGGCATTAATGGGCCAGGATTGTCTGGGGGGAAATGGAGATGGGATTGGGAATTACAGATCCCATTGTGGCAGCACAGGGGAGGGAGGATGGATGTCCCTGAACCCAGCAGAGCTCTGAGCCAAAGGGTAAATTCCTGCTGGAATTCAGGCAAGGCTGGAAAACTGAAGGAATTTGGAGAGTGCCCGAGGTGGAGGGAGCAGCAGGGAAAATCAAGGAGCAGAAAGTTTCATGGGCTTTGCATGGATCTGCATCCACTCCATGACATCCTGGCACTATCTCACAAACTCATCTGATGTCCCAGCACAAACTCACCATCCCTGCCTCTTCATCCAGGGGGAAGCTGGCTTGGAAGGACCTCCTGGGAAGACTGGGCCCATTGGTCCCCAAGGTGCTCCAGGGAAGCCCGGTCCTGACGGCCTTCGTGGGATTCCTGGTCCAGGTTGTGAGTATTCCCAGTCTGAGAAGGCTTCTGGGCAGGTTGTTCCTGTATCCCACCTGCCTGGAAGATGCCTTTTCCCAGCGTTCTGTCCATGCTGGAATGCCTGGCAGCAGATAAAGTGTATTTCATGGAAATAATGGAATGGAGAATATAATCTCCCAAGTGTTTCATTGGAGTCTTGGATCTTCAGCCACTCTCCATGGGTGATTTTCCATGACCCACAAAGTCCCTTTTCCAGCAGAGATTTGAGCGTGGAAGGAACTCAAATCCTTTTGCTTTTTGCCATCTGTGAAAAGCCAGGGCAGACATTCCCTGGCATAGGTGAATAATCAGAATATTCCCAGCTGGGAGCGCTGCTGTCACTGGGAATGAGGGAATTGCACTGTTTTTTTCCAGGGTGAACAAGGTCTCCCGGGATCCCCTGGCCCAGATGGTCCTCCAGGCCCAATGGTATGTCCAGAGCATCCAATTCCACGAGTTTTTGAAATGGATGAATGAGTGTGACATGAATTCATTCCCTCTTTTGTTTCCCCCGTCTCCCAAAGGGCCCTCCGGGTTGCCTGGTCTGAAAGGAGACTCTGGCCCTAAAGGGGAGAAGGTGAGAATCCACACAGGATCCCATTCCTGATCCCTGGTGGGATGTGGGGGGACAAATGTCACTGCAGAGGGGTCCTGCAGCTGCAGGACAAGGCTGGGGAGGGTCACCAGCCCCATGTGACAGCTTCAGGGGAGAGATGGAGCACTCTGAGTGCGCCCCAAGGAGCTGTGCTGTGGGTCAGCGTGGAGGTGCAGAGCCCTGGCCCGTTCCAGGGTGTGATTCTCCACCCTATAAACATTTCTGCCATGTATTTATATTTCTATAACCCCAGGGAATGAGCAGCTGCTCCAGTGCAGAGGTTCTTTCTGTATTTGTAGCATTTTCTGCTGCAAAAATCTCCTGTTTCGCTCTGCTCTGCCACTTGCGCGTGCCAGGGATTGCTACAAACTCCTCTCTCACCTCGCTCAGACATTTGGGGTTGGATCTAGAGATGTCTTTGCTCTCTCCAGTTAGAAATCCTAATTAACAGCTGCTGTTTTCCCCCAGGGTCACCCAGGTTTAATTGGTCTCATTGGCCCGCCAGGAGAGCAGGGAGAAAAGGGTGACAGAGGTCTCCCAGGCCCCCAGGGCTCAGCAGGACCCAAAGGAGAGCAGGTAAATATTCCAGAAAAACTTTCCTGGAATGTGCTTTGGGGCATTGCACCCTCGAGGAGGTGCAGCACAGCAGAGATGGGCAGCCCAGGCAGGAGATCCTTGCCAGTTTTTGAGGGATATTTTGTGTGTTAATGTGGTTGTTCTACGTGTGAAACATGGATCTGCCCAGAATGACCCATTTTTGTGGGAAGCAGATTCTCAAGGGTCGTATGAAAGAGTTGAATAAACTTGGAGGGATGGTGCCATTAAATATTCATCTAAAGGGCTGATTTTAAAAGTGTGAGCCTAAATGAGCTGGGAAATTCCTTATCCACGCTCTTGTCCTGGTTTAAAAACCAGTTAAACCTCCAGACTGGAATGGATTCCTCCCAAACTGGGTGGTCACCTGTGAGCAGGGGTTGGATGTGTGGTTTTGGGCCAGAATTGCCAATCAATAATTGTTTTGCTGTTATCTTTTAGGGTATCACAGGTCCTTCTGGACCCATCGGACCTCCAGGGCCCCCAGGATTACCGGTAGGTGACCAGGAATGATCTTGGAATTCCCTGGGAGCTGCACAGGCCCTCAGGAGCCACTTTGGTGCTGCCAGGAATGCCCAGCACAGCCCTGGCTGTAGGAGGATGTTGGTCACAATTAAAACCACTTGGATGAGTTCCAGGAGTGCTGGAAGTGATGTGGGAGATGGGCACAGGGAACTCATCCCACCCTGTTTCCCTCCCCTTTTCTTTTGGAATATCTGCACTCCCACAGTGATTTATTGCCCTTTTTGCTGCTTTGGATCACTTTTTTGGATGCCCAAAGGCCTCATGCTGCACCCTGGGGTGCCCAGCTGGGTGTCCTGAGCAAGGAGCTGGGATCAGCCCCACATTGCAGGAATCACCCAGCAGCTTTGCCAGTCCCCACTGGGGCAGGAGCGTGGAGCACAGATTGCTCTGACACAAATGCTCTTTGTCTGTTGGCAAATAAAAGCAACACCCAGCTCCTCAGTGGATGGGGAGAATGGAAATAGGGAGGGAATTTTTAAAAAATTCCCTTTCTGTGCGAGGAGAGCCTGAATTCTCTGCTTGGAAATGAACTGACTCCTTTCTGTATTTGTCTCCCCACAGGGTCCACCTGGTCCCAAAGGTGCTAAAGGCTCATCAGTGAGTACAGACACAGCTAAAGGAAGAGGCTGAGGGGTTTTTATTGAGTGTAGGACACGCTGGGACTCCCCTCATCAGTGGAATTAAGGCAATTAGCAGAGAGGACTTAGCAAACTCTGCCTTTCCAGGCTGCCTAAGCCCGGGGAGTGATAATTGGGAAAGGTTTCTGTGCCACCACTGCACTTCCCTGAAGAGCAGAGCAGCAGAGCTCACAAGGAGCAGTCCAGTGCTTAGTCCTGAGGAGAAAAGCTGCTGCTGGAGAGTGCAGGGATTAAAAATAGCCCGTGAAAAGCGGGAGGTGGGAAGCTGGGAAGGGAAGAACTCGGTGAGAAATGAGACTCTGGAACTTTCTGGCGCAGACCTCCTGTGCAGGCAGCTAAAAATGCCTCTTTTGGGCAACTTCTTAGTGTCTTTCTGCCATCCAGAAGTCAATGTTTTATTAATTAGAAGATTTTATTTGACTTGTGAAACTGTTGGATTGGTTGGGAGAGTTAAAGATTTTATGCATTTATTCCGTAGGAAGCATAAGAAAAATTTGACTCTAACTCCAGGTGTTCGATCTTCTCTTTTACCTAAAACACCAAAAATACCAATTTTTTGAGGGTGGTGGGTACAGGGAGGCTCCTCTTGTGTGCCTGAAGGGACAAAAATGAAGCTTTAGCCACAGTTTTAGTGTTTGGGATGTGACAAAAATAACAGGTGAATTCTCCTGAGTAGCTCCTGATTTTCCCTTGTTTTCCACGCAGGGTCCCACAGGTCCAAAGGGTGAATCAGGTCTTCCTGGCCCCCCAGGGCCTCCTGTAAGTAGAACCCATAAGGTGAAGCACAAAACGAGGTTCAGACTTGAAGGGTGCTGGAATTTGGGAAGCAGAAAACCTCTGGACAAAGATTCCTTGCCAATCCTAGCAATGGATTGGAATCTCTTGGAGATGCTGGGGGAGAAAGCAGGGTGGGAAGGGAGGGGTTGTTAATGGGAAGAGGACAAGGGAAGGTGGAAGATGTTGAATCCAGAGGTTTTATCAGCACCATCCACGGGTGTTTTCAACGTTCAGTGTGTATTTTGGGACGTTTGCTGCTTTGTCCATCTCTTTGTCCTTTTCCCAATGGAATGAGAAGTTGTTTCTGGTTTTCCTCCACACATCAGGGGTCCTCCTGGAGAAGTCATCCAGCCCCTGCCCATCCAGGCTTCCAAGAGGACCAGGAGGAACATCGATGCCAGCCAGCTGCTGGACGACGGGAACGCCGACAACTACATGGACTATGCCGACGGCATGGAGGAGATCTTCGGCTCCCTGAATTCCTTGAAACTGGAAATCGAGCAGATGAAGCATCCCTTGGGCACTCAGCACAACCCAGCACGGACCTGCAAGGACCTGCAGCTCTGCCACCCTGATTTCCCAGACGGTGTGTCCCGGGAGAGAGGGAATGTGGGGAACTCAGGGGTTTTCCAGCTGCACACGGAAGTGAGGGCTGGAAGAGGAGTAATCTGGGGAATCCGTGGGGAGTGTGGGCTGGTGGAGAAGGAATGTGTAGAGTTGGACTGGATATCATTGGACAGCCCTTCCAGCTGAAATGTTCTGTTCTAAAAGCGAGGATATGGGATGAAAAATCTTCTTTAGCTGGCACCAGAACATGACCAGTTCTCAAAAAAAACGACATATAAATAATAACCCATGAGAGATGAAACATCCCAGGTGAGGAGGTTGCTGGAGTGCCTCTGTCCTGATCCTTTCTTCCCTTCTCTTCCCTCATCCAGGTGAATACTGGGTTGATCCCAACCAAGGATGTTCCAGGGACTCTTTCAAAGTTTACTGTAATTTCACGGCTGGTGGAGAGACCTGCATCTTCCCCGATAAGAAATCTGAAGGAGTAAGTCCATACCACCTTTGCTTTCCCCCCTCTATCCTGGTGATAGGTGGTTTTCTGATATGAATATTCATAGACAGCCAATTTCAGGAGGACCAAAGATCCAGAACGTTCCTTTGTTACACAACATTATCTCCTAAAATAATACGGACTACGTTGACAAAGAGAAAGTCAGATTTCAACTGGGATTTGGGACAAACCTCTGATGATTTCCCAGGCATGATCAATGCAAAAACCTTAATTTTTTGGAACTTTGCTGTCCAAGGCAGGGGTGTGTGTCGGTGCAGGATTTGGGGGCTCTGTTTAACTCATTACTGTGTCCCCTCCCACAGCCCTGCTCCCCTGCCTGCATGCCCAAGCAGCACTGATTCCCCTCCCCTCCCTGTGTCTGCAGGCAGAGCAGATAAATGTTTACCTCCTGTCATTTTTCCTGCTGTTTGTTGTGGGTAAAATGATCCTAAATGATTGCAGGGAGAGGCTCTGAGCTCTCCCTGGCACCGCTGCACGAGGTTGATGAAGTTCTTTGTGCAATGATGCTCTCAGCTCAGCCATACCCATCATTTTTTGTCCTGTATCCCTGCACTCTGTTTTCCAGAGCTGCTCTTCCCGCTGCCTGGGGACCAGCTCTGGCACTGGCCAAGCAGAAACACAACGATTCAGCCTGGGGGGAGCTGTGCCAGTGTCACAGTTGTGCTCCAGCTGTGACAAAGCGGAGCCGTTCTCCTGCTGAATTTCATCCACCAGAAATGCGTGTCAGCACAGGACAAATGTCACGCAACATAAATCCTCCCTGAGTTTTTCTTGGGGCTGTTTAAAGAGGAGATGGATTTCCTCTTCCTTTGCATCACTGTGCTGTGTTTCTCCTCAAAATCTGACGGCTCAAAAAGCAGAGTCTGCCCGTGATCTTTCAGAGCCTCGAGCTCCTGCTGGGCTGGTTCTGTGAGGGGCTCTGTGGAGCTGCAACGCTCCTCAAACACAAATTCAATGCTGGGATCCATAAGCAAAAGCTTTTCCCATCCAGAGGGATGCAAACAGCGACCACCCCAGCCCTGGGTGGTGGCTGGGTGGGTTTGGGATGAGCCACAGCAGAGTTTCAGCCGTGGTTCCTCTCAGCTCATCCCTCACCCAGCACAAACACTCAGGTTTGCTCTGCAGTTCTCGTTCTGGGAAGGGAAGGGAAGGACAATCTCCAGGCACCTGTAGCTGGGCTCTTGTTTTTGGAGAGATTTACAGCACAAATGAGGGGGGTGTGGGAGGCTGAGGGAGCAGCCACGCTCCTTCCTTGTGCTCTGACTCAAAAAAAACTGCTTCAGCTGCTGAGCTGGGGCTGCCGTGAGGGTGCTCTGATGGCTCATTCCTTGTCCAGCTCACGCCCTGGGTCACTGCAGGGACCCTGGAGCTCCATCCCGAGTGTCCAGCACGGTCTGTGCTGCTCCTCAAACACAGCAGGCAGGCAGAGGCTTCTCCTTAATCACATCCTTTGCCTTTCCCAGCCCCACAGCACCTGGATTTGGCATTAGAGAGGCACCAGGCTTCTCCAGCACCAGCACTGCCCTCCACACGAAGATCAATGCACCTTTTCCCATCCACGCTTCCTTTTTCCCTCTCTGTCTTCCTTTTAGTTTTCCTGCCGCTGCTGGATTTGCATCCCAAGTTTCTAGGAGGCAGAGATAGCCCTTAGCAAAGGAGGCTGGTGCCAGAGCAGCACCACTCCACCTCCTCTGTTTCAGAGCCACCTCCTGCTCTCATTACTGATGTACAAAAATTAAAAAAAAAACATTTGAAAGCAAGTTTCAATAAGACATGCAGCCTCTGGAATGAATGTAACCTTTTTAATTTTGATTTTTTTTTTTTTGTTTTTTGTTTTCTTTCTCTCTTCCCTCCTTGCCGTCCACAAACTAGGCTAGAATTACTTCCTGGCCCAAGGAAAACCCAGGCTCGTGGTTCAGTGAATTCAAGCGCGGTAAACTGGTAAGATGCATCCTGGTGCTTTCTGTTTCCCTTAACCCCCTGTCATATTTTACAGAGTAAAATGGCTCGTTGGCCCAAAGAGCAGCCTTCCACATGGTATAGTCAATACAAGCGGGGGTCCTTGGTAAGTGGCTAACCCTGGCCCTGAATCAGAGCTTGTCACCTGCTTTGGTATGGCCACACTGCTGCCCTCTGCATGCTGGACTAATCCCCCTCCCAGGCACACGGAAACGTTTAAGGTGGAATCCTGAGAGAGACCCCAAACCCACCGGAGCTGCTTCTGTCCACTCTGCCTGCCTGGGAACTTGGCAGCAGCAGGGGCTGGGCTTTGCCCTGGCTTAGAAGGGGACACGGGGCAGGTTTGTCATCACAGAGCCCTTCGGGAGTTCTGCAATCCCACAGGGAGTTCTGCATCCCACAGAGATTGCTCCTTCCCACAGGGAGTTCTGCACCCCACAGGGAGTTCTGCACCCCACAGGGAGTTCTGCAATCCCACAGGGAGTTCTGCAATCCCACAGGGAGTTCTGCATCCCCACAGGGAGTTCTGCATCCCGCAGGGAGTTGTGCATCCCACAGGGAGTTCTGCATCCCCACAGGGAGTTCTGCATCCCGCAGGGAGTTGTGCATCCCACAGGGAGTTCTGCAGTCCCGCAGGGAGTTCTGCAATCCCACAGGGCGTTCTGCACCCCCACAGGGCGTTCTGCACCCCCACAGGGCGTTCTGCACCCCACAGGGCGTTCTGCAATCCCGCAGGGAGTTCTGCAATCCCACAGGGAGTGCTCCTTCCCACAGGGAGTTCTGCAAACCCACAGGGAGTGCTCCTTCCCACAGGGAGTGCTGTTGCTGTCTCCTCAGTCCCCACTTGGGTGTCCCCACGTTGCTGTCCCCCAGCAGTGCAACCTCACCCCAAGAGCTGAGAGATCCCCAAAATGATGCTCCAGCCCGGAGCTGTCCCCCAGAGGGGATCTGCACGTCTCTGGCCTCTCTAGGACAGGTTTGCCCCAGAGGATGGGTTTTGTCTCCCATATGGAGATGAACCACACTGGGGCCTCCCATGCTGCCCCAGAGCTTGGGGGACACAAAGTCATTTATTTAAAGGAAGGTTTCCAGCCAAGCCTAATGGAAAGGAATTTAACTGAGTCACAATTCAGGATTTTTTTCAAGGGGGAAGAGCTGTTTTAAGGTCAAGCAACATTTGATGTCAGCAAGACACAAACCAGGAAAAGCTCTGGTTTCTTGTCCTGTAACAGGACACCCACGTTGTGAGATCACTCCCACAGAGACCCAGGCCTGGCCAGGGGTGTCAGATTTGTGTCTTAAGCCACAGAAACGTCCCCCGGGGTATCAGTCCCTATGGAATTAGCGGGATGCACATAACGAGCTCAGTCAAACCGGGAGAATTGGGGAACAGGCAAATATTCCATGGATAAAACCAACCTGCCCAGAGGCAGGAGATGCTCTGCTGTGTCCCACTGAGCTGTCCCCTCCCCAGGGCAGGAGGGGGTTCCTGCAGTGCCCCAACTTCCACCTTAAAGGGCAAACAACCCAACCCCTGCGTTGTTTCCCGCGTCTGCCGCCTTCCATCGCCACTAAAACACATTTTGCTCTGATTCTGCCCTCGAGGAGGACACGGCTTCTGTGGCTTCTCTGCATCATCAAACCAGGCTGCAAAGCCAAGGCTTCAGCCTCGAGTCTCCTTGGAGGGCAGCTACTCATAGCTTAATTACAGAGCACTTCATCAGTTCATGTTCCAAGTACCTCCACTTCTCCGTCTCCCCTGCTTCTCTTTTTCCTGGCTCTCTTAGAGGCTCAGTTGCCAGCCTAGAGCTTAGGGCTTATTCTTTTTTTAGATAAAAACATTTCTGGTGCTTCTTTGGAGCTCTTTGTTCCATCTTTTTGTGTTGTCATTTTCCTGCCTTTTTCCTTTGTTTTTTTTTTCCTTCTTTACCTGTCCTGCTTTTTCTATTTGGAAAAACAAAAAAGCCACCAGTATGTGGAAGCTCTGCCTAAGCAAACCACAAAACAGTCAAACACACAGGCCATGAAAATTTTATTTATTTATTTTAAGATTAGCTCTGATTTTGCCTCAGTCAGTACCAGGAACCATGAGATTGGAAAATTAAGGAGACTTTTTTTGCCTGGTGGATCCAAAATCAGCTGAAATTTGTGTGTGGATGGGCAGAATGAAAAGGAGTTTGGGCTCCCCTCTGGGTGCAGCTCTGCTCCTGTTATTCCATGGAGAAGGTCCCTGGTGTCTTGAGGGGCTGAGGCCACAGGGAACCCCAAAGCTGAGGGGAAGATTTCCATATAAATCCTGGGATTGCATAGCTGGGAAGATGCTGCCTTTCTCCTGGGGACACCTGAAGTAGGAGGGATGCAGTCAATATGAAATACACCCCAAGCAGCTGGGTTTGATGCTCCCACACCAGCATTAATCAGTGCCACAGAGCCCTCGGAGCCAATTCCTTACCTTTCCTGGGGATGCAGCCGAGCTGTGTTCACAAGAGGCCTGCAGATGTTTTCTCTGCTTCCCTTCTGTGTGTGTTACACACAATTGCCAGCAGCTCTAACGAGGCATCCCATCCCATCCCATCCCATCCCATCCCATCCCATCCCGTTATCCCTCCCAGCCATATGGCACCTGCCAGCACAGAGAAAAGAGGAAAGGATTGAATTTCCCAAAACTGGGCAAACATTGTGCACACAACCAGCTCCCTGTGGCTCCAGCTGCAAAGCTGGGACAGGGCTTCACCAAATCTGCAGAGGCTGAACAACAAAAAACCCTTTAAGAAGCAGCCAGGCTGCAAAGCAAGCACTGGTTTGAAATGAAACCAAATAAGAGAAGGTCCTGGCAGATCAGTAGGGCCACACTGGGGCTGTGACAAGTTCTTGGCATTTTTTGTCCCCCTCCTTCCACGTGCTGGTGGTTTTCTGGTAGCTCCTCCTGGCATGCGTGGCTCTCTCCTGGTCAGTCACATTTAACTCTCAGGAGGACAGTGCAGCAGCATCCTGACAAGCGGTTGGTACCTTTCTTTTATTTGGATGATCTCTTTTTAATTCAGTGGTTTATTGTGGTTATGAATCTCTTCTACTGTTTGCAGCCTGCACCACAACTCGGGGGTTCGTGGCACCTGGAGGAAATCCACGCTGGTTGGGTGTTTTTCTCCTGGTTGTTTCTAAAGTAACCCTCAAGCCCATCCAGGGCAGGAGCTTGGAGATGCCACCTCAAGCACAGTCAGTTCATCCCTGCAAGATCATTTTGTGGGCCATGAAAGTCCCACCAAATCCTGAATCCCCCGAGCCCTGGGATTTGGTTTCTATGAACTCTCTTTTGTAGGAATGTGTTCTCCTGCACGGGAGAAAAAAGAGCCTGGTGGGCAGAGTGGAGCAAATCCCAGCGTGCAGGAGCAGCTCCGTGCTCACAACAGGGCAGCAAATCCATTCTCCCTTAACCTGAGCGTGGCTTTTCCAACCAGGGCAGCCCCCAGTCCTTAGCAGCAGGGCCAGGATTGCTGCAGAGGGAGTGCAAAGATTGCTTCAAACCCCAGTGGTGGTACCCAGGGAAAACGAATGGGGAACATCCCAGGGTGTGCGGGACAAAGCACCCCCAGCAGTCAGAAATCAGTGTCAGACAGGACAGGAAAATAAAGCCCTGAACCCTCACAGGAATTTGTTTTCTCTCCTCTTCAAAACCTGGAGAAATACACTCAGTATTGTGTAACTCTCTTAAACTTGAGACACATCCCCAAACTTCCACCCTCTTGCAACCAGGGCTGAAATCCCTTTACCTTTTTTTTTATTCCTGCCCTCCTTGGATTTAATTTTTTTGCTCACACCCTGACCCCCATCCAGCAGGAGAACAAAAAGTTCCTGGGGGAGCAGAGCAGTGTGGCAAGAGCAGTGTGTGCTGGTGTCACTGGTGTCCCCAGCTCAGGAGCAGTGTGTGCTGGTGTCACTGGTGTCCCTCAGAGTCCCCAGCTCAGGAGCAGTGTGTGCTGGTGTCACTGGTGTCCCTCAGAGTCCCCAGCTCAGGAGCAGTGTGTGCTGGTGTCACTGGTGTCCCCAGCTCAGGAGCAGTGTGTGCTGGTGTCACTGGTGTCACTGGTGTCCCCAGCTCAGGAGCAGTGTGTGCTGGTGTCACTGGTGTCCCTCAGAGCCCCCAGCTCAGGAGCAGCATGTGCTGGTGTCACTGGTGTCCCCAGCTCAGGAGCAGTGTGTGCTGGTGTCACTGGTGTCCCCAGCTCAGGAGCAGCGTGTGCTGGTGTCACTGGTGTCCCCAGCTCAGGAGCAGCGTGTGCTGGTGTTGATGGTGTCCCCAGCTCAGGAGCAGTGTGTCCTGGTGTCACTGGTGTCCCTCAGAGCCCCCGGCTGTGTTTTCCTGTCCCTCACTGCCCAGTGTTGTCCCTTCTCCGCCTCCCCCAGCTCTCCTACGTGGACTCGGACGGGAACCCCATCGGGGTGGTGCAGATGACCTTCCTGCGTCTCCTGAGCGCCTCAGCCCACCAGAACATCACCTACAACTGCTACCAGTCCGTGGCCTGGCACGATGCCACCACCAACAGCTACGACAAGGCCATCCGCTTCCTGGGCTCCAACGACGAGGAGATGTCCTACGACAACAACCCCTACATCCGAGCTGCCCTCGACGGCTGCGCGGTACGCGGGCACCCCTGGCCCTGGGGACACCCTGGGGACACCTTGGGGACACCTCTGTCCCCTCCCCTGCTTGTCCAGCACCATCTTCCCCAGAGCAGATCACCCCCAAATTTCCTGTGGTTGATGCAGCTGTCCTTAGCATGGGAGACATCAGCTCGCTCTTCCCTAAGCTGGAAATAAATGATTCCGTGGGAATCCGTGATCCTGCTCGAAGTCAGGGGAAGCTGCAGCACGTCCAGGAGTCAAATTAATCTGATTAATCTAATTAACCTGCCTAAAAACACTGCTTGCTTTTAAAAGCCTCCCCGTGCCTTTGCTCTTACCCAGTTCCTCCCACGGGGGGGAGGCGAGCAATGGCACCCAGTTGGGGATGAAATTTGCAGGGTTTGATAAGAATCTCTTTTACTGCTTCCAGGAAATCTTGGAGGCGAAGCAGGAAGGGTTTGGTTGGAATTTTTGTTTGTGCAGCCCCAGGAAGCCTCTGGGCTGTGCTGCTCATGGGATGCATGAGCACAGCCACAATTTCCAAAGGTGCCCCACATCCTCCCATTTCTTCTAACTCCTCTTGGATGCTTGATTTTGGTTTAAACTCTGAAAAATCTGCCCTCAGGAGATAAAAATTTGGCAAAGCAGGTGCTGCCTGCATTTATTTTGAGCCCCAGCTTGCTGGTGTAAAAACATGCATAATTCCCACCCTCTGGAACTGCAGCACTCGGAGCCCACAGGACAGAAAGATTGAGATGTTTGACAAGAAAAGCTCCCCATGTAATTCGAGATTGAAATGCTTCTGTTCTGGCACAAACAGATTTTTTTTACTGATGGAGCAATGAGGAAAATCAGAGTAGAGCTTTTAAGACATTCCTGGAGAGGGAAAGGGCATCCAGCCCCCTTCTGGGAGCACTCGGGAGAAGTTTATCCTCGAGTTCTTGGTGTCTGCTGCTGGCATAACATCCTTGGCAAAAAGGGCCTTCCCCTCCCTTCTCCCTCTGGATCTCAGGGCTGCTGGAGGACCACGGGTTGCACATTTTAAGGTGGACGAGCCTCCTGAAAAGCTCTGCCTTTTAGGCAGATAAATTGGATTCATCTGCTGCACCGGCAGATCGTGCTGCCCAAAGCACAGGCAGGATATTTGAGATTGATTGATTGATTTAAAGGAGTTTGGGGTTTACAGTAAATTCTGTCCATGAAAGGTGATTCTAATCTGACTCTTAGACCCATAAAAAGGCCATTAGACATTTAGAGAACCCCACCAGGAGCTGAGAGATGCTTTTGCTTCTTTTGTGGGAGTGAGTGCTACAACCCCTTCACGTGCTGGGCTTGCCTGTGCTGGATTAATGGTTGGACTCAATGATCCTAAAGGTCTTTTCCATCCTAAATGATTCCAGGATTGAGCCCCACCCTGTGGAGATGAGGTTGGGCTGCCCCACACGGTGTTGCCACAGAGGTCCTGGCAGGACCAACCGTGTTGGAGGCTGCTGAAGCCAGAGGAGCTGCAGGGCTGATGTTCATCCCATTACTTGAAAGTGTTTTTCCTGAACTTCAGCCCTTTCCCAGTAGCTGTGCTCCAGCCTGTTCTTCCGAGACGCACAAATCACAGGGAAAGGCAGAGCCGAAAGCTGCTCCATAAATCCTCTTGTTTGTGCAGCTTTGTTCGCCCTCGGGGGCTCTTCTGCTCCTCTAATAATTATTTACATTTTGGAAAGAACCCCGTGGCCACCAGGCAGGATAAAAAGACAGCAGCACCTTGTGAATTCCATCAAACTTTAAACGTGATCTTTTCACGAATGCATTCAAATTAAATCGCTCCCGTTTGCTCAACAAGCCAGGCGTGTCCTCGGGGAGGGAAAACAACCCTTCCACAGCCACAACAATTTTCCCAGGCTCCCTTTCCAGCTTGGAAATGTGCTGGAGCAGAGTTGGAGCGTCATGATCTGCTTCTGCTCCAAGGTCTGGGCATCTCCCAGGGATTTTTCAGTGCTCACCTGAGGGCTCGTGCGCTAAATGTGCACATAAATTTGTGTTTGGGTGGTGGCACCTCTGATTCGGGTCCAGAAATTCCTGGGAAAGATCAACAGCATCTTCCCAGCAGAGTGATGATTACTGAGTTGTGCTGATGTTGGCTTGGAGGCATCCTCAGAGCTCCTCTTTCCCTCCCTCCAGGCAAGGAAGGGCTACCAGAAAACCATCCTGGAAATCAACACGCCCAAAGTGGAGCAGGTCCCCATAGTCGACATCATGTTCAATGACTTCGGAGAAGCGGCACAGAAATTTGGATTCGAGGTGGGACCAGCTTGCTTCCTGGGCTAAAATAGCCACCTGAACCTAGTCTCCAAATGAGCAACCTCGTAACCTCATTGCGCCATTTAATTAAAAACAAAAAAAGAGAAAAAAGAAAACAAAAAAGAGAAAAAAAAGAATTCCTCGTCACGTGCACGGTCTGAAACTGGACAGCGATGGGTTATTATTTTGGTTTTTCTCCCCCCCCCCTCCACTATTTTGTGGTGTCCCTGGTTTTGCCCAAATCCCTCTGTGCCCCCTCAGCCATTCCCAGGCCGGATACGGAATCTCATGACCGACAGCCACACGTGGAGACCTGGCCCTGGCCCTGCTGCCACCGCTGCTGCCCCGCGGCCACCGAGCTGAGCCCACCTCCAGCGAGCTCCTCCTTCTTCCTCCTCCTCCTCCTCTTCTCCTCGCCTGGAAGCGTTTGTTTGTTCCTAAGGGGAAAAAAAAAATCAATGGAAAAAACTTGAAGTTCCTCGTGTTCAGCTGGACGTTGAAATCCCGGCAGTCCTGGATCCGAAGCTCCTCGGAGAGGTTTTGTTGCCTTCCGTGAGGTTTGGATCAGCTCCAGCAAGGAGATGCCGTGGCCAATCCCAGAATTTTCCGTGTCTCCTCCGTTGAGTTTGCCTCATTCCGCGTTTTCCAAAGTGCTGACTCAAGGTCACGCTGGGCATCTCTTTGCCATGTCTTAAAGGTGCTTCTGTTTTTGTGTGTTTGTGAGTAAATATTTGTGTTGTATTTTATTTGAAATGTTGGAACGTTCCTGCCTTCAAACCATGCAAGTGACCTTGTCTGTATTAAAGCCACCCCATCCCAGCCAAGCTTCCACGTGGGAATGAAGACAGCAGCTCCTGTCCCCACTTCTGCCTCTTCCCAGCCCCAAACTGGGATCTGGAGGCCTTGGAATTCCTCCCAGGATGAGGTGCAAACAGCCCCCTGAGCCACAGATGCCTTCTGGAATGATTCCTTTCAAAATGAGGGAATTAAAGCCACTTTTTAACAAATTTCCTACAAATCCCCTGATCTAAAAGCAGGATCTGCGTTGAGTCTCTGCCTTTTTATTCACTCGCTTAACGCACGTATTTTAAATTAATTCTTCTTTCTTTCCTTCGGCGTTCCTTTAAAATGATAATAATTAAACCCGAATGCGTTCCCAGTGGCAGATTCCAGTGGCAGGGGAAATCCATTTGTCCTCTCTGAATATCAAGTGTAAAGAAAAACACAAAAAATGAAAAGAAAAAGGTGCTTTTTATAGTTATTTTTACATATCTCTGTGGTGCTATCTCTCTTTGATAAGTTCGACACAACACTGGGGATACCCTGCCACTGGCCAATCTCCCACTTGGCTTTTTGAGGCACTTTCAGGCAGATTTTGGCTGCTGATAAATGCATGGCACCTTCTTATCTCTTCTGTCCAAATCCTGCTCCTCTCCTTCCTTGGCTGGGCCCCAAAAAAGCATTAAAAGCATTAAATGTGCTTCCAAATTTTTTTTTCCATTCTTATTTTTTGCTTTTCCCAAGGATAGCCACACCTTTTCCCGGTGGGAAGCAGAGCAGATTGTCCTCGGTGGCTGAACGTTCGTGGTGCTAATTTATGGAGATGTTGGGTGTCCTGAAGCCGTGGGGGTGCTGCCCGCCCAGCAATCCCGGGAATTTGCAATTTTCCTGCTCTTCCCACTTTTTTTAATTCCTTCCACGGCTCACAGCGTGCTGACACCCTCGTCTTTTGCCATTTGTTTGTCCTCCTTGGCCCTTTTCCTTCTTTAGGTCTCTCAGCTGGAAATTAATCCTCGCAAGGTGGGGTTTTTTTTAATTATTATTGTCCTTTGGCCTGGAGTGTTCGGGTAAAGGGAGATTTTTCACCCCAAAGGAAAAGACATCACATTTACTGTGAAAAAAGCCTATGTATGATGTCTTTTCCCCCCTCCTGCCCAAATTGAGAGCAGCAGCATCCGAGGAAGGGAGGCAAAGCCGTGCTGGAGGGAGCGGCGATGCCAGCGGTGCTTTTTTAGGCCTGGAGGAGCCGTGTCCATCCCTCTCCCTTCTTCCCTTGTGCTCTCTCCCACTTAAGGGAATAAAAAACTCCAAAAGGTGCTACCCTAAAAGCTGCAGACTCGGGCAGCAGAGCAGTGAAAAGGAATTTAGGATAAGAAAGAAGGAATTCAGCTTCTCAGTCACCTTGGCAACAGCGGGAAGGTCGGGGAAGGTCGCACAGCCCAGCAAAGCCATATCCTGATGTTTGTCCACACCTGTGTGTCTGCCCAGGTCATGGGATTCTGTTCTCAATTCATTCTCATCAAGGGAGCTTTTTCTTTTTTTTTTTTTTTTTTTCCCCCTCTCTTTGGTTTCTCTGCTTGAAGAAGAAGAAGAAAAAAAAAAAGAAAAACAAAAAGAATAAAAAATCCCTGCGTTGAATTCCACGGTGTTGTAATTGTACTGAGCTCCAAACTGTTCCGATCCCCCCCAGACCACTTAGCTACGGTATATTGCAATAAAATTACTACTTGTATTTGCAGACCTTCTTTTTGTGTAATTTTATTTCCCTCCTCCCCTTAATATATATTGACTTGAACAAATGTTGATAAGAAAAATAAAACCTATGGAGAAAAAAAAACCAACCCCAAACTTTTAGTACATAAGGCCCTTTTTAAAATATAGTGTCAAATGCCATATTGTACATTTCTTCAAAGTCCAATAAACATGTCATAAAATTTAAGTGTAATGCCCATAAGAGCTATTTTTAAATATTTTAAACCTGTGTAATAAAGGAATAAATGTAATAGATTTTTTTTTTCAATAAATCAAGTTTACTGTTTCCACCTAAACCCCCGTGATGTGAATCTCTTCTTGGAGTTGATGGCAGCGGGATTTCCCCAGGACCCCTCTGCCCCGTGGAGCCCGAAAAGTTCATCAGAGGAGCAGTGGAAGTGCTTAAAGGTAAATAAATGCTGTAAAAGACAATCCAAACCCATTGTGGGGAGAAATTCCAGGCCTGGAATCTTTTCTTTGTTTGTTTTTTTTTTTTTTCTCAGTTAGAAATTCCGGTGCAAAAATCCAACCTGGTTTTGGTGGCTGGGATCTGGAGGAGAAGACTGTGTGGCCACCAGCTCTGCACCTTCCCCCCAGCAGCAGAAACGTCACCAGGGGAGCTTTTTCTCTATTGCTGATCTCCTCATCCCAAGACAAATTCAGGAAAAAAACATTTTTCCAGCTTCTTGGTGAGCTCCTCAACCCCCAAATTCCCGTTCTCGGCCCCAGGGCTCTGCTGTGTGGAGGGAAACGCCGTGGGGGACACTTTGCTCATCCTCTCCTCCTCCTGTCCTGCAGGTTTCACTCCAGGAGATTCTGGATCCAGATCTGTGTCACTCTGGATCTCAGGGGCTTCTTCAAACAGCCTCTGGTTGGTGCTGCAGTTCCAGGAGATGTTGGACCTTCAGAAGGTGACGTCTGGAGCGCTGCAGGTGGGTCAGGAGCCACCACGGGCAGTGCACGAGCCCATCTCTGCACAAGGCTCTGCGGTGACCAAGCCAAGCTCTGTGGGGCAAAAGCTTCTTCCCTTCATTTCTTTGGCTGCAGGAGATCTTTGATGATCTTCATTCTTTGCTGAAAGGTGTCCAGAGAAGGAGCCAAAGTCACAGAATCCCAGAATGGGTTGGGTTGGAAGGGACATTGAAGATCAGCCAGTTCCGTGGGCAGGGAGACCTTGCATAGCCCAGGGTGCTCCAAACCCCATCCAGCCTGGCCTTGAAATCCTTCAATCTTTAGTACTTTAGTCTGTCATTAACTTCCAGGAGTAGTTTTGGGAAATCTTGGGCTATTGTGGCTAAATCTTCATCCCAATGGACCCCAGAGGTTCCACAGCTGCAGGAAGAAATGAGGGCAAAATTAACTTCATTTACTTAAACCCGGCTGGAAATCCTCAACTTGGATCTCGCTGGTGCTTCAAGGTGACCCCAGCCCCGCCTCACCAGTTGTGATTTGCACTCAGTCACCGCTGCTTGCAGCAAATGCCTCTGTGCTGAGAGCAGCTTTGATCTGCTGTTAGGGAAAAACAAAGATCTGAGGAGGGATCTGACTGTTCCTGGCGCTGCCAGACACAGAAGTGTGGCAGACTTTTCACCTCTTTTCATGTAACAAAGTCCATGATTGAGTGCTCCAGCTCCAAAGCTGTGACTCCAGCAGGTGAAATGGGAGGGGAATTTTTAGCAGAGCCACAAAAAGAGCAGCAGATCATTGAGACAGAGTGTGAGCACCCAAACCTGCTCAGTTACGGGGTGAGGGTGGGGCTGCTCATCCCAAACTCCAGCAGCAGCTGCCTCCCCACCTCAGGGGTCCTACAAGGGCAGGACCAGGAGCCCAAAGCTCGGGGTGCAGCAAAGAGAGGATGAGAACCACCAAGCTCAGCACCCAGGGGGAGCAGAGCAGCACCCAGCCCAGGGATGAGAATTACCCAAGCTGATCCCAGTGGGCTTTCCACAGCTTTTAAAGCAGGGAAGGGGAGGCTGCAGGGCTTGGGGCTGCTGCTCTGCCTCGCCCTGCCTGGGGAGGTTTTGTTCTAACAGGCTGAGGCTGCCCTGGGCTGGGATTTCTGCCCCGCTGTGAGTGAGGAAAGCAGGTGGAGCCTGCGGAGTTTTCCCCGTGCAGCCGCCTGAGCTGACCCAGGCACGAGGACGTGTCCATGTGCCTCCCACTGCTTCCAGGGGTGAACCAGGAGCTGCTGTGGGGTTTGCTGTCTGCCTGTGAGATGGGAATTGTTCTCTGGTTGGGTTTGCAGCCCTGCTCTGGAGGAAGAGGCCCAGCCCCTCGTGCTGCTCTGTGACTGGTGACTCTGGTTTTTACCTTGGATTCCCTTGGCTTGCTTCACTTGTACTCGATCATCTTCAAGGGCTTCTTCAACCTAAAGAATTCAGTGATCCAACTGGTGGGGCACTGGCTGTCCCTAAAAAAGCCCATCCTGCGTGGTTTGTAAGAGTGGGGCAGAGAAAGGAGCCAAGAGGGCTGCACCAGCAGGGACCAGCACATCCCAGTTCCTCCTGGGAGCTGCTGGGGAAGGGGACCAGGATCAGAGCCCTGCCGTGTCCCACCCCCTGTGCCCCTTGGGGTCACGCTGGGACCCCACCTTTTGCTCTCATCACAGCTCTGGTTGGGACGCTCCTGCTGCTGTCACCTCTCCCAGAGATGTTCCTCCCATCTCCTTAAATCCTGTGTTTACAGCAGACTGGTAAAAATAAAAATGGCCAAGAAAGGAGCGTTGGCACTGATTAAATTTAGAGAGCAGATCCCCTCCCTGTCTAGGTGAGTTTTGGCAAACAAGGAGAAAAGCTGTGAATGGGTGTTCCATACAAAGGACTGAGCATCCTCAGGGCCACCAAAGCTCTCCTGGAGACACAGAAACAGCAGGACCAAGTGGGAGGCTGGAATGAGGAAGGGAGAGGATTGTGCATGAATTAGCATGGAGAAAATATGCAAATTGTTGGGTAGAGTGAGGCTCTCACGGCATTCAAAGGAGCTGGAGCTATTCTTGTTGTTCAGCTGCTTTTTGTCCTGCATCTTCTCCCAGCCAGGCTGGCTTTGACTTGGGTTTATTTTCATTAATGTCTCAAGCAAAAGAGCAGAACTGATCTGACCCACAGCTCTGGGAAAAGGATAAAAAACCACAGAAAACCCTCTCGTGTGTTCCTCCTGAGAAAAAACAAGGGAGCTGGAGGTGCCTCTGGCAGCTCAGCACCACCTGTAAATTAACCTAGAGAGTGCCCAGAAAGGCTAACACAGTGCGAGCCAAATGTGTCCCCTCTCTTCACACCTTGCCCAGGAGCTGTGCCTCTGCAAATTCCCTGCTCTGGCTTTCCAGACAGACAATTCCCAGGTTTTTTAATACATTTTTTTAACAGGACTGCTCAGTGCTGCGTCACCTGGCACCACGAGCCCGGCGTCCCTCTGCCCTGAGCAGGTGGGAAGCAAGGATTTATCATCATTATCCATCAGTTATTGTATCCCTGCAGAACCTGGATTTTCCTTCTTTTTTATTTTCTTCCCACGTGCTTTTCCTTTAAGGCAAGAGCAACCTTTGAGGCCAAGCTGGGCTGATGTTCCCAGCATCTGTCTGTGGCTGTTTAGGCAGGGCTGCTCTCCTGCCATCGTGCAGTGGCCCAAAACCAGCTTTGGAAATAACTGACTCTTAATTCATCCTTCCCTCAGCACTTCCAGCTCTGGGGAATCCAATCCCTTTTCCCATCAAGGGGATCTTCAGCATCTTCTCTGGAAGTGCTGGACTGGGGGCTCCTGCACTCAAACCTGTTTTGGTTTTGATCTCCAGGGCAGGAGGAGTTTAATGTGCTGTACTTTTATTAACGGCACCTATTGCCACTTCATTTACTCCTTGTGACTTCTCTGCTTGCAGATTCCTCCCATCCTGGGCCATCGTGGCAGTGCTTTCCCCCAGAGGCACAAACCCGGTGCTTCCCACGGCCCCTGCCTGTTCCCACCTCGGCAGCGAGCAAAACTCCCCGATCCACGCCCGCCTTGAGCAGCTTTGCTCAAACAGCCCCGAGCGAAAACAAACACCCCAAAGAAACCGAGCACGTGCAAACCCTGCAGAAGCAGCCGTTCCCCTCCTTCGGAGAGGAGCCAACGCGCTCGTTCCTTGCGAGCTGCAGGACGAGGGGAGCTGCGAAGCACTGAAATTACATCTTGTAAGGCGCGGGCTGCCACGCTCCGAGGCGCCCCTGGAAGTGCTGCTGCACAGCTGAGCAGCCCGAGCCGACGTGTCTTCCCTGGGACTCCGTGTTCTCATCCTGCCTAATTATTAATATGTTAATTTGACAATGAGATGTTGTTCTTTGCGGAAAATTTCCTGCGCCGTGCTCGGATTCTTTTTTTTTTTTCTTCCCGGCTGCTTCTCAGCTCGCAGGTTTTTTGTTTTCTCTGTTTTCTTGGCTCGGGCAGAGCAGAGCCTGAGGGATCTTTTTGCCACGTCCCTGGAAGTGTCCAAGGCCAGGGCTTGCAGCAACCTGGGATAGTCGAGGTGTCCCTGCCCATGGCACTGGATGAGCTTTAAGGTCTCTCCAACCCAAACCATTCCGGGATTCTGTGATTCCCTGAGCATTCCAAGGTGCCAAGAGAGTAACCAAGTCAGGAGAGCATCGTGCTGGTGCTGCTTGTTTGGGAATATCCCATGACCAAACCCTCCTGAAGGCGGATTCCACCCCAGGGATGGGCATTGCCGTGGTTGTGCCATTGCCTGGTGATCCAGGGGCAAAAAGGCCCTGACTGTGCCTTTTTAACTTTAAAGGGACCAAGTTTAAAGGGTCTGCCAAAGGTGGTCTCACACATCCCAGGTGTGGTGAAGAGTCCAATCTCTTTAGGATTGCAGCACAAATTCACATCCAGAGGTCTCCTGGGGAGCTCCCAGATGGAAAACTGGGCTGGGAAATTGCCTCCCTTCAGCCCCCATCTCCCCCAGAGCTGAAGGATGGGCCTCACCTGCTCCTCACGGCCACCAGCACAAGGCTGAATTTCAGGAGGGAGCAGCAGCCACTAAAAAAACCCCGAAATTGTCCCATTTTGGGGTTTTCTCTTCAAGCAGGTTGATCTGAGACCCTGTTGAAATGGAAATCAAAAAGCTGCCAGACTCGAAACGTTAATTAAGACACACAACAGGGAGAGAGGGGGAGGAGGAAGGAGGGGAGCATCCGTTCATCCATTCAGGAATTGTCTGCTCCACGAGGCAGCGTTCGTGGATTCCACACACATCCATCATTTTTTGGGGGGAGGGGGGGAAGGAAGAAATTAAATCCAACCCCACAGGAAGTTTGTCCACCACCATGGATTTAATTTCCAAACTCGCATCAGGCAAAGATTAACCTTGCTGAAGGGCGCCAGTGGAGCGGGCAGGAAGGTACAAATTAATCCCTGCTCTGAGTTTCTTCAGGAGGAAACACCGAGCAGGATTAAATATTTATTGTATATAAATACCTTCGTTCCCACCTCCCCCATTTCCTCCCCCCATCTGCATTTCAGGCTCCTTCCACCAAAGCCAGTTTGCCCAGCAAGCCTGGGAGGGTGCAAGGGTTTGTTTTTCCTCCTGGGTGAGGAGGAAGGTTTGAGGAATAATTCATTTGCCACCTTGATTTTTTTTTCCCTTCCCTCCCCTCCCAAGATTGATACCGTGACACTTAAAGGGGAGAAAATCAAGTTGTGCTGATCTATGACCAGACACTATTTATTCTCATAGAATCTCATCTGCAATTTTCCTCAGCATCCTCAGAATTAAAATCCCTTTGCAATCTCTCCAGCTGGCTGAAAATGTGCCGTTCCCCTCCCTCCCCTCCTCAGATGTCTCTTCCCTCTGATCGGGGCACGGCGTTATCGATGATGTGATGCTGCTTTACATTCAGAGGCTTGTGGGGTTTTTTGGACCATAAATAATGTCCCTGTGCAGCTCAGGCAGAATCATTCTGAGGTTTTTTTGGGGTTTGTTTTTTTTTTTTCTTCTTTTCTTACTCCTTTCCCTTCTCTCTTTCCCTTTCTATGTTTCTTTCTCCAGCTCTTGTGAGGGGTGATAAATTCCTCATTTCTTCCCCCGTAGCAACCGCCAACGTGCAATATGGAGCCCGTTCCTTCACACCTGGCATTGAGGCTCGGGGGTGACCCTGCAAACAGCAAAAAAACCCTTTTTCCCTGGATCTTGGCCTTCTTGGGAGGAACAGAGCAGCCTGGAACAGAAGATGGCTCAGCACTTTAATCCTAGAAAGCAGCAGAAGGGCCCAGTGTCCCTCTGCGGTGCCCACCTGGGCCAGCTGGGTCCTTGCTGGAGGCATTGTTGGAGCAGATGAAGCCGAAAGCTGCTTTTTTCAGGGATCAACGTGTTTTCCGTGGATATTCCTCCTTGATGGGATGATGGGATTTGGGCTGGCATGGATGTGCCCTCTGGATCGTGCCCCAGCCCCCTGGAGCAGAGGAGGTGTGACAGCAAGGCTGGCTCACCGCAAAACATTTATTTTTAGGGGGTTTTTGTCTGATTAGAAATAGGAAAACATCTGAAAGTAGCTGGAGATGAACCATCCCACCAGATCCTTGCACCTGGAAACCACCCTGGGCCGCCCTCTCCATGACCTGGATAATCTCTCCCCGTTCTCCAGGGCTGCTGGGGCAGGAGCAGGAGCATCTCCAGGTCACCAGTTTCAGCTGCTGACCTCGGTTTGCTGCGGTGAAGTGGGCTCGGGGAGAGGAAATGGCCTTGAGCTGTGCCAGGGGTGGGTTGGACTGGATGTTAGGGAAGGTTTCTTCACGGAAAGGGTTGCTCAGTGCTGGAAAAAGCTGCCCAGGGAAGCGGTGGAAGGGTTTAAAGGACACGGATGTGGCACTTGGGGACACGGTTCAGTGGTGGCCTTGGCAGTGCTGGGTTAAAGGCTGCGCTCCATGACTTTTCCAGCCTTAACGATCCTGGGATTCCATGACCCAAGCCTGGGTTAGCCCAAACCCGTCCTGGGGCTGCACTGAGGGGGCACCGCAGCTCCCAGGGGCAGGGGCTGCTTTGTGTCACTGCTTTGGAACCCTGGCACAGATCCTGGGTGGCTCCAGCTGAGTGAGGGGCGTCAGCTAAAGATCCAACCAGGATGTCCCCAAAGCCCCAGAATCCAACCAGGATGTCCCCAAAGCCTTAGAATCCCACCAGGATGTCCCCAAACCTCCAACTGTCCAACCCAGGATGTCCCCAAAGTCCCCAAATCCAACCAGGATGTCCCCAAAATCCAACCCAGGATGTCCCCAAAGCCCCAAAATCCAACCAGGATGTCCCCAAACCCCCCCAAAATCCAACCCAGGATGTCCCCAAAATCCAACCAGGATGTCCCCAAACCTCCAAATGTCCAACCAGGATGTCCCCAGACCTCCAAATGTCCAACCAGGATGTTCCCAAAGCCCCAGAATCCAACCAGGATGTCCCCAAACCTCCAAATGTCCAACCCAGGATGTCTAAATTGGCCCCAGCATTGCTCCAGAGCTGGCAGAGTGTGGTCATGGAGGAGACTTGATTCATCCTCCTCTCCCTGCTCCAGAGCTTTCTTCCTGCTGCCCAGGGATGGGGAAAACTCCCAGGTTCCACCAGGATGGATTTTCCAGCAGTTTAGTGGATCCCTCCCATTAATTTCCAGTACAAGCAGCCCTTTGTGGCTCACAGGAAACCCACCTGAAAGCCTCGGTGCCATTCCCCACTTGGAAAGGCTTTGCTGGGGCTGATCCAGCGCCCTCCACGCCGCTGAATTCCTGTTTATTTTTTAAAAGCCCAAGATTCCGCGTTGTTTTGTGTCTCGTTTTGCAGAGTTAATCGGATTGGCAAGCACAGAAAGGAGCTTTCAGGGGAAGCAGCTGCTGAGCAGCACAAAGCTGGGTGTGTAATCCAAGCTTTACCCACAGCCTTATTAAGATCGAGATGTCTCATTACAGGCGTATTTCCAGCTGGATTTCACATCAGCTTTTGTGATTTCTCCCTCCCCTTCCCAGCATTATTTTTATTTTTTCTCCCCTCATATAATTCACTGCTTTTCGCTGGGGGAAAAAGAGTTCGGTTTAACACGTGTTGCACTGAGCAACATCCTCAATTTAAATGGAAATTCTGTCAATAACAAATGTTCTCTCTCTCCTCACCCGGGGAAGGGCTTGGAAATATTGTTCAGAGATAAAAAAACCCCCACCAGAGCTCAGAGCCGGCAGGAGAACGGCCCCAGTCCTCTGGCAGGGGCCAATTGCAGATAATAAAGTGCCCATTTGTTGCAGCTGAGATGGTGTAAATGAGCTGGAGGAAAGAGGAGCTCAGGAATCCAGGCTGAAAAATCAAATGAAGGCGAGGGGAAGTGGGAATCTTGTTATGGAGTGACTGGGATCGTTTATTGCAGCAGCTTTGGGCTGGGAATAGGGGCAGGGAAAGGGAGTTCCAGGAGCAGCTGGGGAAGGAATTTTGAGTGATCCAGTCAAGGGCATGAGGAGTTTAAGGTGGATAAAGGGACCAAAGGCATGGCTGGGTCCCAGCCTGTCGCCCTCTCCAAGTCCTCATCTCTTTTCCCATAATTAATTTGTTGTGTTTCAGGCCTGGCCTGTTGGGGCAGAGATTTTTCTATGTCAGGTAATGCTGGGAGTGCCCTGGAACACATCCCTACATGGAAAAACCCTACACATATCTAACACTGAAAAACAAAATGGGGTTAAAATACATTTGTTGTCCCTTTTCTCCAGGGAGAAAAACTAAGAAAAAAAATTCATTTTTTCTGTCATCACCCAAAATTCCAGAAATCTTCAGAAACGGCTCTTTCCTGGTCGAGAAACTTTTCCAAACGAGAAACTTTGCCAGATGTCCACATTGTTAAAAAGCCATTTGCTCCTCAAAGAGATGCTTTGAGGGACATTTTTCAGCTGGCTGTACAAGTAAATCACGGAGTGTTGCTGCCTGTGGCTGGTGAGGTTTACAGGGGCTGGGCAGGTGATTTACAGGGGCTTGGAGGAAGATGCTTTTTGCCTGCAATCCATGAAGCAAGTCCTGGACTCCTCCCCAGCTGGAGCAGATGCTCCATGGATTCCAGTGCATGGGGTGAGGATCAGATCCATGGATTTCCCTCCAGGATGCAGAATTTTGTTTGGATCAGGCTCTTTTGAGGATGTTGGGGTGCAGGGAGAGGCAGCCAGGCACCCCCAATCCCATGTTTCCTGGTGTGATGGGGCTCTCGCTGCTCCCCTTTGTTTTCCAGAGCCAGAATTCCAGGAGCAGAGGTAAATCCCATCCCAGGTGTGTGTTCATCCATCAGGATTGCTCAGGATGACTGAGGTTGGGAGGGATAAACATCTTTTCCTGTTTAGATTGGGTTTATTTGTTAATTCAGGCTCTGCTGTCCCAATGGTCCCAGCCCAAACCACATCTCACGTGCTCCTGCTGCAGGGCAGGTTTCTCCTCTGAGGTGATGCTCAGAGGCTCCAGCTCCTCCAAAAATGGGAAAAAAATTAAAAATTCCCAGTCCCTGCCCGGATTTGGGGTGTAGCTGCTTTTCTAAATCCGTCATGCTTCATTTATCCCGGTGATGGATGCGCTGCCCATATGTTTAAATACCACGGAAATGCAGCCTGGCAAATATCTGCTCACCCGGGAGGAATCATTTTGCTTGACAGGCAATCAAGGGAAAATCAGTATTTTCCTTGTCATCACCAGCCCTGAGAGACTTTGGAGAAGTTTCCATGTCCTTCTCCCTGTGTGGGGCCTCCCCATTTGCTGCTGCTGCTGCTGCTGGGGTCGAGCAGTTTTGTTTTTGCAAAACCCATCCCCTTCCTCAAAATAACCCAAGCAGGGCCTTCCCCTCCCGGTGCCATAAATCACAGCAGGAAAAATGAAATGTAGGAGCTCTGCAAGCCCCAGCAAGGCAGGGATGATGTGGATTCATCAACCCCGTGGCGTGGCTGGAGCTTGAGCTTTGCCCTTTACGAGCAGTGTTGCATTTCAGGAGAGATTTCTGAGCCGTGAGAGGAGAAATGAAACATCATCGCCCTCGGTGTCTGCCTGGCCTGGGTTTCTTCAGGAAAAGCTGGAGGAGCCACCTGTGTGAAATAAAAAGCTGCAAGGAGCGAAGGAATCAATTTTATCGGGAGCGGTTTTTCTCGGAGGCTGAGGGATGGATCCTCTCTGCCCCAGTGCACATCCGTGGTTCGTGAGCGGAGTCTTCAGCATGAAATACTGAGGGAGAAAACTGCGTTTCCATCACTGGAGTTTGGAGAGGGCGAAGGAGCAGCACTTCCCAAGGAGCAC
This sequence comes from Lycocorax pyrrhopterus obiensis, assembly GCA_014706295.1. Taxonomy (NCBI): domain Eukaryota; kingdom Metazoa; phylum Chordata; class Aves; order Passeriformes; family Paradisaeidae; genus Lycocorax; species Lycocorax pyrrhopterus. The sequence goes on from JACSVZ010000019.1 coordinate 8,077,018, forward strand.
GAGAGCTGTGAAAGCTCTTCAACACCTTTAGTTCCTGCGTAGCATCTGCTGATATTTTATTTCTGGCACCTGTAAAGCATCTATTATCCCTGCTGCGTTTTTACCCTGTCGTGTTTGCAGATGGAAAGATAAAATCCACCGAACAGTGAAGAAATGCTGGCAATAAAATAAATAAAAATGCAGATTCTTCTGGGCCTGGAGCTGCAAAGGGAAGGATTGTCCCGCAGACAGGAGCCCAGGGATTTGGGGGGATTTCAGCCACCCAAAGGGTTTTTCAGAGGAACAAATTCCTTGTTCCAAAATTAATGACTGGATCAACTGGGCAGCCCTTTCCACTGATCCAAAGGAGTGCTGTGATCTTTCCAGGGTGGAGGAACAAGGAAAGCTTAATGTGTTATTAAAAACTCCATTAATATGTTAATGATGGAGAAACTTCGGCTAAAACTCATTTCCAACCCATCACCTCCTCCCCTGTGTGCACCTCACCCGGCTCGGGGCTAAATGGCTTTTTATAGGATAAGGGAATGGCTTGGAAAGGACCTTAAAGCTCATCCATGGGTCATGGGACACCTTCCACTATCCCAGGGTGCTCCAACATGGCCTTGGACACTTCCAGGCATGGGGCAGCCACAGTTTTTGTGCTCTCCTCAGGCTTTCTGGGAGAGTTTTCCCTGGTTGGAGCTTCCAGGGATGGATCCAGAAAGCTTCCAACCACATGGAGAAGTTTCCTTCCAAGGATCGCATAACGATCGCCCTCGGCTTTCCCAAGCTGGCAGCCAGGGAGGGGGACAAGGGGCTGCTCCTGCCCAGTTTTTTCCACATCAGCAGCACTCGCTCCCCTCCAGGAAAACCAACGGGAATGTTCCTTTGGAGAGGGAGCAGCGGATTGGGGCTGATGTTTCCGAGTTTAACCGTGGCACGGAGTTCTCACCCTCTTTTGCTCAGAGGAGTTCTCTCATTACTGAGCTCGGCTGCTGCTGACTCATTCATTCCGTGGCTTTTAGGCTGGCTAAATATATTCCAGCACTGAGGAGTAGTGCTCGGGCTTTCAGGAATGAGGGGGAAAAGGGAAGAGAAGCCGGAGGACAGAGCACTGCAGTGCTCAGCTTCATACCCAGCCCGAGGTTTGCTGGAACTGGTTGAGAATGAAATGATCATCCTGGAAAGATCGATGTTCTAAAGGCGCCTCACAGGCTGGAGTTTGTCATGGGTCCAGCTCCAGGGAAGGGTGTATTTCCGGGGAATGGGGGTCCTGGCCATCAGCACAGAGGGGAAAAGAAATTTGGGGCTTTTTTCCGTGCTTTCCTTCGACATTCCCCCCTCCCTGGTCTCCTCCACACCATCACAGCCCTGCCTGTGTCAGCCTTCAAAGAATCCCAGACTGGTTTGGGTTGGGGATCTTAAAGCTCATCCCATCCCACCCCCTGCCATGGGCAGGAACACCTTCCACTGTCCCAGGCTTCTCCTGGCCTTGGACAGTTCCAGGGATCCAGGGGCAGCCACAGCTTCTCTGGGCACCCTGTGCCAGGGCCTCCCCACCCTCCCAGGGAGGAATTTCTTCCTAATGTCCAATGTAAATCTCCCATCTTTCAGTCTGAAGCCGCTCCCCCTTGTCCTATCACTCCATGCCAAAAGTCCCTCTCCACCTCTCTTGCAGCCTGTTCTCCCTCCCTGTTCATCTCCATCCACTCCCCTTTGCTTTCCAGTCCTTCACTGGAAGCATTTCCCAGCTCCCGTGCCTTGCACACTGAATTATTCTCTCCCTCCGCCATCATTTACCAGGGTGACACTCCCAGACGTGGCCTCCTGTACAGAAAGGCTGTGGAGACATCGTGGGATTGATTAAAAAGGGGAATCCATCCTTTTGGGCACAGGCATCAGGTCCTGGGGGCTGTTTGCTGCCTCCTCAGAGAGCTGAGACCAAAAGCTTTCAGAAGCTGCTGAACTGAGGGGCTCTGGGTTAAGGGCACACCTGAAACTGGTTGGTTTTCCTTTAAATAAATGAAGAGACAAAAACTGAATGAGTTTTAAAAGGGATTTAGGCACCTGGAGCATTTCCTCTCTGGTGTCATCCACCAGCTCCCCATCTCAGACCTGGGGCCAGGATCTGCATCCACAGAGGATTCGCCCTGGGAAGCTGAAACAGCCAAAATCAAGGCTTGGCTTTGATGGTTTTCATGCCACGAAATCCACCCCAAAGCCACGACCAGGAATCTGCAGCTTCACACCCACCCCTGTGTCCATGGGCCTGGTGTGTCCTTGCTCGGTGTTGCTGGTAATGGGATGTCAAAAAGGTAAACAAAAGGTAAATAAAAGGTAAATAAAAGGTAAATAAACACGAGCAAGTGTCTGAGCCTGGGGGTGGGCACTGCCAGAGTCACTGACCTGAGAGTTTGCTGCTTGAGGAGTTCTGCAAATGCCAGGTGGGTGTTCATAAATCAGCCAGTGGCACACATTTCTCTCCTGGAGCTGGCAGAGCTATGGCTCTGTAAATCACTGTGTACGGAGCCTTTATTGGGCGCAGTAAATCTCAAAGCTCTCACCTCTTTTTTTTTTTCTTCTTTTCTCTTTAATTATTAACGACCACACCAAGAAGGAAAACGACTCAAAGCCTTTGTAAAGTCCATGGGTTTGGGACTTTTTCTGGAGGGTTTGGAGAGTGGGAGACAGATGGGAGAGGTGGCTCAGCTCTCCTGTGTGTGAGTGAAATTTTTCCTCTTTGAAGCTGAACTTTTGATTTACAAAAATAGCCTGGCTCAATTTTAAAATCGAGAGGACTCCACCACAAACATGGAGGAGCTGCTGCTGCTGTTATTCATTTTCTGCCTCAAAAATATCATTTTAATTCCTAGTCAGGAATGAAAGAAATCAAGAATTGATTAGGAGGAGACCCTAAGATTTTGCTGTTGGGAAATTCACATCATGTGCTGCATACAACAAAAGAAACTCGGGGGTTTTTTGTTCTTTCATGGGACCTCTTTCCAAATTGGAATGAATGAGATGATGATAAGGAGATAAGAGGAGGATATTGAAAGAACAGTGGAAATTGTTTTAGAAATAGATCTCAGGGGGGAAGGCAGTTAGACAAATTAAGCCAATTAGGCTGGATATGGGTTGTTTCTCCCTTTGCTGAAGAAGCTCTCCGAGGTGGATAATGAAGGCCAGGACAGATGTGAGGATTTGCATTCCTGGCTGTGGAGCCCGGAGTTCTAATTAGTCCCGGGCTCTTTCTGCAGGGCCACGCTGACAGCCAAGGGTGTGCTGACCTTTCCTTTCCCTTTTCCTTGGGTTCATTCCAGCCCTGCTCATCCCAGGGGCTGTGACATTCCAGCTCCGTGCTCCCAGCTGTGGGAAAGGCAAAGTGAGAGCCACAACCCCAAGCACATCCTGCAGGAGTGAGGAGAGGTGATTCCACCTGGGCATTCCTTCCTGGGCATCCTCGGAGTGAAGCACAGGGCAGAGGGACAAAGGGACAGAGGTTTTGGGGTCTGCTGGGCTGGGAATCTTCCTCATGTTTGATGGGACAAGGGGAACAAAGGGACAGAGGTTTTGGGGTCTGCTGGGCTGGGAATCTTCCTCATGTTTGATGGGACAAGGGAACAAAGGGACAGAGGTTTTGGGGTCTGCTGGGCTGGGAATCTTCCTCATGTTTGATGGGACAAGGGAACAAAGGGACAGAGGTTTTGGGGTCTGCTGGGCTGGGAATCTTCCTCATGTTTGATGGGACAAGGAAACAAAGGGACAGAGGTTTTGGGGTCTGCTGGGCTGGGAATCTTCCTCATGTTTGATGGGACAAGGAAACAAAGGGACAGAGGTTTTGGGGTCTGCTGGGCTGGGAATCTTCCTCATGTTTGATGGGACAAGGAAACAAAGGGACAGAGGTTTTGGGGTCTGCTGGGCTGGGAATCTTCCTCATGTTTGATGGGACAAGGAAACAAAGGGACAGAGGTTTTGGGGTCTGCTGGGCTGGGAATCTTCCTCATGTTTGATGGGACAAGGAAACAAAGGGACAGAGGTTTTGGGGTCTGCTGGGCTGGGAATCTTCCTCATGTTTGATGGGACAAGGAAACAAAGGGACAGAGGTTTTGGGGTCTGCTGGGCTGGGAATCTTCCTCATGTTTGATGGGACAAGGAAACAAAGGGACAGAGGTTTTGGGGTCTGCTGGGCTGGGAATCTTCCTCATGTTTGATGGGACAAGGGAACAAAGGGACAGAGGTTTTGGGGTCTGCTGGGCTGGGAATCTTCCTCATGTTTGATGGGACAAGGGGACAAAGGGACAGAGGTTTTGGGGTCTGCTGGGCTGGGAATCTTCCTCATGTTTGCTCAGTTTGGCATGGAAACCACTGGGACATCCCAGTGTGCTGCAGAAAGTGTCCCCCTGCTCCCCTGCCGTCCCCTGTGCTCTGCCCACAGGCAAACATTGATTTCTCCATTCCCTCTCCTACCTTTTTACATTGATTTCTCCATTCCCTCTCCTACCTTTTTACCACTTCCCTGTTATCTCCAGCTCCTTTTAAGAAAACTGCCGCGAGACTTCTGAAGGAAACCTGAAGAAAGCAAAGGCACCTTTTAAAGTGCTGATGATTTCAACACCTTGTCTTGCACTGCTCCAGCACATTCCCCAAGAGCTCTTTGAAATACCAACACTAATCATGAAAAGTTAAATTTGCTGGATGTGCTGCGTCCCTGGCTGGTGGCTGAGCTGTGTCTGCCACTGCAGCGTCTTCCCTGGCACGGTTTGTGGGGAAAAACCTGAGCCCTCAGGAGAGAACAGAGATTTTCTCTTCCCAGGGCACTGCTGGAGCTCTGTGGGGGTGGAAGCGAGACTGGATTTCAGTCTCAGTACAGCAGGGAAGCTCGAAATGCCTTTGTGAAGGTTGATCTTTGAAGGGTTGGCTGAGAGCAGAGTGAGATCCAGGGAAGCTCCTGGTGTCTGATAAAACACTGAGGAGAAGCTCAGTCCCACACTTGCTCCCCTTGGCACGAGGAACTCCCAGCCAAGTTTCATAAAAGGGGAAAAAAACTGGTTTCAAGTGATTAATCTAACAACTGGGTGCAGCTGAGGGTCTGCTCGGGATTTGCTTCCATTTGGGAATGGAGCTGGTTTTCCAGAGGGAAATTAACTTAGTGCAGCTGGCCCAGCTCATTGTCACCCTCATCATCACCTCCAGCTCCATTTCCCAGGATCCAGGGGAACAGGAGGAGCTGCAGGCAGTGCTCCTCTTCCTCCCAAACTTCCTGAGGGAGAAAGCTTTCCCATCTCCAGGAAAAATTCGCTCCAAGACTCGCAGATAGATTTGTGTGTGTGTGCGTGCATTCAGAACAACCCGGGCTGCTCAGCACGCCGTTAATCTCCGGGGTTTATTGATGCACGACCATTATTTGCAGGTCTTTGAGACGGGAGTATCTGTCTCATCCCCTTTGTAACCACGTCTGGATCTGCACGGGGCTGGAGTAAATCAGCTGGGCTCGCTCTGCCAAGTCTCTGCTGTTCCACCAGGGTAAAAGCCACAGGAACGAGAGCAGAATCCAGTCCAAACCTGGCAGTAAATGAACTGCAGCAGCAAAAGCGAGTTTAATGGATGTGTACTGCGGCTTAATGGATATGTACAGCTCTTGTTTTATTGCTGGGCTTCAGGAGAGTAGCAACCCTTTAATTGACTTTGATAGAAGAGGGTCTCCTTAGCGCCGCAGTCGAGGGCAAAACCGATCATTAATATAATTAAGGCATTTACTTCCAGCATGTGTTTGTTCCTTCTTACTGTAACTCCTGCCTGGCAGACTCCTGGCTGCGGGATGACCTTGGAGTCGGGCTGCTCCTCGCTTTGTTGTGGGAAAGAGGGGAGTATTTCACCCCCTGCTGCAGCCACGGGGGGGTTGTGCTTTTATCCTGAGCACAGTCAGCACCCACGGGGTGTTTGGAGGGGTGGGGGAGGCTCAGGGACTGCTGTCCCTGCCCTGGGTGCCACAAGAGCCCTTGGCACCTGAACAGAGCGTCCTTCACCTGCCCGGGCCCTGAGCTGAACCGGGAGCTGCTTTCTGTCCCAAACCTGTCCCCCCTCTCTGCTTCCCTTCCCTGTGTCCTCGCTGGGGGCTGCAGGGATGGGGTGGGCAGGGGCTGCCCAGGAAGGAAATCCAGGGCTCCTTCTCCTCCTGCAGAGCCCCCGGGGCTGGGGAGGTTGGATCTGCCTTGCTCAGCACCCTGTGGGCGAGTGGGGACGAGGAGCATCCCACCTCCTCATTCCAGGCTGGGAATTCCTGCCTGGGGGGGATCCATGGAGCTCTGGAGTCAGGGGATGCTGTGCCCAGCCTTTGCCAGGATTCAGCCTCGGAAATGCCACCTCAGGTCCGACATCTGCTCCCGGGACAGGAGGTGACACAGCACAGCTCAGCTGATCATAAAGAGGTGGCTCCTGTCCCTCCCAGATATTTCATGGCACTTTTCCCGGGAGCAGATGACAGCACTCTGGTGGCAACTCCCTTTCCCAGATGGCTCCTGTCACTTAGGACGGGCACCTCCGAGCAGAGAAACCCTTCTGCCGTGGCTGCTTCAAATCCCCCCGAATTTCCGTTCCTTTGGCTTCCTCTCCCAACAAAAAAAACGAAATAAAAACGAGTGCATAAACGCAGGACAATTATCACTCAATTAATTCCTCTCCTGTCGCCGTAACACTCTGTTTGACCTTATTCACAGTTACTTGATCTTCAGCTCTTTAATATTTCAGTTGACCTTTCGGGCTGCCGAGATGCTGCCGGTTCTCCCTGGCATTCCAGAGCCAACCTGTGCATCCAGTGGCCCCAGCCTCATTTATCATTCCATTTCAGGTGTCAGCAGAGCCATTATTCAAATGACTGGCCGCACATGTAATCAATCTTTAATGAAACAATAATTGCACCTTCCCCTCCGCCAGATCTCTGCCTTTCTTAGAGGTATCTTGTATATTAATTATTGAAAACAAGGGTGTTTTACCAGCAATAAGTTGTGTTTCATCAATCAAGAGAGTTTTAACTGGGAAATTTATGACCTTTGGTTTCACAGAGGAGCAGGAAAACAGCAGCTCCTGTTGCTCTTGGTCTCACCTTGTGATTCCTGTAGGTTTTTTGCATGTTGCCAGAGGCAGAAGTCTGGGAGCGAGGGGCTGCTGGCAATAAAGAGGTGACAAATGTACATGGGGAGTGTCCCTGTGCAAAATGCCCCTGCTCTGGAAGAGGTGACAAAAAATAAAGGAAAATCCCCAGAAAATCCATCTGCAAAGAACTCAAATTTGCATTATTCCCCAAGTTGGAGAGGGTTCATTCAGAGACACCTGGCACTAAACCAGGCTTTCTTCAGGTGAGGCTCCTCATTGCTTTTGCCCCATAAAAACCCAGCAGCTGCTGGGTTTGTGTCCCTTTGCAGGCTGAGGAGGCTTGGGGAGTCAGGTGCAGGTAAGCCAAGAGGTTTAGTGCTGGCAGCATTTAGAAAATGGAGGAAAAAAAAATTAAAATAAAAGGCTGAGCGAGGTTCAGGCTTTTAAAAAATTAATTATAATAATAGGGCTGGGATTTTTTTTTAATGAACATGAACAATTTCTGTGAATTTATAGACCCTGAAGTACTCGCTGTCTAAAGAAGATTTATGAGGAAAACTGAAGTGGCTCTAACACTGCTTGGTTTGGGGGTAGATTGCTCGGTGATGGGGCAACATTTTTACCAGTGGAAGCAGGGAGTGAGGCAAGAGCTGCTCTTGGTCCTGGTGGAGCCCAGAAATAGCAGCAGAGCCCTGCTCCTCCTATAGCAATAGAGGAGTTAATGCTGAGAAAGTTGCTCTTCTGAGCCTCTATTTTCTCAGCACTGCATTCTTTTATTTGTGTGGTTTTTTTCTCACCTTGTTTGCAACCTTCAGCAGCGATTTTAATGGAGGATTTGTTGGGTTTTTTATTTTCTTTCTTTCTGAAATTACCATCAGCCTTGTCGGAGGAGGGCACGACAGCAGCCTGGGACCCTGAGCTGTTTGCTGCGCTATCCCAGCGGAGGAGGGAGAGGAAAATGAACCCTTCTATTTATGCAGCGACTCTAACGACGGTGGGGAAAGGTAAATATGTGAACAAAGAGCCTCTGTTTGCCTCGGCTGTGACAAGGCAGCGTCTGGGGGAGCAATTGCTCCTGTTGTTAAGTTTCCCTCCCGTCGTTATCGACTTTCTGTGCTGCACCGAGGCAGCTCTCGCTTCCCACCCCCGAATGTGATGGATCAAGTGATGGATAAAGCAGCCCCTGGAGCAGGGAAAGCTTCGTGCAAGGGCTGTCTGTGTGGTTTGAGGCTTGGGGTTTTTCCCCCCCCCAAGTTGTTTTCATGCAATTCCTGCTCTCGGCTGCCCTGGCTCGAGGTTTCCCTTTGTGCTCGATCTCCGGGATAAAGCAGGAACTGAGGAGCAGCCGCAGCAGGGAGGCACAGGGAGGGTGGTGAGAGCAGCACAGCCACACACTTTTCCCTCTGGGATTCCCATTTCAGTCCTTCTCCTCAAGCCCCCCAGTTCGGAGCAAGGAGCTCCTCTCCTCTCCACCTTTGGATCTGGAACTGAGGATTTTTCTTATTCTTCCTGAACTTGGAGAGGGGACGCTGCTGAGGCATCCCATGGACAGATCCCACCTGCATTCCAAGGTGCTGCCCCAGCCTCGGCTGTGTGGAATTTCCTCGGAGCAAAGCTCCAGGTGGGAAGGGGAAAAAAAAATTCCAACCATTCTGCCGGCACAGGATTAGTTAGTGCAAGGTTAAATCCCACTAATTTAAAAGCCTGGATTGCAGGGTGATTAATGGCCCAGCTTCCTGTATTGTTTGATAATGAATTGTTTGAATCCTGTTGTATTAAGGGGTGGAAAAAACAGCAGGATACAAGAGGAATGCCCTTTTCCTTCTGTGCACACTGAACTCCATTTGTGGGGAAAGGATTTATGGTTTTCATCATAATTTAATTCTAAAACATATCACTTAATTAAAGGGATTTATTAAAATCCTCTGGCAGTGCCTTTTTACGATTAGCTCAGGACTCAGACCCTGAATGTCAGGGAGAAAATTCATCAATTGATTTGTTGAACTGCACAGGTCTCACCCCCCTCCGTGCTCCGGCTGAGTCAGGGTGGAAGAAAGAAATCCATAGTCAAAAGCCTAAAAATCTCCAGGATGGATTGGTTTGCTGATTCCATCCGTTTTTCCCTCCCCCTCTCCCCGGGCCTGGCTTCTCGAGGCTCTGTTAATGAGCCGATTAATATTGATGCTGGAGCTGGGAGCTGTCAGTCTGGCTGCCAGAGCACTCCAGGAGCTCTGCCCTGCCAGCAGGCCCAGGGAAGAGGCTGCCCAGCCTCCAAGGAATCATCCCAGGTGGATTCCTGCTGGGATGCAAGTGGTACCTGCCCTGCCTTCAGTGGGACCTTGGGCTCTGTGTCGATAAACCTGAATTATCCTGCAAAAGCTTTCTGACATCGATCGCTCTGTGAAACGCCCCAAAATCAGGGAGCTTCTGGGGTTTTATGGGAGAAAGGCTCTGCTTCCTGCTGGTGCAGCTGAAGGAAAAGGCTTGGAAATGCTTCTGGGGCGCCTTGAATTGCCTAAATCAAAATACTCCAGGCAAAGGAGAACACCCCAAACTGGGTTGTGAATGAGCATCCAGCCTCTCCACCTTTTCTCCAGCTTCCAGACTGGTCAGGGAAAGAGGAGGATTGTTCAGGTTGTGATGGGGGCTCTGGAGCAGGAGCACATCCAGCTGCAGGAGCCAGGTCCCCTGTCACTGCCCCAGCCACTGCCATTTGTCTCCCAAAGAGTTATTCCCCTCCTGCTGGGATTTCTGATAAAATGTATTGAGAACCTCTCCTCTCTAAGCCCATAAATCCTCCCTTAACCCGAAAGGAGCGCTTGGGAATCTTATTAAAAAACTTATGAATGAATTCCAACCACCTCTGCTGACGCTGGGCCTGGAGCCTTTCAAGCTTTGCCCTGTGGAACGGGGAATTTCAGCTCCACTCCCTGAGCCCACGGCTGGGGCTGAGTACAAACCAGCTCTGAAGGGCTCCAGCTCTGCTGTCAGCCTTAAATGCAGTAAATCTCAGGCTGGAGCTGTCCATGAGCCTTGTTCAGTAGAGCTGGAAGGAAAGGAAAGAAGGAAAAGCTCGCAGAGAATGGGTTTTTTTAGGATTCTCGCTGTTCTTGTGGTGTTGTGGACCGAAAATGATGGAATGCTGCTTTGGGAGGCACCTTTGCAGCCTCCTTGGGCTGAGGTTTTAATAGGAATAATCCAAAACCAGTGGCTGATCCCTTTTATTTTTTTTGGCAGGGAGCAGCTGCTCCAGTCAGGCCCATGTGGGTGTTAAAGGCCTGGCGTTTTGGGTAGAATATATTAAGCCTCTGAAAGTGTTTGGAAAAATATTTTCGATCACTTTAATGAGTTTTGTGGCCCTAAATGTTGCCTCTGAGCAGGAGAGGGTCACCAACACCACATTTCTTCTGCACCCTGCCCAGCCTGATGATGCACATCAGGCCTCTGTGGTGCTCAGGGCCTCACGAACCCAATTCCTGGTTAAACCCACCCAAAAAGGAGGGTTCATCTTCTGAGGTGCAAAGATGAGGATAAAAAAGCCCTTTTCCCTGATGTGTCCCCTCATAACCTCTGATTTTGGCCCATGGGATCCCTTTTTCCTGGGGTGACTGAATTTCCCTGATTTTCAGCTTTCAGGTAAATCCCCCCCAGCTGAGCGGGCTGGGGAGGACACTCACAGATCCCACAGCTTTGGGAGCTCAAGGAAACTGTTTATTATGGAATTTTTCTCCAAAAATGCCCCTCAGAGGTGTTTTTTCCAAAGCTTTCCACTCTCCCACCTTCCCCCTCGAGCAGGGGATGAAGGTTGCCAGTGCAGCACTTCATTTGCATTATGAAATGGGAGTAAAATATTGTCCTCAGGCTTGTGAAGCCCTGTCAGAAGTCTGAATTGAAATACAGTGCCCCAAGTCCTTCTTTTATTTTTTTTTTTAGTATTTAATTAAGGTCTTTCATTCATCATTTATTCCTGCATCCCCACCCCCACCCCCCCCATCTTTGGTAATTTATGAAGAAAGAGGGAAATCAGGCTTCTGACAAGGATGCTGATAAGTGTTTTCTGAAGGCAACACTTCTTCTGGCATCTCTAGCTCTGTTGAAGATTTCCTTAACCCTTTTTTTTTAAATGACACAGGCACTTTTTATTTGCTTTTTTCTAAAGGGAGTCCTGCCAAATTTATTAGAAATAAAGGATGGTTTTTACCCCCTCGTGCCAAAATCTCCCTGCTGCTCCTGACATTGGTGCCCGGCTCTTTTGGGGGATAGAGAACTGGATTTTGTTCATTTTTTGGACAAAAAAAAAAAGAAAACCAGTGAGGAAGAGACAACTGTGGAGTCTTTCAAGCCTGGCTGTGACAGTGCTGGTGTGCACCAAGCTTTGTGTTCTCTAAGGATTCATTCTGAAAAGGGATTTGTATTTATGCCCCCATCTCTCTTCTCGTTACCAAAACACCCTCTCTGTGCAGATAACTAAAAAGGCACCCCCAGGAAGGGTGGAAGCAGGGAAGGGAGCCGCTCAGGTGCAGCCAGGCGTGCCCACTCCCCTATTTTACCCCTTGAACTTCCACGGACTCCAAGAGAATCATCCTCAGATGGCGATGAATCGCTTCCCCTCCCCTTTGTTTGTCTTCCTCGGAGAGAAGGCGAACATTTCTGCTGGCTGTGAAAGCGAGGGGGAGGTGGTTGCAGCCCTGCCGAGGTGTGAGGAGTGAAGTCGCTGCTGTCTGGATGCTCTGAGCCGTTCCGGAGGGTGGCACATCCCTGCCGAGGCTCCAGCCCCGGAGAGAGGCTCAGCTTTGTCAAACCCTTCATCCCCACATGCCTCGATCCCCTTTGCTTTATAAAACCTCATCCCCATCGCTCCCCATCCTCTCTCCTATTTGTCTCTTCCCCAGAGCGAAGCCTGGTGCTCGCTGGGGAAAATTCAGGGATATCCATCACTGTCAGCACGGAGGCACTGGGGTTTTCATAACAACTCCCTACACGTGTTTTTGGGCGTGATGCCGCTTTTCCACAGGCGTGGATCTGGATCCAGGACCTGCCCTGGCCTCCCTGGAGCTGCAGCACAGCCATGGTGCCTCAGAGCTGCCTTCCCAGAGCCCTCCTGCAGCTCTCATCCCTTCTAACAATCCATTATTTAAGGGATTAAATCTGAAGTGCGTATGTGACCATCCTCCTGATTCGCAGGGGCTTTGAAGGAATAAATAGAAGCTTCAGCTTCGGGCTTGTGGGCACTGTGGCCTTCATCCCAACCTTTCCTGACAGCTCTTATCAATTATTTGAGCCTCCACCAGGCAGGAAAAGCTCCGTGCCCTGATGCCAGGTGTGCCTGGTGACCAGCCTGAGGGCTCGGAGCTGAAATCCTGGGTCCCCCGTGCCAGCTTTGCTGCTGGTGACAGGCAGGAATTCTCTCCTTTGTGCGACCAGCAGAATTTCTTATCAAGCCCCATCCCAGGACTTTTCCATCGTCACCACAGCTGTGCCTCATTGTTGATGGCAGGATAATGGGAATGAGGGAAGACGGGAGGAGAGCTCTCTCCCTGTGGGCACGGGGAACAGAAGATGCTCTTCCCTCTCCCTGTTTAACCTCCTGCTGCTTTTGGCTCTGCCCAGACTCCCGTTGTGCACAGGGAACAGGGGGAGGCCATGGGAGAGGCTCCTGGATCCTTGGGCAGTAATAAGCTCTTTATTTCAAGATTTGAAAGGTGTGTGGGCTCCATGGTGGGTCTGAACACGCACGGGGTGGCGAGGGCTGAAGAGGAGAAAAAACTGCATTTTCTGATTCGGGTTTAGAAACACAGTGAAAATGGTGAAAAGGGAATGTTTAGAAGCAGCGTAAATACAGGCTGGAAACACAAACTTCTGGTTCTGCAGCGCTGCTGCAAAGCCTGGCTCAAATTGAGAGGGAATTAAGCAAAATTCATGACTTCTGGGAGCCTCTGCTCAGCCCAGCTGAGCTGGAGCTGCAGCTCCCCTTCCTGAGCTCTCCTGCTGCTCCCCAGGTTGGCAGCTCAGATAAAGGTCTCGAGAGAACCCATGAAAAAAAGGCCATTTCTGTGATTTATGATGAGCTGTATGGATTTGGTAGCCAGGCTGTGAGACTCAATTTCCCCTCTATCTCTGCATATTGTTCTCCAGGGCTGGGCTGGGGGGAGCACGGAGCTTTTATGGCTGCTTGGCTGGATGTACCTGTTCAGGAGATGAATAAAGGCCACTTTTCTCTGCTGCTGTCAGCCAGGCTCCTTTTACCAGTGAGCTTTTGCCCATTTTGTTCTGACACTTAATAAGAGCTTTAGCAGGCAGAAACCTTGTAGTGCATTTTCTGAAATAAGCTCCTGCTCAGTAAAGCCTGGTGTTAAGGAAGCACTTAAACCAAGACAGATGTTTACATGAATTTTGGAGCAAAATGCTCCAAGATCCCCAGCCAAGCTCTGTCTCACAATAAAGCGCTGAAATTCCCTGCTTTGGAGAGGTGGTTACATCTCAGTTTATGTAATTCGGTTTTCAGGCACAGCATCCCTGCAGTTGGGCCATAAAATGTTCCCCCCGTTGTTAATGTGCTCTACAATTTACCCACCTGAAAGGCTCATTTTGGGGGATGAAACAGTGAATTTCATTCTCATTGCTTTGTTTTGTGCCACTTTTTAGTGTCCTTGGAGCATCCTTTGACCTCTGTGCTGGCGTCGGTCAGAGCCAGGTCCTGCAGCGCGTGCTGGGAGGGAAGTGGGGTGAGCCAGGGCAGGTGAGGGGCTCTGTGCGTTGCCTGTCACTGGGATTTGCTCCCAGCAGTGATGGATGGAGGGAAAATGCTGGGAAAAAGAGCAGCAGGAGCATTTGCCTTCCCTCAGTGCCTTGTAGAGGCAGCCTGGCTGCTCCTTTACCCGTGGCAGGAGTGGTTTAACCCTCGGAAAGGTGGGAGCTGAATCGCAGGGTGCCCCAGGGAGGAAGGAGCTGTTGTGTGGAGCTCCTGGAGCTGGTCCAGCAGAGCCTAAAGATTATTTAGGGCCTGGAGCATCTCTGACAAGGAAAGGCTGAGGGATCTGGGGCTGTTCAGCCTCGAGAGGGGACCCCATCCCTGTCTGTCCCTGCCTGCAGAGCTCGCTGGGTTTAATTGAGCTCAGACTCTCATTGATTCCCTTTTTTTCCTTTTTTTTTTTTTGTAGCTCATTACCCAGCAAGTCATTTTAATTAACACCATCTAATACGGGTTGAGACGTATTTTGCAAATGTCAGCACTCCTTTTTCTAATTTTTTTCCCCTTTTCCCCGTAGGCCGAATGCAGAAAGTTCCGAGTTCCAAAGCGAAATGATTCCAGTTGATTTAGCAGTGGCGAAGCAAGTCGTTAGCAAATTGCTTTATGAAGCCATAAATGTCCTTTCTGAGTCCTTTATGGGGTTCTTGGGGGAAATCTGTTTGTCACAGAGGGTTCTCCCTTGCGCTGCTCCTCACCAGGTGAGGAAATGGGTCAGAGCAGATGTGAGGCTCGTGTTGGGGGGGACAATCCTCCCCAGAACAGGGGCAAGGCAGACCCTGCTGCTCCATGGCCCCTCATCCTGCTCAGCTTCTGGGTGCCAGTGTAGGGAACTCCTCCTGAGACCACCAGGGACCCCTCAAGCGTGAGATCAGTCCCTGACAGGAGTGAGGCCAGCTCTTATCAACCCCACTGGGAATCAAACAAAGCTCCTGGCAAAGCTCTTTGTGATTTCAGTGGTGTCTGACAAAGCTCCAGGAACAACCTGAGCCAGCCCAACCATTAAATCCTCTCTGCTGAGCTGCGCTGGTGCAGGGCGCTGCCACAGCTTGGAGTGACAGGAGGCATTTGCTGCTTGTCACCCGTTGGCTCAGCTCTCAGAGGGTGAACAGCAGGGAAAAATCAGGCTGAAATCCTGATTAACCCCTTGAAACCCACAGCCAGCGTTGCTTGGAGTGATGGAAAAAGGGTTGCAGAGGGATCCAGCAGGAGCCAGCTGTGTGTGTGCACAGGAATGGGTGAACAGCCCTTCCTCTCCTCATACCCCCGGCAATGTTGCACCTCCCTTTCTCCTGATGAGGGAAAAGAAAGAGGGAAAGGAAAAGAGGAAAAAAGGAAAGAGAGGGAAAGGAAAAGGACAAAATGGGGTATCTCCATCAGAAAGCTGCTCTGAAATGGGACAGGTGCTCCCACAAGTGCAGATAAAATCATGGCAGCAGCACAGAGCTGGAGGGAAGCAGTGGCCACGGAGCGGCTGATTCCTCGGGGTTTATTTAGGTCAGTTTTGGAGGCAGTGTAGGAAATGATTTGCTGCTTCCAAATCCCTCCCAGAGCTGCCAGATCCAGGCTGATAAAGAGCAGTCAAGCTCCGTGGATAAAGTCCCCATTCATAAATTAGAGATCCTCCTCCCTCTCCTTACGGGGGGTCCAACAGGCTGTGCCAGCCCACAGCTGAGGGGTTTGCTATGACATCTCTCCTGTTTAACATGTGCACAGCTCTGTTTTCCAATCTATTTTCCTTGGATTCCCAGCATCCTGGGCCTAAACACGGAATACAGCAGGTGCTGCACTCTGCGTTGTTGCCTCTCATCACCCACGGGTGTGAAATTATCTGTAATATTTAATATCCGTTCGGCAGGCAAGATTCAATGCAGACTTAAAGCACAAGGCCTGGGGTTTTCTTGTTGTATTTTGGGGTTTTTTTTCCCCTCTCCTTTACATTTGTACAACTTCCCTGGCTCCAGTTCAAGCTTCATTAGGAGCAGACTCTTCCCAGGCACAGGCGAGGATGGATGGCTCGGGGTTTGCAGGATTCCTCCTCCCTCTCCGTTTTTCCAAGCCTGGAAAGCTGATCCTGTATCATTATTTTGATTTCATGGCTTGTAAATATTCCCTCCAAGGGAAGCGGTGGGTAAACATCCCCCTGTGCTGCTGGGGGTTAAACTGGGAGGGTGGTGTGCCCAGAGCCTCGAGCTTTCTCCTCTAATTCTCACTTTTTAAAAGTGGTTTTGCTGATGAAACTTGTCCTTCATTTATCTCAAACATCCCTTTCATGGAATCACCAAGTGGTTGGGGTTGGAAAGGATTTAAAGCTCATCTCATCCCACCCCCTGCCATAGGCAGAGACACCTTCCACTATGCCAGGTTGCTCCAACCTGGTCTTGGACACTCCCATGGATCCAGAGGCAGCCACAGCTTTTCTGGGAATCTGTGCCAGGGCTTTGCCACCCTCACAGGGAAGGATTCCTTCTCAATATCCATCTAATCCTGTTCTCTGGCAGTTTAAACCCTTTAAATGCTTCCTGCCCTGTTCTACAGTCCCAGGTCAGACCCTTCCAGTTGTTCTTCCACCTGATATTTTAATGGGAAAAGCCACACTGGGCTCCAGAGCCCCTTCCCGGCTGCCTCTGATTCATTCAGACCTCATCAATTTATGACCAAAGACTTCCTGACCACGAGCCAGGTTCAGCCTGGAAGTAGATAAAATACTGGCAGTGATTAGGAGGAAATCTCAGAAATGCTTCACATCCCAAAGTGCCTCAATCCAAAGGGTTCCTGCCCAGGCTCCCAACCCTGTTTATCTCCTCCAAGGAGAAGAGCATCCACAAATCTTTGCTTTTTCCCCCCCCCAAACCCAGCACCAGCTGCCGGGGATTAAACCACAACAGTCTGTGAGGAAAATGAGAAAAAAGGGAAAATCTGAGGAACTTTCTCCCAGCATCAGCACTTTGGGAGTAGTGGGGGAGATGTGCAAATGAGATTGATTCGTTTTTTTGAGGGGACTTGGATGATTTAATTTATTCTCCAGCCTTGCTGGAGCTCTCCCATAAAGCTGTGCTGATGGGCACGAGCTTCCCTCTGCTCGTGGGGAGGTCAGAGCAGGGAATTTTCAGTGTTTCCTTGCAATCCGCAGCGTTCCTGGGGGCTGCATCTGATGCCTTAGGTTTTAACTTCTTTATTTTTCGAATCTTGTGCTGCTTAGTGTGTAACTCTGGAGTTTCTTGTAGCCTGTTAATTTCTGCCCTCTCCTGCCAGGTAGACATAACAAAGCCTGGCTAGGTAGACATAACAAAGCCTCTCCGGGCCTGCTCTCCAAGGACACCCAGACTGTCCTAGGCCCAAAATGTATAAACCAACACCTTAAGAGGGGGCTGAGCTGAGGGGAAATTACATCATTAAACTGAAGCTTTAATTGGAGAATGAACCGTGATATGCAAATGATCCAAATCTATAAATGTGTGAGGAACTCGTGACCCGTCGTCCATCTTGGGGTCCATTTTGAGAACAGCCTCAGGCTCCCCAGGGGTACCTTTGAAGGCCTTTCAAATAAATACCCACCTTTATTCCTTTATTCTTGTCTAGTCTCTGGTTTTAGGTGGCCTCCCTCCCTCCCTCAGCTGCAGCATTCCTGCTTTCCCAGCAATCCTGTGACCCAGGGAAACAGGAGAGCAGGAAAGAGCCCTGACTTGATGCTTCCCTGGCTCTGCAGGCTCCCATTTCCCCCCCAGTCGTGGCGTGTGGGAAGCTGGGTGTGAGGTTGCCACGATCCCGGGGACTTGTTGACAGCATCTCTGCGTTTGTGGGGTTTTTGTGCTTTTGGAAAGAACAGTTTTCCCTCATGCAAAACCCAGTCTTGACTCATCCTGCAAGACTTCCTCCTGTTTTTTCCATCTGCTGCCACTCAGGTAGTTGGAATTGGCTGCGCTGCTTCCCTTTTCCTCCCCCCATCCCTGAGCACTGCTGTGTTTCTGCTCACAATACTCAGAATCAGGCACAGGGAAAACTTGTAATCGTGCGAAAAAATCGAATTTCACAAATTCTTCTTGGATTCCTTTCTTTTTCCTTCTTTTCTTTGTTTCTGAGCCATTAGCTGAGGCACTGATCGTGTTTTCCCACTCTAAAGGCCAACATGAAAAGCTTTTCTTTTTTTTTTAAGTGAAACGTGTGATTCCCAGGTAACAGCCCAGCCTTGAAGCTGTGGGTTTAAGAAAAACACTGAAAACCTCATAAATCACGATAAAAACCTGCCAGGGATCAAAGCAGCTTGGGCAGGTCATTTAACCTTGAAGAAAGGAAAGTTCAGGAGAGGTATTGAGGAAAATTCCAGGTGGGAGGGAGGAATGGTTGGCCAGGGATGGGACTGATTCCATGTGCCCAGGGCATGGAATAAAATTCCACATTATAAGGTCTGGGATGGTCTTTTACTCTGTGTATGCAAGATGAGGGGTAACACTGGATTTACTCAGGTAATAGTAATAGTAATAATAATAATAATAATAATAATAATAATTAGAACTGGCAGCAAAATGGAACCCAGACCTCTGGTTGAAAAATTCAGAAGCCCCCAAGGCTGAGTTTTGGGGTGTCACAACCCCACTGCCTGCTCTCCATCCTAAAGAAACCTGTGAGGAGCTGCTGGGGGCAGTGCTGGTCCTGCCTCCATCAGCAGCAAATTCCCAGGAGCTGCTGCTTCCGGACCTGGCTGCCTCTCCGAGCTGATGAGCAAAGCCAGCAGGAGCTCAGCAAACTGGGAAAACT
Organism: Lycocorax pyrrhopterus obiensis; assembly: GCA_014706295.1. Classification (NCBI taxonomy): domain Eukaryota; kingdom Metazoa; phylum Chordata; class Aves; order Passeriformes; family Paradisaeidae; genus Lycocorax; species Lycocorax pyrrhopterus. The sequence goes on from JACSVZ010000019.1 coordinate 8,095,595, forward strand.
CCTCCTGGAAAAGCCTGGTGTCTCTGGTTTGCCCTTTTCACACGTTCACCCTCAGAACCTGTTGGTTTTCCGCTGTAAAAACCCAAGAAAATGCAAAAGAGGGGCCAGTCCCCGAGGCCTGGGCTTGATTTAATACTCGTGGCTGCAAACATCCAAACCCTGGCTGGGGCCGGTTTTAATTAAAATGACAAAACAGGGGAGCCGTGGGGATGAATTACTGAAGGAAAATGTTATATTTCCCTACAGCCTGTTTAATTAAAAAGGCAATGCATCAGGCCTGAAGGGCCTCGTCCCCGGTGCCAAGGCAGGAAGGGCAGCGCTGGCACGGGCAGCCCATGTCACCCACTGTCACTAAAGCCACACTGCCAGCTCCAGAAACCCCTCCAGTGCCTCCACTTGGCCGGATTTGCTGCAGATTTTCCCCTCACTGCCCTTTTCTTTGGATAAATTCACATCCCCCCGGGCTCAGACATCTGAGATGCTGCAAAAGGAGAAGGAAAAGCAGGGAGTGATTCCTCTGTCAGTGTCCTGCTCCCGCGTGGCACCAGCCAGGCTGCCAGGGCTGGTGGCAACGGCCTCGCTGTCCTTATCTCTTGCCTGTGTTATCTAAGGTCTGAAGGACAGGACAGGTTTTAATTTTGGAAGGGAGGTGCTGGGGTCCCCTGGCTCTGGATTTGAAGGGGCTGAGGGTTGCTGGTTCTTCTTCCTGCACAGGACCAGCAGAAAACAGCTCTTAGCAAGCAACAGGAGGCATGAAAAGTGGGATTTTTCATCCTGTGTGACATTTATTTGCCTTCTGCAGCAGGTGGATTTCCAGCCCCAAACTCATTGGGGTTTCCTAGACTCCTTTTTTTTTTCCCTGCTCGGTGGTAGAGTCCTATGGCTCCTTCCCAAGACAATTTTCTGCCTCCTTTTCAGAGCAGGACAGTGCCTCTGGATAAATAATTCCTGACCTGCAGCTTGGCACGTGTGTTCAGCCGAACCCCCGTGCACGAGCTCGAGCTCTCCAGGGACACCTGCTCTCCTCTCCTGTTAAAAATAACATTTTCACATCTGCCTTCCCTCTGAACTGCTGGGATCACCTCACTATGGGCTGCACATCCCATTCCTGCTCTCCTGGGTGTGGCAGCCAGAGCCCTGCTCCTGGACGACACTCAGCCCTGACACTTTTTGGTGTTTGTTGCTCGTTAATTCCCATCCAGGGTGGCAGCCCAAGAGCTTGCTCAGGTTGGCACGGCTCCATCAGATGGCACAGAGCGTCTCGTGGCTCCTGCACCACGCTGGAGGATGAACTCATCCTCTGAGTCAAGCCAGGCGTGGCTGTGCGGGCTGGCACGGCTGCCAGCGCTCTGCAACCATGGTTACAGGCGTGGAGGTGCTGCGATATTTGGGGCAGGCTGTAATTTTGGCATCTCCGAGAGATGAAGGGGAATGTGCCGGGAAAGGCTCTTCCTCCGGGTGGCTGGGAGAGGGAAGGTGTCAGGGTCTGTGGTGGTGGTGATGGCGCGTTTGCGTCCGGCGTAATTTGCCTTTTGATTTATTTATCGCCCTTAAACAAGGAAGAAATGCCCAAGAGAGGACTTTTCCCGTTGGCCATGGGCTGTGGTGAGGAATTACACCCAAATGACCCACCTGGGGCCGCTGGAGCATCCCCTGCTCCTCGCTGGGCATGGTGCAGTCCCATTAAACCCATCCCTGAGTGACACAAATCCTACTTGGCACAGAGGGTGATGGGAACTGCTCCTGGAGGTGGCTGGAGCTGGGAATTCTGTGCCACCAGTTGATTCAGCGATGCTGAGCCAGGTTGATACGGAAGCCAGGCTCCAAAAATGGAATTAAGTAATTATTCTCACTTTTCTTTGACTCCAGGAAGATCCTATTAGAGCAAAGAGCCTGGATTACTGGCAGGCTGACATTTTCCTCTGAGCCTGTCTCCAGATTGGATTTAGCTCTTTTATCTCCTAATCCCCAGAGCTTTTTAATGCAGAAAGTAATGGCATCCAAAGGCAAATTTAATTTTGACAAGTAATCTGACTTCCTTTCCTTTTCTGGAGCCGGCTTTTAATCCTGTTTGCTGTCTGAAGCTGCATTATAGGGATGTATTTAAAATCCTCACCGCTCCGAGATCTTTCAAAGAGGCAGAAAAATAAGGGGAACTGCAAGCCTGGGAGCAAGGAACAGCTCCTTATCAAACATTTCAAACATTTTATTGCTGCTGCTTTTATTAACCCCTGCACTACCCTGCAACTCGGCTCTGTGCTTCCTTCTTTTTCTTGATTGGAAGTGCTAGAATTGCTCAAGGAATGGGAATTCGGGGTTTTGTCCAGCTCTGCTGTTTCTCGTGGCAGGTTGGGGGTGGACCAGGAGTGCAGAGAGCTGTGACCACCTCAGGGGACGTCCCTCTGTCACCAACACACCCCAGGATGCTGCACTGAGCATCAACCATTGCCAAAAAAATCCCTAAACCCAACCCCATTTCCCAATTCCCAGCAAAAGAAGGGGTAATGGAGCTTCAAAGCCACTGATCTCAGCAGAGAAAACAGAAATTCAGGCTGTTGTTCCATTTCTCAGGTCCCAGAGGAGCAGCAATCAATTGAAGTGATCATTGGCTATTTCCAATATTCCCGCACCTCACCCTGTGCTGTTGCCCAGATTCATCCCAGCCCAGAGCTTCCTGTTTGTTTGAAAATCCCAGTTGTAAATAGGGTCTTCTCCTCCTGAAAAAAACTGGTTTTATTGCCTGGGCCTGCTGTCCCAAACAGCCAGAAAGTGCAGAATGTCCCTGTCCCTCTGCAGGCCTCAGCTCAGGCCATTAATCCACACCAAAACCCAAATGTGCAGCTCGAAAATGAAACGTGTCCCTGCCTCATTCCAGCCTGGTTTAACCAAAAACACCTCAGCAAAAGCAGGGATTGGGTGGAAGTACAGAGATTTGCAAATGCCAGCCTCAAAATAAGGAGAATTTGGGAGCCTGCCAGGGATGGGGAGAGATTGGTTTCCCACAGCGAGGTCAGAGGGAGCTCCGTGGAACAAACGGGGTTTTGCTGTGGGGTTTTTTGGTGATGGAGAAAATCAGGGAAGTCAAATCACATCCCAGGTGCCAGCACATTCCATCAGGCTTCAGAGCAGAGAACAAGGGTACAACAGCTTCAGTTAGCAAGGGCTGGAGCAGTAAAACCACTGCCTTCTGCAGTCCCTGAGGGATTTTTGCCCTCCTTCCTAAGTCAGCAATCCATCTTGTTCAGGATCTGCCACGGGAAGTGGACTGTGATGTAAAGGATTAGCCCTGCTCCAGGGGTGCAGGAGCAGTGGGCTGGGTTAGGAGCAAGGGAAGGACATTTGGGCAGGATTTTTGTCTTCCCCTGAGCTCCCTGAATTAAACAGAGCTTTTCCAACCTCTTTTTTCCATGGATGACCCCATCTTGGCCATGCCCTACCTGCATCCCCCCTCAGAGTGTGCATGGACACAAAGTGGGGGGCTTCTGCTGTGGAGCTGACTGGAAGAGGATGTTTAAGGAAGAGAAGGTGCTGGTCTGGTGCAGCTGTAACCACCCCAAACTCGATGGCCAGGCCAACATCTCCATCATGGACCCATAACTTTGGGTCTATCACTTTTGGGATCACTCTGTTGCTCAGTCTCTTTGGTCATCCCAAAAAGAAGGGGAAAGCAGGAGCTGCACCCACCAAGAATAGGGAACTGGGAATCACAGCCAGCTGAGCCAAAATCAGAAACAAGGCACTAAATCCCCCAGCCACCCTCATTTATCAGCTTCCAGCTCGGCTCCTTCAGGACCAGCTCTGTTCCTAGAGCCAGAAAAACAGAATCCACTCGGATGCCTCCCAGCAGCTGCCTGGTGCACGGGGCTCTGCACAGTTGGTTTCGTGACGATGATGAGCCTTGGAAATGTGTCTCATCAGGAGATAAGGAGCAGCTGAGCCCAAACACTGTGTAAGCCTCATTTCTTTCACAAGGCAGATCGCTCGGGCATGAAATATTGTCACGCTTTCCCCCCTGGATGAGCGATTCCAGCCCTGCCCCAGCGCAAGGCAGTGGAAGCAGACACAGCTCCTCCGTAAATGACCTAAACAATCCAACGCTGGCAGTGAGGAGAGGAGGGAAAAAGCTGTCCCAGTGCTGCTGGGTGAGTTTAACGGGGTTTTTTCCTTGTTTTGGATCCGTGTCCCTCAGAGCTCAGGTGACGTGCGGCTCCGTGGTGGGTGTGATGTTTCCATCCGGCTCACGTGTGGAGCCTGGGGATGATTCACCTCGATTCCAAGTCCCTTTTGTCACATTCAGCCCAGCCCCCAGCTTTTAGAACTGTTTCTTCAAAGCTTTTCCAAGCGTCCTTCAGTACAGACCCCAAGTCTCTCCCTGTGTGGTGTGTTCAGCCCTGAGGGTCTCATGGAGGATCCCTCTCTGTGAGTGTTGGGAGGGACAGAGCTGCTGGGCATCCCATAACTGCAAAAAATCCGTGCTTTTCCTTTTGGTGACAGCATTTAAAACCTGAAATAGTCCAAGCCAGCTTTAGAAACAACCCATTTGTTTGTCTGTAATAGATGAGGGTCATTAGGAACTGTTTATTTTTTATCTCACTTGCTTTATCAAAACACGGAGCTCCCAAAACAGCTCTGCCTGTGGTATCCCAAGGGAAACTGCAGGGAGGGGCATCGTGAGGATGTTCCCCTTCCCTGGGAGGGTAGGGAGGCCCTGGCTGCCCAGGGAATCTGTGGCTGCCCCTGGATCCCTGGAAGCGTCCAAGGCCAGGTTGGACACGGCTTGGAGCCACCTGGGGTAGTGGAAGGTGTCCCTGCCCATGGCAGGGGGTGGGATGAGGTGTCTGTAAGATTCCTTCCAACCCAAACCATTCCATGATTGCATGAATTCAGTAAAGATGGCTCAGGAAAACGTTGACTGGGGTGACAATTCTGCCTTTCACCTCCTGGTTTGTATTTTCAGGAACAGGGCATGAAGCTGGGTTAGGATTTCAACCCCTCGAAGCAAATACAGATTTCAGCTGGACAGGTCAGTGCCAAGCTTTTTGAGAGGAAAAGCAGAGGGAATCAAGGGTCCTGGATGAAATGGATTGGAAATATAAATGTTTTACATGAGCAGGAATGAAAAGCAGAGCATAACTCCCCAAATCATTCCTGATCCAGGAACTGTTAAACATCAGTGCCTATGGATGAGCAGTGGGGGCTGGTCCTAGGGCAGGGCAGGAGATTCCCAGGCGGATGTTGTACCCTGCTCTGGTTGGGATATCTGCCACCTCCCCAGCTGCTCAATAACCTGTGGGGTGGCCCGGAACCAGCCAGCCCCGATGCCCGCGAGGGAAAGGGGCTTATCCAGGGATGGAATGGCAGAGCCAGGAATTCTTCAGTGCAGGGCTGTGAAAGGGAGAGGCCATTGCCTCTCAGGACAGATGGAGAGGAAAGGGAGACAGCAGGAAAAACCCACAGTTCCAGCCAAGCCATATGTCCAGTTACCCAGGCTCTTTCCCTTCAATATTAATGCAATAACAGCCGAGCTCGGAGCGTTCTGTGGAGCTGAGAAACCCCTCCCAGGGCTGGGATTTCATCCTGTGCAGTCTGAAGGGTGAGTGACACACCAAGACGCGTCCCTGCGCGTTTCGGAGCCGGTGACAGACGGCAGAGCCCATCCCCATCATCCCAGCGCTGCAGGGAACACTCACAGCAACCTGTCTCTCTCTACCTTCTTCTTGCCTCTTTTCATTTTTTTAATAACTAAAAATATCCCCATCAGCCTTCTGTGAGTGCCTCCAAAGGCGGGCTGAGGCTGGGCTTTACAAATTTCCACGGAATCTCTCGGGAGCAGCGAGAGCCTCTGAAGAAGCAATATTTGGATGGGAAACTTATGTCCTCCAAGCTGGCGAGTCACAGCACTGACACACATTTCCTTGTAGCTGCAAAGCTCTCCGGAGAAAGGGTGGAAAGTCCCTCCTGCCTTCTCCTCCTTCTCCCCCCGCTGTTATTTAACAACTGGCTATGATTTACATGGTTCATTAATGCAATGGCAACACTGCCACAGCCATTCCCAAACAAGCCAGGAGGTTTGTGTTTGACCTGGGCCCTCTGCTCGCTGCAGACGCCCCAGAGGATTTGAAAAACAGTGATTTGAAGTGATTGCATTGGATAAGGACATTACTCAGTGCAAATACGACTGGATGCAAGCATTTAAATTTTAAAAAACACGGCTATTGCAGTGCCTCTGAGCCAGTGAAAACAACAGTTTAGCTCCCTTCATGGCCTTGGCTCTTTATTCTCCCTGAGGACAGGGAAGGGAACCAGGCCCAGCGTCAGACTGGAGAGGTTTTGGCAGGTGGCTTGCCTGGGATTGCTCTGAAATGACTTTCAGAGCTTTTCAGGTCCCACCTTGGGGTCCTGGCACCCCGGGCAGGGTGGCAGCAGAGGTCTGGGGTGGCCCTGGGTGCTCCCCCTCCTCAGGCAGTGCAGAAAAGCTGTGATGCTCCCATGAAGCTTTCCACCAGCAGGAGACCAGGCCCAGGGACAAACTTTAAAGGGAATTATTTGTCCCCCTCAGGCTGGATTTTTATGGCTCCATTTGGGTTATAGGGGAGCGAGGGGAAGAGGAAAAGGAGCGGGTTTGAAGCGACGATTGCACAATAAACGGCAGCAGCCCCGTTACAGTGCTCAGTGCCCACAAACAGCTCCCAGCCAAACACCCGAAAGCTTGGCTTTGATGAGGGGCATAACCTTCCCCTTCCTGCCTTAATTCCATCCTTGCCCCTTTCCAGGCAGGCAAGGAAAATTCAGGGAGCTGGAGCACCGAAACCACAAACTCTGGGACAGCAGGTGGGGAGGGAGGGATGCCCAGGGAGCGATGAGATCCCCGGAGCTCCCTCCCTGCCGTGGGGCCCAGCAGGCTCAGGGATGGGGATGGAGTGAAAGAAATCCTGTACAAACAGCACGAACAGGAGACAGGATTGCTGAACACACAAGGGAACAGTGGGAACATTCCCAAATTCTCCTGGGCCAAAGATTCCCCAGAGCACCTTGGGTGGCTCTGAGGAAACGTTTCCCTCTGCAAAGTTTATTAAAGCGGCTCCCAAAAGCACCAGGAGAGGGACAGATCCTTTAGTGACATAAACAGGTCTGGTTCCACCTATTCAGATGCTTTCTTTGCCTTTTTCACCCCAAATGAGAGCTGGACCCCAGCAATCAGAATCCCCCAAAAGCCAGCACAGGATTCTTTGCATCCTACAGCCATTCCCACATCAATCTTTCCTACACCCACTAAATCCTTTAGTGACCCACACAGCTCTTCCCATCTGGGCATCTCCCGATTATTTCCACACAAAAATCATCATTCCAGTTTGTCTTTGTGGCTCCCCAGGCTGCAGGAACCATCGCTGGCTGCTTTGGCAGGCAGGAGTTTCCTGGGGAAGCAAGGACAAGCAGCCGCCTCGCGTCTGTGCCAGCTCCACCCCCAGGAACCCTGGCACCATCCGAACTGGAGAGGAGGAGAGGGATTTTAAGGTTATTTCCTAAAAAAAAAAAAGAACCCTAGGGGTTGGATTGAAAGACCCAAGTGAAAAGCTCCAGCCTTTGAGCACCTATAGGTTGTGCACCAAGGGATTTTCAGTCGGGGCTTGGGATGGCAAAAGGCTTCTCTGAGTCGGTGTCTCCACCAGGAAATGAGATGGGAAGAGTGGAGCCAGCTGCCCCTGCTTCCCCTTGCAACCCCTCAAGCTGTCAGCAGTCCTGGGAGGACATTAACAGGAGGAGAAAGGCAGATCCTGGTGGGTCTCCACAGGGAGCAGGCTTGGGAAGCACAGGGATTATCCCCAGCAGCTTTTGGCTGGGTCTGAAAGGCAGCACTGAACCCATTGCGAAGGGCTGGAGACACTGGAACACTCCTCAAAACACCCCAGCGGACCTATTAATTGCAATATTGGATCTTCCTCCTTTTCCAGCAGGTTCCCAGCAGCAGGCACGCAGCCAGCTTGGCTGTGGGTTTGTTTATTTTCCAGCTAATGGAGCAGCAGGAGCAGTTCCAGAGAACGAAACTGGGAACGTCAGGAAAGTGCTGTCCAGTTCCCACAGATAATTTGTGACAGGCACCTGGTAAACACTCGTTAGCGCTGTAATTAATCCAGCACTGTGGCACAGGAGCAGGGGATCGTGGAAAACCTCGTCACCAGGAAAGCCCTAAAAGCCCATTTGCCCCCTTGATTATCCCTGGCCACTGGCTGGATGGGAAAATTGCACTTGGAAAGAGGGCAGAACACACAAAAACTCAGCTGCAAAGCGAGGGCTGGAGGTGGCACCTGGGCAGTGCCCGTCTGGTGTCCCTGGGTTCAGAGTGTGACAATCCAAACGGAGCCACCAGCATTTGTCACCAGCCCCATCAAGCTGTGACCAGCTCTGGAGCCTTGCTCCCTGCTCATCCCTGGCTGTTCCACACGCGGGCTCTGGCACACAGGGTGCGGATAAAGCAGGAGCTGCCAAAATCCCACCGCTCACACCTGCAGCCCCAGCCCTGCCGCGCGCTCCGGGAGGAAAAACCACAAAAATCATGAGGGGAAAAAAAGAAAAAAAGGACAGGAGTAGGCCAAGAATGAACACAAATGGATTAAAAAATCACAGATTTTGCCTTTTCTGGGAGTTTGGATGGGATTTCAGCAGGTGCTCCCTTTCTGGGGTCTGCAGGGCAGCCCTTGCCTTGCACCGGCTCCTCCCTTTCATCTCCTCGCCTCTCTCTTATTTTTAAATATGCAAATACATCAGAGGAGCTTTTCAAACTCCTGACTGCAAATAGATCTGAAGGGCTTCTGAGAGACTCCTGACTTACCCTAACCAAATAAACAGCCACAAATCCATGGATGTTGTGCATTCCCTGTGCTGCACCTCCACTTGGATCTGCTGCGAGTCCAGTCCTGGCTCCCAGCAGCTCCTGCCTTTGTCCTCCCAGTCCCAGCATCACCTGTTCACTTTGTGAGGAGATTTCTGGGCTGCAGAGGATCAGAGTCCCCCTTTTTATCCCTGTCCAGGGTGGGATCAGCGCCGTTTCAGGCAGAGGTTTTGAGGAAGAAAGTGCTGGGATGCTGAGCAGAGGGAATGCGAGGCTTTAACTCGACAACACCGAGCGTGAGTCATAATTCTCCCAAAAAAATGGAACAAGTAACAACTCCACGCCAGCTGGGAAGCACAGGGGCTCTGAAAATCTCTGATTTGCTCTGATTGAAGCATTCAACAGCACTAGGGTTGCTGGAAAATCCTGAATGAAGGCGCTGAGGCCCGGATTTGGCTGAGCACACCCGGCTGTGCTTTATGGGACAAACCCACAGCAGCAGAACTGGCTGGAGGAAACCCCAAAACCAAGTGATTCCTGTTATCCCTGATACTTCATTTTTCTCTGCATTTACCACCTTTTGTTCATTTCTCCCGTTGCTGTTTTTCACTCTGCTTTAGATGCTACAAAATCGAGGCTCAGGGGGAATTTGTGCCTTGGGAGTCCCAGCCCTGTGCTCAGCCTTGCACGCCCCTCCTCTCCCTGCCTGAAATCCCTATTTATGGCACTCTGTTTACCACTAGAAACCTTAAAAGTGCTAAATGCTTCCAGGGTTTCAGCTCGGATTTGATCCCCAGGCAACCTGTGGTGTAGAGTTAAATAAGGCTGGTTTATGTATGCTGCACCCTAAATCTAAAGGTCAAGGGTTTGGTGGCCATAAATATTCAAACCTCACAGGCTGGGTCTTTTCAACCTCCTTTTAAATATTTATGATGGTGCTTCCATGGCTGCAGGAGAATGTTGTAATAGTATTAAGAGGGAAAAAAAAGCCCTTCTCCATCTAAAAGCTCAGCATGAGCCATTTTCATATATTATGCATCACTAAGTGCTGTTTATGGGCATTTTTGGCACGGGATCCCAGCAGAGTTCATGAATCTGGGGCTGTGCGGGGCTCGGGGGTGTTGGCATCATCCTGGGCATGGGCTCTGCTGGGGTGGGCACAGCTGAGCTCCTGCAGGGTCCCTCTGGTCCTGCCACAGACCCGCTCGTGGTGTTGGCCCACAAAAATATTCCCTAAACTTTGCCCCAAGCTCTGGAGATCCGTGGAGTGAAGATGCCACCATGGCTGGTCCCTTAAAAAAGGGCCAAGCTCCAGTTTGTGCCAGCTGGAGGGTGGGTGATGCTTTTTTCTTTTGAGAAGTTTGGCTGTGAAGCATCAGGGGAGTGCAGAGCCCTGTCAGCACCAGCTGCAGGAATTCTGCTCCCGGTGCTCGCAGCGTTTGTTCCAGCCACAGCTGTGCCCTGCTGGCTCCTGGCAGAGCTCTGCTGATTCCCTGGAAATCAGCTGCAAACGGGAGCGGGTGCAGTCAGCAGAGCGGGGTTAAATAACAAATCCCAGGATTTAGGATTGGCTGGGAGCAACATCCTCACTGCTGGAAGGGGAACTGGTGTCTGTGGAATGAACTGGGAAGCAGAGCATGAGCCAGTAGGGAGGTCAGTAAAGCTGAAATCCCTTCTAGACTTTAATCAGCTCCTAATTAAAACTGAGCTGGGCTTTTGTCCTTGGGTAGAGCACAATTCAGCCTGACTGATGCATCTTGGGTGCTTCCTACCCTTATCTCGTTCATTTCCAGGGGTGGTTTAGGGGAATGTGCTGGGTCGGCTCAGTTTCCCCGGACTCACAAACCTCTACTGTAAACTTAATCTCCCACATGAAGTCATTTTGGGAGAGAAGCAAACTGGATTTTCCCCCATTCCATTGAAACAGGCCCTGGAGCGCTGAAAAAAGCCAGGAGAATGATGGCCAAGCAAACGGACACAGAGCATCCACAGGCACGCATCCAGAGTGGGATGTCACAGGCTTCATTTCCTCAGGAAATCAGGTTTCAAATTAAAGCTAATCAGAGTTAGAAAACACTGCAGTTCCCCCAGCCCAAACGATGCTATAATGCACTCAGTACATTACAGCCTCAACAGCAAAGCAGCATCTGCTCCATAAAATGAAATGTGTGTGTCACCATATGCAGGCAGCATAATGTGGGCTCAAATTAAATAAAAACATTTCGGGGTATATGGTCCAATATGCAATCTGGGCCCTGGGAAAGGATGAGGTTTACCCCAAAGTTCTCAGCAGTTGGCTGAAAAGCTGATCCCAAACCAGGGTGAACTTGGGGTTTTAGCAACAGAAGCTGCTTTCTGCACTTTCCTCCCTTTGAGCTTTGAACTTCTGGAAATTCGGGAATTATTGGTCATATTTTTAATTTTTTAATTTTCTTTTCCTTGTAATCTGTGGCATTTTGCACCTTTCCACTACTTGGAAAACCTCTGAGAAGGCAGAACCTTGAGTGGCAACAAATCCTGCTCTCCACCCAGGAGCTGCCCTCCAGAAATACCATGGAAACTCGGAGAGCGCAGCGAGCACTCAGCCTCTTATCTGTGCACCACAAATAAAGAGGTAAACTCTGCTAAACCACTCGAGCCTCACCTTTCCCACCTATTTTTCCCACTGAAATCTCTCCCAAGCAAGGGGTTATCCTTTAATGCTGTCTTAGAAGAGATCATCCTGGGTGACGGGCTCTCTGAGTCTCTGCTGTCGGTTCTGATCCTCCTTGACCCCATTTGCTGATACAAAAATGTGTGGATTCCCTCCAGGTGCCAAAAAAATCTGGGAATTCGCTGGTGGTGCTGCTCGGGCAGCAGAGTTTGTTATGGTGATGATGATCCTTGTGTTCGTTCAGGGCTGCTGGGAGGTTGCAAACCCTTTAAAAGCCGCTAACGTGGAATTCATTTGCTTTCCAAGCTGCAAAAACAACTTTAAGTGCCAGGCAGGGAGGGGATGTTTGCAGAGGAGCTGCCTCAGACCACTGAGGTCTGCCTGGTGTGGGGTTTCATCTCCTTCGCTCAGGTCCTTGAATTATTTGGATAATGAAAAGCCCAGGAAAAGCAGCGTTCTGCTCTTCAGAAGCAGCAAAAACAAAATTTCCAGCTGTGAGGCTCGGACTGAAGCACTTGATGAGGGGAGAAAAGTACAAGAGTAGCAGAGAGCAAAGGAAAGCACAGCAGTGCTAATGGAACTGGCTGTGAAACCATCTAGATACACCTGGGAAGGGCTGGGAAGTCACTGGGACAACAGGAAGGATCTGTCTGCACCGGGAAAAGGGAATTCGAGGTGAATGACAGGGAGAGGAGTGGGACAAATCTGCCCGTGCCCGGGGCAGTGGTGCTGAGAGCAGGGGGTGGCCGAGGCTTGGTGTGGCAAAGGGAAAGGATTTGGCAGCTCCCAGAAATCAGAGGCTGGATGTCACCAAGGCTGCCTCCCACACCCAGCCATCCTCCCCACCAGCCATGCTCTGATTCAGTGCAGCAAACAGACAACTCCTTAAAAAACTCAGCCTGGATGAGGTTTGGTTTTTCTCTCGCCTTTAGTTCTGCCTTTTCCAGTTCCATTCCTGCCCTTTGCCTCCTGCTCCTCCCCGTTTCCTGTGTTATTCCTTTTGCCATTCCTTGTGCGCTCTCCTGCATCCTGACCTGTTCTCCCTCGCTCTCCCTGAAGCTTTGGTGGATGAATTGAAGTCTGGCAGTGTCTGCTCCTCAGCCCACTCCCGAGCAGGGAGGTGAAGAGCTGCACAGAATGAGAGATGTTGGCTTTAAAAATAAACCCCCATGCTATGTTTTCAGATGTGGGCATGCACCTTGCTTTTCATTCCCATCCCCGCTGCCCTTTGGGGGCACTTTGAATCCCCAATGCTGAGGGACCAAGTGAAAATGCATGGAAGTGGCTTTGTCTGACCCCAAACCAAGAGATCAGGTCCAAGACAAGGTGATAAATCCCTGGAATTTGCCTGAAATCAGCTGAAATTGCTGAGTTTCGGGGTATGGGTGAATCCTGAGCTTTACCTCAGGTTATTCCTTCCTAACAACTCTCTTCAGGACCTGGGGGTGTTGTCACTTTCCTGCCTTGGCTAATCCATGACTTTTCCATGCCATCCTCATGCTCTGTGCATGTCCAGAGGCTCTCCTGTGGTGCTGAAGGTGAGGAGGGACAACCCCAGGAGGGGCTGGGGCACCAGAGCCTCTGGCAGGAGGATCCTGTGGGTGAAAACAGCCCCTAGGAGCAGACAGAGAGCTCAGCACAGGGAGCTCTGCCAGGAGCCACAGCTTGTGCCCATCCCTGAGCCTGCCTGCATGGAATGGGCTGTTGGGGGGGATCACACAGCCCTGAATTCCTCTGGGATGCATTTCCCCATCCCCCAGTGTCAGATTGTGCCAAACCATCCCCATGTGTGGAATGAGAGCTCCCAGAGGGCTCCTTGCAGCGAGTCCTCCTGTCACACACCCTGAGGCCCCACGGCAGCCAGCGGCGCTCCTGCCTGGCAGCCCTGACGTGTTCCTGACAAAGGGATCGATGCTTTGGGTCTGTTTGGAAAATCAATTCAGCACTGGGCAGCCCTTGAAGGAGCTCCATCAAAATATCAGGAGAGCCAGCAGTCCTGGGAGGGGACAAAATCCATCTGGGCTCACTGATTCTGCAGGAGTGATGAGCAGGGGAAGGCTCTGCAGGTTCCCAGCACAGAGGAAGGGGCTGCCTCCCCTCCCCTGCTGTCCCATTCTGTGTCCTGGTAGCTGCTCCAGAGGACAGCAGGATCTGGAGAGCAAAGCCCCGGCCTCCATCTCGTCCTATCCATCATGAAGAGAAAGCAGCTGTGCTTTTCTCTCCTCTCCTCCATCACACAGCAAGAGTTTCATGGGAGGAACCTCTCCTTTTGTTCCTGGAGGAGCAGGGATGCAGCTCTGGGAAGGGCTCCTGGCTCTGGTTTAACTGGTGCAGAGGGTACCATGCCTTCGGCTGAGATATTTCACAGCCCGATTTTCCTCCCCTGAGGGAAAGAAAAAAACCCAGGCCCTATTTCTACTCCAAACTGTGGACTCTTTCTTTGCCTTTTTTTTTAAGAAGATAAAAGAGCCTTCATGTTCAGAAAGCTTCCCCTGGGCAGCCTCCTCCCAGCCCTCCCTTTTCCCGAGGAAAAAGCCGGAGCCTCTTTAGTCGCACTCTATGGGCAGAGGTCCTCCAGACCTTGAACTCCTTCCAAATTTCGAGGAGGTGCTTTTCAAAGTCTGGGGAAGACACCCTGGGAATCAAAAGATCTGAGCTGTGCTCCCACTGGGCAATTTTTTTTTTGCCTTTTATTTCTCTTGGTTTCTGTGATTTGTGTCCCGGGAGTGGAGCTCCCTGGGGCAGGGCTCTTCCCTGGAGGAAGGACCAGGCAGGGCCTCACCCTCTGGAGCTCCAGTTCGACAATGAGGCTGTTGATACGAATTCAGAAATACTTCAAAAGAGGAATAAATTAAACAAATTGCAGGGCTGATGCTTTTGCCCAAGTGCAAGCCATGAAGGTCAATAAAACTGGCTGTGTACAAAACCAAAGGACGGGGAAAAAAGAGATTCCCCTTTGGGAACACACAGTTGGTGCCTTGGAAAAAGTTCATTTCAGAGCCTTGTCTGTGGAAAACAAGGTGGGGTTTCCTCTTTGAGTACTAAACCACCCAAATTGAAATCACCCTCCATGGGCACAACAATTTCAGGTGAAGTTGAGCACGTTTGTTGAACATTTTTGTGTGAAGGGAGCTCTCATTGCTGGGTTCTGCCTCTCTCCGATCTATTTTCAGCCCTGGGAGCTCCAGATGCACCTGGAGCCTCCCGAGCTGCATCAGCCCCATGCTGCCTCTGCCTCGTGGGTTAATGAGAAGCTGCTCAGGTGGGTTTTGAAGGCACTTTAAACAGAGAAATACCCACAGAGCCACGTGGAACTTGCTAGTCCTCCTCCTTCCTCTGAGTTTTGGGAATTTTTTTTTGCCCTGCTGTGATCCCTGCCTGTGGTAATCAAACACCTCCCGAGGTGCCAGGGGAGGAGGTGTTCAAACCCTGTCACTCCACTGATGCTTTTGGCCTCGTTGTGCTGCTCTCCATAAAGTCAAGAGGAGTTTAATGCTTTTTTTAAAAGTCCTCAGATTTTATGGGCTCCAAAGGATCAACCTTGAAGGCAGGTTCTGAGGGGAGTGTCTCAGGAGGGATCTCTGTGGGATAGTCAGACATTCCAGCTCCCCCACAGCTGCTCCCTGGGCTGCCTTTTCCAAACTCACTTTGAAGGGATGGGATGATTTCCCATCTGGAGCTGCTAAGACCCTCCTAGGAAGGCTGGGACAACTTCCCCTTGGATATTTGCTGATGGGAACACGCAGAAAGCTTTTTCCAGTTTGTTCTCAGCCGTTTGTCCCCACGGAGGCTCAGTCACAACGCTGCAAATTTCCTGGTTCCTGCTGAGTTCTGTGATCCCGGGATTGGGAAAGGGCCCTGGGTCAGCTCATCCCTACAGAGATCCCATGTCCTGCTCCAGTCCCAAGGGCTCCAGGTGAAGAAACCCTGGAGTAATCAAGGGGGGAAATCCTCTGGTGAGGCCTCTGCTAATTGTGGGCAAGGAATTTCTGTTGTGTTGTTAAATAATCACTGAGAGACGATCTCTGGAGCAGGGGGGGTGATGCTTTTCACCTGCAGCACCACACACTAGAAGATTTATAATATCTATGAGCTCCTGGAAGAAACGGGGGTTTGGAAAGCACTCAGGGGGTGTGAGAGAGAGAGAGAAATAAGGGGGAGACATGGGTTTGGGGAGGGGAAGAACCCAGTGTGGGGTGGGCACTGCCTGCAGCTCCTGGGGCATCTGCAGGTGAGGATGCTCTGTGACAAAGGATCCTCACATCCTCCTGCTGCCTGAAATTCCTCTGGAGCTGAGCCTGGCACAGGATGGAGCTCAGAGCCTTCCCGGGGGGTTGCTTTGGGAGTTTGGGGTTGGTGTTTTGGGGGGATCAGATCCCTGGGCATCCCCTCCCGTTGCCCCGAGGGATCCCCGGAGATCAGGAGTGGGCGGGGACGGGGTTAAAGAGGGGATTAAAAATGGGGTTAAGGATGGGGTTAAGGAGGGGGTTAACCCCCTGCGCCCCGCGGGGTCCCCGCAGCCTCACCGGCGCTCCCGCGGCTGCTTTCCCCCCTCTCCCTTTGCCGTGTTTAGTTAAATTTCCCCCGCCTTACTTGATGTCACATCCTGTTCCACAGCCATCCCCTGCTAGTAGCCAGCCCTACCAATTCCTTTCTTTTTTCCTTTTTTTTTTTTTTTTTTTTAAATCCCTGTCCTCTCCCCATCACCCCCCTTTTCCAGGCAAACTTTTGGCAATAGCAGAGATAATCATTGCGTGCTCCGCTGAATTTCTCTTCACAAATGTCTTTGGAGCAGGGGAGCCATTAAAAAAAAAAAATTAAATAAATTACCAGACAGTCAGCACCGAGAGCAGAGGAGAGAAACTGGGATCCCAATAAATATGCAAAGTGAAGGCTCTGCTGAGCAGATTTCTGGCATCGCTTCCCGAGGGTGCTGAGAGCCACCCGCAAAATCAGGCTCATTTTTTGCTTTTTAGGTTGTTTTTTTATTATTATTTTTAATCGCGTTTTGTTGTCTGTATTTTTTTTAATTTTTTTTTTTAATTAAAATATTAATAAGAATAAAGGAGTGAGGAGGCAGCGAGGCTCGGGGACGGCGCAGGGGAGGCTCGCCCGGAGGTGATCTGTATGCGAGGTGCCTAGAACGGGGTGCGAGAGATGCAACCGGCAAGCAAGCTGCTGACCCTCTGCTTCCTCATCCTGATGGGCACAGAACTCACCCAAGTAGGTCCAGCTCTTCCTTTCCCCACTCCCCCTCCTCCTCTCCCTTTCTCCCCAACGCCATTTTCTGCTAAACCTCGGGAGCACGGAGGGAAAGCTGCGGGGAGATGCTGCACCTGCCGTGCCGCCCCTTCCCCCGGGCATCACCTGTGCCCAGCCCGCCGCGCTCGGGCACCCTCGGCGCCGGGGTGGGGGCACAGGGCGGGGGGACTCGGGCTGTGGGACCCCCGGGATGGGCAGAGAAGGGGCTGCCCCACGGCGGGGTGTCGGGGACGCCTTCCCCCGGCCCCGCTTGCGGGAACGCGGCGGGGCCGGAGGGGCTGCGAGACCCCCTTGGCTCGGGCTCGGCCAAGTTGGGAGCTGCTGTCCCGGGTGGCCACGGGGACGAGGTGGCCGTGCTGGGTGGCTTGTCCCTGCTCGTCGCCACCCCCCACACCCCACCGGCTCCTCGTGTGGGGGTAGCTGTGCTGGTTTTAGGTGACATTTAAATGTCCCTTGATGTTTCCATCTGTGACGGCTTTGTGGGAGACGGGAGCAGCTTATTTGTCCCCCATCTCCCCGCTCCTCCTGCTTTTTTTTTTTGCCTGGATTTTCGTGCTTTTCTTGCCTGTCCCGGCCCCTGGACTGAGTGAGGCGTGGGGTTGTGGGGGGAGGAAAGGAGGCACCCAAAAGCCATCCCTTGCAAGTGGAATTAAAACTCCATTTGACTTCTTGAGGCTGACTGGGGAGAGGCAGGCAGGGTGATTGTCTTTTGGTTTTGGTTTTTTTTTTTTTTTTTCACCAGCCGCTGAGGAAAGGAAGAAAAAAGTAATTGCAAGAGGATGCTCTAGATTGTGGGGTTAATTGTGGTGCTGCCTGGAAGCAAAGAAAAAAAAAAAAGAAAGCAAGAAAGAAAAAGCAGCTATAAATAGGAGGGGAATGGAGGCTTCTTAGTGTAGGAGCAATTAGCAGCTGGGCTCTCATCCTGGATGCTTTATGGAGATTATTTTTCCCTTTCTCCCAGTGACAAAGCTCTCCCTGTCCCTGCCCTACTGCTGAAGTTTGAGCCGCCGAAGCCTTTTGGCTTCGCACCCTCCGAGGATTTCTGCTGCCCCCAGCAAGGAGAGCACAGAGCTGCCTTAATTGCACGGAGCCCTCCGGAGAAAGGCTGAGCAGCCCGGAATGCGGGGCGGACAAGGGGAGGGGGGGAAGCCGAGAAATCCAGGGGATTTCTGTGTGGATGAGGAGGGGTGGGGAGGAAGCAGAGCCGTGAGGGAGAAGCCCATTGTGTGTGAGGGAGCTGGGGCCGTGCGCATGCGCCGCGCTGGACAAAGAGCCAGGACCACCAGCACGGCGGCTCCTGGCTACCAGGGCATGGCCAGTGGTGGCCACAGTGCCAAGGGGGTGGCAGGGCTGTCACTTGCCTCGCTGGCCCTCCAGCTTCCGCAGGGGTCACACGCCCGGCCTGGACAGCTGGGTGGTGTCACCCCCTTATCGGCCTTGTCAGCGTCGCTCTGCTCTTGGGGGGGGGATGTTTCCAAGGAAAATCCAAGGATGCCGCCCTGCCTGGCTGCTGTCTCCTTTCCCTGCTTCCTCTGTGACTGCAGCACTGCAACTTTGGCAGCAACTTTCAGGCGGGGTGGGCACGGGGAGCCCAACCCGGCCTGGGCTGGGCTGGGGCTGAGCGCTGCAGGTGCTGGGCAGAGCGCCCTGCCCTGACCGCGGCAGGAGGTTTGAGCCCCTGCTAAAGCCTGGCTTTGCCGAGCCGCCCTGCTGGGGCCGGGTTCAGCTCTGCAGTGCCCACCTGGGCCGGTGGCCGTGTCCTGCCAGGGCATGCGGAGCTCCCCCGCCCCGGTGCCCGCTGGCTCGCCTGGCACTGCAGAGCCCTGCCGGAGTTCCAGCGGCTCCTTCCCGTGGCACAGCTGCCAGATGCAATCCCCAAAAACGCCTTTCAGCCCAGGCACCGCCCAGCTCTGTGTCCTCGGGGGTTAATTCCGTGCCAGGCTCAGTCTCCATCACGTGTGGGGTCCCTCCCGTGCCCTACAGAGATCCCACGCCCGGGGAGGAAGGGTGGAGGGTCGGGGCAGAGAGGTTGCTGATGGAGGCAGCTTTCCCTGCTGATGCAGAAGGTGCTGCTGTCCCCTCCTGTCCCTCCCTGCAGTGACAGTGACAGGCCAGCTCGCAAGGAAGAAGAAATGGCTCTTAAACGGGGCTGGAGGGGTGAGCACGGGCCTGTCCTTGCACTGGGGCGCTGGGGAAGCTCTCCTGGAGGGCAGGGAGTTGTCTGCAAGGTGTGGGTGCTGCGGCGTCCTCGGGTGGTCCCCGAGGTGGGAGGAAGGATGCTGGGGGCACAGGGGTGATGCACACGCTGAGGGCTGCACCCCCACTTTGGTGGGGGCTTGGAGGCCTGGCTGAGGTGGTTGTGTGAAACAAGGGGGGAGCTGCCCCTAAATCCTCCCAGTTCTTTGTCCTGTCCCCCGATCCCCCCATGGGCAGGGCTGAGGGGGTGCCAGGAACCCAGCGCGAGACCTGCACGAGGCTCTGGGATTTCAGAGGTCTCCTGAGTTGCTTTGTGCCTTGCCTCACCTCTGCACGGGTCAGAATCAAATCCTGAAATGACCCATTTTGGCTGGGCGGAGGGACTGGATTCGGGGTGCTGGCATGGGGGGCAGAGGTGCTCTGGGCACCCTGGGGTGCAGCCCCTGGCTCTGGCCGTGCCCACAGCTCTGGGCTGGGCCTTCCTGGGCAAAATGTGGGGTTTCCTCTCCTTGTTCTCTTCTTGGGGACACCCAGGGCAGCTCTCCTGGTGTCCGTGAAGGAGCAGAGCCAACTTCTGCTCTCCAAGGATCTGCCTGAGGTGCTGCCAGGAGGGCAGAGCTTGGGGCTGCTGTGGACGATCAGCAGAGGGGGGCTGGGATGCCAGCAGCTGTCTGTCTGTCTGACCTGTCCTTCTGTCCTTTTGCTGGGGTATTTCAGTGAAAACCTCCTGGCATTCCTTAAAGTTTCCTCAGGTGCTCCCACATTCCCCGCCCTGGTAATTATGGGATCCACAGAGGGAGCAGCACCTTCCTGGAGCAGGCAGGTATGAAACATTTAGAGCTTCTACAGGGGGGAAAAAAAAACCCATAAAAACATTAATTGTATTAATTTAGCCATTGATTTTCCTAAAAGCACCTCAGGTCCCTCTCAGGGCTGTTTGCAGGGGAAGGGAGAGCCCTGCCAGGGCTCAGCAATGCCCAGCCCAGCTCCCTTCTGCCCATGGAGAACTTCCCAGTGCCCAGTTTGGTGCCCAGGCTCTTTGGTGCCAGTCTCTCAGGGAGACACGTGGAAAGGGGGTAGGAATTAAGCTGCAAATCTGCAGCCTGGAACAGGAGGCAGCTGCCTCGTCTCGTAAACCAATTTGTGTCTCGTCTCGCTAACTTCAGCTCGAACCAATAAAAACGAGAGGTAATTTCCAGCCCGGGGTTGTATTTATTGCTCGAGTTATCAGTCCTTGTAATCAGTATTAGCATCATACGTAATACAAAACTAATTACTATCAGAGGGAATTAAGCAGAGGAGGGCTGCAGACAGCACTGGCAGCGGGGAGAGCTCCTTCTGGAGTTGTGAGGGAGAAGCGTTGCCTTTGCTCTGCTCTGGTGGAGCTACCAACAAAAGGGAACAAGGCAGGGACACCCCAGGAGTGCCCAGCTGGGATCTGTGGCCTGTCAGGCTTTTTGGGATACCTGTGAGGAGGGCTCAGTCAGGCAGAGGAAGACGGACTTGGAGAAACTGAGACACAGAGATGTGCCTTGGCACCAGCAAATCCCGAACGGGGGGGGAAGAGCAGCTGCAAATCCTGATTTTCCTGCTTTTGTAGGCTGTAGCTGTTGGTTGTTCCTGCTCTCCTGGAGCTGAGCCCTGCTCCCAGCCTCCAGACTGACTTTAGTCGGAGTCTTGACCCTTTTTCTCTGCTCGGGGACCCTTTTTCTCTGCTCAGAACCTCTTTTTCTCTACTTAGAACCCCTTTTCTCTGCTCAGGGACCCTTTTCTCTGCTCAGGACCCAAGTCCTGATTCCCAGCCCACCCTCCCCATGCTGGAAGGGTAACAGTGGGACAATACCAGGAGTCAGCCCTGGGCCAGGAGCAGAGCTGTGCTTGCTAGAAAGCAACACCCAGAGCAATTCTTTCCTGGGAATTCACTCTGTGACTGGAGGCACGTGCCTGACCCAGGGAAATGCGCCAGAAAAAATCCTCCTCCCCAACCACAGCATCCAAAAGCAGGAACCTGGGAAAGCTGGGCTGGCTTTGATGGCTCTGCTCTGCCCCAGAGGCTCTGACAGGTCTTGGCACCTGCTGGGAGATCCTGGGCTTAAAGTCAACAGCAGCTTTAGCTAAACGCAGGTTTAATGACGTGAAGCCCTGTGAAGAGGATGTTTCCTTCCAGAGTTCTTTTTCCTAAAGGAAAGGAGAGGTTTCGGAGTGTTTTTCGTGCAGGGGTAGGGAGTGTCCAGAGCTGGGAGTTCACTTTGCTGCCTGATCCCGAAATGTGGCTGCTCCTGGAGTCAGCCACAATTTTCACTCAGAGCTCTACCAGTAGCTGGCAGTGATCCCCTTCATTGTGGTCACTCTCTGGGGTCTTAAATTGTCACTTTCTTTCCTTCCTTTACTTTTATTTTCTGTCCATTTCTACCCTCCCATGACGAGGAGAAAAGCTCCCTCTGTGATGTGACAGCATCCAGCTCCTGGAGTGAGGTTTGTGCCAGTGGTGGTGGCACAAGAGTGACAAAAACCAGGCAAAAAAACCCCAGGATGTTTGGAAGTGCGACCCAAAAATGAGGGAAACCCGGTGCCATTTATGGCTGTGGCAGCTGTGACCTGCTGGGGGACGGGTGCCCCGTGGCAGACACAGCAGAGGTTGTGCTGTGCCCCAGAGGGGATGGGTACAGAGGGTTTGTTCTCTCAGGAGGGTGTGGCTGCCCAGCTGCCCCCCGGGACAGGCTGGAGGGATTTTGGATACCTCCTCCAAAAGGGAATGAAGGATGAAAGGGTTATGAAGAGATGAGAAATGTCCTCCTTCTGCCCAGAGCAGAATCCAGGCCTGTCCCCGTGTGGCTCTGAGGCGCTGGGCAGAAAGCAGAGGGCACAGAGAGCCCCCAGGGCGGGGCCAGGGTTAGGGTTAGAGGTTTTTTCCCCCCCTGTAGAAGCCCTAAATGTTCCATACCTGCTTGCTCCAGGAAGGTGTTGCTTCCTGTGCGGATCCCATAATTACCAGGGTGGAGGATGTGGGAGCACCACGCTGCTCCTGAGGAAACTTTGAGGAATGCCAGGAGGTTCTCAGTGAAATATCCCAGCAAAAGGACAGAAGGACAGGTCAGACAGACAGACAGCAGTCGGCCAGGCTGGCAACTTTGTGTCCTCAGCCTTGAGCCCCTGCCCAGCGTCCCTCAGCACCCCCCGCCCTCAGCAGCTTTGTGGTGCCAGGGGGCACAGCCCCTCAGCCTGGTTTTTGGGGGTTTTTTTTGGGGTTCTCTCCACCCCACAGCTCACCTGCTCCCTGTGCAGCCACACCCCTTGGGGTGCAGCAGCTCCTGGCACAGGGGCAGCCTGGCATCAATCGGGGAGCCAGGAGGGATGGAAAGGGTCAGTGGAGGCAGCAAATTCTCCAAAGGGATGGTTCAGAGCCCCTCCAGCAGCTGCAGGAGGGAGGAAAATCTCAATCCAAGCATTTAGTGAGGATCCTTGAGGTTCCACAGCCAGATCCTTCCAGGGAGGACAGACCCCGGAGTGCCCATCCCACAGGTGTCCAGGATGGAGAGGAGGAGCTGGAAAGAGCAGGAGCTGGGCTGTCCCACACACCACAGAGTGACCCTTACAGTGCCCGGCCAAACTCCCGAGTCCTGTGCTGCCAGGACAGGAGCTGCCAGCCCTGGGAAGGGCACTGCCCTCATGGGGCAGCCAGCTCAGCTGGCCCCATCCTCCTGGGGCGTCACCTGAGGTGTCCCCAAGGCTCCCCGAGCCAGCTGGGAGCACCAGCAAGGTTTGGGTCTGTTAAAATCCAGGCGGGTGTGTTTTAGAGCAGCTCCCTTCCTCCCACCGTGCAGGCACCAGGAATTCTCTGCTCGGGGTGCCTGGACACCATCCCCAGCAAAACTTGGGAGCAACAGGAGCTTCGGCACCTCTTCTCTGAACCAGCCAGGAGAGGGAGACAGTGACCGCCGTGTCCCGCACGCTGCCACCCGGGAATTGTCCCCGCTCGCACACCTTGACCCTCGCAGGGCTGCTGTGGGCACAGAGCCGCGCTCTGCGTTATCCCTTCCCGGCAGCGGAATTTTCCACCAGGCAGCTATTTTGGAAGACCCTGTTCCCTGCTTTTATCTCCCGTCCCTGCTCTTTCTCTGCTCGGAATATATGAATGCCGAAAGGATCTTTTGTTCCTCGAGCAGTTTTTTTTTCTTTCCCTGCTGTTTGCTCTCTGCTGGCAGCAGGAGAGGGGTAGAGGGGGCAGTCCTGGAGCCCCTCTTTTTTGGGGGGCACTCGTGGGAGGGGACACAGAGCCAGTGCACGGGGACAACAAAAACAGTGACAGTGGAAGGGTTTTCTCCTGCAAAAACCCCAAAGTGCCCAGGAGAAAGGTGAGCTCCACCAGCTCAGCAGGAGTGGTGCTGGAAGGGTTCCTGCACATGTGGTGATGGGAAGTGGCTTTTTAAGGATCGATATCCAGCTGTGCTCTGGAAAGCCCCATCAGGTCGAACAGGGTCACCCGAGTTTCTTCCTTCTTGGTTTCATCCTTGTTTCTGCTGTTGTGCTCCAGCATGGGGAGAGGCAGGTCTCCCACATCAAATTCATTGGATTTTTGGTCAGTTTATTAATTTTTTTGCCACGCTGGGCTTTTCAAACCAGGCAGATGATCAGGGTGAGGCGGAGTTTCTGTGCTTGCATGTCACCTGTGTCAGGCACTGGGTGACAAAGGTCATTGTCCTGCTTGATGCACCTCATCACACACCAGCAACCACCAATTCCTCCTTCTGCACAGCCTTTCATCCCTGAAAAAGGGAAACAGCAGCATTCCTGGGAGCTTTTTTCCATCTTGGAGCAGCTGGAGTGGGCTCAGCTTCCATGGTCATTGGGGAAGGGGGGTGGCTCTCTGCCCCACGGGCTCAGGACCATCTTGCTCCTGGCCGGTTATTGATCCACTAAGAACTTCCTGAAAAGGTCTGGAAGAACATTTTGATGTCCCTTCCTTAACTCCCTTAATCTTGGCAGCAACAACAAAAAAATTCCCCCCGAAGTGCCGCTTTTGATTCTTTCATAAACCCTGAAAGCAGGAGGAAGAAAGAAAATCCGCTGGATTTTCTCTCTCCCCCCATTATTACAGGTACAGCTCCTCTTTCAACTGACATGAAGGGGTTTTCTCCAGGGAAGCAGAGCAGCTCTACCTCCCTCCACCTGCACGAGCCCTGGGAAAAGATTCCCAGTAATGGGCCCCCCTCCTTAGCAGGGACTTGTGGCTTCTGCTCCTCTCTCTGTGCTTTTCTCCCTATTTGGGAGAGCTTTAATCATGGCAAAGCGTTTGAAGGGAATGTGAATGGAATCACCTGTATGTGCTGCTGGGAAATGAGGTTTTAGCCCACGTGGGATCCAGGGCGAGGCACAGGAGTGATTCTTACCCCACTGAATCCAGAACAGGGCACGGGAGTGATTCTTATCCCACTGAATCCAGAACAGGGCACGGGAGTGATTCTTACCCCCACTGAATCCAGAACAGGGCACGGGAGTGATTTGTACCCCACTGAATCCAGAACAAGGCACAGGAGTGATTCTTACCCCCACTGAATCCAGAACAGGGCACAGGAGGGATTCTTATCCCCACTGAATCCAGAACAGGGCACAGGAGGGATTCTTATCCCCACTGAATCCAGAACAGGGCACAGGAGTGATTCTTACCCCCACTGAATCCAGAACAAGGCACAGGAGTGATTCTTACCCCCATTTAAATATTAAAGTATCCACAGGACTAATTCCCTTGCATGTGTCTGGAGCAGACAAATACGAGGGATGAACTTCACTGACAGACTCCGTTCCCGAATGAACGCCGGGATGATTTAAGTGCAGCACTCGAGTGTTTGATATGATGGGAGATCAGAGAAGCAATCAGGGCCTGGGCTGCCACAGTGCTGAGCACAGCAGAAGCACCTGGGAGAGCAGCACAGGCTGAGCTGGAGCCGAGCTGGGATTCCTTCTAAAAGGTGGAATCCATCCAAGGCTTTTTTTTGCCTAAGGAACCTATTCCTGCATCCCTTGAAGCAGCTGCTGGGTGCTGACCCCACAGGTACCACACTGCACACCCAGCTGCAGTTTTGCCGTGAGATGCTGATGGTTGGGCTGGGAGATGCTGATTCCGTGGGGTGGAGGCAGTTTGGGTATTCCCAAAGCAGGACAGTGAGGGATTCAGAGGGCAGGAGGGTTTCCTTAGGGTTTTCTTTGGGATTCCAGCAGCTGGCTGGCTCACCTGGATTGGGCAGGGTGACAGGGATGGAGGGTGCTGGGAAGCGAGGGAAGGGATGGAATTTCAGCTGCTGCAGCCTGACACAAACCGGCTGCCAGTGCCCTGCTGTGCCACGGGCTTGTCACAGGGACAGGATCCGAGCTGGCATCAGCGCTCCAGCTCGAACTCATCTCATGTTCTCCACCTGGTGGAATTGCTCGATGTGCTTCATTTCAGTGTGTTCCAGGAGCTCCCAGCTCTCCCTGCAGGAACAGCTCCACTGGGCTGTCCTGGTCCTGCTCCCTCTGCCCAGCCCAGCTGTGCTGGGATGATCCCACGCCAAGGGCCACATCCCCAGCGAGGGACGAGGTCCTGGTGAGGTGGGACAGGCCAGCTCAGCAGGGATTGCATTTCGGGCTTTCCTGTTTCCATGCTCTGCACATCACCTGGCTGCTGAGGAAGTACCAGTGGGTCAGGGCTTCGGGGTGCCCCTCAGATGTACCCCAGCCAGCTCCTGGGGAGGGGCTGTGAAGACACAGACCTCCAGGAATCCCTGCCATTGGAAAAGCAGCTCTGGACGTGTCAGGTTTGGGGCTGGGCTGATCAGACTCCAGTGGGAATGTGGTGGGCCAGCCAGACTGGGGATGCTGGGGCCATGGAATAGTTCAGGGTCTCCTGCACCCATGTCAAGGTTGGGGCTGTGCCAGCAAAGTGAGGGGTGTCACTTCTGTCCTCTGGAGAGGGACAGGGGATTCATTTCTGCACTGCTTTGCACAGGGAGTGTCAAGGTTCCCTCAGGGAAGGATGCACAGGAACTGCAGAGTTATTAGTCAGAGATTTTGGTTCTGAACTCACCAGGGCAGTTCTGCAGATGACTTTGGGACACCTGAGTGGTGACCAAGCCCAGGTGACATTCCAGGCTGGCCAGACAGGCTGTGTGCCCTTCGCATCCCGGGGCAGGGAATTCCTGCGCTGGGAATGAGGCGGGAGCAGGGACGGGGCAGGCAGGGCTGGCAGTGCGGTTTGGTTTCTCCTTCGTGCTGAGGAGGTGCTGTCATGGCAGGAGGTGACAATCGGGGGCATGGGGGATGCTCTGCCAGCCCGCGGGGCTGGGGACAACAGGGGACGCGCAGGGGTCCCCCAGCCCGCGGGTCTGTGCGGGAGGGGTGCGGCCCTTGCGGGTGGCACCGCGGGGAACTGCTCCGGCTCCTCTTCGCCGCTGTGTCCCCGCTGTGTCCCCGCTGTGTCCCCGCTGTGTCCCCGCGGTCCCCGCGACCACCGAGCGGCCCCGGCCCGCAGCGCCGCCCGCAGCCGCCAGGGGGCGCAACAGCGCCGCAGCGGGGGAGCCGCGCCCCCCCAAAACCCTTCCACCTCCTCCCCAAAACCCTTCCGCCTCCTCCCCAAAATCCCTTCCACCTCCTCCCCAAAATCCCTTCCACCTCCCCAAACCCTTCCACCTCCTCCCCAAAATCCCTTCCACCTCCCCAAAATCCCTTCCACCTCCTCCCCAAAATCCCTTCCACCTCCCCAAATCCCTTCCGCCTCTCCAAAATCCCTTCCACCTCCCCAAACCCCTTCCACCTTCTCCCCAAAATCCCTTCCACCTCCCCAAAATCCCTTCCACCTCCCCAAACCCTTCCGCCTCCCCAAAACCCCTTCCACCTCCTCCCCAAAACCCCTTCCACCTCCTCCCCAAAATCCTTTCCACCTACCCTCCCCAATTCTTTCCCTGTCTCCTCATTCCTTTCCCCCACCCCATTTATCTCTCCTCAAATCTTCTTCCTTCTCCCCAGTTTTTCCCCCTTTCCCAAATCTTTTCCCCTGTCCCCAAATCTCTCTCCCTTCCTCACACCCTTTTACCTCTGCTCAGTCTCTCCCCAATTCTTTCCTTTCTCCCCAAATCTTTTCTCCCCAAACCTTTTCTCCCCAATTCTTTTTCCTTTCTGCAAACCTTTTCTCCCAATTCTTCTCCCCAAATCTTTTCTCCCCATATCTTTTTTTTCTCCTTCCCCCCACTCCCTGGTCCTCAAATCTTTTCTCCCCATAATTTTTCTTCTCTTCTTCTCTTTGCTCCTCCTTCCCCAAATTTTTTATCCCCAAATCTTTTCTCCCCAAATCTTTCCTTCCCATATCTTTTCCTCCCTCCATCCCTCCACACCCCTTCCCCCAAACCTCTTCTCCCACTCTCTTCTCCCCAACCTTTTTCTCCCCTCCCTCCCTGCGCTCCCCCATCCCCAAACCTCCCTCCCCCCACTCCCCTGTCCCCTCCCTCTCCCTCCCTCGCCCACCGCAGTGTCCCCGGCTGGTTGGGCGCTCCCCGCCCCTCCCGGTGCCGGCCCGCCCCGGTCCCGCCTCCTGCAGCCGCTCGCTCCGGCTGGGGCGCGCCCGGCGGCGGCGGCGGGCGCAGGGAGCCAGCCCCGCTCGGTCCGGCTGCGGGCACAGCGGGCACAGCGGGCACAGCGGCGGCGGCAGCAGCAGCAGCAGCGCCGGGCAGGGCAGGGCGGCGGGGCGGCGGAGGAGGACGATGGGCCGGCGGCGAGCGGCGGCGGCGGCCGGGCGGCTGGCGCAGCCCGAACCCAGCGGCATGGAGCCCGGCGCCGGTGCAGAATGAAGGGTGCCTGCCGCCCCCCCCCGCAGACATGTCTGTGCCTTTACTCAAGATTGGAGTCGTCCTCAGCACCATGGCCATGATCACCAACTGGATGTCGCAGACGCTGCCCTCGCTCGTGGGGCTCAACACCACCAAACTCACGGCGGCCACGGGCGGCACCTTGGACCGCAGCACGGGAGTAAGTGCGGGGGGCGGCGGGGCACGGGGAGGGCTGCCCGGAGCGTCCCAGCCTCCCGGAGCATCCCCGCATCACGGAGCGTTCCCGCATCCCGGAGCATCCCTGCGGCTGCTCCCCGCCGCAGCCCAGTCCCTCCCCGCCTGGGTGTCCCCCGGGCTGTCACATCTCTCCTTGCCCAGGTGTCCCAGTGGCCGTGGGGGTCCCTCCCTGCAGGAGCCGCAGCGCCCCGGGGAGGGGCAGGATCGCCGCCCCTCGGGGACATCGCCGCAAAGTGTCCCCCGCGGTGGTGCAGGAACGGGGCCGGGGGGTGCTGGCAGGAGATGGGGTGGCGGTGCAGGGAGCATCTCTCTCTCTCCCGTCCTCTCCTCCGGTTCAGCCATCCCTCATTCACAGCGGGGAGCGACCCAGCTGCCCCCCTCGCATCGTCCCTGCAGCCAGAGGGATGCAAAGTTTCCCTCGTCGCCGCAGCGAAAGCCGCCGGGACAGCGGGTGCGAGTCCCGGGAGGCTCCTCCGCCTCCCTCGCTCCGCGGTCCGTCCTCGGAGGGATGGAGATGCAGCCGGGAAGTTGCCGTGTGTGGCGGTGGGGCTGGGCGTCCCCTGTCCCTGGTCTGCTGGAGGGCTGGGGCTGTGTCTGAGCTTCCCGCTTTGGGAATGGCTGGGAAAACCATTCCCGTCTGTCTGTCTGTCTGTTTGTCTTCCCTGAGCAGGGAAAATCGGGCACCTTCCTCCTGCGGGCTGCACGCTCGTGCCTTCTGACGGAGCTCTGCTATTGCAGTTCTGCTGTGCCCGGAGTATTCCGTGTCGTGGTTGTGCTGCTGAATGAATGAAGCTGGGAATTTTTTTTTTTCCATGTTATCACGGTTTATGAAATCCATTTATTATTATTTTTTTTCCCCGGTTGTTTTAAGCCACGGAATCCAATTGTGTGTCTGCCTGGGCATGTCTGTCCCCGTGGGCATTTGCAGGGTGATTTGTTCTGTAGTGAAACGGTGCAAAGAACATTCCCCCTCTGGCTGGGGACACGGTGACACCTTCAAAGTGCTCCGAGGCTGGGCTGGGATTCAATCATGGATCGTGCCGCGAGATCAAAGGAAAATTAAGATGGGAGAGGTTTGGAGAGCACGAGGGGCTGGGAATGCGCCGTGTTTGAGGCTGGGCTCCCTTCCCTGGCGTGTCCTGGAAGCTCAGGCACTGCTGGTTCCTCCAAAGCGCATCCCATCCCTGCTGGAATTGTGCACGGGGCACGGCTCCGGGCTCTCCCTGCCTGGGAGGGAAGGAAGTGGTGTCTGGTGAAGCTCCTCATCGCCGG
Organism: Lycocorax pyrrhopterus obiensis; assembly: GCA_014706295.1. Lineage (NCBI taxonomy): Eukaryota > Metazoa > Chordata > Aves > Passeriformes > Paradisaeidae > Lycocorax > Lycocorax pyrrhopterus. The sequence goes on from JACSVZ010000019.1 coordinate 8,124,843, forward strand.
CGGAGGCTGGCAGAGAAAAGGGGGGAGCGGAACTCGCCGTGTCCGTGCGCTCGGGAGAGCTGCCGGGTCCGGGGGGGGCTGTGCGGAGGGGAGAGCAGCGCTCAGCCCTCAGCAGGACCCTGTGCCCGCCCTGGTGGCTCGGGCACGTCCCTCTCCCGGTGTTAAGGACACGCCAAGTGCTCTGTCACCAGAGCGGGGCAGAGGATCCCCACCCCGATGTGCTCAGCCATGTCCAGCACCCGGAATTCTCGCTGCTGCCGGCTTTCCGTGTGTCCACGCTTTCCCACTTGGTGTTTCAGCTCTTGCTCTCCTTTTCAGCCCCTTCTTTGATTTGTCCCCAATCCATATTTTTGCATTCCAAGTGAATGTTGCCAGCTGGGCCCTCGGAGGAGCCTCCAGCACAGCTCCGCTCCCTGCCACGGCCATCCTGCTTCCTCCTCTCGTTCCCCTTCACCTCCCACAGCCCTGCCAGGCCTCCCCTGCTTAATTAACCCATGTTTCCCTGTGTTAATTAGGTGTTGCCTACCAACCCAGAGGAAAGCTGGCAGGTGTACAGCTCTGCCCAGGACAGCGAGGGACGTTGTATATGCACAGTGGTGGCACCTCAGCAGACGATGTGCTCGCGTGACGCCAGGACAAAGCAGCTGAGACAACTCCTAGAAAAGGTAATGCTTGGCCCCTTCTGGCAAAAGTGGTTTGGTTTGGTGGGGTAAAAACCTGAGCTGAGCCTTGGTTTCCAGGGAAGACCCCTTGGGATGGGTTTTCCGTGCTGTAGTTGTCCCTGGGCGTGTAGTGGGGAATAATCAGCTGCAGGCAGGAGGAGAAATCTCTCAAGTGTTTTCTGAGGGGAAAGCCTGACCTAAGGTCGAGGTAAAACTGCTGAGATCAAAGCACCAATATTGAACTGTATCTCTAAAAAAAAAACCTAAAAAATATTTTTAAAATCCCCCTTTTTGCATTCTGTTGGCACAAGCACTTTCAAAGCAGCCTCAACAACAGGAGAGGAGAGAGAATTAAAAGCCCAAAGCCAAGCTTTGCTAGGCAAGGTGGTATTTAAAAGGTCAAGTAAAACCCTGCAAGCTGTTGCCATCAGGTACAGCACAGAGATGACACTTAGTGGTTTTCTTCCTAGTGCTGACATCTTCTTGATTAGTTTTTAATAGTCTGCTGTCCAAAAAGATCAAAGAATCTCATTAGGGAAACATCCCCAATAACAAGAAATTTTCCAGATAATAGATTCCAGTGAGGAAATGCTGTTTCGTGTGAAATTGTGCTCTTCTCTTGCAAAGCTGAGCTGGCTGCTGTGCTGGGTGTAGAATTAAACCCCATGCCCTGATGCCATATTGGCCTGTGCCGTGCATGACAAAAGAGTTTCCATCCTGCTGCTTTGGGGGAAGCTGCTGTATTAATTCCCTATCACAATATTAAACCTCCACTTAACTGATTGCCCCGTGTGCTGAGGACAATAAAGCCAGCCAGGAAACATTCAGCCCTAAAACAATTCTTTGGGTTGTCAGGGGCTGCTAAAAATAATCCCGCTCAAGCTTTTCTTCCTCGCAGCAGTAACGCCCTGGGTGCATCTGCCTGAGAGGCAGCAGGATTTGTGAACAGCTCAGAGGGGTGTCCGAGAGCCACCCTGTTCCCAGAACTCCTCTAAACGAGCAGGGTTTGACCCAATGCCCTCTGCTGATGGGCAGGAGTTGGGAATGGGAGACCTGGGATGACATCAGGAGGGTGGAAGTGCTCGGTGGGGTTTTTTTTAATGCAGCTTTCTGGCTGCCAATGGATAAAAAGTGAGGGAGGAGCAGGATTTCTGGGCATGTGTTCTGGGGTATGTTACCTGCCTGCTAATCTGTCTGCATCTCACTCCCACGCTAACCTATATGAAAAACCCCAAAATAAGGAATAGGCTCTTAGTGCCAGACAGCTGATCTTGATGGAGGCTGAACTGATAATCCCTGTAGGAAAAAACAACTGCAGAGCAGAGCTTCCAGCTTCCCAGGAAGGATTTCAATCCTGGGAACTCCTTCCCTCAGCTGACATTCTAACCCTAGCTTTGTGATGGGGAAAAATTGCAGCTCCTGGTTTCTCCCTGGCAGCAGAGGAAGCAGCACAAGGAGCTAATTGTTCTTGGGTTTTCCAAGGAGCAGGCCTGGAAGTCACCTGTGGAAATGATGAGGTGTTGCAAGGAACCAGCTGCGTTTGTGTGTGTGCACAAAGCAATTACAGCATCTTCAGAGGAAATCTCCATGCAGAATCTTTTGGAATTTTGAGGTTCAGAGCTGCCATCCATCCATGCTCAGCTCATGGGGATGAGGATCTGTGCAGGAACCGCAGTTCCTGCGGCTGGGAACGAGTCCTGGGCATCCTGACAGGTGAAAGAGGAGAGGGGAGGGCAGCCAGGGCTGCTCACACTGCACAGAGTGTTCAGCCCATGGTTTGACACTCGAGGTGTCTGAGCTCATCCTTGGCTGGAGTACACGGAGTCCTTCCAGCCTTACATGTGTCAGGTGCTGAGCCCAGGCCTTGGACTGCGCCCAAACCCAGACATCACCTCAGTCCTGCTCACCAACAGATTATGTTTGAGCTCCAAATGGATATTTATTTATTTATTTATTTATTTATTTATTTATTTATTTATTTCTTCTGGCCCGGACTTCCTCCTCTGATGGCGAAACCATTTCTGGTTTCCTGCCAATCCTTCTTCCTCTTTGCCAGCGCTGATTCCCAGATTTAACAGTTCTTTTTGTTCCTCTGATAGTCGCTCCCAGGTGTGTGATGGCATCTGAGCCATCACTCTGCCTTCTACAGACTTTATAAGATGGACTTTTCATATCCTGGGCCATCAGCTGAGTCCATTTCTCTGCTGATTTTTGCCCTAGACCTTGAAAAATCTCCCTCAAGATTTCTCTTGCTCGTGCTCCACCAGTTTATGCAGCTCCCCAAGGCTAAAGGTTCATCCCAGCTGAAACCCCAAAGCTGGGCTTAGAACAGCCCTTTTGGAGCTGGCCTGGAAGGCTGATCCACAGGGAAGCTTGAGCAGGGTTTAAACCATGGGTTTGACCTTACAATTCTCACTGAGGTCATCAGGCCAATATTGACTCTCTGTTAACTCTGATTTAACTGTGAAACAGCTCCTTGTCAAGCAGGATGACAAGAGCAGCGCTGGAAGCTTCATTTGTATTAATTTCCTATTTCAAGTGCTAAAAATAACTCTTTTCCCCCAGACAGCCACAGGTATCTGTCTCACATTATCTCGGTGAAAATGAGGTTTCAGGCTGAGAGAGGAGGCAAAAAGCATTTCAGGCCATGTTGGAGGGCTGCAGCTGATGGATGGAGTTGAGGGAATTTAAGAGGCAGCATCCTTGGGCCTGAGTTCATTAGAGCACTTCTGTGCACGCCTCAGCCCGAGCTCCAACAGGCTCATTGAAACCTAATCATGTGCCAAAGCACTTTGCTGGATCAAGGGCATAATATGCTAATGAGGGAAAACAAGCAGCTCCTCAGCTGCTGGAGCACACGAGGCTGTCAGGGATCAGGAGTGAGGGAGACTCATTCCCTACAAATCTGGCCCGGATCTTGCCTGATGGAAAACAGCGCGGGCAACGAATACCCACTCTGGGCTTGTAAAATCCACCCCAGAATAGCACAGCCGCTAATTTTAGGCATCTCTGTGTAGAGGCACGTGAGGGGGTTATTTTCCTCTGCTTCAGGGAGGAGCAGGAACATTCCAGAGGTGTTTGAGGGCAGCAGCTTGAGCGAGATGCTCTGAGAGCAGAGTCTCTCTCCCTTCCCACCACCTGAGAAAAAGCATAAGGAGCCCCCCAAAATCTTACTCAGCAGACTCAGACATTGGTCTGTCATTAGAGAAATGCTCTTTTCTGATTATTTGCAGCTGGGGTTAAGCACTGGCAGAATAAATGACATTAATTTCGTATGAGCCCTACAAGTCATCCCTGTCTCTGCTCCTTGGAACAATCCTGCTGGGTAGATACAGCTCCACTCGAAGGACAGACTGGATAAGGGGAATAAAAGTAGCTTGGCAGCCCAGCCACGCTTGTCTGAGGCTTCCCTTCTCCTGCCTCAGGGCACAGAGAGGTCTTCAAACTCCTCCACATCCAGCCCAGGTGAATTAACACCCACTGAGAGCTCACATTCCCTGGGGGAGGCACAGCTTAATGGGAGCTGACCAGGCTCGGGCTGAGCTCAAGTTTGCTCTTTTCTCCTCCAAACCTGCCTTGCTCTGCTCTTCCATGTTCCTCACACATCCCTGAGCAGGTCCTGGGGGGTCAGGATGGTGCTGGTTGATCTCTGAGGCTCAGAGACTGAAAATAGCCTCACCTTTGCTGAGGAGCACTCTGGTCTCTGGAGCAGTTGTACAGAACACTCCAAAGGCTGTTGGCCTTTGCCACACAGGTCATCCGTACATTTTTAATAGATCCCTGTAATAGTTTCGGTGTCATCCTGCATGAGCAATGGCCATTTTGATGGTTTTTCCAAGCTGGAGGTACCACAGTTGGCATTTGCCCCGTGCGGGTGGCGGCGCGGAGCCCGCGAGCCCCGGCTGGCGCGGGTGTCCTGCCGTGCCCTCGCTCTGCCACTCGAGGTAAGTCCCAGCCCCCCACAGCGGGATTTGCCAGAGGCACCGTTGCACTTGCACCTCTCCTTCCTTCCCCACGCCAGCCTAGACGCGCTTGGCCGTGGCGAGGAGCGGGATGTGGCACCCGGGGAGCGGATCCGCGGGGACGGGGCTGGCTCCCGTTTGGGTTTGGCTCAGCCACCCACAGCTGAGCAGATTGGAAGCAGGCTGGCTCTAAAGCCAGGCCCTGACGCAGCAGCAGCAGCAGCAGCAGGCTGGGTGCCTGATTCACTTTCCCCACGGACGTCATCGCGGCGGTGGCACTGCTGGGGGTGACGTGGCGGTGGCAGGAGCAGCGCCTGTGGGCTGAGCCCCGTCACGTCCCCGCCGTGGGACGAACACATCCAGCCCCGCCGCAGAGCCCTTAAATATGGCTCGGTGCTCGATGCTAAATAGGTGCTGACGTCAGAGCTCCATTCCCCCTCTCCCAGCCTGGAAAACAGGAGGGAATATCTTAATAAATCAGACGGCAGCCAACCTTCAAAATCAGGTCAGCCTCGCTGGCGTTTCCCTCCCCTCCTCACACCTCCAGCTCGTTTTCTCACAGTGAGCCCAGCCAAGTTCCTTGCATCATTCCCTTGGCGAGGCCAGATGGGCTCCGAGCGGGAGGCGCGGGAATGCGGCATCGCGCGGCTCCGGAAGCCGAACGTCCCAAGCGGGAGGGCACCAGTGGGGTGCCAACCATGCCCCGGTGCTTCCCGGCTTCAGGATGCCCTCCCTGCCACTGGGTTGGTTGTGGCAGATGCTGTGTGAACGGGCTGCTCGGGTAATGAAGTTCTGCTGGCTGGCAGTGAGGTTTGCACTCACGAGGAGATGGAAATGAGCACCTGGGCAGGAGCTTTTCCTCGCCGTCACCTCTGAGCTCTCCTCGTGCCACAGCAGGTGCCTCTCAGAGAGGCCAGCCTGAGTACTGCATTTTAACCTCAACTACACCCCTCGTTTCCATGTGGGATTGCTGAATTCTTCTCTGCAGGGGAAAAAAAAAAGTGTTTATGAAACGGGTTTTACTGTGTTTCGGAGCACGGGGTCGTAATCTGGGAGCTGCTGTTGATGAAGCAGTAAATAATGCATGGGCTGATTGCCCTTTAGCTGTGCTGAGAGCGTGGAAAAGGTCAGCGTTGGGATGCAAGGGGGGCTGCCTCGCTGCTGGCAGCACCTTCTTAATGAGTCCCTTCTCGTCTGACAGGTGCAAAACATGTCCCAGTCGATAGAGGTGTTGGACAGGAGGACTCAGAGAGACCTACAGTACGTGGAGAAGATGGAAAACCAGATGAGGGGACTGGAATCCAAATTTAAGCAAGTGGAAGAAAGCCACAAGCAGCACCTGGCAAGGCAGTTTAAGGTAGGTCTGATTTCCAAACTGCTGCTTTCTGGAGCTGTGGCCAGGGAATTGTCGGGATGGGCACAGGGCTGTGGCCCTGGTTCCCATCAGGGGACCAGCTGTGGGCTCCTTCCTGTCCAGAGCACAGCCAGATCCAGGTTGTGGCATCACATCCTCAGCCCTATATTCCTATAGGGTAAAAGCACAAACCTCCACGTTCCCACACCCACCTGGGTGCCCCGAGTAGGGCAGCGCAGGGTGATTCCCTCAGGGGGGTCTGCAGGGAGACACCCGAGCTCTGGGTGAGCTCTGGGTGAGCTCTGGGTGAGGTGGGTTCCCCTCTGTGGCCACGCCCAGCACCCATTTCTTGGGAAAACCCAGGAACTGGGGCTCCCTTTCCATCCCTGCAGCAGGTGGCAAACCACAGTGGGCTGTCAGCAAACCGCATCTCCCCTCGGGGTGGCTGGAGACAGGAGTTCCTCAACCAAACATCACCCCCACCTGAAAAAAACCCCCAAAAATCCTGTTATTACAGCTGTCCTCAGGCTGGCAAGCTGCACATCTCCAGGAGTTTGTCCAGTTTCGAGCTAAAGGCGTTGGCAGCAGAGGCAGCACCTTCTGATGGGTTCTGTGTCGTGTCCTGGTGCTGGGCAGAGGGGGAGTGGAGCTGCCAGCCTTTGGAATGCAGCTGGCACTGGGAGCAGTGGCCAAACCCTCAGGAAGTTGCTTGAGAAAGAATGAAATTGCCAAAAAGATGTTCTGGGCAATATTGGAATCATAAATTTTAGCTGTGCTGTGGGTTAATGGATATAAAAAATCAAATGGAGAAGATTTCTGGTGGAATTTGGGGACTTCTCTGATCAGCCACCCAGCTGATTCCCACCCTCATTTGCAGGCAGCTGGCTGGTATTTTAAAGCAGATTTTTTTAAATGCTAAATACTGAAATACCACGATTATCTCATAAAAAGCTGGGAAGATGGTTCTTAAAACTTTTCACCAACTCCACCTCCTCCGCTCCCCATCTCCAGTTACTGCAGGACCCTAAATTTAGCTCTGCAGTCTGGATGGAAAGACTTGAGCATGAGTTTCTTTTATTTAATTATTTCTTTATAATTTCTTTTTCAGTTATTATTGTTCCCCCCCCCCTCCCCACCATCCTGATGAGTTTAACCCTCCCCATTGCCTGCCAGGGGAAGTTAAAATGAAATAAAATTAAAGCATTCTGCACATGCAAAGCGCAGGAGGGCAAAAACCTCGTGGCTTAAATAGCAGGGGATGGATGGGAAGGAAGGGAATGAGGCTGAGGAGCAATTCCTGATCCTGTTCAGTCCCAAAAAGCTTCAGGACACAGGCAGATGTCACAGCCCTGGGTGCTGGGAGCGTGGCCACTGTAATTTGAGCAGCACCAGGGATTTTGGGTGTTCTAACATGCTTCATTAACGGGTAGGTGCATGCATATTAATGTCTACTCATTAGCTGCTGGAGCAAAGCATCTGCAACAAAATGCTGCATTCTGAGCCTTTAAATGAGAAAAAAAACAAAACCAAAACACCCCCCCCCCCAAAAATAAGGAAAAAATTCATTTCTGCAAAATCCATCTGATAATGACTTTTGTTTTTCTGTTCCCCGCTTGAAACCAGCGAGGAATTTTTGTCCAATTTGCTGCCAAAGCAGCATTTGAAAGAACAGCCACAGCATTTTGTTCCTGCTAATGCCAGCATTAAACTGTGAGTGCTTTGGAGCTCTTGTGTTGGTTTTTTTTCTCTCTTTAGTGCCGTAAGAGTATTTGTCTATGAATGGCTATCTATATAAGGCAGGTTAGTGAGCTAGATCCTCAACAGTATTTCATTTTCTTGCTTACAGGGCTAACTAAAAAGCAAGTTTTTTCAATGCTGCAGTGACTGAAGAAGCAGTTCACTCCCATGTAACCATGAAAAGAGGGCCACAGAGCATTTTGCACCATGCATTGATTTTTTTGATTATTTTCCAAATTAGCACCATATCTCACTAAGGAACCTTGAACCACACAACCGAGATCTTCCTTTGCATGCAATTGTAGATGCATTTCATGAATAGTTTGAAACCCTTGTCAATGCATATATATCTTATTTTCTTTTATTTTTTGGAAAGAAAAAAAGAAAAAAAAAAACAACAACTCTTTGTGTATGTGATCTGAAGCATGTAACCCTAAGATGTTGCATTCTAAAAATGACAAATAAAGGCCTTTCCCAAATATTTTGGTGTTCTGCAGCCTGTTTAATATGTTCTTGCCAAGACATCATTCGGACCAAAAATAATAATTGAACTAATTTTAATGCTAATAATTGTGGGATATGTGAACATTTCGCTCCCATAGGAAGCACCCAGGTCAAGGCAGAGTGTTGCAGATTTTTGCACGCATAGCACTGAACCGAGCTTATTTTAACCTTGCAGGCAATAAAAGCGAAAATGGAGGAACTTAGGCCTTTGATACCAGTGTTGGAAGAGTACAAAGCCGATGCCAAATTGGTATTGCAGTTTAAAGAGGAGGTCCAGAATCTGACGTCAGTTCTAAACGAACTCCAGGAGGAGATTGGCGCCTATGACTACGAAGAGCTTCAGAACAGAGTGTCAAATCTTGAAGAAAGGCTTCGTGCATGCATGCAAAAATTAGGTAGGCTCAGAACCGCCATGGTGGCCCTGGCTCCAACACCGCCGGTGCCAACGCACGCATCCCGGCCGGAGGCAGAGATGCCCCGCTGGACATCTGGTGCCGTGCCCGGCCGCGAGGGATGAGCTCCACACAGCCAGGGGCGATCCTGCCAAGAGTTACGCCACCAGGAGCATTCCTCCCGGGAGTAGTCCTGCCCAGGATTACTGGCAGGAGCAATGCTGCTCGTGTGGTGTGAGCGCTTCAGGATCCTCCCCCGGGAGCGGGCGTGTGGGCGGCGCTTGCATAAGTGGCAGCTCACGCTTATGCAAAGCCAACACTTGCACCCCTTTTGCTTCTGCATCCCTGGACCTGGCCCGTCAGCAAAGGGCTCTGCTCGTGGTGGGGGGTGTGGGGCTGGGCAGGCTGTGCCTCGGTTTCCCTCGTTTCCCTTTCTTTTTTTTGCATCTTGACAATCCCCCCGGAGCAGAGCATGACGGAGCTGGTGCGGGGGCGCGGTGCGGTCCTGCCCCTGTGCGGGATGCGAATCCTCCCTCTCCCGTTCCCTGGGGGAGCAGGGAGCCATTTCCATCAGGCTGCTGCTAAACCACCAGGGATTCATCTCCAACCTCATTCAGAGGGCTTTAATTGACTGAAACCCGTGGGTCTGTTGTGGGGAGACTCGGACCAAACCACTTGTTGCCAAACCCAGTGTGTGACCCCAAGCACAGGGGGAAGGAGGAGGGCACCACCTTCCACAGCTGCAAGGACTCTCTGCACCATTTATTGGGCCAGCTCTGACTTGATTTAATTTCTCCTTCCATTATTGACTTTCTTGCTACGCCATTTAGATAATCCAAACACATTAACTGCTCTGCAGTCTATTTTGGTAGCACATACGAAATTACACTCTCAGGTAACTTCATGGAAGATCAGATCTCTTCTGAGCACTTTATATCCTTGGCAAGGTAAAGCTTTGTTTCTCTCTTGGCTCTGCTGCTGGGGTTGCTTTTGCTTGTTTCTAGGTGCCTCCACACCTCTGTGAGCAGCCACCTCCCCTCTATTCCCCCTGCATTTCCATCCTGTGATTCCATGTAGGGATCCATCCCTTGCAGGCTCCATCTCACTCAGAGAGTAAAATTCCCACTTAAATCTGGATGCTCAGAGTATTTGAACAAGTCAGGCACCAAAGGTAAAACCCCCCTAGCCAAGAGAGAGATCAGAGTTTGATTTCTCATTAATTAACGAGCACTGGTGCCCCAGGTTTGGGTTGAGAGCAGGACAGGCTGGGCCTTTCTGCCCCGCTCTGTTGTCCCTCCCCTGACCCCTCAATGGTCACAGGGAGGGCAGCAGGGTTGGGGATGGAGGGAAATTCTGACCTTGCCCTCACCCGCTTGAATTTCCCCCTGGAAGCTCAACGGGGACAGGAATGAGCAGGGCTGTCATGGCCTGGCCCCTAATTCCTGGAGCTTTATCGGGGGGCACCGTGCAGGAATGAGAGAACTGCAGTGGGGAAGATAAGGAAGGATGAACAGATAAGGGAGAAAGATAAGAAAGGAGAACAGGCCCAGGAGGGTGGGGTGGGACCAAGGGCACACAGAGACCTCCTGGCAGACCCACAGACCCAGCAAGGGCAGCTCTGCCCTGCGAATGGATCCTCTTGTCCCGCCCCTGCTGAAGGCAGAGGTGAAGGAGGAGAAGCTGCCCAAAAAGGGATCCCTTGCTGCACCCAGAGCCTTCAGCCCATCCCTTGAAGATGAGGAGGAGCTGTGGGTCATAGAGAGAGGGAGCAGCAGCAGGAGCAGGGATTTGAGAGTTTAAACTCGGGGACAGCTCTTTAAACAAAGCCATCCTGGCCCCCACAGCCCCTCTGCAGCCAGGGAAGCTGGGACAATCCCCCCACAGACGCTGGGCAGGCTTTAAGGAGTAGCTCCCAAACCATTCAGGGCTCCAAAAAAATAGAATTTGCTCTTGGACCATTAACCCTTTGTGCTCATCCCATCCTCTCATGCTCAGGTCCAGCTGGGACCTGTAGCCCAGGTAAGAATGAGGCAGGCAGGGATGCTGAGCTCTTGCAGGCAGCCTTGTCTAGAAACTTTTGAGTGGTTTTTTTAATCTTTTCGAGTCTTCAGCTGGGCTTTTTGACTTCTGCCTGCCCTTGCTCTCTCTCTCTGTGACTGTGGGGTCAGGGCAGCTGTCTCGCAGCAGCCCTGGGTGCTTGCAGAGATGGATTCTGTGCCCCCCAAAGGTTCATCCCGGAGGATTTGCTGCTCACTCAGGAGGTTGATTTATTTGGTCACTTAAAAGCAACAGCACGGATTGAATTTCCAATGCTGTTTATCTCTGTGGCGTGTAAACCACTGGAAATGGTTGTTAATTGAGTTAAATTCAGATAACAGCCTTACAAATGCTTTGCTGCCACACAGTGAGGCCCTGATTGCTGAGGATTTCGCTTTGCTGCAGGTTTTATGCTCAGCTGGGCTCACTGATGTCTCGAGGAGCACGTTTTAGCTGGGATTTGCTGCTCCCCTGGAGTGTGTGTGCCCCAAACAGGGTCAGGGAGCTGCTGCAACAAGCACAGGCCAAGGGGAGGGGAGGGATGTGCCACATTCCCATCCAGTTCACCTCTCCCAGGAAGCTCTGACAGTGCAGCAGCCTTTTCCTTAGCCAAGGTCCTGTTTTGCATTTTGGGTTTCCTAAGCATTATTGATGGATCAATAGTGAAAACACTTCCTGACCCTGGCATGTGTGTGGAGGGAAAAAAGAAAATCAATAATGGCAGCTTCAATCCGTGTTTCTGTTTACACTCCTAAAGATCCCTATTTACACAGGGATTTTAGCCTTTCCATTAATGTTCCTAGGAGGAAGTGCAGGGGTTGTCACTCCTTGGGTCAAGGGGGAATTTAACTCAGGCAGCACAAGCTTTCCCTGAGTCTTGGGAAAAATCCCAGTGTGGGAATGGAGATAGAGCCCCACCCCTGATGGTTTTGGGATGGGGATGGAGCCCCATCCCTGACGGTTTTGGAATGAGGATGGAGCCCCATCCCTGACGGTTTTGGGATGAGGATGGAGCCTCGTCCCTGACGATTTTGGAATGGGGATGGAGCCCCATCCCTGATGGTTTTGGGATGAGGATGGAGCCTCGTCCCTGACGATTTTGGAATGGGGATGGAGCCCCATCCCTGATGGTTTTGGAACGGGGATGGAGCCCCATCCCTGATGGTTTTGGAATGGGGGTGGAGCCCTATCCCTGGTGGTTTTGGGATGAGGATAGAGCCCCATCCCTGACGGTTTGGGGATGGGGTGCTCCTGGCCAGGCAGCAGAGAGGCAAGATCCAGGCATAGCTCAGCTGCCACAGCCCCATCCCTGCTGCGGAGGGCTGGGATTGGGATGGGGGGATCAGTCCTTGGCTTCCTGGGAAGCCAGAGCAGGGAAAGATCCCGGCTGTAGCAGCAGAGCCACGGAGCCCAGAAGGAGCTGGTGCTGGTGTCTGTGCGTTGGTGGAGGAGCTGCTGTGAGCTGCCAAGCAGGACTTGTGGGCAGGATCCGAGATCTGGAGCGGAGGTGTTGGCATCCTGGGAGGAGGGGAGCGCCCGGTTCCACCAGCTCCTGCTGGAAAATTCCTGAAGGAAGGGGCTCTGTGGGGATGCATTTCGTGGCAGGGCTGCAGGGGGGGCAGGGCAGAGGCAGGTGGCTGGAGGGACACTTGGGAAGAGGCTGATTTGTGTCCAGGAAAAAGGACCTGAATAGCGCTGGGCAAAGAGGAGCGAAAGCAGCTCCTCTGTGAGGCCCTAAAAGTGGCTCCTCACAGCTTTCCCCTGTCCTGGACTCCTGGGTGAGCACCAGGACGTGCTTTCCTGTGGCACATTTGTCCCTGAGTGACCTGGAATGCCCGTAGCATCCCATACTCCTGGCTCCCAGCAGGAGGGTGGGTTTGCAAAAGGCTCAGCTGCTGATATTCCAAGTGTGGTGAGGATCTCCTCGGGTGGGTGAGGATCCCAGGGGCTGGAGTTGGCCACGCCTGGGTGGCAAACCCGGGAAAGCTACGCAGGGATCTTGAATCCATGTTAAATTCCTCTCAGCAGCTCAGGATAGGTTTACACCAGGAGAGAGAACACGCAGCCCTGTGTAAGAACAACCCCCTTGCATTGCTGAGGAGCTGGGGTGTGTGTGCCTCTAGCTAAATGTGTAGGAGATGTTGCAAACAACACTGCTTTACCCTTATCGGCTGCTGCTGCTTTTTTTTTTCCCAAACTATTTTTTTTTTAAATCAATGAGCTTTTATACAACGCTCCTCTCCAGGGAAATGGGAGGAAGAGATAAAGTGACAGCAATGTAGGGCTGTGATAATGGAAGGCAGCACTGAGCAGATCTGGGATTAGGGGAAGGCTGGACCCCTGTGAGACATTAAAATCTGTTCTTTTAACCCACTGCATCCCTTTTCCAGTACTTTGCTCTCCCTCTGAGCTGAGAGGTTTGGAGTGCAGCGGGCAGGCAGGAGGCCAAATTCCTGTGCCTCGTGTGTCAGGAAAGCTCTGCTTTTTGGTGGCGTCTCTCGTTATCTGCCTGGGTCTGGAGGCTGTGGGAACACTGATGGTCCCCTTGGTCATGTCCTGCTGATGCACATCAGGAATATCTTCATCTGTTTTCTGCCCTGGGCTGAGGGGATCCCTCTGGCCACAGCTCAGAGCGGGGACAGGTGGATGTGTCTGATCAGCAATTAAAATGCAGGCGAGAACAGGATGCAGCTGAGAGAGATTGCAGAGCTCTGGAAACACTCAAGGTCTCCAATCTATGATTCTGTGAAGGTCAGGTTGGACAGAGCTCTGAGCAACCTGATCTGGTTGAAGACATCCCTGCTCGTTGCAGGGGGTTGGACTAAACGACCTTTAGTGGTCTCTCATAACAAACCATCCTATGATTTTACTTGGTAATTTGGAGCAGGCTGACCTTGTCCTGAGCTGGCAGAGCTCTCCTTGTGCTCCAGCAGCACCTGCAGGGGCTCCCACCTGCAGCCCAGCCCTGGGGAGTGCTGAGCAGGTACCGCAGGGCAGCCCCACCACAGCACCCAGAGCAGCTTCTCCACCCCAGCACTGCCACCTTCCCCTTCCCCAGCCTGCCAGAGGCTCCCACATCAAAAAGGAGAAGTCAGGAAACATCTCCTGAACTTCCCATGGTGGCTGTCCCCCGTTGCCTCTGCCCTGAGCTTGTCTTGCTCAGTGCCAGCTCTGCCCTGGATGTGTTTGGGTTTTAAATGAGCTCTCCCTGCCCAACAGGACATCCCCCACCTGCCCCAGTCCTCCCTGAGGCGTTTTCATCTCCTCACCTGTCCCTCCTCACTGCACACACGTTAAAATGTTGGTGAGGCAGGGAACCAGAGTGGCAGCTCTGCTGAAACTTGGGGATGGTGTTGGGAAAAGGAACTTGGATGTGGTTGCACCTTCCGTGCTGAGGCTGCAGCGTTCCAGAGCAGGCTCCTACCCATGGACAGCCCCAGAGGGCGGCTGGGGACAGAGCCAGGGGTGGGAAACGAGCTGGAGGAGAGCTGCTGCTGCTTCCCCTCATATTTAGGGCTTGGAAAGCCAGCGGGGCACTGAGCTGGCTCGCTGAATTCAGCAGACGTGGAGCACCTGAGCGTGCCTCAGACCTGGCTCGCAGCGCTCTGCCGGTGCCCAACCCTGTGGTGATGAGGCTGGGTCTGGCAAGATGCCCGGGGCAGCTCCTGAGGGATCCTCGGGACGCTCCCACCTTCATCCTGCTGCGCTGGGGTTCCTGTCCCAGAGCTGCCCGGGGGATCCATCAGCTTTCCCTGAGTGTGCAGTGCAAGAGGGAGCAGGGAAAGCGGCTGGTAAATGACCTTCGCAGGGAGGAGATTTACATCGTGTGCCATTTTCCACCTTTCTCTTTTCTCTCTCCTCTGCATAACCTGTAACAAACGCACGTTTCCAGCAGGGCTGGAATAGGCACGGCTGCCTTTTTATCTTGGCTGCAGCCTCTGGGTCAGAGCGGCGATGAGCAGCTCTTGGGCTCGTTCCTCCGCCTTTGCTGCTCGGCCCTGGCTCGCTGCTCTCATTCCCAATTCTGTGACATTCGCAGCTCGGCTGCTTCAGCAAAGCTCCTTTTCTTGGGGACAGCGATAAGGACAATTGTCACCAAGAGGCGTGAAACAAACAAAAGCATCCGACGCTTGTTCCTGACCTAATTGCCTGTAATTAAACCAACCCTCAGCAGGGCAGAGCCGTGGGCAGAACGGGGTGGGTGGGACTGGCTCCGGTGCCCCTCACGGGGCTGATGTGGTGCTCACCAGCCTTCCCCTCTTTTCCAGCCTGTGGGAAGCTGACGGGAATAAGCGACCCGATCACAATTAAAACCTCGGGCTCCCGGTTTGGATCGTGGATGACGGATCCTCTGGCTCCTGAGGGAGAGAACAAGGTAAGGGTGTGACAGCGTCATCCCTGTGTCCCAGCAGTGTGGCTGAGGACAGTGAACATTCATCACAGCCCAGATCATGCCCTGGGAAACCTGGGGAATGTCCTCGTTCATCCCACAGGGCTCTGCTGGCAGCGGGAGGGGGCTGAGCATCCCTCAGGGAGGGAGGATGAGGAGTTGTTGAGCAGCCCCTGCAGTGGTGTCATTCCTGGGCAGGTGAAACTCATTGCACTGATGAGAGTTCGTGGGCTCAGAATTGTCACCACGAGGTCTGTGTGGGGAAAAAAATCGAGTATTGGGTTTCTAATCCGTGTTTGGCAGTCAGGAGGGAGCTGGGGCTGAGCAGAGGGACCCGTGGTCCTGGTCCCTGCTGCTCTTCTGCTGCCAGCGCCTCTGATAATGTCATCTGCCTGCATTTGCCCTCCATCCTCCACCCTCATTGTTGTCAGGAATTAACTGACTGCAGCCGGAGAGAGAGATTTGTTTTGCTTTGTTTTGGTCTCTTTTTTTTTTTCCATTCACACCATTCAATTTTGATCCCAAGGAGGTAGGAGGCCAATAACTGGCTGAAAATCAATCCCGGCTCCCCATGACTGATGGAATGGAAAATATCTCGAGTGTTTGCCGAGGATTTGCAGGCAGCAAAACAAAACAAAAAGCACAAAGCTTGGCTGCCTGTAATTCCCTCCTGCATGCAGCATCCTTCAAAGGATAAAGGCTCCAGCAAGGGCTGGATCAGGGCACCTATTTTGGGAGCTGTGCCCTGGCATCAGCTCTGTAGCTAAGAGAGGACGAGGGATGCTCTGGAGAAGTCACCCCTGGGTGGTTCCTTTGAAGGTGACTTGAGTTGTCCCCTCCAGCAGCCAACTGGCTGGCACTGGTTCCCCAGTTCAACACCTCCATGTTTTACGGTTATTAAGCAAAATTTCACCTCCAGCCCAAATAAAACCGTGCTTAGAGGTGAGACGGGGAGGTTTTACCCCCATCACGTCTCGTTTTGCTCGAGAGAGGGGACAGAATTGTCCCCTTCAGGCTGTGTTTGCTGCTTCCCTTGGCACTAAGAGAATTTTCAGCTGAAGCTGGTGGTTCAGATCCTCCCGTGTCTTCAGAGAGTTTTGTCTCAAACCACTATTTTTTGATATTTTTTTAGCCATGCCTTTTTCTGCCATGCATTTCTGTTGTACGAGTAGGCTGCAAGCTGGAACTGAAGCTTCCCAAGCCTCTCTGTGTATTTAATATGTAAAACCTGCTGGGAATTTCATTAGGAACACACCACTAAGGGAACTTCATTGGCTGCTCAGCAGAGTGGGAAAGTGGGGATGGGCAGAGGTGGGCAGTTTATCATCCCCAGCTTCTGGCCCCGAGCCCCAGGAGGTGTTTGGTGCTCGTGGGATCATTTGTTCATGTCATGAAACCACAGAACACAACTGGGGGAGGTTTGTGAGCCCTGTGGGAGCAGCAGGTGGATGCTGAGGGCTGGGATTGCTGTGTGTGGACAGGAGGAGGCTGCTCAGAGCCAGCTGCTGTGATGGGACGTGGCTCATCCATCAATTTCTGCTTTTCCAGAGCTTGGAATGCTGTTGGGTCCTGCAGCCCCTGCCTGGTGACACAGGGCTCTGCTGGGCTTTAAAAACAGAGCACGACATGTTTGCATGTTGAATTCTTAATCAAATAATGAAATGGGAGCAGCAAAGAGACAATCATGGTTTGAGATATTTTTTCCCCTCTAATTTCCCAAGCTGGTTCAGCTGAAGGCAGGCGTTTCATTTCCAGCTCTGGGTGCTCTCTGGTGCTTTTGCAGCCACCTCCAAGCCCACCAAAATTTGGAGCTGTTGGTCAGAGCCATTTGCCACACACTCATTCTCCACCTCTGCGGGTTTTCCAGGGAGGCTGAAATTCCCTCCAAAGTTTTTGGAGACCCCATTTGACTTCCCAAAGGCAGCAGCCAAATGTTGGGCTGTCCTTCTCGGAGACTGATGATCACACTCCAGACACGGAGCTGTCACATTTTGCAAGGGGTTTGCAGAAGAAATCTGCACTACATCACCCAAATCTGCAGCCTTTAAAGGCTTCCCTCTTGCTAAATTTACCTTTTCTCCTTCCTAAATTTACTTTTTCTCCTTCCTAAATTTACCTTTTCTCCTTCCTAAATGGCTCTTACAGAAAGCAGCTCTCTCATTTTGAGGCAGCAGCTGCCTCCAGAATGTCAGTGGCTGGCTGGATATTTCTCGTGGATATTAACTGCACAGCTTGGTCGTTTGCCTCGGAATTGGTTTCATATAACAAAAGCTTTTTTTTTTTTTTTTAAGGAGTCTAGACAGTGTCCCCAGTGAACTGGCACTTAAATGATGATCTAAAATCTCTCCCCAATCTACCCAGAGCAAGATTTAGATGTCTTTGTCTCTTATATTCCAGCAGCCTCGCTTTAAGCTTTTTGATGCAGCAGTGTATGATTTTTAAACCAATATGGACTTTTTGCCTGAATTTGCCTGACAATGAGTGATTGCATCCCTCGCTCCCGCATTCCAAATTAATGGAGTTGTGCACAGCAGCTGCTGTAATTTACTGAGTGCTACCTCGGGAGGCAAAAGCAGCAGCGACAGAAAATGTGGGTTTAGCCAGGGAAAAGCTGCTAATTGCCCTCGGGAAGGAAGGGTGGTGGCAGCGGTTCAGCATTCCCAGGGGAGCACTTAAGCCAAGGAGATACCAGGTTATCCCCCGGGGAAAGCTTTGCTCTTTGGTTGATTTCTTGGCTGATTTGGGGGTCCAGAAATTGGGGTTATTTCTGGATGGAGGTGACAGATGTTGGCTGGATTCAAGGCCAGATTGGACGGGGTTTGGAGCAGCCTGGGCTGGTGGAAGGCGTCCCTGGCAAGGGTGGGCCTGGATGAGTTTTAAGCCGCATTCCAAACCATTTTATGACGATTCCACGATTCCTGGCTGTGGATTTCTCTCGCAGCCCAGTTTTTGGGGCGATTCCTAACCCCCGTCCCCCCCCGTGTTTGTGTTGTCCAGGTGTGGTACATGGACAGCTACCACAACAACCGCTTCGTCCGGGAGTACAAATCCATGGCGGATTTCATGAACACCGACAACTTCACCTCCCACCGCCTCCCCCACCCGTGGTCGGGCACGGGCCAGGTGGTCTACAACGGCTCCATTTACTTCAACAAATACCAAAGCCACATCATCATCAGGTTCGACTTGAAAACGGAGACCATCCTCAAGACGCGCAGCCTGGACTACGCCGGCTACAACAACATGTACCACTACGCCTGGGGCGGCCACTCGGACATCGACCTCATGGTGGACGAGAACGGGCTCTGGGCCGTCTACGCCACCAACCAGAACGCCGGGAACATCGTCATCAGCAAGTTGGACCCCAACACCCTGCAGAGCCTGCAGACCTGGAACACCAGCTACCCGAAGCGCAGCGCCGGCGAGGCCTTCATCATCTGCGGCACCCTCTACGTCACCAACGGCTACTCCGGCGGCACCAAGGTGCACTACGCCTACCAGACCAACGCCTCCACCTACGAGTACATCGACATCCCCTTCCAGAACAAGTATTCCCACATCTCCATGTTGGACTACAACCCCAAGGATCGGGCTCTCTACGCCTGGAACAACGGGCACCAAATCCTGTACAACGTCACCCTCTTCCACGTCATCCGCTCCGACGAGTTGTAGCCCGGCCTTGGTTAGAAACTGGGTTTAGGGGAAAAAAAAAAAATAAATAGAATAAGAGTGAAAAATTAAAAAATAAATAAATAAGTTAAAAGGAAAAAAAAAAGGGAGAAACTAATTTAAAAAAAAAAGCTCATGAGGAAACATACTTCAAATAAGTAAATATATAAACAGCTGCCAAAATTAAGACCAACGTCATGGAGGATTATTCAGCATAAACCTGACAGATCAGCATTACCTCTACATTTCTAGAAGTCTGGCCCTGTGTTATAGACTCACGAGTAACCATGTACTTGCAGCTGGAACTGCACTCAGAGAACCACTTCAGTTTGGGGTTTTGTTTTGTTTCTGTTCCGATAGCAAACCTAGAGTACATCCTCAAGCAGTAAGGCAATGACTGTTGGAAGTTCACCCTCGGGAGCCTCGCTCTCCTCCGTGCGTGGGTTGCATGGACATTCCCCCGGCGTCACGGGCAGCTGTGATGGATGTGTGGAAAGGAAAAGCAGGAAAAGCTGACCCGTGAGGAGCTCTGGCTGTCTCAACAAGACCTAGCACAGGTTAGTTTTCTTCGCCTTCCATTGCAGCTACTGTCTCTCTCGACTGTGTTCTTGTCACTTAGATTAACTGTGTTGAGACCCGAAGTAGCTCATGGATCTGTGTCTTAGTAACTTATTAAACACGATGGTTTAAGTATGTATTATGAACAAGTTGTTGTACCCATATTGTTTGAACTTATGTATTCAGCAGCTATATTGTACAATGTATGTCTGTTATTTACCAGAGGTGGCGAAACTTTGTATGTCCAGTTTATGCAATGAATGTTGTAAATGCAATGATGTAGTTTGGATTTAATAAATGATGGTTCTTTCATTTCTAAAAAGGCAAAAAAAAGAAAAAAAAAGAAAAAAAAAGATCAGTGTTCACCCTTATACACAGGTAACCAATTTCATGTTGATAATTACAGGAATATTCTCTTACTGTTATACTATCTGCATAGCATTACAGTGGTTGGAAATCGCTTCTGTGGAGATTCTGTGGCAGCAGATTCCCATGGGAAGCTTTGTTTATGGAAGTGTGAAGGTAATTAATTTTTTTTTAAGAGGAAAACTTTGTACTATCCACAGTTATCTAAGGAACAATAAAACTATTAGGAGACTTCCCTGCTTTGTTTGTTGTCTTCTCTGTGTGAGTGAGCGAGGGAGGGAGAACAGGAATTTTTGGGGTAAATGCTGAGCAGCCATCCTGAGTTTCCTTCCAGGGAATATTTCCTGATGGGTAGCTGGGGCTGGGGGCTGGGAGGATGGAGGGTTGGCTTTCTGCTCTGTGGGGATTCCCTCCCCATTTTCATCTGGAGCAGGCCCTGCTTCAAGGAGATAAAATCCTGTGGCTGCTCCTGCTGTGGGCAGGGTCCGGCCACCCCCTCAGGGACTGACAGTGTCTGGTGTTGGTGCCACAACAGGAGGAAATCTCATCATCTGTCACCTTCATTGGAGCTGCAGACACTGCTTTGGACCTCTGAGTGCAACTGGATCCCATTCCTTCTTGGATTCTTGGAGTGCTCCTCGCCCTGAGTTTGCTACAGGCTTGTGCAGGTAAAAATCTCCTTTATTTAACTTGTTCTAAAGAGGGACTGTCACTGCTGGGGGCTGGGCACCCAGCACCATCAGCCCTCCTGCTTCTGCCAAAGCAGGGCCCTCGCAGGGTTGCAGGAGATGCTCATCTCCCTCTGGTGTGAGATGTGGGGTCTCATCTCTCTCTGGTGTGAGATTTGGGTTCCATCTCCACCTGGTGTGAGATGTGAGGTCCCATTTCCCTCAGGTGTGAGAACTGGGGTCTCATCTCTCTCCGCTGTGAGATTTGGGGTCTCATCTCCCTCTGGTGTGAGATTTGGGGTCTCATCTCTCTCTGGTGTGAGATGTGAGGTCCCATTTCCCTCAGGTGTGAGAATTGGGGTCTCATCTCTCTCTGCTGTGAGATTTGGGGTCCCATCTCTCTTTGCTGTGAGATTTGGGGTTCCATCTCCATCTGGTGTGAGATGTGAGGTCCCATTTCCCTCAGGTGTGAGAACTGGGGTCTCGTCTCTCTCTGTGTGACATTTGGGGTCCCATCTCCCTCTGGCGTGAGATGTGGGCTCCTCTCTCTCTCTGCTGTGAGATGTGGGGTCCCATCTCTCCCCTGCACCCCCAGGAGAACAACATTTAGCAATTCCCACTCCAATCAGCTCCAGGTGAAGGGACAGCACCTTTCCTGCCCTCCCAGGGAGCCCCCTGAGCTGGATCTCGAGGGCAGCCGGGGCACTGACCCCTGTGCAAGCTGCAAAGGCCTCGCTGGGGTGGTGTGAGGTCCCTGTTGCCTCTTCCCCCACAGACGTGACCATGTTTAGCACCACCAGCAATGACAATTTTTCAGCCAAGTGGCCCAATGAGGCTCAGCCCTTGGACTCAACAGATGGATGGTTTAGGGCCCTGGGAAGGAGCAGGGATCACCAAGGTCAGGAAATTGAGTGTCAGCAATCGGTGTTTGCTGCAAGCTGCACATACGGATTTCAACCTCTCGGCCTTTGCGGCTGTTCCCTGCTGGGCTCTTCAACAGGAGGAGGGAAAGGGGGAAGAAAACCCAGCGTAATGTGGTTTCTCAGAGCTGGATTAAACCACAAGCACCGAGCAATCCTCCCGGTGAAGGTGTTCCAGGCAGTTCCGCGGGGCTGAGAGGCTGCCCTGTGTCAGCACTGCTGCTCTCGCTGAAGCCTTGGCTGGATGCAGAACGGGGACAGCTCTCTGAGGACTCATTCCTCTGCTACACTCCGTAATTCCAGCACTCTGGACTGCCAGGTTTGTGGAGAACTTCGCTATTTAGCAGTGGTTTTCCCTCCAAGAAGCTCAAAAAAGGGGGGCTGGAGACCCATTGTGTAATTGGCAGCAGTATTGATCCTAGACAGGCAGGAGAAATCTGTTAAGCCAAAAAGCAGGAAGGCACCTGCACTCATTTCTATTTAATGAATGTATTTCTTCAGTGCAAACTCACTGAAGGGCAGCACACTGGTTTTGTAGGGGTTAGAGCTGGATCCAGGGATGCTGCAATCGATGGGACAGAGGCTGCTGATGGCACCAGGGCTGGGCTTTGCACTGGAACTGCTCCTGCCCAGCTCCTCGAGGGCTTCAGGGTGGAAAAGTGGGTGGGAATCCTGGCTGTACCACGTGCTGGATTGTTTTTTGGTGTGGTTTATTGTCCCAGCAGCCAGGCTTGGTGCCCTCCGTCCTAGGAGATGTTCTAATGAGGAGGTGCTTCCTCTCCAAGACCTCTGCAGGTGTTCACAGAGTTCGCCCCAGCCAATGTGTCCAGTTTTGGGGAGAGGTTTCAGGCAGAGCACAGCACACGGCAGGGCACCACTGAAACCTGCAGAGCCCACCCAGGCACTCTGCCACACCAACACCACCCCGTGCCAAATTCCCCACAGCCAGCGTGGTCATTAGACAGGAGTCGAGGACAAAAGAACACGCCTGCTTCACCACATCGATCTGCAGAAATAAATCGAGTTACAGAAAGGCAAAATAATGCTGTTTGCTTTAGGGCACGGCTACATTTAGATTCTAATTTTCCGAGTGCAATTCATTTAAGACAAAGGCTCCGCAGCACAAAATGTCCTTGAAGGCAGCGGAGCCGGAGCAGCTCCTGTGGAACACGTACCCAAAGTCACTGAGACGAGAGGAGTGCTCTGAGGGGTGTGCCTTTGTTTGTACCTTTGTATTGCCTGCAGTGCAATATTCTATAAATGGATGCCATATGGCCGGGCACTTAATGGTATGGATCAGACTGGGAGTGGATGAGCCACTCAAAGGCAAGAACATCCCAGAGGATTGCCTTCTATAGCCTGTGACTTAATTATTTGATGCACGAGGCTTGCTGGTCCAAATTTAGTTCTGGGAGTCAGTGAGCTGCTTCAGAGGAACATCTGACCGTAGCTCTGTGTGTTTGTGTGCTGTCCATGTTTGCCAAGGTGTTCCTTGGGAAGCCCTGCTCCAGGGATTTGGGAGGCCCTGCTGCAGAACCCAGGCTGCTCCCAGCCCCACCAGCCGAGTCCCAGCTCCACAGCTGGGACATATTGGATGGAGAGGGAATTTTTATGAATGACAAGACAAGGGGGAATGGCTTAAAACTGGAATAGGGGAGTTTTACATGAGATATTAGGGAGAAGTTTTCCCCTCTGAGGGTGGGGAGGCCCTGGCACAGAGTGCCCAGAGAAGCTGTGGCTGCCTCTGGATCCCTGGAAGTGTCCACGGCCAGGTTGGACGGGGCTTGGAGCACCCTGGGATAGTGCAAAGTGTCCCTGCCCATGGCAGAGGGTGGGATGAGATGATCTTTGTGGTCCCTTCCCACCCAAACCATTCAATGATTTAGTTTTGCCTTCATCCTGAGCCAGAGGGACCAGTGCCCTCCAGCTGGGTCACACCTGCCTTGGGATGAAGGGAGAACCTGATGGGATCTGCTCTCATTCCTGCACTTCACCAAGCCATGGTCCTTCCCTACCCTTGGATCTGATCCATCTCCCTTCCCTGGAGCCCTCAGCCCATCCCAGGGGATCCTGCCCAGCTCAGGGCCGTGAAATACAGGTTTGGGGCTCACAATGCAGTTTGGGGCTGTGAAATGCAGCTCTGGGCTGTGAAATGCAGTTTGGGGCTGTGAAGTGCAGCCCAGAGCCGCAGGAACACTTCCCCAGCCCGTCCCAGGAATTAAATGGAGCTCACTCAGCACCTGGCCTAGAAGCCAGGCACAAACCCTGGCTGTTGCTTAGCATCATCACAACTCTGAGAGCTAAAAATTTCCCTTTCTTCCTTTGCTGTTACTTCCCTGACCTTCATTAGTTCTGCAAGCGCTGAGTGCTGAGCCCATATGGAGACAGTTATCATAAAAAACTGAATCCTGGCCCCTTAATTAGCTCCTCATTATCTGAGAGCTCCACATTGAAGCATTAAGAACTCGCGAAGCAATTTGTTGAGTTCCCAATTAAAACTTTTTCGAATTGTTGAGCCCCTTAATACTTTGTGTTTACAAATTGCCTTGGACCCACACCAACGCACACATTTCCTTCACTGGGGAAATACGACTGAGGAGCTGACGGTTATTAATGTAAAACCCCGGGTTTTAATAAAGCCATAAACCACGTCAGGGAGGCTGCTCTTTTTATACCTGATACAATAGAGATGCTTCTGAGTGAGTGCAGAGGAGTTGGGATCATTAAGAGGGCAATTAGAGGCTGATTTCCTAATAACTCCACTCTCACAGCGCTGTAACAACAAATGTACCCGTCCCTCTTTATATTCATTGACCCTGGATGTGCTCCTGCCTGTTGCAGGCTCAGGACCATCAGGAATAAGTAAAAGCCAGGTGGGCATGGATTATATCCATGGATTATATCCAGTGGATCACCCAGGCTGGGAGCTGGAGGAGTGCAGCTACAAACACAGGAGGGAAATTGGGTCTTCTGTGAAGCACAGATGGGTCCACGGCCAGATTTACCGTGGTGGCCAAAAATCTGAGCAGGTGAGTGATCACTTGATAAGGCCAGGGATGAGCTCTTCCTGAAATCTGCAGAGGAGGGGAGCGGCAGTGGCTCTGCTGACCTGGAGAGGGATTAAGGGATGTGCTGGAAACCTCTCAAACGTGGTTCCCCAGCCTTTAGGAAGGGATGGCCACGTTCCCATCACATCCATGAGGATAAAGGAGGGATGCAGCAGCACAGGCACCAGCCCTCAGGGGTTTCACCCACTCCAAACTGCTTCTTCCTCCTGAAAAACAGCGCTGGGAAGAAGAAATTCATGGCTGGTAGGAGTCTGCTGTGTAACCACCACGGGAGGACAGGGAGAAGTGGCTTTGGGGTGTGGCAGAGCTGTGCCAATACCCCAGGAGCCACAACCTGAGCTGGGCTTTTGTTCTCAGCCCTTGTGATAATACAGCACTGATCTTCTCTGGGACGCCGTAAAGCCAGGAGCTGATTTGGATTGAACATGTCATTTGTATTCCCACGCCGGGTTTTGAAGCAAATCTGTCAAATCAAACCGAAAAAAAGGAACGAAAAGAGGAGCATTTTCAGGTGTTTATGGTTCTTGGGGTGTGTTTGGGGTG
This sequence comes from Lycocorax pyrrhopterus obiensis, assembly GCA_014706295.1. Classification (NCBI taxonomy): domain Eukaryota; kingdom Metazoa; phylum Chordata; class Aves; order Passeriformes; family Paradisaeidae; genus Lycocorax; species Lycocorax pyrrhopterus. The sequence continues at coordinate 8,149,673 of JACSVZ010000019.1, forward strand.
TTTTTGGAGGTGTTTGCAGGTGTTTGGGGTGTCTTTGGCAGTGTTTGGGGTGTGTTTGGGGTGTGTTTGGAGGTGTTTGCAGGTGTTTGGGGTGTCTTTGGCAGTGTTTGGGATGTGTTTGGGGTGTGTTTGGGGTGTGTTTACAGGTGTTTGGCAGTGTTTGGGATGTGTTTGGGGTGTGTTTGGGGTGTGTTTACAGGTGTTTGCAGGTGTTTGGGGTGTCTTTGGCAGTGTTTGGGATGTGTTTGGGGTGTGTTTGGGGTGTGTTTACAGGTGTTTGCAGGTGTTTGGGGTGTCTTTACAGGTGTTTGCAGGTGTTTGGGGTGTCTTTGGCAGTGTTTGGGGTGTGTTTGCAGGTGTTTGGGGTGTATTTGGGGTGTGTTTGGGGTGTGTTTGGGGTGTGTTTGCCGGTGTTTGCAGGTGTTTGGGGTGTGTTTGGGGTGTATTTGGGGTGCGTTTGCAGCTGTTTGCTGCGTTCCCAGCACAGCCCTCGCTGCGCAGCAGCAGCAGCAGCAGAGGAAGCTGAAGCGCTGCAAACCAGCAGCGCTCCGTGCCCAGATTCCAGCCACAGCACTTGCTCCGGGAAACTCGAAGAACCGGGGGGGTTTTTTGCACTGGAAAAAGCCGCCAGCCGTTTAATTACCAGCCCTCGTCACCGCGTTACCATGATGAGCGAATCTGCACTGCCGCTGCCAGATGTTCCCATCCCCGGCTCCCTCCAGCAGCCACGGGCTCACCACTGCCCGGTCCAGCCCCGGGCACGCACAAAACCGGGATGAAGAGCTGGAAAATGCTCCAGCCCTCGGTGTAAAAATAGCCCCGTGCAGCTGGAGCAGATGGGAGGAAACCTGCGGCAGGGCAATCGGCGAAGGGTCGGCAGGAAATTCGTCCTGGGGGTGCTGGTGTCTAATGGACTGTGTGAGGAGCTGAAATGCTCTGCTGGAAGCTGGAAAGAGGCCACCAGAGCTGGCAGTGCTCGGCGATGCTCTGATGCGGTTGATTTAAATAATAAATAGAGGGTTAGCGCTGGGTTTGCCGGCTGTTAAGGCAGGAGTTTTTGGGGGGGCTGCGGGAGGTGTGGGAGGTGCTCCACACCCGCCTCGAGCCTCACAGGAGTGCTCTGAGCACTGCAGGAAGTCCTGGTTTGGGCTGGGTTTGGGTTCACGGACTCCCAGACTGGTTTGGGCTGGAAGGAATGTTAAATCTCATCTCTTTCCACCCCGGGGATTTTCCCCAGCCCAGGTTGCTCCAAGCCCTGTCCAGCCTGGCCCTCAGCCCAGCTGCAGCTGAAACTCTGTGAGGGCATCGACCTGTGGTGGGTCATTAATTGCCCGGAAGCATTAATGAGGGGAAGGAGGGACATCCCATGGGAACACGCCCAAAAAAGTCCTTCAGTGAGGAACTGAGTGTAAGTGGGAGGGAGAAGAAGAACAAACCCAAGGAACTTGGAGCGCTTCATCCCATAGCAACAAGGCCGTTCAACAGGAGGAGCATGTTCACAGCAGAGCCCTAAAAAAGGAGCTGTTAAAATAAACATTGGCATATCTCACACCTCCCTCTCCCCCGAAGGACGCTCCCTGGAAACACATGTGGACAAACGAGGGAAGGGAAGGAAAACAGGGATGAAGAGGGAGATGAGAGGGATTCTAATGAAGCGCCGCAATTAATCTCTGCTGTCTTTCAGTATCCAGTAAGTTGAATCCATCCGGTGTCTCTGTTGCTCACTGATGAATCCAGAGAGCATCTGGTCATGTTCTCCCTTTGCTTTTTATATCCTAAAACACTCCATGAGTTTCTGTGGAGCTTTTGCCCTACATATTCCATTTCAGGCAGGTGACAGAGGCCCTGTAACCTCTCTGCGAGCACCCTTGGAGCTTCGGGGTTTTCCCTGCTTTATGTGTGATGCCGAGCTACATGGAGGGACAAAAAAAAATCCCATTTTTTCTTTTATGAACTGGAATAAAACTCCTGGAGCCTTTACAGGACTGTGCTGGGCCTGCTTAGGATGTCCTGGGCTGGATGATTTGAGCAGCAAAGGTCTGTGCTCTGGGAAATCCATCTATATTCTGGGAAATCCATCTCCCAGCCCCTCGCAGGCACAGCTGGGAGGTCACAGATGCTTTTTGGAAATCCCCAAATTCCCTACCTGCCTGCAGCTATCACACATTGTGTCCAGTGACACCCCAGACAAGCAGAGTCACGTTTGCACGTGCTGATCTCCCAGGAAAAGCCGGGATAATGGGATTTTGGAGTGAACATCACACTTGAGCTTCCATCCCTTCCTCTTTCCCCTCTTTATGGTTGTGTCTTGGCATCAGGGCAGGCCCGAACACCAAGGTGTCACTGTCACCACGGAGCAGCTGGAAGAGTGACGTGGTCAGAGAGCAGGGCAGGAATGAGAGAGTTCATCTTCCCTCCACACACAGCACTGGGGAGACCACTGGGAAATAAAAAAAGCTCCAATAAATCAAATTGTCCCTGCTGTGGAAGCAGTAACAGCAGCAGGTGGAGGGGGAAGTTTGCTCTGACGCCTGCTCCCAGGATGCCGTGGCTGGGAGCCGGGCAAATTCCGTGCACGATTCCAACAGCAGGGCTTGGGAATGTGGGAGACACCCAGAGCTGTGCAAAGGCCTGGGAGGCCTCATTCCTGCTGAATTCGCTCCTGTGCTGAAGTTACCCACACTTTTAGGGTATCCACACTTTCAGGACATTTCCCTTTCACCCCGGGAATGGGTTTAACTCCATAATGGGGTCGTTGAGGGGAATTCAGTGGGCAGCAAGAACAGCCAGCTTTTCCTTGCTAATCCACCATTTCCCGTGGAAAACGCAGGTGCAAAGAGACTTTCTGCAAGCCCTCAATCCAGCTGCTCTTGGAGGGGCACCAAGGTGGGCTTGAAAGAGGAGATGGGAGCAGGGCGGGTTGTCACCTCCTCCCTGTGCTAGGGAAAAGTCTCCGGGGTGGAAGGAGATGAGATTTAAGATTCCTCCCAACCCAAACCAGTCTGGGATTCCACGAACCCGAAACCAACCCCAGCCAGGCCTTTCTGCAGCTCCAGAGGAGCTGTCCACCCAAGGCTGCGGGCTGGACACTCCACCTTCCTCTTGCATAATCGCCGGGCTGAGGAGCAAGCGCCTGATAACGACTTCCCACTCACACGTCCAAACCCCACGGATGGCTCCTCCTCGCCCCGGTGGAACAGAAGATTGTGAGACTGCCAGGAATAGGCGGCAATCAAATAATGAATGCTGCAGCCCACTCCCATCTGCCAGAGAAAAATCCTGCCCGAGCGAAAGCCGGCAGGAATCGCCGCATCCCACATCCTCCCCTGGGCATCGGCACCTGCTCCGTTCTCCACATTCCAGTATTCCAGCAGGGTGGGCAGAGCCTTTCCCGAGCCAGGAGGAGTTGCTGGTTGCAAATGGAAGTGCTGGGATGAGGACATCTGGCTGACACAGCCACGCGTTCGCCTCACAATACAATGTTGGCAATGTTGCATGAAAACATTGATGGAAAACGAAGCCAGACACTGGGAGGGGGGAAAAAAAAACGTGTAAAACTTTGGCATTCAGTCTTGTGTTGCTTTGAACATGACCGAGTGGGTTTGGAGGATAAAACAGCGAGGAACTGGGTCTGCTGGTGGAAAAAATCAGCAAAAATCAATGTATAAATCAGGGCCCCTTTGCAGCAGCTGCACGGACGCAGCTGTGGCTGCTCCAGCGGGTGTGGGACCACCCTCGGATCCTGTTTTGGGGAGGATCAACACCTCTCAGGACTCAAATGTCCCCAGGCTGCCTCATGCCCAGGTCCTTTGGGCGGGGTTGGGGCTCAGCAAGGTGGTGATGTCCCCACCAAACCCCCGGGTTCGCAGGTGCTTGTGTGGGTTTGTTAAAGGGATAAATCACTTCAGCTCTGTGGCTTTTCCACGGCCTTCTCAGAGGACACCTGGCTTGGGCTGGAAGGCGAGAGCACTCCCGTGGGATTTGGGATGGTGTGCAGGACTGGGGGGCACTGCTGTCTCCTGGGATAACCCCCCAAAGGCAGGGAAAAAAACCAGTTAATGGCAAAAATCCTTTTCATCGGCTTGTGTTTGTCTCCTGGGCCTGACGAGTCGGAGCAACACAAGCTCCAGGTGATTTACGGTGGGTCCCTGAGGAGGGAGGGGGAGGCAGGAGCAGCTCCACCCGTGCTGCCACTCTGTGCCCTGAGCGAGCCCATCATTCCCAGGAATGTGGTGATTCCTGGGGATTTCCCTCCCCCTTAAAGTGCTGCCTTTGCTTTTAACCTCTGTGGTTGCGTTATCAAAGCCACGTCGGAGAAACGCAGCGCTGGGAGCTTTGGGTCGGGGCAAACACAGCCCTCCTCCCCCTGCCAGGGTTTTTTGGAAGGCTGGGAATGTGAGTTTCCGAGGAGCTGGTCCTGAGCAGAGACCTTGCATGTGTACAGGGAGTGCTGATTCATCTCGCTGCCACTGGAGACAAAAGAACATCTAATTAAGTCACCCGTGTATAAATAAACGTACAAGGTACAACCTCGGGAGCGCAGAACAGCACTGGAAAATCTCAGAAATGCACAATATGCTTTTCCTCTCCCTGGCAGGGCTGGGGCTCACCTCTGGGACCACCCTTTTGTTCAGAAATATCAAAGAATGGGATTTTTTGGTTTATTTTTCTGTTGCAGTATTAGATTTTTACATCAAAATTCAGTAACTTCCTCTGCCCCCGCAGTCCAGCTGAGTCTCAGGTACACCAAGGCTTTGATAACCCTCCAAATCTAACTCAGAGTAGGGTCCACTTCCCAGCTCCATCCAAGGGTCTGTGGGGTCTGCATCCCATTTTTGGAAGAGAGGGAAAAACAGCAGCAAAACCAAGGAAAACAGAGAGCAATTAATTACTGGTGCTGCTCTAATTGCCGGCGCCCGCTGCACTGATGGCCAGGCTGATGTGCCGGCAGCTGCGGGACTGCACCGGCTCTGTGTGTTAATTAACCTCATTAAAGGGCTTTGCATTTGACTCGGGAATAGGTGAGACCCTGCGTAGTCCGGGGTGGGAGTTGGGAATTATTCGGCTTTTTTTCGTCAAATCCCCACTGCGCGGTGCGGCTGGGGGGGGTTCCCCCTGCACGTCCCTCTGTTCCCAGGGTTTTCGACCTGCTGGTGATTGCCTGACATTTTCCCACCCTGAGCTGAGCATTCCTGGCCTCTGGACGTGCACAGCCATCAACTCTTCCCCGTGGAAGTCTTTCCCATAAAAGCCTTCATCATTATTTTTACGGCCCTTTCTCCCTCCTGGAGCCCTCGCTGTTAACGTGCCGGGAGAGGCCTTTGTTGTGTTTTGAGGCAATTAGTTTTGATGGCATAACGAGGCTGATAAATCACCACCTTGGCCAGGAGCTTCGGGTGTTTGTGAGGGAAGAAATCCCTCGGTGTCCTCCTGCTGCCACACTCGTGAGGGATTTTATGGTGCCTTCGGGGTGACAGCAGGAAAAATCATGGGAGGTGTCCCTGCCCGGGTGGAATGAGATGGTCCTTAAGGTCCTTTCCACCCCAAACCAGTCTGGGATAATGGGATGAATCCTTGGCCACCCTGGTCCCATCCTGCTGCCCTTGGTGGCCATGCCCAGGAGGAGGTGACTGTCCCTTGCTGGAGGCAGTGAATTAAAGCAGGATGACTTTTGCCAAGGACTTTATTTTTTTTTTTTTTGAGGCAGAACAGCACAAATCATCTCCAGGAGTTCGGCTGATTAAAAGTGAGAAGATCTGAAAGTTCTTGCAAGTGAGTAATAATAACAATAATAACAACAACAACCTCTCCCTCTGGCTGCTCCAAAAGGTGGGCTGGGAGATGATAATTAAATCCATACTCTATGCACACCCCCACTGCTTCCCAGTGCCTGCTGCTTTCCGGGGGTGATGCTGCTCCAGCCCACACCCCACGCCGGCTGTGCAGGAATTGTCACTGTCCCAGGCTCAGAGGCAGCTGCTTAATTGCACCAGCAATGGTTTTTTCTTTCATTTTTCCTGCATTGCCTCCATCTGATAAGGTCAAGCCCACCTTGAGGACAGCTGCTCCGCTGTCTGCTCCTCTTTGGGATCCACGGAGGATGCAGCTGCTCTGACCTTTCGCATAAACCTCGTCAAAGGTGACCAAGGAATGCACAGAACACATCTCCCAGAGCAGTCTGAAGGAAGTGGCTTGGCTGTGTTTTATTCGTCGTGCCAGGTGTCCCAAAGAATCACTCGGGGGGAGCGGGGCTCCCGACGGCTTTCCATGGAAAATTGAGATAAGTAGGGATAGGCAACCTGCAGGAAGAACATCCCTGGCTAAAATTGGACTTGTGTGGCTAGAAAAGGAAACACAGAAACAGCAGCCAGCCTGCTCTGGGCTCTTCAGCAAGGCTGGGTTTTTAATTCTATTTATCTTTTTTTAAGTTGGGACTGGCTCTGCTGAAGGAATGGAAAATTAAGGCGGATTTTCTGACGTGTCCTTGCAGGGCCATTGCTGTGACCTGGTGGAGACTTCCAAGGGCTTGGCCATGGCTCAGGTGTGAGGGTGAGAGCTACAAAACTCCCCTGGGAGGTCCTGGCTGAGCATCACCCGGCTGCTGGTGCAAACCTTGGCCACCTCCACCAACACCACGAGCTCAGAGCCTGTTCTGCAAGGGAGGAACCAGATTTGGGACCTGGCGACTGCAGAGAGCTACACTGACCCATTTTCCTCTGGCTGATGGATCCAGGCACTGGGAAAAGCTCCATAGCAACTGGATGTGCACAGTTTAATTATGAAATCCCCACGGTGCTCCCTTGCGAAGATAAATGGATCCAGGATATTTTTCCCACGTCGCAGCCATTAGGAAAGCTCTATATTTAGAAGGTCCTGTCCCACTTTGCCGTGTGCCAAACAGCAGCACAGCCTGGGGAAGGGCCATGAGTAGGATGAGCATGTCCAGGTCAACAGGTGGAACATCCTTCCAGGAAGCTCTGGGAGTCTGAGGAATCTGGTTGTTATCCCACAACATTTTGGGTGGCAAAACCAGTGCCGGGCACTCCTGATGGTGGCGGTGGCATTTTACACCCTTTTGAGCAGTGCAAACAACACCAGCCATAACAGGGAGCCCAACAACCCCATCCCAGGCATTAATCCCAAAAGGAGGGACAGATCCAGCAGCGCTGTTGGATCAGTATCACCCCTGGAAGATCTCAGAAAAACAAGGCAGCAGCAGCAGAACTGTGTTAGTGAGAGTGCTCTGGGTTCTTTCCTGGTTGTCTTTTGTTTGAGCTCTCCACAGCAGCTCAGGTCGGCTCTGATTACCTTCAGCTGTCCCTCCTGTCCCCTGGCACGGAGCACTGAGACGCAGACAGTGAGAACTTTGAGATGGCACGATAAATAAAAGAGTTGCTATTATTACAGCCCTCTCCTGTTTTCTGCTGCCACGGTATCTCTTCTCTTGTCTGACTTATTGCTGATGTCTTCTGTCAGCCCAGCTTGCCTCTCTCGGTGATGTGATTTATGGGCCGGCGAGGCAGAGCAGAAACACGGCAAAATTGCAAATGAGGGTGCTGGGAGGAGCAGGGGGAAAGAGAAGGAGCGACTGTGATGAGGATGTGCAAACGGGTCCCTGCCCCAGGGGACGGGGCTGGGGACAGCGTGCTCAGACAACCGAGCAGCCTCGCTCCAGGGCTCCAGCTCAGCCCCTCCGAGCTGGGAGAAGCAAAACCTGGAGCAGGGACACAATTCCCTGTCACTTCCCAAGGTGAGCTCCCCATTCTGTGTGTGAATGGGCTGGCACCTGGTCCTAAAGGTCCGGGCAGCAGCCAGCACTGCCCGGATCCAGCAGATCCAGCAGGAGCCTCAACTGCTGCCAATTCATCCCATTCCTTCTGCTTCCAGGAGTTTGTCCTCTCTCATCCCTGTTTCTCTGCAGCCAAGGTGGTTTGGATACAGGCAGGACACGCAGGAGAGAGAAACCACAGCTTTGGGAAGCTGTCCTCGCTGGCAGCCCCTGCAGCACGGTGGGATGGTGCTATTTTCTTTCCCAGGGCTGAGGCTCGTGATAATTGAAAGCTGCAGCATCCTCGGGCTCCAGGCGCCTCTCACACATCCCTCCTGCCAGCCCAAAACCTGGGAGGAATGTGGAAGTGCCAAGCAAACAGTCCCTGAATTTTTGCTGGATTTCACTGCACCCTCCAGGAGAGCAGGGCTAGGGAGGGGGACTCGGTGTGGGACCCACTGTGTCACCCAGCAGAGCAAGCCCAGCAGCGTGAGCGAGTAACTGTGTGCTGGGGAGAGGAGAGCAAGCCCAAAACGTTCCCTGTAATCCTCCCCAAAACTCAGGGAGAAGATGAGAAACGAGGATTTGCGTTAGAAATGAAAATTAAAGCAGTGCAGGGTCTCATTTCCTTGCGCTGAGCAGCGCAGGAATTCCAGAGGCTGCTCCCAGGCAGATGCTGCGGCTTTAATCCGGTCTTTTGGCCAGTTATGCACACGTGTACCAGTCCTGCTTGGATTACACTTTTCAAGGATTACAGCTCAAATCCAGCAGGGCTTTTAATGCCTGGAATGGGGCAGAGCAGCTGACATTAATATATTCCAGGAGTGCAAACCCAGCCGGCGCTGGGATCGTCATTAGGAAGTCTGATGGAGGATTATAATGCAACCTGCAGAAATCAGCCACACTGCTGCATCTCCAGCAGGGGAGGTTTTTTTTTTCTTGGGTCCTGTCACCCAGTTCTAGATTCTGGATGATTATTCCAGGGAAAATCTGATGAGTGGAGCCGCTCTGGAATGCTAATGGAGGCTGCTGAGCCTGCCCAGGGGCTCAGGTTGCTCTGCCAAGCAGGGAATCCCAATTAGTGCCCTTGGGAGCCACCTGAGTGGGAGCCAGTGGAAAATCCAGCACGGGAGACTCTGCAAATACACAACCAAACACCAATACCCAGGAGCTGGCAAGAGGAGCCAGGGAATTCTGCTGCTTTGTGTTGTGTTTGTGGCTCTGGTCAGGCCGGTTTAACATCCAGCTGGAGAGACAAAGGTGCTCTATAGGTACATAAATATAAATTATATCTCAAGATTAGATGATTTGGGAATCCTAGGATCCCTAGGGGGTCCATCCTTAGGAACCCAAGCATCCCTAGGAATTACTGTATTTTCCCAGGCAATGCTTTTCCCTGTTCCCCAAGATATGGGATGATGGTTGCAGGAGATTGAGTTGTGGGGGGTGACCGAATTACCATTTATCAGCAGCCACTAGGCAGAACCTCAAACAGTTAGGATCAAAATAAATGAAGAAGGAAAAAAAAACCCACAAAAAACCCAACTCCTTTCTTTTCCAGTCATCTCAGGAAAGTCTGGATGCAGACAATTCCCCAGCTCCTGGATCAAAACGTCTGTTTGCCGTAATACAAATGTGACAAAGCAAAGCAGGTAATTGCTCCTGTCAGCAGAGCAGGGCAGGGAATCTGTAGGAAAAAGCAGCGTTTCCTCGAGCAGGGAATGCCCGTTGGAAGTGAAGCTGCTCTGCAGCCCAGGCAGCGATGCCGTGAGCCAGGAGGAGCCCCCAGAGCAGAACCACCGTGCAGCAGGAGCTGGGGAGAGGACATTTCCTTGCCTGGGGTCTCATTCCATCTTTTCCTGCTTGGGAAGGGTTAAATCTCTGCTGCCAAGGCTTGTTCCTCATCCCACGTGGAGAGGGTGCTAATTGAACTGAAGGGCCCCGGGATTAGCAGGAGAAACAGGTGAAAATGAATGGAGAAATGAGGAAAGGGATAATTGGCTCCCGTGTGCCCAAAGCCATGAATTCCCCCTGAGTCAGGAGCACCTTCCTCGTGGTGGGGGTTTGACCAGGAAGCTGCAACTGTGCCTGGGACCAAATCTGGGACAGTGTCTTCAGTTTGTGAACTGGACAGAGGAGTTGGGTGAGTATGTCCTTCCCCGGTTTCCTTGGAGCAGCTCCAGCGTTGTGGAAACACAAGAAGTCCTGCCTGGAGGGATCCTCAGCACTCCCTCTGCAGAGCCTGGGTTTGGAAGCTGTGGCAGGGAATAAACTGGACATCCTCGAAGTTCATCCGTCCTTCTGTCCGCTTTGGACACTGGCAGGGTTGTGACAAGGGAGAGGTGACTGTCACCTCCTCGGGGGTGACATTCCAGTCTGGGCGTGCTGTGGTTAGAGGAGGGAGCCACCAGGTGCTGAGAGCACCAGCAAGGAAGGGCAAGACTCGTGGAAAAATAGGGCTGGGAAGGATTTTGGGATGAACCAAGGCGAGTTCAGCGATGCTGTGTAATTCCTGAATTTGCTTGAGCGTCTCCTCTGAAGCAACAATTGTTTTTCCATTCACTCGGGTTTGGAACAGGCTGCCCAGGGAAGTGCTGGAATCCCCATCCTTGGAAGGGTTCAAATATCATGTAGATGTGGCCCTTGGGGACAGGGTTTAAGCGTTGGACTCGATGGTCTCAGAGGTCTTTTCCAGCCTAAATAATGCTGTGGTTCTGTCTGCAGTGCCAGGAGTGCAGCCCACAAGTGACAGCCCAGCACTAAACCGAGCCTGGTCATTAAACCTGCTTTTAATTTCAATGTGGTCAATTATAAATATCTTAACTCTTGCTCAGGACAGAGGATCAGGCAGTAGCTGCAGTGATTTGCTTTCTCCGAGGCTGCTGCTTTTCCAGGAGTTCTCCAGGACACTGGAAAGCCCTTTGGAGTGAGGCTGCCAGCGAGGTCACAGATCCTCCCTGGACCACTCCTCTCCTTGCTGGGCTGTGGGATGCCGCAAGGATTTGTGGCATGAGGATGTTTGGCAGAGCTTCAGCAGCTCCGTGGCTGTGGCCGGGCACTGGCAGGGATGAGCTGAGCTCGGCTGAGCCCTCTGAGAGCAGAATCCTTTTATCCCATCTCTGTTTGAAGGTAGAGAGAGCTCAGGATGGCTCCGGTGCTGCAGAGGGAGGTGAGTTCAGTTGAGGACTCTGGCTTGAGTCATCTTGGCTGAAAATCACTCTGGGTAAACTTTCCATTCCAGTAGATTTAGGAGAGCAGAAATGAAGCTGCTTTGGGGATTTTCGGTGGTGGCAGAGGCTGATAAAACATTGAAGAGCCAGGCCATCTGTATCTGCTGCACAGGCTGGGGAGCACAAACGCCAACTGGGCAGCAGCAGGAGGGGCTGCTGGACTGGCCTGATGGACACCCATCCTCCAGGACAAGTGGCCGGGGTGACAGATGGCACAGCTCGCTGGGAACTTGCATCCTTTTTCCCCCCGTTTTTTGGGACTATCACAGTCAATAAAGAGCAGAGGAGAACGCCCAGTGCTGGCTGAGGGCTCGGAGCAGAGCTCGGGCTGTCTCGCTGTAACTTTATTTAAATAGATTGTTGTTACACGCACACTTAATTAAAGCAAAGAACCGAAGGAAACTGTTTCCCTGGGGATTCGGTGTTGATGTGGGACAAAGGAAGAAGTCGTCATGAGACTTTCCATCTTGGGATGCCGCAATCCCGTCTTGGGGGACTGTGTTGAGTAATTGCTGTCTCCTCGCTCAGACCTTTCCCGGGGGGCACAGGACACTGGGAACGCTCTTGGGTCCATCTAGCGGAATAATTAACTCCCAAGCAATGTGAGAAGCCATCTACAAATTAAGTCCTTAATTGCCATTTCAGGCTGGTGATGAGATGCTTCTTCCCATTTTTGCCAGAGAACGAACTAAAAGCTGAGTGTAATGCAAGCAAAACGCGAGGAAATTTCAATTTTCACTTGTGAAGTGGAGAATCCTTGAGAGCTTTGGGCTCCGTGTTCCTGCTCGGCTTCAGCTGCAGGCGGAGTTGAAAGAGCAGCACAATTTGCAGCACAAAGAGATCTCTCAGGTTGTGTTTTCACAATTTGCAGCACAAAGAGAGCTCTCAGGTTGTGTTTGCTTGAGGTGGCCCGTGGCTAGGAGCCGCTGCTCCAGCCCAGGGAGCCACCGGACCCTCCCGGAGAAGGCGACCATAAATAGGCCGCTCTGATGGGTAAAGATGTTAAATGGTTAACGGAGGAAGGAAAAACAACAATCACTGAGAGTTTACAGCTCGGAGCTCCCAAAGGTAGGGCCGAGTGGCAGAAGTGATGCCCCAGTGAGGCGGAGTGGTGGGAGAGAATTCCTGGGGTCCTCGGCTGGCTTTGCTGGGATGTGGGACAGAGGGAAGGTCAGCAGGGACGCGGGAATTAGGCAAGGAAAATTCCTCCTGGGTTGATATCTCTGCATGACCAACAGGGAGAGGCTCAAGCAAAGTATTTCGGGTTCAAGTGTGATTTAAAAGAAACGTAGAGTTTTAAGACGATTCCTTTTTACATAGAAATCAAAATGCTTCTCCCAGAGCCCTACTTGGCTGTGCACATGGACCACGTTTAATTTTGGAATCCTGGAGGGACTGGGGTTTGGGAGAGCCCAGATATCCCAGGAAGGAGGAGAGATTGTCCTGCCCTGGTCTTTCTTGGCAGCATCCCTTCCTTCGGGCGCAAGGACACGCGGGAGGGAGCTCAGGAGAAATCCTCCTCCCAGATTGCCGAGTCAGATTTTCATCTTCCTCTGCTGTTGTCACCCTATTTGCACCTTGCCAAATAAGAGCTTTGCCTTCTGCTCTGCTGGACTCCTGCAGAGCCTTGCTCAGCCTAAAGTTAGTCTGGGTCTAGAAAAAAGTCCTGAAGTGATCTTGGACTCTCCTTGAGACGTTGGGCTCAGTACCACAGCGCGTGCAGGCAGCCTGCAGGATTTGGGAGCTCCCAGGTGAGGCTTTGCCTTGGTGACCCACTGAGCTGCTGTCGGCATCTGGGACCTTCCATCCTGCCAAAATCTGGGACACTGAAAGGTTCCAAAGCCCCAAACCTCGGTGTTCCCGGGCCTTTCCTCTGCCTCCCTTGCAGGCAGCTGTGGGAACGCATCAAATCTCTAGTGAATGATGAGCTTTTTCCCTTCTTCTCCCCCAGTGTTTTGTTTTCCTGCTGAGCCTGCCACAGGCGAAGCATCTCCTCCAAAACAATCCTGGCAGGGGAGCAAATTCCAGGTGCCCCGGCTTCGCCCCTGGAATGACGCATTTTCTTTTCCCTGCGTTTCCGAAGAGCTTTTAGACTTTCTTTAACCTTTTCAGACTCCTCACTAGCAGGGCTCGCTCTGCTATTTCCAGATCGAGCTGGCATTTTCACAGGAAAATAGCCTTCCCGTAAAAATTGGTGATTTTCAGCAGCAACCATGGCTTTATTGAAGGAAAGAATGGATTTTTCCACTGGGGGAATGGGAATGACAGCTCCCCAGGCAGGAAGAACCAGCCAGGTGGGCACCTTGCAGCTGCAAACCAGCTCCCTCCGAAGAGATTTAGTTACTCTGAAACGATTTTTTGGGGGTTGGTTTTTTTTTTTTTCCTATAAAATATTCCACCTTTTTAATTTTCCATCCCCGTTTCGAGCGAACGAAATACAAAATAAATCAGCTCGCAATTATTTTCCCCCAACTGCTTCCCCCAGGGCTGTGCTGCGATTATGTGGAGATAAATAAATTTGGTTAAACAATGGTAAATTGTCCTGAGCTGCCTTTTATTATCAGGAAGTCGCGTTGGCAACTGGGTAATTTGCTGATGCTGTTTTACGTGGTCTCGGTCCCTGCATCAATTCATGAGATTATTCCAAGTGCTATATCGGTGCATTTAAATTAGGCATGGAAGTGTTTTAGGGCTTTTTGCAATGATTGCTTATTTATTTTATTATCAATAATAAATTTCAACCCAAAGCTTGAAGCTTCCACTTTCAAGGGCGGTAAAAAGGCAGAAGAGAAGCAGCTGGTGGCACATAAAGAGCGGCTCTGATGGAACAGGGCTGGGATTGTGGGGAGGCTGAAACTGAGCTGAGACTTCTGGGTTCTTCTCCCAAATTCCTTCTCTTTTGAAGTGGATTTTGTCTTCTCTGGGCTCCAGAGCTGTTCCAAAGGAAAGGAATGAAGTGTCTTGATGTTGGGATGATGTTGCTGTGCTGGGAGGGGGAGCACTTAAAGGCTTTTGGTTGGAAATTTGGCTCTGTTGCTATTTTTAATGACAAAATTTTGATTTTCATAGAATCACAGGAGGGTTTGGGTGCAAGGGACCTCAAAGCTCATCTTGTTCCACCCCCTGCCATGGGCAGGGACACCTTCCACTAGCCCAGGGTGCTCCAAACCCTGTCCAACCTGGCCTGGAACATTTCCAGGGATGGGACAGCCACAGCTGCTCTGGGCACTCTGGGCCAGTGTTTTCTGTAGAGAGCAAATTTCAGCCTCTCCTCTCTTTCCTCTGATGTTTTTATAGTTTTAAATTAATTACATTTATGTCAGAGTATTGTTTTTACGTAATTAATTGGATTCATTTTCCATCCAGGCTTCTTGGAAGGGGGGGAGAGGCAAACCACCCCTTCCACTTTGGCCCTGCCTGTTTTAGGGTTGTAAAATATTCCCTTCCCCAGATAAATCAACACCCCCACAGAGCTGCTGCCCAGAGAATCCAACAGTGCAGGTGGAGCAGGCCTTGAGCTCATCCTCCACTTCCCTGGGCTGCCCAGCTCCCTCCACCCTCATCAGTGGGCTGCCTAATTGGGAAATTGATTAATTGACCAGCGAGGTAACAGCCTCTCTTCCTGCGTGGCTTAATTAGACCCTGGCCCTGCAATGGAGATTCCAGCACAGGAACCTTGGAGCTGCACTGGCTCCAAGGAAAAGGACCTTCTGTAGGATTTCTTTGGGGTTTATAGGGTTGCTTGAAGGGAATTTTCATGCCCGTCCCTGGAAGTGTCCAAGGCCAGGCTGGACAGGGCTTGGAGCAACCTGGGATAGTGGAAGGCGTCTCTGTTCATGGCAGAGGGTGGGACTGGATGATTTTTAAGCTCCCTTCCAACCCAAACCAGCCTGTGATTTCGGGATTTTCCTCCACAAGATGGAATGAACGAAATGAGGGAAAAAAACAATCAAGGCAGAGCACGCACTCGGATGTGGCCGGTGCTGATGCGGGTGTGGGGTTCCCCCCGCCGTGAGCACTCGGCTTCCCACACAGGAGCCGAGGCCAGCCCTTCTGCCAGCTTCAGCAGAACAATATCGACACAAACCCGATTTCCTTGGAATATTCTGCCCCTTCAGGCCTTCCCTTCCCGTGCCTGGCTTATCCTGCGTTCCCAGCTCCGGCAGGATGCAGAATGAAACCCCAAATGGGTTCTGACAAGCAAAGGGTTCTGCAGCCTGGTGCTCCCTGCTCTCTTTCTTTGGGGTGTGTGTGGCTGACAGAATCCTCTGCTGCTCTGTTTCTCGATTACCAGGTGCAGTTTTAGTGACAGGGACGCTGTTTCCAGCATTTGGTAATAGAATCTTTATTGTAATAATTATTTCAAATTAGAGGGTGAATGGAAATGCTGCTGACAGCGAGGGATTATTAGTGCTGATTAAAGCCACTGGCAGTACAGGCAGGTATTAATAGACCATTCCCTGCTTGGTTTTTTTCCTCCCAGTCTCTTTCCTGGCTTTCATACTTTGTTTTTAGTAGTGCTGCTGTCCGGGGCATTTAACAGCAGTGGCAGGACCCAGCTGTGGGATTATTCTGAAGGAGAAAACATCAAACTGGGAAATATTTTTCCTGCAAGCTACTGGGCTGTGCTGGTGCTCTGAGGAGCAGGTGATGGATGTTTTGTGCTCTTGTGGGGCCAGACTGGTCTGTACTGGAGCACTGCAGTGCTCGGTTTGGAGTTCTGTGGGGTTTTTTGTGAGGTTTCCTGGGATCCCACAGATCCACCACGCACACTTGCCCCATGCAGTCGCTTGCCCCATGCAGTCACTTCCCCCCTCGCTCTTGCCTGGTTTGGAAATGCAATCCCAGATCTGGCAGGTCTGAACACACGTTTGTAAATGTAATTTGCTGCTTTGGTGGTGTTCTTAAGAGAACTCCTGGCTTTGTTTAGAATCGGGGAATATTCCGTGCTGGAAGGGACCCATAAAGATCAAATCCAACTCCTGGCCCTGCACAGGACCCTCTAAAAATCACCCCATGTGCCTGAGAGCCTTGTCCAAGAGCTTCCTGAGTTCTGGCAGCTTTTCCCTGCCTTGAAGCCCATTTTAGGTTCTGTGGATTCTGGCTTGATCTGATCTACTGCCACCTTTTCCTGGAGCCATCAGTGTTATTTTCCCAGGGCAAGAAAATTCCTTTATTTCAAAGGGGAAAAGGCTTAACCCTGTCAGAGGAGACAGCAGAGGGACAATTCTTCGGGGACAGGGGGAAATAAATAACACAGCCACTGCCTAAACTGGCTCTGAATGAAGACCACGGGGCTGAATCAACTTGGGGAGGTGTAGAAGGAAGAGACAAACCTGAAAAGGTGCCTGGTGCCCTGCAGGGATGAAGGATGGATGGGGTGAGGAGAGAGGGAAGGGTCAGGGAAAGCTGGATGGGGTGAGCAGAGAGGGAAGGATCAGGGAAAGCTGGGTATGGGGTGAGGAGAGGGAAGGATCAGGGAAAGCTGGGTATGGGGTGAGGAGAGGGAAGGGTCAGGGAAAGCTGGATGGGGTGAGGAGAGGGAAGGACCAGGGAAAGCTGGATGGGGTGAGCAGGGGCTCCTCAGACCTCGGGAGATGGGGGAAGAGCACGGCCAAGACCCTTTTTGCTCGCTGTGGGTTTCATTGACTCCGTGCTGGAAGGGCCCTGAGGGGGGTGTGGGGTGGCAGAGATGGGGCAGGCGAGTGGGAGCCCTTTGGAGAGAGCAGAAGGGATGGGATGGAGTGGGAATGCTCTCAGGAAAAGGAGCAGTTCTGCTGCAGGAAGCAGCCTGCAGCTGTTGCTGAGCACAGGGACTCTTTGCCAGGGTGCTGGGCCGTGCCAGGGCAAAGCCTGGCTTTA
The DNA here is from genome assembly GCA_014706295.1 of Lycocorax pyrrhopterus obiensis. Lineage (NCBI taxonomy): Eukaryota > Metazoa > Chordata > Aves > Passeriformes > Paradisaeidae > Lycocorax > Lycocorax pyrrhopterus. The sequence goes on from JACSVZ010000019.1 coordinate 8,166,533, forward strand.
GGATTGACCTGTGCCAGGGCAAAGCTTGGCTTTAGGATTGACCTGTGCCAGGCAGGTCTGTGTTTCCCAGCAGTCAGAGGAGCTGCAGCCTCGTGCCTGCTCTGGGAATCCTCTATGGTCAGGGAGGATTCCCACCCCCCTGGATATTGTTTTGTCTCAGAGCTGAGCAAAATTTAAGACAGAAACGAATTGATAATTACAAGGGCAGTGCTGCTTAAGACAAACCCTGGGCTGTCTGGAGCACCAGGAGCTGCTTCTTGAGAGCTCCAGAGCGTTGATTTAGAGACAAACTGAGCGTGAATACGTGTGTGTGTGTGTGTGTGTGTGTGTGTGTGTGTGTGTATAAACGGCATCGAGTGAAAACCAGGAGATGGGTCAGGAATCAGAGCTCTTAAAGCTGAGATAGAGACAGAACAGGAGCCCTAAAGCAGCACAGACAGCCAGGGATGTGTCACTGAGCTGCCTGGCTCTCCATCACCTTAACGAGTCTGTAAGCCCAACATCTCACTCGGCCTTGGATGGGGTTTGTTCTAAGCACAGATGCTGCCTGGGAAGCACAAACTCCTAAGGATGGTTAATGAGGAACAGAAGATGCTTTTTGTTTTCTTTTTTCCTTTTCTTTTTGAAATTTTTCCCTCAGCCTGTGATCCTGAGGGTGAGCAGGAAGGATGGTGCCCTTGTGAGCTGCTTTCCCACCAGCTTTCATCACCATCCCGGGCTCCTGGAGCTCAGGACCTGTCCCTTTCCCTGCCACAGGCAGTGTGGGCAGGCAGGTGTAGGAACTGTGCTCTTATTCCTGCAGATCTCAGGGGAATAGAGCCCTTCTGTGCATTCCTGAGCTATTCCCAAGCACAATCATTCCCCCCCACTGCTGTCAGGGTGATTCAGGCTCTGCCTGGCTCAGGACCAGCTGTTTGCTGCTCCATAAGATCCTGAATTTCTGCTGTTCGGTGTAGATTGGCAGGAGAACTCCCCAAACCCTGTCCAAGCTGGCCTTGGACACTTCCAGGGATGGGGCAGCCACGTGGGAAATGGAATTCTCTGTGCTGGGGCAGAGCTGCTCCAGTGCTGCTGGGCTGAGGGTGACTTTTCTCGGAGGTAGGATGGCTCCTGTTCCCAGTGTCAGGCTGATTTATGCTCCTGGGAGACAAAGCAGGGCTGAACTCTCTCTGTATGAGAGGCACGTGAGCGTGCCCGTCCCAAGCTGGCTGCCAAACTCTTCATCTTGCAGGGTCTGTCCTCCTGCCATGCCCTCGGGCCTTTCCTAAATCTCCTTGGCTTGTCTAGTAGCAAAAATAAATTAAAAAAAAAAAAACCCAAGCTGACAGCAGAAATCTTCCTGGAGGCTCTCTGAAATCCAAATTAATGATGTCATCTGTGACAGTGCAGAGCCCTCCCTCCAACACCTGTGAAAAAGAAAAGGTTAAAGAAAAAGACTTAAAAAGAAAGGATTTGGGGTGCGTGTTTGCACTCCGCACTGCTGTGAATGTAGGATGATCCCCAAATCCCTCCTTTTGAGCAGTTTTGCTTTTAGGATTTCTTATGGAGGTTCTTGGCTGCCCTAAAACAAATTCCCAGCAAGCTGGGGGTGATGTCTGCTGTGGTCGAAGCTCAGGTGCCCAACCTGGGCACTGTGATCCCTGTGGGGACCTCTGGGCTGAGCAGTTTTGGGGATGAAACCTCTGATAAGGACAACCCGTGATGGTCCTGTGGGCAGAGCAGGGACTCCAGCATCCTAAACCTCCCCAAACCAGCCTGAATTTTGCCCTTTCTTGGCTTTGACTGGAGGATTTGCTGTCCCAGGGATCGGCGTCTCCTTGAGACGGGATTAAAAATAAATTATTAAGCGAACAACAAAGTCCCCCTTCCCCTCTGTTCCACCCACCAGTGTTCAGGGGGAAAAAGGGTTTTTCCAGAGCTGTCCAACCACAGGCAGGGCACAACACCCTGACCTGCAAACATCCCCCAAGGAAACCCCGGGGCAGCAGGATCTGGGGGGCTTGGACTGAAATGAGCCTCCCTCCCTCCCCTCAGCACTTTCTGTACCCAAGCAGGAGCAGCTTTCCCTTCCCCCAGCCCGGGATATTAATAAAATCCTGGATTCTGGCCAGAAGGCTGCCTCCAGATCCTGCTGGAGCAGATCACTCCTAGCTCGTCCTTCTGCGCAGGAACGTCCTGGCACTGCCTGCGGGTGGCTGAATCCATGGGGAAAAGGCTTTGGGAGCATCCCCGGCAGGGGCAGAGGTGGGAAAAGCACTACGGTGATGGGTCAGGGCACTGCTGCTCCCCTGCTCGGCTCAGCCTTGGAGCCAGCGCTTCCCACTGTCCCTGCCGCTCCATCGCCGCTCCTCCCGGGGTAAAGCAGTGACATCGCCCAGCTCCGGCTGTCACGGATAATGTTTCCCACCTGCAGGAACAAAAGCAGGAGTCAGCTCCTTCTCCCTGCGAGATTTCCCGGTTCTTTGCCGCCAGGAAAGGCGGGGAGATTAGGAGCCATTGACGGGAGGGTTTGTGCCTCAAGCACGGCAGGAGAAGCGCAGCTCCTGTGTGGTTTTGGCAGCTGAAATGAAGTTTTAGGTGGGTTCTTGGCAGCTGAAATGAAGTTTTAGGTGGATTCTCTCTCCAGACCTGCTCCAAGGCTTCAGCCCTTCTTTTGGGGTGCAGTTTCAGGGTTGTCATTTGTGTCCCTCTCCCCTGATATAAAATCAGTCAAGAGCACCCGAGGCAGGCAGCAGGATCAGGAGTGGGTGGAAGGAAGCAGCGAGCGGGGTGAGGGGTCCAGAGATCTCCTGGGCAGGAGAAAACAGCAAGAACTCTGTAGAAGCAAAGATAATTTGGGATGTTCTGTAGAAGCAAAGATAATTCGGGATGTTCATGTTTTCCGTGGAGAGGAAGAGCCTTCAACGCTTTTTATTTTACGAGTTCACCGCTCTCGTGGCAAGAAATAAGGGGATTAAAATAGCAGCAGAAGAAATTGTGGAGGAGAGATCAGATAAACTTCTGTCAGGAGAGGGCTTGGCCAAGCTGATCTTGCCTGGAGGGTGGGGAAACGAGCTCAATAATTTTTCGAGGTCCTTCCAGGCTGGCTCCTGTGACTCTGGAGCCATTTCCTTCTCTCTTGCCCTCCTGGTCTCTGGTTTGAGGTCATCAAGGTCTTCACTGAAGCTTTTTACTTAGAAGCCTCCAGTTTGGAAGGATGAAATGTCCCCACAAGACTTGGCAGCTTCACTTTCCCCCTCATGACAGACCTTGGGGTAAGGCGAAGTCCTGCCTCTCACTCCGAGTGTAGGAGATTGATTTTATCAACACACACAGGGATGGAGACACTCATATTTTATCTGTGCTGCATCTTGTCATTCTTCAGGGTTACCTTTGCGCTGAGGGCAGAGAGGAACCTGCAGGATGGAGGCTGGGCCACTTTAAAACTCGGGGCAGAGGCCAATTAAAGAGCAGCTGGACTGAAACTCCAGGCCACGTGGCACCTTGTTCATTTGTTTCACTGTTTCATAAGCAAAACGCCCTGCAAGGTTAATGAAAGTGCCAGGCAAGCTCAGCTTGAGCGAGGCCAGATGACAAAAACAGGAGCTGACACTTCCCAACAAGCTCAAGAGTGAGAATTTGTTTAAATGTAATTAGTTGGTAAAAAAAAAAAGAAAAGAACAGAACAGAAGAATCCCTCTGGAGCCCTGAGAGTGTCTGCTGTGCCTTTAGATTGAGCCAATGCATCTTCCTGCACTCAGGGAAAAAATCCTCTCATCTCCTCTGAGAGATGGATGAAGAGCTGGTGGCTGCTGCCCGTGGCTCACTCACAGGGTCACACCAGTATCAGCCAGTCCCTGAGGTCCCATTCCCAGTACCTGAGGCTGCCCAAGGGTCAGGAGTGCAGGGTACACGTTCCCGGAGGGGTGGGGATGTTTTGGTGTCATTTACCCAGGGCCACTTTGGCCGAAGGTATGAAATGCTCTGGACACACCCTCCTGGCCCTGCCATTGTCACCAAGCCCGGCCCGTGGGGACCTGCAGCTTCTACTGGCAAGTCTTGCTCGAGCCTTGCTCCTTGGGGGCTTTGATTTGTGATTCCAAGTGAATTTTCCAGCCAAATCTTTCTTTTTCCCCTTTTTTAACCTCCTCTGTTGATTTCCCAGCCAGCCCTCAGACAGCAACACCCTGGGGACTGAAGGCATCCTCTCCCTTCCTTTACCTCTTGTTCTCTTTGTTTCGTTAATCCTTTCCTTGCGGATGGTGAAATCTCCACATCTTTTTCTGGCCACGCCAGCGATGGCATTGATGTCACCACACCGACAGGTTTTTGGGGTCCACAGAACCCCTGGCTGGTCTCAGCCTGGCTCCAACCCCTGAAACTGTTTTGATCCAGGGTTTGTCTCATCTCCCGCTCAGAAACAACCTCTCCATCCCTTCCCCTGGCCCTCCAAGCGAAGGGATGCACCTCGATGCTTCTGTTCCCACCTTCCTGAGGGCGCCGGGGAAAAGGCACTGGGGTTGCTGGGCTGCCCAGGGGATGCGTGTGACAGAGTGACAAAAACAAACGGCCCTGTCAGAGCAGGTGACAAGCTCCGGGAGCAGATGGCACCGTCATTCCTCTCATTACTTTTATTGCCTTCAGGAGAGAGAAAAGCAAAGGCTTCAGGGGGGGAGCAATCGCTGCTCAGGAGGGGTTGGGCTCTGCCTGGCACCTCGGCTGGTGCTGGAATTTGGGAAGAAGGGGTCGGGGGGGCAGGACACAGAGGGATGAGGTGATATGGGGCTTTAGCTGGTGTCCCCTTGGACGTGAAGGGCTGGGAGAATAAACAGACAGCTCGGAGGACGCTGTCAGCCCGGGAGGGTGGGGGGTGTTAGGAGCGGCACCCCCAAAGACCCCGAGGAAAAGCCTGGTGGTTCCATCTGTCCTGAATTTAGAGGGGCTGAGGAAAACCCTGCACATCCTCCACAGCCCCTCCAGCGCCTTCCAGCGGTGCTGTTAAACCAGCTTTGGTCAAACACTGGAACTCACCCTCCTCTCTCCCTTCCCTCCCCCACCAAGCAATGGCCTGAAAATTGCACGTTCTGGCCAGGAATTAAAAGAGCCTCTTGCTGGAGCCTTTCATCATTAAGTGCCCATCACTTTGGAGCGTCTCCTAAGGTCAAGAGCATTTTGCCGGAGCCGTTCATCAGCCAAGCTCTTCTGCAGGGCTGTCCCTCAGGAAGCCAAGGTCGGGCAGCGATGCCCCGGTGAGGTGACCCGCTCATTACTCTGGGAAACAGCTTTTTGTCGATGAATGGCCCTCAGCGAGCATTTAATTTGGATTTAATAAGGCATCTAATGTTTGTTTAAAAGGACACTGTACCTTCAAGGTGTTTGTCATAATTGGATGGAGGATATTTACCCACAGTGTTTATTAATAAACCCCTTAGAAGATGGAAATTGAAAGCAGCTCCTTTTAATGTCTTCCCCGATACCCAGAGGGATGGTGCTTGAAATTAGAGGAATCCCATCTCCCAGGCTGCACCCAGAACTGGGAATGCTGGAGTTGGACTGGGTCTGGATCTGATTTGTGTCACCTGGGCAGGGAGGTCGGGACACGCAGGGGGATGGGGACATGAGGAGATTGGGACACTTCTGCGGGCACCCACATCCACGGGCTGGGAATGAATCACCCTCAGCCTGAGCCTGTGGGATCTGCCCTGCAAGGGAAAAAAAAAGGGAAAGCCCCGAGTTTATTTTTGGAGTCTCTCCTTCCACACCTCTTCCCAGGCATCTGTGCCGGGGAGCTGAGCCGCCTCTGCCCCCGTTCCCACCGCTGGTGGTGGCACCACAAAGAATCCCAGGGAGCTTTGCACGAGATGTGCCAGGGGATATCAAAGCCTCGTTGTTTTTTTATTTCTCTCGGGATATGGAAAAGTTTAGGACTTGAGAGAATGGAAAAAAAAAAAGGGAAATAATGGTTTTATGTGCTGCCTCAGCCAGCATCCCTGCGAGGTTTGTACTGCAAGGAAATGGGGTGGGGTCAGGGCTGCACTTAAATAGGGACAGGATTGTCAGGGTGTGCTGCAGGCTGCAAAACCCAGGAATATCCATTCGGGAATGGCACAGCCTGCTGAGGGAGCTGCCCTGCACCCATCCCACACCTCTGCAAGGGGAAAAAAAGATCCGTCTCCCAAATTAGAGCTGCTTTCCTCCAAGACTCCGCCAACCTGTGGCCCCACACTCGGGCTGCTCGTGGTGGCAGAGCAACAAAACCTCTGCTCCTCCTCCAATAATTCAGTTTATTTTATCCACTGCTAAGAGCAGAACCCCTGGCGTGCCATCACGACAAACACAAAAATAAATGAGCTGATATTTAACTCTCAAATGATGTTGCCAAATCGCAGAGATCCATTCAGAGGATCATTAGGAAGAGCCTTAAAACAAGCCAGACTAATTTCAGGCTGTGTTGTTTGGGAAGCCCTGACAGCGAGATGGATGCTGTGGGAAACCATTAGGAATGGCAATTCATTTTTAATCCCATTACCCTGCCACACGTCAGTTTTTAAATCAAAGGCTGCACCTTTGCAGATGATCCCGCTGTTATTAGGTGCTGTCTCTTGCTCGAGGGGGGGAGAATAGGTAGAATTAATTCTAAATATGTGCTATAATGTTAGATTGATTCCTTTATTAGCACCTTTTATAGTCAATTCTCGCCGTGGAAGGGCTCTGTCATATCTCCTGCCGACAGAAAAAGATGGCCAGGATGGTTTCAAATGAAGCCAATAAACGGAGGAATTGGTGAATGTGGGATATTTAACGGCAAATCATTATGGATGGGCCACCAAATTGGGGAAGCAGGGACTGAATTAAGGCTCCTGAGATCTGACATCTTATTTGCAAGACAAAAAGCAGGCCCGGGTTGGGGACTGATGAATAACTGGGAGGTTTTAGCTGCCTTTGCTGCTGTTTCTAATGGTCCCTTCAGTGTGGGCTGCATTGCTCTGAGGGGATGAATCGCCCCACGTTTCACCGTGTCCTCCCAGCACAGCCACTGGCCCCGGCCTTAACCTTTCTCCTCCACCCCGTTCCAGCAAAGCACAACCAAAATGATCCCTCAGATCAGCTTGTATCCACCCCAAATCCCAAGGGGCACGGAAGCAGCTACAATTTATTAGCAGCATCAGTGTATTTTACTGCTCATCTAAGAATATCATTAATATTCTTTCATCACCTTCTCCGCAGCTTTAAAACCTCCTTCATAACATTGAGCTCACGCCTGCCGAGGAGTGAGCGAAATTTCAATTTTTCATCGCTCAGAAAATCCCTGTGTTTTCACATTTTGCTGTTGTGTCATAACATCTCGGAGGATGGGATGTAAAAATACCCCAAAAGCAGATTTCAGGCGCCCTGGAACATCTCATTTGTGATTTTTCCCACTAGTGCATTTTCTTACTCCAAAGGTGAAATGATTTGGAGCTGGTTGATTAAATTCCCCCACTGCCACTGGATTCTGAGTCACTTCAAGATTGGTTTAATATTGAAAAATATTATTTCCCTCCATCAGCACCTTCCTGCTGAGGGTGGTGCCCGGGACCTCAAGGCTTTCGTCATCCTTGTGCCTGGCTTAAAAACCCTTTCTCCCTTTTTTTTTTTTGGGTAGGAAAATGGCAATTTCCATGGGACTGGTGTTCTGTGCCATGGATGCTGATTTGTGGGGATTTACTCCTGCAGTGGGAGCTCCTCAGCAGGACCCCACTGAGCAGAGGGAGGGATGCAGGGATGCAGGGATGGAGGACAGGGAGCTCATGGCCAGGAATTTCACCTTCCTCATCTATTCTCCTACTCCAGTGCACTTGGAGCCAGCTTTCCTGATTGTTTTGCCCCCTCAAAAGTTTTTGGGGTGAGGATCTGTCCCCATCCTGCAGGAACTGGGCTGCTGGTGGCTCTGGGGTGTGTTTGGGGCTCAGAAATTGTGGCTCAGGATGGTCCATGGGGCAACCACGAGGCCTCTCATCTTCCCCACGAGCATCTCTTAGGATCTCAGGGCCACCCCTGAGCTGTCCCTAATGAGCAAATCCCATCAGACACCCCCGGGGGCTCCCCCAAACTCACCCCATCCCCTTGGGGGAAGCCCTGCTTATGCTCCATCACATGCCATGGGGGTTTTGGGGTCTTTGGGTGGGATTCCTAATGGTGGGGACCAAAAAGGGGCAACTTTCCAAAGGCCAGAGCAGCTCTGCAACCCAGCAGGAATCCCGGGAGTTGGAATCTGTGTACTTGTCATGTAAATGAGAGTCCTCAGAGCTGCAACACAGACCCGGGTTTTAATTCCAGCGATGCAGCGGGGAAAGGGCATCCATCATCCTGAGTAATGGATTTCCTCTGACTAATAGATCTGCTCCTGCATTTTCCAAGGGCAATGGCTTCACTGTCCCTCCTCTCCCTTCCTCCCTGGAGGGGTCCGGCTCTCCAGGGAGAGAGAGCTTCCCATGGAGAGGGAGATGTGGTTGGGATTCTTCCCGGGAGTGCGGGAATTGCAGCAAAGCTCCCTGTGCTGCTCGTGTCCTTCTGAGGGATATGGGAATGGGGGAAGAGTTTCTCTGTGCTGCTTGTGTCACTCTGAGGGATGAAGGAATGGGGGAAGAGTTTCCCTGTTCTGCTCATGTCCTTCTGAGGGATATGGGAATGGGGGAAGAGATTCCCTGTGCTGCTCGTGTCCTTCTGAGGGATATGGGAATGGAGGAAGAGATTCCCTGTGCTGCTCGTGACCCTCTGAGGGATATGGGAATGGGGGAAGAGTTTCTCTGTGCTGCTTGTGTCCTTCTGAGGGATGAGGGAATGGGGGAAGAGATTTCCTGTGCTGCTTGTGTCACTCTGAGGGATGAAGGAATGGGGGAAGAGTTTCCCTGTTCTGCTCATGTCCTTCTGAGGGATATGGGAATGAGGGAAGAGTTTCCCTGTGCCGCTCATGTCACTCTGTGGGATATGGGAATGGGGGAAGAGATTCCCTGTGCCGCTCATGTCGCTCTGTGGGATATGGGAATGGGGGAAGAGATTCCCTGTGCTGCTCATGTCCCTCTGAGGGAATGGGGGAAGTGTTTCCCTGTGCTGCACGAGCTGGGATCCAATGGATGGGGATGGGAAGAGCCACAGCAGCAGCGAGCAGGGAGGGAGGAAGGTTCCAGCAGGATCTCTGTGTGATTATTGCAGTAAAAACATCGCTCTGTTCAAGCTGGGAGCCTCCTCCAACAAAACACGGGGTGGGAAGAAGCTGTAGCATCCTCCTTGGAATGGCGGCAGCGGCTGGGAATCGCCGGCACCTCCATCCCACAGGGCTCCGCCTGTCCCCTCCATCCGGGCAGGAATTGGATCTGGTGGCCGAGCAGAGCCTGAGGAAGGAGGTTCCATTGCTGGCACCTGCAGCAGCAGGGATTTTGTGGATGATCCAGGCAGAGATCCGCGAGTCAGGAATTCCGAGGCCCAGCCGCGGCCTAGGCCGAGCGCTCTCATTTATCCCCGGCTCATTCCCATTCCACGTAAAACCCGGGGATGCTGGTGCTCCTCGGCTTTGTGAGACACACAGCAAATGAATTATTCTTGGGAGAGTGCTGCAGGTGCTCTGGGTGAAAGGGAACGTTGTCATTGCAAAGCAACGCCATTAAGTGGCAAATTGGATGGAACCTTTCCCTAAACGAACCGTGTTTCCAAACACGGCCTTTGCAAAGGCTGCTCCTGCGTAAAACGAATTTACTTTCTCATGTTTCTTGCTTTAATCTCAGTTCTTAAAGGAGATTTACAGTCTCATCAAGTCCTGAGAGTCAATGTTAAATTATTGTAATTTATTCCACATTATGTTGCGTTAGTTTTTGCCACATATGGTATGTTACATTAATTTAGCTAATGTATGCTAATTTGGAGCTAAATTTAAGTCACAGTACCCAAATAGTGTGGAGATTGATGGCTTAGAAATTAATGTCATAATGGGAATAATTAATAGTAATAATATGGAGACTTTGGCACTGCTGCTTTGGAATCCTGAGCGTTCCAGCTGAGTTTATTGTGGCTTTGTAGCGTGGCTCACTGACTGCTCGAAGAGGGAAGAAAGAGACCTTGTCTGTCCTTTATGGGGCCATATATCAGCCCCATAAAACACAACCCCAATTCTTGATAGCCCCGTTGCAGCAGAAATTGTTGGTCCCCGTGGCAAAGGACCTCCGAGCTCAATAATCTTTTATGCCTGTAAACTCCACAACAGCTGGACATTAAATCTCGGGGTTAATTCAACAAGTTTCTGCATTTCTCTCCATCCAGAATTTTTTTTTTTCTCCTAAGGAAAGGAATATTTAATGGCAGGGCAGGGCTGTGGCTCTCTGCATCCCCTGCTGGCACTCTCATGGGGTGATGTCAGCGTTGCTTTCCAGCCTATTCCAAGGGTGGTTTTCCATCCTCTCCAAGGTGGCAGCTCCCAATGGGGCTGTGGAGGGGTGAAACACCTACCCAGGCCCCTTTTCCCCCTCCTGCCTTTTTCTGGCATTCCACACTCACCAAATCAGGAGGAATTCTGCATGGGAAGAATTTAACTGGTCCATTGTGGTGCGAGGGGAGTGCAGCTCCTTCCCTGGAGCAGCAGCCCGGTGGCTCTTCAGAAAGCCCCAAAGCCACCCCAAACCGCATTTCCTGGTTGAAATTCCATTTGTGCAGACTCTTCCCATCAAACCTGCCCTGCATTTCCAGAGCTATTAGTGTGCATGTTAATTACAACAGGCTTTGATTAAAGGCAGGCACCGGAAAAGCAGATTAACGTCCTCCTGATTTTCAGCTTCTACGTGAAACCAGCTCAGGAAAACCCCGTTGTTTCAGGACAGATAAATCCTGTACCTTGCAGCGGGCAGAGCCTGACCCACCCTGTAATCCCAGGTCTCTGGGCTGTGCTGAATTAATGGGACCTCTGGAGGATTCCCTCCCTTGCTCTAAGCCTTTCTGGTGTTTTTATTTAAGAATATTTAATCCCAAGGACGACAAGGAAATACGAAATCATCATTTGTCCCACTTTGGGGGCTGAAATGCTGTTATTGCCGGGGGGGAGGAGGAAGGCTGGGGCAGGGACTGGAAATTGCTGCTCAGAAAGGGAAACTTCCAGCAGATCTGAGGCCGAGGGAGAGGAGCTGTGCCAAGCCCTGGAGAGGGCACAGCCCCTCCTGTGTGCAGCAGGGGGTGAGAAATTGGGGGAATTTCGGCTGTTTAAGGGCATTCCCAGAACAAACCACAGCTCTGAGCTGTGCCCTGGAGCTCTCTGTCCCATAAATCCGGCTGTGGCAGGGGAGGGAGGAGCAAGAGGATGCTCAGTCCCTGTCTCTTCCTTCTCCCCAGGGCATCTCCATCAGGAGCCATCCCTGTCCCAGCCTGGGGAAGTTGTGGTTTTAGGGTAAACCACAGACTTGTTCTTTGTCATTTATAACTGCAGGGCAGCCTCTTGGCTGTTCCAGAGGCATTTTTTGGCCCTGTGCAGGCTTTTTTTTGGGCATTTTTCGACCTCTCACTCCTCTGCACCATCCCAGCTGGCACCACCAGAGAATCCAGCGCTCACCTCCGGGCTCTCCACTGGTTCCTCTGCCTTTTGCTGCCACATGGAAAACCCACAGAGCAGCAAAATCCCTTTTCAGCTCGCAGCAGGAACCTGCCGAAGCCTCGAACGCACACCCCTTTATTTTTTCTGCAGAAAAACAGACAGCTTTTGTTCCAAATATGATATTTGCAAACTGTCGGAAAGCTGTTCCCTGGAACCCCAGGCCGGTGTGAAAAATGGGTTTTGAAAATTCGGTGCGGGCAACCCAGGCGTGGGGAGGGGGGAGATGATGAAGGGAGCAATAAAACTTGGCCTGAGGCCCACGTCTCGGTGGCCCTGCAGGAACTCGCCCGGTGACAATGACAGAGATTTTATAAATGGATCTATTTGTTATTGGCAGGCACCAGCACGAGCAGCAAAATCAGGCTCCCGGCAGACACAGCCCTCTCTGCTCTACAAAATATTGTGTGAAATATGTGCGTGGACATGGAGCAGCTTTAGAGAGGCTGATCTGAGCTGCCTTTTTAGGGACTAAAAACCACCCTGAATATCCAGGTGTGACCCTGATTTCTCCCTTTCCCAGGTGCTGGATCTGCAGGGCACTGCACTGCGATGCTGGGATTTGCTCCGTGCCCTCAAATTCCCATTATTGATGAGACTGAACCCCAGTGTGTCATTTTTTAGAATTCCACACCAGAAGAAAGGACTCTTTAAGCAGCCAGGCTGGGAATAGCTGGATTTTCCAAGCCTTGGCTGATTCCCCAGCCTGTGGGGAGGCAAAGACCCCTCAGGGTTTGCTTCTCGCTGCAGATTTAGGCAATGACAACACGGACTCAAGCAAAGCCTCCTGCTTGCCCAGGCAGCAGGAGCCTGAAGGAAAAACCAGCTCCCACCTTCCCTTTATTCCTCCTCCTGGCAAAGCCTCTGATGGAAATGGATTTCAGCTCCTCCTGCCAGATGGTGAAGTGAACCAAGGGCTGCAGACAGAGATCGCCTCCAGGCTGAATTGGAAATGCCCCAGAACATTTTATTTTTGTCCAGGATGCCTCCTAAGAGCCTCTCAGCTCAGCCCTCCCGGAGCGATCCCTGGGATGTGCAGGGAGCTCTTCCCGCAGAGCTTTTTCCTGCTGCAGCCATCAGTGGTGCCTTGGATTCCCTCAGATGGCTTTTATTGCCCCCAAATGACTTTTCATTTCCTCTCACAGGTTCCTGATATAACAGGACAGATATCCCCTCTCCTGGGGAGCAGGGGCTGGGTTACAACCCCTGCATTCCCACCCAGCGCTGCCAAGAAAATCTGAAAAATTCCTTTATCCCTTTGGAATTATTTACAGTCTCCTCATTTGTGCAGCTCTGGGAGAGCTGGGAATGGGGCAGAACCTGCAAAACCAAATTCTTTCTACGTGGAGATCCCTGCTCCTAACAACCCAGAGGACGCCTTGGAAAGGGATGGTCACCCTCAGCAGAGGGAAAAGGAATTTAGGGAATGCTGTTCCCTCAATTTTCCGCATTCCCCACTCTCCTGCGGGATATTTGCTGCGGGGCAGAGGTTCCTCCCGAGCTCAGGTGCTGCCATGAAGTCACGTCCCCACATTTGTGACATCAGTGGTTGCTATGGCGGCGGCGTGGAAAAAAAAAAAATCCCCTTTTATTATTGTTTAAAGGGAATTATTCAGTGCATCCCAGATCAAAAGCACCGGGATCTCGGGATGTGCCTCTGAGGCGCCGAGAAACTCAAACAAAGCCCAAAAATAGCAATATTTGGATAAGGTGGGTGACAGCCAGGTTGTCCTGTGCTCATTTTCCCGTCTACATTATTCAGGGCCTTTTTTTGAAGCTTCAGGGAGCTGATTCAGGGGATGAGAGACGTCTTCCCAGGAGTTTTCCAAGAGTTTTCCATGAGCAAGGCACAGCTCTGCATGGGCCAGGCTGGCTCCAGCCTTCACTTGCTCCTCTGCCAACACCACTGGATTCAAGGAGAGTCATTCAAGGAGAGTCATTCAAGGAGAGAAGTGGTCCCCAAATATTGCTGATAGCAGCACCTGGGGTTTGACAGAGTGCAGGAAACTCCTGGAAAACTCATCCCTGGAATGCTCAAGGGCGGGTTGGACGGGGCTTGGAGCAGCCTGGGATAAGTGGAAGGTGTCCCTGCACTGGGTGATCCTTAATGTCCTTTCCAACCCAAACCAGTCTGGGATTCCATGAACATCCGTGGCCGTGGATGGGCTCAGGAATCCTCAGCAGCTGTTTCCAAATCCCGACATTTGGCTGCTGGAAGCCTGGAGCTGGGGCTGGGTTTGGCAGGTGCTGTTTAAAGCAAGTTTTTGCTGGGAACACCAATTCCAGTTCCCGGCCCTTCCCTCCCACCTCTCTCCCACGGAGCCACCGGCATTTCAGGGATTTCCCTGGAGGTCTCCTCAAAATAAGCTGCTGATTATGAGGAGGAATGTTCCTCTCAGGAATGGGATGCCCAGCACCGTCCGTATCCATTGCTGACAGACCGTGGTGGTGTCCGGCTTCCAAACCTGCTGGAAACCTGATTTTCCAAACGGCTTTGATCCCATGGAAGTGCCACCCCCACTTCCCAACCCTCTCCAGGACACAATCCCCAGGGCTGGGATCCCTTCTCTCCCATCTCCCCACCTTCCCTCACCCCAAATTTTCACCCTGGGCCACCTCTGCAGGAAATTGCATCTGATATTTCCAGTCAGGAAGGCAGAAGCCAATGGGATGGATATTCCACAGTTTCCCAACCCATTGATCGCATCTGAATTTTATATTTATATATTTTAATATGTTAATATTTTAATGTTAATATTTTAAGATTCTATATTTTATGTTTTTATATTTTATATTTAATATTTATATATTTTATGTATTATATTTTATATTTATTTTCTGTTTCATATTTTGTATTTTATATTTATTTTATATTTTATATCAATACCAAAGACACCCCAAAAAAGACCCGAGGCATTTCAGCAACACAAAACCACCCATCACTGTGGCTCAGCAGGGATTTTTTTTTTTCCAAGTAATCAAACGGTTTTTTTCCATAAATGAAGGGTAATTTCTTACTAAAATAAACCCTTTCCATTAGGAAAATATAAAGTGTGGAAGGCTGGGAGGGTTTGCATGCGCACTGGGGCTTTTTTTGAGGCGAAACGTTGGAATTACTGCTCATCATCAAAAATAGAGAGCTGCTCGGAGGCTGCGAGTGAGAAAATTGCCAGCTCTTTATTGAATCTCTTATTTACTTGCAAAGCAAAGGAGAAGGTAAATAAGGAGCTCTGCAAAATATCTGCATCCCTGGCAATTTCCTTGTGGGCAAGCACAGCCCCACCCGCGGGCTCTGCGGTGGATTGGAATCCTCGTCCTCTCCTTCTCTCCATCCACCACTTTTGGCCTCAGCAGTTTTGACTTCCACCCACTTTTCGTGGCCTGGTGGGAAGAGGGGGGAGCAGAGGATGGCAAAAGCACTGCTGTGTTTTCAGCAGGACAAACTGCAGCTGGTGCCGTGTGTCCAGCTGGAAAGCTGAGTGACAAATAAACCTCGGTGCTGCTCTGTCCCCAGTGGGCACCCGCGTGTTTTATTTCGAATTTCCCTCCACGAGCTCTGTGGTTTTCCCCAGGTGAGGTGGAGCTCAAATCCTGACTTTGCTGCTTAAAAAGCTCTGTATAAAGGGGGTTTTTTTCCTGCTTAAAACCTTCCTCCTGTCCAAATCCATCAGCTTTCTGATGGTCCAGCTGTTTTCCTCCACTCCACAACCCTGCTTCAGGTCTGGAGCAGGCACGGGGAATGATTTGAAGATGTGCAAGTGATAGAGCCTTGTCTGGACACCTCTGGCTTGAAATCTCAGCTGATTCAGCCTCATTTCCACTGCTTTCAAAGCATTAATTCCACTCAAGAGGAGTTTTCCCACATCTCTGTGGTTCTGGCTGGGTCCTCAGCCCGCACAGCCCAGGTTATTCCATCAGGCTCCCAAATCCAACACCTCAGCAGCGCCTCACATGAGCTGGACCTCGCTGGGTCTCATTTGCAGATCTATTAGAGTTTGTCAGATTAAAGTTTGCTGAAAAAAGAAAAAAAACAAACCAGGCAGAAACTTCAAGGGATCAGAAGAAGTTTAAATTGAAATCCTGTGTAAAACCTGTGCTAATCCTCCCCCACTGACAAATTTTAATTAGCCAAAGATATTAAGGAGAAGCCGTGGTTTGTGCCTGCAGCCTTTAATTATGATTTTAGGCTTCCTTAAAGGGACAGCCCCAAAGGGAGCAGCTTAAATCAGCACTCTGAGATGGAAACCCGCTTCCTTTCCCATCCTTCTCCTTATCTCTTTTGCCTGGAATTGTCCTTAGTAAGATTCCCATTGCCCTGCAGCTGCCATTGGGTCAGACCCCAAAAGGCAACCTCAAAACCCATCCAGGCAACAAAAACACCACCAGGATTGGGCAAGGTCCGACCTGGAGCATCCACATTTAATGGATGTGTTGGATGTGAACGTTAAATGAAAATAGCGGAGAAATACCCGGATTCTCCAAGCTTGCACAATAATTTTTATTGTGGGCTCCAAACCCCTCATTTCCTTCACGTTTGCTCCCAGGTGCCCCAAGCGAGGCCCTGCTGTCCCCTCCCTGGTGGGATGTGGCTGGTGGGCACCGCTCCCCACCCTGGGCTGGCACCTCTGGGGCTGCAGAACGGGAATTTAATTCCCAGCCCCAGCAGCCCGGAACCAGAATTGTACAGTTCCAAGCCTCCAGGGGTTTATCCTCGCTTCCCATTAAGGTTTTATGACCCAAGTCAAAAATCACTTGGCTCTGTCCTTTCCCTGTTCCGCTCCTTGAGCTCAGCCCCAGGCTCTGCCCGGCTGCCGGGCATCGGGAGCTGCCAAATCCATCCGTGGGCAGGGGAGAGGGCAGCACGTGGGGCACCAGGGGAGCTCTGGTGTTTCCAGGTCACCAGAGAGGGAGGTTAAGGAGCTCACAAACCTGGCAGGGTTGGGTTTTTTTCCTTTGAAATTCAGGCTCTTCCCAGAGCTGTGCCCTGTGGAGCTGCTGGTCATGGATTGAGTGTCCACTCTCACCGAGGAGGTGCTGGGGAATTTTCCTGTGCCGTTCCCTTCCCCTGTGATTAAAGGGGTGTTCCTGCTGCCAAAATGTCCCCAGACAGACAGGCAGGGCCTGCAAACGAGGCAGATGCCCAGGACTGTGTCCTGTGCTTCCCCATCCCGACCCTGGCTGCCCCTGTTTGGAGCTGGCTGAGGATCACCGGGAAGCCGCAGCTCTGATTCCAGAGATGTTGGAGGCTGTCCAGCACATCACTCCCTGGACCCACCTCACTGGTTTTGTTTGCTTGTGTGGAAGCCACAGGAGGGACTTTCAGGAGCCGTCCTGCCTTCCTCAGGCTCTCCAAGGAGCCATCGTCTCCAGCTGGAGCAAGGCTTTAGTCAGTGATTTACTGCATCCTGATCCAGGTAAAATTCCCACCAATGCCTGTGGATGTGCCCCATCTCATTAATTTGATGGTGGTGCTGTTTGGAGGGAAGTAAAAGGGAAAAAAATTGCCTTTTCCCAAACCATCGCTCTCCTGCACGCGCGAGCAGTCCCAAAATTAAAGCACTGCAGCTCGCTCTGCAAGGGCTCTTAGCTCCACATGCTGATTGCTTAATTAAGCTGTCTTGATCCAGGTAATAATTGCAAACTTTCTATCTGAGGAAGGTTTGCCGAGTTAAGCAAGAATTGATGAAACATTGGCGGTTCTGATGGAGCTGCCTGCTCTTTATTTCCTTCTGTTTTCTGGGAAAGCCTCTTGGAGCCAAACCCTTCCCCCTGCCCGGTTTTATTTCACCCAAATTGAGGTGTGGGACCGATGTTGGTGCTGGGGGAGGCACAAAGTGCTCCTGGTACTTCTGTTCTCTCACTGGGAGCAGGGACAGCCCAGGAGCAGCAATCCCAGCCAGCTCCACACTCACCTGAGCGTTTGGCACTTGAGCAGTGATAAAAAGACATTTAAAATGGCATTAAAACACCCAGAGAAACAGCACATTGTAAATTTGTCTGCTGCTCCCCTCACACAGTAACCAGGCCCCCCCCGTGCTGTCCGTGGTTTGCGTCAGAAAAGGCGGGAAACAAACCAAAAAAAAAAATCCCAAAAAAGACCTTGCAGGGTTGGGGATGTGGCAGCCTGGGAAGTGCCCAGTGTTCCTCCATCCTTTCAGTTCTTGGTCATCCTAATGCAGGGTTAGATGGGAGATTGGGAAGGAATTCTTTACTCAGAGGGTGGGCAGGCCCTGGCACAGGTTCCCAGAGAAGCTGTGGCTGCCCCTGGATCCCTGGCAGTGCCCAAGGCCAGGCTGGACGGGGCTTGGAGCAGCCTGGGACAGTGGAAGGTGTCCCTGCCCATGGCAGGGGTGGCACTGGATGATCTTTAAGTCCCTTTCCACCCCAAACCATTCCATGATTCCATGGGACCAGCGTGGGACCCATCCCCTCCATCCAGCAGCGCCCCTCACATTCTCCTGACCCCCTTTTCTCCCTTTTCTCCCAGTTCCATTTGTTCCCACAGTGGGATGAGGAGCTGCAATGTTTTCCCTGCCACTCAGAGATTCGGATCAGGAAGGGACCAGCTGACATTGATATTGTCGTGGTCTGGCTTTGCAGGAGCCTCCTGAATAAATTTCCCTTTACTGGACACAAAGGCTGCCATTCCAGCCCCTCCATCCTCATTACTCCCAAGGAAGTGCCTCCATACCCACCTCAAGTGGTGCTTTGGTGATCAAGGTGCCTCCTGGCTCCTGCTCCTGGGTGTGAGAGCCAGGAGGGAACTTTCCAGCAGCTTCCCTGCTGTTTCCATCTCCTGCAGAACACAGATGAATTTCCTTGTTCCTGCAAATAAGGATTCCAGTGATGAGATGTTAGGTGAAAGAATAGATCTCCCCACTTTGCGCGGGGGAAAGGGAGATTTTTAATTCTCTCCACATTTTAAATGTTGAAGTCCTCCCACTGGACTTCAGTGCTGGTCTAAATGAGAGCATTTGTTCAGAGAGAGAGGCACCCTGGCAGAGCAAAGAGCCCCTCTCCCCTCTCAGCTCCATCCCTGCTCATGAGGAAAAGGGACAACGCCAAGCACAGAAATTCCCACCTGGTTAATTTGGTTACTTTCCTTTGTTTTCTGCACCTCATGGCTGCAGCAACATCAGGTGACGAAGCAAAGCTGGGTAGTGTGGCTTCATTTCAGCCCCTGGAGCAGCAGAAGAGTCGAGTGCCAAAATCCTGCCTGTTTGCTTAAATTTCCATCTGTTGAAATGAGGTAGAGGAGGGGAAGAACGGGGCCAGCAGTGACATCCCTCTTGTTTGCAGGTGAAGGGAAGAGCTGCCCGAAATGCATGCAGGAGCACGAGGCAGCCTGCAGAGCAAACGTTGGCTCCTGCCCCTGCATGAAAAGGAAATTCGAGGCAGTGGAGGGGCTGCAAATCAAAGCCAGACCCTCCTGCATCCCATGAGGTGACCTGGATGTGCCAGGTGATCCAAACACCCCGATTGTCCCTCCTGTGGAAGGAGAAAGTTGTGTTGAATCCAGGACAGGGCTGGAGAGTCCTCCCAGGGGCTTTTCTGAGCCTGGCGAGGGGCAGAGGCAGAGTTTGGATATGAAAAGAGTCAAGCAGACGAGGGAGGAGGCTGAGGCCAAGGGCAGAGACAAAATCAGCACCACCACCACTCAGCAAAATCAGAATTATTCCAGAGGGTCCCTCCAGCAGCAGTGGGACCAGGACTGAGCTCCTGTGGAGTCTGGCAAAGGAAGGCTTTGCTAGTTTTCATTTCATTTGATTTTATTTTTCTCACAAAGGCCATTGAGCAGCCGGGGCAGAGGCAGCTCTAAGTGCTCGCGATAGATTTTCCCCCTTATTGACGAACCGAGGGAGCAGAGAGGCTTGTGACGAGCCGAGTTCAGGCAGGGCACATTTAAAAACCAGCTATTGGCTGAAAAGGAAGGCACAGGTCAGGGGAGGGCTCGGCAAAACCAGGCCATGGAACTCTAAAATGCTCAGATCTGAAAGGAAAGCTGAGCAATTCCCCAGATCTCCCTGTCCCTCGGCCCCAAACCAGGATTTCCCTCTTCTCTTATGGCAGATAACCAGGGCAAGGTGGGGTTTTCTTTGCCACCGTGGCAGGGAGCAGCCTCCAGCCCCCGGGGCTCTGGTTTTACCCGCAGTACTCCCATCCTTCCCCTCCCTGAGCATCTCCCCTATCCTCATCCCACAGCCAGCCCCGTTTCAGCAGAGGGTGGCAGGAAACTCCTCTTGTCACCGAGGCCACCGGGGTCACCCAGCCCTGTTTATTATCTTCCCACGAAGTCCATTGCTCAGCTTTTACACACATCGGCTCCCTGCCGTAAAACCCCGCGGACACCGATGATTTCCACCTGATTTACACCTGATTTACACCCACGGGCCGGCAGCCTTTTAGGGGGTTTAAAAGTCCTGGCACATTTCTGGTTTTCTCCCTGGTTTTCTCCTTTCCCAGCTCGGTGTGCTGCCCCAGAAACAAGCCCAGGATAACTCAGAGGAACCCCCAGGGAGAACCTTGGGCTGTGGGATTCAGGAAGAGCCCCCTTTCCAGCAGCTCCTTCCCGCTGCACCACCTCGAGAGCCTGGGGGCATCCCCAGCCCTTTCCCCCTCGAGAGGAGCGGTCCCAAACCCATCACCGGCACAGGCACAACACCCCACCAGCTGCAGGGAGAAATTCCAGCCTCCTCATCCGTTTCCTGACGATTTTCTTCGGCTAAGAACCAAAAAAAGGAGCAGCATCTCTTCGCCAGTCGGGCGAGAGGTTCCCTTTAAAACCCAGCTGTCAGGGATAAAATGCAAATAGGTGCACGCAGGGCAGCAAAGAAGTGATCTGATGCCTTCGATTGTTCCTGCCTGAGCCTCGTAAATCATCGCTGCCTCAATCCTGTGCCCTGCTTGCTAATTCCTGCCATTACCGCTCCATTTATCCACGAGCATCGTCGGTTTGAATTCGAAATGTTGGTTTAATGTGGTGCTGATGGGATGGCAGGCGTTTACAAAAAGTACAGCAGCAACCTGCTTTGGGGAGAATACCGATTTTTTTTTTTTCTCCCCCCCTTCAAAACAGTAATAACAGAAGGAAATAACACCTCTGGCAGCAGCTTCAAAGGCAATTGGGACAATTTTGCAAAGGATTTTTCTGCTGTCTATAATCATGTACTTTATTCCTTTGATTTCCCCTCGCTCTGATGCTCGGAGCTCGTCACCGGGTGCGATGAAGGCCGTGCCTCGGGGGAACGCGGCCCCTCACCTCTTTCATGTGCAGAGATTGTGCCTCACACGGGATTGGAATCGCATCTAAACCCTTCCCACACGCGCCTGGCTTCACTTCTGAGTTGGGATATTGCCCATGGGATGGGAGGAGTACTCAGAGTGTGGGATGGGCTCTGGGAACGCTGCCCCTCAGCTGTGAGGGTCGTTCCTGGTGCCCCACACCGGCGAGCATCACCTGTGTGAGCTGGCCCTGGGCACCACCAGTGCCATGAGGAGCGCTGGCATCCAAGAGTTTATCCTGTAAATGATGCGAGTGAGGAAAAAAAGAGCTCTGGGAAGGGACTGGAGTCACATCCCAGTGCCACATCACCTCTCCACCCCGCTGCTCCAGTGCCAGCCTGTTCCCATCTCCCTCCCTGCCCCACAGCCCCCTGTGTGTGGGGATGCTGCTGGAGCGTGTGGAGGCGGCTGCACCCACTGTTCTCTCGGAGCAGGAGCTGTCTGCAGGCTGACGGAAAAGCAGAAAAAGCCGAATATCAAACGGGCTGGAGGCAGCTGGGAGCAGCCCCTTTTGATTCCGCCGCAGAGCGGGGTTGAGTTCATCCCCCCACGCAGCCCCTTCCTGCCGGAGCAAGCGGGCCCAAAGCAGAGTTAATTTCCCATCGACCGCTGCCTCCCGGATTAAAGGAGGGCTTTTGATCCGAGGTGTTGTGAATCCCTCTCACGCACAAGGGCCGGGGCTGCTCCCCCGAGATATTGATCCCCGGCACTGCCTGCGGGCAGGGGAGTGGGGAACGAGCTGCTGAGCATCCCAGCCAGGTGTAATTCCAGCTTTTCCAGCCGGGAGACGGGTGGGAGGAGCTGGGGAAAGCAGCAGCAGCGTCTCCTCCCATCAGCACCTGACCCAGCTGCTCTGCCAGCCCCGGCAGGGAGCACCAGGCTGGGAGTGTTTCCAAACTGAAATGGAATTAATTCTCTTCCGGGGGCTCCGGGAGGCGAAAGCTGAAAGGCAATGTTTACATCGGGCTGCGCTGTGTCACCCGGCGTGGGTTACTCATCCCTCCCTGCAGGTGCCGAGTGACAGCAGGAGCCTGTGACTCACCAGATGGGACGTGTCCCTCCAATGTGACTGCAAACACGGGACACTGAAGAGGGATTGTCACCTCACAGCCGACACTGCCAGGATTTCCAAGCACGGGAGCAAAGCCAAGGAGAGCTGGGTGCCTTAAAAGCCGTGGGTGTCACCCAGCCGTGACCCTGCAGTGACCTGGGTCAGGTGTCTGTGGGTCACTCTAAGCGTCCCCTGTGCTTTTCCAAAACCCAGGAGCTGCAGGAAAACTCCTTTCTCTCATTCTGGTGGGTGTTGGTGCCCGGAGTGCTGCTCCTGGAGGTGTTTTGCTGGGATGCTCTTGATGCCAACATCCAGCGCTGCCCCTTCCCCAGGCCAGGAGCAACCCCAGGGAGCAGCAACCACTGGATAAATGCAATAAATGTGCTGATAAACACAATAAATGTGTTGATAAATGGGCACAGCAGTGCCAAGGCTGGAGCAGCCCTGGGCAGAGCGGGCTGGTGCTCTGCAGTCACCACCTGACACAGACAGGGCAGCCGACCTGGCACTAATTTGTCCATTAAAATATGAGATTCCTGAGGGATTCTTCAGATTCCAACGGTGCAGTGCAAAAAGGGAAAGCAGGGTGGGATATTTTCCAGCAGCTGTGTGGCAAAGGGATTCCCCAGGAGCAAACAGAGATGGGCTCCACCTCTGCTGGCTTAAAACAACTCAGGTCACTTTGTACAACCTAAAAATCTGCTCCAGCCTGGAATACAAACCTGGTAGTGCTCACTTTGGAAATAACACCTTCACCAAAAGCCCAGCACTGGTGGCTTCTCACCTGCCTCAGTTTCCCCACTTCTCCCCCCATCACCTGAGCAGCATCGAGGGAGGTCCGAGGGGACAGGAAACACCTCGAGTGTTTGGCACGAGGTTTGCATGCAAACATTAATCCCCATCCCCAGAATGATTAATTACTATTTGCCTGCTATTACTGTTTGTTTTCCATCAGCATCCTTGCTTTGGTTCTCTGCTGAATCCCACTCCTGATGCCAAGCCAGGGATATTTTAGGAAATGCAGATTATATAATATTTACATCTGTGCTGCTTGTTTATTCCTCTCTGTTGGTTAATTTTATTACTGCTCCTCTCTCACGAAAGCAGTGATTCGCAGAGCCAAAAGCAGGCTACGTGATTTCAAGGATGCACTAATTTTAATAATTAAAAAGCTGCTGCCTTCCATCTGCCCGCGGAGGGAAGGAGAGGCAGCAGGAGGGCACGAGGCTCTGGTTGGGAAATCCCGCTCTGAACCAACCCAATGCTCCCCTAAAAATGACGGGTTCTCACCCAGTCGTGTGGATTTCTCTTGGTTTTCACGTCTGGGAAGAGAAAAGAGACCCCAAGAAGGAAGAATAAGTAATTACGGGATTTTTTAATGGCTTGAGGAGGAGCTGGAAAACTTGGAGTGAAATAAAGCTGTGTTTTCCACCGGTCAGAGCCATCTCCTTTGACAGAAATCAGAAGTTTGCAGCAAAGCCAAGGTTCTGCTCCTTGGTGTGGCGAGGAAGGAGCAGCCAGCTGGAGGGAAATGCTCTTGGCCCCGTCAGACAGGCCCTGGGGGCCCCAAAATGCAGCCCAGCCCCGAGGGGGTGCCCCAGGAAGGACAGGGACGCTGGCACAGGGCCACCAAAACAGGGGCTGTTCTGCAGGGGACAGCAGCCCCACAGGGGAGCAGCTGGGCACAATAAAGTCCCTTTTGCACTTCCAGAGTGTGTCCAGAGGGTAAATGAGTGGTTAAAAAAGCCCCAAAAGCTGCCGGGTCTGGACCAGCCCTGGGGCACCCAGAGCTGCGGTTGGGCTGGGTGAGTGGGTGCTGGGGTGGGGGACTCCAAACACCAGAACAGACCAGTTCAGACAGTCAGGGATCACTTTCTGAGGATGGAAACCCCACAGCAATCCATGGGTTTGCTCCTTTCCAGGCTGCCCCTCGAGGCCTGGGCTGGGTGCTTGGTTGCCCATCAAACCCATCTCTCCCCACATTCCTGCTCCTCCCCGCTGGAAAAGCTCCAGGAGTTAATCCAAAGCCCCACAGAGCTGCTCATCACCACTGCAGAGCCCTGGATTCTCCCTCCACCCCGTTCCTGCTTGATGGAACTCCTGCAGGATTCCCGCTCCGACAACGGAAGCAGCATCTGCAGCACGTGGGGAGGGAGAAGGCAAATAACAGCGAGAGGTTAACAGCACTTCAGAGCATAAACCCCCCTGGCACTGCTGCCACGTCTGAGCAGGGGATCTGACCAGCACAACCCAAGGAAAATACAAGAGATGCAAATCAGAGCAGGCGGAGGGGACAGTGGGACGCGGCGGGGGGGAGCTCTCCGTGCTGGCATGAGATCTTTGCAGAGGAGCAGATGTCTGCGCTGGCAGGAAGGGGAAGAGGGGATTTGTTTATGGAGAGGAAAAATAATCTTTTAATTTGGCTCGTGGATCAAAACCTGAAAATTCATCCCCAAAGACACAAATCACTGGCATTTCTTCTCACCAGTGCTGGCAGCAAAACACAACAAAAGCTGGACCGTGGCAGTGCCACCAAACGCGGCCCCTCGGGGGACACTTTGTGGTGCCCAGCACTGCAGCATCCCACACATCCCTGCTCCAGCCTGATGGAGGGTACAAAAAAACCCCTCTGAGCATGATTTATGGTTCCCACCAGGCTTAGATAATTCCTGCCTCTCCTCCTTTCCTGCTTAGTAAGTGCTGCCTGGAAAATCAGGAGTCCAGCAAGGGCTGCTTCCCCAGCCAGGCAGCCCATGATTACACACGGTGTTAAGTGCAGAAACATTTCCAAGGCTGTGCTGAGAGCAGGAGCGCAGGGAGGGAGGATTATTTTAATTGAAAGCCGTTCCCATCCAGGCCAGCCCGTGGTGTTTGCAGCAGGGCCGGGGCAGGGGTGGGCACTGCCCCCCAGCACGACCAGAGGCACCAGACTGTGCCCCCTGCCCTGGCTCCGGTGAGGGGGGATGAGAACATTTCTGAAGGGCTTTTCTGGGAGCCAGCACGGCTGCAGAGCTGGCAGGGAGCCACAGGAGCTCTGTCCCTGCTCCCTGAATTAATCAGAGTTGCTCCCAGACCTGCAGCAGGAGCAGTGCCCAGGCAGGTGCCCGAGCCCTTCCCAGCTCTCCCACCTCAATTTGGCTGGCACAGAATCCCAGAGAACCAATCCCCTCCCCTTCCTGCTCTCCTCAGGTGCTCAGGCTAAATATGCTGGTGCCCAGCATCCTTCTGGCAGGGTGACCTGCTCCTGCCGAGATTTGAATTTGTCCAAAAAAAGCCCTTTTCTGCAAGCAGGACCCGGGAGGGCACCTCCTCACGTGCTGTTGATCCCAGCCCCACCTGATGGCCAAAAAGCAGCAAATAAAGGGTAATCAGAGAGAGGGCAAAGCCCCTGGGCACGGTAGGGCTGTGCCCTCCCTGCTGGCACACAATGGTGTTCCTTTCCCTGTGTTTACTTGAGGACAAAAAAAAAAGGCAGAAAACACCCATAGAAATCTTTATGGAGCAGTAATAAAATGAGTGGTAGAGCTCAAAGGACAGGGAGATTTTCACTGTCTGCCCCTCCATCCTTCCAGGGTGGCAGTGACATCCCACAGCCCAAAAACCAGTGGGGACAACAGACAGGACACAGAGATCCCATGGGATCCCTGGGATGTACAGGAAGGCTCAGAGGAGGCAGCTCTGCTCCTGATCCCAAACCAGTCCTCATTTCTCTCCTCTTTCATCTGTTAATTTGAATTATTGCTGTTGGAGCAGGGAGGCTGGACCAGATGACCCCATTGCCCTTCCAACCTTACCCACTCTGTGATCCTCTGTTCTCAATAAAACCAACCCAGTCTCTCATTTCCAAACAAAGCAGGGCTTAACCTGAAAAAATAAAAAGTTTGGGTTAAAAACCTTCAAAATGGCTTCAACTTTTCCTCAGCAGAAGGAAAAATTCCTGTATTTCTTCCCCTACAAAAGCAGGTGGTGTTTGCCATGAGGGTGCAGACTGCAGCGATGTTCCCCAGCCTGTCTATGGCAAAAAAAAAAATATGTTTGCCAAAGCCATTTTTATTCTGCTCCCACACAAGCTCCTTCCCCGCTCAGCAAAAGGGAATTTTCCCGTTTTACAGGAGGAAAGAAAATATCTTTGCTGTGCTGTCACCCCAGCAGGCACACGCAAACACAGGGGCCCAGCAATTCCCCTGGACCGTCCCTCGGAGGGAGGTGTCGGTGTGACATCAGTGCCACGTGGAAAAGTAATGAGTTCTGCTAATGGAGCTCATCTTTGCAAATGGATATTGCTCCTGCAAATCGACAGAAAAAAAAAAAAAACACCCTTAAATGTGTTTGAATATCATCTGCATGGAGCTGGGATCCAGCAGCAGCGGGGTCACCCCGGGGCTCGGCACTCCCACCTCGTGCTGAACTCAGGGCGACGGAGCTCGGAGCGGCAGCAGCTCTGAGGTGCAGGTGATCGAAAATCCCACCAGCAAGGATCTGCTGCAGAGTCTGTTCCCCTCTTCAATCCCCTCTGCACCTCCCAAGCCTGACCACAGCACCCTCCAGGCTGAATTTAGGCTTTGAAAGAGCTTCTCAGGATGCAGGGACTGGTTTGTTCCCCCGTTCCGCTCCTGCCCTCCCCTCTGCAGCCTCAGCGTTCATGGCCCAGAGTGATTTTGGTGCACTCTGGAGCTGGGTCACCCTTCTGCCAGCAGAACAACCCCAATTAGGGCACGGAGCAGTTTTCCGAGCCCAATTAGCAGCGTGTGAACTTTCGGAGGGTGTTTAATTGAAGGCAGTTGAAGGACACACGCCTGACTCGGGTGCTGCCGAGCCCCGCAGGCACCGGCAGTGCTGAGGATGGATGGTGAATTTTAAGGGGCTTTGCCAACCCAGGAGCCTCCTGCCCCCAGGGCTGCTGCGATCGGGAGATTTTCCTGTGGATGTGACTCCTGTGAACCTGCCCCAGCCTGCATTTGTGGTGTTCGTTTCTAATATCAATGAGGAAAAGACACACAGCAAAGAATTAGCACGGAATCAGAGAATCATTAGGGTTGGAAGCTTAAAGCTCATCTTGTTCCACCCTCTGCCATGGGCAGGGATATTTTCCTCTATCCCAGGTTGTTCCAAGCCCTGTCCAGCGTAGCCTGGAGCACTTCCAGGGGTGGGACAGGGCACTGGGAGGTCACTGTGCAGTGTCTGTGCCCTCCCCGCCCTGTCTCGTTACTCCATTCATTCCTTGGAGCTCCTGGTCGCATTTTTGTGAAGCCAAGGAAGTTTGCAATAAAAACTCCTGCTTCCAGATCCTATTGATCCAAGGGCAGGAGGAGAGGGAGCATGAAAGATTGAAACGGAGACAACTGAGTGGCTGTTGCTGTGACCCCTCAGCAGCGCCTCAATTCCTGGTGAGAAAGAAAAAAAACCCAACCATTTGTTCAATCCGTCATTAATGAAGGCATAAATCATTAGGAGAATAATTCTTCCCAAATTGAATTACTCTTTTCAATTACCTGGCTTTTTTGTTTTCCCTCCTTTCCTTCCTTTCCATCATTCCCCAAGGAGCTGAGCAGAGCCGGTGCATCGGAATTAAGCTCAGCCAGGCGGGTGCTGCTCCGTCACTTGTTGATTTCTTTCCCTTTTTCTCCTCAGACTGTGGCAGGAGAAAATAAAAACCGTGATGTCAAAGCCCCGTGGCTTCCCGGGAGAATTTCCCCTGTATGGTTTGGGGCTTTATTTACCTTTGTGTGGAACGAGCCCTTCTGGAAAACGAGGAGCGGGAGCCGGGTCCTCGATTTTATCTTAATGAACATTGCTGATCCCCGGGCCCTTTGCTCGAAGCCTTTCAAACCTTATCAGCGACTGAGACGTGATAAAGAGACACAGCCAAACAAGATTTAATCTGCCCAACATTTCTGCACCGCTGCCTCATCCCTAATGGAATCTCGGCTTGTTTGCAGCCTGGCACAAACAAGGAATGTA
The DNA here is from genome assembly GCA_014706295.1 of Lycocorax pyrrhopterus obiensis. Lineage (NCBI taxonomy): Eukaryota > Metazoa > Chordata > Aves > Passeriformes > Paradisaeidae > Lycocorax > Lycocorax pyrrhopterus. Next base: position 8,194,417 of record JACSVZ010000019.1, read on the forward strand.
CAAGCAGCAGGTGCGGGAGCAAAATCTCCTCCTGGTCCTACGCTGCTCTGTGCTCCCAGCCCCAGGGACCAAAGCTCTGGGTTATTCTGAAATGAAAATGAGAATCCCTGGGGTATTTTTAGGAATTTCCTTTTCCTTTCTCCATTTCAGCTTTCCCCCCGAAACGTTTGTCAACTTCTCCCCAAACCCACACCCCCCCAGGTCCTGCAAAGCAAAGACTTGGCCACGACATATTTTTTTCCACAAATTTCTTTTCCTTTTCTCCCTGACACTCATGAAGGGATTAAAAACCATGTCTCAGTTTCTTTCCTTGCCCTCTGCACTGACCACCACCAGCCCTCCCAAGCTGTACTTGAAAAAAAAGTTAATTCTTAATTAAGCTCTTCCATTCTGTTTGATATTCATTATTCTTTTCATTACTTCTTAAATCAGCTGAGCTTCTTGCCTTTTTTTTTTTTTTTAACTCAACTCAGCCTATTCTCCATTCACTAAATCCTTTGAATCCCTGAATTGCATTTTTGTTATCCTTGCTGTTATTGCTTACATCCTGTCTGGGCCATCATGGCATTTAGGTTGGGGTTGTTTTTTTTTTTTTTTTTTTCCCCTGAGGCTTGGATTTGTGTATGTGATGTGTGTATGGATAAATAATCCAGAATTTGCTGAGCAGCATGCAAATCGCAATCTCTGGGAGAATGGCAACCTGCACATTGCCAAAACGAGCATCAGTGAAATATGGGAAATTAATTTAGCCCCGTGAAGGAGTTAATTACTATTTTGCAGATCGAGAAAGTGGGGCATAAAGAGATTAAGGCCTAAGGACCCAATCTAGCCAAAACCCAATCATATGCTTAATTTAAAGGAGATTAGATAGTTCCCTTAAAGCCAGCAGGAACAGCCATTGCTTGGTATCAGGCACACATGGAACGTTCTGCTGAGCTGGGATGAGGGATGGGAAAGTTCTGCTGAGCTGGGATGAGGGGAGGGAGGGACAGGGCTCAGGGCAGAACGAATTTAGGCTGGAATTCGCACCCCCCAGCCCACGACAGCCCCGCCCTGGCTGGGCCTGAGCCGCTGCTGATTTTCCCGATTAATTGCTATTACCTCCTAATGTGTGTTAAATGCATGGAGGTGCTCAGTTAAGCAGCTTTAGGAAATTATACAAGAATTAATATATTATGGACTGCTGCTTCCTCGGGTTAATCCAGCCACGGCGTTGCTGCGTGTGAAACAGCAGGGAAATGTGATTTTCCCTCCTCCCAGGGCCCTGGGGGACAGGAAAGCTCCCTCCTCCCCATCCTGCCTGCTGTAGCTTGGGGCAGGGCTGGTTTCTCTGTCTCCTTTCCAGGAGAAAACAGCAGGAATTAGGAATCCTGGTCACTGATCCACTTCTGCCACCAGCCACCAGCACCTGGTGCCCCGCAGGGAGAGAGGAGGCTGGATGTGGCACACCAGGAGTGAAACCCTCCTGGAATCAGGGATGGAGAGGGCCTGAGCAGCCTGGCCAGGAGCTGCAGCCTGGAGGATGGAGCGGGATGATGCGGGGATGAGGATGATCCTACTGAGCCAGAACACTCAAATGCCAAACCTGACACGCTGGTGACACATTTGGTGGCCTCTCCCTGAAGTTTCACCTCAGCTTTGGAGCTGGCCTGACATTTTAATGCTGATTTTTTTTTTTTAAATTTTTTTTTTTTAACACTTTGAGAACAGCTGAAAGCACAGCATGGACATCTCCACCTCCTCCTCTGGATGCACATCCTGAGGAATCCACGTGTTTTATTTCCACCCTCACCCCCCACGTGTCTCCACACGCTGCTCCTCAAGCTGCAGCCATGGCCAAGGCTGCTGTGGTCCATCTAACTTGCCATGAATCTTCCAAACTGATGTACAAATACAGTTTTCCATAAAACACCAGCGCAGGAGAGTTATGCCAGTCTTGTGGGAAAGTAATCCCCACCTTAATAAAGTGTGTAAATACATATTTATTTGCCAGACTGGAACCAGAGAGGCTGTTCTGGTCTGCTGGAGAAAAGAAATACACATTTTAAGACTGTCTAGGTACATAATTACCTCAGAGAGAGAGCGAAATAAATCATCAATGTCTTCTTGCTCTCTGGGAAGGAGCTGCCCTGAGCTCTCCTTTACCAGCAAGGAGCATCCCCTGGAACTGTGCAAACCCACCCAGTGATGACTGGTGAAAAACCAGTGTGCGGAGGGGTAGGGCAGACCCTTCCCCTGAGCTCTGGAAAGCATCCAGCACAGGAAATACTTATAGTTTCTGATGGAAAAACATCCTGACCCTATGGAGACAAAGTTAAGTGAAGGAGAATTGATTTGGGAAAGATATCCCAGCTTCACCTGGCTGCCCACGGCGCCTGGGGACGGAATTGGAGGCTCCAGATTCCCGCCTGGAGCCGGAGTTCGGAGCAGTTTGACCCCCCCTTCATCCTCCCTGCCTCTGCTCCTCCTCAGGACATAACCTTGTGTGTGAAAAGCAAAGCTCAGCTCTCTCAGAGGGTCGGGCCACCCTGTTTTACATGAAATCCTGCTCGTTGTCCATGAGGAGTTAATGAAGAGATGGAATCGAGGCCTTAAGGAGCCGCCGGTGGATGTGCGGCCTCCTGTCCACCGCGCTGGCAACGTCCTCGTGGCCACCTGCAGCAAGAGCTCCCCATGTCTGCAGCGTGCTTATAACCACTATTAATTATTTATCAGCCTTTTAGAGAACGTTTCCGAGCGGGTCCCAGAATAAAAGGCTGCTGGCCCCTCTCCCTGTCTCCCTTCTGCCCCTCTCCCTCTCCCTGGATGCGCCAAATCACCACCCGCCCCAAATCTGGGGCCAGCCAGTGTCGGAGCGGGGAGACAGAGCCTCGAACGAGGACTCGCCTCTTTTTTTATCATTTTTCAAACCTCTTAGCTCCTTCCTGAGCTGCTGGGAGCTGGCTCTGCACGGGAGATTCACAAAAAAAAAAGGCTGGAGCGAGGGGGATGTGCGGGGAGGACCCGGCAGCGAGGCGGCTCAGGCAGGGATAAACTTAGCACAGCCCTCGCCAGACTGTCACAGCCACGGGAACACCGAGGGGCCAAGCTCCCTGCACACCCAGATGCCCGAGTTGCTTTTTCCGAAGAGCTGGGAGGTGCCAGACTGGGCTGGGTTCGAAAGAAAGATGAATTATGCATCACGGCCCAGCCTGGGGATCCTGGGTGATAAATAATTCTAAGTAGGAGCTTGCTACATGCCTCAGCTGCAGCCTGCCCCTAAAAAAGCTGGGTTTTGCTATTTTTTTTTGTAGGAGTACTATGGATTAGGGAGATCAGTTGATGGGATGAGTGGTTTTGGCAGGGGCTCTTTAGGCTGAAATTTGCACCTCGTTTTCAAGGCCCCTGGGAGCATCATCCTTCAGTCATTGCTCCAAGCTGTGGGTCAAAGCACAGCCCAGAGAATCCAAACCCCGGGATTTGTTCAAACCAGTGAATTTCGTGTTATTTGGACGGCAAAAGAGGACTGAGCTTTGCACCCCTCCCGTTCTCCCCTGCATCTCCATCCCATGCTGAACCAGGACTCAGCCCTGGCTGTGCAGCCGCAGGTCCTCAGTGATGCCTGCAAAGGGTTAAAAAGCCTCATTATAATTAATAACTCCTAATGACCACTTGCAAATGAAGGAACAGACGGTGCCCCCATGCCCGACCTCTGGCAATGCTGTGCAGGAGCCCAAAGCAGGTGATTAAAAGGCTGTGCTTTAAAAGAAATTGGTGCCATTACTGCAAAGCAGCTGTGGAAGTTCAGCCTTTTCCTGGCCGAGGATTTGCTGTCCCTGCAGCCCTTTGACAAGGGGTGATTGACAGTGAGGAATGGGCCCGTTTCCCATGCTCTGCCTGCACCTCTGCCAGGAGAAAAGCCCAAAGGAAGGAGCAGGGCAGAGCTCAGAGCAGCTGTAATTCATCTGCCAAAGATCTCACTGAGAGAGAGCCCAGGGGCTGCAGCCACAGGGTCAGGAACTGCTCCCATCCACCTGAGAGGGGTCTGGCAGGAGCACCCGGAGTAACAAGCTGGGTTTTCTCCAAGGGGAAGGGCAAAGGGACAGGGAGCTGGAATTGCACCTCCTGCCCGCTCTCCAGCACCTGCTGATGAAGGAATTACCTGCTCCTTGTGGCGGTAACTGGGGACATAAAGGGACGTGGCACGGCTGAAGTGTCTGCCTGTCTGACAGGGCCAGCACGGTTACGGGGATGTGGCTTTCGTGCACGTCTGGATGGCCCCAAGGTCACCAAATCCCAGGAATCCCAAACTCCTGCAGGTTCAGCAAGCCCAGAGGCCACAGGGACAGCAAGAGCATGGCACACCAGGGCTGTTCCTGCAGCTGTGGGCGAGGTTTGGACCTTGGCAATGCCCTGGTGGGGCGAGGGGAGCATCTCTCTCATTTCGGGATGACTCTGAATTGCTGAACTCCCTTTTATTCACCACACCTGTGGGCTCCTTCCCATGAATCTGAGTAAATTCCTCCCCAGCACTGGGCAGCAGAGTTGTGCACCCAGAAAAATGAAGCAGAGGATGCTTTACAGGCTGTGTTTTCCAACTGCTGCTGGAAACCTGTTGTCCCTGTTGACGTCAGAGGGAATTTTGAGCCTGCACCGGCTCCGAGCATTTAATCAGACGTGACCTCTCTGAAAAAACAGCAAATTAGGGGCAGAGTTAAGAGCAGAGCCCAGGAGTGCTGATCCCCACCTCCTTCCTTTAATCACAAGATGAAGCTTTGTCCTGATGGAAAGCAAACAGAGGAGGGCAGGAGCAGAGATCTGCTGTGAACTGGGAATGTTCTGACTGTTCCTCAGGTTTGGGATGTTAATCCCAGGTTCTCTTCACTCATTCCCACATCTCAGCCTGCAAAGGGAACACACAGATGTGGCTTTGCAGGAGTTCCTGGGTGTTGCAACCCTCAGCGTGGAGGATTTGGGAGCATTTTGGAAGCCCAGTGAGTTTCTTTCTGCTCAACCAGGATGTGCTGCTTGCTGGGACTGGAGGATCTTCATCCCTACAGATTTTAAAGGCAGCTGCCTGAGGTGCTGGGCCTGTCCAGAAGGGTCCCTTGACCCTTTGATTTCCCTGCGCCCCCAAACCAGCTCCATAACCCAGAATTAATCTGGGACATCCCATTGTGTCGTTCACAGAGAATCACAAAACATCCTGAGTTGGAAGGGACTCACAAAGATCATCGAGTCCAGCTGCTGGCCCTGCACAGCACAACCCCAAAAACCACATCCTGTCTCATCTTTAAGAAAGCCCCCCCAGCCTGTGGCTCACCAGTGGTTTGGCTCTGGGATAAATCCCTGCCTGAAGTTTTGGGGATGACTCTGTGTCCTGATGAAATAAAACATGAAACATGACACATTTTTCCTGGAGGAATCTCCGCCATGGGTTAGATCCGGGGTTAAGGAGGCTCAGACTACCTGACACAAGCAAAACCTCCCTCAGAAGATGCATCGCTGAAGTGGTTTTGCCTCGAACAAGAAGCACTTGGCTTTTCTGTGCATTTCAGCGCTGCAAAGCAGGGAATTGACTCCATTTCAGCTGCTTTAATTAAACGGAGTTAAAACCCATCAGCGCAAAGTTTCCTGCCATGCCTACACAAAATCTGCTCCATGAAAAAGCAAAAATACAATGGCTATTACTTTCTGTCAAGTTCTACAGGATTTTCTCTTTTTAAGAGAGGCTGAACAGCTCATTCTGCACCAGTTAAATTCCGGCTGCTGCTCCTAAGCTTTTTATTTCCAATGGATATATCTTTGTTAAACAAGCCAGGCTGAAATCCTGCCTTCACCATCCATCCTCTTAAGGAGCTTGAGGGATGGAACTGCGCCAGCACAGCCCAGGGAGCGGGATGGGAGAGGGATGGAGGGAGAGGGAAGCAGGGGCAGCAGGGTGGTGGGAGGGGGAGCAGGAATCCCGCATGGAATGGCCCCACTTTCCCAGCAGAACGAGGGCTCTGTGTCACTGTGCACTCAGGGCAGGGCACTTTTGGTCCCAAAAATCATTTAATGCCTCCTCTGACATGACTGTGTCACTCACAAGTGACCAACCCATGGATGCAGAATGGGAACCTGCTCTTGCCAAGCTCAAATGATTATTTTTGGCATTTTTTTTCCCAAGGAAAGACTCTCATTCATACACCCCAAGCCACACCTTGAGTGCTGGGATGGAGGAGGTGTGATGGGGGCAGCTGCCCCACTCACCCAGCACAGGGATGCACTCTTCTGAATTCCCATGGATTGCTGTGGGAGCTGTGCAGGGAAAGCCTCTTTAAATACAAGCGGAGGCACTGGGTTCCATTTGCTGCTCTCACTGTGATTGGTGCCATTTCCAGAGGGTGAAAGGGCAGCTCCTTCCTGCAAAAAGAAGCATGTGGGACCTAAAATATGCCAAGCACTGCTGCTGAGCATCCCTTGGTATCATCTTCTACCAGCAACCCCCTGATGAGGAGATTTCCAGGAGGATTAAACCGCAAAACCCTTTTCCAGCATCTGCTGCTCGAAGAGAGAGGGTTGCCGTGGCAACCACATCTGGCCCATTCACATGAGTTTTACAAGGAGAGAAACAAATAAAAAACAAAGCAAAAACAACACGGAGGGGTGGCACACAAAGGAGAGGTGACTTTGCCTGCCTGCATCAAAGGGACAATCAGAGCCATGACGGATAATCCAGCCCGGCTGTTTGTTTGTGTCTGGGTTTGCCACCAGCGTTCCTGGATTCCCTCCAAAGCCAGGGGCTGGCACATGGGGAGTTCAGCAAGGAGAGGAGGATCCACGGCCATAATTGGGGTGTTCGTGTGTGCTCTGTGGGTGCCTGGGGGTTTCCTGGGGGTTCCCTGATTCCCAGGGCAGGACTGGAGCAGATCCCAGGCATCCCTGGCCACAGTGGGGTGTCCCAGTTGCAGCCATGGGGTCCCTCCACCCCTTGGATCCCCAAAATCTGACCTGTGGGAAGGACTGTGGTTTCCCTGTAGGGCTGGGGCCAACAGAGCCCAAGGGGTGTCAAAGTGATAAAGTTTTTCCAGGGAAAACAACTGAGGATCCCGGATGTTCCCAGACCAGTGTGAACTGCACATTTTAAGGAGCATTTCCTGCTCCAGCACAGCCCAACACGAGGCTGGGCCATTGTTCTCCCCATCCCAGGAGAAGATGGGTGTAGCAGGAATGTCGTAGGGAAGGGCAGGGATGGGTCCACACTGGGTCAGGCACCTGCTGCTCCCCACCTTTGGGAGCAGTCTCACTTTTAACTGGAGAAATTATGCTGGATGGTCTCGGAGCCGATCTCCTCATCAGCTTCATTTGCATTGCAGGGCAGAACTGCAGATCTTAGGGATGGCTCCAAGCCAGCGCATTTGGAGCAGGGTCTGGAGAAGGTCCATGGTGGAGAGAGGCACGTGTGAGCCTCTGGCAGCTGAGCACTTCAGCGTGGCAAATCACTGGGAAGAGGCAGAGCTTTTCCAGGGCACACATGAAGTGCCTGGAGGTCCAGGACTTTCATGCCAGGAACTCAGAGGAGCCCCAGATCCCAAGTCCTGGCAGCTCTGCTGCGGGTCCATTACGCACTGGGCAAGTGGTGGGACACAGAAGGGCTGTAATTTACTCAAAGACATAAAATACAAGTGGATTGGGGGATTGATCCGTGCTGGCTGAACACTCCTGGGGGCTGCTCCTCCTCCACACCCACAGCATGGCCCAAAGGCTGATCCAGAACCTTGTGCCTTGAGGCACCAGGGCTCGTTCCCAATCCCAGGCAGGCAGGGTCAACCCAGAGATCCCACACACCACCCAAGCGCCATCCAACCACTGAACATTCCCATCATTTTCAGCAACACACACTCACACAATTGACCATCTGGCCTGGAACTCTTTGTGCTCTGAGCTCGATGCAAATCAGCCCAGCTCCACTAATTGCTGCGATGTTAACGATGCTCACACCGAGGCAGGGCTGGCTGAGCAGGGCAGTGCCAGCTCCGCACCACGCTGGCAGCAGGACTGTCCTGCAGCCTGCCAGATGCCACGGCCCCACGGGCCAGATTCACTTGTTTCGGGATGCTCACAGAGCCTAAAATGCAAAGGTGACAACAAAAAGAGCCGGAAAAAGGAAAAAGAGTGGTGATGTGAAGCAGGAATTGAGCCCTGCAGATAAAACTGACCTGTAAATGCCTCGGAGTGGAGAGGGCAGGCAGTGGGAGCCCGGTGCTGGGGGAGTGTTCTCTGCAGCAGATGGGCTGAAGTCCTCATCAGCAGAGGCAGACAGGGAAAATGTGGGAGTCAGCGCAGGGAGGAAGCTGCTGCCTGTGGAGGGAGGCTGCACAATCAGCGTCAGGATCAGGCAGGATGGATGCCTGACCCTCCTGCCCAGCACCTGTGTGTGACCTGGAACAGTCACAGACAGTCCTTCCTCCTGCTGCCCCAGGAGTCCCTGGTTTTCCTTCAGGCAGCTCAAAATGACCCTGTCACTGCAATTCCGTAAAGCTGTGGCCAAGCTGCAAAAAAGATCCCAATGTGGGAACCCGAAACAAATGGATTCCTGTGGCTAGTGGGTAGGAAGAGGCTCAGATCAGATGGAAGGTGCCTCGTGTGTCTGCGCTGGCTCAGGGCTGCGGATCCTCCAGGTTCCTCTCTAAAAACCTTCCCCTCTTCTTCATTTTGTTCTTTCACAATCAGAGATTTCTCTTCCCAGCACTGGGAACAAGAGAATAGGAATTCCAGGGCACTCTGCTGGACCCACTGATTCGATGACCCCATGGAAAAGGCGGTGCTTGTTTCCATACCCCGGGGAGGGTCACACGGGCAGGGCGAGGATTGCCAAAAAGGGCTCTGTGGGGAGCCCAGGCTGCCCTGAGACCTCTTCTTGCTCCAGATTTGAGCTTGGAGTGGAGGAAATCCCGCAGGGCAGAGCTGGGGGCTGGCAGGGGTGGATCTGGAGAGGTGCAGAGAGAACCGCGACCTTCCCGTGGCCTCCAGGCAAATTGTCCGTAAAGGATTTCTTGTTTCCTTTCATTAGGCTGCTCAGGCTCGTTATTTCAAGTGCGCTGTTAACAAGCTTAAAAAAAAGCAAATTGAGTGGCCAAGGAGCTGGTGCTGGGCGGGGTGGGCAGGGCTGGCGGGGACACGGAGGTTGAGGTGGGAGCAGGGATGAGGAGAAGCTGATCCAGCTCTCAGAATCTGCTCAGGTTCACAGCGTCTGGCCTCTCACCGGGCTCGTGGTCCCCCAGGGCTCATCCCTGCAGCCCAGGAGGGTGACACCAGCCAGGCTCTGCCAAAACCCAGCCAGGACCATGCAGGAAGAGCTCTGGGCTGGCACCATAGTGGTGCCCGGCTCTGGTGAGCCCTGACCAGCCCAGAGCTGTACAAGTGGCTCGGAATTGCCTGTCCTGCTCTTCCTCTCCTTTTACTATTCCTAATCCATCAGCAGCGGCAGGAAATCCTTGAGGAGTTTTCCACAGATCCCCTCTGAGGCTGAGGCAAGGCCAGCGAGCTCTGGCACTGCCCTGGTGTTTGCCCAGCCCTGATTTACACCTTCCCGGAGAGCAAGGAGCATGGATCAGGGCCAGGCTCGTGCTGCTGAGCACTGCAGCATTTCTCCCCTTTCCCTGAACCCTGTCCTCTTTTGGAGCTAAAAAATCCCCCTAGCAGCCTCCAGCTCCCCCTGCTCAACCCCAGAGAGTGGCAAAAGGAGGAGGAAAAAAACCCAAAACAACAGGGGGAAAAAAAAGCCCCAACAAACAAACAAACCCTGGCATCACCATGGCAACCTGCCCTATCCTGGAGCTGCAAACCCTGAAATTCCCACTCCCCATTTTTCCCTTGGATCAGGCAGGGATGACAGTTGGCATCACTCCGTGTTTTGAGTGCCGGGTGCTCGGGGAGTTGTGCTTCAAAGCAGGTTGATTTTGTACACCCTCCCTCAAGCTGGCTGGATCAGGTCCGTCCAGGCCCCTCCAGGCAGCTCTCCAGGGGGTGTGTGTGTGGTTTGGGGCAGCAGGACCATTCCTGGGGCAGGGAATGCCTTGCCAAGCCTTGTGCCGGGTGGGCAGTGCTGGGGCACGGCCCCTTTGGTCCCAGTCCTCCTCCCCAGTGGGTGCTGCTGCAAAAAAGTTTTGGTTTCTGCCTCATTCCCCCTTCCCTCGCTCCTCATTCACCCACCTCTTGTCCGAGGACAGAGCCCCTCCAGCTCCATGGGCTGCTTGTCCCTCCCACACCCCACTCAGTCCAGAGCTGGAGGTGCAGGGATGGCCACAGCACCCTACAAAACCCTCACACCCAGCACAGCAGGACTTGTGAGCCTCGTGAAATCCATCAGGAGCTGAGTGGGGCTGGAGCTGTCCCACTGCTGTCCCACTGCTGTCCCAGTGCCCTGGAGCTCCATCCAGCACTTGGGAACACGGCAGGCAGGGATTTTTGCAGGAATGGCCTCTCCAGAGGGTGCTCCAGAGGGCATTCAGCCTTTGTTTTGTCTCGCTTATAGCTCATTACTGGCCCTGCTGTGCAGGGAAAAGCAGCCAGAGGTGTAAAGGAGTTGGCTGTGCCCTCTGGCAGAGCAGTGGGAGGCTGGAGTGCTCCAAAATATCCCAGGCTGGGAGCAGGAGCAGGGCTGGCTCATCCTAGGGGATCTCAGAGGATGAGTGAACCCCAGGGGAGCTTCACCCCCAGAAGCTTCCTGCTCGTGCAGACCCTCACTCAGGGTCACTCGTTGGGGCACTGCCACCATCCTGACCCATCTTCCATCCCCACGGGAGGAGATGTTGCTCTGGGAGCGCAGCAGATGGGCCTGAGCTGAGAGAAAATTGCTTTTGCTTTATGGCTCAGGCAGCAGCGCTTTATTTCTCTATTTATATCCCACCGCCGTTATCTGCAAACCCATTCCCCTCTCTGGAAGCACAAAGGCAGGCAAGTGTCGCCAGCTGGCCCCTGCTATGCCCACGGACAGCTGCCCACCACGGCTGCCACGCTGAGCCCGGGATTTGGGGTTAATAAAGCTGGATGCCGATCCTCAGTCAGGAAAATGAGATGCCAGGCGTGCCCTGCTCCTCCAGCAGCCTGGCAGGGGCTGGTTGTGCTGCAGGTTTGATGAGGCCTCCTGGGCAGGGGCACAGATGCTGCAGTTGGCTCTTGGTGCCCCTCGGAGCAGCAGTGGGTGTGGAGAGCAGGTCGGGAGCCATTCGGGGGATTATGGCTCTTTAATCGCTGGTTTAAGTGAGGGCAGAGCCTCGGTGCCTCCTGGCACAAGTTCTGGAACAAAGGTGTTGGAAAAAGCCCCAAAATGAGCTGGGTTTGCCATCCATTGCAGGGCACCACAGAGCACCTTCCTGGGAATCCAGGAGCCAGACTGGGAGTTTCCAAACCCAGAAGCCAAACTGGGGGGTTCCAGCTGTGGGCTGGATTATCCAGAGGTGCTGAGGCCTGATGGAAGCAGCAGCTTCAGGGAGAAGGCATTGCCCCACCCGGGCATTACTGAAAGTGTTTTATTTCATGAGGTGTTGGACCAGACAGCTCCCAGGTGAAAAGAACGAAATATTTCTCTCCTCAACGCTGCCCTTTGCCAGGATTTTGCTTCTCCACAGTTCTTCAGGTCAGAATTAGCTCCCAGTCCCCCTCTGCATGGAACAGTTGAGCTGTCCTTTGCCAGCAGGGAAACTGAGGCACAGGCTGTATCTTCCCCTCTTGTGGATGACACCACAGAGCATGAAATCCATCAGCAGCCCCTTCCCATCTGTTCCCCCTCCTGTGGAAGGCAGAGGCTCCAGCCCATCCCTTCCTGCCCCAGCAGCCACCACATCTCCCACAGGGGTTTGCCTAATGAAGATTAAAGAAGTGCTGCTGCGAATATGTCAGTCATAAAATCACCGAAAATAATACAAGGAACAAAGCACCGTGGCCGTCAGCCCGAGTGGAAGTCTCAATTAGCAAATATATCAATCACTGGTGACATCTTAAGTAGCATTTGCAGGGAGAGCATTACAGAAATGATCTGCAGTTACGGTGCTGCTGGGAGCAGAACTTCCTGGGAAGCGGGGCTGGATTCAGGGAAGCACCATCCAGGCTCCCAGCGTGGGATATTTGGGGATGTCTGCACCCCCAAGAATGGTTGCTGTGTTTAGGTTTGCCAGGACAGAGCCATGGAGGATGTCCAGGATGCCGTGGCACAGCTCCATGGAAAAGGAACATTTGCTCCTGCCTGGGACTGGAAGGGGCTGGAGCTGCAGCCTGGGCTGGGGACAGCGCACAGCTGGGTCACCCACGAGGGTCTGGCTTGGCAAAGCCTCCGAAAAGCCACGTGGACAGGTCCCATCTGCTCGTTCCTGGGAGTCAGAGCCCTGTGGCACTGAGTGCACGGAGTGGGACGGTGGCGCAGCAATCCTGGCCAGCATCACCCCACCGGGCACCACCAGCTGCCCGCTGGCCATGCCCAGGCCACTGGGGACGGAGCCAGAGCTGATTTAGAAGGCCCAGGATAAAAAGGGATTGGGAAAGGCGCTGGAACATGCACAGTCAGTTATGAATATTCCTGGATTACAGCAGTTTACAGGCTCCCAGCTGGGAGCAAACCCCTCCGGGCAGCGCAGAGATGAAGGCACAGGAGGAGCAAAGTCACTCCCAAACCTCCTCCAGCCCTGGGATGTGCTTCTGTCCACACACACACCCACCCCCCCCAAAACAACAGCCACGACAAAAAAACTGCAAAAACCCCACTGCTTGTTTGTTTTAAAGGAATTTGTTGGGTTTTACTCCAAGGCCCAGCTGCAAACATCCCATTTGGCAATTGATTTCTGCAGTGGGAAGAGTCAGAACAGCAGCTTCTCCTTGCAGAAAGAGAGAAAAACACTGTGTCAGTTTTCTTTTTAACAGAAACCCCAACATCTCCCACAGAAAAACATTTACTGAGAGAAGATCTGTTTATTTTCGTTTCCAATCCCTCTCTGCTCCAGCACGTTCCTGCAGACACGGGCACTGCTGGGGTGATGTCATCAGCTGCACAACCCGAGGAAAAGGCTGAATGGAGGGAAGATGTGTGAGGATAGCACAGGTAAAATATTTCTGTGCCCCAAGGTGAGCTCCCAGGGCTCCAGCATCCTGGTGGGATGATGGCTGTGTCCTGTGTGGCTCCCAGCTTTTCCCTGTGCACATGGAGCAGAGGGACTGTCCTGGGAGTCCCCTCCAAGCCTGGGGTTTTCTGGATTGATGAAGTTTTGCTCTCAGCTTCAAATCCCACTTTGCTTCAGGGCTTCATCGTGGGAGGATGGAGGAATTCCAGGTTTCATCCCTGTGGGTTTTTGGAGATAGGAGATCATGGTGCTGGTGGGATCTGACACCCAGCTCACAGCCTGACAGCGTAGAATCACATCATCACTGAATCCCAGCATGGTTCAGGTTGGAAGGGACCTCAAAGACAATTCCAGCCCCCTGCCATGGGCAGGGACACTTTCCACTATCCCAGGCTGCTTCAAACCCCGTCCAGCCTGGCCTAAGGCACATGGGAAGAGCATCCTTCCAAGTGTTCCCTGAGCATTCCCAGCTCAGCAGCTCTGCCCTCCCTGCAGCCGCCTCCCAGCCCAGCTCCCCCTCACCCAGAGCTCGGAGAGCTGATGGGAAATTTGCCCTCGGTGGTTGGTCTCATTACAGCCCTCTCCAAGGATCTGAAGTGATCAAAAGAGAGGGGAATTCATCAGAAGAGCATAACAAGGGATAATCAAAGCGGGGAGGATGGGGAGATGGGGAGTGAGAGTGGTAGGAATGATAATGATTATCTCAAGGTGAGGAATTTGCCCAAGGGTTTGGAGCTGAACTGCTGAGGGAGCCCAGAAGATGGGACGGATTTGGGGTGTCCTACGCAGGACAGTGGAGCACAGTCTGGAAGTGTTCTGGGAGCCTCTGCCCGCTCCCACCTTCCCAAGAACCTTCCTGAGAGCACCACGGGGAGGTTTGGGCAGCCTCTGGTTATCCCACACAGGGATGGACGTGGGATGGAGGCCAGAGCTTGTCCCCAGAGCCTCCCAGGAGGGCTGATCCTGCTCTACTCTGGGGCTGCTGCAGAGCTGGGATTCCATCACCATGTGGGCACGGGCGCTAAATTCCATTTAATAAACACCTAATGGGAGGCTGACAGCCACTTCTGGACTCTCAGCAGTGCCTTTGGTTATCCAGCAGCTCCGAAATGAATCCAAGGCTTCAATAATTGATGGCCCACTAATGTGGAGCTCAGGGGGGAGAAGGGCCCCATTAATTGCTGCTGGGCAGAGCTCGGCCCTGGCACCAAATGCCACCAGGAGAGAGCTCCTGGAGTGATGCTCATCAAACACAGCAGCACAAGGGGACCCTGTCTGCTCCCTCTGGAGCTGGGCTGCTGGTCCAGCACAGAACTACAGCATGAAAATCAAGGTTTTTCAGGAAAAGGAACCTGGCTGCTGGCTCTGGGTTCTCAGGATTTCTTGGCGTGATCCCCACAGCCCTGGCCCCAGGCAATCAACCCAAAGCTGTTCACTGCCTCGCATCCCTTTCTCTGGAGTGGAAATGAGTCTGAGAGAGCTCTGTGGCATCTTCCTGTCCTAGAGCAGGGCCAGCACCTTTCTGGAGGGCTTTTTGAGTCACCTGAATTATGGCCAGCAGCGGGTTGTTAGCATTGCCCCGGGGCTGGAAGGTGGGGTGGGCATGGCTGCCTCCAAGCTGGCTGCAAGGTGAGGGGAAAAAGGGGAATATCTGTGGAGTGGATCATCCAGTAAAGTGGAAAACAGGGAACAAGAGGAGAGCTGCTCTACAAACAGAGCCCCACGTGCATATTCTGCTCTCCTGACTGCTGCCAGTGCAGTAAAACTGGGGAAATTCCCATCTACAGCAAGGAGAGGTGGTCCCCAAATCCAGCAGGAGTTACAGAGGAAATGATCCAAAAGTCCATCCCATTAAACCCCACACTGCAGAAATGTTCCGTGTCCCCCCACAGCCGTCCCTGCTGTGGTGAGGAATCTCAGGGCAATTGCCAACAAGACTATTTTAACCTTTCAACGAGGTTTTTAGGATGTTTCAGTCTATGGGATTTTCTGAGGGTAAAGGGAGAGGGAGGGTGAGGGGGGCAGGGCTGGGGATGAGCCCAGGATGAGCCAGCGGTGCCTCAGGTGTGCAGTGGGCTCCTGGAAAAGCCAGCGTGTGATGGATGTGTCCTGTCTCTCCCAGAAAAGCCTTCCTCCCTCTGCCACCAAGGGCTGCTCATGTATTTCAGTGAGAAAAAAAGCAATTTTTGCAGTTAAAAATGGTGTTAGGGAAAGGGGGAGTCTCGCATCATCCCCTGACCCCCCAGCAGTGCTGGCTCAGGGTCTCCAGTGTCCCCAACATCCCCCAGCTCTCTGTTTGCTCCCAACCTGCCTCTCCAGAGGGAAGATCTGCCCAAACAGCCAGAACACGCTGTGTTTGAGGAGGGGAAGGCACAGAGGAGCAGAGATTAAAGGAAAGTAAACAGTTCCCTGTGTGTGCCCGGGGCTGGCCCTGCCAAGGCGCTGCCCCCGGTGCCACCGAGCATCCAGCACGAGCTGGGGCCCTGCCAAAATCATCTCCTGCAGGCCTCAGACACTCGGTTCTCCCTTTAAAACACCCTTTAAGAGCAATTATGTGGCACAAACCGCCCGTTCTTCTGAGGGAGGAGGTTCCATAAGCAATAATCACATGCACACCCACAACAGGTGCAGCAGTTATTAACGCAGATGCACAAAAATGGCATTTCATTAGGGGCCTGAGAACACCTCGGCCACGTGGTGTCATATTTACCATCCCCACTCCAGGCACAGCCACTGTCAGCTCCAAGAGCTTCCAGCTCAAAGGAGGCTGGAGGTGATAATGGATTTTCAAAGCGACAATTATTCACACGGATCAATGGCAGATGTTTCTGCTGCATCCCGACCCATTTCTGAGCCTGAAAACGAGCCCGTGGTGGGGCTGGGACAGAGCTGGGAATTGTCCCTACCTGCTCCTGGTAGGATTTTCTGGGCTGCTTTTCCAAGGAGCCCATCCATTTTCCCAAGAGTCACCACAATCCTGCTGTCCCTGAGATGAATAAATGGCTCCTGGCCCTTCCAGGGGGGATTCTCCAACAACAGGGAGATGGATTTGTGGGAAACACCATCCCAGCCTTCCTTCCGAAGGAAACACTCCGAGCTGCTCCGAGCAGTGCTTGACCTGATGTAGAAGGAACGCCTCGGTTCGCTTTGCTGGTTGGAACTAATCCCATCCCTTTTCCCACCTGAGAGCCTTTCCTGGCTTCACTCTGCATCAGCCTTTCAGTGAGGGCTGCTGCTGGCTGGAAATCTGTGACTGCAGCCCTCTGCTGCTCTCGGGGTGTGTGATGGACACAAATCCATCCCAGGGAGAGGGAAAGGGTCTGATCCTTCCCGTGGGAGCACAGGCAGGGGGATGGATGGGCTGAAGGAGCACGTGAGAAGTTGCAGAGACCTCCCCATGCTCCACCCACAGCCCCCAGTGATGGAGCAGCAGCTCCTGGACGTCCCCCAGCACCTGCAGCTCTGTGGGGCCAGGGCTCCCAGCATCACCCCCAGCCCCTTGGGAAGGCTGGGTGGATATTCCTGAAGGATGGTGCTGCAGTGCTGGGGAGATTCCGAGAGCTGAGGCCAGCAGATGCCTCCCTGATCAGCTTCCTGCTAAATTAGCAGCAGCTTTTCCCAGCACCAGCACCCTGCTGCCTGCTCCAGAGCCCTGTGCCCGGAGCACACCCTTCTGCCAGGCCTTAAAAGTGACTTTGCAGTGCACTAAACGCCCTGCACCAGCTGCAGGAACAAATATTTCAGCGTTTTGAGGCCCCGGAGGTGCTGGGCTTTATGTTCAGTGGTGCTGCCAACCTGCCTGGGTGATGCTGGGCATGGGGTGGATTCCAGCATCCCTCCTCCAACAGCAATTCCAGGAGATGTGTGTGTGTGTGTCACCCGATTTTTCAGGGAAATATCATGTCCAGGGGGCAATAGATCCCTCTGGCTGAGCTTTAAGTCCTTGCTTTTACCAAAAGCTGCTGTAGGATTGGTGTGGGATTGATGCCACCTGTCCCCATAAATGTGGCATTTCGGAGCTCACAGCACCTCTGCAGCCTGCCCCTGCTCCCAAAAAGTCCCTCAACACTTATAAAAGGGATTTCTTGGTCCCGGCTCATCCCTGCATCCCACAAACTCCCCAAAAAACATGGGCCTCCCACCCCATGTCGCTGCTGGGGCTGATTTGATTTCCAGGCCTGAGGAACACTTGTCTTGTACGGGCTGGTGAATAATTTATAATTTGCTTATGAGCAAAGGCAACGGGGAGTGTGGGGAAGGGGAGGGAGAATAAATATATATTTATAAAATATGGAAAAAGCTAAAAAAAAAAATCGTAATAATGCCCAAACCACCCCTGTAAACTGTTCCTTTGATCTAATCCAGAATAAATTATACATAATGGAGCTGGATGGGTTTGCTTGCTGCCAGCATGAATAAAAAACCAGAAAGCAAGAGAGCAAGCCAAATCATCTGGGCTAATAACAATGTGCTCGCTGTAGATGCTTCGTCTGGGATTATTTTGCAGCAGCCAGCACGGATTTCCATGGAAAAGAAAGTAATTTTTTAACTGGGGGGTGCTGTGCAGGCAATGGGCTGAGGTAATGCTCCAGCATGCCTGGAGCAGCCAAGGAGATTTTTCTTTCTCATTCCCCAGTTTCTTCCACTCAGGGATCTGGAGTCACCAGATGTTTCATACTTTGCTACATAGTGCAGATGCATTTTCCAAACTTCTGGAATTCCATTGATCCAACAAAAAAACCCCACCTGTTTATTTACAAAGCAGTTACAGGTTTTGAGAATTCCAGATGATTTTCCCAATGCCTTCACCCTTCCTCCTCTTCCTCCTCTCTCCTCGCTCCCTCCTCCTTCCCTCTCCCATGGAAGTGAAGTGAGTGAGGCAACTTCTCGGGACTGATCTGTCCTGAAGAGCTCAGCTGGTGGCTCTGGGACGCAGATCCATGAGGAACCACAGTCCATAAAGAATTCCCACCCAGCTCGGGATGGATTCCCATCCAGAGGCTAATGGAAAATCATTCCCATTCACAAGCCCAGCTGCACGCCTGCACTGATTTCCTTCCTCAGGATGAGGAAGGTATTGACCCAACAGCCAATACTCCAAAAATAAAACCATTCACTCAGGGTTTGGCTTCAGCATCCAATTAAAATTCCTACCAGAACTCCCAGCCCTTTGGAACGTGCGATTCCAGAGGCAGGGAACAAGCCGGGTGCTGCTGTGGCACAGCCAGGTCAGCCACTGACCAAAAACGCCTCCTCAAATTTACTATTTCGTCATGAAATAAGAGAGACACGGACAGTGGCAAGTGGGAATGAGTTTGGGAAGAATAAAAGGTTCTTGAATGAGTTTGGGAAGAATAAAAGGTTCCTGAAGGTCTGAACTTGGCTGCGGCCTCTCCCAGCAGGGCCAAGGCCGAGGCCGAGGCCTTCGAGGCCTAGCAGAGCAAATGCCTTTAGAAAAATCATCCTGCTCTGTTTTATTTGGAAGAAAAGCCCCGGTTTTCCTTTTGGATGGATATTTTGGGAGCAAGGAGAGTTCCATGAGTTTGGGAAGAATAAAAGGTTTCTGAATGAGTTTGGGAAGAATAAAAGGTTCCTGAAGGTCTGAACTTGACTGCGGCCTCTCCCAGCAGGGCCGAGGCCAAGGCCTTCGAGGCCTAGCAGAGCAAATACCTTGAGAAAAAATCATCCTACTCTGTTTTATTTGGAAGAAAAGCCCCGGTTTTCCTTTTGGATGGATATTTTGGGAGCAGGGAGGGTTCCATCTTCACATGGATGGCCCCATTGGTGTGGGGACAAGCTCAGGTTCACTCCCTGCACTGGGAGCTCCCCACGAGCTCCCGTGAGCTCCTGTTCCCTGATCGCCTTTCAGAAAATTCACACCCAAAACCGCCAAAACCGGGGGTGATGGGGATGTTTGGCGTGTGAAATGCTGCTGCACATCAACACTCCCGCACATCTGCACAGAGGGAATGTGCTGCTTCACAGCTCGTTTAGCTGTGACCCCCTTTTTCACCGCTCCAAACAGTCTGTTTGTTTATTTGTTCACAGCTCTTTGTGAAATCCACCTGCGGGGAATTCTCTTCCCTCCTCCCATCCCGGCTCCAGCAGCGAAGCTGAATCAGACGTGTGAGAGGAGAAATGGAAGAGGTGCTGCCTCCATCCCCGGCTCTGGAGCGTCCCTAAAAGTGCTCAGCTTCTCCCGAAAAGTGCTCCACTGTGCAGGAGGGGAAAAACCGTCTGGAATGACGCTTAATTCCTCTCTGTAACATATTCAGAGGTGGAGCTGAAGGAGTCTGAGCTATTCTCATCGTTTTGTAGTGGGCAACTAGGGTGCGAGGGGGGTTGGGAGCTCATGACTTACGGGAGAGGAGCGATGTGGGGAAAATGAGCAGGAATAATGCAGGGGAAATGGCTTTAAACTGCCAGAGGGCAGGGTTAGGTGGGATATTGGGAAGGAATTCTTCCCTGTGAGGGTGGAATTCTTCCCTGGCACAGATTCCCAGAGAAGCCGTGGCTGCCCCAGCCCTGGGAGTGGCCAAGGTTGAAGGAAGCTTGGAGCACCGTGGGATAGTGGAAGGTGACCCTGCCCATGGCAGGGGGTGGCACTGGATGGATTTTAAGTCCCTCCCAACCCAATCCAACCCATGATTGTGTAACAAGCTTTGTCCCATCATCACCGTGCTTTCCACAACCTCAGAGCTGCCCGGGAAGGACCAGATCAAAGCAGTGCCCAAAACCTTCAATGGCATCGCGCAGACAGGGCTGGCCGTGCTCCAGGGCGATCCAACTGCTTGTTTGCCCAACTAAAGCACCGAGCTGTGCCTTGGACCCACCCGGGGAATTTCCACTCCCTTCAGACTGAGGGGTCCTGCTCTCCGGCGGGAGATGTGTCACTAATTGGTGCTTGGGAGTGTTCAAAGGAAATCTCGGCTCTGAAGTCTGGAGGAAACAAATTCCCCTCGACCGAGTGGAGCTGTGGAAGGAGGCGAGCAAAGCTGCAGCACCTCAGAGATCAATCACAATTATAAAACCAGCTAGAAGGAGAGGGCTGCTCAGCGAGGTCACTTCAGGGCAGCTCTTATTAGGGAAGTCCATTAGGGAAGAGGCTGATAATGGATGGTAGGCTAATTATAAACATCCCACAGTGGCTCAGGCTCGGCTGCTCCCTGCCGGGGCCTTGCTTTGCTCCAGACTCCAGCGCCTTGCTGGGGGTGACACATTTCCTTGGAGAAGATGCAGATATTCCTGCAGCATCCATGGGTCCAGTTGTGCCCATCCTTTGTCATGTGTGACTTAATCAGCAGGAGACTGGTTTCCAAAATAGTGAGGGGTGAGAGCTCCTCACTGCTTGTGGTGTGGCCTCAGCACAACCCAGCCCCTCCTGGGTTCATTTAGCCAGGTTTGGGGGTTTGCTTTCTTTAAAGCTCTGCCTTTGCTTTCTGACTCTGTAGCAGCCTTGGCTTGGATAAAACGCAGTTTTCACCAAAATTCCTTGATTTACTGGGGAAATGTGCCCCCAGCACCAGGCTGGCAGCAGCCAGCTCTGCTCTTTTGTGCCCTCGCAGCCCACCATGCCCACGCACCACTGCCAGGCACCGAGATGGCTCCAGCCTGGAAAAGCAGGAGAGATCAAGAGCTTTGGCTGAGTTCTTCACACGGGGAAGCCCCAGGGTGAAGCTGAGCGGGTTGCAGGGATCAGTTTAACTCACACACTGTCCTCGGAGTGGAGAGCAAGGGGCAGAAATTGTTTCTAGGCTGAATTTTTGCTTTATCATGATCTGCACTTTCTCTGTGTGCCTGGCACGGGCTCAGCACAACTGGGAGCCATGGCCCAGGTTCCTGAGGACAAGGAATTGCGTAAGACCCACCCCAGCCACCCCTGGACCAGCTCCCCAGCTGGAATAAATCAAGAGAGATCCATCGAGGTCAATCCTGGCCAATTGTATCCACTTAATCTTCTCTCGGGAAGCAGCACTCAGTCGATGTGCAGAGCTCCTGCCTCCTCCAGTGCCCACTCCAAACCTCTTCCCAAAAGCACCGGAGTAGAAACCCCTCCAGCAGCAGCTCCTCTCTGAGTGCCTGTGCCACAGCCCAGCTGGGGCAGGGCCAAGCTGCCCCAAAAACCACACCTGGGATGGGGATCCAGTGGGAAACTGAACCAGCTGCCCCAAAAAGCATCAGTTTATTCCAGAGGGATACAGGATTTATTTTCCATTTGATTTGCTTGAAATGGCTGGGATGGAAAGAATGGACATCTGGGATGAAGGGTTCTTGATAATTCATGTTCCAGGATGGTCCTGCTCCCAGCCCCAGCGGGGTTCTCATATTTAATTAAAAAATGTAAAATATTTATCTCTGTTAAGTGCTCTCCCTCCCCAGCCCATCTCCCCTTTTCAGAGCGAGGGGGTGGAGCAGGGCAGGGATATTTGTGTGGATCCTTCACAGACAGGGAAATAATCAACAAACGGGAAGTTTATGGCCAGGGTTTTTTTTCTGGTGGATGTTTCCATCCCCAGAAGTGCTGCAGCAACTCCCAAATTTAAAGCAAAGCACAAAACAAAGCGTTGGGGAGTCTCGGGGTGTCCCTGGGGGAGAGGGGTGATCACGGGCACTGCTCCCCATGCCCTCAGCACCCACCTCCCCATCTCTGTTCCCTGCCATCAGCCCCCCGCCCTGCTTCCAATAAATAAACTGGATTTTCCCAAAGCCTCTCCCGCAGCCCGTTGGATCCTCCCGCTTCCCTCAGGGCTCACCTCGAGGGGACAGCCTGAGTTTGGGGACATGTCCCTCCCAGAGGGCTGCTCCCACTGGGAAAGGAACAGCCCTGTGGGTCTCACCCTGCAGCCTCTCCCTCCTGAGAAGGGAAGTTTGGGACCATGGATGTCGGAGGAGAGGCAGGGAGAGTGAGGCTGACCCCGCTGCTTTGATGGAGACGTCTTTCAAAGAACCCTAACCATCCTTGTTAGATGTTTTATTCAGTTTTTATAAGTGTTCGTTGCTCTAAAGAGTAAATGAGGAGTTTGGGGCAGTGCCAAGGGGTGTCTTTTTTGTTTCTCTTGGCAATAAATCGGCTTTCAAATGATTATTGCCAGATGGAAAAACAATATTCAAATGCGGGCCCCTCTCCCTTTATCTCCCCCTCCCCTCTCCTCTTCCTTCTGCTGATTCCCCCTCTTTCAAATGGAGATCAGCCCTGGCCCTCCCCATCACTCCCTCCCTGTTTCGGGGAGGTGACAATTGTATTTTCACATGGGAGGGGTTCTTCTTTCCGTCCTTGCTTTTCCCCTTTCAGGGCAGGATCTGGTGCAGAGAAAAGGCTGAGAAGGAGCAGAATTAAGGCCCTGGAACATCACCTCGTGTGCTTGGCTCCACACACCTGCCTGAGCTGCTGGAGAACACAGCTCACAGCAACAGGAGAGGAAAAACCAGGAGGCATGGCCGGGAAAGAAGTGTTAAATCCCAGGGGCTGGAATTGCAGCAGGCGAGGATCCGGCAGCAATCCCGGGTTAAATCACAGCTAAAAAGAGAAAATGTTGCTCTGAGGAGCATTTTTAGATGGTTCCAGTCACGAGGAGCTGGGGGGTCACATTCCCAGGGGACATAAATTGACGTGGTGGCATTAAATCCCCGGCAGCTCCTCACGCCCGGAGCGCTGACCCGCTCACCCCCCTCGCTCCCAGCCTTTATTAAACCCAGCCTCGGGAGATGTGGCTGGCATGAAAAAGCACCGGAGATTTGCATTTATAAAATTCCCTGAAACAAATGGCTTTGGTGGGGCAGAAGTTCACGTCAGAACGGCCCAGGGGGTGCAGGGGTGACTCGGGGAAGGTTTCAGCACCGTCAGCACCGCGCTCCGGCGTTCCCAGGGATGAGGCAGGAGCAGAGCTGGGCTGATGGGAATGGGAACAGCCTCTCCTGGGAGCCAGCTGGGCAAGCGGGATTTGCCATGGGGCTCACACCAAAGGCACCAAAGGGGGGACACTTCCACCTGCCTTGGCCCTTTGGGGCTGCGAAAAGGTTTGGTGACCACTCCAAGTGGCCCTTCCTGGCCAGAGAACCCTTCCCCCGGCTGATTCCAGCCCAGCTCCCTCTGCAGCTGGTGGGATTTGCAGTTTGTCCTGGCAGGATCAGAGCGAGCTCCCAGCTCCTGGGATGACTCCTCCAGCAGCACTCCATCAATCCCAGCCCCTGCACAGCCAATTGCTCTTTGTGTTTCTTCCCAGTGCACTGCAGCACATGTACATACACAGGAAAGCACAAACGGGTATAAATTACCTTCCAGGCAAAGCCTGAGGACTTCGAAACTGCTGAGAAATCAAAGCACATTCCGGGGGGGAAACGCTGTAAATTGGAAGGGGAAAAACGCACAGAGAGGATTTTAATAAAAACAGAGCCAGAGAGGGAGCTCAGAGCCCGTTCAAGGTGTTCATGAAGTGAGTGCCAGCACAGTCCTCAGGGGCACAGAGGAGTTAATGCCCCCAACCATTTTCCAGATGGATGTGGATGTCAAAGCCGGCTGAAATCCCCCATCCCATGGAGGGGGAATATTTTGGGTGCCCTCCTGGGGTGTTGGAGAAGCAGAGATTTCCCAGCTCCGCTGTGCTCTGAGCAAGGCAGGAGCCAGCACTGAATGTAGCTGAGCAAGCCAAGGATGGCTCTTCCAGGTGAAGGAAATAGGATCAGAGGGAAAACAGTTTGGAAGTAAAGCAAAAAGAATTCACGAAAAAGGGGTTTTCTAAACAAAAAATATAAATCTAAAGTGCAACCTCAGCCTTGTCCGCTTCAGAGTGATGAGGTTTTAATGCTGGAAGCTGGAAGACAACCAGCAAGTGATGGAGAGGAGGAGGCTCAGCCTGAATTCCCCGCTGGGAAAGCGGAGCCCTTCCCGCTGCCCTGACGTCAGGACGCGGAGCTGGGATCAATACACCCAACACTGCAGCCAGGGTGGCTGTAAAACACTTCCTTTAATTACTCACAGCCAGCAGCAGAACAGCAAGCCCAGATTAAAGACCTGCAGCCTGCTGGGGTTGTGGTGGGAGCCTTGGGAAGGGCCCTGGTGGCTTTGTCCCTGCCCTCCCTGACAGGGTCACCACGCACAGGGACCCACCCGGGGCCACCACAGCTGTCACAGGAGTGTGGCCGTGGTTTTACTGCAGACCCAGCCCGCTGCTGCACTCCCCAGCCAGCCATAATATTTTCCTGGCTGATCTTAGCAAAGTTGGAGTTGCAATGGAGATCGATGCGTGGAATGGAATATGCTGAGATACATTCCGAACGTGTCGCCGGGAGCGTTTCATGACGGGAAGGCAGCAATGACTCCAGCAGTGTTTTTCCCCAGCCTCAATGTTGGCACACTTTGGCTTTTCCTCCCAAGGACCCATTAGTCACTGCCCTGAATACAAACCAGCCCAAGCAGCCAGATCCTTCCGTCTCGCAAAGATCCCCCACGCTGTAATTCCAAAATAACGCCACACTCCTTTAATGATCAATAGCAATTACCAAGTCATTTATATCCAATAAAGGCTCCAGCAGGAGGTCTGGGTGATATATTACTGTATAAATTCACACTATGAAGCAGATTAACAAAGCATTATGAAAAGCAAGCTTATTATTTGCATGAACACGAGGCTCAAGAGCTAATTGAAGCAATCCAGCAAAATGTCAATGACTCCTTTTGTGTATGAAATATTCATTAAAGGCAAGCACTTATTTGTGAGCGATTGTTTATTTATACCTTTTCATTTGCATTCTGCTATAAAACTGGCTGGCTTTCCATTAGGGCACAGCCAGCATCACTTTTCTTGGGAATCGCTGGGACTTGGAAATTGCCTCCTGTCTGCAGAGAGCGGCGGGGGATTTTTCTTAGGCAGTGGATGGATCCGATGGATCAGGGCTGGTGGGGAGGGAAGGGGAGCAGCTGCAGGAGTGATGAACGTCCTTGTGCTTCCTCATCCTCCCTCTGCCCTCTTCCCTGGTGCTCTGGAATGGAGGTGGCTTTGGGGGAGCCTCATTTGGGCACCCCAATCTCTTTACAGCAAGACCTGGGGGAGCTGCCAGCCTTGTGTTGTGTTTTTCCTGGGCATTAACTTGATGTTTTCATATTTATTGGATTTTATTATACATTTATTTATTTATTTTACATTTATTCATGCTAACAAGCAGCGTTTTCCCCGCTGTGGGCTGAGGGACCCATCCACTCCCTCCAGAGCCTCCTTGGGCCCAGCTCGTGGGGACGGATCCACAGGTTTCCCTGGATCTGTGTCCTCTGAGGATGCTGTGGGGGACACCTCGTGGTGTCACCCCACTCTTGGCACCTCCCTGTGGGGTGAGGCCGAGGCTGGCAGGGCACAGCCTGGAAAAGGAGCAGTTCCCCTTCCGTCTCCCCAAACCCACTGGAAATGCCTGGAAATGCCTGGAAATGCCGGAAAATGCCTGGAAATGGGGTTGGTTTTTGTTGCTCTTGGTGCCGTGTCCAAACACCAGGGCAGCAAGCGTTGGTGGGGGTGCAGAAGGACAGCAAAGATCCCACAGATCCATAGGGAAAAGCTTCCCCAAAAAAGGAGAGAGCTCGTGCCCCTTGCGCCCTGTGCCCCAGGGAGGAGGCGCAGTGGGATCCTGAGGCTCTGGGCACCCTTTCACTGCTGCTTTCTCCAACTGAAGCCCCAAATGAAGTTTTTCCCAGCCCATCCATTTGCCAGGACAGCTCCTGGGCTACAAATCAATGCAACACCGCATCTTATTTGCTCTGCAGCCAGCTGAGCAAAACAATGTAGCACCAACAGAGACATGAATCTCCTTCATTTATCTTCGCGCTAGAAAAATTTCAAGGCTGGAGCTTTTTTTCTGGCTCCCTGGCAGCACTGTCAGGAGCGTGACGTGTTAGGAATGGCTGGATGGGGGCTCAGGATTTGTTTTCTCTGTGATTTCCTCGCTCTAAATTGCAGCTTTACTCACACATGTCCCCAGGTGCCGCAGACAAATGTTTGACCAACAGCTTAGGGCAGGATATGAGGATCAGTCTTGGATCCCCGCTCTGAGGGAGGCTGCAGGGGAGATGGAATCATAAATATCCTTAAGGGGAAATGCCTGTGCAAGACCCCAGGGGCGAGGATTGGCTTTTGGGGACTCGGGATTTGTTCCCCCAAGGCACTTGGAGGGTGCAGGGTTGAGTTTCCCTGGGGGAGTGAGGCCAATTCCCTGCCCCTGAGCAGAGCTGCTGGAGCCGCAGTTCTCCCTCTCCCTGCTGCACCTCACCCCAAAAATCCCACTGGACGATCCCTTCCTGACAGCACCTTTTGGGATTGCAACCACGGGTATTTCCTGGAGGGTTTTGCTGCTCCCCTGAGCTCCCTCCCTCGTGGAGGGGTTGCCCAGACCCCATCCCACCACTCCCCCAGCACGGGAGCGAGCAGAGTCCTGGCTGACCCTTCCCAAAGCTCTCAGTGCTCAACCAGAGCAGTGAAACCCCAAAGAACCCCATCAGGGACCCCACAGTCCTCACGGGTGGGAGCAGAGCCTCCAGTTCCCAGGAAACACCAAACACAGGTCCCCACATCTCCGTCCTGCCCCTCACAGCAGCTGCTGCCGCTGTCTCAGCAGAGATTTCGAGCAGCAGAGACTTCTGTTCATTTCTGAAAGCGCCCGGCGAGCTCCGTGCTCTCCGCAGGAGTGGAACTCGGCAGGGCAGAGCATGGCGGAAAAATCCCTGCTCCTGCTCTGGGAGCCAAGCCCTGGGAGCTGCAGCCAGCACCAGGATGCTCGAGATGAGCCTGAGAGGGGAAACATGGGATGAACCTGCCCAGGGATGCCCAGGATGCGCAAGCCCGAGGATTTGAGGCATCACGCTGTCCCCTGCATCACCAGCTCATCACACTCCCGAACTCTGGAAGTTCCCGATGCTCTCCGAGGCACAGCCGTGAGAGGGGAAGGATGTGAGAGCTGCCGGAGCCACAGATCACCGGGGAACTGCTGACAAAGTGCGCTGGCTTCGCCCTTAATGGCTTTTAAATCACGGAGGTTCAACAGGAAAAAAACAACCCCTAATGTTTACTCACACTTGCGCAGCTCCTCATTTGCATATAATTGCTTCCTGTCACAACACTCCCTCCAGAGCCCCTTCATCCCGGCGATCAGAGGAGCCCTGTGCAGGGAATGCCAGGAATAAATCCTGGGATGCCTCAGGAGCCGTGGCCGTGTCCTGTGGCGGAGCAGGGACAGCGACAGGGACATCCCAGCAAGGGATTCATTACAGAGAGGAGCACAGGTGAAAAAATGAGGCAGGTGACAACACGGGTTTCCCTTTGGATTGAGATTTATCAATCCTGGGAACGCTGGGGACGCTCACTGCCAGCACTGAGCACAGCTCCCTCCTGCAGGCCTCTTTTATCCCTTAACACACAAACCCCTGTCGCTTGTCTTCCAAAGCAATTTAAAAGACCCCAATAATCCTAGAATGGTTTGGGAGAAGGAATCCCTCCCCAGAGTTGGGTTTGAGGTGGGACATGGATGGTGTGGGATGGCTCAGGGGGTCCAGGTTGTCCCCACAGCCCCAGGTGCCCGGGGACAGCAGGAAGGAAGCGCTGGCGCTCCCTGTGCCTGTCCTACTTTCCTGCTCATCCGACGGCACCGCTGATGCACTCACGATGCATTTTTTAAAAACCTACATCTGTCTGGAGGATTTAACTCCAGAGACACTTTCTGAGGACGATGCTGGAGATGTTGGAAAACATGATTTCCAGGGAGGGCTGCGAACCAGCTGAAACCAGCCCTCTGTGGGTCTCTGAAGCTCTTAATTAGACAAGAATTAACACCCTGGGAAACATTTGATTCCTAACAAGGGCACAGCTCCCTTTCACTGGGATTGGCATCCCTTGGACTCCTCAAGTTTTACATCATCCTCCAGTGCACAGATCTGCTTCCCCACTTGTCCTGGCGTCACCTGCCTGTGCCAAAAGTCTCTCTCCATCTCTTTCAATCAGCTTTTTGTAAGTTCTGAAAAGCCCCAATGAGGTTTTTAGAGCATTTCTTGAGCCAAGTGCGAGGTTCTCTGTGTGTTGTCTCTTCCAGCATTCCTCCAGTTCAGGGGAGGCACTCCAGCATTCCCCAGGCTCCAGCGTTTCTCCTGACAGGCCACTGGATAAGCAGAGACCATGAAATTTTAACGGAGCTCTGTGTTTTCCAAGGCACGCTCCGGTTGGGCAGAGCAGGAGGAGGGCACGGCGGATGGGCTGACGAGACACAAAGAAGGGAGCAGATTTCAGCTGCCATGCTCGAGGAGGTTGAGACGAGCTAATTAAGCTCTTAGGAGGGGAAAAGTGCCCTATATTTTGTTTTATTCCACTTTCTTTTTCCTCTTCCCGAGTCCCACGCTCTCCCCTCGCAGACGTCATTGCGGGCAGGCACATGTGTCAGCTCCAATGATTTATTCAGGAGCCACATCGGCTCTGCCTTCCACTCCAGCGAGCAGAAATTTCAATATTTCATATGGAAATCTCCAGCTCTCTGTCCCCATTTCTGCCTCAAGCTGCTGCTCCTCTCTGGGGTGCAAAGACAGGGTGGGTGCTGCTGCTCCAAAGTTTTTCCCAAGTTTTCTGGATGCTGTTGAATCTCTCCCTCCTCCATCCAGCAGTGTGACAAACCCGGGCTGGCACTGTGTCCCCTGCCAGTGCCACCAGCCCTGGCTGTGCCCGGGGTTCATCCATGAGCCTGGAATTCACCAGGATTTACCCATTCATGACCCTTTTGTTCAGCCCTTGGGTAAAGAAGTCCCTTCCTGGAGAATGAAGAGTTCCTGCCTGGAATTCACCAGGATTTACCTGTTAATGACCCTTTTTTTCAGCCCCTGGCTAAAGAAATCCCTTCCTGGAGCTGTAAAGGCCCTTTCCAGAGCAGGTGCAAGGAACAAGGTTTTGTCTTTTCCTGCAAGGATTTGCTTTGTGCCAGGAAAACCATGCCTGGGATTTGAGGGATGCCGAAAGCTCTGCATTCCCAAAGCTTCCAGGGGCTGGCACCTGCAACACTGAGCTGGGCACTGGTGCCACCACCAGTGGCATTTCCCTGCCAAAAGATGCAGCAGCTGCCACGGGCTGGTTTTGGGATTGAAAAGTGCCCCGAGGAACGAGGCAGAGCAGCAGTTCCAGCCTGATACCTGCTAGGGAGAGGGTGCAAGTGTTAATTAATATTATTCTCCATTCAATTAATATTATTCTCCATGAATGGTTTTAATCAGCCTTGCAGAAACACTTGGCAGTGGTGCTGCATTTCCAGGGATGAGCTGCCCTAAATCCACCCAAACTTTGGGAGGAGAAACGGGATGGAGAGGTCAGGGGTTGCTGGGACAGGCTGGTTTCTGTCCTGGAAACCAGCACAGAGCCTGGCCCTGCTGCTGGTGCCGGCCCAGAGGGAGCAGAGGGGCTGAGACATCTCCCTTCTTAGGCTGAAATTTGGGGACTCTCTCATTTTGAGAGCTGCAATACTCAGAAAATAAATCTCTTTTCCAAGCTTGCTCCAGCTTTGGAGCTGCTTGGCAATTTTTCACTTTTTGAACCAAATTTGGGGTTCGGTTGGAATGAGGGATGTGAATCGGCTCGATCAGAGCAGGAGGTTCATCCAACTGCTGTTATCCCATGGAATATCTCAGGGATAAGAGGGAGCAGCACGTGCAGAGTGTGAGGATGCTCTGGCACGCAGCTGATTCCTGCTCTGCACTCCCATCCCACTGCATCCCACAGCATCCATATGGAACAGGGCCCCCAGCGAGGGAGATGAGAGCCACCAGAAAGCGATGGTTCAGTTGGAGAGAATAAAGGAAACAAGCGAGATGATAAATTCATTCCAAGAGGGGGGAACAACCCGTGTCTTTTACTGCTCTCCCAACAAAAATATAAAACACAAACAAATCAAAGGGCTGGAAGTGCTTCCAGTCTGCGACATGACCTGACTGAGCAAGAGGCTTTAATGTGGAGGGAGCTCCCAGGAGGATTAAACCGCTGATAATAAATTATTGAGAAATATTAGGTGGCGAATGGGCCCCACGCCGGATTGATTCACAGCGACATCCGCGAGGAACAAACGGAAAAACGCAAAAAAAACCCCTCAAAGCAAAGCAAAGCTGTGAGTTTGAGTTGAGAAAAATGGAGTGAAAGCAGCCCCCAAAGGCTGTTCTGGGGTGCAAAAGGGATTTGGGAGAGGTTTCACATGGAGGGTCTGCAAATCCACCGAGGGCAGCACCAGTTTTCCTCTGGATTCTCAGTTTGGCTGGAAAACTTCTCAGGTGCCCGTGGTGCCATGCACATCCTGGAGGCAGGAATATCCTGGGATTGACCCTGCCTGCTGGAATGAAGGGAACAAAGGAGCCAGACACAGCCATTAAAGGCAGCTCAATGGATTTAATTTAATATTTTTTTTCTGTTAATGCTATTAATCACCACAGGCACACGTCAGGAGCCTGATGCATATTTAAACCGGGCCAGGAGCCAGTGATTTCTCCTATGCAATTTCCTAATGTTAATAATGTTTCCATTAACCATATTCAGGGAATTTGCCATTTTTTGTCCCCTTCTGGCCCCTACTTTTTACTTTTAATTATGACCCAGTGTCAGCTATTGAATAGGTCGGTGCATTTGAAGCATCTGCAAAGATTTCTTTTTAATAATGCAATTTCTTGGCTGTAATAGCCCTGTAACAGGAGTAATTAATGAGCCACACATCCAGCGTGCTCTCAGAGGCTGCCCATCCATCCACAGCAAAATTTGCCGGTGGAAAAGGTGCTCCAAACCGGGAGAGATCCAGGAAAAATCCAACAGGGACTGCTGCTACCCCATTCTTTGGAAGAGCAGAGTTGGGGGCCACTAGATCTTCCTTGAAGCTGCAAAGGGGGAAGGGAGGGGGGGTCTGAGGCCACTTTCACAACCCCCAAACACTCCAAAAATTCAGTGTCAAGGCAAAGTGGCCACAGAAAAAGTTCAGGAGGTGACTCCTCAGAGCAGGATTTCTGGTTTATTTTGTAAGGATGTGGCAGCCCATTGCGCTGACAGGATGCAGGAATTCCACCTGCCCCTTTGCTACCGAGAAAAACATCCAGGAAAGCAAGAAAGGTGCAAAGGGAAAGGTCTGGGGAGCTGGAGGGTGCAGGGGGGGTTTGGGAGATGGGGCTGGGAGTTGCCAGCAGTGAATTCCCTGTGGGATCACGCCCTCCTTCCCTGCTTCCCCCTTTCTCTCCTGCCGTGTGAGAGCCCATCAGAGCAGCTGCAGGTCTGAGCAGAGGAGAGGCTCAGGTTGTGTGGGAGAGGAAATAAAGCATTTAAAAAGTGGTTCGGGTTTGGAGCTCTCCGTGGCGTTAATAACCCAATCCCAGCCCCACTTCCCGCTGGAGGAGCTGGCTCTGCCCACTGTGGTGCAGGAGCTGCAGGAGCAGTTTTGGGGGTGATAACCCCTGGGGAATCAGCCAAGGCTGGTGTTGTCATTGTCACCAGAGTCACCAACCAGGAGGACGCCAACACACCTGAGCTGCTGCTTTCCCCAGCACCGAGCCCACAGCGGTGCCTGGAAACGCTGCCATCCCTCCTGCCAGCCCTGATCCCACTGACGGGTGGGGAAACGCTGACAAAACACGGTAAAAACCCTGGTAAAACACATCAGCTGTGGGGACAGGCCAGGAGAGAGGCAGAGCATCCCACTGAGTGCCACATCCCACTGCTCCCTGCATCCCACCAGGCGCCTGCATCCCACCATCCCCAGCACCCAGCCCCCTTCCGTGGGGCTGATGGAACACGACAGCGAACGTAAAATTAGGCTTTGGGGAGCTAAACGGGGCTTTTGCAGCAGAGAGCCATGAATCAGCCTCCTTGTTGGGAGCTATTAGTGTCTCCCTTGCCCTACTTTCCCGTGCTCCGTGCAGAATTCCGTGGCTGGATGTGTGTTACTAAACCAAAAAGGACATTAATAAATAAGGAACGATGCAGTCCCCCCCACCCGGCTTAAAAAGGAGCTGGGTTTGCAGGGCCGAGGTGTGTCATAAAATCCATCCCCACCCCCTTGTCCTTCCCCCTCTGTCCTCTGAGCCACAGCCCCGTCCCCAGCAGGGCCAGGGCTCCTCTTGATGAGGAATTGGGATGAATGAGGCAATTAGCTGCAGCAGTGCCTCGGAGATGCCATCGCTCTGCTGCTGCCCCAATGCACTTATCTAATAAATGTTTGCAGGAATTTAAGTGTCACCAGCAGCAGTGACGGCGTGGGGATGGCTGGGGAGGTGCTGCAGGAAGCTGCTGCCTCTCCCAGTGCCACAGTGGGGACAGGGTGAAAGTCTCCTCTGCCAGGGAGGATGGAGAGGCTGATTCTGGGTGGCACATGGGACATCCCATGGCATCCCCGTTTATCTGAAACACAGGAAAAGTGTCGGGCGCTCTCTTCCTTCTAGAAACCAAAATTCCTAGGGGAAATGTTGAGCCATAAGATAAAAAATCCCCACACTGCACGGTGCCCACGGAGCTGCCCACACCCCCGAGGCCCCTCCTTCACCCTGGCAGCATCCAAGGCACGGGATGAGGAGAGCAGGGGGATAAATCCCACCCTCACCCAGCATCTGGCTCTGCTCGTGGCTGATATTAAAAAGAGAGTGAGAAGGGAAATGAAGAGAGGCCTGAGAAGCTTGAAAGGTAATTAAGGTAAAACTCGTTAATATTTCAAGGCAGTGCTGCGCCTATTACAGCAAAAGGCCTGGCTGGAGCCAGGGAAGTGACGGGAAGAGCTTGTCTCGTTGCATAACGGCACATTATGGGATCAAAGCAATAAAACTTAAGCAACCCGCTGAAAACCCTTCCAGGGTGAGGGGGGAAAAGCCTCTGGAAAAGCCTGGGAGAGCAGAAAATAAAAAAGCTGCCAGTTCTTGTTAGACATGAATAATCAGGGAGAAAAATTCCCTGCGATCCTCTCAGGACTTCGCTAAGTGCCCTCCAGTGCGGGGAAGAAGCTGCTGCTCCTGGGCTGGGATGATTTTGGGGGCCACGGGGAAGGAGCTCAGGCCTGGGGGTGGGCAGAGCCATGGGGACAGGCCAGCGGCTCCTTGGGACCCTCTCCAGCGTCCCCCTCGGGTGAGGATGGGGCAGCACAGCCCCGAGCAGGCTCAGAGGGGCTGGGCTGAACAGCGGGCGTGGAAGGGCTCAGTTATTGAGCAGGGTTGGAGGGGCTGGGCTGATTATTGGGGTTGGGGGAACTCGGTTGATTATCGAGGTTGGAGGGGCTCAAGTTAATTATCAGGATTGGAGAAGCTCGGCTAATTATCTCTCGCAGTCATTGTTATTCCGGCGGCAGCGGGGAGGGCGGCTCGGCTCTCCAGAGCGGCTCCAGCTCCGGTTTCATCTCCACCAGGAGGGGAGGGGAAAATGGGGCTTTTTCCTCTGCTTGAAAATTTTCCGGCAATCCCCCAGGCACGGGCTGATTGCTGCTCCAACACCCTCGGGAGGGGAGGTGGCAGCAGGTCCTGGGGGTCCCCAGTCCCTGTCTGAGCCCGCCCTGTCCCTCACCAGGGAAAGCCCATCCTTTGAGGGAAGCAGGAAATCCCAGGAAAGCTCAGTGCCTTGGGTTTCCCAGGATCCCAGCTGGACCTGAGGGCAGCAGAAAGTCCCACAGAAGGGTTGGGGCTGGAAACAGAGCCTGGAACCTCCTGGGATGGGGATTCCCAAAGCTCCTGTGGATGCGGGCTGTCCTCCAATATTGGACCAGCAGCTGTGAGAGCAGGGAGCTGGTGAGGTGAGGAGTGGATTCCAGCACTCCCGTGCTCTGCTCCCCGGTAATTAACATCCCAGATTTGCCAGGAACACAGCAGCAAACGTTTGCCTCTCAAACAAACCAAATCAATACAAATCCCCCAAATTTCACATCTCCGTGCCAGGGCCTCGCTGCAGATGGGCCGGGGCTGAGGGATGCCCACATCCATCCTGCCACAGCCAGGCGATGTGCAGAGCTGTGAATTCCCAACGTGCCTTGATTTATTGATGCCAGAGATCTCCACTCTCCTCCTCTGCGGTTTCTCCGAGCGGAATGATTCCCAAATTAAATTGCGGCATTTTTCCCGAGCACCCGCTCCCTTGAATGCACAAGGCGAGGAAAAGAACAGAGTTGCAGTGGAGGAATTACAGGATGGGGAGTTTATTTGTGTTTATTTGTGCTTTAAAACAAGGGGCTGGGGCTCTCCCTGCTCAGGAAAACAGCACAGAGCTGTGAGGAGAGAAATCTGGGAGGCAACCAGGCAGACTTGGAAGGGGCTGTGGACAGGAGAACTCCTCAGGAATGGGAAGAAATTTAAAATACATTGAAAAGATACAACGCAGCTTTAAGGGCTGGCAAAGGGGAGTGTGACGGAATTGAGGGATTTTAGGGAGCCAGGAGCAGTCCAGGAGGGGAAGCCCTTTCAGGATCTCCTTTCTAAGAGGATGAAGGTTCCAACCTCGCTGGCCTTGCCAAAAGCAGGGAGCTCATTTTCCTGCTGCACTGGAAATGACACCCGGAATATTCTACTTGGATCCCTCCAGCCTCTGCAAAAAACCAATTTCCCTTGTGCCAGCAAAACTGTGTTTTATTAACAGCAATTTGAGCTCTCCGATAAATCCCGGCCAGGAATAATTCCCTGGAAAATGGCATGTCTGCATTGTTACTGCCTCCCTGCTCCTTGCTCGGAACCATTTAGGACAATACTGACTTGACGGAGTCCATTAAGCAGGATATTCTGGGATGTGCCACAACTGCTGTTGTTAAACCTGCTGGGGGCTGCTCGTTTCCTGGGCAATGGTCCCGAGGAGCAGGAGCAGCCAAGAGGATTCCCATGCATCCATCCATCCATCCACCCATCCATCCATCCATCCATCCATCCACCCATCCATCCATCCACCCACCCATCCATCCATCCACCCATCCATCCATCCCGGGTGACAGCGCCTCGTTCGTGGGCTGGACGCTGCTCCCGCTGTCCCTGAGTGTCCCAGTCTCAGGAAAATGTAGAAAAATCAGAGCTGAGTTTAGCAGTGAGAGGCTGGGGCGGAGGCCAGGGAGGTGGGAACTGTGTGGAATCATGGAATCATGATTTGAGTTGGAAGGACGTTAAAATTCACCGCATTCCACCCCCTGCCATGGGCAGGGACACCTTCCACTGTCCCAGGGTGCTCCAAGCCCCATCCAACCTGGCCTTGGACACTTCCAGAGATCCAGGGGCAGCCACAGCTTCTCTGGGAACCGTGTGCCAGGGCCTCCCCACCCTCACAGCCAGGAATTCCTTCCTAATCCAAACCCACTCCTTCAGTTTGAAGCATCACTGGGACCCCGCAGCAGCCCAAGCATCAGGCAGGCAGGGGGATGTGGCAAAAGCTCCTGGGTCACCCCAAGGGTGCTTCAGGTAGAGGAAAACTGCTGCCAAAGTGAAGATTTCCACTTGTCCCTTTGCAAGCTGAAGGTTCAGGGCAGGAGAGTCACTGCCTTGTGCAGGGGAGAGCACAGCCAGGGCAGGACTCTCACTCCTACTCCACATCCAGATGGTTCCCCCTTCCCTTCCCGGGATGGGTGTGAGCCCCTGGATGGATCCAGGCTTGTGGGAGGCGCCTGCTGCTGCCCAGCCCATCCCCAGGCACGGCAGCAGCGCTGCCAGGAGCACACACCAGCAGCGCCCATCGATCTTTTTTTAATTTGAAGAACGAACAGTTTCCAGGAACTGCTCCAAAGTTAGAAACAATATGATGCTGCTGGTGAATAAGTCATGAGGGCTGGAGCCTAAATCTACATATTTATGTGCACACTCCCTCATCCAGGGGGATGATTTATATAATTTATACAAGTGAGAGCACTCCCATGCCAAAGCGCGGCTCTGCCAACGGTGCCGCTCTCCCCAGGCTGGCCTGTGCCCCACAAAAGCCAAGCTGCCGCCCCAAATTCCTGCTGCAAGGCTGGCACTGACCCCCCAGCCTCGACCCACTGCTCAGGTGGTTTTTGGGACACACGGTCCTGCCCTCAAATCCATGTTTTCCACCTCCCACTTCTGCCAAAGCCGCCAACCAGAGCTCTCTTATTAGAGAAACTGAAAATATTGCCAGGCAATGATATCTCAGAGCGGGGAAGTCAGCAGGGATCTATTTTCATACAGTTTCCATATCAACACTTATTATTTTTTTCCCCTTTTTTTGCTTTTTTAATTATTGAACGTTTCCGCTTCAAGAAGCTCCCCCGTTCTCGGGGGGGGGTTGTGGGAAAATTATATTAAAATAGGCCTTTTGCTAATCTCTGCCTTTTAATGTGTGGAGGAGCTGCACAGTTTTCCTTGGGAGAGCTGGATCCCAGAAACATCAGAAAGTCTCGTGTGCCCCCAGGGTCTGCCTGCCACCTCCCCGCTACGAGAGCAAGCGAACCTGATTAAATTGTGAAATTGCAACCGGCACTTTTCCTTTCTTTTTCCCTTTTCTCACTCAGGGCTCGGCTGTGCCTTTAATTACCGCCTTCAATTACGTGTCACTTCAAGGCCCGAGCCCCGCTTTTGAAAACCCTTTTTGCTTCAGACAAGGGGAAAAAAAAAACAAAAACCTGTGCAAAACGTCGGAGGATGGTTCAGGTGTGGAACCCCAGGGTCGAGCTTAACTTAAACCCGTGCTTGAGCGCTTAAGTGAAGAGCTTTGCAAGGCTCAGGGCATCGCTGTGCCTCAGTTTCCCCAACCACCCACAGCAGGCTCTGCCCCTGGGGCTGGCTTGGTCCTTTTCTTTAGGATGGGGCCACTGGAATCACCACTGCCCTGCCAGGACACGGCCAAAGCCTCTCAGTGCCCTGCAGGGACCCCGTTTTGGGGTACACAGAGCCCCCAGCCCCTCCTGCTGGGGGAGGAGATCCTCTCTCCTCTCACCCCAGCAGCAGAAATGCTCCCAAAGGCTTTTCCCCCCTCCCCAGTGCGAAGGTCAGCCCGCGGGAAGGGAGTTTAAAGTCTTTTCCTGGGGAAAAGCTTCCCGAGAGGCGGCTCCCCGGGCAGGAGAGGTCTCACCCCGATCGCAGGAACACCGAGGGCTCGGCTGGAGATCAAACGCCTTCGCTGGCCGCGTTCAAAGGCGGCCGGGGCAGCGCTAAGAGCCGGGGCTGCCTCTCGCAGCACGGAGCCTCCTCCTCTCCTCCTTCCTCCTGAATGCCTCCGGGCTTTCATGTCTGCGGCAGTGCCCCCTCCCCGGCCAGGAAAATCCAAAAATGGAATTAAAACCACTCCGAGACGCTCGTGCCGGTGAGGCAGTCCTGCGCGGAGGAGAGGATGGGGGAAAGGGCTTTTGGGGTAGCTCTCACCGCTTCCCTTCCTGGGGTGCTGAGCAGCGAAGAGTTGAGGGACCATCCCGAGGCAATTCCCGCACTGGAGAGGTGCAGGAAGCTCCTGGGTGAGGTGTGACTGTCCCCTGTGCCGGCTGTGAGCACAGCCAGTGCCTGCAGGGAATCTGCCCCTGATGCTCCTGAGGTCTCCTCGGCTCCCTGTGGGAGTGGGAGATGGGCTCTCCGTCCCAAGCACCTTCCCGTATTTCCTCTGGAAAGCTCAACCCTCCCGACCCACCTCCCTGGTTTTGGGTGTTGCAGGTGAGCAGATTCCACCTGCTCTGTCTCTTTCTGTGAGATCTGGGGGGGAAAAAAGAAGGAAAAAACTTGTGCAAGGAGCGGAGAGGAAGTGTTTCCTGGTGAGGAGTCCTTTGTGGCAAGGGAGGAAGGGGAGCTGCAAGGATCAGCACAGACATGAAAATTAAGAGTCAGGAGTAATTAAAAGAGCCTGGACCACCTCTTAGCCCCAGAGGAACCCCTGATAATGCTGTGGGTGCTCATTAAAGAGATCTAATTAGGACTCTGAAGCCTCTGATGAGCCACTCCACATCCCCAGCATCACAATCTCCACATGGAGGAGAGGCAGGAGAGGCAAATCCCTGCACAGCCCAAATCCTGCAAGGGCCTGCCCAGCCCCTCAAAAAGAGAGTAGGGTTAGATGGGATACTGGGGAGAAATCCTTCCCTGTGAGGGTGGGGAGGCCCTGGCACAGGTTCCCAAAGAAGCTGTGGCTGCCCCTGGATCCCTGGAAGTGTCCAAGGCCAGGTTGGATGGGGCTTGGAGCAGCCTGGGACAGTGGAAGGTGTCCCTGCCCATGGCAGGGGTGGCACTGGATGGGTTTTAATGTCCCTTCCAACCCAAACCATTCCATGATTCCATGATTAACTCTGAGGGCAGCCCAGCCCTGCCAGGATTCCCAGAAATAATTGCTCACCCCCCAGCTGGCCGTGACCCTTGGGCAGCCGAAAACAGGCACCACAAAGATGGGATGAATTGTTTGAACACACGCTGAAAACCCTTGGGTGAGCTGGAACTCAACAGGGTGTTGTGAGGCCTAATTAATTTGTGTCCAATAGCACTTTGAGGGTGTCAGATGAAAGAGGTTATTATAGGATGGCACAGAGATCCTTTATCCCACAAGCTGGAAGCGGGAACAGCCCCGGCCATGCTCCCACTTTAAAGAGCACGGGCTATTAGCACAAAGCTCGCTGATGAATAGCAGCTATTTTATTTTTTCGTGTTGTGGAAATGATGCTGCATCTTCTGGTGATGACACATTGTCCTGGCACAAGAGGACAGGGAGGAGGAGGAGGAGAAGCTCCTGGTGAAAAACAGGGAGCTAATTATTCCTTCCTAAAGCCTGCAATGAGTTTGGACCCAAATGTCCCTTTCCCTGCGATGCCCCTGGCAGAGTTTGCCTCTGATCCAGCATCCCCCTGAGCTGATTTAGGGTGTCGGGGGTCTCCTAACACTGCAGTTGTTTGAGGAGGGAGAAAAGGATCCATCAAAAGGCGAGGGGAAGTTTGAGGGGTTCTGCCTCACCAGATTGGGCAGCCCAAGGGAGCCAGGCTCACATCCCTCCCCACAGAGTCCCAGGATCTCCTGAGCTCCCCCAGCCCCTCCTCTGAGAGCCCCATCCCCATCTCCTCCGCTGGGGTTTTGGAGCAGGAAGCTATTTTGGGTACCCTGGGACAGTGGGTGCCACCACTCAGGAGATCTCAGTGAATGGCCAGAAATTGGGATTTTTCTGCTGGGATAGGAAAATGGGTTAGAAATCAGCCCCAGTTGCAGGTGCTGAGTGGTTTCTTCTCTGCCTCCTTCCTCAAGCCACTGAGGGCAGGATCAGGCCCTTTCACATCACACTTCATGGCTGTAGATTTAGGGAATTACAACCTGCAGGATGAATTCCGTCCCAATCCCCCTCAGAAAACCCCCTGGGGAATTAAACACACCCCCACACCAGCCCAAAGCATGCACAGCCCCCCTTGCTGTGCTTGGAGGCATCAGCAGCATCCTCCTGGAGGAGGAACAAAGAATTTGGGTGCAGAGGAGCCACCCAGGGACAAGGACAGGGACAGGAGGCACCGAGGGGTGGGAGCTGCGCAGGTTTCCTGCTGCTCTTCTGCTGCAGTGGTAGCAGGGTTTGTTTAATCGCAGCTCCACGGCAGAGATAATTTGTAGGTATGAAAGTCGTCCTGGTGGGCGTTCGTTTTTGTTGGCTGTTTGTGTGAACAGGCTGAGTTCCTCCTCCCAGGCTGAGTTTCTCCTCCCAGGCTGAGTTCCTCCTCCCAGGCTGATGCTTCCCAGCTGCCGACACACCACAGGGAAGGCACCGATCCAGCTGGGAACACCCCTGCCCCACAGAGTCCACAGGCAGCTCGGGGATGGATCCTCCTGCTGCTGCTGTGCCAGCGGGAAAAGCTCCCCCGAGGGCACGACTTGCTGGTGCCCACTTTTATTTGTAGGATGGGGGATTTGGCTGCTCGGAGCCCCCCGGCACCCCACGGCGTGGGTTCCTGAGTGGGGAGATCTGGTGGATGCAGTTGCCATGGAAAATTAAAACCCCTGTCAAGATGCAGAGGGAGCTAATGAAATAATTGACAAGTAGCAAACACACAAAAAAAGGAGGATTGTTGTGGGGCTTCTGCTCTGTTGTCCAAGCTGTGGAGAGGAACTGACCCTGAAAGCAAAGAGATGGAAAAAGCAGGGAAATAAACCCCACCTAAATCTGAGCTGGGGCTGTGATTGTCTGAGTTTCGTTTTGCTTTCTGTCCAAAAAGCAGAAATGATAACTCCAGGACACAGAGGAAGCAAGAACACAGCTCCCTCCTGACCCAGTTGGCAGGGCAAGTGGTGAGGGACAGGCAGCCCTTGCTCCTCCAGGATGGGCCCACGGGATGGAGGGTCCATGTGGCTCCACAGGACCTTCAGCCACAGCTGGGACAGGGCATCTGCAATGGTCCATGCAGCTGAAGACTGGGGGGGACACTGGGAGGGGACACTGGGAGGGGACACTCTGTGGGGAGCACTGCATTGCTCTGAGACACTTTCACAGAAAGATCGGTTTTAGAAATCACCAACATCCCCATGGCAAAAAGGCACCCACAGGAACACCAAGCGCCTCTGTGGGGTCTCAGTGCCAGCCCTGAGCAGGGCTCTAGCTGGGCACCCCATTCCCCTGCCAGCAGAAGGCTCCTTCCCACCCTGCCACGAAGCACAGCACCAGATATATCTCTGCACCAATTTATGCAGCATGGCAATGTGCTCCCTCCGTCTCCCCGAGACACCAGTTGGCAGATCTGTGCTGTGAATGTCACAGCAGTCTTTCATAATAACTTCTCCCACCATCCCATCAAGTGCAGGGAGATGGGAGTACCATCTGCCGGGAGCTGAGCGCATCCCTCCCTCGCCAGAGAAACCCTGACACCCTTCCCTGGGCCCACTCAGCCTCTCTCGGGGTGTAACAGCCACGCTTGAGTCTCCCAAGTTTCTCCTTGGGAGGCAAACAGGTCCTTTTTGTCCCCCCCCCATGTCTGCAGTGATGGTCCTGGGGGTGAGGGGGTGAGCAGGTCTTAAAGCAGCTCCTCGTGGGTGTTTTTAGCCCTCAGCCCTAAGACCATCTCCCAGGGAACAGCATCAATGGGATTGTCTCCGTCTACAAGACTCCTTCCCTAAAACAAGGAGCGGAAGCACTTGGAGCTGTCAGGGATAAAAGACATCATAATCTGATTTTCTCAGGCAGGAGCGTGTCACTCTCCAAGAGACAAAGATCTGATCTCTGCCAGAGCCAGCAGCCTCTGGGACAGGGGAGCCACAAACGGGCAGTGCCAGGGAGAGCTGGATCACCTGGAGAGGATCCCAGCCCCGAGCCTGTTGCCACTTGAGGCTGCACCTCCAGCCCGTGTCACCTCCCAGGCCATGTCCCCAGGGTCCAGCAGAGGGAAGGGAAGGGTCTGAACCAGCAGTAGCCAAGGGTTTATCCCAGCTTCGAAAGGCAGACAGGGAGGGAGCAGCAAGAGGAACGGGGTATCTCCATCCACAGCTGTTGATATAAGGAAAACCAGGCTTCCAAACGCTTTTCAAAGCTGATTCAAAAGTGTTTCTTGAAGCAAACACTTGAGCAGGGATCTTTGCAGGAGCACTGGGCATCACTGGGGTGGCAAAGCAGCAGCAGCAAGGCCGTTTATACCTGTGTGTGCACAGGGGGTGGGAAGAGTCAGGGCTGGAGTGGCAATTAGTGCAGGAGAGAAAAATCTCAGGGCACTCCAACACAATTTTGTTGATGCTGTTGTGCTCAGCGTGAGCTGGGAAAGGCCAGCGTGGTCCTTGCCCCTGAGGAGCGAACGGTTTCAGCACTTGGATAATGAGAAAAAGTGTTTTCTGAGGGAAAAGAAGTGAAATGCTTTTCCTCTCGTGAGGCACTTGCTTTCTTTAAGCTGCTTGCAACACTTTTCATAATTAAAATGCCTCCATAACGTCACCCGGTGCTTTTTGATGCTTGCTCTTTGATTTGGATCAATGAAAATGTCCTGGGAGCTTATGGCAACAGCCTCGCTCAGCATTTTCTTCACTTGAAAGAAACCCAGGAAGAAAAAACATTTGTGGCTCTGCAAGAAGAAGGATTTTCCAAAAGGGCTATTCCACACCGTGGAAAAAAAAAAGAGAGCGATAATAACCTCACTCCTGAGTTTCCATCAAGGCTGATTTGCATAATCAACTCTAAAATTAGTTGTTGTTCTGTCCTTTAGGGCATGTTGCAAAGGGAACCTGGTGAGAGCAGAGCTTTGCCCAGGGCAAGCTGGGTCCGCTCGGGGATGTCCCCAGGTCCCCAGTATGCAGCCACAGGTCCCTGGCAGAACCAGGGACCCCAAGCCCTGAATGCAGCCAAAGCCTGGCACGCCCAGGCACTCCCACAGTGCCCAGAGCGATGATAAGAACCGTTAGATTTGGATTTGCCTTGAAAACGCACTCGAATCAAACCTTATTGGATTAGCACTGCAATCTGAGCGCTGCCGGAACAGGGAGCTGCCACCTCCAAGCCCTCCTGGCTTTTCAGCTGGGCTCTCTTTGGCATGTGCCCGTCTCCCACCCGCAGCAATTGTGCTCAGAAGTGAATAATTATGAAAAGGGACTTCGATGCCAAAGCAAAAAAGAAAATAACTCAACTCCAGCCCCCAAACCGGCGCAGCCAGAGCCACGCTCACGCTCCGGCACGCTCGGCTACACGAGGAGTTTATTTTTTTTCCCCCCTCTCAACAAAATGTCAAAAATGTACTTAATGAGAAGTTCTCCACTTACAAATGAAGCAGTAATCTGTCAGAAGGGAAAATCTGCTGTAAACTTAGAGCTCATCCCCTGACTCCCTGCCAGCAGCAGCGCAGCGCTGGCAGCCGGGCGGGCGGCGGGGCCGGAGTGCCACCTACAGCGGTCGGGGGGAACTGAGCCATCCCAAAGCCTGCCGCCGTCGGCTTCGGGGCTCCTTGGCAAAAAACAGGCTGGTGCTGCAGCTGGAAGGGTGGTGGGGATCGTGGCAGGGGTGCAGGGCAGGTTACCAGCAAATTAATCAGGTGTCCAACAAAAATAAGAGTTTCTCTTGCAACTCGTGCTCACAGCAGAGACTTCCAGAAATTCATGCTGCGGGGCATGAGGAGTGCCTCGTGTGGGTTCTTCACGAGGGCACAGGGCTCTGGTCCTGCTTCCATGGGCAGCACACGGCAAAACCCACCCTGGCATGGGGAGGAGGGGATCCAGTCAGAGCCACGCCGTGGCAGCTCCCAGAAAGATCTGCGGGAGAACATATGGTGTGTTTTTAAATGCACCCATAACATTTATTTAAAATACAGGCTCTAAAGCTTTCCAGTAAAGCTTAATAGGAGGAAAGCTTTCTTTGTGCTGGAATGTCTCCTATTGTTTCACTCACATCATTAGGCTCGTATTTATTTGGGTTTAGGCTAAATAAGTGGGGAGTATCGCAGGCAGAGCTGCCCAGGATTCCCCTGTCTGCAGGATCCCAAATCCAACCTGCTTAGCTCAGGGAGGCTGCCAAACCCAGCCGAGCTCACTCTGCCCTGACGCAATCCCTAAGCCATAAATGTCCCTCTGCAGCGAGGAGATGGCTCCTACAGCGAGCAGGTCCTGGAGGAGAAGAGCATCCCAGTGTGTGTCCTCCTGGCTGCCACGGGGTGGGCGGAGAGGCTGAGCTGCAGGTGGGAGCTGAGGTTCTGTGTGTACCCGAGCTGTCCTGCCCAGCCCCGCAGCTTTGGCAGCCGCATC
The DNA here is from genome assembly GCA_014706295.1 of Lycocorax pyrrhopterus obiensis. Lineage (NCBI taxonomy): Eukaryota > Metazoa > Chordata > Aves > Passeriformes > Paradisaeidae > Lycocorax > Lycocorax pyrrhopterus. The sequence continues at coordinate 8,238,088 of JACSVZ010000019.1, forward strand.
CCTCCCGTCCTGGGGATGAGTCAGGGCATGGCAGGTGGCCGGGAGCTCGAACAGGAGACAACGGTGGCATTTCAGCTCCTCCGGCCTGCCCAGGCTGCGCCCGGCGTGAACGGAACCCACCGGATTGCCGCAAGGCGCGGGGTCACCCCCGAGATCTGTCCCCTCTCCTCCGCCTTCCGCTGCGCGCTGCCAGCATCTCCCCCGGGCACTGCCGGGACATGCTCTGCCAAGGACAGAGAGGCCGGGAATAGCAGGAGACGGATTTCTCATCGCCTCAGTGCCACGGTGCCCACGGCTGGCAGAGCGATGCTGCTCCACAGGCACCTGGCGCAGAGCCTCGGGCAGGTGACAGGTGGGGGATTGTGTCCCTCGGCTCTGTCCCATCCTGCCAAGACGCTGGGAAGGGGCCACGGGGAGAGCCCAGGGCTGGCTGCAACCCCGTTCTGCCGCAGGGTTGGGGTCTGGCAGGGCCTCGGTGATGCCCAAAGGCAGCTGCACCATCTAGAGGAGAAACGGCCCCCGAACAGAGCCCGCACCCAGCAGGCACAGGGGCTACAGGAAAAGGGTGATCAGGTAGCCTGGTCATAACTGAGCTGCAAATCTTTCATAGAGGCGCTGTGTGAGTGATTTCAGGGTCTCATGAATGAGCCCAAATGGCCCATCTATCCCAGAGCATGGCAACAGGGGGGATAGGATTCACAGATCCTGTCTCTGCCTCCTTTACATGTGACTGATCTCTGCTAGCTACAAGGAACAGGGCAAAGTAGAGGGGAAGAAATAAATTAAAAATCCCCAGTCTGCAGTCAGGCTGACCACACAGCCCCGAGCTGGGAATCAACAGCCCTGAAAGCAATTTCGTCGCTCAGCTGGACCTGTATTAGTGCTCTCCCTCTGAACAGATGTGCCAGTGACACTCATGAATTACCACAGAAGAAATTCGAGTGGGTGAGGAAAAGCCCCCCCTCTTCCCACCCTGTGCTCCCGGCTCCCCCTTCCCCAGGGTGCTGAGGCCGAGCCACTGCCCAGCATCCAAACAAGTGGCAGCTTTCTGATCCCTTGCACTGGGCATGTCTCCAGACAGAGATTTTGGGGACCAAACCCTCAGGGCCATACCCACAGGTATCCAAAGGAAAAGGAGGCTGCACTCCATGGGCTGGGCTGTGCTGGCAGCACCCACCAGCCACAGATGGCCCAGCGCCCCGGGGCAGGGGCTGCCCTGTGCCACCCACCAGCTCACCCACCTCCTGCCCTGTGGCAGCTGGATGAGCCCATGCTTGGATTTGCAAGGCATGTGAGGGCCTCACCCTCCCCTGCAGCCTCACGCAGCACAAGGGGATGGGGGAGCTCCATTCCCACTGATTTCACATTTTCTATTTGCACCACTCAGGCCCCTGCCGGCTGTGCGAGTCACAAGGGAGCGCTGATCATATCCCAAACACAACCACTAACACGTCTCAGCTCTCAATCTGCCTCGTTTGCTGACACCCAGTTTTCTCCTCCTCCTCCTCCTTCTCCTCCCATCAGCTCCTCGCAGCCGGTTCCTTCCTCCCAGCACGTACGGCTCAAGCTGCTCCGGCTTTCCCGTCCCACGCAGGCACACACAGCCCGAGGTGCTGCCTCCGCACCTTCCCTTCCCCGCCCGTGGCTTTCCTGAGCCCCAGCCAAGCTGGGAAGCAGGCAGGGAAGCCTGGCCAAGGGTCAGATCCAGCCCTCGCCCTGCACAGTGTGGGATGCAGCGAGGAGAGAGCAGAAAGAAAAGGACCTCGGGTAATGGGAATGGGCTTTTTTTTCCCTCTGATTCTTCCTGGCCAGTTGGGCAGTGCCAGGAATTTGTTGAGCCACATTTTGGGTGAAGGTTTGTAGCCCCACACTGTATTCTCAGCATCTCAGTGGCCCGAGGGGTGCTGGAAGGATCAGAGGGGGTTTGGGTTATTCTCCAAGGAGCCCAAACCACTGCCAGGGGATTCAAGAACAGGATGAGGAAACAATTAAAAGGACCATCAATGCCAGCAGCGCAAGCCCTATCCAGGAGAAAGCATTTTTCTCAATGCTTACTAGGACAGGATTTGATCTCCTGCTCTATCTCCAAAGTTGTTATGGATCTGCTGTACTGGAGGCATTTGCAGTGCCCAGCCAACATTTCTCCATCACCAACAGCTCTGCAGGATGGGAGGGTGAATCCGACACTGCACTTAGTCCAAAATTCCCATCGCTGGCCATATGACACGGCCCTAAAAGACCCATGAAAAGCAGGAGGACATGTGGAGTGTGAGCAGCTGCAGCTTGCACAAAGCAGGAGTGCTCAGGGCTCCTGCCCTTCGCTTCTCGGGGCTGGGGCACTGGGAGAGCAGAACGAAGACTGGGGGAAAAGAAATACTTCAAATAACTATCAGCCTGCTTTCCAAGCACTGCTCCAACCAGCCTGAAACTGCTCCTGGGAGATCTCCTCACCCTGCAGAGCAGCAGGGAGGCTTTGGCTCTGCACGGCTGCTCTGCTGAGGGCGATTCATTCAGTGCTGCTTTGCTGGAGAAGAACCCAAGTCAAAGCATTGCACAAACCCCCAGTTCAGCGTGTTTTTTCAGTCTGATGAAAATTCAAAACAGCGGTGATCTCTGGCTTGATCCAAAACTTATTTAAGGAAGCATTTTAAGCACTGAACCAAACATGAGCTGTTTGCAAATCCTTAATCAAAGGCGCTTGTGCAAAGAGCACTTGGCAATGGCAAAGGCGTCGCTGGATGAGGCTGCGCACCCTGGCCCTGGTGGGACTGGACAGGCAGCATCCTGCGGTGGCTCTGTGGGCTCAGCCTGCTCCACAGGGACCTCGGGGACAACTCATTTCCATTGTGCTGAGCCTCAGACAGAGACTTTGAACCCCTGCCAGCTGCCCTGTTGTGAATTCACCGCAGAGAGGTTTCGCTTGTTTGCAGCCAAGAGAGTCCACGGATGCTAAAAATAGAGCACTCCTTGAAGGTGATCTGAAAAGCTGAAGATGCCTCTTAAAAACACCAGTTTAGAGCTGATGGGGGCTGGGAGAGTGCTCGGGATGGCTCTGCTGGGAATCAGGAGTTGCTCCACAGAAGGAATCCGGCAGCCTCTGCCTCAGAGGGGGCTGCAGGATGCTCCTGGGCGAGCAGCAGGTCAGGAAAAGCACTCTATAAATGCAGGATCTGGTAATTGCAGGTGGCCAAGTCCATAGCTGTGCTGGGATTCCTCAGCAGAGAGTCAGAGGAGCAGTAATGAGGGCAGCTGGAGCACGTTGTGTTTTCTTTCCCTCCCCCTGCCCCATTAAAGCCCTCAGCAACTGCAGCACAAAGTCAAAGCAGTTTCCTTTTGAAATCTAAAGTGAGTTCAGCATCTCTGTTTCACTCTGGCTTTTCTTCATGTAGCAGGGCAGGTATCTATCCCAAGGTACATCTTTGATCCTGCTCTTTAAATAGGCCATTTTAAAGCTCACAGACCCTTTTTCATCACCAGCCACCTCAGCCCATGGCACCAAATGCCCGTGTTTATATCCTGGCTCGTGGCTGGAATCAAAGTGCTGCTCTGGGAAACTCTGCACATAGTTCATTAAAAAGTAAAAAACAAAGCCTGGCTTTCTGTCCCTGGATGAATCCCCATGTGTTCAGCCGTGCTCCCAAGCCCCGAGGTGCAGGAAATATCCGAGCTGCCCCCGCACCTTGCACTCGTGGCGCTGGCAGGGCTTGGCACTGAGCATCGACACCGCGTTCCAACTGCTCATCCCAAAAGGATGATGGACAAGGTGGGAAGAGGTTGGTCCCTGCTCTGACAACACCTCAGTGACCCTGCAGAGCCAAGAGCAGTGTGAGGAGCTGCTGCTGCGAGAGGAAGAGCTGACCTCAGGAACGCAGTGAGAGGTGACCTTAAATACAAATGTGCTGCAAAACCCGGCAGGTCTGGGGCAGGAGCTGCTGCCTGTGGATGCTCATTCTGCAGCCCCGGGATGAGCAGTGAGTCTGGAGGAATCCCAGTTGGTAAAACCTGGGACAAAGCCAGCACAGAGTCCCCGTTTGGTGGCCCAGTGAACACCACAGCAACCAGTTTGCCCTTTCTGGGTAGGACCCAGAGGCGAGAGAGCATCCCAGAAAAGCCACACCAGCTCTGGCTTCTCATATTCTCCTCGAAATCCCAGGAATTGGCGGCTGAGCCGATAAGAGTCTGACACCTAATGGGCACAAGCAGAATTGTGACAAGCACAGGAGCCAGCTGGAAGTGTCCTTGTGGGAATACTGACAGCATTGCCTCCGAGCAAAGCCCGCAGAGATGCACAGAAAGGAGGGATTTGTGTAAAGAAAACTCTTAAAAGCCTACGCGGCCCATGTCCAGGATTGTAAACATAAAATATTTATCATTTAACCTAGATAGGAATGAGTCATACAAAAACCATTAAAAGGTTCCAGGTACAGAACATGAGAGAGGGGCCATCGTTTGCTTTGATGTTTTAGAGGTCTGTGCCACATGATAGCAAGGAAAGGTCAGGGTTACAGTTAAAGCTCCTGGCACTAAATTGTGCTTTTCACGTTGTGTTCTTATGCCAGGTACGCCTGGAATAAACAAGGAAAAGGGACATCTTCCACAGCAATGAGCTCAGCTCCACAGGGACCTTCAGCTGCACTTTGTGTAAGGGTCAGTGATGAACAGGAAGCCCACCAGGTTTGACTCAAAAATGTTAAATGCATTCTGTAACCTGTCTCTGTGCTATAATTACAATTTAATTTGCTTCATGGATCCGGTTGGTTTCTTTCCTTAAAAAAATCTGTCAACCAAAGGTGATTTACAGCAGCGATGTCTTCCAAGGCAAGACACAGCACAGCTTCCAGGACTGAGCTCCACCAAGAACTGCCCTTGAACCTCCTCCTGCCTCAGGTGCTGCTTGCCTGGGCAGCATCCAGCCCTGCTAAAAGGAAGCTCAGACCATCTCTATTCCATTCAGAGGGTAAATAGAAATGTTCAATACCCAGAGCTGCTTCCTGGCAGCTTTCACAGGCATCTCTCTTCCTTTTTTTTTTCCTAAATTAGATCTTACTATTATAACTTCAAGGCCTCATGAGTCTCCTTGGCATTTATTAAATAACAACTAAACTCTTCAATTTGCCATGTTACTACATGATCCAGTTGTTCTCCATCTAATAAATCATCTGAGATCAGACTGAAGGAGCTGAACAGGGCAGGGAGATGTTGGAGCAGGGCCAGCACTGAGAGTCCTGAAGCTCAGTGGAGCCACGTGAAAAATGGACCCCAAATACTGAGGGTCAGGGAAAATCAGATTGGGCTCCATCCACCTCCTTTCTCTGCTGCTTTTTCCCCCAAAAACTCCATGGTCACAGCAGGATTGTGCTGTTGTGAATCAGTTTTGCCCCAAAACTCAAAGAGGTGGTTGGGGAATGCCACCAGCAAAGGGTTTGGAGAACCCAAGGTTATCAACTTCCTTCATGCCCTAGACACGGCTGTGCCCTCAGCCAGCATCAGCTGTGACCCATATTCCCAAAAAACAGCAGCACAGCAGACATGGGCAGTGTTTTAACACAGCTCCATGTAGGAATATTAATTGGCCACGAAGCCACAGGTTACCTGACAACAAAATCCGCCTGGTGAGTCATTTTATTCCTGCTAATTTGGTTTTAATCTTGTCCTTTCTCTTGCTTGAAAAAAAAATAAAATAAAAGCCATCACCTGAGCTGTGATTTCAGGCTCTAAGGTATCCAGAGGCACCTGTAATGAGCATCTATCCCTGCAAACAGGAGGAGCAGATCCGGAGGTCGGGGGAGATGTTTCATTTTGGGAACGTGAATGTTTCCCTGCCATTCCGGCCATTCTAACGAGGGGCCCAATTAGTGCTCGTGACTTCGTCATCCGTCCAGCGGGGACGGGGACCACTGCTCTCATTTCCGCCAAGAGGAGGGATCAGGAAGACAAATCGCCCCTAATGGGACCTCGGGGAGAGGCTCTGCTCTTCTTTCAAGTCAAAGTGGCACGCGGAGCCACAAATGCCACCTCGGCTGGGAACAGCAGAGCTCTCCAGCAGCAGCCAGCCTCCCCCCTCCCAAGCAATTGCATGTGCACAAAAACGTTTATCAGGCTTCTGGCCACAGCTTTGACTTTAATTTTATTTTAAAAGTGCATTCACATGTAAATTGACTTGGCCCGGGAGGATACATGAATACAAGAGCCCTTTCTTTCCTCTGCCACGGCATTAGGGAGGAATATGGTGAGCGGAGCAAAGTTTCCTCACCTCCAGGCTGCAATTCTGCAGTGAAGGAAAAGCAAGTCCATTGTTTCCTCCTGCACACAGATGCTGGCTGTGCTGTTTTCAGCAGTCTCGCTCAAGCGAGCCAGATCAGAACATAAAAGCATGTTACATATCCCAGGGACAAGAACACACAGGCAAATGTCTTATCGGCTCTGTTTTATCTGTTGTAAGAGCAGGAGATAAATTAATACGAGTTTGTAACTGTGTCTGATGGCTTGAAACATGGTCCTGCCCCACATTCCCAGGGTCGGACCTGGTTTGGTGAAGGGGAAAAAATTAGGATGTGAAGCTGGAGATGAGGAAAGGGCACAGAAATACATGTGCTCCCCAAAATGAGAATCTCTGGGATAAAAGCAGGTGGAAATCTGTTCCTCGCTATATGTCAGCCCCGTATCTTGTGATGTGTTGCCACAGAGTGAGCACAAAAATAGTGCCACACTTTCAGTCACCCCATTTTCAGCCTGGGACCCTCCATACCCACTGTTCCCCACTTGACATCACCCAGCCTGAGCTTTTCCCCTGTGATTTCGATGACACCCAGCCAAAAGATGCTGATTTCCTCTGCAGCATCACAGGTGTTCCAGCCCCACGGGGAAACAAAACGCACTGACAAAGTGAAAACAGGCAGCACTTCGGGTTGAGGCACCAGGTTTTTGTTTGCCAGAGATGAGGAATGGAAATGCTTGTGCAGATTTATAGACTGAGAGCTGTGACTCACTTTGTGTGTTTTAGGAACGAGCAGGTTGAAACGGGTGTCCCAAAGGGAAGCATCCCACAGCTCGGTTCTGCTCTGGAAGCACAGGGATGATAGCATAGGGTTGGCAGTGTATCCTCGGGGAAAACCTGCTTGCCAACAAAACAGGGATGAATTAGAGCACTAAAACTTTGCTGTTTCGCTGTGTGAAACCTCCAACAACCCAACAGCTCCAGGAGACCCAGCGCCGACCGCTCCGGCTGCTGAAAGCAGTGGCTTTGGCTCTCTGCACCTCAGTTCTTGTTCTGCACCCCCAAACTTTGCTCCTGGGACAGCCAAGTGTTGCATCCTGCCGATATTTTGAGTTTCCCCCACTCTGGCAGCCCCGCTGCACCCCGAAGGGAGCGGATGGATCATCCCCTCCCTCTGCGCATAGTTCTGAGACAAGAGCCGAGTACAATCTCGTTCTTTCCGCTGCCGTCTTCCCAGTCCGCGCCGGGACCGCGGTTTGGAGCCCGGCCCTGGCCGCGGGGCTGCGGCAGGAGGCCGCGGTGCCCCTTCCCCGCGGCGGCCCTGCCGTTACGACCGTTACCGGGCTCCCGCCGCCCTCCCTCCGCTCCGCGCCGGCTCTCGGGGGCAGCGGCCGCCGCTGCCTTTGTGCCCCGGCCCGGTGCGGTCCCTCCCCGCCTCCCCGCCGGAGCCCTGCGGCGCATGCCTCCCGCTCCCCGGGGGCAGGGAAGGAAGCGCCGCCCGCCCCTGCACCAGCGCGGCGGGCAGCGGCGGAGCGGAGCCTGGCGGAGCCGACAGCCCGGCCCGGGCGCCGCCGACCCCCCGTCCCCCCTGTCGGCCTCCTCTCGGCAGGTGAGCGGCGGGCGGGGGGCGCGGCAGGGCCCCGCCGCACCGGCGGCCGAGGGAGGCCCGGGCCCGGGTCCGGGGCGGCGGAAGGCGGGAAGGGGGAGCCATGGCGGCGCGGGCAGGGCCCGGCCGGCCGCGGGCAGTGGGCGCGGCGCCCCGCGGGGGTCCCGCGGGCGGCGGCTGCGGGCTGCCCCCGAGGGTGGGGGGCCCGTCACAGCCGCTCCGGGGTGCCCCCCGAGGTGGGGGTACCCTCGTGTCCCCTCACGCAGCCTCTGTGGGTGCCCCCCCGGGTTGGTGTCCCTTCATGTGCCCTCACGCAGCCTCTGTGGGTGCGCACCGGGGAGTGTCCCCTCACACATCCTCTGTAGGCACCCCCTGAGTGAGTGTCCCCTCATGTCCCCTCACACATCCACTGTAGGTATCCTCTGTGTGGGGGTCCCCTCATGTCCCCTCACACAGCCTCCGTAGGTACCCCCTGTGTGGAAGTCCCTTCATGTCCCCTCATGCAGCCCCTGTGGGTGTCCCCTCATTTCCCCTCACAGAATTACAGAATTACATCCTTCTGGATGCGTGTCCACTCATTTCCCCTGTCTGGGTACTGACCCTGGTGGGTGTCCCCTCATGTCCCCTCACATCCCCACCGTGGGTGCTTCCCGGGCAAGGGTCCCCTCATGTCCCCTCACACAGCCTCTGTAGGTATCCCCTGTGTGGGAGTCCCTTCATGTCCCCTCATGCAGCCTCTGTGGATGTCCCCTCATTTCCCCTCACAGAATTACAGAGGGTACCCCCCTCCTTCTGGATGCGTGTCCACTCATTTCCCCTGTCTGGGTACTGACCCTGGTGGGTGTCCCCTCATGTCCCCTCACACCCTCAGTGTGTGTCCTCTCATTTCCCCTCACACCCTCTGTGAATATCCCCTGGGTGAGTGTCCCCTCACGTCCCCCCTCAGGCAGCACCCAGGTGTCCCCTCACAGTGTCCATGGGTGCCCTGGGTGGGTGTTGTGGCACAGAAATTCACCCCAATCCCGTGTAATTCTTGCAGGACACCCCCAGTCCAGGTGTGGCATAGCGAAGGCACCTGTCCCTTCCCTGAAAACTGTGGAAATAGGTTAATAGGAAAAATGTTGGGGTTTTATTTTTTAATGAAGCTGGGAGCTAAAGTGTGTTAATTGCATTGCTTCAAGGTAATGAGGTATCCTAATTTCTGTCTTTTTGATCCTTGGCTGCCTATTATAAGGAAAAATGTTTTTAATTTATATTTGCCCAAGTGAACGTGTTGGAGGCTGCGTTGGGAACTGTGTGTTCAGACACAAGTCAGGGTTATGAGGTGCTTTTGGTTAATTCGTGGCCAAATACAGGTTCTGTTGGGAGCACTGGGCTCTGCTGGTGTGTGTAGAGCTGAAATAAATCCAAACTATCTTCAGTTGACTAAAAGGTGAAAGTTGAAACAGCTTGTGTTGGGTTGCTCCAGGTACCAGCCAGCAAGGAGGGATGGTCTTGATCAAAATACTTAAAATTTTAATTCTGTACGAATGGCTTGGGACGAGTTCTCACAGAGGAAAAGAAAAATCAGAAGAGTGATGAAGAATTGTCTTCCCTGGTTGTCTGTTACCTTTCAGTAGTAAATAAATAGAAATTTTAAAGAGTTTGGAGTCATTAATACTTTAAAATATTTAATGCCACTGATTAATTTGAAACCAGAACTAGAGAATAATTGACAAAGGCAAGGTCAGGGAGGTTTCAGAGGGAAAATCGTTTCCCTCTGGGTTGGCAGAGTCCGGTGCCACTGCAGTTGGGACTCACTGTGTTTGTGCAGAGCCTGGGCTTGAAGAGCCACCCAACTGCTGTAGTTTTTTGGGAATTGCTGTTTCCCTTGATCCATATGATGCTGCAGGTGAAGCCTTCGACCCTCATGGGACCATGTGGAGGTGGTGAACTCTTTGGTGTGTTAACTGGAATTTTGTGGATGGTTTTTTTTCACTCTGCCACAAACCAAAGCTTCGTTCTGTCTGCGGTTTCTACTGGAACACGAAGAATAGTTCCTAATCTTCATCCTGCTTTTGTGCACTCCCAAAGATCTGTGTTTGCCAAGAGCTTTTATCCTGCAGTGAGGCCGGATGATTGATGTCTCGGGGTTATTGCTGTAGAGTGTGTTTCAGGAAGAAGTAAGTTCCCTTTCCTTCTCTCTGAGCTGCCCCGGGTCCCTCAGCTGTGTGTGTTTAATGCCAAGTCAGATCAAATAAAAGCTGTTTTGGGATATTGTGTGAGTACTCTGCTCTCTGAGGAGGAATTGGTTTGTGTCCCACCATCCCAGATCAGTCCAGTTGTCTCCACATCCACCCATCCTGCACCATGTGGACACAGCCAGCGCTGCTTTCGTTGGAAAACTGGGAAGCTGAGCTGTGTGTTCCTTAAAAAGGGCAGTTATGCCAAAGGAAACAACAGGCAGAATATTTTGCTGGGTTCTCCACTCCCACCAATTCTACTTTATTATGAAAGAATGCCTTAAAATCATTCTTTCTCTCTTGCTGCAAAGTTTCCTGTGAAAGTATTCAGACAACCTCAGTGCAAAGGGGATTGCACACACCAGTGCACTGGGTATCATCACAGTGAGTCTTTGTGGATCTGGGCAGTACATGCAAAAAGGACTGGAAAGTGCAGGAAGATTTTCAGAAGTGAAGATAATTACCTGAACAGGGTTATGATTTTGCCAGAAAATACTACAAACCACAAAAGATGAGTGCTCTGCCTTATCCCCGGTGGCAGTAGTGACTGATTTACCCATTCAAGTGATGTTGAGGAGTAACTCCTGTGATTATCTGGCACAATAGTTCTGAGTGTTAATCGTTTAAAATTTGTGTTACCAGGATTATTACATGGAATTTCTAGAAGGCACACACGCCATAAGTATTTTCTTTTTTTGCTTTGTTTTAGGATGGAGGAGAGACCAGTCTGAAAATCTGTTCCACTGTGGACTTTGCTGTGGTCTGCTAGAATGTTCCTTATGGATGCTCCTCCTCTGGTAGCTCTTCAGACAAAATGGGAGTCCTTTGGACCAGCAAGGAATTGTAGATACCCCGTTTGCTTCCCTGAATCTGACGGCGACGTCACCAGAACCTCTGTGAGCGCCAAAGTTCGGATGATCATAAACAACCTGCAAAGCCAAGAGCCTGCCCTGGGTATGAACAATGAGTGTGGCTGTGTTATGCAGAAGAAACAGAAGGGAGAAAAAGGCACCAGTACCAGAGTCACATCCAGCACCACGTTGCTGCGGAAGCATCCTCAGTACACCCAGTGTGGGTGCCCTGAGGATTCCGATGACACGGAAGTGGAGGAGAACGTGGAATTTGGGACTCTCCTGCTCGATTCTGACAGCGACGATTCTGTGGACCGAGGTATAGAGGAAGCCATCCAAGAGTACTTGAAAACAAAAAGCAAAAGTGCCCAGTCGTTGCCAAGGAATGCAGAGCGTTCTGAGAATGTGAGCAGAGACAAAAGGTTTAAGAGAGAATTCTCCCAGAACAAAGTGGCCAGTAACCTCCTCCCTGTGAAATTTAAAGCCCAGATGCTCTCTGAAGAGTACCTGTCTGACCACCTGGGAATTGGGAAAAGGCTCCAGCCTGCTTCCCCTCAGAGCATCAGCAGCGATGACTCCTTTGAACAGAGCATACAAGCTGAAATAGTGCAGTTCTTGAATGAGAAGAAGCAGCAAGAAATTAGTAAATATGCTACTGAGGAGGATAAAAAAGATTCCCATGTGAGATCTGTCCTGAAATGCAACAAAGAAGCAACGAACAGAACGAACTGTGGTGCTATAAAGCAAGGTTGTGGTGCACTGCTCCTGAGGCACCATCCCAAGCTGCAGAAATCTGGTGCCCAGTCCAAGTGTTTGCAGTCAAAAATCCAAGCAGAGCCCAGTGATTTCAGCCAGGTGAACCAAGCGTATCTAGAAATGGCCACTGCCAGCCAGCCCTGGCTCGTGGAGCAGAATGAGGGAAGTGGAGCTCATTACTGGGAGCCAAGGGAAGCACTTATCAAGGAGAGCATGCACACATCTGACTCGAGCAGCGATGATGGCATTGAAGAAGCCATTCAGCTTTACCAGCTGGAGAAAATCAGGAAAGAGGCAGGTCATGCAGCAAACTGTGTCCCTTTGCAGAGGGAAAAATTTAATCCAAAGGGTATGGCAGACATTTCTGCCAGCCTGACAATTAGCTCCACAAAAAGTGCCTCACCAGAAATCCATAAAAACCCTATAAGCAACAAGAGAAAAGAAATTAATTCCAAGTCAACAGGATTAGAAAGCACCAGCAATGACTTTAATAAGCTGTTTAAACCACTGAAAAAAGCCAGACATTTTCCACTTCCAGAAAACAAGATTGCTGCTTGTGAGCTCACACTGCAGGCCTCTTGCAGAGCAGACACATCTGCAGAACTCATGTGTGCAGAAGCTATCCTGGATATTTCCAAAACGATCATGCCATCCCAAATGGGAAGTGACAACAAATCCCTCACTGCAGACTCCTTGTTTTCTCCCCAGCTTCTCTCGTCCTCCCGTTGTGAAAGTGACAGCAGCCTTGTGGACAGTGATGACAGCATAGAGCAAGAAATCAGGGCTTTCTTGGCTCTGAAAGCACAGTCAGAAAACCTTGGAACAAAACCTCCCAGCCTGTCACGCTCCATCCAGATGCCTTTGCCTTCTGATCCAAACAGCCTCGCCAGGACCCTTGAGCCTTCTCTGCCCAAAACACTGAAATTATCCCTGAGTCGGAAAAGGAGACTTAAAAGGGAAGGCAGAACAGCAAAACAAGGGGCATCAAAACCACCTGAACAGCTGGAGACAGGACTTTTCCGGCCAGGTAACTATTCCAAATTCCCTGTGCTCCAAGAGGAGCGCGCCCTGAGCAGCCCCGCAGAACTCCGGGATGCTCAGAGTAGTAAAGACCTGAGGCAGCAGCAGCCGATGTCTCCCAAATTGTCTGGCTCTGATGGCAGCAGATGCGTGGCCTTGGACTCTGTAGACCCTTTTCTGCAGGTTCAGAGTAGCACAAGAAAACCTATAAAAAACCCCACCCAAACCCCAGAGAGAGAGGGGTCGGGTGATGAGAGCAGCTCTCTGGACAGTGATGAGGACCTGGATAGTGCTATCAAGGACCTGTTACGGTCTAAAAGGAAGTTAAAGAAGAAATCCAAGGACCAGAAAGCTCAGTGCAAGAAGAAAGTCAGATTCAGTGAGACAGAAACTCAGCTGCTGGATGAGCACCTCCAACAAAACGAGTGGAAATGTAAAAATGCCTCATTGCTGAAAAGCTGCCTCTCAAAACCTAGGAAAGCTGTGAGGGAGAATGCAGTCAGGAACCCTCCAGACAACATCAAACTTCCCAGTGACAAGCCAGAAACCATGAAAAACCTGGAGTTTAACTTACAGCTTAAAAAAGGCAATAAACCTAAACCAGTTTCAAACCAGCGGGGGGCTAAAAATAGAAAATGTGCTTTCCCAGCTGTGTCGGACTCCAGTGACAGCAGCTCAGTGGACAGCGATGACAGCATCGAGCAAGAAATCAGAAGGTTTTTGGCAGAAAAGGCTAAAGACTCTGCAAGCAATTCAGAGATGCAAAAAGGTGATGCAAGTCTGGACCTATTTAGAGCGACCAAACAAACTGGTAATAAAGGAAAAGCAAAGCAGCAGCCGGTGGAAAACGAGATCGACCTCGCGCTGGGTCAGAGTAAAAAGACTGAGGTAGCTCAGCAAACTGAGGAGGTGAAGAACTCTCAGAGAACAGAAGGGAAAAGTGCAATGTTAGCTGGCAGCGGGAAATGTGCTTCCTCTGCAGAGAATGTTCCTACTACTGGTCAGTCAAAAGCTAAGCAAGGACTGGGGGGGGTCAGAGGTGGTGCTGCTGGGGAGTTACCTGGGAACGCAACAGGGAAAAGGAATGTCCGTAACACAGAGCCCCCCAAAACCAGCAGAAATGAAGGGTGTAAAGTAAGAAAAGTCATGAATGCAAAGCCCAGATCTAAAAGGAAGAATACTTTCCAACTAAAAATCTCAAGTAAATTTATTGCAGGTCTGAAATATGCCCGGGACAGGAAGAAATCGATGCTTTTGAACAAAAAGCAGAAAGCAGAGTGTTTGCTCACCCAGAGCAGCACCTTGGGAATAGAGGCAGCTTCCCAGGACACAGATGTACTTAACCCCTTGGCAAAAGGTGAATTTAGCAGGGAAATTACACCAGCAATAAAAGCACCCAGTTCTTCTCAGAAACTCACTGTGGGAGGGGCAAGTCCCCATGTAGCAGAAACCTGTGCAGGGGCTGAGGCTGCTCCTGTGTGTCTCAAAGAGGCAGCTGAGGGTTGCAGGAAGGCTGATGCTCCAGGGGATCAGTCACACTCCAGCCTCCCCTCGCAGGAACGGAGTGTGGCAGCAGGAAAAGCTGATAAGGTTTGCAGAGGAACCTCCAGAGCTGAGAAAAGCCAAATGTGGATCGAGGAAGGAGATATCCACAAAGGCAGCTGGGCTGACTCCACTGTGGATCCCCCACGCCCCGAGTGCAGTGTGGGAAAAGCAGATAAAGTCAGCAGAGACCCAGCTCAGCAGAGTGCTCAGGTGTGCAGTAAGGGAGGGAACAACCAGCTGGACAAGAGGCCAGATCCAAGTTTAGCTTGCCCAAGGCAGGAATTCAATGTGACGTCAGCAGCAGTGGATAATAGTGGAGGAGCATGTGCAGAAAACAGTGTGCAGATGTGCGTTAAGGAAGAAAAAGTTGACAGGCAGGAAGAAATTCAGGTAACCAGCTCCAAAATGGAAGGAAAAATACCCGTCCTGCAGAACAGGGAAGCTGCTAGTGAAGTACACCAAGGGCAGGAATTTTTAACTAAAACCTGTGCAAAATTTACTGACCTACCTGCAGGGGACTGCCCAGGTTCCCTCATGGAAAAAAAGATTTCAAATATGTAAGTACTTTTTTTTTTTTTACACTAGCAGTCTTTTTATAAAATAACACTCATTGTAATTACCTTGATAAAACTTGAGACAGGAAAGGAGAGGCAGTGGGAGATGCTGATACCTGTATATCATACACACACTAATGTGAAAATAATTCTATTTAACAGGGATATCACAGATAGACATACGTAGCTTTTGTAGAATTTTGTAAATTATTTAAAGTGCTCTAAGGAAATATTTTTTATAATGATTTCTAGGGCTTGCATTCCTACAGGATGCTGTAGTTACTGTAGATAAGATATTGGCTAATCACACTTTAAATTATGAGGCCTCTAATCGTCTCTCAAAGGGAAACCTGTTTGCGCACAGAGTTTATTTGGGAACCTGTTAAGAGATCCTAGGAAAACACAGCCTTGGATAGCAATGCAGATGATCTGACACTGGTCACATCCCAGCTGCCTTAGGACAATCCTGTGGGGTGGGTTTTTGCTGGGAGCTCAGTTTTCCCACCCTGAGGACTGTGGGATGAGCTCCCTAAGCAGAGCTCGAGTGCAGCTGTGGGTGTGGACATCCATCCTGGAAGATACAAATGCAAATTCAGGTGAATCAAGTGGATGGCTCTGTCTGCACGTCCTCTGCAAAGTGATCTCAGCAGCTGCTCAAAGTCCTTTTGAATACCCAGAACCTCCTGCTAGCAGATGATTCCAAGCACAATTGCAGTCCAAGACAAGTGAAGGAGCGTGTCTGTTCAGACAACGTGATTTCCCTGGATTTCCCTGGATTTCCCTGGATTTCCCTGGATTTCTGTACTGTCGGGCCTGCAGGGCTCAAACAATTCCTCGTTACTCTCAACTATCTCATTTGATGCCCTGCAGTTACCCAGAGATGGCTTTTGGTTTCCTGAATGAACTTTCTGGAATTGAGTGCCCTTAACTTTCCTTTTTCAGAAGTGGTTTTTAAAATGTTACATTTCTGTGAACTTTTCACTGACAATTTTGGTGCAATAAAGCAAAGCTGGGTTTGCTGTAGGAAGTCACAACACAAACGCCACGGATATTTTCAGCACTGTTCTTTCTTCAGGCTCCTTCTCTGCCTCCGTTGCCAGCAGCTAGAATAAAGCAATTTTTCACTACTATCTTTTTATTTGTACTGACTTCCAACGGGATTGAAGTAGCACATTCACATCACACACACACACAAAAAAAGTGCCCCCACGCTGGTTTCACTGCAAATTCAAAAGGTGTAAATTGGAGTTGTTGGTTCTTTCATTTTCATTTGTGTGTTGTGAAGTCCTTGGAGGAGTTTGTTCTCACATCTTGTCCCTGTGAATTGATCTGATATTCTCTTTGTCTGGTCTTCTGCAGAACTTCTCTCAGCCAAGCCACCACTTAGCATCACTTTGTTTCTCAGTCACTTCAGGAGTCTTCCTCCAGGCTGGCCTTAAACTTGCAAAATGGAGCAAAAGCAGCCAAGACTGGATCCAGTATCCCATGGTGTCCCTGGTGTGATGCAGAATATGGGCAAAATGCGGTGTAGCGTAGAGTAGTAACTGTGGCATGTAGAGAAATGAACATCCTTGGTGTGTTTATGCTGTCGTGCAGCTACGTTTGAACCATGTTTATAGTGCTCACTTGGCATTTCTGACTGTCCAGCCACCTTTTTGTAGCCCTTGGGTTGGTTGGCCGGGTTGTTTAAAGGTCAGTGTGTTAGCTCATCTCCATTTTGTGGTAGGATGCCTTGGAAAAGTGTTTTTTACTTAGCTCAGTGCCTGCAGTCCCTCTCCACAGGTTTATCTTTTGCTCTGCCTTGATTCCATTGCAGGATTTGGGCCTTTTGTTTGGAATAGGTCAATAGGCTGGTATTTTAAACTAGAAGTTTTCCAAGTACCTTGCTTTGAAAGGATTAAACTGTATACTTAATTTTCCTAGAGATGTTGGAAGCACTATGTACTGTTTGTATAAAAAGCTGAATGTTTCGCCTCAAAAGTTTTCAGTAAATCCACGTTACGACTTCAAAGGTGTCTCGTGCCCCTGTCGCTGTGTCTGTGTCCTCAGTACCACTCGTGACCTGTTTCACTCCCAGTGAAGATGCAATTCCAGTTACCTTGTGCTTTAAATAAAACCTGATTTCAAACAGCACTTTTTTTTTTTAAATTGATGACTTTGATTTGTATATAGGAAATGGTGTACATTGCTGAGTTTCTAATGTTTAATAAATGGGGTTCTGCCCATGGACCGTGAAACTGGAGCGTTCCTATGGTTTGTGTCATCATCTTGAGTGAGAGATAATTTTTGTGTTTGCTTTTCCCTCCTGACTGGGGATGTCATTAATTCTTTGTAACAACAAATGAAGGAGGAGAATTTACAAAATACAAAGGGGTGGCTTGAGTGGGAATAATTCATGAGCAAGAGTCCCACACGTGGTGCCCAGGTTGGGACTGCAGCACAAATCTCTTGAGGCTGAATCTTCATAGGTGCGGTTCCAAAAGCAGATTTTATTTCCTGTTTATAGTGCCCATGACAGCCCCAGAGAGGGCACAGAGAGGGCACAGACTGCACAGCCCTGCTGGCCCTGTCAGTCCAGTGCCAGCTCTGGGGAGTGCCCAGAAAACTCCTTTTTCCATTATTCCCACCCTCCTGAGACACCAATTAATCCCTTATTGCAGTAGATACAGGGAACCATAAACTCAGCTCTTCTAAAGCTTGTGAAGTTACCTTTTTTTCATGAGTGCTGGTTCATGGGTTTTAAAAATGCACAATGCTATTTCTTCTTTCCAGTCAGAGCACAAAACTTGTTAATTTAGATATTAAGTGATTAAACCACTTGGTGTTTTTTATTACAGCTCTGGTGAGTTACAGAGCCTGGCTGCAGCACCATAGCTCTCAGATAAATCCGCAAAGAGGTTTATTGCTTCATTTTTTTACCCCAGTGACTGTTTTTGTGTGCTTTGGGAACAATCTTCAAGGATCCTCAAGGGACCACAAGGACACCTTTAATTTTTTATTACGAGTTCTTCACTGCTATTTTAGGAACACGTGTTGTGACGTGTAGCTGCTCTTTACACGAGGCAGGAACACACCATCCCTGCCCCTATTTCTTTTATTCATGTAGAAGCTTCTTAATTTTTCATCCCTTCAGTTTGTGATAGTTCAGTCTCACATAATTTTATCTGCAAACGTGAAAATCTCCCTTTCAAAAGACAGAGTAGAAAGAGATTGTTTTGGGTAGATCCTGTGTGGTAAAATGTGTCATTTTTAGGATGATATTTTGAATTTGTACAGGTATTTCTTTTAAAAAAGGTGTATTTGGTCTAACCTCTGAACACTTAGATACATTGCATGCCAAACTCTTCAAAGGAACTGGTTTCAAGAATTAAACTAAAAGGGAAGAAATTGAGGCAAGGAAGAAGAGGTGGGTGTTTTCAGATGGAGTGGGAAAATATGTGACAGAATCCACTCCATTTATATTTTTAAGAGGCAGCCTTATCTCTAAATTATGCCACCTGCAGAAAAATCTGTGGATAAAAATATATGTAACATTGTCACAACTATTTCTATTGATTCAGCACTTTGTTATTTTCTCATTTCAGGAGAAGAAAGGGAAGTTCTAAGAAGCTCCAGGTATTGTCTAGAGTCTAATACGAGAGTAACAGCGAATGAGAGAGGGTTGCTTATTTCTTTTCCTATGTTAAACCTTTGAAATGTTAACTTTTCGGGCCCATTTCTGCTCAGTTTATTTACCTGTTCCAATGTACTGGTGTATTTGCAGCAGAGGGGGATTTACCCAGCTCTTCCTATGTTTGAGATAACCACATGCCACAAATAGGGAATTTTTCTGACATGTGAGGAATGTCAATTGCACTGGTGTTTGGACATAATGTTACACTCATTATTTATATTTTAGCAAACAGTTTGAATAATATTATGCTCATTTTTAATGTTATGTTACACCTGTAAGGTGGGACTGTTTCTCATCCATAAACAGGCAGAGTGGTTTCTCTTAAAAACTCATCTTCACCCAAAAATGTTCAGGTGTTCTTTCAGTGCACTCACTGTCCAACTGATGCAGTTTCTCTGCCTGTAACTACAGTTGTTCCAATAAAACTTAAAAAAAAAATTCTTTTTGATTACTTGTCATTATTTGAATAATTTCTTAAAATGCCGTAGTTTTGAGAGAGAAGAAATGTGAACTTTCTACAAGAAATCCAAAGAGTTAATGAATACCTCTGGAAAACTTGCAGACTGATTAGTCATTAAACAGTAGAGAAGCAGTTTAAATCTTAATTTTTAATGGTATGTGGTACATGAGCCAGGAGTGTAAAGGATCATTAGTGACAGAGAAGAGGATAAGGGGATATATATGTAATATATGTTGCTCTAGTATTTATATCCTGCTGATAACTTAGATAAAAGCCTTCACGTAAGCAACCTGACATTAACCACACTAAATCTTTAATATATTACTCCTAATAACATTCCCTCTGTAATCTAGTGGGTTTCGTTTCGCATCAGGGCTGGCTGTAGGTGGTTTTCCCAATCCAGCCAAAAGCCGCAGTGGCTCTGCGGTGTCCCCGCTACAGCGGCTGGTCCCTGCAGTGCGAGGGGCCGCTGGGGTTGTAGCTGGGGTGGAAGTCCAGGTGCTCGTAGGCGGTGATGAACGTGTCGGGGCCGGTGCAGTGGCTCTTCTCCAGGGACGTGTTCAGGCTTTCGTTCCTGACCATGCCAATCTTGCCCAGATGATCCGAAAACTTGTGCGAGAGGATGTTGAAGGAGTTCTAGGGGTGGCGAGAAAAGGTGCGTGTGTGAGGGGGGGGATGTTTTAAATGCCAACATCGACAGCACCTGCAAAGCCTGGATGCGGCGGGGCTGGACGCAGATAAGGGCAGTGTGTCTCCATCTGCCCCCGGTGCTCGGTGCAGAGGCCGAACTCGGCCGTGCCGTCCCCGAGAGCCCCCCGGGCCACGTACCGGCAGCTCGTGCACCGTGGGGGCCCTGCTGCCGTAGCTCTGGTTGGTGGTCCGGAACCGGGGGTGAGCGGGCGGGTGCCTGCGGGGGGAGAGCACAGGTAGCGCGGGCAGCGGGGCGGCGGGGGCCGCGCCCGGGGCAGCGCTCACCCGTAGCCGCGGTAGAAGGTGAGCTCCTGAAAGCGGCGGGGCACCTCCTGCTCGGGGCCGGACATGGCGGAGCCGCCGGGCCGGGCCGGGCCGCGGGGACGGAGCGTTGCCCGGCGACGAAACGCGGAGGGCGGGGAGCGACAGCAGCGCAACCGCCCCGGGGAGGGAGGGAGGACGCAGGGCCCGCCCCGTCCCGCAGGAAGCGGAAAGCGCCGCTGACCTTCCCCCGTCTCCTCCTCCCCCTCCTCGTCCGTGCCCTGCGGCGGGCTCGGAGCATGGCGGTGCCGCGGCTCCTGCGGGCAGGTGAGCGGCGGGGCCCGGCCCGGCCCGGCCCGGAGCGGCCCGGCCCGCCCGTGTGACACGCGTGTTTCTCTCCCGCAGCAGCCCCGCGGCTCTACAGCACCGTCCCGCTCCCGGCCACGGCCCCGGCAGCCACCCGGCCCCGCGGTGAGTGCTGCCGTGCTCCCCGGGAAACGGGGGTTCCCAGAGCCGGGCACTGCACCCCTGGCCCCCCAGCCCGTGAGCGATGCCCGCGCGGGTGTCACCGCCTTGCAGCAGCTGGTCGTGGTGCTTCGGGGGCCTCTCTGCAGTCCCGGCTCGTCCCCAAAACACAGTGATTATTTCTTTCCCCTCTCTCAGCTGAGGATGACAAGCTGCTGACCGAGCCTCTCAGCCACCCCGACTTCTTCAGCGTGAAGGAGCTCTTCACCCTGAAAGATCTCTTTGATGCTCGGGTGCACCTGGGCCACAAAAAGGGATGTCGGCACAGGTGAGTGATGCTGTTTTGTGATCCAGCTCATGTTGACATCAGGAATGCTTCCCTAGACCACATTTGCTGGATTGGTCTGAGCCTGGAACTGCCCACACAGGGCAGGTTACAGGGATCCCCCCAAGGTGGGCACTGAGAGGATGTGAGACTGGGGCAGACACTGGGTGCAAGGGCTCTCTGCAGAGAGCACCTCCAGTATCAGCCAAGAGTTGGAGCACGGGATGGTTCCTGTGGAGCCACATGCATCCAGAAACACTCGATGCCTGCACACCCCATCCCCGTGTCCCCTGTGTCGCCCTCCCACTGCCCCCGCAGGTTCATGGAGCCCTACATCTTCGGCTGCCGCCTGGATCAGGACATCATCGACCTGGATCAGACCATGCAGCACCTGCAGCTGGCCCTCAACTTCACCGCCCACGTCGCCTACCGCGGGGGCATCATCCTGTTCGTCAGCCGCAAGCGCCAGTTCTGCCACCTGGTCGAGAGCACGGCGCGGGCGTGCGGGGAGTACGCGCACACCCGCTACTGGCAGGGCGGGCTCCTCACCAACGCCCGCGTCCAGTTCGGCCCCGGCGTCCGCCTGCCCGACCTCCTCGTGTTCCTCAGCACCCTCAACAACGTCTTCGAGCCTCACGTGGCCATCCGGGACGCGGCCAAGATGAACATCCCCACCGTGGGGGTGGTGGACACGAACTGCAACCCGTGTTTGATCACCTACCCCATTCCCGGGAATGACGACAGCCCCGCGGCCGTGGAGCTCTACTGCAAACTCTTCAGGATGACCATAATCCGTGCCAAGGACAAGAGGCGGCAGAGCGAGGCCATCGAGGAGCTGCGGAGCAAAGCCAAGAGCAATTAGAGCCCTAGGGATGGGCTCAGTGCCTCGGTGATGGGTGTCCTGCTCCACTTCCACGGGACTGGCTCTGCATCCAGAGCACCGGCTTTTGGCAGAGCTGGCTGGCTGGGGAGGGGACCCCCCAGCCCTGTGCATGGTGATCCCACAGTGGTCACGGCCGTGGAGGGTCTCTCACTCCAAAAAATTGTCCAGAGCAATGTAAGGGAGAATGGAGCCAGGCCAGACCCTGCTGCTGTCCTTGGGTTTGTCACTGTTGCAGGGAGGTGCCGCTGTCCAGTGGCTTTCCTGTGTTCGCGATCTCATCTGAAACCACTTGTATCTTGCGCCTCTTTTTAGCAAATAAAGGGATTTATCCCTGTGATCCTTTTTGGGTTTTTCCCTTGTGGAATGGGATGGGGAGTCTGGCCAGGGCAGTCAAGGCGATGGGAGGGAACGGGATGAAAGATGTCCCCAAGCTGGGGACACTGCAGGGTGGCTGGTGCAGGGTAGGAGGGTCCTCAGCGCGGGTCGGAGGGTCCCCACTTTGTCCGGGGACAGACCGGGAGCCCAACCTCTGCCACCGCGGGAAGTGGGGGACTCCAGGAGCAGCTGAGGAAAGGGATACCTATACTCTAGCATGTGTGTCCGTGGGAGGCCCCAGGGCAGCCCTGGGCAGGCTCCGTGTCCCCTCCCGTGTCCCCCGCCCCATCTGCTCCCCGCTCTGGGTCCTCCCGCCCGGCAGGGGGCGCTCGTGGGAAGAAACGCGGCGCGCATGCGCTCCCGTCCTCTCCCTATATAAGCGGGAGGCGGGGCGCGTATCGCCCTTTCAGCGGGCGCGGGGCGGCGGGAGCGGAGCTCGGGCGGTTCCTCAGCGGGACCGGGACCAGCTTTGGCCTCTCCCGGCGTGGTCAGCGGGGAGCCCTGGGTCCCTCAGGCGCAGGAAACCGGTGCTGGTTGAGGCGGCTCCACAGTTGTGCCTGTCCGCGCCATGCTATGGCGAGGCTCTCTCAGGGCCGGTGCCGCTTCTCTGCGGCCCCGGCGCTGAGCGGCTGCGGCGGGAGGACACGAGCGAGGTGAGGCTCCGGGTACGGCCCTTCCCCCTCAGCCACGCGGCCGGACCCGGCCCGGAGGGGCCCCCGGGGCTCTGAGGGCTCCAGGCGCTGCCACGTGCGCTGTAAATCTGGCATATCATGGGATGCATAAGGAGAAAAATGTTCATATATATATACACACACACATTAAAAGTGTATATATATATATATATATATATATATAAACATATATTTTGTGTATATAGCTGTAATATAGATCATAAAGACCTGTATATATTTTAATATACCCCATTGAAGAAGGGAAGAAAATGT
This sequence comes from Lycocorax pyrrhopterus obiensis, assembly GCA_014706295.1. Lineage (NCBI taxonomy): Eukaryota > Metazoa > Chordata > Aves > Passeriformes > Paradisaeidae > Lycocorax > Lycocorax pyrrhopterus. The sequence continues at coordinate 8,260,935 of JACSVZ010000019.1, forward strand.
AGGGTTTTCAGGAAAATGTTTTCAAAGATTTCAGTAGCTAAAATGAATCTTTAGTAGCTATTTTTTTTTTAGTTGTTGTAATTCTCTGCTTTTCAGGTAAAAGGTGCGTTTCACAAAAAAAGGTTGTTAGGAGATTGTTAACAGCATTTTTCTTTTGTTTTTTTCTCTTCAGCCTGGCAGGGGACAAAAAATGAAGTGACCACAATGGGGTGACTTCAGAAATGAAGGGTGATGCTTCACAAAAAGGCTGCCCAAGCAAGCTTCAACCACCTTTTTAACTGTAAGTGGTGTGTTACATTTAACATCTACACGTGCACCAGATACCTGCTTTGCTTTCTGAGTAGGTGATAAAATCTTGTTCTTATAATACCACAGAATCATGGAATGGTTTGGGTTGGAAAGGACCATGGGCAGAGACACCTTCCACTATCGCAGGCTGCTCAGAGCTGCATCCAGCCTGGCTTTGAGCACTTCCAGGGATGGACATGCACACATAATTACATTTTTGCAGTCTCTTTATGGGTTATTTTTTCCTCCCAGCCTGCCACCGGCGTTGCAGAGATGGCTGCTGTGGCATCTTTGCGTCAATGAGTGGCGAGAGAGACACAGGCTATGTTCTACGCTCGGTTGTTCTGCACCCCGTGAGCACTCAGAGTGATTGATAGCCTGACATGGTTCATTAATCAGCTGCTTCATAGGAGGCTGGGGAAAAACTGACTCTGAGCTGCTTTTAACGTGAGATCTGGATGTAACAGAACGGGAAGTTCTGTTTGATCTGTGCAGCAGAGGCTGCACGTGGATTTCTGATCATTCAGCCTTAAAAATCAGATCCTGTGGGTACTGCTTGTGTTACAGAAGAATGAGTTGAAGTGATTTGTAAAGCCACGTGGCAGCGTGGTGACAACACTGGGAGTCACCAACCATAATCCTATCAGAAAATAAAAATATTCCTGTGCTGTTAGTTTCTTTCTTTTAAATTCCTGATGCCAGTGAAACAGCAACTGTGTAACCAGGCTTTGGGGTGTGGCTAAACCCTGTCCATGTATTTCCTGCTTTTCCAGAGGCAGCCCTGAGCCGTGGCAGACCCGGAGGTGCCCCGGACCGAGGTGAGCTGCAGTGCTGGGAGTTCCCCGGCCCCTGCCCCAGCTCGTGTTGCAGGCGTGGCTGCAGTGCCACGTTTGTGTCATTCGGTGGCAGACAGGAACAGGCGATGTCTTCCCTGGTGCTCTGAGCCCTGTGAGCTCTCAGGATTGCTCAACAACCTGACACTGGCTGATTTTCCTGTTCTCTTGCCTTTAATGGAGAATGGTGAAGGGGGGACAGGATGCAGCAGCTGACACTGTCCTTCAGTTCTTCTCTCAATCAGGGACACCTCCCACTACCCCAGGTTGCTCCAAGCCCTGTCCAGCCTGGCCTTGAACACTTCCAGGGATGGGGCAGCCACAGCTGCTCTGGGAAATCCATCCCAGCCCCTCACCACCCTCACAGGGAAGGGTTTCAATATCTCATCTAAACTTTCAGTGTAAGCCATTCCCCCTTGTCCTGTCACTCCATGCTCTTGTGAGGAATGGCAAGTTCTGGTATTCTTCATTCCGATAATCCTGACTCCCTGGAGATTTGCTCTCCTGACACGTTAATACCATCAGAGGTCAGAGGGGAGTTGCTTGGTGTTCTTTCCACACTCCCCTCTCTCCAGAGAATCAGCAGAGGGTGGAGCACAGTTCCTTTGAAGAGCAGTTAAAATGCTGCCAGTTTTAAGTGCAGCAGGGTGTTCCTTCACTTCACAAGGACAAATATAAGTGTCAGCTCTACTCCTGAATTCTGTTTTTACCCTCATCAATCCTTCGTGGCCTGTGAGATGTCCTTGATTGCTGCTTGTGAAAGGGCACCTCAGCTTGTGCAGGGTTCAGGAATTGCACCTGGCAGTGGAGGAGGAGGGGGAAACAGGCACTGAAATTGTTGTTTCCAAAATACAGACAGGGTTAGAAACAGCTGGGTGTGGATTTAGCATATGGAGGAAATTACACCCTGTTCCCAACATGGATAAAATACTTCCAACATCTTGATTTCCAAGAGTTGGAGCAGAAGGTGCAATCAGCAATCTCCTGAAACGCAGCTTTGTAATCAGCTTGGCTTTTGGGGGGAGAAAGACACACAGACCAAGCAAAACCAACTCAATACTTTATAAAAAAACCCCAAACTGAAGATATTTTTCCTTCTTGCAGTGACTTGAGAGCAGGACAGCTCAGGAACTTGCTTCAAATGTTGAAGGTGGGTGTTTTGTTATTTCTTTATAAAATCTCAGAGCAGTGAGGGGGAAGAAATCAAGGCAAAAATTAATGCTAAAACCTGAAATATTATTAAAGTGACTATTACTATTACTAAACTGACTTCAGTGCAGCAGTGAGTGCCTGGCCCTGTTTTCCAAGGCAAGATGTCACTTTCTCCTGCATCGTGTTGTGGCTGGTAAAACAGGCAAGAAGCAAATACAGAATTTATTGAGCACAATGTGAGGTTTTAGCTGGATTCTGCTGCGGTTTTGTGCTGGCACAATGGCAAAGGAATCTCCAAGTGAGCTTGTAGGATACAGGTATCCCTGTATCCAAATCCTGCTGTGTGTCACTGTCCCTTCTTGGGGGACACCAGAATGGTGAGAGCAGCTCTGGGCACGCAGAGATTGTGTCCCTGAGGCTTTGAGGTGAGTAACTGGCAGTGCTAAATGGGAACCTCATTAAATGGCCATTACAGGGCCAAAGGTGCCTCAGTGGTGCTGGCTGCAAAGTGAACCCTTTAATTGGCAAAAGTCACTGCCTTTGGGAAAGAATGCTAATGAGGTTGTGGGGATGTGGTTATGCTTGAAGATGTGGCTCTTTTATTTAAATTTCTTGACTTCTTTTAACCCTGCAATCCGTGTTTGGGGTTTTTCATCAGGCTTTCCGCACACCAGGGGTCCTGCATGGGCACGGAGTGCTAATGAGTGTCTCTTCAGAACTTCCCTGTGTGAGGCACAGCAGAACCATGAACGTTTTCCTGATGGCATTTCCTGTAACTGCCCTTCCCCAGGCAGCACTCCTGGCCCATGGATATTGCTTTACTGGCTCTCAGCTGTGGAAAACGGGAATGTTTTGTGTAAAAGTGGTTTTGAGAGAAATTAAAAATCTCTTTGCACATTGCACAGCCCTTCATCATCAAGGACTGGTTTATGTCATGGATTTAAAGGCTGGAATAAGCCCAGATTTTTTTCCCTGCACTATTAATAGCTTGGCTCTGCACCCGAGGTTGGCAAACTCACCTTGGATTTTTAGGGAGTGAAGGAATAACCCAGAGCAGGCTCCAGCTATCCTGCTCTTAAATTATCCCTTTCCTAAACTCCCCCTGCCAGATATTTTTCCAAAACCTTTCTGATGTCATGGCAAAGAGCTTCTCCTAAATTTGTGCCGTGTCCTTCTGTCCCTGCTGTGGTGTGAGCCCCCCAGGTTTGCAGGCAGGGAATGTTCCTGTGGCTCTGGACTGAAGGAAATCCCTCTCTAAAAGTTTCCTTGTGAACCCTGATAACAGAGCCTTAAAATGTGGTTTCATTTTATGAAACTTTTATTTCCTCTGGGATGTGAAAAATCTTGGGACAATCCCAAGACAAGGAGGGCAGCAGAGTCTGGATGGCAGGGGTTAATTAGCTCATTAGTACTGACATTATTGCTCCCTTTTCCTGCCTGTTTTTCCACTTTTCTGACATCCTGGGCCTTTTTTTAATTTGCAGATCATGCCTTGAGTTGCAGAATGTCTGACAAACGTGGCAACTGAAAACTGGCTGGCAGCATCCACGTCTGATGGTTTGGAGATTCCTAAAACTTGATCATCTGTGTTTTCTCTACATGGTTAAGAAGGATTTAAATAAAAAAAAACCTAAATAAAGATGCCACCTACAAGACTGAAAGGATTATGCTGTGTATTTGTAGTAATGCTATTTTTTAACCATTCTAGGATTTAAGACTTAACATTCGTGGATCTGAGAATTTAGGATTGTTTTAAAGCCATTAAAGGTTTTACCTCCATCCCTTTGGGGCACCAAGCTCTGCTGCAGAAGCAGCAGCAGCATCCAGTGAGATCAGATTGTCAATCTTGGAGTATCCTGGCTTTTTTTTCCAGCTCCTGTGGGGAATGTGGAGGAACTTGGGTGTAAAACAGCTTTGCCTTTACTCATTTCTCTCCTGTTATCCCGGTGTGGTTTCTAAGCTGCGCTCACTTTGTGCTTTTTATTAGTGATGAGCAGAATTCCTGTGAGTCAGCAGCGATTCCTGGGAGTGTCCAGGGCCACGGGGGTGTGGATTAATGAGGTGATGATGGAACAATTGTTGTCACAAGTGTCTTTATTTCAATTGAGCTGTCAGGGTCAGGTCTGTCAGCTACAGGGGCCGCCTCTTCATCATAAATGTTTACAGAAGTTCTGATTTAGGAGGAAAGGGTTTTTTTTCACTTTCCAGGTGCTTTGAGGGAAGGGAGCAGCAGGGATTTAGTGGGAGTAAGCAAGAGAGGGAAGGGTGAAAAATGGCTTTTCTGACGCCCTGAGGAGGGGATTTTGGCAGGGGCGTTGGATTCCTTTGCTACTGGCAGGAGGAAATGGATTTGTCAGGGGAGCTGGTTGCCATGGGGATGCAGGACAATGGATGAGGAGCTGGGGTGGCCGCCTGGAGCCTTACTGAATTCCAGTGAATTCCAGCCCTGGCTTTCCCTCCCATGCAGGTGTAGCTGCACCTGCACACAGGACCTTGGCAGTGTCCATGCCCAATCCAGGCTGAGGAACCCTTCAAACACAGAATCCTTAGGAGTGCTCAACTTTTCAATTCCATTTCAGAGGCAACTCCTCAGCAGGGAGCGAGCTCCAGTGGCTCTGCTGGATACAGAGCACTCCTGACACCAAAACATCCCCAGTGAGAGGTGATGAGGATCCTCATCATCAGAAGGAAATCCTGATCTTTCTCCCCAAAGGGCTCCTAAATTTGCAGCCCTGGTGCTGCAGTGTCAGGTGTATCTTTATTTTGTGATTGCACATCAGCTGCACGCTCTCTTCCCTATGGAATTGTTGGCAGGAGAACCAGCACATGCTGCAGCAGCAGGAATACAGCTGTGCTGGGAACAGAGCAACCTTGGGGGACTTCATCCAGCTTTTTCTCCCTACCCAGAGTTGTAAGATTGCTATAATTGAGCATTTAAAAGAAACAGCCATAGTTGGAGCCCTGGGAGTGCAGACACAGCCAAAAAAAAAATGTCTGGAGACCTGCTAAAAGCTTTGCCTGGAAATTCATTTTAATAATGAGAGAAGCACTGGATTATTCTGGTATTAACCTTCAACCTCTGCAGGGCAAGCTCAGCTTAGTTTCTGGAGAATTAAACCGAGAGGTTGGCTTATCCCTGCTCTGAGTGTGGTGGGCAGTGACACCCGGAGCACATTAAGGGGTCAGAACTGTTCGTGTTTAGCCCTTTGCCTTTAAGCCATCCTTGGCCTTGGACGCTTCCAGAGCCCACACGTGAGGGAATGGCTTGTGCTGCCAATTGCAGGCTGGGGGCAGGAGCAGCTGGGGGGAGCCTCACACAAGCCATGGCATCACTGTCAGGGTCAGGCACTTAAAAATGGAACCAAAGAATTCTCCACAGTGCAACAGACAGCTTATCTGCTTCCTGTGTGACAGCTGGATCTGACGGCAGATGACTCAAACACTTAAGGAGAGACTTTTGAATGGGGAAATCTACCTTTTCCTCCTTTTTAGATCACAAACAAGCTGGTACTTAACAGGCTGCTGTTTGGCTATTGATGTAGGGGGGTGTGATTCACGTAAAAGATGTTTATTTACATCAGAGATGTTCCTCAAAAGGAGATGTGACAAGTACAGCATGAATGATTCATTCCCATCGCTTTGCACAGCTTTCCTGTTCATCAAGGAACAGTTTGATGCATCCAGCTGGGCTCTGCTTCCTTATCCCTTTCCTTGTCTTCTCCCTCCCCCAAGCCTGCTCAGCCCGGCTCCGTGTCCCAGCTCCGCTCCTGCCGACCCATCCCTGATCCTGCTGGGCGGTGGAAGTCATGATGCTTGGTTTCCATGAAGGAGAAGGGGCTGCAGCTCTGCTGAACTCCCTGTGCAGGGTGTGTTTTTCCTGGGAGGGAGAGGATGGACAAACAGGCCTTCAGCCCTTGGACCTCACTCCAAGCTCACAGATCGGAAACTCCAGGGCCATGCTTCCCCCGTTAGGAATATTTGGTGTTGGAAATCTTCTTCCAGAGCAAGGTCTTGAGGTTGTTGAGCACGAGGGAGTGGTGCACTTCCATCTGGCTGGCCAGGCCGCTGAGGGTCATGCAAGTTCGGAGCTGCTTCTGCAGCTCTTCCTTCAGCTCCAGGGGAGCTCCGTAGAGCAGATAGTCCTGCAGCAGCCCGCACACCTTGGCCAGGTTGGGCTGCACCATGTCACTCTTGCACTGCTTCAGGAGCTTGTCACACGTGGCCATGCAGTCCCGCCCGTAGGTGCAGTCCCCGTTCTGCTCACAGTGCCGGCCCTTGAGGAAGCCTCTGATTGTCATCTCCGTCGCCACCTTCCTCAGGTTGACCATTTTGAAGTCGTACTTGTCGTTGTAGCCCACGTTCCTGAGGCTGCTCTCGCAGATGTAGAAGTTCCCGTAGGTCCCGTGGAAGATTTCCTCCACAAACTCCAGGAGGCCGATGGCGATCTTGGCGCGCCGGGGCCAGGCCGGCGCAAACCACTGGTGGATGAGCTGGTGGACGATGGAAGGCAGCAGGGACTGCAGGAAAGGGGGGACATCCAGCCCGTAGAGGGAGGTGTGCGGGATCTTCTCGGTGACGTAAAGGTCCCCACAGTGCCCCAGCAGCTTGGCCGTGTGCTCCTTCTCATGCAAGGAGAACATGAGGAGGAACTCGTTGAGCTGAAGCAGCGCCCAGATGGATTTGGCCTCTGCCAGGGACACTTTCCCGTCCCGGTTCACATCTGCCATGGTGATGATCCGGCTCACCAGGGCGGGAAGAGACGGCTGATCCCCCAGCTTGGACTGCAAACAGGACAAGAAGTGGCATCAGACCCTCACAGCTCTCCACGTTTGGGTGTCACACCACAAAACTGAACCAGGGGAGCAAAGAACTGAGCTGGGGAGAGGAGGAAATGGTGACCACTCTGCAGAAAATCCAGTGCCATAGCGTGGACAGATCCAGCTCCAGCAGAATTTTACCAGCCTCAGGGCTGCTGGAGACCCTCCTGCCAGCGCTGCCACCCCACCACTGCTGCAGAAGCCCCAACAGAGGTAACTACCAGGGCCACCAAATCAGCTCTGCCCAGCACAGATACCGTCCACAGCCATGGCACAGCGGCCTCCAGGGATGCTGCTACTGAAATCTCACAAAAAAAAGAATTCCTGGAAGAGAATGGAGGTTTTTCTCCACTAATCCAGTGCATGGCACAGAGCCCTGCCTGGTGGGGGGCACGAGCAGGAGGAGCTCTTGTTCGAAGGGAAGGAAAAACACAATTGGTGCTTCTGGTCCCACAGAGCCCTGCACTGACCTTCAGGAAGTTGAGGAGCATTTCCTTGAACTCGTCCATCGAGGTCCCCCGCGTGGGTTTGTCGAAGAGCACCACGTCCCTCCTGGGCACAGAGTCCGGGCGGCTGTCGGCCCTCAGGGCGTCCCCGATGCCACATTTGATGATCACCTCCCTGTCCCTCCAGAGCCCTCTGTAAACCTGGAGCACAGGGAGGGGGACAGCAATGGAAGGAGCTAGGCTGTCATTTCGGATGGGCTGAGGGGGAGATCTGCAGGGTTTGATGGGAGTGCCCATGCCCTGCCATGGTGGGGGGCACAGACCTACCTGCTGGCTGGGGGAGGAGGAGAGGCAGTGCTGGAACAGGAGGCTGCGCTCCTCACACAGGTCCTTGCACGTGGAGCCAGAAATGATCCCCTTCTTGTACTGGTCACACTGGGGAGGGCAAGGAGAGAAAGGAGCTCAGCGGGGGCAGATTTCTACTGGCCCTTAGGGACAGCTCAGTGCCTTGGGCATGGTGGGGCTGGGCTGGCAGGGACCCCCTGTGCTGCTGGAGAGACCTCAGGGATTTGTTCCTGGATGCTGCTGCTGCAAATCCAGGGATTTGGGAGAGCTCCAAGGGCTGGAGGAGAGGGCGGCGTGGAGCTGGGTGAGGATGAGGATGCACAGGCTCAGGCTGTTCAGCAGAGCAGCAGTCCCTGCTGTGAACCAGGCTGGCCCCAGTCCAGGGGGTGGCAGGGACAGGGACAGACGGTGGCTCTGATCCGCGGCTGGGCTGGAGCTGGAGACATTCCTGGGCAGGAGAGGCTGCAGCTCTGCAGCTCCTCAGCGAGGACACGGCAGCCTCAGGGCTGGGAGCAGGAGCTGCAGACGTTCACTGCATCTTTTCCCTTTTTTTTTCTGCTGTGGATAGGAATTAACCCTTGGACCTGCTCACAGGGGACACGGCCAGACACGGCGTCTGGAAGCCCCAGCTCCGAGCAGGAATTAGCGCCCAAGACCCTGCGGTCGGAGTCAGGCAGAAAATCAAATTAAACGATCGTCGCTGTTGTTATGGCAATTCCTGCCTCCCTTCTCTGCCGAGGGATTGATCAACGAGGCTAGTTCTGACAGAGCCCAGCTCCCCCTCCTCGCCTGGGCTGCGCTCAGACCTGCTCCCATGCCAGGGGCACACACAGCGCTCCCGGGGCCGTCCCGCTGGGATGCCGTGGGGAACGTGGAACATGCACCCCACTGCAAACCCCAAACAGGGGCAAAGCACACCACGCCAAGCTGCCACAAGGAGCCCTGGTGCTTTCCTTAGGACTCATCAGCAGTCACAGAGAGGTACCATGGACTGACTGCTCCCCTTTTGCCTCCTGCTCTGCAGAGCCTGGGGGATGTGATGCTGTCCCTGCCCACAGATCCTGCTCCCTGCCCTGACATTCCAGCTCCATCTGCACAGACACAGATCTGCCCACGTCTGCCCTGGCTGCGTCCCTCTGACATCTCATTCAATTGTTTCACCGTCGCCCTGGCAGGATAAGGTCACCCCTCCCGCTCCGAGCTCCGTGCGATGTCAGGGACAGCGCCAGGGAAGCAGCTGCCAGGAGAGTTCCTCATCCCAGCTTTGGGATGGCTGGAAATGGGGCTCCCACAGCCCGGCTCACCCAGCACCCCAAACAGGAGCCACGGGGCTGTGCTGCCACTCACGATGATCATCCGGCAGACGTGGCCGCGGCACAGCTCGGAGTAGGACGAGTAGTGCATGTAGGCCACCCAGCTGCCCACGAAGATGCCCAGCCACACCACCAGCAGGTACTTCACCTTGATGCCCGGGAGGCGGCCCTGCAAGGGAAAGGAGACGCTTTTGAAACCCTTTTTGAAGGGCAGGGCTCTGCCCAGGGCAGCGGCAGCTGGCCAAGGACGGCTTCTGCCACACAAACCGACCTGAGCGCTGGGGAAACCTTCAGCCTTTTTTATATATATTCATCAGTCTCTTATGCAACTCCTGCTGCAAGTAGGTCACTTAAAATTCCCTAAAAGCAGGGGGATTACAGGGCTGGGCTGCAAGGAGCTGGATGCGGAGCATCCCTGGGAGCTGCAGCCACATCCTCCCTCTCTCCTGCCCTGTGCAAGCCTGGGGTACCCCAGTGGGGCTGCAAGAGCTCTGCTCCTGTTTGGGGAGAACCCTCTCAGCAGAATCCCCCCTCACAAAGCCGCACGGGCACGGGAAGCTCCCAACAGCAGCTCCCATGTGGGAGCAGGTGAGTAACAAACCTGGGAGCTCACAGGTGATGCTCTGTGCAAACAGCTCCGAGGCTCTCAGCAGGATTTTGCTTTGTTGGCTTTGTTTCTTCCCCCCTGACCCTGCCACAGCAGCGCTGCTGCCATCTGGCCTCCTGCAAGAGAGGCTGCTCACCTGGCTCGTGCAACATGGAGCAGATTCCAGCAGTTCCAAAGGGCAGGGAATGAATCCTTGCATTAAACAAACCATTCCATCCCATTTCTATAGATTATTCTACAGAACCCTTGGCCTTTGACCACCTCCAAACCCTCCTCTCTCCTCACAGTGGTGAGACCACAGCCTGCTGCTGGGATAGGGCTGGATCTGAGTGGGTGCAGCGCCTTTAAAACCTGCCAGGGATCCTCGCTTGGGTCTTGCAGCCCAAACCCACTCCCACCCCCAAAACTCCTCCTCAGCCCCTCTCCAGGAGCTGTCGGGGCTCTGGGAGCCACAGGAATGGGCAGGTGAGGGTGAGAGCAGGCAGATCTGCCTTGAGATCGTGGCATTTCTCCTGTTAATTGGAAACCCCAAAGTGTGAAGCGGGCCAGGGCACCCGATTTGCCTGTCGAGCAATGGCACCGCTAATTAACGTGAAATTAAATTAAAGAGATGCCAAGCACAGCCAGGACTTGGCAAAGGCAAAGTGTGGGTGGTTGCTCCTGTGAACTGAGAACCAGCTCATGGCCCTGAAGTCAGACACATGGAGACCCTGAGATCCCCCCCAGCACAGCAGCCCCACAAAACTGCCCAGGGTGGGTGCATGAGGCCCCCTGCCCTCAGCAAAGGGGCTCTTCCAGGGACTTCCCACTAGAGATATGTCTTGGAAAACCCTGGAAAAGCCAAAAAGTCACTTTTTGCTTATGCTGACTTAGAATCCATCGTGATCCTGTGGCAGAAGGGGGTCAGGACTGTGGCCTCAGCATGGCAGGGGGAGCACTGGCTTCATCATCCCCTAAATGGTGGAAAGAAAGGTGGGAGTGCGGGAGGCATTTCAATGAGAGCTTCCCCTGAGCTTTGCTTGGATTTTGGATTTTGAGGGTCCCTCCAGCGCCTCAGTCTCAAGGCACGGGGGTTTCTCTCCCCATTGCCCTCCCTGCAGGAAGGGTGTTACCCTGTGAGAGTTGGTCTGTTTAGTTTTAGGGTGACTCTGGAGGATCTGGAAGTGACTTTGGGCTGGAGCCGACTTCAAAGGCAAAATGGATGCAGCATCACAAAATCCTGCTCCATCCCTGCGGCTCCCCTGGGAATACGGGGGTTGTTTCACAGCAGTCCCAGCTCTGCACCCACCTCCTGCCAGCACCCTCTGCCCACTGGGTACCCCCTCCCATGTCCCCTCATCCCCTCCGGGATAACCCCTCTGCTCCAGAATCTTTGCCAGAGTCAGGGTTTCTCATCCCACGGCTGCAGAGAAAACACCCAGTCCAGCATCCCTGACATCCCTGGCCCCAGCATCCCTGGAGCTCTGAGGCAGGTGCCCGGCCCCTCGGCAGCTCAGGGATGGCAAGAGGAGGGAAAATAAAGAAAGAAAGAGGAGGAAGGAGCCATCCCTGCCCTGCTGCATCGGTGGCTTCACCCAGCGCTGCGGGCTGCCGACTGGGCTGCCCCGGTGCTCCCTGGCTCCGGCACGGCGGAGCTTGGCGCGGGTTATGCAATCGCTGCGGCCCCCGGTGCCGCTCCAGACCCCCGCGGTGCCGCTGCCCGGCCCCCAGCTCCTTGCACCGGCGTCGGGGGGACCGAGGCGGAGCGTCCCTTTGTGCACGGCCGGTGCCAGGATGCGGAGCCGGGCATCCCCGAGCCCGCACCGCCCATCACAGCGCATCCCCCCGGCCCGGCGCATCCCCGAGCCCGCATCCTCCATCCCGGCGCATCCTCCCTCTGCCGGTACCTGCAGGCCCTTGGAGAAGGGGCAGAACAGCACCAGATGCACCAGCCGCCGGATCCTCCGCATGCTGCGGGCGCCCCGCGGCCGCGGGCCTCAGGCTCCGGGGGGCATGGCCGGGGCGGCCGCGGCCCCCGCACCGCCGCCGGGGCCGGGGGGGGCCGGGGGGCCCGGGGAAGGGGGGCCCAGCCGCGCCGCCCGCTCTCTCCGCCGCAGCGCCCGGCCCGGCCCGCGGGGCTCGGCGGCTCCGCCCGGCGCGGGGCGGTGCGGGAGGTGGGGGCGGCGCTCGCAGCTCCGCCGCAGCCCGGGGAGCCGGGGGATGCTGCCCGGCACGGCCCCGCTCGGCCCCGCCGGGTCAAGCCCAGTCCAGCGCTCCGCATCTGGGCATCCCACGCGGGGGTCTCATCACACAGCCCGGGGGTCCCATCCACTCGCGTATCCCACTTGAGGATCCCATTCCCTGGCTCATCCCACAGCCCGGGGTTCCACCCACTCGGGGATCTCATCCCCAGGCTCACTCCACCACACAGGGGCTCTCCCAGCCCTGGCTGATGATCCCGGCAGAGCAGGGAGGATTCCATAGAGACGCTGGTCCCACCTGGCCCCCAGCACTCACAGCAGCTCCAGGTTTGTTAAAAGCCATTTTGGGTGACAGACGGCCAGACTCCCTCCTTGTTACCCACAGCAGGAAACCTGCGAGCACAGCTCGGGGGCTGCATCCCCTCAGGGCTGAGCGCTGCCATCGCTGCTGCTCCTTCTCCTCCTCGCTGTGTCCTTTCCCCACCCTGAAGCCCAGCAGCAGCACTGGCTGGTCCTCCCTGTTTGCACTGCTGCTGGGCAGGGAATCCTCACGGCAAGACAGGGGCTGCTTTGTGTCAGCCGGGCCAGGGACAGTCCCATCCAGGGGGATGCGGTGGCGACAGGCAAGTTAGAGCAAGGGGAACAGCAAATAACATAACGGGAAATTATCTAGGAGGCTCAGTCACGAGGTCATTGTTCAGATAATTCTTTGCTTGGTATCAGCAAATCTTCAGATTATCCATTTGCCCTCTTTTCGTGGTTCAGGTTGCTCCTTCCTTTTGAATTTGGCTCAAAATGACCTTTGAAAACAAGCTGGTCACTGCAAGCCCAGATCCCCGCTCAGTGTGAGTGTCAAGCTCACCACTCAGTGTCAAGCACCGAGTAATCAGGGCCTAATGAGCAAAAGCCTTTGCTGGACTAATCCGAATAGTGGTGATGAATAAGGAGAATCACACAAAACTGACTGAAATCCCCCAAATCCTCCAGCGTGTTTGCTGCCTGCTTTTAACCCCGAGGAGGTCCCTGCTGCTCCAGAGCTGTGCCCTGACCTCTGTGTGGGCTGGGCTGACATTGCCCAGGGCGCTGCTGCGGTGAAGGGGACCGTGAACGTCACCTCAGCCACCCACACCCCCCGTCCAGGCAGGTTTTGCCATCCCATTGAAGCCAGGATGGTTCTCTAGGGGTTCTAATTTTCAGTTTTAATTAACACACGAAAAGAGAAGAGCCTCTGTGATTTGTTTTTATTTTTGATGGTGGGGTTGGTAATTTGGGAAACAGCAGGGACAGGAAGGTGCGTGGCTGGATGCATTCCACACTCACTGCTCACCCTGCTCCTGCAGCTCTCTGTGCCTTGAACACTGACTTTGGAGGCCAAGACTGGGTGGTGAGCCCTCGATGGAGATGGGAAATGACACACCTGGGCCAGGGCTGAGTGTGGCTTGAAATCCACGGAATGCTGCTGCAGGGCTCTGCAAAATTCAGGGGTGGATTGTCCAGCGAATCTAATTAGGAATGAGCAGACCATCCCAAGCTGTAATACGCCAAGTAATTAAGTGATTAGTATTGATTGTTAGAATGCCTAATGAGCAGTTATCACTGAATGATTAATTAATCCAATCAAAAGAGTAATAAAAATTCTACAGGTGTGATGATACCTTACATTCAACGCGCAAGGGAAGCGAGATCTCTCCCCATGGTGCCCATCTCCAGTTTCTATCCCTGGCACCTGGCACCAGGGATGCACAGCCTGGGCTGCTGCCCCTGTGCAAGGGGTCTCTCCCCTCCCAAAAATTCCCCTGGCCCTGCCAGTCTGGGCTCCCAGCATCAGGCAGGCACCCAGAGCTGTGTGGCTCGAAGGTGGGGAAAATGGTCCCCCAGGCGCTGCCAGCATCCAGAAGATGCCAGAATCAGTCGATGCTCATCTCCTCCCCGGGAATTCTTTCACTCACTGCCTCGATTGATTCAGCCGCTTCAGTTTCTCCTGGTCAAAGCCCTGCTAATCCCAGCTAAGCCCGCAGCGTGCCGCGCGCTGGCCTCTGATCACTCCCCTGCCAGGCGGTGGCTCTGTGGGCACGTCCCCAAGAGCACTGTGGCCTCGGGACACGGGAGCTCGCAGGGCAGCCCCAGCCCTGGAGCGATCATTTGCTGGCCCGCAATATTTACCTGACTAAATGCTAATGAGTAAAATGATCTCTGAGTAAATGATCTCCAGCCAGAGCTCACAGCAGTGCAGAGCAGCCCTGACTCGTGAGCAGGGACCCCCAGCCACCTCGTCCCCCCAGAGCACCCTGTGCTGCCCACCTTCCTCTGGGTGGCATGCCAGCTGGGGACAGCACAGCCCGATGCCATCACCCACAGTGCCCAGAGCTGCTGCTCAGCAGGGGGGTGCAGGACCCCGAACCAAAATAGGGGCACATGCTCACCCCCTCTGCTCTGCCATCAGGATCAGCCCCATGGCCACAAACCAGAGGGATTTCTGCCCCAAGGGGGCTGCGATGGCACCCGGCATTCCCAGGCAGCGCGGCAGCGCCAGAGATGATGGATGCAGCCTTTAATGCTCTTTTCTGTGCATCTTTGAAGGATTTGAGGCTGATCGCCCGCGCTTCCTGCGTGGCATCCACAGCTGGCTCCGCACAGCCCGTCAGCTGCCTCTGCTGCCTGCCGGGCCCTGCCAGGCTGAGCGCAGCGGTTATAATTAGAAATGCTAATCAGCTCTTGTGTTTCTGGCTTGACAGCCCTGCCACCCCCAGCACAACCTTCCCTCCAGTCTGTCCTGTGCTCGCTCCCTCCGCTTCCTCACCAAATCCCTGCTACTTGTAATTAAGCACTACGAAGTTAAGGGGGGTTGAATGGAAGTGCTGGAGCTCATTGGATGCTTTGGGCCAGGACTGCAGCCCCACAGAGCCCCTGGCTTGCTGGGAACTGCTTGGGGCTCTCACTTTCATTCACCACCATCCCCTTGAGCTGGGGACACCCCAGGGATGTCCCTGGCCCTGAACTATGAGGTGGAAGAGAGGGAAGCTCAAGGGCTCTGCAGGCAGTGCTGGGGTTAAAGGCAAAGGGTGGTGGCTGTGGCTGGGAGCCCTGCGGTGCTGGCTCTGGAAGGGGAGCTTCTCTCATTGCGATTTCCATCATGTGCCAACCGTGGGCGCTTCCCAGCCAAGGAGGAAAAGGAGTTTGCAAAGGAGCTCGGAGAAGGAGGCTGAGCAAGCAGATCCCTGCACTGATTATGGAGTTATTCATCATCAGGGCTTGCTCTGGGACACACAGCCCAGGGGATTCCTCCCTCACCAGTGCCCACAGACAGCGCCTGCCAGCCCCCAGCCCCTCCACATGAGAACTAGGGCATGGCTTTTGCCCCGGCATTTGGCTCCCAAAGTCAGGCTTGGCCAGGGAGACATTCCTTGGAGCAGGCACAGGGCTCTGCTGACCTCAGAGGAGACAGGAGATACACAGGTGGGACAAGCAGCTCTGGATGCAGTTTTTAAGTCAACCTTCATCATCCAGGAGCTCCCTGTTTATCAGCTTCAGCGAGGAGAGAGGCTGCAGTTTGGAGGGTTGATGTGCAAAAGGTTTTCAAGAAGGTACTGACACCCTGAGCAAAGGAGACCCCCCTCACCTCCTCTGCCCAGGACCCCCACACTTCACTTGGGACACATCTGCTCACTGCAGCATCTCTCAGCATGTGAAGCAGCAAAGGCCTCTCCCTCCTCCCCACACACTGAGCACAACAGTTTCTGGAGAAAGGGAAATAAGAGAAACAAGGAGGTATCACAAAAAGAGCATGGGAGGGACAGGGCATGGTGGCTTCAGTGACGATGCGCTCGTGAAAAGGCACCAGCAGCACAGGCAGCTGACTGGGAAAGCTCTGGAGAGAAGTCAGATTGGATTTGTCATGACTAATTGTCTCCCTCCAGCACTGTGGTCCAGCTTTCACGCATGGCATGAGCAGGGTCCCAAGCCTCCAGGAATTAATGAGGGTCTGACCCTGTCTGCGCAGCCACTTGAGTTTTGCCAGTGCAGACAGCTGGCTTAAGAGGCCCTTTTATCCTTCACATATCAGATCAATTTGGATAGTTATAATCTAGTCCTGGTGAAAGCTCAGAGCAGACTTTATTGCCCAACCAGCTCAAGGAGAAGAAAAGCAAGCAAGAGGGAGAGGTCATGCTGAACTATCGATTGTGCTGCTCCCAGATTGGCCTCAGCAGAGAGCTCACCTGGGACAGTTTGCCTCTATCTCCTGCTAGTGCTGCTCCATTGATCTTCTGTGACAGGCGACAACTACAAGATTTTTTTAGGTTGGAGTCATTAAGAGGCATTAATCAATAACAGAGGAAACAGAGAGTGAGCGGCTGTTTGTTTCATGCAGACATATTCCCCGTGTGGATTTTAGCCCGCTGAGGTGCGTGTGGTTTATTTCCAGGGAGGTCTGCCAGGAAAAGAATTCACCTTGTGCTGGACTCTGGCACTTGGAGGAGATCCTGAGCCAGTTGCAACATAGTGCCAGCTCTGGCAGGGCTGTGCAACAAGAGGGCAGCACCTGGGGAGTTTGTGGCATCCAATTCCAGGTACTCCAGTGTCCTACCTCTGTTCCCACACAGGTACCCCAGGAAGAGATTGGTACTGATTTCGCACGCCCAAAGAGTTGGGTGCTGGTTTCAAGTTGTGCTTCTACTAAACAAAGCTGCTGCCTGGCATTGGCGCAGCCAATCCCAGCAGCCTGTTCCAGGATCCAGCCCCTGTGTGAGCTCAGCCCCAGCCCAAATTCATTCCTGTGGCAAGACGGGAGTTGTTCACAAGAAAAACGGTCTTTGTGCTGAAAGCACCCCGGGCTGCTCTGTTCCCTCCCGCCCTACCCAGCGGTGTCAGTACATTTCCACTGCTCCATGGTGGCAACATGCCTTTTTCTTCTCCAGAAGCTCCTGTGCTCAGCCCCAGCAAGTGTCTGTGCAGGTGCCGGAACCCATTTGCCCTTGGAGAGGCAGAGAAGGGAGCAGGAGACCTGCTCAGGAGCAGGAGGATGAGATCACCTTCAAAAGTGGTGGCTCTGGCACCAGCAGAGCAACCAGCAGCCTCGGGGTGATCTGGGGCTGGGGAGGTGCTGCAGCTGCCCATGGCTGAGCTCAGCTCCAGGAGCAGCTCCATGACACAGAAATGATGTTTAATTGCACCCCTGGACTCAGCCCAAAGGCCCTTTAGTCCCGCTGTGTGCCACGGCGTGGGCACACCCTGTGGCACAGTGCCGGCAGGTCTGGCAGCCCAGGAATGCCACACTCAGCCTGGGGAGAGAGCATGGCTCAGCCAACAGGGCCTGCACCCAGCAGGTGCCATGGGATGCTTCAGAGTAAGGGAAACGTCCTTCAGGAGGCAGGGATGGATATTCCAGTGGAGACCAGTGTCCCTTTCTGGGCACACCTTGCCTCGACCCCCACAGCCGCAGTATCCCACTTTGCAGTAGTCATTCCTGCAGATCCCCAGGGAAACAGGATCTTCCTCGTTCCTGTAATTACAGCCACACATCCACAGCACAGGGATCAAGGGCTGCAGGAGAGGAGGGGATGAGATTGCTGGCTCAGGTTGCACAGGTGGGGCACACACAGCCCATAAGCACCTGGCAGTCCAACCCTGAAGACACACCCAGAGCTCAGCACCACCAGCTGAATCCAGCCCAGGTGAGGCTCATTACGGGACTCCAGCCCAGGTGGACTCCTTATGGGCGTCCAGATCACGTGGGACTCCTTATGGGAATCCAGCCCAGGTGGGTCTCGTTATGGTAATTCAATCCAGGGGCACCTCATTATGGGACTTCAGTCCAGGCGGGACACATTATGCTGATGATGAGCAGGGGGTCCCTGAGGTGAGAGGCTCTGATGTGGGAGATGCAACAAACCCCTCTCCAGTCCCAGGTTGTCTACCAAAAGAAGCCCTTGGCTCACAGCTCTGCCTTCCCTGTTCAGTCCATCAGTCTCCAGGTCAACCAACCAGCCCCATCCACCAGCACAAAATCCATCAGAAACAATTTGATTTCCTTTATTTACCCATGACATTTGGGAGAAAGCCTAATCCTATTGCAACTTGGAAAAAAAAAAAAAGTGATTCCAATTTTACATCCTTGTGCCTGAAAGAGGTTGAGAGCTGCAGCCAGACAAGATGCTGTTTCAGAGGCCGTGTCCTGTACTGGGCACAATCTCATTTCCAAGCATGGTGCAGAGACCATGAGGTGCAGGGGGATTTCCAGCCTGTGATTACAAATGCAAATGCAACAGTAAGATCTGGAAGTCTCGTGCTTTTGCTACCTCCTGTTTTTGGTGAAGTCTGCCAGAAGAAAAAAAATGAAAAGCCAGTGCTGGGGGGCTTGGTGGTGTGTTATCCCCAGCTGCAATCCTTGATGATTTTCAGCCTCACTGACATCCCTGGCACTCCGTGGAGTCTGGCATTCCTCATGTAGTTCAGCATCCTGCCTTGTATCATTCATGGATTTAAATCCACACCTGGCTGGCGTAAAGGTCCCAGCAGATAATGTCTTACTTTTTCAATGAAGTTACTTGCAGGTGAGTAAAGGTTACAGGAAGGAAGGTTCAGATTATCTAACAGCCTTTTAAAACATGTTTCTCTCTTAATTGCGTGTTCCCAGAGCCAAAGTCTCTTGGGCTCTTTGCGTTTCCAGTGGCCAGTGGAGGCTGTGCCTGCCGAAGCTCGGGCAGTTTAGCAATCTCATGCTTCTGGTTCTTGTGCAAGGCTCCGTTACGAGCGGGAACTGCAGTGCTCACATTGAAACCACGCTGAGTCGCCACCTGGTTCCTCCTGACTGTTTACTCTGTTGTCACCAGAGGGCTGACGTGTGATTACCAAGGAGCCCAGCAACTCCAGGGAGCGTGGCCATGGAGCAGCAGGAGCCAGCGTGGAGGCTGAGGGTCAGGCTGAAGCTCTGTCCCTGTGAGTGTGGGCTCACCCACGAGCTTCCCTGCTGCCCACACCAGGAGCAGCAGGAAAATTTCACCTCCCATGTGCCCTTTTAGGCGAGAGGGAAATGGGATTCACCCACATCCTTTGCACAAACTGCTCTTAGCACCATCCTCGCCAAGCAGACTGTGGTATTCCTGCCCAGGGCAAACCTCTTCGATGTCTCTGCAAGGGCAACACTTCCAGGAAAAGTGATGCCATCCCACTGGGGGGCAGCCCTTGGGGCAGCCTCGCTTATGGATGCAAACAAGGTCCAGGTTCCCAGTCCGCAGCCTTGCCCGTGTGTGAGTAAGTGACACAGTGTAACCATGTCCGTGCTGTGATGCTGGGCTGTCCTGTGTACCCTGAGCTGCACAGAGGTGACACACAGTGACACCAGGCTCTGACACATCTCCCAAAGCCAGCTGCTAATTGAGACAGGCGAAGAGGATAGATCAGTGGATGGATGGATGGATGGATGGATGGATGGACGGACAGACGGACAGAGGTCTGGAAGGAGTTATGGCAGATGTGTGGATCCCCTCACTGTGCCCAAGTCCCTGGCAATTGAGGCTGCTGTGCAGCACCCATCACGAGGGGTTGGTGTTGAGGAGTTTGCACAACCCACAGCTTCCTGCTATCAGCCCTCCCTGTGAGGGCTCCCAGCCTCGCTCATGCGTGCCACGATAAGGCCACGAACGAGGACATTTGGCTGGTTGCCTCCTCCTCCCTCCACTTTAATGTCACCAAAGCCAGCTGCTGCTTTCAACACATGGCCCTTGGCAGGAGGCAAAGGGAAGCAGGCCGACGGGTAGAGCTGCCAGAGGCACCATGGGCAGCCAAGGGCAGAGGCAGGGTGAGGCAGGGGGACTGAGATTCTGCACAAATCCAGCCTTCCTTCAGCACAGCCAGCGTCTCCAGAGGGTCCTGCCGAGCACCCACCCAGCCTGGAGCCTCCTGCTGCTCTACAGCCTGCTCAGCCCGGAGCTGGACGCATCCCTCCTTCCTTCATATCCCTCCCAGTGCTTTCCCTCTCTTCCCTTCTCCATACGTGGGAGATGTTCTCCCTTGGCTCTATTTCTTTTCCAGTCAGAAGCTAGTCATCCACAGGGAGGTCACATGTTGTTGCCAAGGGAAGCAATAAATTTAGGCAAATAAAAGATAAAAGAACACAGTCAGATTATTGTAAGACAAGGGTAATGCTTTGGGCTTCATGGCTCTTCACGGAGACAGGCACAGAAATCCCACCAGCAGCAATGCTGCGTGGACCCTTCTGCTTGGCACTTGAGGGGTTCTTGCTCCTTCCAGAGATTCTGGGCACTGCTCAGCTACACTACCTGCAGGGTACCCTTCCCTCTTGTCTAAACAATCCAGTCAGTAGTTTAAATATGTGAAACACACAGCACAATCTAACGAACCAGGGTTTTTAAAAGGATTTGGAACTGCTTTATTCTGGCTGCTGAAGCTTGGGAGGACTGGGATGGGGTCACCTTTGCCTCTGCCCCAAAACAGCCACATTTCAAGGGTGATGAGGTGATCCCTGTTGTGTTGCACAGCAGGCAGAGGCTCTCAGGCCTCTTCCATCAGGGGTTTGTTATGAAAATGTTAACGCACAGGCTGTCGTCATCTGGCAGCACCACCGCCTGCCTTATGAAATAACTCAGTGTGACAGCTCCGCTTGCTCGCAGGCAGGCCCATGTCTGGCTTCTAATCTGGCATCAGAAAGCGCTCCTCTTCCTTGAGCTACAGACTAATATCAAATGTTTCATTTGCATTACACCAGATAATGCACTGGAGAGCATGGGGAGAAGGGAATGGCAGCCAAGCTCCTCCAGGAGCCCACATGTGGAGCATTGCACCATCCCTGCCACGCCGGATCTGCTCACTCCGCTTGCCACTGGCACCGCGGCCCTGCCGGAATTTACATTTCAGATTCCCAACGTCAGCCAGCGTTTATGAGCTCCGCGGATCGGCCCGCGTGACGCCCCAGTGACAGATCACCAGGGACTTTCTTCCCGTGTCAACAAAAGCGAAAATTCACCAGGATAACACAGAATCGCTCCGGGCCCGGCATCTGCTCAGCTGCAAAGGTCTCGGTGACTTCCCAGGCATATGTTGGCTGGCACGGCGCTGGAGCAAGGCTCCCTGAACAGCTCACACGACACAGGCCGGGGGTATTAACCTAATGCTGTGTGGAGATGCTAATACAATAAGGGTTCTTTGTGGCATTAGCTGGAATCATGAGACCAGCTCTGAGATGTCATTGCCTGGCAGCCGTAGGGAGTGCTCTCTGGAGAGAAGGAGCTTGTCTCCTGCTTCCAGTCCTAAAGCTGCTGCGGGGCAGGGAAAGTGCAGTGAGCTCTCCCCATTCTGGTGACAGCTCGTTTGGGAACAGCACGCAACCTCTGTTGGTGAATCCAAGGACAGCTGAGGGAACAAGGGTTATTTTAAAAGGAATAACACTTTTCCTTGATTTTTCCAGGAGCTGCAAAGCTCTGGATGCCAAAGGGATGCTCAGAACCGCAGGGTCACATCTTTACCCCAGTGGAGTCTCTGCAGAGACTCGTGGGACTCGGGTTTTGCTATAAAAAGTGTTGCAAAACCAGCCGAGGTCAATGAATGGTTTGTGTCGGTTCCAGCAGACACTTTCATCTCCCGTAACAGCTTTGCACCCACAGAGCTTCAGGGCCTGATCCTATCCTAACCCCAGTGCCAGCAGGGAAAGCTCCATCCCACTCAGCATGTTTGTGCCACTGGAAAACCAGCATCAAGCACCAGCAGAGAAGGTGGGCGAGGGTCCATGAGGGTCCCAAAACCTCACACGGTGCCCTGAGGGACACAAACTCCCTCACAGCACGGAGGACCCCAAAGACTTTTCCACGGCACCACAAAGGGAGTGAAAACCCCCATGTGGCACCATGAGGGTCCCCAATGCCCAGGCGGCTCCATGAGGGCACCAAATCCCCACATAGCACCGTGAGGGTCCCAAACCTCCCAGAGGGCTCCATGAGGGGACAAAACGCCCCCAGGGCTCCATGGGGGTCCCAAAACTCCACATGGTTCCAGGAGGGTCCCAAACTTCCACAGCCTTCGATGAGGGGGCCAAACCCCCACAGTGCTCCATGAGGGGACCAAACTCCCCATAGGGCTCCATGAGGGGACCGAACCGGCACAGCGCTCCACGAGGGGACCAAATTCCCTCCTCCCCTTGCCACGGGCACCCGGCCCGGCCAGAGGCCTGAGGAATCCCCGCTCCATAGGGAACATTCCCGGCGAGCCCGTCCCGCCCCGCTGAGGGAGCGGCGGGGCGGGACGGGCCGCCCACATAAGGCGGGCTCAGCGCGGGCTGCTCGGGGAGGAGGCGGCAGTAGCGGCTGGTCCGGGTGGAGCCGTCATGGAGCTGGGGTGGCTGCTATGGGGCACGGCCGTGCTGCTGCTGCTCCACGTCCTCATGGAGCTCAGCCCCGCCGTCAACTTCGCGCTGCGCATCGGCTTCTACTGCGTGCTGTGCCTGGTGTCCTCGGCGCTGGCGGCCGCCGCCTGCCTGCTGGTCAACGGCGGCCGCACCGTCAAGAACATGAGGTGAGGGGGCACCGCGGGGAACGGGCGCTGGGGACAGCGGTGTCACCCCCCCGCCGCTGCCCGGGGCCCCTGGGGTGGTGGCGGCCACTGCCACATCAGTGGCAGCGCAGCCCCGCGGGTCCGCTCTTGGCTCAGGGGGGGCTGGCCTGGCCCGTGGCAGAGCCCTCGGCGAGCCACGTTTGGGGATGAAGTGCCTGGAAGGTGGCGGTGGTGGCTTTTTTTGGGAAAGCCACAGGAGAGCAGTGTTTGTTGAGAGTGGCAGAGCACTGGAACAGGCTGCCCAGGGAGTGTGAGGAATCTCCCTCTCTGGAGGTATTCCAAACCCACCTGTGTCTGTGGGTGACCCTACCGTGGCAGATTTAAATGATCTCTAGAAGGTCCCTTTTGATCCTAATGCCTGGGTGGTTGTGTTGGGGTGTTTCCTGCCCCAGGAGCAGAGGCTGGCAGGCTGTGTGCCATGTGCTGCCAGGGCACAGCTCTCCTGCAGCTGCTCTCCGGCCCTGTGTCCCCTGACAGGACACACGTGGCGGGGACCAAGGGGCTGCTCTCATCCAGCACCTCCTTTCTATGCCAAGGTACGTTCTAAGGGCAGAGCTGGCACTTCTGCTGGCAGCACAGGACAGCTCATTTCCTGGTTTTGCTCTCTCCTAGGCAGCTTTTGACCTGTGCTGACCGTGCCCATGCCAGGGTGTATGGATGCAGGGGAAAGGAGAGCCTTAACACATCCTTTCGGATCAAAGGTTGGCAGCGTCTCAGCAGGTGGAGCTGGACTTTGCTTTGCCGTGTGGCTTTCACACATAGGACTCAGGGCAGAGGGAGCGGGCACGGGGCACTGATGTGCTGCCTTGAGGGCTCTGCCCTGCCCGTCCCATCTGGTGCCATGGCCCCAGGCACTGGGACCAGCAGTCTGCTCTGGGATCTCCAGCCTGGCTCTCTCTCCAGCTTTGGTTGCCTTGGCTCGCTCAGGAGCAGCTTTCCAACACACAGCCAGCTCTGCAGCTGGGAGAATTTATGATGTCAGTGATGGAGACACTATCTTTTTATTTCCCCCCCAAAAATAAACCCTCTAACTTTTCTGTAAACTTCAAGGAATTATTTGGGAACAAGAACTTGCATTGGATAACTCCTCATGTTGAAACCCAGGGCTAAATTTTGGCCAGAACCACCCTTTTCCTGTAACTTAAGCCTCTTGTTTCCCTGTAGTGGCACTGGCTGAAGATCCTAGTGGTGTATCCCAGCCCCTGGGAGGTCCGTGGCTGAGGTGATCCAGTGAGTTCCTTATTTCTCCAGCATCCCAGACTGCTTATTCCAGCTTGGGAAAGAGGGCTGGAGCAGAGCATGTGCTGGTGGACAGACAATGATAATGGTGTTGTTGCCTGGCGCAGAACACCCCGTTCTTGCTGTGCTGCTGGCTCCAGTGTCAAGCTGGTGTGACTTGGAAGAGGTTACCCAGGGTGTCTGATAGAGATAGAACTGTTTATCTCTGGTACAACATCTTGCAAGAGCTTCCAGTCTGGTAAGCAGACTTCAGTAGTCCTTGAAAATCAGAGTATCCTAAACAAGCTTCTGTGACTGGCTGTGGAGCAGAGCACGTGAATCTGGGGGCTGCTGGCTTTCACTCTAGACTGTTAGGGATGCACTGGAAAGTCACATTCCCTGTCGTTTTTGTGCTCCTTGGATCTGGCAATAAGTGCACTGGTTTTACAGCTCTCTGCAGCTGTGGCTGCTCCACATCTGGATCGTTGATTCCGGCAGAGAAGCCGCTTGTGGGGTCGGAGGGGACTCGGATCCATCCTTTAACCCTGTGGGTGACGTGGCCAGCCCAGCAGGGCTGCTGGTCACCCCATTCTTCTTTGCCTGCTCTGAGCTCTGCCCCTTTGCCTCTTTCAGTGGCTCACGCCACATCTTGTGCAAGGAAAGGCTGTCTCCAGGCTGGCAGGAGGAAGCTGGATGGTTGCTCTTGAGTAATGTGTAACCAGCCTCTCCCGGCAGCCAGTGAGCACTGTGACTTCCAGAGCGGTGACCTCTTTTTTGGTTGGCGGTCGGAAGGGAGGAGAAATGTGATTTAGGTCACCCTGGTGGCCTGGCATCTCCCATGACCTCACTGGTTCGTGTCACCCTGCCTCTTCTCACCTGTAACCTTGTCTCTTCACCTGGACTGCACCCCTGTAACCTTGGAGCGGGCTGTGGAGCTTGGGAGCTCTGCATTCCATGCAGCTCCCTGTGTCCTTTCCCTGGGTGCGGCTCTTTGCAGCGAGTTGAAATGAGGGCTGATAGCAGTGTCACCTCGGGGCGTTGGCCTGGCCTGAACTCCAGTGTTACAGCCAGCTCAGGAGGTCTGCATGGGGGGGACACCCCACGGAGATGTGAACCCTGCCGTGGGTAGGAGCAAGCTGGGGAAAGTCCTGTGGCTCAAGAGTTTATGGAGACTTTCAGAGACCAGATGCTGGGAGCTGCTGCCAAGGCAGGATGAGATGCTGTCCAGGTGCTCACCTCCCACCTGAGTGACAAGGATGCTTCTCAGGGGAATGGTGCTGCACAGTTCCCAAGCTGGACCCCGTGGTGGGGACAGAGCTGGCACTGTCCCTCAGTCTTCTGCTGCAGGAAGGAAAGCTCCATCCCCTGTCTGCCAGGTGGCCCTGAGGCAGGACATCCAGGTGCTTGCTGGAGGGCAGGTCAGCTCTGGAATCAGCTCTAGGGGAGAGCAGAGCCAAGCTGGTGGCTGTTTCTGGGAGCTTTGTTCACGTGCAGGCTCCTCTGCCACCTGTCCTGGTAAATGGCTGCTCCCCTGCCCAAAATAGCCCCTGTGTTCTGCCAGCTTCTGCCTGTGTCCTTTGGCCCACTTGGGGGGTCCCCAAGTCCCCAGGTCAGGGGGTGGCATAGCTGGGCTCTGCTCCCATGGGCTGACAAGGGCATGGAAATGTGCTCCAGTGTTGGCATGGCTGAGTGGAGCTGCTGGAGTCTCCCAGCTGGGAAAAGCCGGGAGCTCTGTCAGACCTGTAGTTCCACGGAGGAAGGGAACCGACAGGCAAAAGCTTGAGGATGGGTTTGCTTGGGGGCACCCGACCTCTGCCAAGCTGCGTGGTGAGCATCCTGTTTGCTGCTTGCATCCTTGCCTCGTGCAGGGAAGTGTTTCTCACCTTCACTCCCCTCCTTCCTTGGGCCCCTGTGAGGGAATGGCACCCCAGGTTTGTTTGTATCATTGCGCAGCACCTTCCATCACTGCAAGGAGCAGAGCTGGCAGAGCCTTCCTTGCGTGTTGGGTGTGCTGGGGAGTGGCAGCTCCTGACAGAATTGTTTGAGCAACTTGTGGGGCCCTGCTGATTGCAGGAGGAAGAGCCTGGTAACACCGGGGCAGCCCAGAACCACGGCACTGAACAGGGCAAATGAACAGCACTCCTGGAGGACGTGGCACCATGCAGAGCAGACACCTGGGTGGATCACAGGGCAAATAAGACTGGAGGTTCTCTGTCCCAGAGCTGCTCTTGTCTCCTTCCACCCTCACTGGGTATAGCAGCCCCTGTCACCTCCCTGCCCTGCTGCTGACTGCTTTTCTCTTCTGCAGAATCATCAGAGCTTTTGTCAGGACCTTCAAGTATTTCTTCGGCCTGAGGTTTGAGGTGAAGGGACTGGAGAACTTCAAGGTGGAGGGCCCTGCTATCATTGTGTCCAACCATCAGAGCATCCTCGACATGATGGGTGAGGAGCTGGTGGGAGGGAAGGGAAGATTTGTCCTGCTCCCCATTGGGAGAAGTCCTGCTTGTACCTCCTGGACAAGCAGCCCCTGGTGCAGCTTCCCCATCAGTGCTGGTTGTGGGAAGGGTCTCCTGTCACTCTGAGCAATCTCACGCCTGTGCAGCACCCAAGGTACTGCTGTCCTTGAGCTGCTGGCCCAGCACCTGTGTCAGTGGTCC
The DNA here is from genome assembly GCA_014706295.1 of Lycocorax pyrrhopterus obiensis. NCBI lineage: Eukaryota > Metazoa > Chordata > Aves > Passeriformes > Paradisaeidae > Lycocorax > Lycocorax pyrrhopterus. The sequence goes on from JACSVZ010000019.1 coordinate 8,287,354, forward strand.
TGCTGGGCTCCCTGGGGCCAGGGAATGAGCTGCCTCTGAGGGGTCTTGCTGCCACCCTGCCCCACTAACTGCTGTGTGCCAAGCCTCCTGCTCTCAGAAGCCAGGAGAGAAACAAGGCACCAGCCTGTCCCTGGTCCCCCTGTCCTTGTCCCACCTGAGTGCAGGCAGGGGGGGTGACTGCTGGGTCTTGCCCTCTGCCATCCCATTAGGGCTAATGGAGGTCCTGCCCGACGACTGTGTCCAGGTGGGCAAGAAAGAGCTGATGTACATGGGCACAGTGGGGCTCATCATCTACCTCGGCGGCGTCATCTTCATCAACAGGAAGAGCACCAGCAGCGCCAAGATGGTGATGTCAGAGGTGGCCAAGACTATGGTGGCTGACAACGTGAGTGTCACTGTGGAGCTGGGTGGGGTGGCACAGGGGGATTGTGGCACTCCTGGTGCTGGCTCACCCGGAGTTCCAGCCACCTGCAGCTCTCGGCAGAGCTTGGCTGGTGTCTCCCAGCACTGCAAGTGGATTTCTGGAGCAGAGCCTTGTCTCTGTGTGCAGGTGAAGGTGTGGGTGTACCCAGAGGGCACGAGGAACTGCACTGGGGATTTGCTGCCGTTCAAGAAAGGAGCATTTCACATCGCTGTCCAGGCACAGGTAATGGTGCTCTGTCCCCACATGGGATCCCTGAGTGTTTTTGCAGTGGCGCTGCGCGTTGGCCATGCAGTGTGTGGCTTGTTTGCTCTCAGGTGAGCTGTGTTCCCAGGTAACACCTACTCAGGTAAGCCACCGTTAGGTGTCAGAAGTGCTGCCCAGCAGCAGCCAAGAGCCTTTTCCATTCCCTCTGGGGATGAGTGGCTGCAGACCGTGGAGAGCTGCCCTGTCCTGTCTCCTGCCCACCCCAGTCTTGGTGTCCCCTCTGGAGGGAGGAGCGTGAGAGACAGGCACACTTGATCCCTATCTCCAGGCTTTCCTGGCAGCATGGCAGGGCAGTGCCTGTGACCAGGGGTTCCTGGGGGCATGGCTGCAGCCCAGAGCTCGCTCCTGGCAGGGAGCCCACTGGGTGCTTTCCCAGGGAAACCCAAAGCTGTTGATTCATTTCTCAATCCCCCAGGTTGCAATAGCATAGTGGTGATTCAGAATTGTTAATTCTTGTGCTTTAGAGCAACATTTGGGCTTGCTCAGTGTGCAAATAGCTGCTGCCTCCCTGGCAGCCATATAGCAGGTCTTGGTATGTCTTTTCTCTCCAAAATGACAGCATCCATGAGCCGTTAGTGGGGGAGCAGGCAAACAGCTTCAGCCAGCCAGAGCTGTCTCAGGAGCAGGCTGCTTGCCTCGGCAGGGTGCTGGGGCAGTGTGCCAGGGATGACTCGAAGCCTCAGGGAAAACTGGTTTCCCCAGGAGAGGTGTTACAGCAGGGATTTTGGGGAAGGGAAGAGGTGCCAGCTCTCTCGCTGGGTTCGTTTGGCCAAGCCCAGGGTGTAGCCTGTGTTGTGCCATCCCCATTCCTGCCTGGGTGATGCAACCAAGGCAGAGCCTGGCAGCTCTGGGAGGGAAGGATGACATGGAACTGCTCCCTGCCTCTGCTACACCCCCCTGAGTCACCGCCTGTAGATCCTGGCTGTGTTACCAGCACTGGAACAACTCTGCCTGCCCTCCTGGCTCTGTGTCTGTCTGAAGCTTCCCTGGGAGCAATTGATAACAACTGGTGACTCCTTTTCTTAGAAACTGAAAGCAGAGCAGCTGCCCTGCCCCAGCCACGTGCCTGTACAGCAGGCAAGGCCTGTCAGAACAGGCATCCTGCAGTGTTTGTTTGCAGGACAGAAAATACCTGGGGTTTCAAGCCTCACTTGGGACGAGGAGCCCTAAAAGCCAGTGCTGAGCTGAGGCTGGAGTGGAACTTGGCCCTGGTTCCTTGAGTATCCCTGTGCCTTGAGTTTCTGGGGAGTGGTTGTGATTCCATTTGACTCCTGCTTGTTCCAGCCTTTGGAAGTGGCTGTTGTTTGTGGGGCTGTGCATGCCCTGTGTGTCTGAGAGCCAGGCCAGCTCTGCTGTGTGGGATTTGCTGCCTGTCTCTGGCCTGCCCTGAGCTGCTGAAGTGCCAGTAACTCCTCTTTCTCTTCCCTTCCCCAAGGTCCCAGTGATCCCTGTGGTGTACTCCTCCTTCACCACCTTCTATAACCCAAAGACGAAGCTATTTACATCAGGTAACAAAGAGTCACTTGGAGACAGGGTTGCTGTTGTCCCGTGTGGAGATCTGGTTCACAAGGGTGTGGGAGGGAAGCAGAGCTGGTGTGAACAGGAGGAGCCCTGCTGGGAGATGTTTGGAGGCAGTTCAAAGCACTTGGCACCAGAGCCCGGGCTGGGTTAACTCAGGAAAGGCTGTAATTAAATACACTGAGGGATGTTTTCATTAAAAATTGGTTACCACCTCTCCTTCTCAGGGCAGGCTCTGGCTGGGATGGCAGTTTGGGGCACAGGGGGATCATTGTGGGTGGCACAGCTGCTGGAGCTGGGATCTAACTCTGCCTGTGCTCCAGGGATGGCTGCCTGAAGCCCTGGGAGGGGCTGAGGGCTGTGCTGGGGCTGTCCAGGGTGGGGAGCAGGGCAGAGAACAGATCTCCTGTGGCGTGTGGGTTTCTCACAGGCTCCTCTCTTGTCCCCAGGCAAAATCAAGGTTGAGATTCTGCCTCCAATAGAGACCAAAGGGCTGACATCAGACGATGTCACCGAGCTCACTGACAGATGCTTCAGCACCATGAAGGAGACCCTCTTCAGGCTGTCAGGCCGTCCGAGCCAAGCAAAGGACTCATCTTAGAGGCTTCTCCAGTGGTGTCACCGTGTGGTGGTGGCTGAAGGGACCTGTCTGTTCTTGCCAAATACTGAAGGAACTTCTTCTCCTCTGCAGTGATTTCTGACTCTGGGAACACCACGGACTGGCACACACAGGGTGTCAAGCCAGCACTAAGGTTCCCCTTTGAGTGGATTTCTCTTATGGGTTCACTTTCTCACTTTGAAATGTCTCCTTTTTCTGAATTTCTCAGGCATCAAACTTGTGCTACCAAAGGGCTCAATGACCAGAGAAGTGAGTTTCCCCCAGCTCTCGCAGCTGGCACAGGGTGACAGCAAAAACCTGCCTGGAGCCTGAGCTCTGCCTCGTGTGACTGTCCCTGCACCTGTGTTCCTGCAGGCTCAGCTCATGCTGGCCTGGCCCTGTGATGTCCCAGGTGGAAACCACCAGGCAGCAGTTTGTGTCAGCACACCCTTGATGCTCAAACAGGGCTGAGAACTGGGTGAAAATCCAGATTTTGGCTTTTCAGCAGCACTAGGAGTGTGGTGTCCTCCCTGGACAGCCCAGAGCACTGCCACCCATGAGTGGGAGTCACAGGCCTGTCCCCTTGAGATGCCCTTGTGGCACAACAGCATCACGTTGGGTAACTGCTGCCAGCTCCCTGCCGTGGTGGTGGCTCAGCCTGGTCACATCCCGGTGCCTGCAATGCCCCTTACGGAGGCAAAGGGCTCTGTCGTGCTCGTTTTGTCGCTTGTCATGGTCAGCACTGGCCGAAAGATGGTGCCTGTCCCGCGTCTCTGCTGATCTGCAAGGCGGAGCTGCCGCTCTCCAAGGCCTGTAAAACCCCTGCAGAGCCACAGGGTGGGTGAGCTGCAGCTGGAACGGGGCTGGGAGGGCTTGGAAGGCTTCAGTTCCCACTTTGGGGGACATAAACCTTTTTCCCAGTCAGATAAAAGGGGTTCCCCTGTACTTTGGGGTGATGGACCAACAGAGCTCCTGGATCCCTCACCAGGAGCTGTGGAATGTTGATGCCCTTGGAGGCTGGGTCAGGTCCATGGTTCCTGTAGCTTTAGCTTTCCTTTTGATGGCACAGGGGACCTTGGGACAAGCCACCTGGGGCTGCTCAGGTAACCAGCACAGCCAGCTCCTGCAGCCTGCATTGGTGGAGTTGTGTTTATCCAGCATTTTGGGGCTAAAGCCTCAGCTGGGAACAGCAGGGAGCTCCATGGAAGGAGCCCTTGGGCCGAGCTGGTGCTGGCAGGGGCTTCATTGGAGGGGCCTTACAGTACAGACTCAGGGCATGGGAAGGGTCGGGGTGGGAGGATGGGAACCAAACCAGCACTTTGTGAGAGTGGCAGATAAAAGGGCTGTCATGGAGGGTACACCCTCCCCTGGGAGGGCTCCTGGGGAAGGGAACCATGTCTGACTCCTCCTGGCAGGAGGGAGCGGTGCCTCTGTGTGCAGTTGTCTGCTGTTCACTTTTAATTGGGCAGAGAATGTCATGTGCTTTACAAAAAAAAAAAAAAAAAAGAAGAAGAAATTACACGTTTTGGTTATTTAAATAAAGGAGCCTCCTGGTCTTGTGTGGGGGCTGAGGGAGGAGGATGTGGTGCACTGAGGCCTCAGCTCTTGCAGGGGGTGGGTTTAGTGATGGAGGGGCAGTGGGGGGTCCCTGTCCCTACACTGTGCCCCCCCGGCAGGAGGGCTGTGCTTCACCCAGCCTCCTTGGTCAGGCACCATCCCAGCTCCAGGGCTACTGGAGAGCTCCTGTACCCAGCTCTGCGGTACCTCTGCAGGGACCAGGTGCACCTGTCCGCTGCTGTGACACCTGGCTTGGGGCTGCAGGACTTGTCCCCACCTTCTCCATGTGACAGCAAGCACAGGGAGTGTGGGGAGGCAGCTGCCCTGCCCGGGCCAGGTCTGTGCTCTGCAGGGCAGGCAGCACAGCCAGCCCTGGGAGATGTTAGCCCAGGATACTGCTAAGGAAAAGCCAGGTGAAGCTGAACATGCCCCAGTTCACACACAGCCAGTCTGGCACAGCCAGGCACTCATGACACGAGGTAAGGCATTTATTTGCTGCCTCTCCAGCAGGGAGAGGGCTCAGAGTCCAGTTTGGAAGGAGCTGCGTGATCTTTGGTGAGGTGAACTCAGAGAGAACGATGGAGATGCTGATGGGAACTCAGCCTTCTCCTGCTACCCTGTGCCTTCCTGGAGATGGTGTGGCTTCATCCCAGCCTGGGGCTGGAGAGGGATATAAGAGCTGTGCATGCACTCAGCTTGCTCCAGGTCCTCAGGCGCTCTGCTAGAGTTCATTCTTGCAGGAACCTGGGAAGATGGGAAACAAAAATAAATTCAGCAACATCATTAGCCTGGCTTTGGTTTGTGTCTTTCCCAGGCAGAATGAGACTGACCTTAACCTCTGGGAATGGCACCCACACTTGCTGCTTTCCCTCTGCCAAACAACCCCAGGCTGGCTCTGTTCCCCCACACTCAGGAGTGTCACTCACCTCCCTGGCATGTCACAGTCTGTGCCTGGGCCCTGTGCACAATGTCCCCAAACCCAGTCACAGTCTGTGCTGGATCAGGGGTAATTCAGACTTAGAGGGGCCAAAATGGTTATGGCTTAAAGAGCTCTGACCTGGTGCCTTTGCTGATGGTTTAAAGAAGAGAAAATGGATTTTCTGGTCATTGCACACAACCCCACTGAGCAGCTAATTGGGGAGTGCAGTTGTAGGGTAGCACTCAGCTGGGAAATGCTCCACCAGGCACAGAACAGGGATGGCTGAGTTACTCCATGGGATGCCCTGCGAGCCTCAGGGCTTGCTGGAGTATGACAGGACACCTTTGTGTCCTACAGGGACTTGCAAGACCATGAAAACAGACAAAAACAGGTTTTGCTTGCTGGAACGGACTTGGCAGCAATTAATTTCGGGACTTTGGAGTCATCCCCTGGAATGAATCCACGTTACCTTGTGATACTGCTCACATTCCTCTGTGCTGTCACTAATAATATGTGCAGGGCACTACTAGAAAACTCAGCCTGCTGGAACACTCAGTGGTTCTGGTAATTACCCCTTTCTGAGATGCTTTTTAAGTGTCTATTTGCAGCTACTTTGTCTTCAAACAAGTTCTTTGAATTCTTTTCTCTCTCAGCCATTACTGCAAGCACTGAACTGGGACTGGATATGCCCTGAACCAGTTTCTCCTGAGTCCTTCCAAGACTCAGCAAGCTGCTGTTGCACATCCCAGCCATGCCTAGTTTCTGGAATTATTTAATGGGAAAATGAGCTGCAAAGAGCAGCCTATAAAAATGAATTGTTCATGTGGTTGTGCTCTGCTTGGAGTCAAGGTGAGCACCACAGGGACCCGAGGGGATGCTGTCCCTCTCCGTGCTGGGGACACCAGGCAGGACCCCCCCACCTCCAGCCATTTCACACATGACAGCTCTCACTGGGGTCCCTTCCTCAGTTTGCTACTTCGGAGACCCTCTCTGGTGCCCTTACTGGCCGTAAACTTCCAGAAGAAATACCTAAAACTTCCCAGGCTCGTAAACCTGCCAACTTCTGCACGCTCCCTAAACTTCCCTGATTGACTTTTTGGACTGTTAATTTCCTAAGAGCCAGGGGTTCTCTCCTAAGGACCGAGTTACCAGGAAGGAACAGCAGCTGTGAGGTACTGCCTGCCACACGTGACCCACTGCTCCCAGTGGCTCCCTCAGCTCTGCCCCACTGCCACGTTTCCATGAGCCAATCCTACAATTTTTGGCTGCTACAAGGGCAGTCAGATGGTGCAGCCATAGAAACAGCTTTGAAATGAAGCTAATGGGCTGTTTGTGTTCATCCTTTATTAATTACAGGCTGCTGAGCTTGAGGCAGATCCAGATTAGCAGTGGCATATGTGTTACTGATCTCGCTGGCCCACATCTGCTCCCCGTGGCCAGGGTGGCTGGAGGGAGATCCTCCACCCCTGCTTTTTCCAGGCACTTACAGGTCTCCAGCCGCTCCTCCAGGAAAGAGATCTGCTCGCTCAGGGAGTCGATCCTGTCCAGCTGCTGGAGGGAGTGGGACAGGCGGCTGATGGGGTCTGCACCGACATCCTCTGGCGGCATGAGGTTGTGGAAGGGGGCCAGCACCAGCTGGAGCTTCTGCAGGGAGAAGGGGAGCTGTGAGTGCATCCCCCCGGCCAGCAGGACCACCCGGGGGGGATGCAGCACCCACTAGGGAGGGCTCGCGGGGCTGTGGTTCTGTTCAAAGGGCTGCAGGCCTGGAAAAGCCACGCGTGGGCGCTGCCGGTGGCGGGGAGCACAGCTGGGATTGCTGCTGGGATGTTAAAAATAGAGCCGGGGAGGAGGGAAACCCTGGCTGCGAACAGGCCCGGGTGGGAGCTGGCTGAGCAGGAACAGGGCAGGGGGATGCGCTGCAGCTCACCTGCTCCAGCGCTTCCACTCTGCTCCTCAGGTCCTTCATTTCTTCCTTCATTTCGCTGGAGGGACCTGAAAAAGCGACCAAGAGAATGTCAGTGAGTAAAAGCCCATTGCTGAGGTGAGGGGGAAGCTGCTGGGGAGAAAGACATCACTGCAGGGCTCTGGCCAAGCTCTGCTGCTTTCCACCCCCAGGGTCTGCCCCCACTGGGATCATCCCCCAGAGCATCAGCTGGACCTGCTGGAATCTCGTCCAGCTGCTAAAGGCACAGGCTGCTCCTGCTGCTGCAGCACCTGCAACGAAGTGGGGAGGGTTTCAGGCAGTGGGGTGATGCTTAAAGGACAAGAGATCTGGTGGATCCTGGCCTTTTGTGCCCGTGTTGCCAAAAACCACCCAGCTCTGCCCTGTCCCGTGGTGGGCACAAGGGATTGTCCCTGCCAAGGGCCCTGGACAGGGGCAGAGGAAGGTGGGGCACGTGCAGGCAGTGCCCTGCTGTCCCAGATGTTCGCTGCGTGATGCCCGTGCTGGCCACAGCGCATTATTACTCACGGTACGAGTTTGAAGTGTCACAGCGCGTACCAAAAGTAATAATGGGCCGTCACCAGCGGCGCCCGCCGCTCCTCGTGGCTCCAGACCTGCCCGGCGGGAGTGAGGACGATGACGGAGAGAACAGACACATCCCAGACACCTCCAGCCACAGCCACGCCCTGTCACCCTCACAGACGGATTTGTGCTCGGGGGAAGTTGTTTGGGTGGGAGAAGCACTCCTGGGTCAGCGACAATGGAGCTGAGGGGTTCTGGCTGCTGTCCCCTCTCCCGTCTCCTGCCACTCCTGCTCCAGCCTGCGATGCTGAGCGTTACCCCAGCTCCCACTGCAGGCCCCCAGCAGCTGGGGCTCAGTGTGGGGACAGGTTACCTGCTTGGCTGGAGGTGTCTGTCCCAGGCGCTGGCACCAGGGGCTGGCACCCCTTGTCGTCGGCAGCCAGGCTGAAGCCGTCCCGGCAGGCGCAGCGGAAGCTCCCGGCTGTGTTGATGCAGAGCTGGCTGCACCCGTGGCTCTGGCTGGCACATTCATCCACGTCTGGAACACAGGAACGGCTCAGTGAGGAGGGGGACAGCGTGAGGGCACAGGTGGCTCAGGCACAGGCCGGCTGCAATGGAACCCCAGTGAGTGCCCCCCGAGTGAGCTGGTGTTTGTGCTGGGCACAGCTCTGGCTGTCTCAGCACCACCAGTTCCTGGGCCAGCCCTGGGTAAACCTGGCCTAAGCTGGAGGGGGTCTGACCTCCTCCCCTCCTCCTGCTCCCCCCACAGCTGAGCCAAAAGCAAAAGCTGTGGTCAGAAACGTCCCAGCTCTGCCCAGGCGGGCGCAGGCAGCGTTCGGCTCTCATCCCGGATTTACAGCCGGGGTTTTGGTTCCAGCCAGCTGTGGCAAGGAGCTATCAGCCTTTCAAGTGTGTACAAAACCCAGTAACCTCTCCTCACACGGGGGAGTTGTTAAAGCTGTTCCCACAAAGCAGAAGGAGCTGAAGCGCTTCCCACGCCCGGGCAAATCTGTTTTAGGCAGTGGGAAAATCCTTTTCCCTGGAGCTGGAGCTGTCAGCGATGGGCTCAGCCCTGCCTGGCCCAGCACGGGTCAATGCCACACGCTCCTCCTCTGCCTAACAGGAGGCTGGAAAGCTGGGAAAAGCTGGGAAACGTCGTGGCAGGGGTTTGCAGCACTGGTGTGCACCACGCTGCCTGATTTCCCTGCACTGTGAGGAGCACCGGGCTGTTCCTGTGCTGGAGAGGAGCCTGGAGATCACCAGGCTTCCCCTCCACCCCCGGATATTTTTGGTTTAAGGATTTTTAGTCTCTGCAGTAAATGGGCGTTTTAGTTTACAGCAAGAGTTTACAAAGCCTGGGAGGGATGAGCACGAACACACGATCTCAGGCCGGCCCCACAGGGGCTCTGTGCTGCAGAGAGGCTTTTGCTGGCCTGCTCACAGCTCTGCTCACACCGACTCAGCACGGAGCTGCAGGCAGAGAAAATGGGGATGCCAGAGCTGCACAGGAGGGCTGGGAGGACTGGGGCAGCCAAAGGGGGGTCAGAACTCCCCTGGGAGCCACGCTTCCCATCCTTTCCTGGAGTAGGTGTGCACGTGTGTGCAGAGGGACAGCACCAGACATGGCCTGAGAGGAGCCACAGCGCTGGTCCCTGTCCCCACCGAGCAGGGCAAAGGACACCCAGAGCCCCATGGCAGCTGGGATGCTCCCAGGAGGAGCTCTCCCAGCAGCACAGGGCACGTGTGACACAGGCAGCAGGGACAAGGGGGACATGGCCAGTACCTGTCTGGCAGGCTCTCCCCATCCAGCCGGGTGGGCAGGAGCATCTCCCGGGGAAGGCGCAGCTCCCGCCGTTCTGGCACGGCTCCCAGCACAGAGCTGTGAGAGGAAACACCAGCACAGTGTCACCCAGCAGCTCCAGGGGTCCCCAGCTCCCTCCCTCCCTCCCTCCCTCCCGCCCAGGATGTGTGCACACCCCAAAACACACCCGCACCACACAGTGGGGTTGAGTTGCCCAGGGGGAACAGGGCTCAGGATGGGTGGAAGGAAGAGGACCTGGAAAGAAGCTGAGGGGCCTGCAGGCAGCAAAGATGGGAAGGAGGAGGGCAATAGGCAGCAGCAGCCCCTGGTGCCACACTGAGCTCCTCTGGGGACAGACTGGCTGCTGCTGTGGCTTGCATTGGTTGCCTCCTGAAAGCATTTCTCATCCACTCCTTCTGACTTAGATGGAAAGGACCCACTCATTTTATTTATCTTCTGGTAACTATAAAGGTAATAAGTGATTCCAAAGTAAAAAGGCCCAAGAGGCAGCAGAGAGAAAAGCTGGGAATTAATCAGATACTGAACTGCATTTGGCTGTGATGCTGAAATTTTAATTCAGAGAGAATCCACCTGACAGGCAGAGAGTTGGTAAATGAGAGATGTGGTGCTGGGGCCTCCTCCAGGTGATGCCTTAGGTTTTAACTTTTATATTTTTCAAATCCTGTACTGCTCAGTGTGTAACTCTGGAGTTTCTTGTAGCCTGTTAATTTCTGCTAGGTAGACATAACAAAGCCTCTCCGGGCCTGCTCTCCAAGGACACCCAGACCGTCCTAGGCCCAAAAAGTATAAACCAAAGAGCCTCTAAGGGGGGGGCAAGAGGAGGGGAAATTACATCATTAAACTGAAGCTTTAATTGGAGACTTAACCCTGATATGCAAATGAACCAAACCTATAAAAGTGTGAAGAACTCGTGACCAGCTTGGGGTCCATTTTGAGAACAGCCTCTGGCTCCCCAGGGGTACCTTTGAAGGCCTTTCAAATAAATACCCACCTTTATTCCCTTACTCCTGTCTAATCTCTGTTTCTAGGAGGCCTCTTAAGGCATCACAGGGACACGGAGGGTGTGGGGCCGGGCAGTGGCACCGGGGTGACCCAGCAGCTCCTCACCTCTGTTACAGCCGAGCGCGTGGCCGTTCGCTCTGCTCCAGCCAGGACAGCACGAGGCCATGGGCTCAGGCAGCTGCCTGGACCTCTGCCTGTAGGCAACCCTGTAGATGGTCCTGCAAGGCAAGCATGGGCTGAGCCGGGTGCCCCAAACCCCTGTCCTGCTCCCACAGCGGCTCAGGGGGCTCCAGGGGCTGGGATCCCCGTCCCTGTGGATCGAGCAGGATCTCTGCTGCCACAGCCCCCGTGGCACAGGCAGGTGGGCTCACCTGTAGGTGCTGCAGAGGCGGTGGCCCTGGCAGGTGGTGAGGTAGGGCTGGTACACGGGCTGCACGTGGGACTCGGCGTGGGCGCTCAGCCGGCGCGGCGGCCCCGCGGCGCACACCCTGCGGCTGAGCACAGAGCGGTCAGTCCCGCAGCCGGGACACGGCCTGGGCACCCCTCTCTGCGCTGGGCTAGTGGACAGCAGTGGCTGGTCGCCCCAGTGACCTGGAGAGCCACTTTGAGCTGTTTCGGGTCAGTGACACAGCTCTGGAGCGCTGCGAGCGGCGCGGGCGCTTCCTCCCCAGTCCCGGGGGAGCAGTTGGGACCCAGATTTAGGGATGATTTACTCATTCCATTCATTGTCTCCCTTCCCCTAAAATCAGTCACTTTCTGGGCGGATCTTTCCTTTCTGAGACTTTTGCATTCCTGAAACGGATGCCCCTGTGGTCACCACGAAATTAATGATTTCATAGGAAGGGTCAGGCTCACCACAAAAAAAAAAAAAAATAGAGGTTGGATAAAAGGCACTCCCCAGCCTTCCTAAGATAAGTGTTATCCAGGCAAAAACTGTCCCAAGGTTACCAGCCAAAGTGGTCTTGGTTAAACATCCTTTTTTCAACAATTTCCAGCCCAAGCAGGTCAGTCCCACTGAGGAACCCATCTACTTGTCTCAGCCTCCCAGCTCAATTAGAAACTAAAATAAAAAGCCTGGGAATTAACATGGACATCAGATGGCTTCCATTAACTCCAGAAAACTCCTCTCAGCCCCGTGATTAATGTTATAGAAGATGCAATTTTTAAATGGCAATTGTTTGCTTTGTAAAATTCAAAATAAAGTTGTAGCTGCAGCCTGTGCGTGCGAGCGAGGAATTCAGCTGTGGTTTCAATCCTGGACAGAATGTGAAAGGTTTGACGCTGGAGGAGCATTTCAGTGTAAAAACAAACTTTGTAGAAAATGTGAGCTGCGTCTGGGGGCGGGTTTTGAGCTCCAGCTCCTCTCTGCTTGGGAAGAGCTCTGGGCTTCCTCAGACCCAGCAGGAGCTGAGCTGTGCCTGCCCAGGGTGTGCTGGGATCCAGGGAGTTCTCCCAGACCCACTTCCCAGAAAGGGAAGGGGAATTGCTGGAGCTGCCACTCCTGAGCTTGCAGGACTGTGGGCCCCAGCAGCATCCAGAGGACAGCAGCACAGCCCGGGGCTTTCCACACCTGTATCCCTGGGTGTCCATCAGAGCTGGGAGCTGCATCCTCCTCTGATGGAAACTTCATCCTCCAGTGACAGCTTGTTCACAAGGCTTGATTTGTGTGCCAGCAGCATTTCACACACATTTTCATGAAGGATGTGCTTGCAAGAGACAATAATAATTCCTGAACAGCTCGGGGCCTGATGAGCTTTTGACTCTCCTGGACAAAAAGCCCAGAGCGTCTTTGTGTCCCTGCATGGAGTTAAACAGAGCTGGGACATTTCCTCTGAGAGATTTTTTTAGCTTCAGTGACAAAGCAAACAACCAGCAAAAGGCTGCTGAGCCCTGGCTGCCCTGGGAGAGCTTTTTCCATCTCCTCACCAGCCCAGAGAGCCACACAGGGCTGTTCCTCCCCCGGAGAGGATGCGCCTCGCCCTGATGGGTGGAGGACACACCTGAGAGGTGCAGATAAAACGGGGCCTTACCCTGCCTGGGCAAAGCCCTCCGTGCTGGTGGTGCTGAGGATGAGGAGGAGCCCCCAGAGGAGGCAGCCGAGGCTCCGCATGTCCCGTCCCTGCCGCGGCACCGCCGGGTCCCGCTCGTCCGTGGGATGTGCTGGCTGCTACTGCATGGCTCGTCCTTCAGAGGGGATCCCTGCAAGCAGGAGAGCAGCACCGTGAACACGAGGAAATTTCAGGGAAAAAAATTCTCCGCTGAAAGAGCGATTGGGCACTGGAATCGTCTGCCCAGGGAGGTGGTGGAGTCACCGTCCCTGGATGTGTTTAAAAAAAGCCTGGATGTGGCACCCAGTGCCATGGTTTAGGTGATGAGGAGGTGTTGGGTCATAGGTTGGACTTGATGATCTCAAAGGTCTTTTCCAGCCTCGTTCATTCTGTGATTTTGTGGTTCTCTGAGGTGTCCCTCCCCAGCTGGTGACATCCGACAGAGCCGTGGGGACAAAGCCCTGGCAAGGTGGGAGCTGCTCCAGGCACAAACCCACCTTGCCCCACTCATCCCATCACCGTGGCACAACAATAATTCAGGAATTATTCTTGATTTACCCCGGGGGATGCCTGGAGAGTCTCTCAGGGCACCAAAGACTGCACAGCCCTGTGTTGAGGGGCAGGGAAGGGACATATTTTGTCTGAAACTCGCTGCCAATTGCAGGCAGCGAGGGCAAAACAATGGCCTGTCATTTCTTAATGCACACAGCATTGTAAAGCTGCGTTTTCCCATCACACAACACACTGAAATCTGATCTTCTTCTCTTTAAAACACAAATTCGTGACAGAGAAAAGTGCTGTAAGGGCCATATGTGCCATCTGCAGAGTCAGTTCTGGGGCACAAACCGAGAGGTTTTGATTTTCTAGCAGAGGACAAATACAAAACCAAGGCTGAAGAGGGTCAGTAACAATATTCAATTTAAACAGCTTCTCATTTAAACAAACCACTTGGCCTCCGGATGGCAGCAGCTGAAGGAGGAAGAAATAAAGAAACCCACCTTAAATATGCATCAATTAAAGAAAGAATCAGTCCTTCTGATTAACCTTTCAGAAAGGGGAGGCAACACAACAAGAAACCTCCTTCTGAGACTGCGGATATGGTGAGCTGCAAACCAACATTCTGAAATCCCCAAGTGCTGTGGGGCAGGATTGGACTGCAAAGTTGCATTTTGATCCCCAAACTCCACTGGGATAAATCCCAACTCTGAGACAGGTTGGTACAAATAACCATGGCAAATCTGCAGGCCCTTCTCCAAAGCACTCAGGGTCATCCTTTCCTTAGTGCAGGTGAAGAATCTGAGGCAGGGAGAGATGGAGATCCACATCTGGAGAGAAACCAGCCTGGTGCCTTCCTGCCCCTTAATATCAAATATCCCAGCAGATTTCCATGCAAGCCCAGCCCTGAGGATGGAAGGAGGATTTTGGTGCTTTAAAGCCTGTAGTCCTCCATTCTCCTTCAAACACAGCCATGAGTTGCATTTCCTAATGATGAATTTATGGTACCTCCACCATCAGGAAAGCAAATCTTGCTTGTCCTGCATGAAATTTTTTTATAAACACTAGAGAAGCTTTCCCTCTCCCCAGTCCTCCTGGAGACATTCCAAGGACACACAGACACACACCAGCTCCCCTTTGCTCCATCGGCTTTTCCCAGGGCTGTGCTGGGACACAAAACTTCCCTACAACCCCAGATCCCTGGGCTCTCAGTGCTGCTCCTGAAGTCTGGAAGTCCAACTCTGCCAACCATCTCCATCCTCCCACAGGATTCCCGCGGCTGCCATGGGAGCTTTCGCTGTGGGGACGGCGAGAAACACAGGGCACGAGCCTAAAATACAGACAGTTTGTTTTTTTGCTTTGAACTGGAGCAGCACTGCCCTACCTCGAGCGCTCAGAGGATCCCTCTGGGTCATAAAATTATGGCTGCTTCATGCCAGAAAAAGCTGTAAAAGTAGAAAATGAGATAGCCTAGACTTGTCTTTTTTATGGGTTTGTGAGAATCAACCTCTTTAAAGCTGCTGACGATCCTCCGACCTGTTGCCACCATCTATTCTAGGGTTTTTTTAAAGCACAGAACTTAAGGAAAACGTTTTTTATGCTCAAGAAAAAATAAGTACTTTTTTTGTCTCTGCCTTTCAAGCCTCTCAAATGAAGAAGTGAAGCCCCATGGTCTGGCAAGTGAAATTATGTCTCAGAGGTCAGCAAAGCCTCCTTGGCTGGCCACGTGCTCCTGCAAGTCTGAGGGTCCCTCTCCCACCAGCCAGAACCATTCCCAAAATTCTCCTAAACTCCCAAAATTCTGCTCTCGCCTCACCTGCCACAGCACCGAGGGGAAACACTCCCCACGGAGCAGGCAAGCAGCACTTTGTCCAGCTCTGCCCACGGAACCAGGGCTAAAACTCCAGCTGACGGCAGCAGGAGGAATCGTGCTCTGGCTGCAAAGGGATGAGAAGATGCGATGACCCTCCCGGGACCGCCACGGCTGCACTTTTCCAGACAGCCTGGCCTGGTTCTGCAGGTGAAACCGCGGCTCCAAACCCGGCCTGTGCCCTCAGAGCCAAACCCTCCCGCAGAGGGTCAGCCCCAGCCCGCAGGGGGATGGATTCTCCCTCCCAGACACCTCCAGCTGCTCCCTGCGCAGGCTGGGATGCGGTACCGCGGGCGGGATGGAGCGGGACACGGGGACGGTGACACGGCGGAGGAGGCTGTGGCACTGTCCGGCGGGGCACGGGGACACGGGAGCTGCAGGGACACCGTTACCGTGCAGCGGGCTGCGGGGACGAGGATGTCCCGGGGGGCTGCAGGTTCTGCAGGGACCCGGGTACCGCGGGGGTTGTGGGGACAGGGGTGTCCCGGGGGTAGGCAGGGACACGGGTGTCGCCGGGGGCTGTGGGGACACGGGTGTCGCCGGGGGGCTGCGGGGACACGGGTGTCCCGGGGGGCTGCCGGACGCGGCGCGGTGGCGGCCGGCGCAGGGATGCTCCCCGCGGCCGCAGCAGCCCGATCCCCGCTCCCCCCACCCCCAGCCCTGTCCCCGGGGCAGACGAAGCCCTCCCGCCGGCCCAGGGCCCCCCCGGCCGCCCCCCGCGCTGCGGTACCGAGCCCCGCTCCGCCGGCACCCCCGTCCCCCGTCTCTGCCCGCCGGGGGATGCGGCCGGGCCCCCCCGGCCGTGCCGAGCCCCGGGCGGCGCCCGCCGGGACTCACCGGTGGCCGTGGCGGAGCCGCGGAGTCGCCGCCGAGCCGCGGCCCCCCGCGCATTTCCTCCCCCGGCCCGAGCCGGTCCCTCCGCCCCGGCCCAATGAGCTCCCGGCGGGGAGGAAAGCGGAGCCTCCCGGCCGGGGGGAAGCGCCGGGGCCCGGGGATCTCCGCCTGCCCCCGCCCCGCCGGCCGCCACCTGCCCCCGGCTCCCCGGGACGCGTGCGGGGACAGGGCGGCACCGCCGGAGCGACCGGGCCCCGCGGGGGAGTCATGCGGGGACAGGGCAGGAGTCCCGAGAAGCCCAGCCCGGGGTGAGGGGACACGCGGGTGTCGTGTCCCAAATGTCGCTGCCGCGCCGTCCCCGATGGAGACAGGATTGCGGGAGACCCCCGCCCTGGGTGGATCCGCAGCCTTACCTGGTGACCCCCCGGCAGGATGAGCCCCCAGCCCCACAGCCTGGCCCCATATGCCCCACACTGCGAGGACACGCGGCCCTCCAATGGCCCAGCCCGCCTGGGTGGGCAGGGGATTAACAGCGAGAGATCCCGGCACGGCCTCGGCCCCTCGCCCAGGGGTGTTCACACTCCCCGGGGGATGGTCCATCGCCAGCGCAGTGGCCAGGGCAAATTTAATTCTCTTTACTAAAAAATTACTGCCCAAATCCGCACTCCCCACCACGAGCACAGAGGATTTCAGGGGGAGACATCACCTCTCCCTGGGTTAGAGACCTGCTGCAGGCCCTCCCGCCGTGTCCCGTTAATCCCCCTGAGCTCATTGCAACAGCCAAGTCCTGCAGGAGCCGGTGATGAACCGCCAGGTTTCCAGCCAGCCCTAAAAGATGTTTAGGGAATTCCTTGGAAGCCCCCCCAGCTGCGGAGACCCCGAGAGACTCCCCAGGGTGACACGCAGGGCTCAGCTCCGGCTGCCCAACACCTGCCCCGGGCCAGCTCAGGCAGCCTGATCCCAGCTGCCTACAGGCTTCTCCTCTTAAATGCCCAGTTACTTATCAAAGCAGCTCGGTTTGTGCCAAATTGCCACTTGTTTTGTCTACATTTTTGTCTGGAAAATTAGAGCACAGAGGGTTATTGTTTTTCAAATGACTTAGGCGCCTGCCCATGCACAGAACCATTCTCTTAAAGATAGCAGGGATCTGATGTGCAAATGAATGGCAGGATACAGCCCCCTGGGAATATTTGCTCCCATTAAGCTCTGTAAATTTTTTGGAAATCATGTAAGCATTTAAAGGAAATATTTACCAGTTCAACAATAATGGCTCCAAAAGAACAACTGAGATCACTGGCCCATCCCCGCTGTTTCCTCAGGGATACGCCGGGGCTGCTGATGGAGCTGGAGCTGTCTCGGGCCGTGCTGGACCCTCTGGGGAAGCTGATGGGTGCCTGGGGCTCTCAGGTGTAAAAGGAGCTTTGGTGGGATCCTCCCTGAGAAGGGAATGAGGGGAATCCTCTCTGGGAAGTGCTGGCGGAGACGGAGATCCCTCCCAGCAGCAAGGAAAGGCTTGCTGGCGCTGGTGGAAGCGCAGCTCCGTGTTACACAGCATCTCACATGGGTTTGTTCACCCTCTGGACCCATCCTACCTCTAGGGAATGATTTAAGCTCCCTTAATTTTATCAGCACAGGCAACTTCTCCCCAGAGCCTTGGAGGCACGGTAATTATCTCGTTATGCAGAGAGTGTTACTGGGTTTTTCCTGGTGTATGGGGGAGACAACAGAGCCTGAATTATTGTCTAATAATTGCAAGATGCATGTGGAAGCCAAAGCTTCTCCGTATGGCCATGCTGAAAGCACAGGATCTCATTTTGCAGCGGAGACACTCACCTCATCCGCAGTGCTCCATCAGGTGTCCCGGGCAGGGATCTTTTCCTTGAGGAGCATCTTGGTTTCTTTCTGTGAGGACAGAAGAAGCCCAGTGTCACACTCCCTTTGCCAGGCAGGCAGAGAGCAGTGAGCCAGCCCTTGCCCACGCTGGACCTGGTGCTCCCTGGACACTCCCAAAGATCCCTGCAGAGCGGGGTGGAGGATGAGAGCAGGGTGGTGGCCGCAGAGTCCCCGTGGCACTGGCACTGCGCTCACACCGCTGGTGTGCCGGAGAGGCACAGAGACTGTCACACCCGTGGCAGGGCAAGAGGAAATCCATCCCCATCCCACAGTGGGTGTTTTAGGAGCGCCCTATGGCCCTGATCCTCCCTCACTTTGCTGTGATCCCAGTGGGAATCCAGGCAGACCCACGGTGCCTTTGCACCTTTTAGGGCTGAGCAAGCTGGGGGTCGAGCAGGGGCTGAGCAGAGCAGAAGGGATTTGCTGGACACAATTTATCCCCTCCAGCAGTTTTGCCAGTGCTCAAGGCTGGGATTTCCCAAGAACCCAGGAGAACAGGATGCACCTGGCACACTCTCCCAGGTGTATCCAAGCTCCCTGATTTGTGGTCCCGTCTACTGTTCCCCAACACTCTATTTTACCATCACACTGTGTTCTACCATTCACCCTCATTTAAGGACAAACATCCCTCACTGCCCGGAAAACCTTTGCATAAATGCCTGGATTCCAAGTGTGAATTTGATGGTGAGGAAGAGGATGGACTCATCCTTCAGCTCCTCACAGGACACCACCACCCAGCACAGGACTGAGCACGCTCCTTCCACTGGAGCCTCCTCAGCCGTAGGCAGCTCCTCCCTAAGTGCGCTGAGCATTTTAAAATTCTGCCGGTATTTTAATTGCAAAATGTTTCCTTTCCAGTTCCATTTATTGGGTCAAATCTTTGCTCGAGCAAGTGCCCGTGTCAGCTGCTTAAGAACTGCATACAGCCCATTAAAAGAGCATTTAATCCTCCACTCTCAGGGAGGGTTCTGTGTCTTCTGTGCTAATATTCATTATGCTGGGAGGGAAATCCCCCAGGACAAGGCCTGGCAAATTTCCCTTGGAAGCAGAGGAGTTATGCCAGTTCAGAGTGGGGGAAGATCAGATCTGTTGGCACTGTTAATGTCGCTGTGATGAGCTCCTGACAAAGGCAGCAGGGGATTTTGGCTCCCGCCTGCACGGCCGCTTGAATTCAAAGTCCTCCCTTGCCCGATGTTTTACGTTTTTCCCCCACAGCTTTCTCCCTTGCACACCAGAAGTGTACTCCCACGACATCTAATATTAATGCTTGTCTCCAGGCCAGGAGAGAAATGTTTCTGCCCAACCTCCCTCTTAGATTTAACAATGTCAAAACCTCCTTGTCTCCCACTGGTTTTACCACCAGCGTGAGCTGGGAGGGACGGCGAGTGCTGGCCTGGAGCAGGTCTCAGGCTGAGCACCAGGTGATATTTTCACCCACCTCCCTATTTCCTAGAGCCTGCCAAGCCCACTGCACCTGCCCAGGCATCCAAAATCCCCCTGAGAGCATCCATGGTGGATCGAGGGCTGGAGCTGAGGGCTGGAAGCGCTTCCCTGTTTGGTGGGAGAGCTTGGAGGGTGTGAGCTACCTGGGGCTGGGGGGTGGGGGGCGTGAAAAAGGAAAGATTAACAGAGGAGAATGAATAGATCAGCACTAAAGTCCCACGTCAGGAACCTGCTCTGAAGAGAGCAGCGCTTCCAGCCCCCTCACAGAAAACGGGACGTGCCCAGGCACACGAGCGCTCCCCAAACCGGGGCCGGAGGTTTGGAGTGACGGATGGATGGGGACGCAGGCAGGACAGTGACACACATACAGATGCAAAACTTCTCAGCTCCCCACAAGCCGTGGCTGACCCCATACCTGCGGCGCACAATGGGCTCTCACTGGTCACCGCGGGGGTCTGGCACAGAACTGGAAGCACTTGCTAAAGCAAGAGGGAATTTTTGGTGCTTCTCAACAAAAAAAAAAAAAAAAAACCCCAAAAAAGGAGGAATGGCTTTTGCTGTTCTAGGACAAATTCTTCTGCTCAGGCTTTTCATGAGGCTGTTTGTAAACTTTGCACTTCAGTTTAAGCTTTGGAGCAGCCCCTGTTCTGCAGAGCTCTGTGAGGAAAATGACCTCCCACTATTCTCTCCTGGCCCATATTGTTCTCAGCTGCGTCAGCTGCACACCAGTTATCTCAGTGGAAATCTAGAGGAGTCCACTGATGGCAGTGGGATAAAACCAGGTCAAACGAAGAAAAGGACTTGACCCATAACTCTCGCTCTGCTGTCACCAGTGGCTCAGGACTCTGCATATTAAAACTGAGACCTGAGCCCCACAAAGTGATTTTTTTTTTGGCCTGAGTAAGGGTTTCAAAAGCATTAATTGCCTCAGGACCAGTGTGTTATGGCTTCAGGTGCCCATGGGGACAGCCAGCAGTGCAGCTGGAGCTGTGCAAAAGCAAATGCAGGAACAGGGCACCATCCCACAGCCAGCTTTATTTTCCCTTACGTGCACACTTGAATTTTTATTTACATATAGAGGAGGCAGCAATGGCTGCAGTGTAAAAACTGGGAAATGATTCATCCCACCTAGGAATAAACTGAATATTGCAGCTTTCTGTGAAAATTTCCCTGCCAAAACATTTGCAGTGGTCCCCCACCCCACTTTCCCAGTGAATCAGCACACGGGAAGTGTGGTGGGATAGTTGGGAGCTGCAGGACAGCTCAGCCCCTTCACCATCCCGGGGAACAGCTCAGCAGAGAGCCTTCCACACAAGGAATTTTTTCTCTGATTATCCTCCTCTTCCAGGGGAAAGTCTCCAGCTCCAGGAACCTGCCCTGGGCTGTGGGCAGGATGGGGATGCAGGCGCTCCCTTTGGGAGAGAGGAAAGAACAGTTCTGATCCCCCCTTCTCCTTGCAGAGACACTTTTGTTTCCCCATCTGGTCTGGGACCTCTTCCCCGGTGTTTCTCCCAGCCCTCCTGCTGCTGCTGCTGCTGGGACTGTGGGGCGGGCTCGTTTACCCCAATTTGTTGCAGTTTGTAAATCTGCCTGCCCCGGGCCAGCCCCATCTGCAGCAGCAGAGCCTGGGAAATGGCTCAAACGAGCCTCCGGACCAGATCCAATTTCTCTTCCTTACCTCCAGGGAAACTTGGGAGAGCTGGTAGTGGAACGGCAGGGAGGGGGGAGCAGCTCCATCTGCAGATCACAGGGAAGAACAGTGAGAATCTGCTGGGGCAGATCCGTGTTTTCCACTGCTGCCCAGAGGTGGATTTTTGAGGATGCTCCAGCTCCAGCCACAACGGCCTTCCACAGCCTCCCAAGCACTGCCAGACCTTCCCAATCCAGCTTGAAATTAATTTAATCACTGACAAAGCCTTGTTGTTTCTTTCTGTGTTTGAGTCTCTCTGCTCAGTGAGTTGATTCCATGAATGTTGGACCCTGGGAAAAGATGTGCTGGGTTATTTCTACCGAGAGCCCTTCACTGGTGTGGTTCAGCTCCATATTCCTGGACAGCCAGAGAGTGTCTGGGTATCCCAGCTATTCCTTTATCCCAAAACACCCTGGAAAGCCTCCTGCCTGCGCTGTGCAATGTCACAGATCAGGACAGCAGCACCCACGGGGAAACAGCACGAAAACCACCCAGCTCTGTGGTTATAAATCTGGGAGGCTCTGCTGAGCTCCTGGTGTGCACACCCAGCCCGATCCAGGCCCGGCTGTGAGTCAGGACAAGCCTCGGTGGGACAGCCAGGACAGTCCCTGCCCACATCCCTGTCCTGCCCCACATCCCACCCGGGGCTGGGGCTGAACTGGGCAGCGCAGCGAGGAGAGCGGAGGCCTGGGAGCACAGGGGGGAGGATGGGGATGTATCAGAGGTATCCAGAGTGCCGGCAGAGGGAAAAGGGAGGGAGTTACAGAAAGAAAAGAGATTAGCTAAGAATTTCCAGCTATCTCACAGGAATTCGTGCAAGTGTTTACAGCCTCTTCGTGCACAGGAGGTAAAATTTGCCCGCTGGCTTCTCCTCCCCGCGAAAACAGCCCAGAGTGCCAGCGGGGTGACTTAAAAATAACAGTGCTGGAGGCTGGGCTCTGCTCCGAGCAAAGCCGGGCTGGAGACGCTGCTCAGCACGTGGCTGACAGCAGATCCAGCCTCGCCGGGAGCAGGTGGGGGCTGCCTCACACACACCTGTGTGCTCCAAGGGATGCTTTACACCCCTGTGTGCTCCAAGGGATGGTTTACACCCCTGTTCACTCCGTGCTGGGTGTTCAACCAACACCAAGGCTCTCACCAGCATGAGCAGGGGCAAAACCCACTTAGAGCTCGCAAGGACGCACTCCTAAAGCCCACAGTGCCAGCTCACCATCCCATCCCATCCCATCCCATCCCATCCCATCCCATCCCATCCCATCCATCCCCGCTGTGGCTCTGTGGTACCTCGGGTGCCCCGCTGTCCCCCGCCGTGCCGGGAGCAGCCCCGCCGTGCTTCCCGGTGGCTCTCGATGGCCATCCCTGCCCGGCCACCCCGGGTCCGGCGGCCCCGGGCACCGTCCCGGTGTGCCCGGCATGGCCGGCCGCGCACAGGCAGGAGGTGGCTGCCGAGGTGGAAGGGCGGCTTTTTATGCTTTTCTTCCTGTATAAATCAGGCCGGGGATGGACAATCCCAGACAGGACTTCCTGTGTGTGTTGTGAGCTGATAACGGGCGCCGCGAGGAGAACAAACACGGCCGCCCCGAGGGGGAGAGGGGGCCACGGGGCGGGACCCCCACACCGAGCCCACCGGGGACGGCCACGGGGGGCTGACACGGAGAGGAGGCAGCCACGAGTCCCCGGGGACACGGGGAGGGACAGGGCTGCTCGCCCAGGCTCCCTCCTGAGCCTCACACCAGGCCTGAGATGGGTGGGACCCGCCGCCCTCCCGCCTCACCGGGGCACATTTCGGCAGCTCCCGCTGCAGCCACCTCTCATTCCCCCTCAAAGGACACTGGGGACCCCCACAGCACCAGGGAGATGTGCCAAGCATGGCAGGGCTGGTGGCCACCTCCTCAAGAGGGGCCGTGTTGACGTTGATCACCAAATGGAGCACCTTCTGGGGTATTTGTGACCCCCTGAAATCTGGGTTACAAGACTGTGCTCAGTCAGGTTATTATCACCCCTGTCACGCCGTGCCTGTGCTGGGAAAGAGAGAGGTGCATGGTTTGGGCCACTAAACCTGCAGGACATCACCTGACAAAGGTGCTCTCTTCAGGGCCAGGCAGCAGGGAAGAGTGGAAACAACTGCCCCTGGATGCCCTAATTTTCAAGCCCATTCTGGTGCAAAACTGATTGGATTTCAAATTTAAACTCTGTGTGTGTGTGTGTGACCTCAGTTCTGGGCGACCAAAGCAGGAACAACACAGTTTCTAATGGGATTTTGGTACTTCAATCCAGGCTGAAAACAGAGGCATCTTGGAGCACGAGACCTGTGGCAGTGGCAATTATTTCTCGACTCTCCGGACCCCACAGCAGCCTGTGGGTTCTGCTGGCACGGATTTAGGGCCACGTGCCACCTGGGGCTCCCCTGGAGCAGAGCCGTGTCCCCAGCTCGTGCCGGCAGCTCCTGCGCAGGCTCGCGGGGAGCACGGAATTACTCCCACCCTGATTCAGCAGAACAGTGCTCTGGGCAAATCCCCCGGGAGCTGCGAAATATTCCTGTGTTTATTTATATAAATGCATGGCTAAAGAAAGCCCCCTCTTGTTTTCCTTGGCAGAAAGGGTTTTAGAGGCTGCCCATCACCCTCCCCAGCACCAGGTGCTGGTGTACCCCGTGTGTGAGCGTTCCCAGCGCGCAGGCATTCCCAGCTGAGGGAATCTGTGGGGGCACAGCTGTCCAGGGGAACCTCCCCGAGGCAAAAACCTGTGCCTGGGTGCTCACATTAACTGCAGGGAGGCTCAGTCTCCCTCTTTTCCTCTCAGTGATGGGTTTTAAGCAGCAGCTCCCTGTGGAAAGGCACGGGGGTCACACGGATGGCTTTGTGCCACCTGTGGGATGAGGGATCTCAGCTCCAGGGCTGAGAGCTCTCCCCACCATCAGCACACACACAGGCTCAGCCCTGCAATGCACAACAGCTCCAGAACTCTCCCCAAAACCCTGCACCCGAATTTTATCATCTGCAACAAGCCCTGCCTGGCCCTGTGCCATCTGTCCTGGGCTGAATGCAGGTCACAGGGCACAATGGGGACATCACCCACCCGCACCTCTGGGCACACACAGAGCCAGGCACGGAGCGGGACCGCAGGAGAGCCGCGGCAGTGAAATGGGATGTGTGGAAAATGCTTCCTGTTTACCCAGGGTCTGGAGCCCTGAGCAGCGGCCGCTGCAGCGGGAAGCGGTCAGCAGGGGCCAGATGAATGGAGGGGTTTAAATCTGAGATCGAGATGCTTCATCTTGTCCTCCCGGGGAAGTCGGTGCTGGGGGAAAACCTGGGAGGCAGCCAAGGCTCAGTTACGGTGTGAGAGGGAGGGAAGGAAGGTGCCACACACCGTGCCAGCCGTGCCCACACCTCTGCCTGCACCTCCCATTGTCCCCAAACCTCCTGCTGACACCTCCACTGAGGCTGCAGCACCCTGGCAGCTCCCCAGCCCACCCCAAGGTGACCTCCTGTGGTAGGTGGCAGTGGGACCCCCAAGAGCAGAGCAGCCACTCTCTTTGTGCAGGTCTCTCGTTCCTCCTGGAGGTCCCCACTTCTGCCATTTTCCAAGGCCTCTGACATCCGTAAGGCCTCTGACATCCGTAAGGCCTCCTCTCCCTCCTGTTGTTACAAGTAGCTGCTCATTAACAGCAAAAGCTAATTGCTAGCAAATTGTTAATTAGATATTTGACATCACATTGCGCAAGGAGTTGGTCCTAATCCCATTTTACAGCTGGGGGTGCAGGTGTGGGTGCTTCAGCAGTGTCTTGGGACAGCTCTGGCAGGACCCAAGGTGGGCAGAGTGACACACAGCCCTTGAGATGCTTCATCTGAGCCAGACTAAGGGCTCAACCTCCCCTCTCACTCCTGACACAGAGTTCAAGGAAAGCCTGATAAGAGAAGGGGAGAAAGTGAGGGAGACAGGGAGCAGAGATTTAATATTGTGCAAGTTGGTGTCTTGAACACGGGCAGCAAATGTCAGGGAACTGCAGCAGTGGGGTCTGAGGGTACCCCGGGGTCCCCAAGGTGGGGATGTGGCCGTGCCTTGTTGCTGCTGCTGTGATTGCAGGGAGGACAGAGGTGGGAAAAAGCCCAGAGCCTCCCCTTGGCTAAGCCAGCGTGGTAAAGGGCTCCATTATCTGCCCTTTGGTGCCAGATAAGGTTTCAGTGCTGTCCTGGGGGAGCCACTTGTATCGCTCACAGATACTCCCCTGGCTGCTGGGAGGATTCAGGCACTCAGAAAATATTTGAGCAAGGCCCTATCTCTGTGTGCAATGGAAAGACACACAGGATGGGTCAGCTCTGCACCGCAGGGCTCCGGTGTCTCAGCCTCCAGAACTGCCTGTAAAACTCTCCTGTCGCAAATCCCCGTGGAGAAAAATTATCACAGACCAAAACAGGCACCTGGGCTTATTGCTGGGCTGGGAATCCTGCCCATTCCCCCCAGTTTCCATGAGGTGTGAGGAGATGTGCTCCTTGCATGCCCCTGGTGTCGGCCTTGGAGCCAGCTCCCACCACCACAGAAAGATGGGAAAACGTGCAAAAATTACGCTGTTAATCCAGCTGCCCCTTTCTTGCACCAGGGACATCTCTGTGGATGCATTTACAATCATTCTTTTATTTTTACTATTCCTTGACAGCAGGGTCCAAATCCTAAATGCAGAGCCTTGCTCTCAGCAAAGATCCAAAACGCGCATTTTGAATTCTCTGCCGAAATTAACACCAAACGA
Organism: Lycocorax pyrrhopterus obiensis; assembly: GCA_014706295.1. Classification (NCBI taxonomy): domain Eukaryota; kingdom Metazoa; phylum Chordata; class Aves; order Passeriformes; family Paradisaeidae; genus Lycocorax; species Lycocorax pyrrhopterus. The sequence continues at coordinate 8,312,942 of JACSVZ010000019.1, forward strand.
TCAGTCAGGTAAGGACTCCCACAGACCTGCCCTTTATTTCATGGAATCCCAGGCTGATCTGGGTTGGAAAAGAGCTTAAAGAAAATCCAATTCCAGCCCCTGCCATGGGCAGGGACACCTTCCACTACCCCAGGGTGCTCCAGGCCCCATCCAGCCTGGCCTTGGACACTGCCAGGGATCCAGGGGCAGCCACAGCTTCTCTGGGCACTCTGTGCCAGGGCCTCCCCACCCTCACAGAGAACAATTCCTTCCCAATACCTGATCAAAATATCCCCTTTTTCAGTTTAAAGCTACTCCTCCTTATCCCATCCCTCCATGTCCTTGTAAAGGTGGCTTCTGGGCTACTCCATCCTCAGCAGAGCCCTGAGGGCTGAGCCCTCCTCCTCCTCTTCCCTGCCTGCAGCCAACCATTTCTCTCCCAGCAGCTCTTAGCTGGTCACTGTAGACAACAAAAAATGACATTTTAAATCTTCCCAGTGGCAGAACAAAACACCTGCGACTGATTAAAAGTTTTCTGCCTCGAAAAAAAAACCCGTGCATGGGAAAAAAATGCACTCCAGGGGGTGGTTCTGATCTCGCTGCGTGGGACAAGGTCCAGAGGAGGTCTCCATGGAGAAGACCTGAAGGATGGACAGGACGTTGCACTAATGGTGTCCCGCAGAAATGATCCAGCCAAACAACACCCGGCTGAATAGAGCTCCGTGCCCTTTCTGTGAAATTAATAAGGCGTGTCAGAGATAAGTGTCTCCCATTAGTGGATGTAATACCTCGGCTTAAAAGTCCTACCCAGGAAACTTTCATGGCTTTTCTGCTGACTTCGCTGGATTTCAGCAGCCTAACAGAGAAGTGGAATTCAGCCTGAAAGTCAGACAGTGAATGCAGAAGTCAGGACTTAGGAAAAAGATTCAAAAAAAAAAAAAAAGAGCTGTTGATGTTTCTCCTCTCTGACACGTCGCAGTCTATCAAAATGGCCACTGCCTTTATTTTGTTTAATCACTTATCTCCATGGAGGGAAGAGGAAATTCCCAAGAACGCACGGTCGTTAAAAATATTAGCCAGGGCCTGGTGATTATTTTTGGTAGCTAAAAACTTCCTGGCTGAGGGGTCTGGGTTTGCATTGGACTCGAGTAAATGTTTTAGGATAACTTTCATAAATACCCATTATACTCAAACCAGTGGGCAGTTTACAATTCAGCTGGGAAGGGCGGGGACATGTTTCTCTTTCTTTTGTTCTGCCGGGCCGCATGTTAAAGTGCATAGATCCACACTGAATTAGCATTTAGCTACTTTCTTGTATCCTTAAATAAAGGACCAGTTCACACAGTCAGAAATCTCTGTTTCCTTTCGGGCAGGAAAAAGGAAGTGAATGCGAGGGGCAGATTTGGAGTTTGCTTGCGAGAACAATTGAACTCCCATCCAGAGGGGAAGGGGATCTGCGTCAAGAGGAATTCACTTTTTTTTCTCTCTCTTCTTCCCCCCCCCCCCCCCTCCTCTGGAAGGGAAGAGAAAAATGACCTTTAGTTTAAAAGCCTGAAAGAATAAAGGTCTGAGCCTTTACAAATATAGTCATAAAGGCTTTTTCCTGGCAAAGGGCTCCCGGGGCCGCTCGCACCGTCCTTCAGCGACTGCGGACGCGGCTCCGGCTGCTCCCCTCTTACTTATCCCAGGTGAAGGGCGGCACCCAAACCTGTCAGCAGCTCCTGCCCACCAGGGACAGTCCCTGGGTGTTTCTGAAAAATATCTGCCGGTCTTCTTGTGGTCCCTCCCCACCGCTGCCTGTGCTGGTGGGGTGGATGAGGCTCGGTGGATGGGATTTAGGGGATCCCCTTGCCTTGCTCCCCCAAAATCTCGTTTATGGCTGTGTGTGCAAGCAGGCAGGGCTTTGACTCGGCCTGTTACATGGCCAGCACCTCACACTGGCCCCATTTTGGTCCCTTTACAGTATGCCACAAACCCTCTCCCAGCTTCTCTGGGAAGAGGATGTGCACTGAGGTCTCAGGGACTTGACTAAGTGTCAAAACATTATCTGTGTGGTCTCATCTGTGTGGTCTCACCCAAACCATCTCAGTCCTCAGCCCTACTCTCCATTTAGTGGGCCTTAAATATCCACAGAGTATTTGTCTCTGTATTTCTTTGTCCCCTCATGCAAGCCACATTTCCAAGAGCAGCTTCCAGAGCTGGAGAACACGGAGGTTGAGCCTTGTTAGGATATTTGAGCATCTCCAAGGGTGTTAACCACTTCAAGATGAAGGCGAGTGCCACAGGCTGGGACCTCCCCATGCTTCCCAGCTCTTGCCAGAGCAGTCCTGGGAAAAGAGGGACTCATCACCCTTCTCTCCTTTCCACACATCAGCCAGACCTGTGCCAAACCCCTGGCACAAATGCCTGAGGGGTTTCTGCCCCCAGCCAGAGCCCAGGCTGGCAGCTCCCGTCCTGCATCCTGCAGCCAGAGCATCACTTCCCTCCAGGCCTGCAGGTAATGGCCAGGGCCCTGAGGGAGCAGAGGGGATCCAGCTCCACTTTGGGTTCCCACACGCTCACACGAGCTCCTCGGAGCAGTTTTCCTCCCTTCCAAGGAAAATATTTGCTCGGAGCGTGAAGCCGCGGCTGGGCAGCGTCAGCAGCAAATGTCAGCGAGTGTCGGCAGGAGAGAAACTAATCAGACAAAATGGGCCAAATTTCTCCCGGGAGGAGCTGCTCTGTGATCACTGCAGGAAGGATGGATGTGGCCTCATGGTTAAATTGATCATTTTTTGCTCTCTCTTTGCCTCTTTCCTGGTTTTATCTCGGCAGCTTTGCCGCCTGCCCGGGGGCTCAGCGGAGCTGGTGACTCTCCTGACAGCACATCACGGACACCTCCCAGCTGAGCTGGGATGAAATCACCTCTCAGTGCTAAAACTGTGGGTCTCCAAATACATTTTGGCAGGTTTCCACTTTTCTTCTCCGAAGCTGTCCGTCCTCAGTGAGCGCAGCTGGAGGGATGCCCCCACCAGCACTCGGAGGGACAAACCAGAGCCAAGAAAGACCCAGAGGGACAAACACAACCGGTCTCAAAGGGGTCAGGCATCGCCTCTGCTAAGGTCAGACGTCTGCAGAGCCTGGCACTGGGCAAAGGTGCATCTGGCAGCGCTGGGATGACTCAGTGCCTGAGGAAATGGTGTCACCTCCAGCCCTGTGCAGCAGCTCCGCTGCCTCACCCCGTTTCCAGCTCCGCACACGGTTCTACCCTTTACTACCAAAACTTCCTGACCAAACTCCCCCCAGCTGAAGCTTGAGTGAGGTTTCAGGTCCTTCTTTATGGGTCTGTTACATCAAGGGAGCCCAGCTGGGAGCAGAACAGCAGCGGGAGAGGTGTGTGGAGAAAGGGAGGATTACACCAAACTCATGGCAATTTGCCAGCCCCATGGGTTTCTGTCCTTATTCCTGCTCCTCTTGAGCTCCCAGCATGGAGCGTGCACGGGCTGCACCTCCCACCGTGGTGCATAGAGGTAACTCATTAACCTGCAGGAATGAGGAGCCTAAACTTTCCCCCACTGCCTGTGGCAGCAGCAGCTCCCCGTGATGCTGCCGGGGTGGGGACAGGCTCCGGGGCCGTGCCAGCCAGGCAGGAGCTGTGTACACAGCTCCTCAGGAATGCACCCTCCCAGCAGGAGCTGCAGAGCAGCAGTGGAAAGGCACAAAGTCCAGGAGAGCCCGGCTGGGTGTGTGGGGCTGGGTACCACAAGGGGTTTTGTTCCCCTCAGGGTTCAGCAGAGTCACAGCACTGGGTTTGTGGTTCCAGGCCAGGCTATGGGGAACAAGCCCTGCAGTGGTGGGACCAGGCAGGCTCTTCCCACGGTGGGGCAGATTGTGACAGGGTTCTGAGTGCTTGTGCAAGGCCAGGGAGAGTGGCAGAGCTGGAACCCCGAGCACCACAGCACCTGCAGGGCTGCCAAGTTCCCTCTGGGGCTGGAATAGGCTCATTCCCTCCCCAGCCCTTGATGTGCCCATCAGAAGCAGCAGAACCAGTCCCAAAAAGGGCTGAGCAGACACTGGGATTTCTGTCCCAAGTGTCCCCTAAGTGCCCCAACAAAGAGAATAAACTTGTCCAGAAGAAACTCTGGGAATGACCCAACTTTAATTTACAGCAGGAGAGCACTTTCCTTCTGCTCCCAGAGGATGCAGGGCTCAGGGGTGCTGCTGGAGGCTGTGCCAGCCCAGTGGGGAGCCTTCAGCTGTTTTATTCATAGAAATCCAGGCTGCAGAGCAGCCCTGGAGCTGCTGCTTCCCTGGCAGCAGCCCAGAGAGGGTCTGTGCTCTGAGGAAACAGGCAGGGCAGCACCAGTGTCCCAGCAGGAGCAATAACATCTGGATCAGCCCGAGAAACGGAGCCATTGGAGCAGGACCTCGTCACGTGCCCAGTTCCTCCTGCAGCACAAATGAACAGTTCAGGTCGGATAGTCTTATTTTCCATAAACACACCAGCTTTTTAATGCTGGATTTGCAGGACAGCGCTGCTGGGACACTGCTTTGAGCTCAGGTGTCAGCCTTAAACCTGAGCTTTGCTGAGATGAGTCCCAGATACAAAGCCAGCAGCACTCAGCAGGTTCTGTATGAGCACAGAAATTGGTTGGATCAGGATTCCTGTGGCACCCAGTGAGCGAAATCATTGGCCTGTCACTTCTGAATTCCTTTTCTTTTTCTTTTTTTTTTCTCTGTTTTGATTTTGATTTATTTTTCTGTCGTAGGAAGCGGCTCCGAGATTGGTTGTGACATTCCCTGGGCTAATTCCGTGGAAAGCCTGTTTTCCAAAGGCAACATTTGCCATCTTACTCCCAGCTCTGATTTGCCTGTCCCTGCTCACTTGCCAGAGCTTGTTCTGCAATGTAAATAGGAAAGTTTCTTTGCACGGAGCCAATCGTGCCCGAGTGATTTTGTCCAAGGGATACAAAGCACATTCACTCTGTGTTCAGGATGACATTTATTTGGTGGTTGAGTTGAAGAGCTCGGTGGGCAGAGAGAAAAAACATCCTCGTGAGGAGCTCTTTCAAAAGAAAAGAAACACGAATCCAGGCGAGATAAGAAAACGAGTGTTCGCAGAATCTGGGAAAGCCTCGTGCAGAGGGACGGAGACAAAGCACGAGAATGCACTTTATTTGTGACAGGCTTTCCATCCTGAGCAGCCAAACAGGACATCCTGCTTCAGTTCTCCTTCCTCTCTTTAATTAGAGTTGCGTTCAGGACACTGCCATTAATGTCATCTCAGCATTTCCATGACAAAGCCCTGTTTTTGCTGGACTTTAGGAACTTGGCCCTAGAAAACTCTTGTTATTAGTGCAGAACTGTTCAGCTCAGAGGCTGGGGCAGGTCTGCAGCCAGCTGCTGTGACATTCCCATCACAGGGAGCTGCCGCCAGCTCGGAGGGAGGTGGTTCCATCCAGGATGTGGGAGCAGTGAAGGAAAGCAGAACCCACTTCTGGGCACAGCAGGATTAGGGGTGTTTGTGCCCCAGGAGTGTCTCCATTTCAGGTCTGAATTGTGGCATCTGAAAGTCACTGAAAACCCACCACCCACACTTTCAAATCTGTGAGTGGCTGTGGAAGCCTCTGTGGCTGCAAGTAATTAAAAAAGAATCTGAAAAGAAAAGCGGATTCTCCAGCAGTGGTCTTCTCACTGCCTGAGAACAGGGCCTGGCTACAGCCCCCCCAAAAAGGAGCCTCCTGAAATCCCTGCCAAAGGGGCTCAAACACCAACCTGGCTGACAAGGGAGCTGTAAAACACCCGTGTTTGAAAGAAGCTGAAATGCACCTTAACCACCAGGACAGCCTGGCAGAGTTCGACGGGCTCTGCTGATAAACCAGATTCCTGTCGTGCTTGTTGTGCTGTATAAACTCCTTCCCTCGGGTCTCCACGGCAGGACCTGGGGTTTGTGCACAGCTCTGAGCACACGGGCAGGAGAAATCCTCATTCCCATCCCACTGAGAGCCCTGTGACACCAGACCCTGCATCCCTGAGCAGGACAAGCCAGAGCTCAGTCCAGCCAACACCTCCGGGGCTGCTTTTGGCTCGAGAGGTGCTAAATATTACTAGCAAAAAGAAAACCACTTTTATTTTTTTTCCACGGTGGAAAATCTAGTCCTCCCAACCGAAAATATCGGTGCGATTCTTCCACCCCTGGAGGGAGGGCAAACAGATTCCTTTGTTCCTGCTGCAGTCCCGGGTGCATTGCTGGCATCCAGAGCGGGGCAGGCTCTGGAAGGAGCCGTAAAGCAACATTTCACCACAGGATACTCCGAAGCAGACAGGGTTAAGCCAAACATCCTTTTACTGCTCCTCTTTCACTTCCCATTTGAGGGGAGAGCACACAATGGCCCTGCACCCTGAGCTGGGGCTGTGCTGGGGGATCCCCTCCCAGGGCTGCAGCAGTGGGGCTGCACTTTCTCCTGGCTTCCTGCACGGCCCAGGCTGGTGTGTCCCCTGTCCCAGGCTCCCGCTGCCACCACGTGCAATTCCCAGCCTTTTCCCACCCGTGCTGCCACCCCACAGCTTCCCCCACTGGCTGAGGAGCCAAATCAGAGCAATCATCCGATTCAAACGGACTAACAGAGTGAGGAAACGGTGGAAAGAGGCTGGTTTGGGGCTCCCCAAGCTGTTTGGAGCTGTCTCCCCAGTTTCCCACCTGCTGGAGCAAACTGGTTTGGGTACAAGGCACTGATGCTCCAGTGCCACCTCATGGGAGAAGCCCTCGCGGCTGCCGGGCTTTGGCGGAGGAAATTTAGGATGCGCTGGCACAGCTCTCCCTCAGCAGTGCCCGCCGATGCTGGGCACCCCCGGGAAGGGCTCTGGGCTCCATGCCCCCGCCCGGGCCGCAGCGGGGCGGGGCAGGGCAGGAAGGGCCCGGCGGAGATGAGGAGATGGGTGTTTCCTGCCCCTCCGCAGCGACACAGAGCAGCGCTGTCACTCAGCGGCCCCCGCGAGTGCGGCAGCAAGATAACTCCAGACGCAGCCACCATCACTTCCCCCCTTTGTCCCTGGCTTTTTTCAGGCCTTCCTGAGCACAAACGTCCCATCTCCAAAGGAATGTCACTGCTGCTGGCCGCCCACGGGATGCCGAGCGGCCGCGCTGCCCACGGCGCCGCAGGATCCGCGGGGATGTGGGTGCTCCGGCACCCCGGGGTGGGGAGTGATCGGCAGCCCTGGGCTGGGAGCTGTCGTGGGAGGACATGCGAGGCATCCCGACATGGAATTGAACGGCCACGTCCCCCAGTTTCCCGGCCTGAGTCACTCCCGAGTGCAGGAGATGAAAAGCTGCCAGGAGCTCACGGAAAACAACCCACTCAGGAGCTCAGGGCAGCCCTAGAGCCAGCAGACCCCGTGTTCCACACATTCCTCAGGATCCTGGGACGGCACAGTTCCCCTCCAGCCTCACTGGATGCCTGAGCCCATCCTGGAAGGTGCTCACAGGACATTTCATGGCTGTGACAGTCCCTGCTCCTTGCCTGTCCCTAAGTGGTGCCCACTGAGCCAGCCCGGGGTAACCCCCAGGCACTGCTGTCCCTGGCACAAACCCCACAAGAACCCTTCTGATCTGACAGCCGGGAGCACTTCCACACCTTGAATTAGGCTCTATTTTTCCCCAGGTCCCTTCTCAAAAGAGGGCACTGGGTTTGGCTCTTCGGGTGCTGTCACCCTGATGCTTTCACCCCCACAGCAGTGTGGGGCAAGGGGGGGCTCGCCAGGAACAAGATGTGGCACCCCCAGAGAGGGCCCTTGGGCAGCACAGCACAGCACCAGCGTCCCCAAAGCCAGGGCTGGAACGCAGCGAGGCTGTTTCGTTATCTCCTCCCCTGCCTCTCAAGGACAAAATAATCTAACGGCTGCAGAAACACATTTTTCACCAAGGGATTCTTCATTAGTGCTTGTTTCCTCTCCCAGCCCGTTTCCTGGAAGCAGTTTGTGCTGACAGGGGTGGGCAGGAGCAGCCACGGGATGCAGGAGCTGCACGAGTGCGTGAGGGAGCACACACATTCCTGCCGCGCTCCGTGGCCCGGGGTTACAGCTGGCCACTCCGCAGTGCCGCTGGCCACCAGCTTTCCATGCCTGGAATCACAGGCAGGCAGGGATAGGGCAAGGGGGAACGATGTTAAATTAAAACAGGAGAGATTTAGATTAAATATTAGGAAGAAATCCTTCCCTGTGAGGGTGGGGAGGCCCTGGCACTGGTTGCCCATCCCTGGCAGTGTCCAAGGCCAGGTTGGACAGGGCTTGAAGCACCCTGGGATAGTGGAAAATGTCCCTCCCCAAGGCAGGGGGAGGAATGGATGAGATTTAAGGTCCTTCCAACCCAAACCATTCTGGGATTCTCTGATTGTCAACACCTTGCAGACAGGTCCTGGTGTTCCCAGCCCAGATCCTCCTGGCGTCAGCAGGACGTGGACGGCCCGTGGCTCCCGCTACAAAACCTCCTGCACCGGTGTTTATGGATCAGCCATAAATATTTGCTCCTGGCTGCAATTTTCCCAGGAAAGGTTCAGCCCACGAGCCATTCCTCCCCGAGCCAGTTCTTCCCTGGCTGTTTACTTCTGGAGTTCCTCTGGGTTAAACACAGCTTTATTCCTAGAACAACTGGAATGCAATATCTATTATCCCCATCGATTATAACGAACCGATTACGGATCTTGCAACAACCAAACAACCACAAAATGATCATGTAACAAAAAAAAAAATGATCAGACACCAAACTGCAGCCAGGGAGGGAGGGAGGGAGGGAGCTGGCAGGGGGAGGAAAAGGATATGGTGCTTCTGGGAGCCGCGGCCGTTTGAAGGCTGCGAAGGGAAGCAGGCCAGAGGGTTATCCAATCTCTCGGAGCAGACATTTCCGCCTGGCACGCCCCAGCGGCACAGTCCCTCCGCTTCATTAATAAATCACCGATCCCGCCCGCTGCGGCTGCCCCGGGGAGGAAACGGGAGCTGGGGCGAGCGGGGCCGGGAGCGGGGTGCGGGTGCCCGTGTGTGCACATGGGGAGGGTGCAGGAGCCCCCAAAGGTCCTGCACAGCCCTTTCCAGCTCACCTGGATCTGGCACAAGAAGCTGCAGTGCCCATGAGCCAGCACAAGCTCTTGTGACACAGCCTGGCAATGGATGGGACAGAACCCTTCCTTACCGACTGTCCATTCCCCCTTCCCAGCTGCCTCTCTGTCTTGATAGAAATCCCGAGTTTCCAAGGGCTCCCAGGCTCTCCAGGACGCTCTTTCAGCCCCAAACACTGCAAGCAGCGTTGTTTCCCCAGGAACACAAGAGAGGTTTATTCAAGGGCCACTCGGCATTTTCGGCGGATGATTTTGGGCAGATTTCTGCAGGTGTTTGAGCACAGGTAACACGGGCTGTCCTGCTGGATCCAGCCATCACGGCAGCATCCTGACCCATTCCCTGGTGGCATCCAGAGTGCCCTGACCCCCGTGGAGGTGGATGGAGGGATGTCAGGGGTGATGGCACACCCCGTGTCGCCCTAGAGCTAAAGCGGGAGGGACAGGGACACCCAGCGTGTGGCTGCTCGAGCCTCCAGCAGGGTGATGCAACCATCCCCGGTCCCACACCTCCCTGGGACGTGAAACGCTAAATGACACGAATTCCTGCCACCAGCGCTTCCTGTTTTCCTACTACAGCGGCTCACGCTTCTCCACAGTCCTTGACCCCCGGGACTGTGCTAGAAAGGATGCGAAATCCCTCTCCCGCAGCCTGAGGCTGGGGCTTGGGGCTGCCCCGGGAGCGCTGAGCCCGCGGCCGCTCTGTCTGTCTGTCTGTCTGCCTGTCCGTGTGTCCATCTGTGCAGACACAATGGTCACACGGTGCCCCCTGAGCCGGCACAGCTGCCAGCGGCCTCGGGGGACAGCATCTGATAGCTCGGGGGGGGAAGCAGAGCCACAGAACAAAGCAAAGCCCAGCAAAGCCGAGTCTTTGATTCCAACCCCTTTTTTCCCCTCTCCGAGCAAGGGAATACAGTTGTTTTCCCACTTGCACTTCCCCCAAGTTGCAGGTTGAGCTCTTACAGCTGGAGCCAGGTTGATCAAAGCTCGAGGGTTTTACTTTCCCTGCCCAGCTGGAAAGACATTCTCAAAAATCCCTTCCTAGCGCTTATTCCCCCATGGCACAGGCTGGGCTTCCCAAAATGCCAAGCAAGGGAAGGGGGGGATTTCTGTGAGAGCAGGAACTGCTGCCCCAGGCTGTGCAGAGCATCACGGACACACACGTTTAAGGAAATGGCCCAGCCAGGGCAGGTTGGTGCCTTTCAGAGTCGCCACCTCTCCTCCCTGCTTGGAAATGATGCTGCTCCAACTTTTCAGTGTTCCAAAGTGTAAAGTAAATGCTGATCGACCCAGAATGATGGGTGTTTCACTCTCCTTTTCTTGGGATGATGTGACAATTCAGCTCTTCAGTTCTGTTTCATTTTTCTGTTGTGGGGGTGTCAGTAGGCACAAACCCAGGTCTCCCCCAGCAGCTTCACCACAGGAAACTCCACACACAGACATTACTGCAGTGGGGACAAGAAACATGAGCAGGGCTTTGGGGAGAGGGGAAAGACAAGGGCGGTGGGTGCCAGTTCAGCCAGTATCGGGCAGATCCAACATTTGTGACCTTTCTTGCAAAAAGGAGCTGTGATAACCATTTATTTTGCGGCTTTGCAAGTGGAGACTTTTCCATCCACCAGCGCTAGGCCAGACCACCCAGCAGCACCACGCTGTCCCTCGGGGACATCATCAAAAGCTCTGCAAAAAGGGGTCAGCTCCCAGAAAACAGACGTGAGGACACGGTGCCACACGACTGCTCTGTCAGCCCTCTGAGCCATCCTCTGGCCACACACGGCCGAGCCCTTGGCACAGGGCAGGGAGCCCATCCCAGCCCTGCTCCCACTGTGCAATCACAGCCAGATAAAAGTCTCCCCCTCCCAGCTCAGGGCTCGGGTTACAACACACTTAATCCTGGAGCCAGTTTGACATTGCAGCTCCGGGCTGATTGCGTGACCCAGTTGTGAGACAGCGAGGCCCCGCTGAGCTCAGAAATGTTAAATACATTGTAATTGGACCCCCGGTGCCTCCACTTTTCTTCCGATGAAGAGGCCCCGGTAAGTGAATTTTCCAGAGCGTTCCCGGTGTGGCAGCACGATCCAGCACGGAGACACCGGGAAGCTCTTCCCCATCTGTGGGGTGGTCTGGGCTGGCCACATCAACTGCAAAGCGAAGGAAACCCAATCCACCCGTTCCTGGTTTAATCCCAGAAGGAAATGGGAGTGGGGCTAGATAAGGAGTGAACTCCCCGGGGAAGGGAGGGGAGAGCTGTGCACTCCTTGTTCCAACCTCTGCTCTTTGCTGCACCTTTAACACCAAATCTCCCCCACGGTGCTGCCAGCGGGCAGGGCCTGGTGAAGGGATGTCACGGAGCTTCCAGTGACACCCAGCTGTGCCCTGGTGCAGTCAGGAGTGAGCTGCCAATGTGGATCAGCTGGCTGCTCTTGCGTCTCCCCACTCCTTGTCCATCCTGGGCCATTGGGGACAGCAGCGAGTTGGGAACACATCAGCCCTGATGTGCTTGAGGGGCAGCACGGGCACTTGTCCCCGCTGTCACCTCTCTCTGCTATTGCCAGGTGAGGCTGGGGGCTCCCTGGGGCCAGGCTGTCCCCATGGCCATGGGGCAATGCTCCCAGGTACTATTTTGATATAAAAAGCAGCACTTCCCCCAGCTTTAAAACACTTTTCCTCTCTGCCAATGCAGGTGAGTGCTCCTCTCGCAGCTGCTGTCCTCTCCAGAGGGGGTTTGAAGGCCATGGTCACAAAATCAGCAAACTGGGGCAAAAGGCTCTGCCAGACACACAGGCAAAGGAAACAGCTGCAAGGGGAGCTCTGTGGCAGCCTTACTTTGCTACCAAACACTCCGAAACCTTGTGAGGACAAACCCAGCAGGAGTGTGAAACTTCTTCTCCGCCTCTTGGGGACTTTAAAAAAAAGCCACTTCGTTCTCCTGAAGTTTCCAGACTCCCAGGTCACAGCCAGGGGAGAAAGTGCCAGACAGAAGCTGCTCCCTGGGGTGCTGGGGCAGAGATGGGGGCACAGCAAGCCCGGTGGGAAATGGGGAGCACCCACATGGGAAGCGGGCAAGCTCCAGTCCTGTTCCCATGGCTGTTGTGGGCTGGACCTCAGATTTAGTAGTAGGAAGAGTTTTGATGCTCCCAAAACCCCTTGGCATGGCACACAGAGGCGTTTCAGGGAGGGAGATGCTCTCGTGGTTTGCCTCCCTTTGAAGTAAATGCCCTGGGAAAGGCAGGAATGCCTCCAAATGCACTTAATTAATCCAGCTTGTCACATTAACGACATCAAAACAGATCTGCAGCAGAGTCTGGGGCTCATCTCACACCCACCGAGCCAAGAGGGCTCTGCAGAGCTTCCCCAGAGCTCAGGCAGGATGCAGAGGGCTCAGGGCACAAGCTGTGCCTCGATGGCATTGGTGCAGCACTGGGGACAGCGGGACCAGGTCCCCAGGGACGGTGCTCAGAGCCCACTTGGAACACAGACTGAGCAGAGCCCCTGCCGTGTTCTCTGCTGTGCTGCACCCTCCAGCTGCGAGGTTTGGACCCCTTCCGTGTTTCTGCATCCATGAATTTGTGTGTGAGCCCTTTCCCAGGTCAGGGATTGAGGGTGCCTGTCATGGTAACTGTCCCCATGGTCCCACTGGGCCCGGGGGTGGCTGTGCCTGAGTGGGGCTGAGCCCCCTGCCCTGGCACCCCAGCCCCCAAACTCTCACTGCCTTCCCCCCAGTGCCTGACCCCAGCTGATAACCTTGGGAAGCTCCCTCTGACCTGGAGGAGCTGGGAAAGGGAAAGATGTTGACTTTTAACCTCCTGCTGTGCTTCATCCTCCTCCTGAACGGGCTGAGCTCCCCCCTGCTGCCTCCTCCCCACCCTGAACCCATCCATCTCCCTGCTGCCAGAGGGGCCGCAGGAGCTGGAGGCCTCCAGGTCTTCCCACGATCCCACCTTAGAGCGGGGAGGAAAAAGCTTCACTTCCAGCCACAGCCCCACCTGCACCCACAGTTCCCTCCTGTCCCTCCACCCCTCACCTCGGGGCAGCAGGACCCCGGCAGCAGCTCCCAGGCCAGGCTCAGGGAGACCTGGGGGGCAGAGAAATTTTGGCAGAGCAGTTTTGACAGTGGTTAAACCCCAGACTTTGGCCAAGTCCCCAGGTGAGACAGACCTGAGCCCTTCCCCTCACAGCCTGGCTAAAAGGAGCCCCACACCCAGCCAGGACCTGGTGATGAACTCAGGGCTGTGATGTGGAGGGGAAAGGGAGACGTCCCTTATCTCCCTTTTCTTCTGTCCCTGCCATGAACCAGAGGTGTGGGAAAACCCCTGGAAAGGAGGGGCTGGGCAGAGCCCGGGTACCCCAAGAGCCACGGGACGATGCTGTGGGTGCGGCCCAAGGCACGATGTGACACCGAGAGCCACCCGCCCGTCACACCCGGCCAGGTGCGTCCCCAGGGCCACGCAGCAGCTCAGACCCAGAGCTGGGACACACAGGCTGGTCAGAGGAGACTCCGAGTGACTCTGTGTCCCTCTGCTTCCTTCTGCCCTCCTCTGGCGTCCGCGGGAGGTTTTCCTGGGATCATTCTCCTCGGCTGCTCCGGCTAAATCCCGTTTGCTCGCGTGGAGGCAGAGCTGTACCGAAGCCCCCAGCGTGGCAGGGGTAATTATCTTGTGCTCCAGGAGCTGCCCTCATTATCTGTTATTAACGCTGGACGGAGCATTCCCTGCCCCAAAGACAACCCAGTCCCCAGGGCTGGCACTGCCAGGACTCCTCGGGAGTTGTGCCGAAGGGTTTGGGACTGAATATACAGCATGAGGCGAGGAGGAGGAGGAGGAGGAAGCACGGCTAAGAGTCGGGAAAGGGTTCCTTGGGAGGAGCGGGAGCTGCCTGTCCTCGCTCCCGGCTTAGGAAGGGGAAGCACACCCCGCTGTGGCTGCTCCTGCACTTGGAAAGGCATCCGAGAGCTCCCTGACGGAGATCTCCCCATCCCAACTCCCGGTGCTTTCCCCCGAGGCGTCACCGGGATTTCCCAGCTGGGAAACCCCGAGGAGAGGGAATGTCGGGGCTGGGAGCTGCGCCTCGCATGGCACCGCTGTCCGAAGGGAGAGGCAGCAGGGAGGAAAGGGAGAGCTGGTGCTGGGAGGTTTTTTTCCTCCTTCACCCTGTCCGCTTCAGAGAGGTGAAAACTCAGGAAAAGGGGAGTGCTCTTGTGCAAAAAAATCCGCGCATTCCACTGCTGGATAGCGCAGGCTCTCCAGGGAATGCCCTTCTGCCGGGTCCCCACCTCGGGGGGACACACCACAACATCTGGGAGGCAGCAGGGACAGCGCTGGGGGGCCAGAAGCTTTTTTTTTTTTTTTTGACTTTTTTTAAGCGCCAAAATCACATTTCAGGAAACTTTAGATGAGAAAATGATACTATAAAGCAAGGAGCAGCAGCATCTCCAGGCGACAGGAAGGTGGAGTGGGAGAGCCACGCTAGCGGGAGCTGAGCGGTGTAAGAGCAGAGGTTTCTTTGGTTTCACAAATCAGAGGCTCAAAGTTGGCAAATGTGTGAAGAAGCTGTCTGCTGGCGTGGGTCACAATGAGGCAGCAGCTTCACAGGGAAAGAGGAGGCAGGATGGATGCAATAAAAACACTGAAATGCTTCGCACCAAGGCTTGCCAGTAACAAGTTTAATTCTGGAGCTGCTAAAATGTTTTGTCTCATCGTCGTGAGAGCCGAAACGTGCTTTTGGTGAGCAGCATTTTCCCTGAGAAATTGCTCCCAGCCTCAAACGAAAGAGAAAAAGCCTTTAAAGGATATTGAATGGCCCCCAAGAAAGAAAGGAAGGTTTTAATTTCACGTGGAACAGAGCATTTGCACAATGAACCAGAAAAGGAAACATGGCAGAGATTCTCCCTTTGGGTCTGAGCCTGTCTGACTTTGTCCTTGTGGTTTTTGGTTCAGCTGCAGAGCAGAAACCTCCGTTTCCCCCCATTTTTCTCACTGAGCCCTCCAGAACAGCCTTGCCACGGCCACAGGCGTGGGAACCGAGCCTGGCAGTGCCCGTGACTCACCCGCTTTGGGTGCTGCTGGTTAAAATCCCTGCCCAAAGCCCCGCTCTCAGCCGAGGCTGCTGCTCTTCCAGGCTCAGCCATGTGTTTCTGTTTACTGGCTGTGTGTGCCAGCAGAGCCTCGGCGTCCACACACATCATGTTTGCATATAAGCTGCAAATTTGAGTTTGATTTGGTGGGCTGGAGCCCCGGGGGCCTCTTGGATGCCTTTGAAAGAGTCGCTGGGTCTGAAAGGTCTCCAGTGCGTGGGGATGTGTGGTCCAGGAGAGGTGCTGAGAGGGGGAGTGTGGGAAGAAGGGCGGGAGGAAAGAGAAAGGAAAAGGAGATGAAAAGGATGGGGATAATGGAGGGATTCCAGAGAGGAGAGGGATGGCACCCAGCACCCAGCCAGTGCCCAGGTCACAGCGCACACACAGCCCCATCTTCCCACATAATTCCCAAGGGGTGTGCCGGGATCTCAGCATCCCCGGCGCGACAGCAAACCTCCCTCCCTCCCTCGAGGCAGCAGAGACAGAGCCACCTCTGGCCACCCGAGCCCCGCAGTGACCTCCTGGTCTGGTCTCCCCCTGCAATCTGGTGGTGGTTTTGCAGAGCCCATCCCTGTCCCCCCATGCTCCCCCCACACCCGGGGGCCGCCATGCCCTCGCATCCTCCAGCACTCCCATCTGAAACACCCAGCAGGAGGCTGGGAACGTTTGGCTGCTCTCCCAAGGAGATTTTCCTTCATAAAACACTAGGCAGGCGGGGGCTTTTCACAAGCAGTGGGCACGGCTGAATCCCTTTTCTCGGCAGCCAGCGGGAGGAAAATGGAAGAGGGACAAGAGACAGGACAGCCACTGCCTTTGTTCGGTTCTCGAGGCGGAAAGAGGACGGGATGGGGGGTTTAAAGATATAATGATGGGCCTGAATGTGCTGCAGGAGCAGCTTGGGGTGGGGAGGCTTCGGGCTGCCACGGCAGGGGACAGGCGAGGTTTGGTTGTCATTGCCAGTGGCTCACGGGACAGGGGTGAGCCCCTCATGCTGGGCATGCAAAGGGCTGGGATCTTCCTCTGGGCTCATCCTGTTGCACTCAGGGTGGTGTCCAGGGGGGAACAGGCTGCCTGGGAAGTGTCCAAAAGGGACACGGTGAACAGGGTGGTGCTGGTTAACCATGATCCTTGAGGCCTTTCCAACCTTAATGGTTCTATTATTAAATTAATTAATAACCCAACACTGGTTTGCACTTCGGGGCTTATGCACTGCCTCACCCCGAAAGAGTGAGGAGAGGGGACCCCAGTCCTGCTCCCGCACCTGGCTCTGGCTTTGTCCCCCCAACCCTGAGGCTCTGGGGATGGCGGGGACTGGGACAAGGACAGGGCCAGGGCCACCACGGCCTTGGGGACCCGCTGGAGAAGCCCATCCGTGTGTCACTAGATGGCGGCTCCACCTTAGGAATGGCCGCAGGGGCACGGCGGGGGCCAGCCCGGGGTGTCCTGTCCCCCCATGGGGGCCCAGCACAGCCCCCCATGTCCCCCTGCCCCCCGTGTCCCCACAGGCACCAGTGGAAGCCACCATGGCCATGCAGGAGGGACTTCTTCCTCTGCTTGCTGCAGCCTCACCTTACAGCACCATTCCTGCTGGTCAGGGCCTCAAGTTGCACCAGAGGAGGTTTAGATTGGGTATTAGGAAAAATTTCTTCACTGGATGTGGGATTCCCTCTATCCAGCTCCTTCCCACAGGGCTGCTCCCGAGCCACAGCTCAGCCTGACCATGGCTGAGGTCAAAGAACTGCGTCCCTCCCGTTCCCCCTCAAGGAAACCCAGACGGAGACATGGAAAAGATCTCATCTCATGCCTAGACCACCCCGGGCTGGAGGGTGTGAACCTCCCGTGGTGGTCTAAAACACCCTGCAGCACAAAGAGAAAGCCCCTGGGCCCCCAGGCCTGGGTAGATGCAGGCAGGGAGGGTGGATGTGCATCCCACTGGGGCACGGTCCGGGATCATCATCCGTGCAAATCATCGGGGATTCCCTGGGAGGTACAAAAGCCTCAAAAATGGAAAGCAAGCACCTCTCCCAGCAGCACACATCCCCCCCCAGCTCCTGTGCTGCTCCTCGGTCAGCCCCATGCCGTGGTGCTCCCATTCCCAGTATGGCCAGTTCCCTCCAGCGCTGGGGCCCGTCTCTGGACAGATCTGCAGCTTTAAGGCACAGCCAGGCTGGAGCAGGTTCCTCTTCCCAGCCTCCAGTGCCCTGCCAGAGTCAACTTAGCTGAGAGTAATTAGTGTGGTTATCAAGGGAAGAGGTGGATTAATGTGGGAAAGTCATTGATGAAGGCAGAGAAGGGCAGATGCTTTCCTGGAGTCCCCAATCAATACAGACCTTGGAGGATGAATGAGGGCTTCAAAGAAAAGCACCAGTGAACGATTGAATGCTTTTAGCTCCCGGATGGCTGCTCTGCCTGGAGCAAGGAGTGAAACACAGCCCAGGTCACCCGCACACTCTGCCAATTATCCCTCCTTGTGCCTCGGGAGGAGCCTCTGCCCACCGGGTGCCCGCGCAAGGGAGGAGGACGATGCTGGTGGGGCGGGCTGGAGATGAGCACCGAGGATGTGGGGGAGGCAGTGAATCTGTTGAAATCCCAGTTCCTGTCCCCTCTCGGCCCTCTGGGTCTGCCCCACACCTTCCCTTCCCGGCAGGGTGAGGGGACACCGGCAGCGCTGTTGGTGACCGCCAGGGCTCTCTGGAACAGCCACAGCCTTGAACGTGTCCCACGCACGACAGTGGGCAAGAGAAGATTATCCTGACAACCCCAGGTCCTCTCTCAGAGCCTGAGCAGCCTCCAGCACCTCCGTGCCCTGCCCCGTGCCCTGCCCTGTGCCACTCAGCGGTGCCAGAGGGCTGTGCTGCCTGTCTCCACGTGCCCCTGGCCTTGCCAGCATCCTCTCCCCCTGCTCCATTTTGCTTTTGCTTTATTGTGCAATGCACAGATGGAAAGTGGGTCAGGAAGAGCCGGGAGGAGCTGCTGCGAGGGGAGGGAGTGACGGAGCTGCAAGGCCACAGGCTGTGCTGCAGCCCCTCGGAGACATGCTCTGCTGACCAGTGCCACCAGTCTGGTGGCCACCATGGCTCCTGAGTGCCACCACTCCTGGATGCAGGGCACACACCGGCATGTCCCTGTGCCCAAAGCTGGTCCCCTCCAAGGCAAAGCCTTGCCAGTCCCCAAGGTGCAGAGATGTTTTGTCATTGTTTCAGGGGAAACTGAGTCACGGAATGGGAAGCAGCTTGCCCAGAGCCACCAGCCTTGGCAGTGCCTGCCAATGGATGGATGCTGAGCCACGTGGCTGGCTCCTGGCCCATGGGCCATTTATTGCCCGTGGCCCTTAGTGCTGTCCAGGTGACAGAAAGGCCTGGCCACACGTGGCCGGCAGAGCCGGGTCCCCGCGTCCCAGATCCCGGTCACAGGAGCATGGCTGAGGTGTGAGAGGGGCACCTTGTCCCCGGAGCCAGCAGGGCAGCGCTGCCCACGCAGGGCTCGCCATGTCCCGGCTCCCTCCGTGCCACCCTCCTGCAGCACCCAGGGCTTTACTCGAAAGCCAAGCGGGGCGGGACAGCTCTGCAGAGAGGGAGAAAAACCAAAACAAATCGGAGCATGTTTTTTTTTTTTTGCGCTCCCGGCCCAGCTCCCAGCCCCTCCTCTGTCATCGCCGCTGGAATGTGTGTCCAAATTCCTCGCTGCCTCGCTGCGTGCTGCTGCCGGCTTTGCCTCTGATTGTTTGCAGCGATTGCGCTTTTCCCACACTCCAGATCATGGCTCGGCATCACCGTGGCTCCGTGCCGGCTCCGCATCACCCCCAGCGCAATGAGCGAGCGCAGGCCGGGGCGAAGCGCAGCTCCGGGAGCCGGCGGGCGCTGCGGGCGCTGCGTGGCTCTGCCCTGAGTCACACCTGAGTCACCGCGGCCCCTCCGATCCCAGCTCAACACCTGCAGCCAGCGCAAGGTCGGCCGGCAGCCGCCCCTGCCCCTCTGCCCCGGCTCGGGCACGGCTGCGGGGCTCGCTCGGGCTTGACCAAGCCGGTTGGGAGGTGGAGAGAAGTGGCTGCTGCCCTTTGGTGGATTCCTGATGGGATGGTTCTTTCCGCCTCCATTGCCATTTCAGCGCGGTCACAATTTTAGGTGTGCCTCTTCCCTGGTGTGCAGGCTGCAAACGTTGGGATTTCTTCGTTTTGGGAGCATTTCCCTGCCTGGATTTTGCTCTCTGCAGCCCTCGGAGAGGCGGGCGGGTGGGTGCAGGGACATGTTTGCCTCCTGCGCTTTGTTTTTCCTGGCCAGGGCCGCATCCCCCTGCCCGGTGTCACTTTCCTGTTCCATGTACTCAGGGCAGCTGCCATTTCCATCAGTCTGGACGCTCTCAGGAGATCCCCAAGCTCCAGTGCTGGGCCATCACAGCAGCAGAATGGCCCCAAAATGGCCGAGAGCAGCTGTGCTCGCACAGATCCCGTGTCCATCCCAACTCTGAATACACCTACTCTCGGCATGGCATCAGCACCTGGCAGCCACTTCTCCTTCCAGCACCCCAAAACTCTGTTATCTGCATCATAAACTGGGGGAGAAGTCCTGAGGTGAGGTGTTATCTCCTGCAGACACTCAGGAGGAGGTCAGGAAACACCTGGCAGTCAGTGGCCAGGCCTGACAGGCTGAATCCAGGATTCCAAAGCCCAGGCAACCTCGGTTCACTCCCATTAATGGCCTGCGTTTTACAGGGACTCCATAAAGCAGTTAATCCTTATCTGCAATGTAAAAAAGGATGAACTGCACGCGATTAAGAGCATATTGTGTAAGGCAGACAGCTCCAGCAGAACGGCCTCACAGCCCCGCAGCTCCTCCGAGGAACCGGCACGCGATCCCAGGTCCCTCGAGTCCCTCCTGGGATTTTCCAGGGGTCACCCACAGGCCTGAGCACCCTCCAGGCTCCTGTCTCCCAGCCCAGCTCTAATCTCAGGGCTCAGGACTCTGAGCATGAGTAAACTCACCTGTTATTTGCAAACAATTCACCCACAAGTACTTGACAAACAAAAACCTGTAATTAAGCAAATAACGAGAACCTTCTCCTCCATGATACAGCGCTGCGGACGGGCTTCTGTTTGAATTGTTTTATTGCAGAGGGTTTTAAATCACTCTTTTTATTTGAGACGAGGTAAAAGCTAAACATAAATTTAAAAAAAAAATCGGGGAAAGGAGCTGGATGGGTGCCTGCCAGGGCTCTGTCACTGCTTTTCCCATAGGAAACCCCCCTAAATCTGCTGAGAACGGGACACCCACAGCATCGCCTCCTGCTCTGCTGCTATCGCAAACCAAACCCAGGGGAAGGTGAATGTAAACAGTTTCTTCAGCCCGATCACATTAACACACTCCGTTAAAGCTCGGCCCTAATTGCTCCTGGAGTCCCCGGGGGGGACAAGGACTCCCGGCCCCCGCTCCCTACCCCCCCAAGCAGCACCGCACCCTGTGGATGAGGGGTGGGGCAGGATCCCAGGTGAGAAAAGCCTCCAGGGAGTGATTTCCCACCCTGCACCCCCAGTTTGGGGACAGGGAAGAGCCTCTGCAGACTTTCCCTGGAGCAGCTCCCCAGAGCAGCCTCTTCCCCCTCAGTTCTCCAGCCCTGACTCTTCTGTTTTCCTTGGGCACCGTGATTCCTTCTGGGGCACCAGCCAGTGGGCAGCCCCTCTCCTCCAGCCCCTGCTGCCATCCCAAAGTGCCAGGACTCCACATTCCCCCTGCTGCTGAGCACGGACAAACTCACTGCATGTGCTGGCACGTGTGGCTCCAGCCCAGCGTCGCTGTCGGCCCCGGGCAATCCTTATCACGTTTTCCCAGTCGCTCCCTCCTTCCCCACACAATGAAGGTCAGGGTGCAGAGGGACATTTGGGTTCTTGCCATCAAAAGAGCCCGGTTTGGGTTGGTTTTTTAAATTTTTTCCTTCTTCCTGCCCATCAAATCCCAGCTCCCCATATCCAAGGCTGACACGGCGTGAGGATGCTGGGATGGGGCAGCCTTGAGCCAGCTCTGCCCTGCACGGATGGAATCTCGCTCACTTCCACCCAGGAGAGCTGGGAAATGACCAAAATGGGAATTTAATGTAATCAACAAGCATTTGCAGCTTTGCCTATTTTTTTTCACTGCTTAGAGAGGGTTTTGTTTTTAAAGGCTCAGTTTTTCCAAGGGTGGGAAAACCTCCCCCAGAGCGAACCCGCTGGGATAGCCAAGCCCAGGGGAGCAAGAGAGTTCTGGTAATTTTGAAATAAAACTATCTTCTTCTGTCAGAAAAACAAGTCCTAGGCTGGCCAAAGACAAATATTCTGAGTGTTTGCTTTTAACTCTTTTGGTGCCAGCCAGCTGGAGCTTCCCATTTTACAGCAGCTCCCCACCTTGCACCACTCCCTGAAGGGGGGTGCCAGGTTTTGGATGAATAAAATAACACATTTTAATGCTTGGCTTTGTGAAGAGAAGCTTCCTCTGGCCGTGTGGGTTCTGCAGAAGCCAAAGTAGCTTCCTCCTGCCCTCAGGGCCCCCTCAGCCACGCCAGCAGCCCTCAAACCACCCCCACCCCATGCCCAGCACCGCTCTGCCCGTGTAGGACAGTGAGGGGCCAAATCCTCCTGTGACACAGGAGCGACAACCTCAGAGCTGTTTGCTGCCAGTTTCGTGCGTGTAGGCGGTGGAATAAGAGGTCACAGAGGCACTCTGGGTGTCACTGCCGGTGTCACCTCAGAGACACTGCGTGGGGAGCTCAGCCTTATTAGACAGCAGAGCACCCACACACGAGAAACCGTCCGAGTGATGAGTGCAGAGGAAACCAGCCGGGTTTCCTGTCTTGGCTCGGTTGTTCCTGGTGCTGCCTCGTGCCCCGAGCCCCCGCTGAGCCCCAGCTCCAGCCGTGCCAGCCCCTGTGCAGTGTGGCACCGCGATCCCACAGGCCCGGGGCAGCTCTGCCATCCCACCGCAGTGCCCATGGCTCTGCAGCTCCGTCAGGAATTGCTGCAGCGTCACATAAAGCTTTGCTGAGCTCTTTTTTCCCCCCCTGTTGATAAAAGAATGTTTCTGGCCAGTGCCCAGGGCCAGGTTGCCTGTGAAAATGGGGATCCATCTGGCAGGCACCTGGCCTGACCTGAAGCTGCCAGGATGGACTCACAAGATTCCCTGGGAACTGAGGGATGGGACATCTCCTTGGCTTGGGCATAACCAGAGGTGAGAAGGATCAGATTATTAGGCCTTGTGGTCCTGGGGACACTGACCATCATGCTGTCATCACCAAAATGCTGGTGGCACATGGCCCAGGCAGGGAACAGCTGCTGGCACCACAGCACTTGCCAGGGCTCAGAGGAGGGATCTCAGGAGTTTGTGCTGGAAGCCACGGGCAGCTGGAGCCGGGAGCGCTGGGGCTGGGAGGGTGTGGAGAAGGGTGACTGGGTTTTCAAATCCATTGGTTCACAGAGAAGCCGGCAAGGGAGGGGCAAGGAACAGCCTGCCTTGTAATTGTAATTTTGTTAATTACCCCGGCTGGCTCTGAGCAGGATCCCGCACTGAGGCAGGTGCCTCACCATCCCCTACCCAGCATCTGTGCCACCATCCCCTCCTGTCCCCACCATCCCAGCAGAGCATCCAGGCAGGCCTGGGCCATGCTCTGCTCCAAAGGTGGCTCCCAACCAGCGTCCCCATCCCTGTCAGACATCCAGGGTCACATCTGGGGTCACCCTGAGCATGCAGCCCTTGACACAATGGCTTTTGGGAGAGGCGCTGAGGGGTCACCGCTGGTTCCTTGCAGGCTGTTGGGAGGGCAGGGCGGGGATCCCAGTGGTGCTCAAGGGTGTCACCAGGGTCCCTGGCTCCTGTCAGTCATTCAGGACGGTGCTGCTGTGCTCTGCAGGAGCAGGCAGGGTGGTGTGTGTGGGATCTGGCCCCGGGGCGCTTGCTCAGCCCGTGCCCAAGTGACGCAATGGAAAGCAGCAAGCAGGAGCGTGCCTTGCCCCTACTTGCAGCTCTTCCAGCTCTAGGGCTCGATGCTGGCGATAAATGCCTTGATGGGACGGCAGGACAAGTTCCAACACTGCTTCCCAGTGTCTGCTGCCAGCTTCAGAGCGTGAGAAAATACCAGGCAGGGAAGGAAGGATCAGCATCGCACGGATGTTTGGAGATGATTGATATTTTTATGGTGAAGTTGAGATTTTTGGGTTCCTCCATCCCCTCCACGTGGCAGGTTCCTGGGCTCGGGCTTGCACGCACGTGTTGGGCACTGTGCTGCCCACGGGCGCTCAGGGACACGCCAAGGGCTGGGCTGCACCCCGAATCCTCACCTGGGCACCCACAGCTGGGTGCAGGCACCCGCTGAGGCCCTGCACAGCAGCCCTGTCCCTGTCCCCACACCACACCAGTGTCCCTCAGCCTGGTTAGGATGGACCCTCAAAACCAGTGAGTTTGAAAATAAATCTAGCAAAGAGACAAAAGCACAAGTCCACAGTGAGTGTCCATCCACCTCCACAGCCAGAGACCCCCTGGGTGCCTGTCATGGGTGTCCGTCCATCTCCAAGGACAGGGATTCCCAGGAGCTGCCACTCCCTGCCCATGGTGCAGCTGGCTCCAGGGACTGGCCATGGGAGAGGGCTCTGGTTAAAGAAGCAGTGGAGAGAACTTGTTGCTTCTCAAGCAGGCAGTGAAAAACCCTCTCCCCTCAGCCCCCAAAGCCATGGGGATCAGAGGGTCCCAGGGTGGCCTCACTCCCCCCACTTGTTTTGGCTGTTTGCATTTACGGCAGCTCCAGCACCGCTTGAGAGACTGAATTCTCCTGGCCAGCTGGGAAGGACCAGACTCTTCTCAAGATGTTCTAGGACGTGGCACTCCTCTCCTTCCACCAGCGCACTGGGAAGAAGGAAAGCAGCGCAGGGAACACAGCTCTCTCCTAGCAGGTTGTGGGACATGTCCGGGCATAAACCGTCTCTGGCTGCAGACACAGAGCCACCGCGTGCTCCAGGGATGCTGCCTCCATGCAGGGATCTGATGTGGCCAGGAGCTCCAGGACACGTCCCCAGGACGGCCCTGTGCCCATCTGGATCCCGATGGAGAGGGGACACCACAGAAAGCAAGCTCAGCTCTCTGGGAAAGCTCCAGGCCTGCATCCCTTGGGGTCGTGCAGAGGAATTCAGCCTGATTATCATTAGAATAAAGGCCAAAGGAGCCCAGCTCGCCCTGGCTCCCTGCTCTCAGGTTCCCACCATGGATCCAGCTTAGGGACCTGCTCTGGGATGCAGCTGGGAGTCCTGCCTTGTTCAGGAGCTTGCTGTGGGGCAGGCAGAGCTGGTGTGAAATAGCAGGAGATGGGCCATGCTTCCAGCAGTCCCATTTTATCAGCTCCCAGGCCCTCCAAAATCAGCCACACTACTGCTCTCTGTTACCTGCCTGGTCATCAGCACATGAAATTCAGGAAGGGGGAGATGTTCAAAGGCACGTGCTCCACAAGGATGCAGTCTTGACCCTCCTGGAGCATCTTGTCAGTGCTTCCACTGGGACATGGGTCAGGAGCAGATGGGGCTGGCTGGAGGGAGTCTGCTCCTTCCCAGACCTACGTGCCTTCCCTAAGTGAGGCTGCAATTGCTAAAAGGGAGTTTTTCCTGAATAAAGATGAGGCTTAGCCACAGAATTGAACTAAAAAGACACAGCCTGCTTCAAAATGAATGTCCAGAGCAGCCGCTCCGGGCAAGGAGAGCCTTTGCAAAGGCACTCCCCACCCAGCAGTGCCCCCGGCGATCCTCCCGCACCACCTGTGGACGCTCCAGAAAAGGGGGAGGCAAATCTGCCTGGGTAACTGGGTGTTCTATCAATTAATTCGGAACCTGCGCGTGGTTTCTATCATTATTTATGTCTGAGTGTGCAAAAACAACCACCACGCACCTTGGAAGCAGGGCACGGGCTTTCTGCCTCGGGCGCTCCCAGTAAACGCCGCGTTTCCGACGGCTCCCGGGGGTTCGCTCTCGCCTCCTTATCGAAGCCGGGACGCGTGTGGTTTTTTGATCCGGAATTGTGGCCCCGGGCTCTCCACCTGCCGGCTCCCCTCGGCCGCTCCCCGCGGAGGAGGAGGCTCCACACCGTGGGATCCTCATCCTCCGGAGCAGCAGCCGGGGAAGCGGCTGTGCCCGGGCAGGTCCCCGCAGCAGGCAGAGCTTGGCTCCCCCAGGCCCTGGGATGTGCTGCTCCGTGGCCGTGAGCTCACCCCAGCCACTCATCCCAGCTCACTCCTTTCCTCTTTTCCCTAAAGGAATCGCGCTCCTGTGTGCAGGTGTGGAGAAGAGCCTGAGTTGGGGGGGTTCAGGGTCCAGTCCCTCACACTGCCCTCAAACACAGCCATACTTTAACCCTGCTCTGGTCCCTCTCCAGCCCTTGGGCTGTTTCCTTGCAGGTCCAAAAGGTTTCCATGAGCATTATGATCCTGCAAAGACCTGCAACGAGGCTGGAGCACAGCAAGTGTTTATACCCAGCCTTTAAACCAGTGATTTTCATGGAACTGATCTGCGTGTACAGGATTGCAGCAGCCTGGCCACATCCCTGTGTCAGTGATGCTGTCAGGGCTGGAGGGCTTGGAATGTCCCCCTGTCCCTGTCACCGCTGCTCTGGCCCAGGTTGGGGGCACCCATGGGGCAGCACCTGATAGGGACACACCTGGAAAGTCCCAGCCAGCTGTGCCAGGACGAGCAGAGGGGACACCGAGAGCTGCCCTCAGGTATTGCCCCTGCCCTGCTCCCTGAACAGAGCTCGATGCTGCCCCAGCTGAAGCAGGGCTGGGGCTGAGGTGCCCAAGCCGGGGCAATGCCTTGGAACAAAAGGTTGGGAGTTGAATGTTGCACCAGGAAAACAGCTGGCTGGAAACCTGCCACAGTTCCTAAATAAATAAGGGGCGAGCCCTGACAGGTCCAGCTCACAGCTCTGATGACACAACCGTTCTTCCTCGTGCCCTTTAAGAAGTGGGAGTGCGGACAGGGAGCATCCTCCCTCCTGCACGCTCCAGAGCCAGGGACTGTGCCAGGCAGGCAGCTGCTGCACTGGCCAGGGACAGTGGCTCTTTCCCAGTGACTGTGGCTCGTCCTGGCAAAGCCACAACTCTTGTGGCTCATTCCCTCGGCACTGCCCCTTCGCCCATCGCACATCCCCCATGCTGGGCACCGCGAGGTGGGGAGTAGTGACCCTAATCTGGCCTCCAGAGCATGCCTAACCCCTATGAGTGGTGACTTGCAGCTGTCAATCAACAAATGACACAAAGGGGGCTGGGAATGGCAATTTGGGTGCATCTGGCCTCCAATGGGAGCCCAGGCCAAACATCTGCCTGCCAGGCTACTGATAAAAAATGGTATTTTCATAAAACTGAGATTTGGGGGGAGGGTGCGTGGGGGGTGACATTTCCAACAAAACTCTTCTCTAGTGCCGGAACAGCAATCATTTTTATCACTTTTTGGCAGCCAACCAGATTTACAACAGCCTTTCACTGAAGAAACAGAGCTTCTGTTTGTTTTCGGGGCATCCACATTCCCAGGGTTTGACAGAAATGATTATTTTCCCCCCTTTTCTTCCAAATGTTGACACAAGAGTGAAACACTGCCTTTGCTGCCAGGTCGCCAGCCAGGCTGAGAAAGGGAAATGTGCTTGGCCAGAGGAGAGTCCAGGCCATGGCCCTGGGATGCTCCACCCGGCCAAGGTTGCTCTGAGCTCAGAGCAGCTGCTCTGGTCCCGCTGTACCAGAACTCATCTCTTGGCCCCTGGGCCAGGGCATGAGGGGGACGAGCTGCTGGGGGCTCATGTGACACTGTCCCGACACCAAGGCTGAGTCCAGCTGTGGGACTGGTGCTGGTGGGAGGCTGCAGGCTGGCCAGACATGTCCCTGCACATCTGTCTGTGTCTGTGTGTCCTTCTGCCAGAAACGGGAGCTGCACCAGCCTCCCATCTCCTGCCCACAGCTGGGTCCTTGCATCCCTGGGGATGGGGAAGCAAATCCCGCTGGCCATCAGCTTCTCCTGCTCCTGCCGGTGCTGTGCGTGGAGATCCCAGAGCCACGCAAGGATAAATCTGCAGTCTGGGGGTGCAGGGCTGACGGCTGGTCCCCAAGGGACTGTGGGTTTGCACCTCGACCCTCAGGGACGGTGTTTGCAGACCCAGGCCCGAGCACTGGGGAGCTCCCAGCCCTCTGCCCGCCATGGCAAAGCCCCGGCGCTTGGGAAGCTGGAGGCACCCTTCCTCTGGGAAACACCAGTGCCAGATTCCCAGGGAACATGAAACAAAGCAAATCCAGTCCAAGACACACATCTCCAAGCTCTGTAGCTGGAGGGCACCAGGGGGAGCTCAGGGGGGAACAGGCTGAGGGGAATCAAAACTCCTTTTTGCAGCCAAGAGCGCGTTTTCCCAAATCCTTTGCAGCGCCTGCATCAGAGGCCGCAATTACCCAGACTTGCCCTCTCCGTCTGCATGAGGCTGCTGTGCTGGACGCTGCCCCACACTTTGAAGCCGCTCTTCTTCTTCACAGCAGGCTGAAGGTTCATTAACTCTTCGGGGATGAGCAGGGAGACCTGCACCATCTCCTGGATGGTCAGCAGTGAGAGCACCTGCAGCTCGGGGCTCGGCCTCCATCGCCACGGCCTCGAGCTGAGGTGCTGCACATCGGTGCCAAACACCCGGTCCTGCCACAGCTGTGCTTGGCAGGGCCATCCCGCCGTGCTCCTGCCCCGCTGCCCTTTGGGGACACCAGCCCAGCGAGGGCGCAGCCGACATCCTGCACAACGCCTGCTCCCGCTGCAAATGGTGACCAGCGGCGCGGCCGGGGCCGGCGAGTGCGCCCGGACGTGTCAGCAGATGGCAATGTTTCTGTGCTCTGCTTATCTCTGCTGGTGGCTGCTTTTCAGCCCACAGCCCACCGCCAAACCCCCGCGGGAGCAGCAGGACCCTCCCATGGGGTCCAACCATCACCCAACCCAGAAAATCCAGAGCAGCAGGGCCCAATGATGCAAACACCTCCAGCGCCCTGCTAGCAGGATCTGCCAGCCCTTCTCCTCTGTCCATGCCTAGGACGTGGTCATCTCATCCTCTCCGTCGTGGTGTTGCTGTTTCTGGTTTCAGCCCCAGCCAGGAAGGGCAGAGGCACTGACAAAAATAGCCAGCAAACTGTTCAATGAAGCTTTTTCAGACGCTTGGGTGTGGTGTGACTTTTGGGCAAGAGATCAGGGGTTGGCTTTTCCCGTCCAGCACTGCTCCCCTGCACTGGCTCGGCTCGGCTTGGCTTGGCACAGCTCAGCTTGGCTGCTCCGGGAGTTTGGGAGCACTAAGGGAAGCAGGCAGAGGCTGGGAACAGAGGGGGAGGTGGAAGAAGTCTGTTCCGGTGGTTAAATGTCAGCCAAAACATCCCTGTGGGGAGCTCTGCAACGCAAGGTGTGAAGGGCAGCAGGTCACAGCTCGGGGCTCTCTGTCCTCAGCCTCCTCCGGCCACAGCCGTCCCTGCGCGATGCCTGACCCAGCCCAGCCCAGCCCGCCTCGCTCGCAGCAGCAGATTTCGATTTCCCAGACTTCCTCTTTCGGGTGAGATTTATGAAGGTCTGATCACAGCAATTAGGAACCGGGAATGACCCAGCGAGGCTGCCCCAGGGGGTAAAAATAGCCCTGGGTAGTGACTCATGGGCTGCGGTGCGCGGAGCCCGGAGGCCGTGGACACGCTCCCGGCTGGGGACGCTGCCACCGCCCTGTGTCACCCTCTGCGCCCTCCTGTCCTGCAGATGTGTTTCCCACGCTGACGAGCCGTGTGGGGAAGTTCCAGAGGAATCCAGGTGTGTGGAGAGGGGACAGTTTGCATGGTGGGGTGCTCCGGGTGTGACGCAGCTCCCCGGATGTCCCACTGTGGGTCTCCATGTGCCACATCACTGTGTCCACATCCTGGCAGAGCCTGGCCCATGGATGGGAGCTGCCTTCCAAGGAGCCTCACACCATGGCACCACGAGCAGCAGACATCTTGGGAGAAGCCAGGTTGGACGTTGGGAACATTTAGGGATTACATTTTACCTCCTGATGCAAACACCTGCAGCCAGCAGCCCTGTCCCTCCCTGCCCGCAGGCTGGGACTGGAGGGGGGCCAGACCCTTCATGTGAGCACTGCATGTCCCTGCCACATCCCCGTGCTGTTCCCTCTCCCTGTCTGATCCCATCAGGCACCAACCTCTGCTGAAGCAGAGCCCCGAGCAGCCGGGCACACTCAGCTCAGCCGAGCAGAAGTGTCTGTTGAGGGTGGGTGTTCCCGCGGGGTAACTGTTCTTCCTCCCTGCCAGCTAAAAATAGGTGGCAGAGCTCAAAGAACAAGGTGCTGGGTGCACCTCAGCAGCACAGGGCACTGGGAACCAGGATCTGGGTAGATGTTGCAAGAACAGCTTCATTCAATGCACCCGTACTACGCTCCAGTTTCGGGACTCCCTTTTGTTTTCACAGCAGATTTGCACTTGAAAAGCCTCTGTCAAATTTGCATGCACAAACATGTAGCCAGGCCAGAAACAGGAATGGTGCCCTCTGCTTCCCAGAGCCATCCCAATGCCTGTTGCACACCCACGGAGCAGCACCAGGCTCCCGAGCTGGCCCAGAGCGGTCAGTGAAGGCTCTATGGCACATCCACCACCAGCACTGTGTGCTGAACCCACATCCCATCACGGGGCAGACAGAGCTGCCCTGCCTGGTGATTAATGACCCTCTGCTGAGATTTCCCAGAAGGAAACAAGCGTCTTCCCATTGGAAGGAGTTCATTTCTAACGACACGGCCCTGACAGCTCATGCCATCCATCGCAAAAAGGGCTTTGACCGTGAACTCCCTCTCCGCAGGCTGACTTTGCATTCCCGACTTGGGAAAAGCAGCAGTGCCAATCCCTCCAGCCCTGCGGTGCCCTGGGACCGCTCTGGAATGGGCGCACATCGCCCTGGAGCGGAGCAGAGCTGATCCCTGGCTCGGCCCCTCACTCCTTTGATGGCAGCAGCCCTCCCGCCCGGCGAGCTGTTCCCTCGCGTGGCGACACGTCCCCAGCCGAGCCACCCAGCACACGCAGCAGCGGTGCCAACTCGTCTTTACAGCCGAATCCTCGGCGGCTTAAGGGAGCTGTGTGGTCCGAGCATCACTGCAACGCTGCCCCGTGGGAGCTCGCTCCCAGCACACGAGGCTGCACGGGGCGAGCGCTGCCGTGCCAGGGCCCACGGGGAGCGGGGCTGCTTGGGCTGGAGGTGCTGAAAGGAATCAGTTTTAGGGCCCTGGGCCCAGCCAGGGTGTCCCCACATGCAGCCTGGAGTTGGTTTTGCATCATCCCAGCGCCGTGCCAGAGCAGGAACAGGGGAAACCACAACCCTGGCCAGCCTCAAACCATCCCACTGCCTCAGCTGGCACCCTTGGGGCTGGCTACATCCATGCAAGTCTTTTTGGTCAAGCACAGAGAGCTGGCCTAAGGTGAAGAGGGTTCATGCCAAGAGCTGATCCTCTCCCACTTGCCGCTGGAAGGGTTATCAGGACAGGACTGAAATCTGGAGCGCGGCCGAGGTGGGAGAGGTGTGGGAACGCAGACAAGGCAGGGTTATTTCCCCTGCACTGCGGAGAAGCGAGGCAGGAAAGACACACAAATAGACATAATTGAGGCTAAATGTCTTAGGTTTTTGAATCAACATGCACCACTGAGAGCACAATCAAAGGCTCTTTAGTAATTTATTGACTTACCCTGAAGTAAAATTATCTGCGTGTATTTATCACACCCACACCCACCCCCACCCCTTCCTATTAGGTAACTGAGTCCTTCCAGAGCACTCAGCTCCCCAGTGCCGCACGCCGGGGGGAGGAGGATGGGATGTGGGACAGGGAATTGTGTGCAGGAACCAGCCTCACACCAGCCAGGTGCACATCAGCACCCACGAGGTGCATGTTTGCTGCAGGTCGGTGGGCACGGCCAGATCCTGCTGCTCTGGAATTCAGATCGCATCCAAACACAGCTCCAGAGACATCCCCAGCAGGGTCACTGGTTCTCCCCGTGGTCATGGGGGACAGGGAGAGTCCTTGGCTGGCTCAGCAGCACTGTGTCATCCATCACACGTCCCTGCCCAGCTCAGCAGCACAGAGGCTCCCTCAGAGCGCAGGGAGACGGCACAAAGATGGTTTTGCTCTCATCACCCCGCTACATCCCAGCTCCTCGTGCTGGTGCTCCATGTGGGAGTGATTCACCTCCCTGTCCACGCCCAGCTGAGCCCAGCCAAACTCAGGGCAGGGTTGTCCCTTCGTGCCTCCAGGCCAGCCCGAGTGACATCTCAGCCTCGTCTTTCCAGGCAGAAAGGGGAAGGTGGCAGTGGAAGGCGCAGCCAGCAGGCCCCGAGGTCAGGCTCAGTTTCAAAAGGCACGTGCAGGTTCCCCGCACTTGCAAAACTTCCCCATCCCTCCTCTTACGAAAGACCCTCGGCTTGCAAAAGAGCAGGGCCTTGGGAACACACGAGAAAACAAACAAATGGTAAAGAAAAGCCACGCTTAAGGCATCTGGCTCTGACTTCCCCACCATACCAGCAGCGAGGGCAGCTCGTGCCTCAGTTTCCCCTTCAGCTGGGGGAGCAGCCAGTGCCACAAGGCTCAGGCTGCGGCCATGCTCCCAGTCCTGCTCCCATTCTGGCACCCAGCCCTGGCCCAGGGGCTCGGAAAAACTCTCCCTCCTCACCCCACACTGCAGATCCAGAACACTTATTTTGATTACTGACAAATGAGGCAGCAGACAATGGAGGAGGAGGCCAATCCTGACCCTGCATCCCTGGAAAGCACCGGTTGCAGCTGCAGGACACACGCTTCCAAAATGGGTCCAGCTCCCACAGAACGGGAGATGAATCACCAGGAGATGAATCTTGTCCAGTGGGAAACCCCAGCGCCAGGCACAGCCCTCCCACAGGGCATCACCACACCCCGGGGTGCTTATGGGGGACAAAACACAACTGGGGGGGTGAGCAGAAGCAGTTTTATATCCCAAGGATTCATCCCTGGGCACCAGTGTGGGGTAGAGCCAAGACAGAGGGATGCTCCAAAGGAGCAGAGGCCGTGCAGGCTCCAGCTGCTTCCGAGCATGGGGAGAGGTGCAGGGTCCAGCCTGACTCATAAATGAGGGGGGGACCACACACATCAAATCCCCCAGGCTGGGAATTGGGGCGTTTTCTCTCTGCTTTGCCCCAGCCCTATCGCCCAAAACCAGCATGGGAAACTGTGAGTGTGACAAAGATAGTGCCCAAGGGGAGATATCAGCCACGTTTCCTGCACCTCACGCAGCCCTCCACCCACCCCAGAGCCCCTCCAGCCCACAGCTCACCCACCCTGGCACCAATTAGCCTGATTAACACCAGAACTTTGTGTAGCGATAGAGCCAGAGAACCCCAGCCTGCTGGAGCAAAGCCTGGTCTGTTCATGGACCAGGGGATGCTTCTCCCAGGCTGGGGTCAGCCCCAAAAAGGAGGAGAGCTGATGGCCCTGCTACATTTTGGCTGCAGGCAATGCTCGAGGCTGGCCCTGGATGGACAGAGGCTGTCAGCCAGCACCATGACACAGCCGGGACAGGCCTCAGGCTTCCCTCCAAGCCATTTTGAATGTGCCCATGTGGCCTCAAACCTCTGCCAGACACCCAGTGCAGGTGCCTGATGTCCTGATGGGGAGAGACTTTGACCCCAAAACCCTAAAATCTCACATTTCTGAGCAGAGGGATGCCTGAATCCCCCTGCTGTGCCCACATCAGGGAGAGAGAAGAGCTGTGTCGTGGGCGTGAGCGGGCAAAGCCAGGTGAGTGTGCAAGGCCAGGTGAGTGTGCAGGGCCAGGTGAGTTCGCACACCTCGGGACGCCACTGGCAGCAGGCAGGAGGTCAGAGCCCTGGGTCAAGCCCTTCCCTGTGCAGGCTGTGAAGCCGAGGAGCCGGGAAGGGGCAGGGACGGATGCTGGCATCGTCCCCAGTGACAAACCCGGCCTTGGGAACAACCGCCAGCAGCTCGGCTCGGGCTGCCGTGAATTATGGACACCTCGGCGCGCCGGTCCCCGCGGCAGAAGGCGCTGCTTGGGTTCAGCCCCCGCAGCTGCCTCCCCAGGGCTCCCCGGGGATGGCAGCCCTGGGAACCGGCATGGGGGGAGCTCAGCAATGCTGGGATGGGACCCTCAGCTGCTGCTCCGCCCTGGCAGCACCTCTTCCACACCCTGAGGTGAGCACAGCACCCAGGCTGTGCTGCAGAGCCATTCCGGGGCTGCTCGTGCTCCCACCGCAGCCCTGCGGCTGGGAAAGGGCAATCTGCCCCAAAAATCCATCAGCCTTTCCATTTTTACTGGGAAAACCTCTGGGAAGGTGTCATCATTGAAGTCACCAGAGTGCTGGGCTCAGCTGGGCGGAGATGTGGGGTGAAACGACAACGGAGCTGCGCGAGGGCTCCCAAAATTCTGGCAGCAGAAAGGCACAGCCCCATCCCCACATCTGGGATTGGATCTGTGGTGAAGGATTCATCCCTGCCCCAGGGCCAAGGTGTCCCATCGGGGTTTGCTCGCCCAGTCCCACAGGTCTGAGCATGGATGTCCCTGTGCTGGCTCACAGCAGGATAAATCCTGGCCCCGGAGCAGTGAAGAGCCCTGCTCAAGGCAGCTGGGGACAATCCCTGGGCGAGGAAGATGTGTGGGAGCAGGAAAACACAAGGCAGGGAAATGTGGCAGCACTGGGAAAAGTCAGCGCTTTTTTTTCTTTCTTTTTTTTTCTTTTATTATTGTTAGGGTTTTTTTGTTCTTCTCTCTTTTTTTTTTTTTTTTTCGGAAGGTGCCTGGGAAAGGAAGCGATTGTTTGGAGCAGATCTTGATGGCTCCAGGCCCCTCGTTGGGGAGATAACCAGGCGCAGCCCCTCCGCCACGGCGAGCCCCGGCCCGGCCCCGGTGGGAAATGTCCCTCTGCAGCTGGGCAGCTGCAGGGGAGGGCCGGGGGGCTCCGGCACCAAAACCCACCCCCCACACCACCCTCGGAGCCGGAGTGACTCGGGGAGGGGGTGCTTGGGGTCCCCCAGCAGTGCCACCCCCACAGCCGCAGCTCCGGGCCGTGTCCCCACCTCTGCGCTGTGTGTTTGAGGCTATTTTGGGGGTAAGCAGGAATTAGGCAGCTTTAGCTCCTTTCTGATGTTGCTGCCAAAAATCTTGGCTAAGCGTATGTAACTGGGGACTCCGTCATTCCCGGAGCTGTTACCCCCCTGCCCGGCGCTGATTTGCAATACCCACGTCTCAAACACCGCCGGCCTGGCCCTCTCCTCCGCTTCCCACCGCCTCTCACGGCTCGAGCTGGAGATTAGGAAACAAGAGAGGGGTTTGGGGCCTCGCTGTCAGCCAGGAGATAGAGCCGGGTTTGCTCTGAGGAGGGAATTATTCTGGGTACGAATTATGTCATTTTCCTCTCCGGAAACGGCGCATGCTCCCGGGTGTCACAGCTGGCGGGGCGGAGGGGGAGGCTCCTTGCCCGGCACGTCCCGGCTCCCCGACGTCTCTCCGGGTCCCCAAACCACGAGGAGAACACCGGGAGCAGCCAGAGGGGGGAGGAAGACGAACGGTGGCTCCTTTTCCCTGTCCCCCCTCCATCCCAGCTGCCTGCCCCGCGGGAAGGATGCGGCCGCAGTTGTGCCGGGGCCGCGCTGGCCCCCGCGGGCTCAGCTGTGCACGGAGCAGGGGAGATGTGGGGCGGATCAAAGGCCCCCGAGCCCCTCTCCCAGCCCCCCGGGGAGCCCCCGGCCGGGGTCCGGGCTCTGCGGCACGTGGGGCATCCCAAGAATCAGAGCAAATGGCAGGGGGCTGGGTCCCCCTGCCCTCGGCGGGGCGGTTAAAGATAGGAATGAGGGGAGAGAGCTCTTGGATGGGACGGGAGCAAAGCTGAGCTGGGCCAGGATGGGCTGCAGCACCCCACACCCTCGGAGCGCCCCACGAACCCCTCTGGGCGCTGCTGAAGAGCAACCAGCAGCCCTGAGCCGCTCTCCTCACGGCAGCCCTCGGAGTTGTGGTGAAAAGGGAGCATTTAGGGCCACGCTGGCACCCTTGGCAGGCGCCGGGGCGCGCGGCAGGCCCAGCTGCTGCCGCTGGCGCCAGAGCCGGCGGCGCGGGCCGGGGGCAGGTGGACGGCTGGCTCGGCCCCTCGCTCCCCACAAAGGCTCCCCTTTCTTCGAGGCAGCATCGGATCTGAATGAATCCGCCTGATTTATCTGGCGTCGTTTCCTCAAACGGTTTCCCCCCCCCCCCCCCGCCCGCGAGCGTGTCCGTGCTGCCGCTCCCCCTCCTGCCGCTGGCACGGCCCTGGTGCTCCTGGAGCAGCAGTGGGTGAGGGTCCCTCCGGAGCACACAGCTCTGGGAGATCCCCCTGGGGAAGGGGACGCCTGAGCATTTTTGGGGAGAGGCCAAGGGGTTTGCCAGCGCCCAGGGAAGATGCTGGGCAGTGCGTGGGCAAGGAGTGAACTGCTGGTGGGACTTGCTGCAGAGGCTCACATTTACCCCAAAGTGCATCAAAAACACACTGTGACCTCCCCACATCCTCCCTGAGCGCTGGGCATGCAGGGGGAGAAGCACAGGAAAGCCCTGCTCCATCCCTGTGGGATGTCACCCTGCCCACCCAGCACCCTGACCCCGGCAGCACCCAGGGGCCTGGGGTTCTGCAGGAGAGAACATTCCGACATGAAAAGGGCTCTACTCTTTTCCTTCCTGGTGTTGTCCCAGCACAATATCATTAAAACCCGCTCTGTCTGAGGATGCAAATGCTGCCTGGCGTGCCGGTGCAGACCAAGGGAGCCACCCTGTCTCTGTCGGCGAGGGCCCAGATCTGCTCATTTCACTATCTCACCCCGTCGGAAATCTTAATTAAACGCTGTCTTTGATGTGGGCGTGCTCCTGCACCCCGTGCAGCTCCTGCCGGGGCGTGCAAGCCTCCCCCAGCACCCACCCACTCCTCCTGCTCAGGGGAGCACCCCACACCCACAGATCCTGGGGGTGGTGGGTGGAAAACTCCCCCGGAGTCAGGGGGTCCCTGCACCCACAGAAACACCGTGACATGGCACCACACAATGGGGCAGGCGTGGCAAAACTGGACCTGAGATGGGAAAATCTTCAGCTGTTGAGAGCTGGGGACTGGAGGCTGGTTGGAGGTGCCTTTTCCTTCCAGGGTTTTCCACTTGAGTTGACATCCACCCAGGCGGCCACGCATGGCTGCGTGTCCATGCTTAAAAACTTTTTAAAAAAGAGAAATATCAACCCTGAGAAGACGCCAGGGCTCAGGGCTGCTGTTTGCACACTCTGGTGACAGATAAAAGGCCGTCCACGCTTATCACAGACGCCTTCCCCCAGCATCCCCCCAGACCTGGTGACTTTTGCCGACGCAGCCCCCTCCTCCTGCTCGGGACACGCTGCCTGCGGTAGAGGTGGGGGTCTCCAGCCGGAGAGAGCAGCGGGGCGGGTGCCTGACAGCTCACAGATGGGGCAGAGCAGCAAAGTAGGACAGCTTGGGGAGGCAGCTCTGCCTGCCCGGCCCCATTGTCCCCTTTTCTTCGGCGAGCCCCAGCGCGGGAGGACGCGCGGGGCTCAGCATCACGCCGGCGGGTTTCCATGGCATTTCCCTGCCAACCCCAGCCAGCGCCTGCCCCATTCCCGGCCCCTCCGTGCCTGCTGCTGCCTGAGCCCCGCGTGCTCGGCACGGCCGAGCCTCCCTCCCTCCCTGCAGCCTTTCCCCCGAGCTGGAGGATGAGCAGCCGTTGGGGATGGAAGCTGCGGGCAGGAATTCATTGACCTGGTGGCAGCTGCTCCCAAGGATGTGTTTCACCTGCCTGGTGAAATCTGGGACTTTCCTACCTGGCTAACTTGGGCCAAGCACAAGATCAGCTCGTTTGCTGCTAATTTGCTATTTTGTTCCTGCTGCTACGGCAAATATTTGTGTGTGGTATGTGTGGAGAAGTTCCTCCTTTGTTCCGCAGCCTCTCCCTCTGCCAGTCTCTGCAGCAAAGGCAGTCTGGGCTGACTGTTGATGTAAAGTGGTTTGGCAAGGAAGACCCTGTCTCTCCCCAAAATCTCCATTGGTGATGGGCTCGGGATGGCACCAGGCTCCACTTCTCACCTCTCCCCCTCTGCACAGACCGAGGGAAGAGGGGCTGAGCAGGGAAGTGAAAAGTCTGTTCTGTAGGAATTCACAGCCAAGTTTGCAAAGATTTCAGGCATGTACTTCTGCAGGCTCCACTGTAGCAGAGCCAGAGGAGCTCCTGCTTCCCAAGCCATGGGAACAAACTGTTCAAAGACTCCATTCTGGAAGCCTTGATGACCTGAGAAACCCCAAAATCCCAGCTCAGGGCACCTGGGCTTGCTGGAAAGACCGCCCTGTCCCAAGGACCTGTCCCTCCTGCAGCCAGAGTGCTGGAGCAAAAAGATTTCCTCATGGAAAATCAGGGGCTTTTATTGGATGCTGAGCTGCCCCACAGCTCCTGGGGTCACCCCCAGCCACAGACAGTGTCTGCTCTGGTGCAGGGAGGGGTCGGAGGGATGGCAGGGATGGCTGGGAGCATTTACACACCCTGGTCCACCCTGTGCTCCTCACAGAGCTCAAACGAGGGCAAGCACCACGCCAAATCCAGCCCTGAAGACAGAAACCGAAATTCATTTGCTTTGTTAATTACCTAATTACCCTGGAGATAAACAACAGAGAGCATCTCGGGGGCCTTTCAGTCTGTTGGATGTCAGATCCCTCCGGCCTCCGAGCTCACCCACGGCACAGCAGATCGATTTTGGGGTGCCTTGTGCGAGGGGCACTGCTGCTGAGCTGGGCAACAGCTCAACTCCCACCCACTGGAGCCAGGAAAGGAATTTGGCCTCCAGGGCCGTGTGAATTGGGATTCCTCCTCGCTGCTGCAGCCAGGTTTCCTTCACGTCTGTGAGCTTTGCAAACACCCACATTGGGGCCGTGGGGTGTGGGATGTGTGGGTCCAAGGAGTCCGGGACGAGCCGCCCCAGCTCCACAGGTGCTTCCACATCCACCTGCCACCCCATCCCGCGGTGCTGAGACAAGGGCGGCTGCTTCCCGCACCCTCCCGCTGCTGGGATGTGCCCGGGCAGATCCCCCTCGCCTCGATGCAGCCACCCAAAACTCGCTCTGCTGGAGTTCAAATGTGCAGGGATGTCCTGGGGCGCACGGAGAGGGGACGGTGCCGACACGTCGCCCGCGCGTGGGGTCCTCGTGCCTCCGTCGGGAGTGCTACAAACCCTCTGGAGCTGGGAAGGAAGGATCCCAGCTTGGATAATCCCAGCCACCCCTCACCCCAGCATGGCCAGGCCTCCCCATCCTGCCGAACCCCCCTGTGCTGCCCTGGAGGTGCGTGGGCAGGGGGTGTTCGGTGCCGGAGGTCCCCGAGCCGGCCGAGCCCCGCGTTTCTGCAGCCGGACTGGTTTCATGGAGCAGGCAGGATTCCAGCTGGGGCCCAGCCAAAACCAACCCATTCGTTACAGTCCGATCCCAGACTGGGCTTTACAGCACCCGCGGTCCCGGGGCGGAGGGGAAGGTGCCCAAACCCACAGCTCCTGCCCTCCCCAGTCTGTGTCCCTCCGGAACCAGCTCTGGGCCCGCGGTGTCAGAGCTCTGGTGGGAGAACAGAGGGTGGGGCCGCACTGATTTAGCCACGGCAGACGATTTCCTGCTCCCAGCGGCCAGGCTGCTCCCAGGAAAGCCTCGCGGTGGAGGCACAGCGGGATCCGTGGGGATCCTCAGGAGCCAAACCCCAGCCTGGTGTGGTGGCAGGGAGAGCGCAGGAAACGCTCAGGCTGGGCCTGGGGGGGATGAGGAATAGGGAAAGACATCTCAAACCCTCGCTCCACTGGGATCCTTACGCTTAACACTAAACATCTTTGGCACAAACGTGCCGGTTGCTCAAGCGACTCCCCGGCCTGAGGAGGCTCCGGGGGGCCGGCGGCGAGCCGGGGGCGTGCAGGAAGGCGGCTTGAATTACGCCAGCGGCCTCTCCAGAGCCAACATTTTGGAAAGACTCTCCGGAGCCTGGGAAGGGTCTCTGCCAGCTTTGACCTCACATCGGCGACACCTTGGAGCCCAAACCCTCTCCGCGTTCGGGGTCGCCGCGCTGCAGCCAGCCCGGCGCGGGGTGAGGATGCGGTGCTGGGGAGCAGCGGAACCGGCGGAGGCACGAGCAGCTCCCGGCTCGCTGCCCCGGGGCTGGGATGGCTCCAGCTGGAGCGCGAGCAGCCCGGCGCCCCGTGGCCTGGCCGGCGTGCGGGCAGCCGGCCCCGGGCAGGGAGCGCGGTGGGGCCGGGGGGAGCGGGCGGCACAGCTGGGCACAGCGGTGGCACTGGGGACGGGGGCACCCGCGCCGCAGCTGCCGTGCCACGGAGCGGGGCTGCGGGAACAGCTCAGCTCCCCCGGTTTTCCCTGCCGCGGTTTGGGGTTTTGTGCGTGGAAAGGCAAGAAGCGGCCCCCAAAAGTTTGATTTCCTCCGCTGCCCCCCTCCCCGCTGCTCGCAGCAGCGCGAGTTGAATTTAATGTTGTTAGTCAGGCAGTGCCTGGCTGGCTGTGCCGCTCTGCAAGCTGATGGGGAAACCAATTGAGGGCAAAATTGCTGCAAACAATTGTCCTTTTGTCCCTTTCCCTGGGGTCTGTCTGCCAAGGTTAGTGGAGCTGAATAAAACTCACTTGAGCTGCAACTCACACAACATACCAAGGGCTCCTTTTGGGGCTCGGCGGGGCGAGAGGAGGGAGAGAGCCGAGCAAGGGAGGATGGGGAGCAGGAGGGAATGGAGAGGGGAGGACACCGCGCTGGGCACTGGGGTGTGGAGGTGGGACAGGGAGGATCCTCTTGGCCCCAGCAGTCCATGGCCAACCACCAGCAGTGGCTGAGCCGCTGGAATTGGGGCTGCACCGGTACCAAGCCGTGACTCTGCTCACCTCTCAGCACCCCAAAACAGGCAGTGCTGCCTGCCTGGGGAGCCCGGGAGGACCACAGCTCCTCTCCCATTTTCCCCTGCCCAGTGCCAACCCCAAAGCAGTTTGGCCGGTCCCTCCTCACCCCTCCGTGCCCATGTAAAACACACGGAAACCGATGTCTCCTCCGAATAAATAATAGCACACTTGTTTGATTTCCTGAGCACAATAATTAAAAGCCCGGGGGCAGGAGGCATTGTCTGAGCGCCCCTGGGACCCAGCTCCCTCAGCTGACTCTTTATATTCCTCCAGTTATTCTTTGCGTCCTTTTTTTTTTTTTTAGCTTCTCCGTTGGCGAATGAAAAATAAAAGCACTTTTTTTCCATCAATCTGGCTTTGTTACTGGAAGCTGATGCCTGAAAAGAACTTCTGTGGGGTTTTTTCATGAGTAATGAGCACTTCTGTTCTCGCTGCCCAAACATGTATGTGTTTTCCCATGGGGATGCCCCTGGCTTCCTCTCCCCCACTCCTCCAGGTTTGTCCCAGGAGATTTCTTGCGTTATCTGTGTGATGTTTCAGAGTCACTTTTCCCTTTCCCTGCCATGGTGCTCGTCTTTAGGTGTTTTCTCACCTCAGGTGGTGCAGCAAGGCCCTGGTGGGACCAGCAGGCTCGAGGTGATGGGCTGCTGAACTCCTGGGCTGGCACCTCTGTCCCAGCCCCACGCCAGGGGAAAAGTGGCATCTCAGAAGGGCAGGAGAAGAGGCTCAGCCTCACCAGCACCTGACACAATTGGTGCTCCTCTGCTCTGACATGGAGACCTTTCAGTCAGAGGGGCTGTGGGCGATGCAGCCTGCAGCCACTGCCAGACCGTGGTGGGAAGCTGCAATGTGCAAGAAAAATAAAGCAATACGACACCAAAGAGGGACCGGCTGCTTCCCTATTATCATTCCTGGGTTTGTTTGCAAAGCTGCACTGGGCAAAATCCAATTTCTGGGACTGTCTGGGAGCTGGTTTTCTAGGAACCAGCTGTGGGAAGGATGAGGTATGGGCAGGCTGGTGGCGGCTGTGCTGCCGTGAGCGCTTCCCGGCCAGCACAGGGCAGGTTTCAGTTCCTCCTGGGATCGTCTGCTCGGAGCAGAGCGGGGCTGTTCCCCACCTGTCTGTGCTGGCTGCCCCAGGAAGGGCACATTCCCACCCCTGGGCTGGGGTCCCACGGGGCGCAGGGGATGCACAAGAGAGGGAAGAGGGGCTGCTCCAGCTGCTGGGATGAGCATTCCCACAGGTGACAGCACTCCGGGTAGTTTTATTCCCCCCTGGAGGCCCCGATTTGCTGATGGATGAGAAATCTCTCGCCTGCCTGTGAACAGCAGCTGGGACAACTACCCCCAACTCAGTGCTTCCAGTGCTCCAGCACAATCCATGTGGACACAGCTCTGGCCCAGCCACCCCTGGGACACCCCATTTGGGCTGAAACATGAGCCAGAGCAGACCAAGCCTTTGTGCCAGAACTGTGCACACCCCGTTACACCCCAAAATCCTGTGGCATCCCCAGGACAAACCTCCAAGAGGGACATCAGGAAGGGTCCCATTGCCTGGCCACCACCTCGGAAATATTTTGCCTTTCCATTTTTAGCTTTGCTGATGAGGAAAACCAAGGAACACCCCCAAAGGAGCTGCAGGGAGGGGGAAATGCCTGAAAATGAATCAGCCAAACTCAGGCACCGCAGTTTACAGCCAGGAGTGCTGGGAAGAACTCAACATGTGCTGCACCAACATGGCAATTGGGTTCATCTGCCAGGAAAACATCCTCCAACACCAGCTGGGTGATGGTTAACCAGGCACTGGGTTTGGTGCTTGGTCTGGTGAGCTGGAAACCAGAGAGGCAAAGCAATACCCAACAGAGGTTTGCCAGCACTGCCCGCAGAGCTGTGCTCCCACCAGCCCAGATGCAATTCCGACCCAGAGTGGTTTTAGTTTACAGTTGTGAAATGAAAAAAAAAAAAGTAAAGCCCAAACCATTCTTTTTATCCCTTTTTGGCAAGTTTTGTTCTGCAAACCCTCTGAGTGCTGTAGTATTGTTGTCTCTTTCCAACCCAGAGCCTGCCTGGTGATTCGAACCATCAATGAAAGCTGCTGCCCCGGCCACAGCAAAATGAGGCGCTTTCAGCAGCCTGAACGTGTCGTTGGGAAGTTGCCATCAAACGCTGGTTAAAAAAACACAGCAGAAAAAAACCCCCAAAACAAAGGCAAGAGTACAAACAGACAGGGCTTGGGATCAGACCGAAGGCAGGAAAAAAAAAAGGAGTTATGAACTATATTTACTCTGCCCGAGATCCTGCGCTGCCTTCGCTTCTGTGTGTGGTTATTTATTCACCAAGGGCCAAATCGCAGGAAGCGCTCGGAGCCGGTGGCTCCTGGCAAGTCACCGGAGCTGCTGCAGCTGCCACGGCAATCCTGCCTCCCACACCCCTCAGGGACCTTCTCCCAGCAATCCTGACTCCTGCATCCTCAGGGACCCTCTCCCAGCCACCCTGTCTCCCTCATCCCTCAGGGAGCTTCTCCCGGCATGATCCGACACCGGCGTCCTGGCCGGAGAGCGCGGCATTCCCGGAGGCTGCAGTGGTCCCCACGGTGGTTCCCCCACTTCCAGGTGGTGGTTCCCAGCTTTTTCAGGTGGTTTTTGAGCACCACAAGCTGCCACCACCAGCAGCATCTCAGCAGAGCAGGCTGAGTGTTGGTTAAGTGGGAGCTGCTCCGACGTGGTACCGTGAGCCCAAATTTCACGTGTCCGACCAGAGGAGCTGGGGAGGGACTGGTTGGGCACCCAAAACTGAGTCCAGCCCGCTCAAGATTTGCAAGACAAGTGCAGACAGGCTCAGACCCACCCCAGCGTGGCCAGGCTGCTCAAAAGCAAAATGACAGCAAAGGCTGGGGGCTGCCTCCACATCATTTTTACTTTTGTTACTTCGTTTTTCCACTGAAATGCCTCCTATCGGGCCATGGGGTTTTCCTAGGGAGCCCCAGGTGGATCCCTGACCTTACTCTCACCCCTGTCAGGGGCAGCAGGTGGGGAATGACTTGAAATGCAAAATCTCCCCTGTTTTCAGATGCTTTTAACACCTCCACCAGGCCGGCAGTGAAAGCGTGGGCAGCTCTGCCGAGCACTTCACACCCAAGTGTGCGGCCCTGTGCCATGCCCAGCACCACCAGCAGCCCCAGATCCAGGCACTGGGACCAGTCACAAGCTGCAGGAAGGTCGCCCCTTGACTCTGTGCTGCTTTCCAGGAGCAGCAGCCTCAGCGAGGGGTTTCTGCTCCCGCGGCTGCCAGGGCTCAGCATTCCCACGTGCCTCCAGGCAGGGTTATTTTTCTAACATTTCTCTTTTTTTCCACTCATCCGGTACGGTTGTTGTGACACTGCAGTCAGCAAATATCATTGAGCAGTAGGAAACGTGAGGTTTTACTGCTTCAGTGAGATTTGGCTGATTAAAAGAGGAAGAGAGAAGCCCTCTCTGAGAGGGTGTGAAGCCCTCGTGTGCCACCCCAGACCTCCCAGCACCCTTTCTCTGCTCAGACCCCAAAATCTGGGTCTGCTCCAGCTTCAGCCACACTTGAAGGGAGGGGGACTGTGGGGTCACCCACAAACATGCCAGGGTGTCACTGCCTGCCTGGCACCCCAACCCTGGGGTGGAGAGCAGGGTGGGACCCCCTCGCTGCGGGCAGGCCGTGAGTCGGGTGCTGCTCCCAAATTCTGCATAAACCCCGTGGGCTTGCTCTCGCTGGTGCTGGTGGCCGTGGCCAGCACAGCTCCTTTATCTGATGGGACATTTCAAGGGAACAATGTCCCCCGCGGCAGAGCTGGGGCGAACAATGGGCGCGGGGCGGCTGGGCGGCCGGGCTGCGGGACCCCGGGCGCCCCGGCCCGCAGGAAATCCTTTTATTTTTCACTTGTGCACTGAAACAAACACAAGCTCCTGTTTATTTCCTGGTCGATTGTATTTTGGAGGATGGAGGTGGCTTCCCCACGCCGGCGGTTTAACTCCTCCCATGCCGGCTGTGACTGTCCCCCTCCCCAGCGAGGTTTCACCTTTCTGGTGGCCACGAGCGGGACCCCGCTTCCCCCGCCCCCGCTAATTTATGTTTAATTTGAAAACCTGGGGGTCATAAATAACACGTGCTGGCGTGGGAAGTCTGGGAAGCGGGAAGCCAGCCCATCCCATCCCTTCCCCTGGCCGAGGCTGGGGAGTCTGGAGCTGCCGCTGCTGCTGCTGCTGGAGGAGTGATGCAACATCCCTGAGGCTGCTGCACACCAGCCACGATCTCATGGGATGTCCCACCCTGAAGCAGGAGGGAAACGGGGTGGCTCTGGCTCAGCTGGGCAGCTCTGCCCCTGCTCTCTCCATCTCTCTGTACCCCTCCATGCCACCCCCGAGTCCAGGCAGCCACCATCCCTCGGGCCCGGGGCTGGCATTGCCCCTCAGCCCCGGCTGCCAAGTCCTCTCCTGCGAGGGAGAGGCTCCCACGGCGAGGCCGAAGGTTTGCCGACCTCAGGCTTTTCTCACAGCTTCCCCATCACATCCTCCCCGGCTCCC
The DNA here is from genome assembly GCA_014706295.1 of Lycocorax pyrrhopterus obiensis. Classification (NCBI taxonomy): domain Eukaryota; kingdom Metazoa; phylum Chordata; class Aves; order Passeriformes; family Paradisaeidae; genus Lycocorax; species Lycocorax pyrrhopterus. Next base: position 8,357,585 of record JACSVZ010000019.1, read on the forward strand.
ACGTCTGCCGTTCACAGGCGCTGCTCTCTTGGCTCCCGGCCCCGGGGCCTGTGCCTGGGTGGAAACAGCATCCAGATGGAGCTATTTTTTCACATTTTTGGGGGGGAGGGGAGGAAGGTTTGGGAAAAAGCTGCTGGGACCAGGAAAGCAGAGGGAAGGAGCGGATTTGAAAGGAGTCTGGTCAGCACGTCCCCGTTTTGCAGAGAATGGAGGGCTTGGCAGGGAAACTGAGGCACGCAGCGTCCCCCCAGGGCAGTGTCCTGGCTGATGGTGAACTCAAACTCCTGCCCCAGGCACTGAATCCCTTAACTCCTGCCCTGAGTGCAATCAGGGGGACAGCACAGTCCAGATCCCACTTCCATCAGCGGGAGCAGCTGCCCAGACAGGGAATTTGGTGCCACAGGCAGAACCCGAACTCATCTCTCGCTCATCCAGAGCCTGGAGGGGGAGGAAAAGCCCCTCCAGCTTTAAATCGCATCCATAGAAAACTTTTGAAACCCCACCATTGTGCGAGAGGATAAACATTTATTGAATATTTCCTGTTTGGCACAAATTCTCTGTGAGTCCTCTGCAGCCTTTTTCTTCTCGGGTCTTTAAACGAGAATTATTTGAGTTGAATGTGAAGGAAAAGTATCCCCCGAGCACGGAGCCCCTGGGAGCAGGGAACGAAGGGAAGCCCACGTGTGTGCCATGCCTGCTTGCTGTTAGCTATTAATTTCTGTCTCCCGAGGTCTGACATGAGCAATGCATTATGCAAAGGTTGTGGGAATATTTCAGACGCTGCATCCCGGGAGAACTACAATTTCAGTTTTACAGGGTTTGGGGTATTTTTTTTCCCCTCCTTGTTTCTTTCAAATGTGCTATTTTGCTGAGATGGAGCAGTGGTTATGGCTTACACAGCGCAGGGAAGGATGAGCTGGGTCTGGCTGGGGTGGTCAAGGGGTCGCTGCCTGGCCCTGTGTGTCCACAGAGCGCTCTGAGGTGGTCACCCACCGGCTGGAAGAGCAGCACTCGGACCCCACTTGTATATTTGGGTGCAGGAAAAACCTGTGGGGTTGGAGAGGGGCCAAAATTAGGGCTGGAAGTGGGGATGTGAGCCATGGGCAGCCAGTGCTGAGGCAGCAGCCAGGGTGGGAGGCTGGTGGTGCGTCAGGGATGGTAGCACCAGGGAGCACACTGGGGTTTGGGCCAACACTCGGCATACTCCAGGCTGGGAAAAGCCTTGCAAAACATGAGCTTTTCCAGCAGATAATGGTCTTGCAACAGGCACCAGCCACTGGGAGCCTTCTGCTCGCCACCACTCCTTGGGATGTGCCACCACAGAGCCTCTGGGCTGGAGCTGGAGAAGGTGGGGGCACACAGAGCCACCCTGTCCTGTGCCACTGGGAGCCCAGAGGCAGAGAGGAGGCTCACGTTGAGACGAAGCTCAACAGGGCTTGGTCTGAAGGCAGTCTAATTCTGTCCCGGGCACAATCCAAAGGGATTTATTTTTAGGCTCTGGGCTATCGCTGCTTTGGGCAATTGAATGGAAAATGTATATTTAGCTTCTTTGGTGATATGCTTGGAAAAATAAGCTCCTGTCACTGCCGTGGGTGGTGATTTGTGCCAGCCCTGCCCTTGCCAGTGCCAGGAGGCATCGCCCACCTCACAGCTGGAGCCTCCAGCCCCGGATCTCTTGGACAGCACGGAGTTGGGAGCTGGATTCCAGGTTTCCTTCTTTTTTGTTTCCCAGAAGGATCTTGCCACCCGTTCCGCAGACTTTGCCCTTGCCCTCTCCGTGCCTCCCACATCCCCGTGCCGTGGGTTATCCCACCCGGCATCCCAGCTGGGCCCAGCACTGCCCCACAGCAGGGACATGGTCACGTAGGTCCCGCTGTGGGACCTGGTTTGTGCTGTGCCCGTGGGAAGCGCCGGGGCCTCTCCAGTGTGGAAGCCGTGCACGAACGCACAGGAGGGAGAAGGTGTTTCCTCCCTGAAACAGGTGAGAGCCAGAAGGGCAGCACTTCCAGAGCCTCTCACACTATAAATACACCACATACACAGGAACCCGAGGCTATTATTGCCTGCAGGAAGCCGGGATGAGAAGGAGAGCATCCCTCCCTCCCCAGCACGTTCTGGCAGCGGGATGTGCCCAGCGCCAGGAGTGCCTCTGGCAGAGGGTGCAGGGTCCCTGTTCCAGGCTGCCTCAAGTGTCTCATCTGTGGGTGATGGGAATGTGGGCTGGGATAGAGCCTGTGGGGGGTAACCCCAGAGCTATTGGACCCCCTCATGTCCCCCTCTGGTTGGGCAGCTAATGGAATAGATGTGTTGCCTTCTCCAGGACTGAAAACAGCTCCGCATCCCACGGAGACCTGACTGATGTCCCACTCCCCTTGCACATGGGAAACACCAGCCCTGGATGAGGCCTGTGAAGCCCAGCCAGCATGGGAAGCATCGCTGGGGCTGCCTCCTCCTCTGATCAGGTCTCAGACAGCTCTCTCCATCCACACTCCTGTGTCCCGACTGCCTCCTTGCTCAGCTGTGTCTTGGCTGGCATCACTTCCCTGGAAGAAGCCAAAGGCAAAAATTGCGCGGAACCAGCGATGGCAAATCCCCAGCAGCAGCGTCACTAATTGCACAGATGTTATCACCCCCCCAGCAGTGCCTGTCTGTCTCTGCATCCTCCTCTCACCTCTAGAAACTGGGACCCAGAAATGTTTCTTGGTGCAGAAAAACTTAGAGCAGAGTCCTGTCTCTGCCAGATACTTGCTCTGCACCTACCTGTGTGTGAGTTACACATCTGTGCCTGTGGGTTTGAGTGTGTTTGTGTGCGTAGAAAGCACATTTTGCAACAGACAAATGGGAATGAAATATTTCAAGAATGTCTCTTAAATCAAGTAATCTTGGGGAATTTGACAGCCAAGGTCACCAATGAGTTTTGGTTCTTGTTTGCTCAGTGTGGAGCCAGGGCTGGGCTCTGCCCGGGCAGGGCCCCATGACTGAGGGGGGTGTCTGGTCCCCAGCACCCCGAGGAAAAGCTGCGTGTCTTGAGATCTATGTCCAAGAGCAGGAATAGCTTCAGGACGTGGCTGGAACCCAGAGCTTCCACCTCAGGAGGAACCCTGCCTGGGGAGTGCCTCTCCTCCGAGTCCTGGCGTGACCTGCTGGGGCACGCTCCGGCTCCGGCATTCACCAAGAGAAAAGAAGCAGGAAGAAAAAAAGTCAGCTCCTCGTGATGCAGCCCCGTAATTACCTGTTATTCTCATATCGAGGTAATTAACAATTAGGCAGCTGTCTGAATCACATGCAGAGGAACAATCATTTCGTTATTAATGGATTCTATTTAACAGGTCCTATTTTCCCAGATGTTTTTTTTTTCCTTCCTTGTGCTCTCATGAATTATCCTCGCAATTAAACCTGCACCAGAAAGAGGGAGGAGTAGTCCCAATATTTACTGAACCTTGCAAAGCATCACATTTCTCAGCTTATGAACCTGTCACAAGTCATCGGGGGGCTCTGGCGGTGATGGGGAGCCCGTAACCCAACACCCTGCGCTGTCACCTGCGCAGCCCCGCTGGCTCTGCCCTGCTGCTGCCGGGAGCTTTTTCATTTCACTGCAGATAAAAGCCATTATTTACAGTCGGTTACATATTTCCGTTGGCAAACCTCCTCCCTCAAGAGCAGGTTTGAAAACATCCCGCTCAGCAAACCGAAGCCAACCCACTCTCACATGGGGGAATGATCCCCCCCGTGCCCAGCCGGTGCCCCGTGGGGCTGTGCTGGGTGTCACCCCAGGATGGTTGTGGTTTTGGGGGCAGGGACAGCCTGACTGGGCCCCTCACCCTCGTGTTCCCTTTGCAGGAGATGCCCTGGGCTCTCCCCAGGGAGTGCTGTGGGTGGGATGAGCTCCCCTTTCCTGAGCACCACACGTTGCTCCCGAATGGCTGTGCCTGTGCAGAGAGACACATGAATGTTTTAATTTAAATAATGTTTTAATTTAAACACCCTGAACACTTAGCACAGCCCAGGTCTGACCCTTGGAATCATCTCCCGTGGGTGCAGAGGTGGTTTTGGCCACACTGGACAGGACTCTGCAGGGACAGGGACCCACTGGGCTGCGTGGGGGACCTTGGGTGGGCAGCAGGGATGAGGTGGAGGGCAGCAGGCACATGGGGGATAATCCCTCTCCAGGGAAAATTTAATTTTTATTTTCCCACCTTTTCAGTTTGTCTCATGCCCCAAAGCAGGAGGGTTTGACTCCCTCCCAAACCCCTGAGCCGGGGTGTCTTCGGAGAGGGGATTTTTTTGAGTTGTTTCCTCAGTTTGTGACTGTGGATTGGTCCAGCTCTGGAGTTTGTGTTTTCAACAGACAGCCAAGGCTGTGCCCTTGCAGCCACCCTGCACAGGGCCAGGCACCTGCTCCGCTCCCATTTGTTTTTTTCCAGGCATGGAGTTAGGGATTTCACTGAAAAACAGGAACTTTGCTGGACAGCAGCTGCTCCGAGGCGGTGAATCAGCTCGTCCCGCTGACGCCCAGCAGAGCCGTGCCGGTGCCGCACTCCCACGTCCAGTGCCCACATGGTTGGGGTCCCGATGTGACAGCAGTGTCCCCAGCAGCGTCCAGGGAGTTGGCCAGTGGCTGTGACCACCCACGTGGCAGCAGCGAGGGGTCTCTGGCTGCTGGCCCGGCCCCGCCACCTGCGCAGAGGTCAGCGGCCACGGCCAGGCGTGGACAGCTAATGCCTTTTGTCCCAGCCTGACTTTTCGCCTCCCAGCAGGATTAGGATGGGATGACCGGGCAAGGAGGCCCCTAATCCCATTAGGGATCCTGGCGCAGCCCTGTCGGGCAGCCCTGGGAACCGGCCTCGGCACCGGGGAAGCAGCGGGTGAGGAAGCAGCCTGCAACACTCTGTGCTGCCACCATCCCACTCAGCCCCATCTCCAGCAGTTTTCCCAAATCCACTTTGCTCAGAGCACTGAGCACACTGCCCTGGTATGCACGGGCAGCAAGAGGCACACGGGCATCCACAACCCCTGCAGCCCCCGCTGGCAGGGTTCAGCCCCCCACAGCATTTGGAGCAGGTGGTCCCAAGCCCTTTTGGCCCATTTGGCCCATTTGTCTCATTTGGCTCATTTCTCCACGGGGTTGCAGCTGAGCGGGCAGCAAACCTTCTCCCGCCTGGAGAGAGAGTTGTTTTTCTCCCCCGACAGTTGCGAGGAGCCGTGTTTGTCTTTCTGTCCCTTCCTGTTTACTCGCTGCCATCAGGACACGCTTTGATGTGTTTATGCTGCTGGACGTCCGTGGGAGCATCGTCCCGCGGGCGCCTGCAGCTCCCTGCTCCATGGGGCAGGGCCGTGGCTCCCTCCAGGCCTTGGCAGAACCCACAGGGGCACGGCTCGGCGAGGTGCTGGAGCAGGGCACCACCACCCTGAGCTGCGTCTGCGCTCCAAAGTCCAGGTGACAGCACCAGCCCAGCCCAGCCGTGCCAGGAGCAGACGTGACTCCAAAGGCACAGAATCCTGCCAGGAGTGGGGAGCTGCTGGTGGTGGCGGTCCCACCAGGCAGCATGGCGTTGTCCCCGTGTGTCGGGGCAGGGGGTCGGTCCCATCCATCCGGTGGGTCCACAGGTCTGCGTGGTTTCCCTCTTGCACTCCCCGCTTCCTCCCTGGCTGGGAGTCTCCCCGCCCTGTGCGGGAGCTGCTGCATTTGAAAGGTCACCGGGCTTTGAAGTCGGCGGCTGCGGGCGGCAGAGGAGGGATCACACCTTGCTGGCATCTCCCGGCGGGCCGGTTCCCAGCCCGGCACCCGCGCCGGCCCGTGCCGCGGGCAGAGGCGCTGCCGGGGGGTGGAACGGCACTCAGTGCCCGGCCCGTGTCACCGGCCTGTGCCCGCAGCGTGCCACGGCAGCAGCGACACCGTCCCCGTGCATGGGAGAACAACCAGAGCCCCCATCCCGCTGAGAGAGGCAGCAGCCCTTGCCCGACAGGAGCGACCCCTCCCCATGACGGGGAGACAAAGGGTTGTGGCGTCAGAGGGACTTGATAAATTTATTTCTCAGCCTAAAGCTAAAGAAAAAATGGTTGATCCAGGAAAGCCAGTAGATGTAATCATTGTGAACTCCAGCAAAGCTTTTGATACCGACTCTCAGAGTATCGTGTACAGGGTCAGGAACTGAACTCCATGATCCTGATGGGTCCCTTCCAACCCAGCCTAGTCTGTGATTCTGTGAAAACCCACAGTGGTTTTCTGGGAAAGAAATCGCTCACATAGAACTGCCCATGAGCAGAGGTCAGGGAATGGGCTCTGGGCTCCTCCAAACCCTTTGGAACCGGCTTTGGCACCATCAAAGCCCCTGAGCGCAGCCAGTGCCGTGGGAGCCACTGCGCCCAGGGCAGGGGGTCCCCATGCCCCAGCACACGGGGGGCACTGGGCATGACAGGGGGTTCCTGGAGCTCCTGGGTGCACCAAAATGGTTTTCAGGGGTCCTCCCTCCGTGCCAGGCATGGAGCCCGCTGTGATGGGACACCCTGTAACAGCACAGGCGGCTCCGGTGCCCTGCGGCCGCTGCTCTCCGAGCGGAAATGGCATCTTTGAGCCGATTTCTCCTGGTTCCCGTCTTCGTGTGCCTGGCTTTGATTCGCAGCCAAGCCCTGTGATAATGTGGCTGCCTGGGAAGGAAGGGAGTAGAAGGAACTGGCTATTATGTTTGGCCCCTCTCCAGGAGGTGTTTTTGCTGGGAGGCACCAAGGTCAGAGCTGGGTGGGAAGCATTCCCCGACAGCAGCTCTCACCCGTGTGCCCAGCCATGGCAGGGGGGGACAAAGGAGCCACCCCACCACCCCAGCGTGGGGCTGCCATCCCGGGTGCCAACAGCCCAACACACCCTGCATCGGTGCAGAAGATGTGTGGTCCTCTCTGTGTGTTTTGGGGAGGAAAGGGCTGCTTTGGAGCTGTTCTGGAAAGTGAAACATCTCCCAGTCTTCCTGTTTCCATGCGGAAGGAATGAGGGGGCAGTGAGTGGGAGTGCCCACGAATGGAGCATCAGCAAAGGCTGGGGTGCAGAAAGTCCTTTTTTACTCTCTTTTTGTAATCGCTTAAGAATTTCAGCTGGCTTCATCCCGGCACAGGAGTCCCAAATCCCAAAGCTGTGAGAACAGAGCTGGCACTGAACTACCCTTGAAACTCCCTGCTGGTATCAGTGGCATCCCAGGACCCTGCAGCCCAGCCCCCCCGGGCCAGCACAGCGAGAAGGGGCACGCCCAGATCTCCGGGAGTGATGTCTCCCAGAAAACCTGCTCGAAACCTGTGCGGGGCGAGTGTCCACATGGCATGACGTTTTTCTTGAGCGTGTGCCCTGGGAGAGGCAAATCCCAGCAGCGCAGAGCCGGGTGAAACCGCGGGGATGCCAGCGTGACTTGGATGAGGTTGGCACTGCACGGCGGTCCAGAAATCCAGTATCAGGTTCATGCCCGGGCTTGTGCACAGAGAATCATGCTTGGGTTTTCACTGCTGGGAGTGATGGTTTTAGATTATTTAATGGAGATATCAGAGGAGGTTTGATCCTGGCCCCTCCACACACTCCGGTGAGCAATTTGTTTGCTGAGATGATGAAAAGTGCCTCAGCAGGAAAAGGAGGAATGGGGAAAAAGCAAAGGAATGGATGGCTTTGAAAGAAGGTGCACATGAAACACAAACATGTCCCACATGTCCCCAGGGCTGGGACATAGCTGGGCTGGGGTCTGCACTTCCAGAGAGTCGGGGTCACTCCCTGCATCTCCTCTGTGGGTGCAGAGCTGCCCCCATCCCTGGGCTGGGTGTCTGTGACGCCCTGAGAAATCACCCTGGCGAGGGACAGGAGAGGGACACGCAGGGTCTGCAGCACCAGGGTGCAGACAAAGGCACGAACAGGAATAGAGGGAACAGGCACATGCACCAAAAGAGAGGGAGAACTGCACTTCCAACTGCAGTGTGGGCTGGGACGGGCCTGGAGACAAGCACATTGTCCCTTGCAGCTCCATAAACCCCACCAGGCTCTGTTTACACAACAGAGAATGTTTCAGTTGTTTTATGGAGGTGGATAGGAACAGCACAGGGACCAGCGAGGCCAGGGCCGGGCCAAGCGGCGCCTGCCCAGCACCTGCTCTCCCCTCACAGCCCATAAAGACATTTCATTTTAAACGTGACACAGATTTTATAGCGCAATTTCGCAGCAGCACCTTTCACCCAGGTACAAACCGCGCGGGCAAAGCTGCTCCTCCGGGACGTCTTCCCGCCTGTCACTAATCCCTGGGCGAGAGTTCCTGAGCTGACTTTACACTCTGAGAAATGATGGCCAGGAGCAACCCTGCAATTAAAACCAGTTTCAGCAGCCCGGGAGGAGGAAAACGCCGCAGGTGCCAAGCCCGGTGCAGCAGCCGTGCCAGGGCAGGGACACACATGGCACCAACCTCTGCCCATGGCAGCGAGGGCTGACTGTCCTGTGTCCCACCCCAACCCTGGACATCCTGGTGGGACCAAATCCCACCGCACTGCCAGGAGGAAAGTCGTCCTCCATGGGCACGTGCTGCCAGAGCACCATGGCAGAGGGATGGCACGATCGGTGTGATTTACCCTGTGACTCTCCAGGCACAATCCTCCACTCGGCTATTTAAGAAAAATAGGATTAAAAAAAAAAAATCAGGATTTAGACCATTCTTACAAATCCAGCCTCTTTTCTCTGGTGCCCTGGAGAATCGTAGCTTAATCCCATTATGGAGCAGCTTTGGGATAGTTTTACCTTGCAGACTCCATGACCAGGGCATTTTTATCTGCTCAGACTTTCCAGGATGCTCTACCTGCTTTGATTCACGCTTAATTACTAAAAATTAGTTTTTTTCAGAGCATGAGGGAGGGTGGGGGTGCATGTACCAGCATGAGGAGGGCTAACCCTCCGTGCTGCTCCGAAATCCAGGCGGCAGAGCAATGCCAAGCCAAGCACGGTGGGGAAAGCAGGAGAGATCCAGTTTGATGTTTGCCCTATCAGCCTTATTTTTATTGCACTGAAGGTAGAAGAGCAAAATATTGATTTTGATGATAAAGAGATGAAAGTGTCAAGAAGGAATAGGCACACAAGTTACTCAGGCGATTGGAAGCAGCGTTGGTTGTATTTAACAGGCATTTGCCATTAAAAAAAAAACGCCTGTTTTTATTTAAATAGCCTCGGGCAAATTTCTCACTAAACCAACTTTCCCACGCCAGCCCAGTGCTCTAACTCTGGTTTTTGGCAAATTTTTTCCTGAGCTGTCAAGGCAAAATATATATAAGAATGCTGGTCTCACTTAGGTTTTTTTCCAGCCCCTGGAGACATGAAAATAATTTACAGATGTGCATTACCTGTTTATATTTGTATTAAGTTTTGCTTAACGGACATAATTTTCTTAGCTTGCAGTAACAAAAAAATATTCCCAGAGTTTCACTCATTTAATTTTAACTTATTAAAACTTTTAAACATGTGTGGAGGTTTCATGTTTTTAAATCACTAATCACATGGACAGTTGCCAAGGTTTCTATTAAAGCCTTTTACAAACACTATTTTTAAAAGGACCTAAAATCCCATTATTTTTAACCCCTGAAGACCACTCAAAATAAAAACTTTCTTTGGATTTATGTCTTATTCACCTCTTATTGCAAAAAGATTTATGCTGAGCGCTGCCTTCTGCCTTCCTCCCTTTTTTTACTTTTGCTGGTAGGAGTCTCAGGAGGAGGCGTCTGGGAGAAGGAAACTTGAGGAGGTTCCCCACGAGGATCTTGCAGGAGATCCCCTGTACCAGGGGAAGGATGGAACCAGATTAAAGTGGGAATCTCGCAGCAGCGCCTGGCTGGAGGAGCCATCCCCGTGTCGAGACTTTCGTGGGAAACCACAGAGGACCCTCTCAGCTCCCTCCCAGCCAAGCCTTTTCCCCGAGCAGAGCCCCAGAGCTGCGGGGTCACGGAGCCCCCGGGTGATGGCAATAAATAGATGTATTTGACCTTCTGTGCTCGGGGGACGAGGCGACGCGGCTGCGCGGCCGCACGCCCGGCTCTGTCTGTGTTTATCCGCGGCCGTGTCCGCGGACACCGCACAGACCCTTCCAGCCACAGAGGAAATCCAGGGCCGGGGCTCACTCCTGGCTTCCCACGTGCCCTTTCAGTCCAGCACCTCCAGCACAGCCCGGGACACGCGGTTATCCGGTGTCTCCACCAGCCGGTCCTGTCAGCGCATCCCGCCACGCTGCGCATCCTTCAGCGTCACCACCCCTCCATCCCCAGATGGCACAGGCGTGGCACCCTGACAGCCCCATGTCCCCAGGCACGCCCATGATGGCCCAGAGGGGCAGGGGGGTCTCTCCCAAGTCTCAGGGATCAAGTCCCAGAGCGCAGCTGAGCTGAACGCACGGCGCTCTCTGCACATGGAGAACAAGCCCGGGCAAAGCTTCGGCCGGTATTTCCAGGCAGGCAGAGCTGAGATGCTCTCTGCTCCATGGGCTCTGACGGGGAGGGGGAAACGGGGGAGATGGAGAAAGAGCACAAAGTCTCCATCTCCTAGGGGAACCTCAGGCTGTCCTCGTACCTCCAGGTGAGGCTGAGGATGGTGAGGGTGAGGATGGTCGTGATGGCACAGCTGGGGTCCCATCCCACTGCCCAGTTGTTGTCACCCTACTTGTGTCTGCAGGGAGGATAGAACAGGCAGGGCCCACGTTCTGGAATTGTTCAAGGCTGGAGCTACCAGTGACACTTGGACCCCGAGTGGCACCGTGCTCCACACAGAGCCCTGGCTCCCCAGCCCCGATCAGGGCACTGCTTTAGAGCCCAGAGTGGGGAAGGCAGGAGGAGCAGGGAGCTGCGGGAGCGAGGTACCGCTGCAGGGCTCACGCCTTTGATCTGGTGAGCAGACTCTGCCCTTCGGTTTGTTTAATTGTTTCACACTTGCTCTGGAAATAGTTTACAACAGGAAGCAGTGGGATAATAGCAGGGCTGGCATGGGATGGGGTGAGCCCGGGGGCTGGTGGAGAGGTACCCCGTGATGAGAGACACAGATGACCACAGTGTCACCTCCTTCCCATTAACCCATTGCCGACCCTCCTTCCTCTTCCTCTTTCCCAAGCTTGCAGCCAAAGGCTGGCAGCCATCCCTCCATGTGCCCGTGTTTGGGAGCTGTAAAAGAGCCATCCAATAGCCTCCAACAGCTCAGAGGGGCTCAGGGCGACACGCAGGGGTCCAATGGGATTTAGGTACCCATATCCCTGGGGCAGTTGGTACCCCAAATTCTCCATGCTCAGAGTCTTTGCTCCCCACTTTTGCAGGCACTGCGGCCTCGCTGAGCAGGGCTGGCCTCCAAAAGCCCATGAGGAAGCATCATTTTTAAGCACTCTCACACAGGCTGTTCCCATCAGTGGTGCTCTGTGGGTAAACCCCTGAGCACCCCCCTGCAGCCACAGCTTGCAGGAGACACCCACAAACACCAAATTAAGGGCTTCAACCTGTCCTGGGCTCAGGGCCTGGATGGATTTCAGGTGGGGCATTGCCACACTCTGGGACAGCTTGGTTTTCCAGGCTTGACCGTGGCACAGTGACAGCTGGGGCAGGAGTGAGGCTCTGGTGACGTGGGGATGAGGGCACAGGGACCCCCTGGCACGGCTGCTCTAACGGGACACCTGCACACACGTGGGGGTTGTGGGGCTGCCTCTGGATTTGGCTTCCCTGCTTCTCCCAGTGTGTTTGTTTATTTGTGGATGCGGCGCACAGGGCTGGCCAGGCTCTGCCTGCGAGTTCACGAGTTCACAGCACAAAACAAACAACATCCGACCCAGCTCTGCGCACGCTGCTGGCACCGACGGGGGAGCTGGGCGGGCAATGGCTCAGTGTACCTGCGCACACCTGCGTCCTGCGGGGGGTCAGAAGGGAGATCCCACACTGCGCTTCCCTGTGCCCGCTGTGACCCCCAGGGGATGGTCAGTCCATGCCCTGGTACCCCGGTACAACCACCCCATTCCCGTGTGTCCCGTGGTTTGTGTGCCCCGAGCCCTTGCACGGACACACCGTGGGTCAGGCCGGGCCTGGGGCCTCCTGTGGTCACTCAGTGGGCACTGTGGCCCCAGGGGCTGTGCAGGGACTGAGGGGGCTGTACTGGGGAAGCTGTGCCGGAGCTGCATGGGACCATGGGGGAGCTACACTGGGACTGTGCACGGTGTGCATGGCGGGGCTGCACTAAGGCTGGGGTGGGGGCTGAACTGAGGGTGTCTAGAGCTGCACTGGGGAAATGTGGGGCTGCTTGTGGGGGGCTGCATGGAGGTGTCCAGAGCTGTGCTGCGGCTCTGCAGTGGCTGCATGTGAGAGCTGTGCTGGAGCTGCACTGGGGATGGGGGGCTGCACTGCAGGGTTTGGGGGACTGCAGGGGGAGGCTGCACCGGGGGTGTGCGGTGGCTGCACGGAGAGAAGGAGCCGCACCCGGTGCATCCGTGTCTGCACGTGGGGGGCTGCACCGGGGGTGTCCGGTGGCTGCACGGAGGGAAGCGGCTGCCCCGGGGCTGCCCGTGGGTGCTGTGCGGACCCCGCAGCCCCACTCGCGTCCCACTCAGGGACCCTCTGTGGCGGGAAGGGGGTTCCCGGCGGCGGCCCCCCGGGCTGGGCAGGGAGGAGCGTCTCGCCCGTCCCGTCCCATCCCCTCCCGTCCCGTGGCGCCCGGCCCGCCCCGCACCGTCCCGTCCCGCCCCCCGCCGCCCGGCCCGGCCCGCCGGGGCTGAGCAGCCGCGGGAGGCGCCGCGTTCGGAGTCGCTGCGCTCGGGCGCGCTGTGTTTGGGGCTCCCGGCGGGGCGGCGCGGACCCGCACAGGCACCGGCACCGGCTCGGCTCGGCTCGGCCGAGGCCCCGCGGATCTATGCGGCTGTGAGCGGCGGGAGCAGAGCGGGATGGAGCGGCTCCTGGCGCCCGGCCTCCTGGTGCTCCTGCTGCCCGCCCTGACGCGAGGTGAGGGCCGCCGCCGCGGGCCCCGCACCGGCCGCCCCGCAGGAAGTTTGCCGGGAGCGGGGCCGGGCGCGGCGGGCACCGGAGCCCAGCGGGGCACGGCGGGCACCGGAGCCCGGCGCCGTCGGGGGGTCCGGGCCGGGAGGTTCCCGTGGGAACCGGGACTCGGCTCCTGCGGCGGGACCGGAGCGCGGCGCCCTCGGGGGGGGTCCGGGCGCGGAGTCCTCGTGGGAACCGGGGCTCGGTGCCGCGGGATGCGCGGAGACTGGGCTCGGCTCTTGCGGGAGGACCGGAGCTCGTCGCCTCCGGGAGAACCGGGGCCGGAACCGTGTAGGGAGAGCGGGACTGAGCCCCGCGGGGGTGGCCGGAGCTCGAGGGAGCCGGGGCCGGAACGGCGCGGGGGAGCGCGGCTGAGCCCCGCGGCGGGGCCGGGGCTCGGTGCCCCGAAGGAGGCGCTCGGGGCCACCGGGAACCGGAGCTCCGTGCCGGGGGCTGCCGCGGGGAGCGGCGCTCGCTGCCGTCGGGGGGAGCGGAGCTCGGTGCCGGGGGAGCCGGGGCTCGGCCCGGCCGGGGGCGCGCAGGGCGGCCGCGCTCCTGCTGCTGTTCTGCGAGAGCTTTTGACCGTTTTGCAAATTTTTCTCGGTTTCCTGTTTCTTGAAAGTCGGGGCCCCCCGGGGCCCCCCCTCCGGGGCGGGTCCGGGTGCTTCGCCGCAAAGCGCTGCGCTACCGTCGGGGGCAGCGGGTCAGGGCACCGGAAAAGAGCCCCAAAAGCGGCCGGGGGTGCGGGACGGAGTGGGGGCCACCCCATCCCGGCGGGTCGGGATGCTGCAGTGCCGCCCTGCCCCGGGGCTGAGCTAGCCGCCTCCTCCGAAGAGCCCTGAGAGGATTTGGGGGAGTGAAGGCATCGGGACTGCTCCTACAACAGGGCTGGGAGCCCTCGGAGGCAAAGTTTGCAGAAAGTTGTGCCCGGCCGGAGCGGTCCCCAGCACCTCGCTGGAGTGGTCCCCAGCACCCCACTCCATCTGCTGTGGAACAGGGAGCCCCAGCAGGCTGTCCCTGGGGTGCGTGGGCTCGGCACCCATCCAGGGCAGGATCTGGGTTGTGGCGGCGGCGGAGCGAAGCTGCAGTCGCTCAATGTGAAACTGCCCCGGCTGCACACGCGTGTCGCAGAACCAGTTACCGTGAAGAGCGAGCGGGCAGAGAAGGGGAAGAGCGAGCCGGGGGTGGAAATCGGAAGCGATTCTGGTACTTTCAGCGAGTTGCTGTGGTAACTCTGCAGAATTTGGGTCTGAGGGCCAGACAATGAAACCTTTACTCATAGCAAGTTATGACGGGCGACTCATTTCGTTACCGAGCTCATGGTAACTAATGGGCTCCGGGGTGGATGTTTTTTCCCAAATGGCGTTTGTCAATCAAGGGCCTGATCTGGGGTTTCTCTCTGTCAGCCCTCCTGCTGGAGGAGCAGGCACAGCCTACCCTCAAACCCACCCTGGGTTTATTTTTAGGTGAGCCTCTCAGCGCAGGGGCCACGCAGTCCCTGCCCCCTCCGTCACCCTGCGGGTGGGGGCCGCCGGGTGCTGCACCCCCACCTCACCAGGCCGTGCAGGCACAGGGGCTCTGGGGGTCTCAGCGAGCCTGTCCCCGGCCTGGGTGACACCAGGTGATGCAGCCCCCCCGCTGCCACCAGGGCCCTGAGCTGTGGCTAATGCTGTCCCTCTGTTTGCAGGTTTACGGTGCTCGCAGCTTGCCGAATCCTGCCTCAACGGGGGCAAGTGTGAAACTTCTCCCAACGGGACGGAGGTGTGCCAGTAAGTATGGAGCAGCCAGAGGATTTTCATCTCCCCCGACCAAAGTTATTGACATGCATGTTGACTTTGCTTTGAAGGCTCTGGATTTAATAGGGCGAGATGCGTTTTCTTTCCTTGAGTGGCAAGAATAACCTGCTTGTGTAGGAGTCACCGCGAGTTTGGCAGGATCGGGCTTTGTTCCTGGCTGGGTGGAAAAACATGGGCAAAGGGCCATGTTTTGCTGGTGTTAGCCTATGCAGACTGCCCTGCTGATGGAGCAGGAGGTAGGGCCAGCCCGCGGCGCTCCTTGGACCGTCGGGCGGGGAGGGAGGCTGTCTGTCTGTCTGTCTTCCAGCTACTCCCTCCTGGCCCCGAAGCGTTGCCTTTCAGTCCCTTGCACACTGGGGTGACCAGTACATCTCCAATAAACGCTCAGGAGAGGTTCCATGGCATGGCTCTGGCTGCTGGAGCTGCCCCAGTGGTGTCCGTGGGCTGACGAGGCATCTCCAGGAGAGCAGGGCACCTCCTCTTGCAGCCCTGCCAGTGCTGGTGCCAAGCTCTGGTCTAGCCTGGCGTTCCTGGTGGGACCTGGCACCCAGGCTGGGGCTTTCTCCAAGCTGATTGTGGGGAAACGGATGTGTAAAGCGTTGGGACTCTTTGAAGGACCAACCGACCCACCGCAGCGATGGCCGATTCACTCCAGGCTCCCAGGGAACAATAACCAAGAGAAATGAATAAGACTCCAGCTCCCCTTTTAAAAGTATTCCGTAAAAGAAATGTGAATGGGCAAGGCTCTGTTTTCCGGCCAGATTTCCCCTCTGCCTGTTGAACACGGCCTGAGCTGCGAGCAGGCGGGGAGACGTTCCCACCCACCCCAAATTTCCAAATAGGAAGTCCTCGGCGGAGGAACCTGAAGGCATTTCCAATCCCAACCTGTTGAATGGCAGTTTCCCTTGACAATGCGTGTTGCTTTTTTGCAAATCCGCCTGGGTGCCGTTACTCTGCCCAGTAGCCGGGCACCTCCCGCCCCCTTCTCCAAGCTGAGCCCCCCAACCCTTTGGTGCAAATAAATCAGCAAATCAATCAGGCACATGAGCAATTTAATGGACAAAGGCTGGGTCCCTTTGTGAGGCACTAATGAATGCACGCCACTTTTTTTTGCACAGAAGCCCTTACCAACGCTTGACGCTCTAAATCTTGTTTTCTTTCATTCAAAGAGCGACAGCTGGGATTCGGTCGAAATTCGGCAGCTATTGTTAAGGGAGGCAGATTAATGCTGTGTGACTAATCATGTATGGCTTCCCAGAATGCCCAACCCTCCACCCCCTCCCCAACCTTACACCCCTCCTTTTCCTTGTGGTCATTCTTTCCTTTTTTTCTTAAGTCTCTGCAACTCCTGATTTACATTTCATGTGCAGATGGTGATGGAATCTAATTAGATCTGATGTGTGCGAGCTCTATTTGGAGAAGCCTCCAAAGTAGGCTTGGGGTGGGTTGTTTTTTTCTTTTAAGAGAAAAAGTTAACTTTAAAGAACTTCTTGGTTGCTGGCTGTGAATAACCACTTCTCCCTTGGCTGCAGATGCTTCGTGAGTTATTTTTGCAGGAGCACAAGGTGTGTGTGCTCTGGGTGTGTTAAAGCTCTTGTCCCGTGCGGGGCGATGGGGGCAGATATTGGAGGTACAGCCAGACTGAAGGAGGTGCAACTTCCCGAGTTACCTGATAGCAACTCGCAAGATCCTGGTTTTTCACTTTGTTTGAATATCTCTTGACGAGGAGTTTTGCTTCCAAGCTTCTTAAACAAAGCAGAGCCAAGAGCACAAGATACCAGACGCAGAAAAGCTTGGCACTGCCCTTTGGCGCCTGCGTGAAATGCACCATTTTGGCTGCTGGCCACATCTCTGCTCGGCCTGGCACTTAACAAAGTTTGGCCATAAAGCCCCTTTGTGCTGCCCCCACAAATCCAATTAGAAAGTGGAGTGAAATAAATAGCGTACGAGGGGGACGCTGCTCCGGAGGACGAGTGTCCCGGCGCTTGTGGCGGGACAGAGCTCGTTGGGTTACGTGGAGCCGACCCTGATAACTCCAGCCCCAGGTTATCAGCCCTGTTACGGAAAGGGAACCGCCGGTGCGGGACCAGGAGCTTTCTCTGCCTTTTATTATGTTACAGGGATAGTTTGTAAAGCTCCAGGTGCCTTATCTTGCTTGTCCCTTTGCCAGGCAGTGCAGAGCACGCAGGGCTTTAATTGAATGGAGGGGACCAAGCATTGGATTGGAGGGCTTGAGACAGAAGCGCCCTAATTAAGCTCCTTTGGAGCTGCTTTCCATCTTGGCAGGGTTGTCCGGGTCTTCCAGCACGGGAAGAGTGGCATCAGAGTTTCGTGGGTCTTGCACAGACCCCAGCTGAAGGCAGTGGGTGTTTTTGTCCCAGAGCTGGAGCTTTAAAAGGTCCAGTGTGGAGCTGGTGGCTGCTGCGGGGCTTGGCCTGAGGCTCTGTGGTGCTGGGGAGCTGTGGCATTCCAGAAAAGGCACTCGCCTTGGACTAAGGCATTTTCCCAGACTAAATGAGAAGGTTTTTCCAAGAGGTCGTTTTGACTTCTAGTGATAGCTCCTAATTAGACTGTTGGATAACTCTAGTTTTGACTGGCATCCCTGCAAATGAGCCGGGCTGATTTTAGCTCCCTGTGCCATGTGACATTTATTCCCAGGACCTCCCTTGCTCTGCTAGTTAAAAGCAGATGGCATTGAAAGAGGGCTGAGCTTCCAGCCCTTCTCCACCAGCCTCTCACCATTAAAGCCAGAGGAACTGTGCCTGGGTTCTCCTCTCGCTCAGAGAAGCAGAAGAGGCGGCGGAGGGAAAGAATAAGTTAAATTAATCACTGGGCTTGTGCTGAAAAGGGGGAAAAGTCGGTTTGCTAAAGTACTTCCTCTGTTTATGAATCAGCGCGGCGTTGTCGTTCAGCCAGGGCAATGGCTCCTGAGCTGGTGCCCGTTGCCACCATCAGCTTCCACGGGCAGCTGGCCAGAAACATGGGAAGAAGCATTCTGAGGGGGGCCGTAGCGGGAAGAGGTGATTATTTTAGCTCAAAACTCTTTCAGGAGACAACCAGGAAGGCAGAGGAGTGATGTGAGCCCTGCGAGTTTCTGTGCCCTTCAAGTTATTCAACTGCTCAGTCATTGTTATCTCATTGTAAAGGGCGGAAGTTTCCTTCTGGTTTGGTTTTTCTCATGTGCTTTAACCCAACGTTATTTCCATGAAATAATAACAAAGAAAAAATGCAGTCTCGGTGCTGGAGAGGAAGAGGGTGGAGTGTTGAACAATCAACCAGAGGAAGCTCTTAAAGAAGTAGACGAGCAGTGATTCAGCCATGTTGAGAACTCTTGATGGCTCTTTCGAGTCTGATCTCATTCTCGGAAAGAACAAGGTGGAAATGGGTAAGAGGGGAGATTAAAAATACCAAAGTGTCACCTGTTGCGGATTCCAGTGGAAGAGAAACTGAAGCCCAGCTGCTGAGGTCATTGGGACGGCAGTGGGGGTTTTAGCTCTTGTCTAAAAGGATCTGTTTGTATCTCTGCTCTCTGCGAGGCATCTCGATAGTTATCAGTTGTCTCAGGTGGTCCCACTCGCTCCTGCTCTGTGACCTTGGGATTGTTTTAGTTGGGCTGAGGTTTTTTGCTTGGTTTTTCTCATGGCTTGGATACCTGTGGTGGCCAGAGGGTTGTCCTGTGTGACCAGCTTGGGATATGTTTGAGAGGAGATTTCTCAGTAGGTGCCTCAGCAGCACCCACAGCACCGAGGTGAGCAGGAGAGGTGGGGTGATGCAGAGGGGATCAGAACTCACAGTGATCTTCATCACCTGAGGTTATGGGGCTATTCCCCACCAGGTGCTCGAAGCTGTGTGCTCACAGAATGGTTTGGGTTGGAAAGGACCTCTAAAAGTCATGCAGGGGCATCTTCAGTTTTCATGGTCTCGTGGTGTAGAGCAGTGCACGGGGCTCTGCTCCCTGGGACTGGAGGTCACTCGCTTCGTGGTATGGGGTGTGTTTTATTCCACCGAAATCTCGACACCTGACTCGCTGTCTTCCTTCCTGCTGGCAGCCACAACACGTCCATTTGTTCCAGCTGATGCCTCACACCTGGCCTCGCCTCCCACGCTGTGATGGTTTATTGTATGTAGCATGAGGGCGACACGTATAAGTCACCGCAAGACCAGGCTATTCACCAATTAAGGGCTCGGACAACATAATCAGGAGGCAGTTAGCAAGTTTTAAAATAACATTGTTTGGAAATTAACCTGCATTTTCCAGGCCTGGAGGTGTGGTGGCCCTCGTTTTGCTCGTGTTGGTTGGTGTCCCAAGTGGTAGCGGCGTGTGTACATGAGTGGAATGTGAAATTTATAGAGCATCAGCGTGTTTAACGAGGGAGTAGCCTCGGGGTGCACTTAGGGAGAGCTGGTGAGCTCTGGATCTGGATGGAGACTTCTCTGTGGTTAACGTGCTGCCAGGTGAAGGTTTTGCACCTTTTTGTGTTGGGGCTGCAGAGTGGAAGAGCCTCTGGGGTAGAACTTAAACCCCCCCGGGAAAGCAAACCTGCAGTGAGGTCTTGGTTGAGTCCCGTCTTCTTCCCAGTAGCCAAAAAGTGTTCAGGGTCCCCTGCTCCACTCAGGGCTGTGTCCAGCCATGCTTGAGGACTTGCCAGGCTCCTGCTGCTGCCTGGGGTGGGGCAGCACCGAGGAGCACTTGGGCTGCTCACTCACCACTCCCCAAGCTGGGCTATTCCTGCAGCTCTTTGCTTTGTGTTCAGGGTTAGAAAGACCAGCACTCTGGAGAAGGGATGGTTTGGGGTGCTTCCAGTTTCTTCTCAGATGGTGTTTTCATCTCATTACGTGCCCATGGCACATGGAGCTGAGCCCCTGAAGGATGGTGCTGCCTCCACCCATCCCAGCAGCTGTGCCCAAATCCCATCAGTCCCTGATGCTGCCTTGCTGCATGGTGCCCTCGTGAGCCCAGATTTGCTGCAGCCAGAGTTCTGGAACGAGCACAGAAATGCTGCTCTGGTGCCAAGGGGGAGTGTTGCAGTTTTGATTCCTGGGTGTCTGAATGTGGAGGCACCCAGGAGCAGAGAGGTGTGAGGGTCAGGCCCTGCTGGCTGGGCTTCGTAGCACCACTCCCGTGTGTGATGCTGGGAAGGCTTTGCAGCACCCTGCTGGTCCCAGTGACACCAGACCATGGCAGCTCCCCAGGACAGTTAGAGATGCCCACCTGGGAACTCCCCGGTGTTTAACATCTGGGTCTTGCTGGTAGAGCAGCTCAGTGCTGCTTCCAGCTGAGCCTCTGGCCGGGTGTGATGGTGCCTGTTCTCACCTGGACACCCACACCTGGACTCTGCCTTCCTCTCGTGCACCTCTGGTGGGTCAGGTGCTCTCCTGTCACCTCCTCATTGCTGGCAGGTGCCCCATGGGCAGGGTCTGTGGTCCAGGACGGTGTTGGGGTTTCCACATATCTCAGGCAATTTGCTGTTGGTTAACTGGGTGATCATGGAACTGTGGAGTAGTTTAGGTTGGAAGGGACCTTAAAGATCTCATTCCACCCCTTGCCATGGGCAGGGGCACCTTTTACTGTCCCAGGTTGCTCCAAACCCTGTCCAACCTGGCCTTGAACACTTCCAGGGATGGGGCAGCCACAGCTTCCCTGGGCACTCTGATGATGCTGGAGGTTCCCATTGGTAAATGCAGTGCTTGGTGTGAGAGATGCAGGAATAAAACCTCTGTGAGGTGTTGGGAATGGGAGAGAGATGTTTGGCCAGGCCATATGGGGAGCTCTGCCCCCAGAAAGAATATTTTCACTTGGAAGGGACCTACAATGATCACCGAGTCCAACTAACGGGGCAGGACTTGTGCCCACCACCTCACTGCAGCGGGATTCATGCTGTGCTTAAAGCCAGCCATACCCAAAATCAATTCTGTTGGGAATCACAGAACCACAGAATGCCCTGAGCTGGAAAGAACCCACAGGGATCATTGAGTCCAACTCCTGGCCCTGCACAGAACAAGCCCAAAATCCCAGTGTGTGCCATGGGAGCAGGATGCTGGTGAGAAGCGAGCTCGGGGTGTGCCTCCCTCGCACAGCAGTAATTAATGTCTGCTTTAAACTCTCACCCGTCACGTCCTCCCCTTCCCCCTGTGGCAGCCTGGAGTTAATATTGGAAAAGCCAGTTAAACAGTTAATGTTTAGGCCATGGTTATTAGGCCCTTGCACATTTCCAGCAAAGGGAGCCGAGTTGCATTTTAATGGGAAACTTTCATGCTCAGTCAAGTCGCAAAAATTTATTTGCGCCGAAGTCATTTTCTTTTAACAAGTTTTCACCCTAATTCCCTTCCCCAAAACCTGAATTTAATGGTATTTATATGGGAAATGGATTTATTAAGTTTTAATGATGCTATAACGTTGCTCTTATTTAATAGAAGGGGCACCCTGCAGGCAAGGGGCCTGGTGGTGGTGGGCTGGCAGGGCTGGGTGCCAGAGGGGCACCCAGGGCTGGGGGAACCTGTTGCTTCGGGCTTGATTTGAAGTCACCGTGGCTGAGAGTGGCAGTGCCAGGTTTGCTTCCGCGCTCTGGGCTGTGCATGATCTGTTGTCAGGACTGAGCTTGGCATCCTGCTGCCGATTCCTCCTCGTCCTCCTGTGGCTCCTGGTGTGATGTGACGCTACCTGTGCCTGTCACACCTGTCCCCAAGAGGAGCGTGGCAAGGAGCCTTTGGCACTGTGGCTTTTGGCTTTGTCGGCTGCTCTGTCCCGTGTCAGTGGTGTGAGGGGGACCCCAAGGGCCACCCACTCCCTGCTGGCATCGCTGCCTGGGGATTGAGCATTTGTGAGCGTCCAGTGGTTTGTTTTAAGGAATTTTCTGCTGTCAACGAGCAGCTGCGAAGGTGAGCATATCCCCAGCGCTCCTGCCCCTCTGGAGCATCCCTGCTTGTGGGGGGAAACAGGATGGGACCCTCCCAAAGGCACTCATGGATGGCTAACCCATGGGATGGCTCCTCTGGAGCAGGTGGAGGAATGTGGCTGTCCGCTGGGCTGGGCAGCACCAGCGGCTCCCGCAGCTTTGGGGCGGGCTGGGAGAGTGACCCCGCGGGGGAGCAGCCCGGGAGGAAGGGGGGAGCCTGTGCCCGGCCCCCAGCCCCTATTAAAATGTTAGACACAGACCTCCGAGTCAAAAGGCAGGGCGACAGACGGCCCTTTCACAGGGCCTGCTGCTCCCCACAAAAGGGGGGTTTCCAGGGGAGGGGGGCAGGAATGCGGGCTGCGGCCGGAGGGCAGAGCCGCCACCATTGTCCCTGCTCCCTCGGCGAGGGCGTCATGTTGACACAGGGATTTCTGCCGGCAAAAGGTGTCGGAGGCAGAGGCTTCCCTCGCCTTCCCTCCCTCTCTCACCGTTTCCTTGGTTAAACTCGGCAGCGACAGAAATCCCGGGATACAGATCCCGGGGAGCTGATAGCCGTCGGATGTTTTACGTCCCCCAGCACACGGTTTCCAAGTGGGCAGGAGTTTTGTTGCTCTTGTAAAGGCAGACCAGCAGGTTCATGGCTGTGAGGCTGAGGGGAGCTGGATCCATCCCTGTCTGGCCATTGCCACCTTTGCCCACTCCCCACCCCACTGAAACATCCCCAGCAGGAATTGCTCTGGCTTTTGGTTGGCTTTGTGCCACAGGGGCACCCGTGTGCTCTGCAAAACCCCCCCTCTCCTCCTTGTTTATAAATATCAGGGCTAAATTTAGCTTGTTTAAACTTTTGGTGGCTGTTCAGATCCTAATCGTAGGTTTTATGTTCAGGATTAGACGAGTGGGATGGTGGGGTCACGAGTGGGAGTTTTCCATATTTGGCTCTGGGGCAGCGCGGTGTTTAGCCAAAACTTGGTTTGAGGGGGAAAGGGGAAAAAAGAAAGTCCATCATCACTTAGTGAGATGGTGACACTGGGGCTGTGTGTGTGCCAGAGCTCTGAGAGCACAGCAGAGTGAATTCTACCTGCATGGGCAGCACGTGCTGGGTCCAGAGTGCGGCAAAACCCGCATTTACCCCAAAAGGGGTGGGGAGGGAAAAGTGACATCAGGCACCAGCAATGCTGGCGGGCAGCCTGTGGAGGTAGAAATTCCTTATATCCCCCAAATTCTGACTTTTTCTTCTGCTGGCTTAAAGAATAAAACATTATTAAAGGAGAAAAGCTTAGAAAAGAGAAATCAGAGCAAGGAGCAGTTGCAGGGAGTGTTCTGAGACGCCACAGGGGCCGGGTGCCATTCCAGGGTCTGATGGGCACTATGGGTGCTTGTTGGGGCACCTGCCCCGGGAAAGTCACACGGGTGGGTGATGGGACCGTGTGCCAGCCTCAGCCCAGGCTGTGTTCCCTGGGGATCCTCTGCTGGAAGCACATCCTTCATGGTCACCCCGTAAATGGGCTCCTGCAAGAGAAGGAGCAGGGGCCGGGATGAGCGGAGTGAGCCGGGCTCCCACAAACAATGGGGCTGTGCAGCTTTACACCGGCAGAGGATATAAAAAAACATCGACTGGGGAAAACAAATATTTCATAGCAGCCATTGTTGAGGGTGGGAATGAGGCAAGTTTTGTCTTGGGCTCTTCCTTCGACATCTTTCATGTTTGTTGTGAATGAAGCTCCGTTGAGAGGCAGCTCCTTCCCAGGTAGCCAGTTACCACCCGTGAATAGCCTGGCCACTCTGCTTAGTAATGGGATTATATTGTTTTTCATTACAATGGGAACTTTGATTCCCAAACCATCCTGACTAATGTCTGCTTAAGAAACAAAGCCATTTTTTTCCGTCATAGGAGGAACGGGGCTCTAGCATGTTTTTTCCCCACTCCTGTCCACGGGTATATCCAGCTTTGGGAATTCCTTTAGTTTCTCTCCAGATGAAAGTCTGGATCTTAAAATCTCAATTAGATGACTTGGGCTAGGTCAAAAATGAAATGGAACAAGAAAAAAAAAAACACATCAAAGACTTGGGATTGAAGTTTGCTTTTTTAATTAAACAAGAATGGAGATCTGCTCTTGCTTTATTAACCTGATGTCACTTGGAGTAACCTGCTGCTTTGCCAACCACCTCCCTGTGTGAAACTCTGCTTTTTTCCCAGGCTGGTGTCCCAGGGTGTTTAATAAAGCAGGACCTGGATGAGACTTCTTAAAAAACCACCACTTAGGTCTTGTGCTGGGTTTTGGTACTGGGAGCTCCGTCGCGGCTGCTGGAGGTTTCTGTGCGGCTGTGCCGGCGCCGCGGCAGCTTTAGGGTGCATCACCCAGTCGGGGTGCCCCACATGGGTGAGGGCAGCTGGGCAGCTCTGCCTTCATGCCTTGGCTCCCCTGGGAGCTGTGGTGAAGCCTTTGGTTTCTTAACAGCCACATGTACCAGAAACCACGGAGCAAAGCTGCAGGTGAGCCCGGCCATGCCCGCTGCCAGAGGGGGCTCAAGCAGCCCCCCAGCCCTTGGCTGCCGGGGAACGGGGAGCATCCACAGCCCCATGTGCCCCAGGGAGGTCAGGGCAGCATCCAAAAGCATTCCTTGTCTCCCTGCACTCATTTCCTTCTGCAGGCTCCTGGTGATGCCAGGCGAGGAGGTGGGGGCAGAGAGCAGGGTGCAGAGCTCTGCTTCCCCAGCAGGATCGTTTTCCAGACCCCCGTGCCTTCCCCTGGCTCCAGAGTGTGCTCCTGTGTCGGCAGGATGTTTCCAAGGCAGGAAGCCATCCTGGAGACCGTAGCAGGCACCTGTTGCTCCATGCACCACGGGAGAGATTCTTGGGGAGGCGGTGGAATAAGAATGAATGGAGTGAGATGGAGTAAGAAGCAGGGCTCTTCTCTCAGGGACGTGGAGACATATCCCCAAGCGCTGGCCTTTTCTCTGGTCAGACTGGAGCCAGGGGAGATCAGGGCTCCCTGGGCTGGCAGCGAGCAAACGTGTCTTACGGGGAAGGGTGTGACTTCGGGAGAAAGCTGGGGTGTTGCTCCCGGGCTGTGCCAGGCAGGGAGGCACTGGCACAACTGGAAAGGTGACTCTCGTGCGTGGCTGCCTGATGGAAAGCAGGCTCCCTGCTGCCCGGGCTCTGCAGCTGCTGGGGTGAGGAGAAGGTGTGGGGCAGGGGGTTTTGGTTCCTGCTGTCAGCCCGGGGATGACGGTTACCCCCAGAGGTGTGGGGACAGCGGGGTAGGGCCATGTCACCGCTCTGCACCTGGGAGCAGCCCGCAGTGGCTGTGGGCTGCTGTGCAGCTCAGGGAGGCTCTCCTGCGGGTTGTTTCTCCTGCCCTCAGCTGTTGCCAGCAAACATGTGCAATCTGAGTGTCCTGCTCACGTTCGGCCACTTGCTTCACTCCATGGGGTCCCGACCACGCTGGCACAGCCATCCGCAGGTCACGCAGCACATTTGCTGCTGCACAGGGCTCTGAGGGTGTGATGGTCCCCTGGGGGGACCCTCTGCATCCCTCAGGGTCACAGCTGTGTTCCTGAACCTTCTCTGTGCTGGGATGGCTCTGCCTGAGACTGGGGCTCATCTGAGGTGGCTGTTCTGAGCCACAGGTACCATGGAGCAGAGAATGGCATCCCCCAGCCCCGCCTGCTGGAGTGGGGGCTGCTCCCCAGGGTGGGAGACCCTACACCCAGCACCAAGGAGTGTCCTGGTCCCATTAGTCTCAAGTGCCCCCAAAATGGTGCTCGAGTAAAGACCTGAGCCTGCCCTGCTCAGCTTTCCCACGCTGCTCATACCTTGGGGAAAACAACCACGGCCGTTTATGCTTCCAGCAGCTGAGGGTGAGGAAGAGGTTAGGTGATAGCAGAGCAGATAAGAGGCAGCCTGGATGTGGGGCCAGGGGCCGGGATGGGGCTCCCTGCCAGCCCCCCTGTCTCCTCCTGTAGTGTGGGGCTGCCTCCTGAACCTCCTCCTCCATGGGATGGGCATGAGGGACAGCCCGTGCATGTGCTCCAGTTTACACCTGGTTTCCATTTTGCTTGCTGGCTTTTTTGGTACATTTTAAGCCCAGCGTGGGTTTTACCTCCAGCCCTGCCACGGTCTCAGGGTCCCTTGGGAAGACTTGCTGGGGCCGGGCAGGAGAGCAGTGGGTGGTGTGAGCTGTGGGGTGATGCAGGCTGAGCCCCCACATCCAGGGCATCCCTGTGCACCCCTGAAACACCCCCTGCCCCCGGGCTGTGCTTGTGCAGGGCTGTGCATCCCGAATTTGAACAAAGCCCCCGTGCCGCCATGCGGGAGCCGTGCCGGGGCGGGCTGGGCTGCGGGAGCGCCTGGGTGTCATCTGTGCCGGCCGTGGCAGATGGCAGCTTAGTGCAGAAAGGAAAACATTAGTCTTGGGTCAGAGGTCGCAGAAACATCTGCCTCGGGATGCTTTCAGTGCCCGCATTGCTGCGGAGGGACAAAACCTGTTGCTGGTGGGTTGGCGGAGAAGCCTCGCGCGCCGCGAGCGGGGACGGAGCGAACAAAGGGCTGGCAGCGCCAGAGCCACACACGAGGAGCACCCAGAGCAGAAACCACAGGCTGGGGGGGGGCTGGGATGGGCACTCCAACTCTGCCAGCACTGCTGGTGGGGCCAGGAGGTGCTGGAAGCTGTGGCAGCCCGGCAAGCAGAGGTGTAGAGCAGTGCTGAGGCAGCAGCGTGGCAGCAGCGCTCGTTGGCTCGGATACTCCTGCAGCTCATTCATGCTTTTGATTATCTGATCTGCTGAGCTCTCCTGGAGCCTCGCTGGAGTAGCTGCAGCGTTGGGCCACTGGCTGTGACTCCTTAAGGATGTGCAGCAGACACAACAAATGCACGTGCCCGTGCTGAGCAGACCCTGATTTGGCCCAGGCTCGGTGCTGGGAGCAGAGTGGGAATTTGGGGCCGCTGTTGCTGTTCCCAGGCTGTCCCCAGGGATTGCTGTCTGACCTTGGACAAGGCCTTCTCCATCACCCTTCACATTGGCCATGAATCATGGAGATTTATGGGCCGGCAGCTCAGTGCATTATTAATCGTGTCCCCCCTCACCAGGGTTTGCACTCGGATGCTCATTCCGAGGGGGAAGACACATCCCAGCCTGGTGCTGTGGGAATCCAGCTCCCAGCCTCTGCCTGACCCCCCGAAACAAAAAAAGCCACCGGGATGGCCGGCAGCCCCAGACACCCGGGGGGTGTAAATCAGTGTGTTCACCCCTGCAAGGAGCACCCTCATCCACGAGGATGGGGACTGACTGCTGTCCCCTGTCCTGCCTGGTGCTTCGGTCACAGCCTGGTCCCGTGGTGGGATGGAACACACCCCAGAAGTGTAGAGGTGTGAGGCTGTCTGCTGGAATGGTGCTGGGAGAGGGAGCGCTGCGTGTTGGAGCAGGGCTTGGCCATCACCGGGATCGGGATTGGGATCAGGATGGCGATGCCGTCACCCTCCCTCGGTGGCTGAAATGGAGCATTTGATGCCTCCTCAGCAGGTTAATGAGTCAACGGAAACAGTGAGGGAGGCACACCGGTATTTTTAGCCATTCCTGCCTGGTTTGGGAACGGGGTGCTCGTCACGCCTGGAGCTGGGAGTGTGTCCACAGCGGCCTCTCCGGGGCTTTCACGGAGGCTCCTCAGGACCCCGGGCAGCTTGGCCACATTTCACCGCCTCAAAGCCGCTTTCTTAATGGCCCTCCTGAGCTGTTTTGATCCTGCAGCACCCGCCCTGTCCTCTGCCAACACGTATATCTGTAATTAAAGCCGAGCTTTAATGTCTCCTATGCTAATTTCCATGAGCTGCTTGGGGTTTGGTTTGGGTAGCCCTGGCTTGGGAAATGCCAAAGGAAAAACCACAGGGTGATCTTCACCTGGCTGAGCCTGCGGGGACGTCGCATCCTCCACGTCTGCTCACCTGGAATCCCTGACACCACCTCGTGTTTTTTACAGAAAATAAAGCTCAGCTCCCTGGGCTCAGCTTTAGGAGAGGTTTTTAGTCCCTGGAGAAATGGTGAGGTTGTAGCACGGCTGGGAGTTGAACTTAGCTCTGCTGAATCCAGCTTTTCCAGACCTGGAAAAGTGGAACGATAACTGCAACTAGGATTGCCCTGATTCTTCACCTGGTTTTTGATCTCTTGCTTTGCATGCGAGACTTGTCTCCAGGCTTTCCTCTGCAGCCAGGACTCTCTGAATGTGCTGAGGTCTCTGGGCTTTGAAATGCAGCTCCAGTCTCTGTCTGTAAGTGAGCTCCAGGACCCGTGAGGGGAGGGGACGGTGGAATTCATCCCGTGGCTCCATCCACAGCCAGGAACATGCTCTTCCCTGCTTGTCTCGGACCTGCTGTTGCAGAGAGGGCAGGAATAGCCTCGTTCTGTGCGGAAGCATCTGCAGAAGATGCAGGGGCGGTGTGGAGGCTGCCAGGCGTGAGGGAGGAGGATGTCCTGGGCACTGCCGTGGGAAACGAAACCAAGATGACTTAGAAACCATGGAAGGATTTGAGAGGCTCCCCATGCTGGGAGCTGGGGTGTGCAGCGGGCGGGTGAGGGTGGGAGTTGCTGGGCACGTACAGAGGCTCTGTGCTGCACAGCCACACGTGGCATGGTAGAAACTCCTCTGTGGGTTAGAGCAGTGACTGCTGGAGTGCAAGGGTGCCTGTGCTGTATTGCTTTTTTCCTGAAGATTTGCTGGGAATGCCCCTTTCTGGGAGGAGAAATGTGGAGCCTGAGCGTACCCTGGTCCCAATGGCCCACGTGTGCCCATCTCGGCCCTTCCAAGCTGAACCCTTCCCTGCCATCTGCTGCACTCTCCTCACTTCTGGAGCTGATTGTGGCCATAAATCAGCTCTTAGCACAAACAAATAGAAATCAATTTTAAAATAGTCTACCAGCTCCGTGAAACTTGAGGGATTTCCTGAAGCACAAGCCTGGAAAGCACCTGAGCAGCCCAGCCAGGCGTGAGGCAGCCCCCAACCTGGGCACTGCCAGTGACTCCATCCCGCCCTGTGCCTTCAGGCAGGGGCTTCCCTGTCCCTCAGGCTTCTTCTTCCAATCACTAATTAACCTCCTGGCTAATAACCATGCCCAGATTCAGGCTGGGATTTGCTTTGGTTTCCCATCCGCGTGCTCAAACCCCTACTTGCCTGCGCTGGAATTGGAAACGCTCTGAAAACTCATTGGGTGGGAGGGCGTTGGGCTGTGTGCCCCTCAC
This sequence comes from Lycocorax pyrrhopterus obiensis, assembly GCA_014706295.1. Lineage (NCBI taxonomy): Eukaryota > Metazoa > Chordata > Aves > Passeriformes > Paradisaeidae > Lycocorax > Lycocorax pyrrhopterus. The sequence goes on from JACSVZ010000019.1 coordinate 8,386,510, forward strand.
GGTGCAAGGACCCCAATTCCAGAGAGCCCTACTGGCCTCCTGCCCTGGCCTTGGGATGCCGAGCATCCCCTCCTGCTCCCCCAGCACCGCGTCGCTCTCCCGTGGCAGCTCCCACCGCGCTTCCCGCGCTGCCACCGCCGCTCTTTGTCCAGCATCAATTTTTTTTTTCTCTTTTCCTTTCCTTATTCCTCTTCTTTTTTTTTTTTTTTTCCGCCTTTCCCTCCCATTGGAGCCTCCCGTGACGCTGCCCTGTCCGCGGGAGCGCGGGGGGATTGTTTTAAGGAAAAAAAAAAGCGTGCGCGGTGCGCGGTGCGCGGAGGCGGCGGGGGCGCGCACGGAGGGAGGGGGGTTTTTTGCCAGATGACTGCGCAGCCGAGCGGCGTGCCTGTCCCCGCGCCTGTGCCCGCGCCCGGCCCCGCACAAAGAGCCCTTCTCAGGCGGCCCCGACCTCCGCATTCCCCCGCGCAGCCACCCAGAAGCGCCGTCGCCCCGCGGCCGCGGCGCCCGGGGCTCGGAGCCGCCGGCGAGCCGGGCACCGTCCGCGGGCGCCGGCAGCTGCTGCGCCTCATTAGGATGCACACCTGCTCCCCGCCGCCCTTTGTGTGCCGAGCAGATGCCCTGATTTATTATTATACACATTTTCTTTTTCATTTGGTCTGGATAATGCCGTCTCATTAACTCAAAATGTCTCCGAATCCTGACAAATTCTCACACAATCCCCAACAATGAAATCAGAATTGGGTTAAAAAAAAAAAAAAGAAGAAGAAGAAGAAAAAAAGTAGGGGAAGAGGAGGAGAGGGGGAGCGGGGCTGAAACGTGGTCTTGCTGCCGGCAAAGTGCCGTGGCTCCGGGCTGGGGCGGCCGAGGGTGGGGTTTGCTGGTTGTGCTTCACTGGAGGAACCCCACGGCCTTGTTTTGGGGGTTGCAGGTGACTGCTGTGCTCTGCACTATTCCCTGGGACCCCCCCTGCTCATCCCCTTGCCTTGGAGGCCGTGCAGGAGGCTCAGGAATGCAATGTCCCACCAGATCCGATGGCAACAGGTGTGAGCTCATGGTGCCCTGAGCCCGACCTGCCACGGCACTGTGGGGACCACAGTCCCCCCCAGTGCCCGGGTGCTGTTGCCTTCCCCACCCATCACCTCCAGCTGGGGTTTCCTTATCCCAAGCTCCTGGCCATGCAGGATCCCAGATTTATTTTATTTTATCCGCTCTTAAGGCCTCTGGTGGAAGCCCGTGAGCTGAGCGTGGTGCGCCCTGTGGTGGCATTGCCATCGTGGTGTGGGACAGCAGCGTGCCAGCACCGTCTCACTCCTCCCATGCCCTACTCACCGTGGGGGCTCAGCACAGCCCAGCCAGCACAGAACATCCCCTTTGGAAGAGCTGCAATGTGAGCAGAGAGGGTTGGGGACAAAACCTGTGGTGGCATGGCGTGTTGCAGACGGGATACAAGAGATGCCATGCGGGAGGGCTTGTGCCTCATCCCTGGGATTTTTTGGTGTCAGGTGCACAGCTTTGTTCCATCCTCACCTTCCCCCCTCTGCAGGGTCCTGCCAGCCACACATCCTGCCCAGGCCCACCAGGATGGCTGGTGGGATTTGCCCTCGGGGCATATTGCCAGCCCCAGTCCCGCTGCAGCCCAGGTGGCCAATGGTGACAGATGGTGAAGCCGGTGGTGGCATCGGGGGTTCTTTTCTCAGGGCCCCCATGCAGAGGGATGCAGCAGTCAGGGCCACTCACCCTCCTTGTGCAGGGTTTGGCTTTGGGGAAGCTCTCAGCTGACTGCAAGGAGCAGGAGCGTGTCCCACCTGTTGCCAACCAGTGCCGAGCCCCTGCTTAATTGTGTTTGAGTGATTTAGGATGGAGGGAGGATAAAAATAGCCGTGGCGAAGCAGAGACCCTGGCGTGAGCAGGGACAGGCAGGGAGCAGGGCTGTCCCCATGCTGCCTGGCCCCGTGGATTTGGTGTGGGTATGGGGATGCTCCTCTTGCCCCCACTGTATGTCCCTTGTGCCTCGATTTCCTCTTCAGCGGGGAGGGGAGGGAGAAGAATCTCCCCGCGATGAGACGCAGGATGTCAGCGCCACGGCTGCGGTTGTGCAAGTCGGCGCAGGCCCCTCCATGGGGGACGCCTTTGTTCCCAGCACCTCTTTCATCTTCCTCTTCCCAGCCCGGAGCAGCCAGGGCAGAGCCTCGCCACTGCCAAACCCGACGTGCCGGGCTGCGGCGCGGGGCTGGGCCGGTCCCCGGGGGCGCCCGGTGCCCCCCGGCCGCTCGGGGCCACCCCACTGACGGCGTGTCTCGCCCCTGCCAGGTGTAGCGGTGCCTACGTGGGCGAGCGGTGCCAGCTGCCCAACCCCTGCCTGAGCTCCCCCTGCAAGAACGCCGGCACCTGCACGGCGGTGGTGCGCGGCAGCACCGTGGATTACACCTGCGCCTGCCGCCTGGGCTTCACCGACGAGCTGTGCCTGACGCCCCGCGACAACGTCTGCCTCAGCAACCCCTGCCGCAACGGCGGCACCTGCGACCTGCTGACGCTCAGCGAGTACAAGTGCCGCTGCCCGCCCGGCTGGTCAGGTGAGGGGTGGCACCTGCGGGCACGGCCGGGGCGGGAGGGATGGCCTGCGACACGGGTTAGCCCCGTGGGTGGAGAGCTGCCTCTCATTTTGGGTTCAGAGAGGTGGGGAGGGTGGTCCGCAAACCCGAGTTGGGGTTTGGGTGGGTCCGAGCTGGGGGAACTGCGACCCTCCTGCGCAGGGGGGTTTGAGGTGGGGGAATTGGTTACCACCAGCCCCAGATCCGGGTCTGCACTGCGGTGTAGATCACTGCCAGCAAGGGCTGAGCTGCTGTTTGCATCCTCACCCTCCCTCCCTGCACTCCCCAGGCAAAACCTGCCAGCAGGCCGACCCCTGCGCCTCCAATCCCTGCGCCAACGGGGGCCAGTGCGTGCCCTTCGAAGCCCACTACATCTGCCGCTGCACCGCCGGCTTCCACGGCGCCAACTGCAAGCAGGACGTCAACGAGTGCAACATCTCCCCGCCCGTCTGCAAGAACAGTGGCAGCTGCACCAACGAGGTGGGCACCTACCAGTGCTCCTGCAAGCCGGCCTACACCGGGCAGAACTGCGAGCACCTCTACGTGCCCTGCAACCCCTCGCCCTGCCAGAACGGGGGCACCTGCCGCCAGATCGGAGACACCACCTACGACTGCACCTGCCTGCCAGGTAGAGAGGGAAAGGGATGGGGGGACCCTCTTGCAGCACCTCAGTCGGCCCTAAATGAGTAGTGCCCGAATTTCCTGTGAGTTGTGGCTGTGGGAGGGGCAAAACCCTCTGGGTGTGGGCTCATTGTGCCACGTGCTTTTGGGAAGACGTCGGGCAGCGATGCCCGAGGAGGAGAGTTCATCTGGGGGCTTTATATACTTTGTGCTTCACCAAAATAGCTCTTCCAAAACAACTGTTTGAGCAGAGGCCCCTGTGCGGATGCTCATATTCCAGAATAAGAGTGCCTTTTTCCGCTTTAGCTTAATCCACTTCCAGAATGGAATAATTAGCCCGGAATAGCTATTTTGGAAAGTTTCCGAGTGCTAATGGAGCTGGGGAAGGAAGACCCTCTCTGTGCTCGCTGCTGCTCCCTCCGGCAGGCTCTGGAGCAGCCCAGCAGGATTGCAGCCTCTGGTATGGGGGGGGCTGTCCTGGGATCTTGGCACCCTGGAAAGGAGCTTGGCACCCTGCAAGCCCTAGAGAAGAACAGCAGCTGTGACAGGGCCCCCTGACCCCACCAAGCCCTTTCACTTCTGCCCTCGGACAGCGGGTCTGCAGCACAGTCAGGGCAGGGGGAGGAAAGGACTGAGCAGCTCCACGCTTCCCCCGTCCCTGGGTCAGCTGGAGAAATGAAACCGTGGAGTTTCAGCCCGGAGCCACACTCAGTTGTGTTTGTTGGGACGAGTGCTGCTCCTCACCCGAGCCAGCCACACTGGCCAGCTGTGGCAGATGTGGAGGGGATGCACCCGCCCTGTCCCTGGGAAGGAAGCTGTGGGCAGCACTGCGCTGCCTGAGGGGTCTCTTGTGGGATTGGTTTGATCCTCTGGTCACCCATAGCCCAGCAGTGGCCAGAGCAGGATGAGGGTTGGGTGGCTTCTCTGCTCTGCACCCTGGGCAGGGCTGGGCATTGCCATGGGGAGCTCCAGCCTCCCTCCCTGTAGCTCCTGCCCCATCTCTGCTGCGGACGTGGCATCAGGGTGGGGAGGGGGTCTCCCAGATGGCACAGACCCCCACATCCTGCTGGCAGCCAGCCCAGCTTAGGGGAAGATAAGAGATCCCTGTGAGCAGCGTGGGGGATCTTGTCTTGATGTCTGACACAAGTTCAGAGGTTCCATCCCCTTCCCAAAGCTTTTGGCTGCAGTAACTCAGGAATCTCATTAACCATCCAGAACAGATCCCTGCAGCATCTCCTGCCTCACCTCCAGCCCTGCTCACCCGGGCTGGAGCAGAGCTCCTGTCCTTAGGGACAGTGAGGTGTGGGGCTGACCGGGCGAGCAGTGCCAGGAAGGAAGCCTTTCCTTGCAGGATGAGCTCCCGGGGGCGATGCTCCGTGGGAGCAGCTCCGAGTGGAGGTGGCAGGAGGAGCTGTGCTGGCCCTGCCCTGCCGTTCTGCTGACGAGGCACTTTCCCTGAGCAGCCCGAGCGTCGGGCACGGCGGGGTGAGGCATGGCCCTGGGGGAGATCCCTGCTCCCGGCAGGATCGGCGCTGTCACGCCCAGCTGCGGCTCCATGGGCCGCTTCCAGGAGATTTGCATCCTGCAGGAGCTGGTTCACCTCCCGTGGGGTGGCACAGCCCCTGCTCCGGGAGAACAGGGGGTCCCTCAGCACCTCCTCCGTCCCACACGGTGCAGGAGCTGCACCAGCAGCAGAGGCAGAGGGACGGGGGGCTGTTCCTCATGATAAGGGGGTGATTGATATGCTGGTATGTGGCACAGCAAACCTGGAACAATGTCCCCTTTTCATTCCCAGAGAGGCCTGGCCCTACGGGGTTTCTTCAAGTTAAACTAATCTTGGCTGTTTTATCGTGCCATCGCTGCAGAATGTAACCCTGAGTTTAAAGTAATTGCCGTGCTAATTACTCATTTGGATGATTCAAAATGAGTTAATCCGGGTATCTCGGACATTGCAAGTTATTGCTGCTCAGGCTCGGCCCAGCTGCTAAAAAATGAGGTGCAAATCAATGTTATCTGCTCTGGACTCCTACCAGAAACCATAAAAAGCTGTGGCTGCTCCCCATGTGATGCGGCTGCGGAGAGGAAAACATGGAGAGAGTGAGGGGAAAGCTCCCGGCTGGGCCAGGGTCTGGGCTCCCACAGAGGATGAGTCTGGGCACCTGGTCCTTACCTGTGGAGGTGACATTTTGAGCTGTCTGTGCAGGGAACAGCCTGCTCTGGACCTGCAGAATGTGCTGGAGAATTTGGGGGAGCTGCAGATGGACACTGGCACTGTGGGCTGGCATTGCCAACCCCGAGCAGCTGGGTCAGGAGCTTTGGGGGTTGTACAGAAAACGCAGCTTTTAACACAAATATCAGCCAGAGATGGCTTGGCAGATGTCCTGAGAAGGGCCTGGCTGCTTTCTTCCTGCTGGAGAGGCTGGGGCTGGCAGGGTTTCCACGCTATCAGCTGGAGGTGATAACAAACCCAAGCAGGAGGTGGGCTGGGATGAGCCCAGCGCCGTGTGGGATGGTGGCTCGCCCTGGCAGGGACTTGGATCCCCCTCAGGGGCAAGCGCTGCTGCTGAGGCTCTTTACAAGTGAAATTAAACACCGGTGATTCAGCACTGGGTGCCACAAGCCTTCGTGGGAGCAGCCCTGCTTCGTTCTGGCTTGTGTGGAGTCAGATCCTCCACTGCTCGGGGCAAGTGTCTCCAGAGCTGGAGGCTCTGGCACCAGGGACACCCTGCCCTGAGCAGGGGAAGCTGCTGCCTGCCAGGCTCCAGCAGAGGCGGAATAGGGATGAAGATGAAACCAGGCAGCTGCTTCAAAGCCAGCCTGGCACACACTGAGCACCTGATAAAGAACACCCTGCTGGTGGTGAGGGGTGGCGAGGGGCAAGGTGGTGACACAGCCAGTGGGTGAGTTGGCATCACGGCTGATGTCTCCTCTGCACAGGGTTCACGGGTCAGAACTGTGAGGAGAACATCAATGACTGTCCGGGCAACAACTGCAAGAATGGGGGCACCTGCGTGGATGGAGTCAACACCTACAACTGCCAGTGCCCACCGGAGTGGACAGGTAATGCCGGCAGTGAGGGTGGCACAGGGCTGGGCTGGGAGCACAGGTCCTGCCCGGGGGGATGTTGGGCACAGTGTGGGCAGAGCTGTCCTGCTTCACAGCGGGAGCGGGTCAGTGCCAGCTTCATGCAGGTGCCCTGTCCCCCGGCAGGTCAGTACTGCACTGAGGACGTGGACGAGTGCCAGCTGATGCCCAACGCCTGCCAGAACGGTGGCACCTGCCACAACAACCACGGCGGCTACAACTGTGTCTGTGTCAACGGCTGGACGGGCGAGGACTGCAGCGAGAACATCGATGACTGCGCCATGGCCGCCTGCTTCCACGGGGCCACCTGCCACGACCGGGTGGCCTCCTTCTACTGCGAGTGCCCCCACGGCCGCACAGGTGAGGGCCTGTCCCGCCTCGTCCCCTGCCCTGCATGTCCCCTGGCTCCTTGCTGCGGTCTTGGTCCGCAATGACTCGTGTGCCCATCATCCTTGACATGCACCTTTTGCTGCCCAGGTTTGCTGTGCCACCTGGATGATGCCTGCATCAGCAACCCCTGCAACGAGGGCTCCAACTGCGACACCAACCCCGTCAATGGCAAAGCCATCTGCACATGTCCTTCGGGGTACATGGGGCCAGCCTGCAACCAGGACGTGGACGAGTGCTCGCTGGGTGAGCTCACACAGGGTGACAGCAGCATGGTAAGCGGAGGCTCTGGCACAGCCAGGAGCGAGTCCTGAGAGCTGTTCTTGTGTGTTACAGGAGCCAACCCCTGTGAGCACGCAGGGAAGTGCATCAACACCCAAGGGTCCTTCCAGTGCCAGTGTCTGCAGGGCTACTCGGGCCCTCGCTGCGAGATCGATGTCAATGAGTGCCTCTCCAACCCCTGCCAGAACGATGCCACCTGCCTGGACCAGATTGGGGAGTTCCAGTGCATCTGCATGCCCGGTGCGTGGGCAGCCCTGTGGACCCAGCCTTAGTGCTGGGGTGGGTGACGGGAGGGCTTTGCGTGCCCCTGAGCTTCAGCTCAGTGCGGGGTTGGGTGAACAGCTCCTGTGTGCCTGGGGACAGCACCGAAAAGAAACCTCGGTAAAGGCTGTGTAGTGGGGGACAAGAAGGGAGAGTTGGGCACCATCGGCGCTGCCCTGGATTCCTCCTCTTGCCAATCTTGCTGGCTTGGATCGAGCCAAAGCCTGTTGATCCAAGATGGGCAACCATGGAGCATCTTGTGCGTCAGGTCCCGCCATGTGTAGAACAGCTCCTGAGCTGCCTTTTAAAGATGGGGGACCAGCTGTGCCCAGATGTAACGCACCTGTCATGTGGCTGTGCCAGCCCTGTGCCACGGTGCTGACAGTGCTGGGTCTCTCGGCAGGGTATGAGGGGGTTTACTGCGAGATCAACACGGACGAGTGCGCCAGCAGCCCCTGCCTGCACAACGGCAACTGCCTCGACAAGATCAACGAGTTCCACTGCGAGTGCCCCACTGGTACGTGGCATCCATCCCACCTCCAGCATCCATCCACTGCCACTGTGGTGGAAACAAAGCCAGGACGCGTCCTGGCTCGAGCCAAGAATGGGATCCTTAAATTTCATAGCCCTCCGAAATGGACAGAGTGTAGCAAGCACCTCTTGGTGCTTCAGAGGGGGCTTCTCCAATTGTGATGAGGGGCTGAGCCCCGTGCAGGCGATGCTGCTCCAGCTCCGGCCCATGGGAGAGGGGAAGGAGGATTAAACCCCACGGCTTTGCACTTGAAAAGGCCCCTCTTTGGGAAGGAGGGCTGGGGGCTGGGGGGGCCGCACCAGCGGCTTTGAATGCGGTGTCAAAGTCACGGGGTGGAGCAGAGAATGGGGAGACGGTTAATCTGTGAAAGGAGGTTTTGAAGTTCAGAGACTTTGCTCCTCTAGAGATGTAAATAAGATGCTCTCAATGGTGGGTCGCAGCCCCGCATTCAGGGCCCCCAGCAGCCGTCCCCATGGAAACCCGGCGCCCCAGCCGGGATGCGGGGGGCCAGCGGGAGCGGGACGGGGGGGCCCGGCGGGAGCTGCCCGGCGGCAGGGAGGGGAGCCTGGCGGGTCCGGCCGTGCGCAGGGACGTGACTTCTCCCTCCATTGCAGGCTTCAACGGGCACCTGTGCCAGTTTGACATCGACGAGTGTGCCAGCACCCCCTGCAAGAATGGTGCCAAGTGCGTGGATGGCCCCAACACCTACAGCTGCGAGTGCACTGAAGGTGAGGGGATCCTGCGTCCTGGGGGGCTGTGGGGGTCCTGCCCCATGATGTGCCATAAAACCACATTGACAGATCATTTAGTGCCCACCTCTGCAAGCACCTGCTGTGGCAGGTGTCCCCAAACCGTCCATCAGTGGGGTAGGTCCCTGCTGATGTGATTCCCGTGGAGCAGAATATCCCTTTCCCAGGTGTTGGCAGAGCAAGCCAAGCTCTGCAGCCTGCTGGCCCTGTAGCCAGGTGTGTGGAGCCTGGCACTCCTTAGGTGTGGCCCCGCAGCAGCCGTCCCACCGTGCTCCCGCCCGCCGGGGCGGCAGCGAGGGGGAAGGCAGGAAGGAAGGAATAAAGCTGCCTCTATGGGGATGCAAGGTGCAGGGCCGTGGGGGCTCGCCGACCGAAACCCAAGGAGCAGTTGCACAAAATGATGACTTGAGCCCTGGTGGCAAACAGTGGCTCTTTTGTGGAGCAGCTCCCGCCAGAAATCTTCCAGCTGAATGGCCTCTAATTAGTGTCTTGCTAATGCCAAGCCCCGATGAAAAGCTGCTATGTGGGCTTGGCGGGGTCTAGTCAAAGCTGTACTTTGTCCTCGGCTCTCCACCCCCAAACTCGGCGGGGAGGGAGCCGGCCAGGAGAATAGGAGCTGCCGGGGGGTTATTATTCGGGGGTGCTTGCGGCCGGCCCCCCCGTGCGCTCCGGGACGAGCCGCGGGCGAGCGCGGGGCCCCGCTCCGGAGCCGAGGCGGCTTTAATGCAGGTCATTGTGCACCCCGGGACAAAGCCCCCGGGCTGGGGTCTGACCAGCCCCTCTGCCAGCACATCGGGGTGCTCCCTGCCTGCACCCCGCTCCTGGGGGTCCCAAGGCTCATGGTGGGGCAGGTAAAGCCACCCCGGTGCAGTGCCTCACACCTGGGCAGGGTGGGAAGGAGTGTCCCCCATCCCCACCCCGTGTCCCCCGTCCTCACCCTGTGTCCCTCCTGCTGGTGGCAGGTTTCACGGGCGCCCACTGCGAGATCGACATCGATGAGTGTGACCCTGACCCGTGCCACTACGGCACCTGCAAGGACAGCATCGCCTCCTTCACCTGCCTCTGCCAGCCCGGCTACACGGGCCACCGCTGCGACATCAACATCAACGAGTGCCAGAGCCAGCCCTGCAAAAACGGGGGGACCTGCCAGGACAGGAACAACGCCTACAACTGCATCTGCCTCAAAGGGACCGCGGGTGAGCAGGAGGGAACCCTCGGGGCTCCGTGCGGCTCGGCAGTGCCGGTGCAGTATCCTGCTCCCATCCTCATCCCGGGGCAGGTTGGCCCTGGGCCACCACCAGCAGCCACCCTGGTGCTGGGGCTGGCCTGGGGCATCCTGGGTGAGGGCAAGTTCTCCCGGTTTGGTGCCCAGCTCTGGCAGGAGCCGCGCCCCAGCCGGGAGCTGCCCATGGCAGAGGCGCTTTGTTGTGGGGCGGCGGTGGCAGTCAGTGCCAGCAGGCTTCATTTTACTGCTCTGATGGAGCTGGGGACGCCCTAAGGACACCCCTCTCCTCTTGGGGACCCCCTAACAGCACCCCTCTCCTCCCCAGGCCCCAACTGCGAGATCAACCTGGATGACTGTGCCAGCAACCCCTGCGACTACGGCAAGTGCATCGACAAGATCAATGGCTACGAGTGCACCTGCGAGCCGGGGTACACAGGTGAGAGCAGGGCCTCACGCCCCGGGGACCTGCAGCTGCTGGTGCCTCACAAAACCAGGACGAGGGTGCAATAAGGAGGGGGGATGCTGCCATTCTGCTTGTAGGAGGTTTTACACCCTCCAGCGCTCCTGCTTGTTCAGGAGGGTGACCCTGGCTCGGTCCGAAATCAAAGGGGTGTCTGGTGCTGCGAATTCGACTCCCTCTGCGCCCACTCCCATGGGTATCAGGTTGCTGCCTTGTCCGACTGGTTTGTTTGATGGCTGCTGGAAATGGTGGAGGGCTTTGATGGGAGGAGCCCCCACTGCTCGCACGGCCCCTTGTCCTCGGGCCCGCCGGGAGCCGAAATAAAGCCTGGCTTTGTCGGCCGTGGCAGGTAGGGTTACAGGCTGAAACCTCCTCCCTTCGGTATTCCCTCCTGGACCAAAGCAGCCCAGGGCACGGCCTCTTCCCAGTCACGTTGAATGAAGGCAGGCAGGCGATGCAGGGTGTGAAGTCACCCTGCCTGCAGGGCAGCCCGCTCTTCTGCGGCCGGCACACGTGTGCCCCGAGATCCGAGCCTCCAGCAGACATTCCCTGGGTGGCTGGAGGGGGAATTGCCCGGTGGGTGCTCTCCCCAAGCCACACCGTCCATCCTTATGGGGCAACTGTTCTTGCTCCCCCTTTCCCAGGGCGCATGTGCAACATCAACATCGACGAGTGTGCCAGCAACCCCTGCCACAACGGGGGCACGTGCAAGGACGGCATCAACGGCTTCACCTGCCTCTGCCCCGAGGGCTTCCACGACCCCAAGTGCCTGTCCGAAGTGAACGAGTGCAACAGCAACCCCTGCATCCATGGGAAATGCCATGATGGGTTGAATGGGTAGGCTGGAGGGTGCAGGGGCTGCTGGGGGGTTGCAGGGAACAAAGGGTCCCCAACAAAGTCTGGGTTAGAGGAGGGTGAGCATCACCCTTGAGTTGGTGCTTGTCCATGCTCTGGACCGGTGGCAGGGGATATTTCCCTGATGGGGCAGGATTTTCTGGATAAATGATGGCTGGCATAGCCTAGAGGGCCAGGTCAGACCAGATCTTTATGCCCCAATTTTTCCCCAAAGCTACAGGTGTGACTGCGACCCTGGCTGGAGTGGGACAAACTGTGACATTAACAACAACGAGTGTGAATCCAATCCCTGCATGAATGGTGGCACCTGCAAGGACATGACCAGTGGCTACATCTGCACCTGCAGGGAGGGCTTCAGCGGTAAGTGGGGGGTTAGATTGGGTATTCTGGGGAATTTCTTCCTGGAAATGGTGGTCAGGCACTGGAACAAGCTGCCCAGGGAAGTGGTGGAGTCACCATGACTGGAAGTGTTCGAAAGGGGTGTGGATGTGGCACTTGGGGACGTGGTTTAGTGATGAACATGGTGATGCTGGGTTAATGGTTGGACTTGATGATCTTAGAGGGCTTTTCCAGCATCAACAAGTCTGTGATTCCATGATTCTGCAGGTCCAGGCAGGGATGCCGCCATGTTCCCCCCCTGGGTGGCAGCTATGAGTGGGTGTTCCCAAGATTCTGGGTGGGCTGGGGGCTTCATTTTGGGGACAGCAGAGCCCCAGGTGTGGCTGGAAGCTGTGGCAGTGCAGCCAGCCTGGAGACCTTCAGCAGAGTTCAGGGCTGGAGCTGAGCACAGGAGCCTTTCCCGGGGCGATGGGTGTGCTGTTGTCATTGCCACCATGTCCCCAGTGTACCCTCAGCCCCCTGCCACCAGCACACCTCCATCACAGCCTCTTTTATCTATTTTTTCTTGACACAGGCCCCAACTGCCAGACCAATATCAACGAATGTGCTTCCAACCCCTGCCTGAACCAGGGCACGTGCATCGATGATGTCGCTGGCTACACCTGCAACTGCCTCCTGCCCTACACAGGTGAGGGGAGCACCCTGTGCCCCACCACGGCTCTGGGGAGCTTCTTCTTCACGTGTGACACCAAACTGGTCCCAAGCACACGCAGCGAGCTGGCACTAAGCGTGAAGGCTTCCCTCACACTGCCCTGCCAAGGGGCTGCCCGCAGCCATGGCTCCACCTCTCCACGGCGCAGCTGGAGGAAATTTGCAGGAGCTTTGGGAAGCTGCCAGCCGCAGCTTCCTCCCTTCCTCCTCTTCTTCCTCCTCCTGGAGGGCACCAGGGCGGTGGCTCGGGGGCAGCAGCACCCAGGGGCCGCCCCGCTCACACCCCACCGTTCCCCAGCCACGATGCCCATGCTGGACAAGGCGATCCGAGGCCGAGGGGCCGGGGGATTCTGCTGAGCCAATTCCTGTTTGCCGGCCCCGCGCTTCCGCTCGCGCAGCCGAGCACAATTGCAGGAAGCCATGAGCCGTTTCCTGCCCTCGCCGGTGGCCATAGAAACCCCTGGGGGGGACTGGGACTGGGCAGGCAGGGAGGGGAAGGCTCTGGAAAATAGCAAAGGCCAGTTCAGGAGATATTGGCTGACAGGGAAGATAAGGGTTTGGAGGGAACGTGTCCCTTGGCTGGACGTAAACAGGAAAAGCAGTGGAGAGGGAAGGGGGGAGGGAGTGCAAGGGGGAAAAGACACCCCAAGCAGCACTTCCCTGCCAAAGGAAGTGTGCAATGCTTCAATGCAGCCCAGATAGCCAGGGCTTAAAAGTTTGTGGGGGTCCGGGGTCATGGGTGACCAGGAATGGAGGAGACAGCCCCAGCTGGGCTGCCCTGGGGTGGTGGGGAAGTCCAGAGCCTTTCCCAGACTGGCAGCAGCCCAGGGCAGGGGATAACAGGGTCTTGGGCCACCTGTCATTTTGGAGGGTGTCAGCTGGTGCTTGTGCCTGTGCAGGAGCCACCTGTGAGGACGTGCTGGCCCCCTGTGCTGGCAGCCCCTGCAAGAACGGCGGCGAGTGCCAGGAGTCGGAGGACTACAAGAGCTTCTCCTGCAGTTGCCCCCCTGGCTGGCAAGGTATGGGCATGGCCCTTTTGAACCCCCCGCCCTCCTCAGGGAGGGAGAGGCAGGAGAGGGAGCCAGGCCTGTGAGAGGGTCCTGACCTGCCCCATGGCTCAGCTGGGTGGACAGGATGTGACTATTGCCTGCATCCCTTGGTTCCTGCCCTGGTGCGAGCGGTGCCCAAGATGTCATTGTCACCCCCGGGGCTTTCACCAGCACCCCCAGCCCACACAATCCCTGTCCTGCTCTGTCCCCAGGTCAGACCTGTGAGATCGACATCAATGAGTGTGTGAAGAGCCCCTGCCGGAACGGGGCCACGTGCCAGAACACCAACGGGAGCTACCGCTGCGCCTGCCGGACCGGCTTCTCCGGCCGCAACTGCGACACCGACATCGACGACTGCAAGCCCAGTAAGAGCAGGGGCTGCCCCCAGGCTGCACCCAGCCCAGCCCTGAGCCTCATGGGCCTTCCTGGGGCTGGGATTCTCCTCCCCATGCATGGCCCAGCCCCAGGTGCCTCTGTGGCCTGGGCAGTGCTGTCAGCCCTGCTTGGCTTTTGGGCCACCTCATGCATGTCCCCATTGAGCTGTGTCAGTCCAAGGCCAGATGGGAGCAGGAAGAATAATGTGTGCCATGGGTTCTCCTTGTGCTCAGTCTCCTGGTGGGGTTGGTCTGGCTTCTGCCCAGTCCATGGGCTCAGTCCCATTCCTCCGCGTGGCCGGGGAATGTGTATGGGGACAGTGCTGTGGGGCAACTCCCGGCCTGGGCTGCGTCTTCACATGAATGTCCCTCCTCTCCAGATCCGTGCCACAATGGTGGCTCCTGCTCCGATGGCATTGGCACGTTCTTCTGCGAGTGCCTGGCTGGTTTCCGTGGGCCCAAGTGCGAGGAGGACATCAATGAGTGCGCCAGCAACCCCTGCAAGAACGGGGCCAACTGCACCGACTGCGTCAACAGCTACACCTGCACCTGCCCCTCCGGCTTCAGCGGCATCCACTGCGAGAACAACACCCCTGACTGCACGGAGAGGTACAGTGCTGCCAGCTGGGACAAGGGGCTGAGGTCCCCGTGCTGCCCCACAGCCCTGGGTTGTTGTGTGGGGCCTTTGGCGTGGAGCACGACCAGCGGTGACTCACTGGGGTGCGATGTCTGTGTCCCCAGCTCCTGCTTCAACGGCGGCACCTGCGTGGATGGCATCAACACCTTCACCTGCGTGTGCCTGCCCGGCTTCACGGGCAGCTACTGTGAGCACAACATCAACGAGTGTGACTCCAAGCCGTGCCTGAACGGGGGCACGTGTCAGGACAGCTACGGGACATACAAGTGCACCTGTCCCCAGGGATACACCGGCCTCAACTGCCAGGTACGGGAAGCTCTGGCGGATGCTGCTGTGGGTGGATCTGGGGGTCACTGCAGTCTCCACTCCTGCAGAAGCCCTGCTGGGTCCTCACCCTCATCTCTTGCTCTGCTCCCTCAGAACCTGGTGCGTTGGTGCGACTCCTCTCCCTGCAAAAACGGAGGCAAGTGCTGGCAGACCAGCAACCTGTACCACTGCGAGTGCAACAGCGGCTGGACAGGGCTCTACTGCGATGTCCCCAGCGTGTCCTGCGAGGTGGCTGCTAAGCAGCAAGGTAAGGCCCTGCCAGGTGTCCCCTGTGCTGGGCACTGAGCAGGGATGTGGCCAGTTCTCTTGGTGGGGATCTTTGGCACAGAGCGATCTCAAGGATTGCTCTAGCAATGCACCCCCAAGGCTGTCATTGCCTGTGGGATGCGTGGTGGCCAGGACATGGCCCTGTGGTGTGTGGGTGTCACCAAGGTCCCTGCATCTCACTCTGCTCTCCCTGACAGGTATCGATGTAGCACATCTCTGCAGGAACTCGGGGCTCTGTGTAGACACTGGCAACACCCATTTCTGCCGCTGCCAAGCCGGCTACACCGGCAGCTACTGCGAGGAGCAGGTGGATGAGTGCTCCCCCAACCCCTGCCAGAACGGAGCCACCTGCACAGACTACCTGGGAGGCTACTCCTGCGAGGTGGGTGCCTGGGGGGCAGGAAAAAAGCCCCAGTTACTGCCTTTCTGCTGCCCAAGATGCTGCCCTTGGGTGTGATGCCCCTTCACCAAGTTGGAGACTGGGGTGCTGGCTGTGCTCCTGCAGCCGTGTGGGAATGGAGGGAACCTCTCTGACAGTTCCCCTCTTTCCTCCTTGCAGTGTGTGGCTGGTTATCATGGAGTTAACTGCTCAGAGGAGATCAATGAGTGCTTGTCCCACCCATGCCAGAATGGAGGAACCTGCATCGATCTCATCAATACCTACAAATGCTCCTGCCCCAGAGGAACTCAAGGTAAATTAATTCCCCAGGCTGGGGCATTAGTGGGCTGAGTGCAGATATCCTTGGATTCTGCTCATTAGCTGCTCGGGCTGGCAACAGCAAGCGCAGCGGGCGAGGTTTGTGTTTGCTCACGGGCTTAGCCATCAAGGCCACGCGGCCTTGGCCACGTGGTGCCGTGTCCCTCCTGCTGGAGAGGTGGCTCAGGCTGCCACTGACGTGGTCAGGCTCAGCCCCTCGGCAGGGAAGGCTCACACAAGGGAGCAGCGGGCCTCCCGATACTGTTTGATGAGCTGTGTGGGTTGTTCCCCCATCTCTCTAGGGGTGCACTGTGAGATCAATGTGGATGACTGCAGCCCTTTCTTTGATCCTGTCACCCTGGGGCCCAAGTGCTTTAACAATGGCAAGTGCAAGGATCGGGTAGGTGGCTACAGCTGCATCTGCCCCCCTGGCTTTGTAGGGGAGCGCTGCGAGGGAGATGTCAACGAGTGCCTGTCCAACCCCTGCGACGCCCGCGGCACCCAGAACTGCGTGCAGCGGGTCAACGACTACAAATGCGAGTGCCGACCTGGCTATGCAGGTGAGCACTGCATCCCCTCTGCCCCCAGCCTGCAGCCCCCCAGCCCCTCCAGGCATCCATGCACGCCTTCCTCTGCTCCTCACACGCTCCTCTCCCTCGCAGGCCGTCGCTGTGACACCGTGGTGGACGGCTGCAAAGGCAAACCCTGCAGGAACGGGGGGACCTGTGCTGTTGCCAGCAACACCGGCCGTGGCTTCATCTGCAAGTGCCCCCCGGTAGGTGCCTGCTCCTCTCCAGCTCTGGGCAAGGAATGTTGCATGGACACAAGGGGTGGTCAAGAGGCCAGATTAGCCCCCAAGGCTTCCCAAGCTGATAGGCAGGGATAGGCATGGATGAGAGGATGCTTTGCTGTGGGTGCATCCATAGATGTGCACCCTCCACGCTTGCAAGGATGCTGGAATAGAGTTAAGGAGAAGATGGCACAGGCCTGAAGGTAGAACAGGCTGAATGTTACTTGCACCACACCAAGTGGAGCAGGCAGCTATGGAGAAGAGCTCCCTTCACTTTGAGGGGATGCTCTGACGGGCTTTACATTCAGGATTATTCTTGCCGATCGCCAGTTTTAGAGGGTGAGTTGTAGTTTCCCAGAACGCACGTGTGTTAATGCTGCTTGTAGGACAGCATCAGCGGTTCTGACTCCCTCCTTGCTGTGCCCTCCCCAGGGATTCGTGGGTGCAACCTGCGAGAACGACTCCCGCACCTGTGGGAACCTGCACTGCCTGAATGGTGGCACCTGCATCTCCATCCACAAGAGCTCCAAGTGCATGTGCACGCCGGCCTTCACGGGCCCCGAGTGCCAGTACCCGGCCAGCAGCCCCTGCACCTCCAACCCCTGCTACAACGGGGGCACCTGCGAGTTCTTCAGCGACGCCTCGCCCTACTACCGCTGCAACTGCCCCGCCAACTTCAACGGCCTCAACTGCCACATCCTCGACTTCGACTTCCAGGGTGGCATCGGGCAGGACATCATCCCCCCCAAAATCGAGGAGAAGTGCGAGATCGCGGTGTGCGCGGGGTACGCCGGCAACAAGATCTGCGACGGGAAATGCAACAACCACGCCTGCGGCTGGGACGGGGGCGACTGCTCCCTCAACTTCAACGATCCCTGGAAGAACTGCTCCCAGTCTCTGCAGTGCTGGAAGTATTTCAACGATGGCAAGTGTGACTCTCAGTGCAATAATGCTGGCTGCCTCTACGATGGGTTTGACTGCCAGAAATACGAGGGGCAGTGCAAGTAAGTGGCTTCTTTAAAACCTCCTTGTTTTAAAGCCCGTGACCTCTGTGGTGACCCTCTGGTCCTTCTGATTGCATCTGGTAAAACTCCTCGACTCAGGCCTGCTGTTCACTCCCAACATTCTGTTCTGCTGCCTGTGGGGCTGCAACTCAAGCAACCACATCTCCCTGTGGTCCTTCTGAGTTTATATCCACTTGGAAGCACTCTGGGTTTGACTCATTGCAGATGGCTTCCCTGTCCTTGCTTGTATCACTCCATAGAAGTGAATTCTCCAACTCACAGCAGTAACACAGTCAGTTTCAAGGCAGGGAGACCCCAGATGGAAGAGCAGCCAGGAAACACGATGATGTTAACATCCAAGCATTTCCCAAACATTGTCTTTGGCAACAGCAGGAACTTAGTCCCAGATTCCTGGACCAACTCTGGTCTTAGTAACTATTCGGCATCCCCATGCCTTCTCTGAGTCACAGTAATTTGTCCCTTTTTCTTCTGTAATTTAACAGCTGCTCTCTCTCACCTGCAGAGGTGAATGCTTCACAGTGCTGCAGGAAACAGCTGCTTTCTACGTAAACTGGTTTAGTGTCTGTCAGGGTGAAGAATATTTATACAAAAGAGGGATCCCTGCGGACCACCGCTGTTTTTGTCAGCAGATAGGTGCTACTTGCAGTACTTGGACTAATTCTTTCTTCTGCCTTTCTTCTTCCTCCCCCCAGCCCTCTGTACGACCAGTACTGCAAAGATCACTTCTCGGATGGTCACTGCGACCAGGGCTGCAACAATTTTGAGTGCGAGTGGGACGGTCTGGACTGTGCAAACAACATGCCAGAGAAGCTGGCGGATGGCACGCTGGTGGTGGTGGTCCTCATCACCCCCGAGAACCTGAAGAACAACTCCTTCAACTTCCTGCGGGAGCTGAGCCGTGTGCTGCACACCAACGTGGTCTTCAAGAAGAACCCCAAGGGGGAATATATGATCTTCCCATACTATGGCAATGAGGAGGAGCTGAAAAAACATTACATCAAGAGGTCCACGGAGGACTGGTCAGATATGTCCAGTGCTGTCATCAACAAAGTGAAGAGCAGCCTCTACTCCAGGGCTGGCAGGAGGCAGAAGAGGGAGCTCGATCAGATGGACATCAGAGGGTAAGAGGGTTCCATTTTCCCTGAGCAGCACTCAGAGTTTGCTTTCTGTGTTGATAATAGTAGCACGCTAGGAAGGGAAGGATGTAGGCCAGATAATTGTATTTAGACATTGCTTTCTGTGTGAACAGAAACCGGATTTTGCTCTCATGTGGGAAAATGGAGTGATCATTCAGGAATCCCTGGTACAATGCTGCGCCGACTCTCACGATTGAAGGAGTCCTGTGCATTGTTGGGAGCCGGGGCTGGGCTGGGTGGGACCTGGAAGCAGAGGTTGGCCTGACCGACTGTCTGACTTCAGGAAGTCATTAAGTTAAGCCTCATTTTCTCCCTGGGAAATGCTTTCTAGAGCTTTGTTGTAAAACTCAATTACTGCAATCTGTGTTTGGAGATCTTTGGTGTAAACATACACATCCAACCTGCTCACTCTCCACGGACTCAATCAAAAACCACTGAAAGCAAAGGAGTTAGAGCAGTGAAAATGATGTGAGAAGATCTGGAGGCTCCCAAACAGCATGATTTAAGATACTGTAGTGTCTGGGTAATTTTAAAACATTGTGAAACAGAGACTCCCATCCATTCCTGTAGATAAAGAGCTGGATTTTACAGCATTCACTGAGGCAAATCCAGCAGACCATGAGTGTGAGCTGCAGGCTTTGGGCCACAGGGAAGCAAGGAGATGGGACCCCACCTTCTAATTCCCACTGATGGGGGTTAAAGAGGGCAGGGAGACGGGGCTCACCCGTGTCCTTGGTGTGGTCATCGCTCCCTGTTCCTTATTGACTCTTCTCTCTCACAGATCCATCGTCTACTTGGAAATTGATAACCGCCAGTGCATCCAGTCATCTTCCCAGTGCTTCCAGAGTGCCACCGATGTGGCAGCATTCCTGGGAGCCTTGGCCTCCCTCGGCAACCTGAACATACCCTACAAAATAGAAGCTGTTAAAAGTAAGTACAGCTGGTCAGCCAGGCAGGAGAGACAGCCAAAACTTTGCAGCCTTCCCCGAGTTTAGTTATCTGTCAATTGGCTGCATTTGAGCACAGTCTGGTTTTAATAACCTCACTTTTGCGTTTTTTTCCCTTAAGTCTTTGCTTTAAAAAAATTGGAAACCCACTTTATTATTTTTGCTTATTCCAGGTTTTATTTCAAAATCATTATCACTCTAAAAGTTATTAAAAAAAGAAAAGAAAAAGAAAACCCAAGCAGCTCCAATCAATCAGTGACATGCAAGGAGTTGAAGTTTGTATCTTGAAAATCCCCCCTAAATCCTTTTGTCTTAACAGCTCAATGCAAGCGCAATGATTTGAAGTTTGCTAATCCTTTTCCTTAAAGGAGAAAAAAGTGAAGCTGTCTCCTGGTGCAGGCTGCCTTGTGCAGCCGAGAATTTGCCGATAGTTTGCAATTCTGATTAATAGCGTATAAAATGACCTTATTTTGGGGAGGGGGGGGGGCAGGGGGTGGGGGGCTGATTTAGATCAGACTTGGGTACCTCTATTAACTAATTTTCCTTCATTTCCACTCCGTCCCTGGTTTGCTATGCAGCTTAATGTCTCAGCATCTCTTTGTGCCCCACTGTTTTGCAGGTGAAACAGCCGAGCCCACGAAGAACTCCCAGCTGTATCCTATGTACGTGGTGGTGGCTGCGCTGGTCTTGCTCGCCTTCATCGGACTGGGGGTGCTGGTGTCTCGCAAGCGGCGCAGGGAGCATGGGCAGCTTTGGTTCCCAGAAGGCTTCAAAGTGACGGAGTCGAGCAAGAAGAAGCGACGGGAACCCCTCGGGGAGGATTCTGTTGGACTCAAGTGAGTAATTCGCTCGCTAACCCCATAAACACGGCGCAGCAGGGCTGCTCAGGGCTCTCCTGAGAGAGCCCGTCCGAGTTTTGTTCTCCAGTGCATCGTATTGGTGTGGCAGGGAGGAGAAAAATCAGGGGTCTTAAAGTTCTGCGTGGGGAAAAAAGCAGTGTTCCGTCTTTGTAATCTGTTTGCACTTGGTAAAAAATGAAATGCAGCCTGAGGGGAACCTCCTGGAAACTGGTTGATTGTTCTTTCGGTGTGTGTACGTACATGGACACAGTCCATCACAGTTTCTGCAGAGGAGATAACTTTTTGTATGGCTTTATTTTTAAAGACCCCTCAAAAATGCTTCGGACGGCACGCTGATGGATGACAACCAGAATGAGTGGGGTGATGAGGAGACCTTGGACACCAAGAAGTTCAGGGTAAGCCCTCAGCCGCATTCCCTCCCTGTGCTGCAGGCAGTCTCTGCTGGGTTTGTCGCAGAAGGAGCAGCAGGATGCTCAGGGGCCCCTCACTGCTGCTCCCAGCTCCTTTGCAAACCTGCCTGTGGCAAACACACACCTTGGAGCCTCGCAGGGCTTCCCAGGCTGGAGCTCAGCCCAGGGTGCTTTTCTGGGAGCTCATTCCCTGCTGTT
The DNA here is from genome assembly GCA_014706295.1 of Lycocorax pyrrhopterus obiensis. Lineage (NCBI taxonomy): Eukaryota > Metazoa > Chordata > Aves > Passeriformes > Paradisaeidae > Lycocorax > Lycocorax pyrrhopterus. Next base: position 8,407,324 of record JACSVZ010000019.1, read on the forward strand.
TGCTCAGTTCGAGGAGCAGGCGATGCTGCCAGACACGGATGACCAGACGGATCACAGGCAGTGGACGCAGCAGCACCTGGACGCCGCTGACCTGCGCATTTCCTCCATGGCCCCTACGCCTCCACAGGGGGAAATCGATGCTGACTGCATGGATGTCAACGTCAGAGGGCCGGGTAAGGAGCCCTTGCACTTGTGCACTGGCTGTCAGCTCATGTCAAACCCTCCCTCAGCCCCTGCAGGGGAGCAGCCCCACAGCCCTACCTGTCCCTTGTTGGAGCAGAGTCACTGCTACAAATTCTGCACCACAGGGTTGCTGTTGTGTGTGGTTTAGAGAGAGACCCTGTCACATTTTGCTTTCCATGAGAGCTCTTTTGTTCAGTCACAGAGATGGAAATTACAGCAGTACCTATTAAATCACCCAGGTTCTCTCTCTGCTGCTCCTATATTCCTCTCCTCCCACCCAACTGTACACTTCACAGTCTTTTCAGGTCTTTAACAATGGTTAATAGGTTTTTAAATTCTTACAAACACTTGGTCTTCCCCATGTCTGTGGAATTGTGCTCTGAAATAATGAAGGTATTTACCACACTCAGTTTGCTTTGGGCAGCCTTCCTTCCAAACTGCACCTTACATGGTGCGTGTGCAAACGAGCAGATGAAATAGGGAAAGCAGTGAGCGGCGAGATACCACTAAGGAATTTCAGATCCATATCAGAGGAAGGATATTCGTGTTTGATGTTCAGAACTAGTCAGGAACTCAGCCTTGGTGCACCCAGGAGAATAAGCATCTATCGCAGACAGAGCGTCTGGCTGAGCCTCCTGCATTACAGAGGGTAAAAAGCCTTTTTTCTCCGGGTTCCCCTGTGCTTTCAGATGGCTTCACCCCCCTCATGATCGCCTCGTGCAGCGGAGGAGGGCTGGAGACCGGCAACAGCGAGGAGGAGGACGATGCTCCCGCCGTCATCTCGGACTTCATCTACCAGGGCGCCAGCCTGCACAACCAGACTGACCGCACGGGCGAGACCGCCCTGCACCTGGCCGCCCGGTACTCCCGCTCGGACGCTGCCAAGCGCCTGCTGGAGGCCAGCGCCGACGCCAACATCCAGGACAACATGGGCCGGACGCCCCTCCACGCCGCCGTCTCTGCCGATGCCCAGGGAGTCTTCCAGGTGATTGATGCTTTGGCCGCCAGTTTCGGGGTTTTCGGGGGGAAATAGCGGTGCCACGTGAAGAGCCTTATCACAGGGTCTCCTGCTCACCTGGGCGAGGCGTGGGGTCACAGTGTTAAAAAGTGAAGCCCTTGTTGTCTTTGGGCACAGCAAAGCAGCAGCCCCACGGCAGCAGCCCTGGACTGGGAGCAGAACTGGAGAGATGGACCTTTGGAAAGGGCACTGCAGGTCCTGAGGCCTGGATACCTGGAGTGCCTTGCTGTCTGCCCCTCCTAACGTTTGTGTTCCCTCTGCTTTGGCCCTTCTCTCGTGGCAGATCCTGATTAGGAACAGGGCAACAGACCTGGATGCCCGAATGCATGACGGGACCACTCCCCTGATCCTGGCCGCCCGCTTGGCTGTGGAGGGGATGCTGGATGACCTCATCAACTGCCACGCTGACGTCAACGCCGTGGATGATTTAGGTACTGAGGCAGCTAAAACAGCAGTTCACCCAGACGTGGGACAGAAGGGCTGCTTGCTGCTGATCTCAGCACTCACTGATGTGTGTTGTGTTTCGTGGTGTTCCTCTCCAGGCAAGTCAGCCCTGCACTGGGCAGCTGCTGTGAATAACGTGGAAGCTGCAATGGTCCTCCTGAAGAATGGTGCCAATAAGGACATGCAGAATAATAAGGTAAGATCTCCTAGGCTGAAATATGCAAGGGAAGAACCATTATGGGAGTCTGTTAAAGAGTGATTTCTGGCTAAAATACAAATGCCTGGCACTGAGAGTCTGATTTGATTGTTCTGCTGTGAATGAAGTTGTTGGATTTAGCTCAAAGGAGCACTGTGGGATTTGGCTGTAGGGGCAATGTTGAGGGGCCGTGCAGTGCTTGGTGGGCAGTTTGGTATCGTGTCTTTGTGGCCACCTCCAGCACATTCTGGGTCACTTGTAGGTTCCTAGTTTGATATCAGTACAAGGAGATGGCTCAGCAGGGTAGGAAAAAGCAGGAGCAAACCCTCACCAGAGGAGAGATGATGGCAGACCATCTCTGCCACCCAACGACATGAAGTTGGGCGTGGAGCTCAGCACAGTGCTAGCCAGGAGAATCCGTGAGCTCAACCCTAACCAAACCTTGCTGCCTTTCCAGGAGGAGACCCCACTGTTCCTGGCAGCCAGAGAAGGGAGCTACGAAACCGCCAAGGTCCTGCTGGACCATTTTGCCAACCGGGACATCACGGACCACATGGACCGCCTGCCGCGGGACATCGCCCAGGAGCGCATGCACCACGACATCGTCCGGCTGCTGGACGAGTACAACCTGGTGCGGAGCCCTCCCCTGCACAACGGCCCCCTGGGGGCACCCACCCTGTCCCCCCCGCTCTGCTCCCCCAACAGCTACATCGGCAACCTCAAACCTGCCGTGCAGGGCAAGAAGGCCAGGAAGCCGAGCACCAAGGGGCTGAGCTGCAACGGCAAGGATGCCAAAGACCTCAAAGCGCGGAGGAAAAAGTCCCAAGATGGAAAAGGGTGTCTGCTTGACAACTCCAGCGTGTTGTCTCCAGTGGACTCCCTGGAGTCGCCCCACGGGTACCTTTCAGACGTGGCCTCTCCCCCGCTGATGACCTCTCCGTTCCAGCAGTCCCCTTCCATGCCTCTGAACCACCTGCCAGGCATGCCCGATGCCCACCTGAGCATCAACCACCTCAACATGGCGGGCAAGCAGGATATGGCCATGGGCAGCTCCAGCAGGATGGGCTTCGATGCGGTGCCGCCGCGCCTGTCCCACCTGCCGGTGTCCAGCCCCAGCACGGTGATGAGCAGTGCCCCCATGAGCTTCTCGGTGGGCGGCGGGGCCGGGCTGAACGGGCAGTGTGACTGGCTCACCAGGCTGCAGAACGGGATGGTGCAGAGCCAGTACAACCCCCTGCGAGGCAACCTGCAGCCCGGGGCGCACCAGCAGCCCCAGAGCCTGCAGCACGGCATGATGACCTCCCTGCACAACGGGCTGCCCACCACCAGCTTGTCGCAGATGATGAGCTACCAGGCCATGCCCAACACCCGCCTGGCGTCCCAGCCCCACCTGATGCAGAGCCAGCAGCTCCAGCAGATGCAGCAGCAGCAGCAGCAGCTCCAGCAGCCCAACCTGCAGCCGCAGCAGCAGCAGCCGCCGCCGCAGCAGCCCCAGCAGCCGCCACCGCCGCAGCAGCAGCAGCAGCACCACAACCCCGGCTCCAACGGGAGCGGCCACATGGGCCAGAATTTCCTCGGTACGGAGCTGAGCCAGCCCGAGCTGCAGCCGGTGAGCAGCAGCGCCATGGCCGTGCACACCATCCTGCCGCAGGATTCCCAGCTGCTGCCCACCTTCCCAGCACAGTTATTCCTCCCCCTTGGACAACACCCCCAGCCACCAGCTCCAGGTGCCCGACCACCCTTTCCTCACGCCGTCTCCGGAGTCGCCGGACCAGTGGTCCAGCTCCTCTCCTCACTCCAACGTGTCCGACTGGTCCGAGGGCATCTCCAGCCCTCCCACGAGTATGCAGTCACAGATGGGACACATCCCCGAGGCCTTCAAGTAAAAGAAGGTGTTTTAGAGACTCTCACTGGGAGCCAGAAGCTCGAGGGAGATTTTTTTTTTTTTTTTTAAAAAGGACGTTGGATGCTTTTATTAAAGGATCCTTTTTAAATATGTTTTTATAAAAAAGAAAAAAAAGAAGAGAAAAAGACAAATTAATTCCTTTTTTTTTTTTTTTTTTAGTATTTATTTATGTACTTTTTATTTTACATGAGAACACTGCCTTTTTATTTATATGTTCTATTGTTAAGAACTCAATGTGGGACACCAGTTGTGTTTGGAGAAATCAACAAATTAGGTTTTTATAGGATGTTCTCTTTTGTTTGGGGGGGTTCATTGTGTTTGATTTGAGAGGAAATGTTTATGTAAAGCTATAAGCAACGATTTGTGATTCTGAAATGCCATTAATTTATTTTTTTTCTCTTTCAACTCAGAAAGAGAGGTGAGAAAGAGGGGAAGGAAAAATTGACTAAAAATACCACTCCTTAAGGGGAAAAAAATTAAGTATGGTCAAATTTTTTTAAATGTACTTTAAAATGTTTCCTTTGCTATTATATGAGAGGACATTTTATGGTACCATTCACGAATCTTTGTTTAAATTTCAGTATTATATAGTTGTACATTTGCCTTGATAATAGAAATTTTTGTTCTCTCTTGTTTTTATATATATAAAAATATATATATTTAAATGATTTTTATGATCTTAAAAAAAGAAAGAAAGAAAATCAGGATTATAGACCCGTAAGAACAGTTTCTAAGCTAAAAAAAACCCAACTACAAAACATGAATACTGTCCCCCATCAAAAAGAAGTATATTTGCCAAACTTCCAAGAGAGCAAGCCCATAACTGTGGAGTATATACACAAAGGAGACTTAATTTTACTTTGAGTATCTTTACTGTTGTTTTTTTTTTAATTTTGTTTTGTTTTCGTGTTTGCCTTTGAGTAACTGTTTAAGAGAAAAATGCCAATATAAACTTTGTAAACCACATCCTTATTTTAAGGATGGCCTGCCTATTTTTTTAAAAGAAGGCGTGTCTGGTGGTGCAGACACCCTGAGTGAGATTACAAAGCATTATCACACTGCCACCCCCACGTGCTCGCCCGGCCCCAGCCCCTCTGGCAGAGCCCTCACTGGGTGCCCAGTGGGATGTGCTGCTGGTTTTGGTGGGAGGCTGGACTGGCCAAACTGGAGGGCGAAGGGCCAGCACAGCTGTGCTGTGAGACGTTAACATTTTGTCCTGTGACGTTAGCCTGGAGTGATGCATCTTTTTTTATATTGATGTGCACTCTTTCTGTGTATCATGTAAAATATAGTATAAGCCTGTGGCAGATTTAATGTTTGTAAATATCTTTCTTTTTTTTTTTTTTGTTCGTTTGTTTTTTCTCAAGAAAAGGTGGATTTTGTTTCAAAAATCTAAATGAGCAAGTCTTAAATATATCATAAATATATCACCTTATAGAGGTGTTGGAATATCACTCACTCGGGTGCAAAAGCAAGCAGACACCCTAAGACTAGATAATGTGTATGGGACAGGCAGATAGAGAGCAGTTAATCAAGAAAACCTAAGAAAAGGGTTCCTTTTCCTCATTCCTTTCTATTAGAACACCAAATAAAATGGATATTTCTCAAGGCACAGCGCCTTGCTGAGCACTCATCTTAGTTAACATTTCAGACCATTGTTATCGTGCCACGCCTAATATGAGTGATTGAAAACATCACGTGGTGTTGAATCTTCCTATGTTTTATAAACTAGAGTGTAGTTTAAGAAAAGATATCTTCTGTAATAAAGTTATGTACATGCAAAGTTGTAGTTTGCAAAAATGATGTATTTTTTTTGGTTAACTGATTTGCAATAAATGATGCTTCTGGGCATCTAGATTTTACTAAAACTGGAACTTGGTGTTTTTGTTATGGGTCAGTTGAATTCTGGATTTGACATCTGCTGTCTTTCAGGGCTACTCCTTGCACACAGGGCTGGAGCTTCCCTAACATCTTGGTCTCTGTGTAAAAACTCAGAGAAGAGCTTTGGACAATGAAAATTCCTCTTTTATTTCTGCTAAACTCTCACTGAGCTGAGACACCTGAGCAAGGCAGGAGGGGCTCTGCCCAGGTAGCTCTTTACCTGCTGTGGGTGCTCTGATGTCCTCAGGCCATCGGGTCAAGGTCTAAAAGGGGAAACATGGAAAAATTGTTTTAAAGAATGTCCCTCACGCATCTTCAAAAAAAAAAACCAGGAACAGCAGCACCAGAGGCACAGTTTTACTTGTGTCACTCTGGGCACAAACATCACCCAGAAATGTTTGCTGTCCTTGCTGTACTCGAGGTTTTTAAGGTAATTTAATTTAATTTAATTTCACTTAATTCTTTCTCTACCCCACAGGGACTCAGTAGTGCAAATGCAGCTGCAAAGTCCCCAAATAACTGGATATAAATAGCGGAGCCATTGACCTCCTCCCAAATCACATAAGCCTGGAATGCTGGTATTTTCCACTCCGTGGCTGGGGAGGGAGAGGGCTGGTGTGTGCATGGGGCTGGTATCCAGCCCCAGACACATCCAGGGCCACCAAACACTTGCTGTTCAGCTGGTCAGCTACGTGACAGTGGCGTTTTACGTGCCACCCACAGCAGCAGAACGCACCTTCAGAGGTCCCGGGAGGTGACATTGCAGGAAAGGGAACGCCAAACCCCGTGGCAAGGGGTATTTTAACCGAGAACAAAGCCCTCTTCCCCCCTGCAAAATGTGTCACCAGCGAGGGTCTCAACACCCAGAGGGCCGCGCTGGAGATGGGCTTCCCAGGATGTGTCTTCCCCCTGCCTGTGCCTGGCTGCATCCCACCTGGAGAGCACTGAACCGAGGGTGTCTGCCTTCAGCGTCACTCACACACGAGCTCCTCATGGATCCCAGCCTTCCAGGCTTCTCCCACACATCCCAGCACGAGCCCAGCACGGCCCCAGTGCTGCCAGTGGGGCTGCGAGAGGCTCATCCCAAAGCGAGGAGGCATTAAAAGATGCTCTCCTGCCCGGTCCAGTGTACTGCAGCCAAGTGACTCATGGGCAAGGCAGGAATTTGGCCTGGGAGTGATTAAAAAAAGGGTTTATTAGGACGTGGAAAACAACGTGACATTGCAAGAGGCAGCACGTGTGGCTCGTTTAGCAAGAGGGGCTGCAAAGCATGGGATTTTCCATGAGGAGTGGTCAGAGGGACGGGACGAGGAAAGAGGGGCGAAACACCATGGAAAGAAGCAAATGAATAGATACTAATTAATTGGCCACAAGGTAATTTGAACTAGAAGTCATTTAAGGTTTTCTAAGTAGCAGAGGAGTAAGGATGCAAAAATTTAGGTTTTAAGTGTTTAGCCCCAAATGATTTACGTTTATGAAGGCATCTGGTGCCCAACAAACTCGTGGGTACATGAGGTGATTGTGGTGTCACAGATCCAGCTGGGATTGAGGCAAAGTTAAATAAGAAACAAGAGAAATTACCTCGGTTTCAAACTCTCCTTTCACATTTAAGGCTTTCCCACCAACTCCCTGTCCAGAAGGATTTGCCTTCCCACACCAACCAACCCACATTGTCCCACCACAAGCTCATCTTCATCATAAGGATTTTTGGGAGCTGAATTTCAAGCTCTCCCACCACCAGAAGATGCTGAGGGGTGAATGGATCACGGCTGGTTTAGCATTCCAGGTGAAAAAGGCTGAGAAGCGCTAAAATCACATCCCGCGCCGAGGGAAGGGTTCAGGAGCGTTTGCGTAACACAAGATTAGCACCAGCTACTGCCATGGCAGGTATGTTGGTGCTCTGAGGAATCCCTGCACCTGAACTATTTGTTTATACGCTGGAGGGCTTGTTTTTTTGGGGTTTTTTTTTCACTCTTTGTTTTCATTATTCCTGCTCAATTAGATGGGACATTTAGAAACTGCTACTCTGTATTGCTTCTCCCTCCGGGCTGTTGGTGTTTGCTCAGAAAGTTGCTCGCAGCTGCTCCAGCCCTGACTGAGGAATTGTTTCTGCAGCTGAAATCAGCCCCTGAAGAATGTACAAAAGGAGCCAAATTCATCTCGGGTTTAGCCTCGCTCAAATCACACAGGGGTTAACGTGGCTGGGGTAGTCTGAATAGTCACAGCAACTGAATGAGTAAATAAATAAAACTCAGCTTGTCCAGTTGGCCAACAAGATGCCAAATACGGGTAAGGGATCCAGGAAATCTCTTTTAGCCATTTTCCCTGTTTCTAAACCCGAAGAATGATCCTTTTCATAGCACGCTCGTGGGGTAAGGTTGTGTTTCTGGTTGTGTGCAACCTGAAGACTGAATAAATTACCAGAAAAAGGTCAGTATCGTTTGTCTTGTGTCCCAGGTGAGCTGAGGAGGAGAGAAGCTGCGGCTGCCCCATCCCTGAGTGTCCAAGGCCAGGTTAGACAGGGCTTGGAGCAACCTGGGATGGTGGAAAGTGTCCCTGCCCATGGCAGAGGGTCGGAATTTGATGATCTTTAAGGTCCCTTCCAAACCAAACCATTCTGTGATTCTCTGAAGGAGGAGAGGACACGCTGCCCTCACTGGCAAAGGTTTTCATTTATAATGGGCCCCTCAAGTCCAGAACTACTGCTGAGTACAGCAAATCAGCTAGAAAACTTCAGGGTAAAAAGGGATCGAATGCTTTAATGTGGCAATTCTTTTTAATCTCCTATTTATCAGGAGAACAGCAAAGGTGAGATCCCATTGTTGGTGCTTGCGTTGTGTACCCGTGTATGAGAGGGTGAAATATGTAACATAAATAATCTAACTGTAGACACAGATGTGAGCTATTGATGGTATTTAGCACACAAAAAAGCCAATCAGGCTAATTAAAATCACGTTTCCTCAGATTACACCTGTTGGGGGAAATATCAAGGGAGAAGCAGGGCTTTATCTGCAACTCATGCCTGCGCAGGGAAATTGTATTTGACAAGCTGGTTTATAAGAATGTTCCTACAAAAGAGGGAGATGAAAGGCACTTAAAAATCACAGCGCTGCCTCTGGTTCCCACACCAGCATCAAAGTGCTGCTTCCCCTGCTTGGACGGGGGCTTTGAGGATATTCCCCTGCTTTAACGATCGAGCGTGCAGGAACAGCTCTTGCACTGATAATGACCCTTGATTAAGATGTTTATTTCCCTCTCCAAGGCCTGTTGTTGGGTGCAGGGTGTGACAGCACCAGCGTGGGGGCCGCGCTGGTGAGTGACAGACGTTCTTCTGCTGCTGGAAACGGGGGGGGTGACCCCCTTAAAAAGCTTCACGTTTGTGTAAAATAGAGCTGCAACTCAGCCAGCCACGAAGCTGATGAAGGGTCTGGAGCACCAGGGGCGGCTGAGGGAGCTGGGGAGGGCTCAGCCTGGAGGAAAGGAGGCTCAGGAGGGATTTTCTCCTTCGTCTTGTCTCTGACAGGAGGATGGACACAGGTGAGGTTCAGGCTGTGCTCCCAGGGAACGAGGGACAGGGTCAGAGGAAACGGCCTCGAGTTGTGCCAGGGGAGGTTTAGATTGGATATTTGGGAAAAGTTCATCGCGGAAAGGGTGGTTTGGCATTGGAGCAGTGCTGGAATCACCATCCCTGCAGTGTTCAAAAGGCCACGTGGAGGTGGCACTTGGGGACAGGGTTTAGTGGTGAACACGGTACTCAGTAACACCTTAGAGGGCTTTTTCAGCCTCAAGGATTCTGGGATTCGTTTCTGACTATGATACTTTTGGACACGTGCACCGCAGCCTTCCCCAATTAATGTGCCTTTACTAATTAATCCCCCACGGACGTGCAGGACAGGACCTCGCTTTGCAGCGAGTCACAGCTTCTCTCCGTGAGACAGAATCTCATTTCCCTCTTCGTCTGTTTTCTCAATTCCAGCAGCCCGAGGGAGCCCCTGACCCGCCCCGCACCCCCGGCCCGCGATGGGCAGCGGCCGCCCCGGGACCGGCACCGGACCGGCGGAACTCTGTCCCGCCCTGGCGGCCGCCCGCGCCACTGCACCCGCACCGGACACCCGAGGGGACTGGGACCTCCACGGGATCCGCAACGGGGCCACGCTCCGCCGCGTCCCGGCCTAGAAGCGAGACCGTGTCGGCACCGGGACGAGGCGCCCCGAACGGGACTCGAACCCGCGACGTTGAGCCGCGCAGCCGCCCCAGCCGGGACTCGAACCCGCCACCCGTCCCGCCCCCGTTCCTCTCCACCGAACAGCAACACAGCCGGCTGCGCGCGCCGCCGTGACGTCATCGCGCGCCGCGCCGTGACACGTCGGCGGCGGCGGAACCCCGAGCCGGATGTGCCAAGATGGCGGCGGCGGCCGGTGCTGGGGCCGCGAGGGGCGGCGGTGTCCGCGCCCGCTGCTGAGGGGCCTCGGCCCGCGGGGGCTGCCAGGTACCGCGGGGCGCGCCCGGAGGGAGGGCCGCGGGTCCCGGGTGGGCTGCGTGAGGAGCGCCGGGCCCGAGGTGCGGGCCCCGGTGTCTCCGGTGCCAACCCCGCCGTGCCTCGGCGTGGGCCTCGGGGCTGTCGCAGCGCAAGGAGCCGGCGGGTCCCGCAGCCGTGGGCTCGGCCCCCGGCCCCGGTTGGAGCGGGTTGTGGTGCCGCAAGGAGGGGCGAAGGCGCTGCCGCAGTCGCGGGGCTGCGCTGCCCGGGGGTTTTCCCGCAGGATTTGGGGTGCTCTGGGTGGTTTCGAGTGGGGCGGTGGGACAGGGACACTCTTCGGGGGTCCGAAGGTTGTTCCGTGGGGTGCGGGAGGGAGAAAGTACCGTCTGGTGTTGGCTATCACGTATTCCCTTTGACAGCAGCCAGCGCTGGTCCCAGGTCAGGGTTGTTTTTCCGAGCTGTCAGGTGCCACAGGTCTGTGCAACTGGTGCTGACTCAGGAGTGCGGCTACCTGAGAGCGACGGGAGCTGCTGGGGTGAAGAGCTGGTACTCGGGCTCCTTTCAAAATAAACGGGAGTGCTCTGTGCTGCTTCTGTGCTTCCGATTCCCAAAGAGCTGTTTTCATGGAGTCACAGACTGGTTTGGGTTGGAAAAGACCTTCAAGATCATCTCATTCCACCCCCTGCCATGGGCAGGAACACCTTCCACTGTCCCAGGTGGCTCCAAGCCCCGTCCAGCCTGGCCTTGGACACTTCCAGGGATCCAGGGGCAGCCACAGCTGCTCTGGGCACCCTGTGCCAGGGCCTCCCCACCCTCACAGGGAAGGATTTCTTCCTGAGCTCATTAAACCTGCCCTATGCCGGTTTAAAGCTATTCCCCGTTGTCCTGTTGGCTACGTTTTAACAGAATAACATTTGTAACTCTGGTTGCTGTTTAGGAAGAGGCCGGTAGGAATCTGTCAGGGGCATGAATGATGTAGAACGTGTTCAATCTGTCACCCACGTGTGTGCAGATGCGCAGCTGTCTGCGTAAGATAAAACTGAAAAAGTAGTTGCTGATTTTAAAGCTGCAAATCTCGTTTTCCAGCTGTTCCTGTATTTGAGATTGCAGTGGGTTTTTTTGTCACTTTGTTCTCATTAGAAATGTGTGTATGTGAACATGTTATTTATCGTTTGGCTCATGTGTGAGGATGAGAGTTAATATTAGTCCTCTGTAACCTGCTTTGGGGGCATACTTATTCTGTTTAAGAGTAATTTATTTAGGTAGGATTAAATTAATGACTAAGTCCCATCAAAGAAATTATTTCTTTATAGATGAAGCCATAGAGCTCATCAAGTGAAATTATTTTTATGGCCTTGTCTAGAGGTTTTTAGTCTTTTTTTCCTCTTTGGCAATGTTTTTTTGGTACGCCTGGAAACACCTTCTGCAATTGTTACTCCTGGTGACTCATGTTTAGCAGGCTGCTTTGCTTTATCAATTAATAAACCAGCTGAAAGTTGAGAATTTCCAAACTAGATAAAGCAGAGGTGGATTGCACTTAACTTGTGTAGTTATTTCTAAATTCCTTAAAATCAGCATTTCTGTTAATCCTGGATGAGGCACAAGGGAGGGTCAGTAGCACTGAGTTATCTTCTGTTTAAATTACCTGACATGGGCACGTTCATTTTATTTGGATTCAGTTCCTCAGATCTTGCTTGCTTTTACTACTGTGTGCAGTCTGTTAATATTAACTTTGCTTCTGAGGAAGCTGATCCCTTGTATTGAACCTCTGTCATGCACCATCAAAGATTCTGTTAGAGGAATGGCAAGTTCTGCCTTAAAGTAGAACTTTACACTTATTTTAATTAGCTAATTACTGGTGCCAGCTGTTACAAAAATATGGCAAAGTATTAGGATTTTTTTAATGAGACGCTGCAAGGAGTAAAGTCTACATTAGACATTTGGAAGTGGGTATTTAAGTTGGCTTTTGTGCTCAGCTGTATTTCAGAAACAACTTTTCCATGAAAAACAGAACTATTTAGTAGGTACCAATGTTTTGTTCAGTGAAGTTTGTGCTTTCCAGGACATAACTGCCTTGGCAGATGGTTTAATTAGCTTTTTTCCTCCCCAGTCCAAAGTATGTTGCATAAACCCGTGAGTTTATTTGGAGGGGAGAGAGGAGTTTTTAAAGTCTGCTTAATACAACAAAGACCACAATGAAAAAGGAATGGGGATGCCCAGAACAGCCAGAGGTTCCTTAAGCATGTGGAAATTGGGATGGGTGTTTAGGCAGGGTTTCCTGGAAACATGGTTGGCAGCAAGGTTGGTAAGCATGGCCAGCTGGAAAACCTTCACCTCAGGATTGTAACAGGAGAAAAGATTGCAAAGTCCTAAAACCTTTCTGTAAGCATTCCTTGATGGAATTCAGCAGCTGTGCTTTAAAAGGAATGGCGAAGGCACATGCAAGTAATGCACGAAACTGATGGAGCTCTAATGCTTCTGTTGAAATCCGTTTTGTGTTGTCCTTCCCATCTTAATAAAACACAAATCTATGGAGTCGTAACTGAAGATATGGCTATGGAGTGTATGGATATAGGGAAGAAACTGGGAGTCTCTCATGGCTCTGAAAGAGGGACCTGGGTTATACACAGGGCTGTTGGAGAGATTTTTCCTTAGGAGAAGTTGTTCTGATGGCCAGTAAAGTCTGTCTGCTGTGGTACTGTCAGTGTGCTTTTTATTGGAATTTTTAGGTATAAATCTTTAAGAAATACATGGAGTATTTTTGATAATTAGAAACTAGAAGTGCTTTTGAACTTCTCCATAACTATTACAATTTTGTCCTGATTACAAACATCTGACTTTTCTGGCTTCCCGTTTTGTTACTTGTACTGACAAGATGCTGAATCTTAGAAGAATTCCAAATAAGAATTGTACAGCTTTTTTGTTTTATAAACAGAAGTGCATCTGGTATGGAATCATTGCTGTGGTTACTTCACTCTGCTTATTATAAACAATATTTGTTGTGTACTATGAGAAAACAAGATTATCACATGTTGCTAAGGCTTCACTGAGCTCCACTGGACAAGTATTGATGAATTCCTCTGGTTTTGTCAGCTGCCATCCTCCCCAGATTGTTAAGGGGTGATAAAATTGAAAAAGACACCCTGATGAATTTATTGAACTTCCTGTGTACCAGATTCCTGACTGGTATTGTTTGGAGTTGGAGTTGGATTACTTCTGAGCATGTCCTTTCCACCCTGAAATGCAGCTGTAACCCTGATACTGTGCCAAAGTCCCACTGGTGTTAAAGTGAGAATAGTCATTGATAGGTGGGGGTAGCTGATTGTTTTTCTGTCCTCAAATTGAGTTTTGCTGTGCAGCATTCGTCTAGAAGAGACAATACTTGTGATGAAGATCCAATTGCCTTCCTCAAAATAAATAACAATACTGTGCCACACAATGTTTTCTTGGTTAAACCAAAAGTGGACTGTTGAGGGTGATAACATCTGATGAATTCCTTCTTGGGATGCTTCTCATCTTACCAGTGAAAAGGTCCATTCACATGGAGTGCCAGTGCATCAGGCCTGGAGATCATCTCTAACAGAATTAGAGTTAGATAATGACTTCTCAACTCTTCATAATTAAATTGAGCAGGGCATGGTGCTGCAGGCTCTGTTCCAGGCTGGTTGCTGTCCTCTCTGTGATGCATATTTCTGGGAAATGTAACAGTGGGATACCATTGGAGGGTTTGACACTAGTACAGGTCTGAACTGTGTTTAATTAGCCTTACTTGGATATATTTGTTAGTAGAATTGTTAAATAATGTGCATTGATGCCACACAGCCTTACACTTCATTAATGGTGGATTTGGATTTAGAAATATAATGGAGTGTGTCAGTTTCTTACATGTTCTGAGGAAAAGGGAGATATTTTCCACTTCAAATTGTTTGAGTGATTTTGTTTCTAACATAAAAGTTGCTTAAGTGCTGCATGTATGGTGGGAAAGGGAACTGACTTGTACCTGTGTTGTCTCAGCAGGGCAGAAGAAGAAATCTCTCTACCGCCTCCACGGCCGGTTTGTCACCGTGTGACCCTGCCAGAAGGCCACCATGCAGCAGCCACCGCAGGCTGTCCCAGCGGGAGCGGCTCCTCCTCCTCCTGCCGGCGTGGCTCGGAACATGTACTGGAGGAACAGCCCGCTCAGCAAACGGGCAAATGCCGCAGCTGCTCCGGTGCAGCCCGTGACAGACCCATTTGCCTTTGGCAGGCAAACCCCACAGGGCTTCCCTCTAGATAATCCATCCAAGGGCAACGCACTGGCCTTCCCGCAGCCAGCCCTTGTGCATCCGCCGCCCTCCCGTGCCGGGGACAATCCTCATGGACCACACACGTCTCTGTCGGCTCCTGTGTCTCAAGCAGGGATAAGCACCAGTACCTTTTCTAATGTTCCAGTTCCTTCTCCGTCCCCGGGGTACGTTATAAATAGTGCTGCAGAAGGGCATCCCAACGCCGATCTCGGACTCCGTGGGCCTGCAGTGCCGTTGCATTATAACCCAGGAGCAGCAGTGGAAAATTCTTTCAGTGTGCATCCTGGAATGGTGGCTGCAGCAAACAAACCTGGAGCTAGACAGGATGTTGGCAGAGATCCAAATGATGCACCTTCAGGACCCAATGCAGCAGCACTCTTCCCACCACCTCCCCAGCAGCCTGGGTCTCAGTGGAGGCCTGTCCCAGGGAATCTGCAGTCTCCAGTTCGGAATTTTGTGCCCTATCCTGAGCCATCTCCTCAGACTGACATTCATAACATTTCTCAGCCTTCTGTCAGCACTTCTCACCCTCCTCCACACACAAATGTCCCGCAGGGTCCTGGACACCAAGGTATTCCACAAAATATCATGCAAGCGCCTTTATCCACTGGTTGTGAAAAGAATGGGAAAAATGGCCCTGCAAACAGCAGTCATCACATGAACAGCATCCAGCCTGGAAATGTGTTTAGGCAGAACACAGAAATGACTAATCCTTGGTTAAGCCAACCTTACCAGGAACAGTTTTACCCACAGCCACCTTTGCAAGACTCCAGTTTTGTCCTTCCCACAGCTCAGGAAAACAACCCCAAAAACCAGTCTCCAGCTATGTCTGAAACATCAAATAGATCTATTCCCACAGATCGAGATCCAGGAACTCTCTCCATGTTTTTCAAAGGGGATGAGGCAGAAAATGAAGAAATACTTTCATCTGAAAAAAATTATGTAATGGAGAAAACAGAGTTTGATGCCTGTCAGCCAAATTCGGCCTCCCTGTATCACCAGCCTGTGCATCCTCAGCAGGTGGCAACCAATGTTCTGTCTCCGGCACAGCTCGGTACAGGTTCAGCTGGTGAGATGGTACAGAAAGGAATGGATGTCCAGTACTTCCCTAAAATTGCCGGTCATCAGGAGGCACAGGCTGCTAAGCACTCTCTGTTTGCTGGTGATGACAAGGCACAGATAGGTGACACAGCTGCTGGGTCCCAGTACGAAAACGTGGAGAACCTGGAGTGCATTCAGAATCAGGAAGTGCTGCCAAGTGAACCACAGAACATCAGTGCTTCATCCCCTGCTGCCGGTCCTGATCCGTACAGGTACGGATCCTTCCCGGGTCAGATGCTTCCAAAGAATGCTGTTGTGAGCCATGCTGAAGGAGGACCAAACTTGGAGGCACCTGATTCCTTACCTCATCCTGTCCGACCAGACAGTGTCTCTTCCAACTACAGCAACATTAGCCACAGGAGCACTTCCAGCTCAGCACGGCCCCCAGAGCAAGTCGGTACATTTATCCAGCAGGAAATTGGGAAGCCTGATGAGGAATCCTCTGCCAGCTTCTTCAAACAGATTGACTCCTCTCCTCTGGGAGGTGATTCAGGTGAGCTGAACCTGAGCAAGAACTACCATGGCAATCTATCCCAGCCTCCCACTCCAAGTCCTCCTAAGCCTACAGGAGTGTTTCAGACGAGTGCAAATAGCTCTTTTGAACCTGTGAGGTCCCATGGAGTTGGTATAAAACCTGCAGAGATTGACCAAGCAAAGATGGTGGTTGAATTAAGAGAGAACCACTCAAACCAAAAGAATATCAAGAAGAACACAACTGTGCCTGCTGCATCCCCTGGCAATCTTGAACAGCCACCAGATAATCTGGAAACAATTTACATGCCTCAGGTGCACCCAGGGCCTCTTGCAGGCACTGGGGAAGCTGGAAATACGCTGCACTCTGGACCTGTTGTGGAAAATATACAATCAGTATCTGAGAGACGGTCCTCAACCAGAGCTCAGGGAGCAGTTAAGAAGTGTGATAGCCCAGCAACAACTTTATGGGCTCACAATGAGTTACCAAATTTTGGGGGGAATGTTCTTCTAGCTCCTGCTGCTCCTGCAGTGTATGTACCTGCCAAACAGACTGTGGAAGTCATTCAGCCACCAGAAGAAGGCCTGTCAAATCAGCAGCCATGCAAACCAGGGACTATTGCTGTGCAGCATTCCCAAGATGGAAATATAACTTTTGAAAATCTTGAGAATCCTCCCAAAATGGGGGAAGAGGAGGCACTTCAGTCTCAGGCAAGTTCTGGTTATGCAAGTTTATTGTCTTCTCCACCTACAGAGTCTTTGCAAAATCAGCCCATCCTGATTGCTCAGCCTAATCAAAGCTATAACTTGGCTCAGCCAATTAATTTTCCTATTTCTCTATCTAATCAGCTAAGCAACAATGAAAACAATCAGCCAATGAAGGACTCTGGAGTTGGGGACAAGCCTGCAATGGGTCCCCAAACTTCACATGCTGGTGGGGAAAACATGCCGTTACCTGTGATGCAAGTTGGATCTCTCTTAGTTAATGCACTTCCAAATACTAATCTGTTAAAACATAATTTATTACAAAGTCCTGTTAATTCTTCTGATGCTGCTTCTAATCAGCCTGCAAACTTGCTTGTGAAAACTCCTCTTAATTTGACTCCAGAAGGGCAAAAGAATGTTAATATGGAAGGCCTTGTTCCTGAATTTGCTAGCAAGCCAGGGTCTAACTCCTCTGTTTCTCCTGGGACAAATCTTCCCAGTGGAAGTGCAAGTGGATTAGTCCCCCCTGTTAATTCCATAGCACAGGCTAATAATTCTGCAAATCAGTCAAGTAGCAAAGAAGCTGCTGGAGTGCTCGACTTCACAGTGTCACGGACGTTGGAGAAAAGCAGCACAAGTAATTCTGTCCAGGTGCACAATCAGTCACCCTCTGGTGCTCCAGTCCAACAGGCGGCCGGTGGTGCTGGTCAGGTGCGTCCCGAGGTGCCTGACAAACAACATTTCTATCAACAGGTGACAAAAGATGTACAGCACCAGGCTGTGTCAGACAGAGCTGCACAGGGAGCGCTGCCACCCCAACCACAAATGCAAGCAGCTCAAATGCAGCCACCAACATCTGGGCAGTCCTCAGTTCCTCCAGACTCCCAGATTTCCAAAGGGGCTAAAGCCATGCAGCAGGGGGAGAACCAGGTGCTGGGCAACCGTCCCCAGCCTGGGGGGCCCCAAGAGGCAGGTTCAGCCCAGCCAAGGTACGACCAGATGAGTCCTGGGAAGCAGCCGGTGTCAGAACAGCCTCCAGGTGCTCCAGCTGCCACAGCCCCTCCTGCCACCACTGCTCAGTCAGTCCCACCCAACGGGCAGCAGGACCTGCAGCGTCCACCCCCGCCTCAGACCCCTCAGGAAGCCTTTGGTCCACCCCAGAACCCGTACTACTACTACAGACATCCTTATGATGCTTACCAGGCTCCATATCCACCACCTTATCCTCCTGCAGACCCCAGGACTGCAGCTCACCTTTATTACATGGTAAGTTTTTATTTTTCCCTTTCTTCCCCCTTAGTATGTGTTGTTAATTTTCATTTCTGAGTTATGAATTTAAACAGTTGTGTCATGATCAATATTCAGCAGAGCATTGACATTAAGTGTTTAAGTGTAGGGAAAATCCAGACAGCAGTAACAAAGCTGACACTGCAAAGATTGTGGAAGCTTAAGTAGTTCCTGGTATCAGTTCCGGTTGGCACAGATGTCAGCTCATAGCAATTTGTTTGGTTCTTTGGGAAAAGTTGGCAGTTATAACGGGCTTGGCTGTCCAGGTGCTTAAATTTGGTTCCTGTCTGCTGCCTGAATTATTGATGATTTAGTAGAGAGGTTGAACTGCCTTTAGTCCAGACATAATGGGTTTTTTTCTTGAAGTTTAGGATATTAATAACTTGACTGCCACAAAAAGTAATGAAAGCTAAACTGTAGTTTATTAATCTCCATCTCTTCAGATATCACCGGTGTGGTGTGAATGGTGATGTTTTTTTGGTTTTAACTGTTATTTTGGAGGTGTGAAGCCTCTTCCCTTGCCTGTGCTTGCCTTTTGCAGGAGGACACCTATGGGCAGTACGACCCCCGGTACCGGCACTACGACAGCAGCGGCACTGCCTACATGGAGCCTGGGAGCTATCGCTATCCCGAGCCTGAACGGCCCAGTTCCAGGGCCAGCCACTGCTCTGACAGACCTTCCTCCAGGTGTGTAATTCCTAAATTGAGTCAAGATCTGGATATCCCAAAGCAGAGACTGTAGTGATGCCTGTTGGAGTTTTACAGCATAAACCACAGGGAGGAATTCAAAACCTCTTTGTGTGCTGCCATAGGGACAGACGGTATCGAATGCCGCGTCTGGAGAGGATGCAATTCCCCAGCCTCCTCTCTTGCTAGAGCCTTGTTATTCCTTTCATTCAGTTCTCTGGGGGTTGTTGGTGTTTCTGCCAGGCAGGAAGTCACTGCTATGGCCTCAGTGCTGTTGTTTGCTGTGAAAGAGCAGTGCAGGCCATGGGTTGTTAATCGATACTCATTTATTTTCTGCCTTGCACTTAAGCAGGGGCCCCTCATTCTGTTAATGAATGGCACTTTTGTGCATGGGTTGGGATTTGCCTTGCAGGCACCATGGATACACAGTGGTTCAGGTGCTCAGGAGAGAGAGTGGTGAGTCAGGTGACAACATCCTGGTGCTGTGTCAGGTCCATTTGTGTGACAATTCCCTCAGCTGTGGATAAGCTTTCCTCACGAAGCTCCCAGGCTGTGGTCTGGCTGGCAGAGGTGCTGTGTGGGCCTGCTCCACCCACCCATTTCACTGCAGGTTTTGATTAGGGAAACTTAAAAGCCTTGATCTGTCTGATTAATACGAAATAAATAAATTTGAGAGGGGAACAATGTGTTCAGACGCTACTTGAAAATGTTAAATAAAAGTAGGATTAAATCTCTAGTATTTCTCAAAAAAGAAACAGCAAATTCCCTTGAAGAGATTGCTGCTTTCTGATGATTAGTGTGTAAGTTATTTGTATGAACTTCAAATTAATGACAAAATGTTAATGTTATCTGCTGAGGGGTTTTGCAGTTTCTAACAAAGAAACTCCAGTTACCTGTCTGGAAATTATTAAACCCTTTGTAGTATTTGTCCCTTGTTGGTAGTTCACTCATGGAGCAGTGATCAAATTACAAATACAACATTTTGGTTACCATCTCCAGAAGATTATAGATGTATTTTGGTCTTGAGGAGCACAAAACAGTGGCTGTAACTCCATGTGATAACTTTTACCGTTTTCTTAAGTGAATTTAAGTGTGCTGTGAGCTCTTGAAATGAGATGATAACCTCTAGTAGCACTTCCTGGTGTGTACTCTCCTGAGGTACTATTTTTAGAAGGGGTTGAAGTTTCTGTACGTGGCAGTGGGCAGATCAAAGCCTGTTAGAAGTGGCTCTGTCAGGGCTGATGTGTGAGTGCCAGTGCAGTCAGACATGGGCTGTGGTGTGGAGCTGCAGGGCAGCAGAGCTGTGTGTGTGTGAAACTGCCCTGAATGTGCCAGTGCTGGTGATACAGCTTTGTAAACTCTGCTTGGGGGAGGGAATGAGATCTCTTTGGAGGAGACTGGGGAGACTGGTTGGGTGGCTAAACCTGATCTGATAAGATCAGACCTCCTCTGCAGAGTGAGTGCTGTGTTAGCAGACTTTCCACACTGCTTGACTCGCTGGGCCACTTTGGAGTTTGCACTCTCAGTTGTAGGAGCAGTTGTAGGGAAGCGTGGGCGTTGCCATCACTCCACACTGGCATTGAATATCTTCACCTGCTGTGTGTATGTGCACAAGTGTGTTTGTGAGTGTAATACACCTGTGGAGGTACAAACATACATGGATCTATATATATATATATATATATATACATGTAGACACTGCATTTTTCGTCTAACATTCATCCTCTGGCTTTTTTCAGAAATTCTAGGATGATGACCTGAAAATGTTATCTAATTCAGGCTCATGCTTTTTCAAGTAACGGCCACATCTTTCTTTTTCCATCAGAAGAATTCCAATCATTTTTTTCTGTGCACTGACCCTTGCTTTGCTGTGTTGGTTTTAGCCATGTTTTTGTGCTCGTTTGGACAATCAGCTCTGTAAATGAGTATTTTCTTCATCAGAAGCTGTATAATAAAACACTAAATTTGGAGCGACCATTATTTCTTAATGAATTGTTAAATTATCGACTTCTCTGTTGAGACAGTTCAAAGGATGCTAATTATAGCAGTAGTTTTTGTGATTAATTGTCTGTAATTAATTAAACTTATCACCAAAGCAGTTTACAAAGCCACTAAATTATTGTATGCTAAGGGCTGTCAGCTTTCGATGGCACACAACAATTTAGTGCTATATTGAGTTGTAAAGTCTTAATTTTATGATTCCCTGATTTTCTGGAAATGCATTATTTTAACTATGAAACTCTATCTAATCAGTTGTGGCATGGAGTTTTTCCTGCTGACTTTAGAAGAGATTAAGGTGGAATAATAACTTTTTTATATTTGTGTGCTTTCTTTCAGGCAAGGGTATCCAGAAGATTATTATGGAAAAAGTGGATGGAGTGATTATTATTCAGGCTATTACCCAAACTCCTATGATTATGGAGGTAAGGTGTCAAAAATAACTCTGATTTTTTCCTTAGAAAACTGCAGGTTTAAACAATAATTTATGGGGAAGAGAAATTTTAAGATCAGAGAATCCACATTAATACAACTGGTGTCCTTTCAACAACCAGGAAGAATAAAATTATGCTTGCTGAAAATTGATTTTTTGCCCGCTTCAGTTCTTAATACATCTCCATCCTTCCTGTATGTTTTTTGGTCAGTAGAAGTAGTAAATAGAAAATAAAGTAAGTTTTTTCCTCACCTCAGTTTGCCTTTCCTTTGTGAAAACACTCCATTGTAAGGGTACAGAACAGCTTTGTTCCACGTGTTTCAAGGCTGCCTTTCACTGGGGTGTGTCCTTGGTATGTGACCTGCAGGCAAACCTGTAAAGTGAATTTTAGGTGGGTGTAAACAGAAGTTAACTCATGACTGGATTTTGGTTTTGTCCATCATTATCTAAGTGCTCACTGAGACATGCTGGCGTTGGGAGTCTGGAGGTAATTGCTTGTGTAGTGCCTGGGAGGGTTTTAAGCAACATGTGTCCAGCTCCTGAGATGTTTTGCTTGGCACTCTGCAGACTGATCACAGAGATTCTGTGAATGTCATAACAAATAGTAGGATTGAGTTTTAAAGATGTTAGAAAAGATCTGATGGCAAACACTGACCCCTCAAGAGTAACTAACTATAACAACCATTTTTTCTCTAAAAGGTGTAAAATTGATTTTTAAAGCTTTTTTTAAAACTAAAAAGAAGTGGACATATTTACATAGCTTTAAGTACATTGCTTTGGTTTTGCTCTGTGCTTCAGGACCAAACCAGCTTGTAATTAAAGAGAAAGGAGTAGAAAAAGATTATAGCCAAGACTACCAATATTTGAACCATTTCTTTTTCTTTTCCAAAGATCCAAGTCGCTGGGAACGATACCCGTATGACCCCAGGTACAGAGACCCTAGAAGTTATGACCAGCGGTACTGGTACGATGCTGAACACAACCCTTACCAGAAGAGAGAAGCATATCCATATGGCAGCAGGTTTGTCCAGTCAATCCACATTCTCCCAGTGCTCTTTCCAGAGCTGGGGCAGCAGATCCTCTGGAACAGACTGTTAAAATGCAGTGTTACACATATTTCACAGTGCTGCTAGCCCTTTCTGTAGCTTTAACATAGGTCATTGAGGGAAACCAGATGAGCTGTCACATCACTCTGAGACAGCACTTGTTTTCAAACCAGTCGAACATTCTGTGGGTTTTTAGAACAGACTCTGAGTATGATGTTGGTCTTGATCTTGAATATTCTGGATGAACTCCTTGAAGGAATGTCAGTTTGTTTGCTGTAACAACAACTTCAGTGTAGGCAGTGATTTAAGATCCCTTCTGGAGTGAGGTCCAGTTTTCCTGACAATCCTCCGTGGGTGGCTGTGCTCATTGCTGCTTTCTCTGTGCATCAGGAACGACCGCTACGAGGATAACTGGAGATACGATCCCCGTTTCACCGGGAGCTTTGATGATGACTCGGAGCCCCACAGGGATCCCTACGGGGACGAGTTTGACCGGCGCAGTGTCCACAGCGAGCACTCTGGCCACAGCCTGCGCAGCTCCCGCAGCGTCCACAGCCGCCAGAGCAGCTTCAGCTCTCGCTCCCAGCAAGTGAGTTCCAGCTGCACACACCAACCTGGCACTTTCTCTGTTGGGGGCGGGTGAAGCATTAGAAAATAAGAAAATACTTTGGGTGTTAGCGCGGGGAAGGTGTGTTTTGAAAACTTTTCTAAGTTAAGGCTGTTTTGTAGTATAGTTTTGAACTTAATTATTGTCACAGTTGTCAAGAGAGCTTTAACCAAAATCAGCACTCAGCTGTGCAAGTTGCTACACACACAGAAATTGAAAATTTCCTCTACTGAATCCATTTGCTGTTTGTGAGAGCTTTGCCTTCCCTGTGCTTGGCTGTAGTGGACAGTGTGCCTGGCTTTGTGTCATGTCATTTTTCTCATCACAAGCATGGCTGTGTTACTGAACTTGGGGTGTGTTAAAGGACTAACTCCATATTTGTATGATGTTATTTTGACTTTAAAAGCAAAAACCAAAGCTAACTGATTACTCATCCACTTACACCACAACTACAGATACCTGAAAACCTCCGAGAATATTTGGCTAATTTTTGAGGTACAGTTTTTGCTCATGTAATGGGTCATTTTACCTGGAGTTGGTTTGTCATGTTTCTTGGAAGTTTAGGTACTTTTCCAGTCTGAATTCCAATTCATTTAGTAATATTTGAAGTAGTATTGGAAATCATTTAGGCATTAATCTTTAGGCGCCTGAAGCCATTTGGCATTTGTTGGGTTTATTCTGTCGAGGCTCTCTGTCTGTTACAGCAGAGGTGAACATTCATTCTGACCCACAGTTGTTGGTGACAGAACTCATGCTTTTCACACAAGCACATAGGAATTCTGTTGTGAGAGAATTGAACATGCTTGGATGTGAACAGATCAAATGATGGTAAAAACACTGGGGGAGAAGACAAAGATAAATTATCTGCTGTAGCCTGTGCTACGGAAGGGTCTGGCCAGGTGGCTTCCTGCAAGGCAGTGGTGCAGTAAGCCTGGTTCACAAGGAGCATTGATAATGGAAGCTGTCAGGAGGGGAATGCTCACTGTCTGCAGTGCTGCTTGCTGTGTGTAACTCCAGGCTCCCAGCTAACCCTCACTAATCTGATCTGTCTAGAGCCAGCTCTATAGGAGCAATCACGATCTAACGGGTAATGCCTATGAAACCCCTGCGCAGGCAGTGTCGCTCCACGCAGATTATCCCTATGGAGGGTATGATCCCAGCTTTGATGGACAGCAGCCTTTTACAGACTATGGCTACCCTGCTGAAACGGGCTGGTCAGCTGTGGAACAAGGTATGGACACACTGGGGAAGGAGGGAAGGCATCGTGCTGTAGATACGAAACACTTCTCTGGGAAAGCTTTTCCAAAGTCTGTTGATGTCTGTCGTTAGCTCTTTGAAGATGTGTTACACGTTTGTACAGAGATCACAGAAATGTGTCTGATACAAGCAGTCAAAGCCCCTGCATTGAAAAAAATAACTGGATTTTAAAAGTTCTTTAGTCAAGTTTTCTAGTTATTGCATATCTTCAGATTTGGGACTTTGTAAGAAAATTAATCAGTTCCTTTATAGTCCCAAAGTTCAGCCAGATTAAATGACAGAGCGTTTTCCACTAATACTTCAGAATTATTGAATTGGGTAAATACATCAACAAGTTTACTTAGTTGCAAGACACAGTAACCTGCTCTTATTTTATCTTTTCTCCCCATTTCAGCACCTTTAAGGCCCTCGACACCTGAGAAATTTTCAGTGCCTCATATCTGTGCCAGGTTTGGGCCTGGGGGCTTCTTAATAAAAGCGCTGCCAAACCTGCCTTCTGAGGGCCAGCCAGCTCTGGTTGAAATCCACAGCATGGAGGTAAAATTTAAAAGGAAAAATGGGAAGTAATGGAATAAAGGTCTTTCTTTTGGAAAGGGAGGAGGGAACTTGAATCTATAACTTCCTGATTTTTTTTTATGTCACTGCATGTATCTTTATCAGTTTGGGCTGTAATCGTAAGTAAAACAGTAAAAGTTCTTTTCCTCTGAGAGGTGACTTAGTCATGGTGAGATCATCCAGCTCTTTAAAATTTTGTTCAGGATGATGTGCAGGGTAACTTCCATGTAAAGTAGATTTCATAATTTATCATCCTTGAGCAGGTTGCAAGTCACCCTTTGTATTTTGTTTAAGGCTTGATTACATTATGGATTATGTTCAGGTCTGGGTGTTTTATTGATAAAAAGCAAAATTCATAGTTATAAGAATTTCTTATGGGTTATATTTGTGTTTCAGACTATGTTACAACATTCTCCAGAGCAAGAAGAGATGAGAGCCTTTCCTGGTCCTCTTGCTAAGTATGTTCTTACAGTTTCCAGAAATAACTTTAAAGCATTCAGAAATTATTCCTTCATTGCCTGTAAATTACAGGATTTAAACTGACTTAAAATATTTGTGGCTTTTTACCTGCTTAAATAATACAGGAGCTTTAAATTTATTCCTCAGACTAATCACACATAATGAATGTTTATATGCGTCTCATTAAAAACTTCTTATCTTTTTTTTTTTCCAGGGATGAGACCCATAAAGTGGATGTTATTAATTTTGCACAAAGTAAAGCTGCACAGTGCTTTAAGAATGAAAATTTAATTGACAAAGAATCTGCAAGTCTTCTTTGGGACTTCATTGTACTGTTGTGCAGGCAGAATGGGGTATGTCTCACTGCTTGAGTTTTTATCTAGCCTAAAGGATTTTGTACACAAGTAGTTTTTGTGTAAAGGTCAGGAATATGTGTTATAGTTACTGATCTTGGAATAGTCCACAGACTGAAGGAATATGGAAACTGGGCACTGATCCTCAGCTGCTCAGAGATGCTGATGTTCATATATTGCTGTTGAAGTGACAAATAAAATGCAGGCAGTGTTGAAATAACAGATTTTTCAATTTTTGTTTTCTCTCCACACACACAGACTGTTGTGGGAACAGACCTGGCTGAACTTCTGCTCCGAGATCATAAAACAGTGTGGCTTCCTGGGAAGTCCCCTAATGAGGCAAATTTGATTGATTTCACTAATGAGGCTTTGGAACAAGTGGAAGAGGAATCTGGTGAAGCCCAGCTCTCGTTTCTCACTGATAATCTTCTAACCACAGTTGACAGTTTTGAGAAGGAGACTGAGAGATTCAGGGAGTTGCTGCTTTATGGCCGTAAGAAAGTGAGTGCTTGTGCTGCTACTTACTTTTGCAACTTTTGTAGTGCATATAATATTTCATGGCACTGCACTACACTGATACAGAAAATGTTTTGCCCTACAGTTCATAATCTAAAGCAAATTTGTATTTGTTTGTTAGCTTTTATCTAAACAAACGTATCTTGATTTGATCACAAATTACTACCGTAAAACTGTTTTTGTGAGTAATATGTGAAGCTATTCCCAGTAAGCTGATTTGTGTCTTGATCAGGATGCTTTGGAGTCTGCCATGAAGCATGGTTTGTGGGGTCATGCTCTGCTCCTTGCCAGCAAAATGGACAGCAGGACACATGCAAGAGTGATGACCAGGTACTGAGTTGCTTTTTGATTAGTGAGATTTGGCTGCCTGTTCTGCTAGTGAACTGGAGAATGTCAAAATCATGGGTTATCCATAGTAGTTCATGCAAGAATGATGCTTTAGTTTTACTGTGTATTTATTTGTCATTCGTTACTTTTTATTCTGGGGTCTTCTGGCTGTAAACTTCAACCTGAGAAATTATTTTCTGCCACCTGTTCCATTTAAGGGGTGTTTGAACAATGTAAACTGTGGCCTTGCTTGGGAAAAACTGCAGAAACTCAAGTGTCAGTTTTGTTAAAGTCAGCTGGCTTGGGGAGAATCCAGAGGTTTTTCCTAGCTTGGACTGACTGGTGTTACAGTGACAGGCCCAGTTCACTGGGAATGTTTTACTTTTGAACATTATCCCCTGGACAATTTCCTCTTCAGTGTAGTATTTTCACACAGCACTTCCTTCTCTTGGACTAGGTTAGATTAATTGCCACTGAGAGCTGAAGTACATTTTAACTGCTTACCCCATGTTTGTGTTTTGTTTTTCTCTGCAATGTCTCTGTAGATTTGCCAACAGTCTCCCAATTAATGACCCTCTGCAGACTGTTTACCAGCTCATGTCTGGAAGGATGCCAGCTGCATCCACGGTAAGATTCCCTGGGAGCTGCAGGGAGGAGTGGAGTTCCCAACAGAAATCTTTCCTAGAATGTCAGGGAAGTTGTTTTGGTCCTTTTTAGGTTGAAACACTTACCTATGCAGAGCTCCAGTCACTGATTTGACCTAGTAATTCTTCTAATTTTAGTGCTGTGGAGATGAGAAATGGGGAGACTGGAGGCCTCATCTAGCAATGGTGTTATCCAACTTGACCAATAATGTGGACTTGGAATCCAGGACCATTGCTACCATGGGAGACACTCTTGGTAACTCTTGGGGAATGAACAGGGTGATGACTGAAGGAAAAGCTTTGATTGCTCAGCTTATTTTTTTGAAAACAAGCAATTTCTTTATAAAATATGAAGTGGAGCAGTTTTATATGGGCTTGTCTCTATTGTGAGGGCATTTGAATGCAAAGCCAAACAATACAGGACACTGAATGTGCCACTGAAATATTCTGAGCTCTGTCCTTTATTTCTCTGCAGCTTCTAAAGGCCTGCTGGATGCTGCTCATTTTTGTTACCTTATGGCCCAAGTTGGGTTTGGAGTTTACACAAGGAAGACAACAAAGCTTGTCCTAATTGGATCAAATCACAGGTCTGGGTTTCTTTTTTTTTTTTTTTAACACAACCTTTTCAATGCAAAAATGAAAGTTTGAGAGTCTGAATTGCATTGCTCCCCTTGTCCTCACAAGGCACAGCTGATTTTGAAATAACTATTTGATGTGGTATCTTGTAGAAGTTGTTATTTTGTGTCTAACAGAGCTGTGTGACTGACACTGACAGATCTGTGTTTATTGTCAGCATATATAAACTCAAATAATATTTTTCTTCTCTTGAAACAGCTTGCCATTTTTAAAGTTTGCCACCAATGAAGCCATTCAAAGAACAGAAGCCTATGAATATGCACAGTCACTAGGAAGTCAGCCTGGCTGCTTGCCCAATTTCCAGGTGAAGAGCTGTTCCTGTTTTGGTTTAGTTTCTCTTTTGGCAGATTTCATGCTTTTAATCTCTCATGTGCTGTAGTCAGTGTGGCAAATATTTTATCTGGTATAACGTTAAATATTCATGGATAGTAATGCAATATAGCTGCTTTCCTGTTTGCCACATTTCATTTCCACTTTTTTCACCTCTACATCCTGAACTTTTGAATTTTAACTTTTTTAATTGTAATTCTATATTCCAAAAGAAAAATCCAGCAGAATTTGCTGGGAGTAGCTGCAGATAAATAGACAATTTCCACTGGATGCATTAGGTGGAAGAGGAGAATTGAATGCTTGTTCCTTAAATTTTAGATGTGATAATGAGATATCTGAGCTTTCAGTTGAAATGCCAGACTGCCTTTTATTTGTTACCACTCAGAGTGTTGTGATCACTTGGTTTATTTGTCCTGCTTGCCTCTTCCAGGTTTTCAAGTTCATCTATGCCTGTCGGCTGGCTGAGATGGGCCTTGCTGCCCAGGCTTTCCACTACTGTGAAGTGATTTCCAGAACTGTCCTGAAAGATCCCCATTACTATTCCCCTGTGCTGATTGGCCAGCTAATCCAGGTAACAGGAGGAAGAATTAAGTGTTTGTGGCTGGATATTGTAGGTGGGAAGCTGTGGCTGATGAACTCACACTTTGCAATGGTTCTTTTCCTCAGGTGTCATCCCAGCTGCGCCTGTTTGACCCTCAGATAAAAGAAAAACCAGAACAGGAATCTTTTATTGAACCCTCCTGGTTAGTAACACTTCGGCACGTGGATGGACAGATCAAGGTACAGTGTGTGCTTTTCAGCATGAATTATTCTCTTTAAAGGATTAGTGTAAATCCAGTTTTTGAAATTTTTTTTTTACACTGCTAATCACAGAAACATGGGAAGTGACCTTACACACTCATGTCATAAATTGCAAATGTTATGATGTAAACCGAGTGAATTTACCACACTTTAGTGCTCTGAGATTCCATACAGAGCAGTTAAAGTTATATGAGACAGGTTTTTCTTAATACCATAATGCAAGGAGAATTGCAAGGCTCATTAGGTTGCAGTAACTCCTGCTGTAAGCAGGGGATCTGCTTGCCATAAAAATATCTTATGTGTGAATTAGTGTTGCTAGATTATAACAGAGAGGAAATAATTATCATTTATTTAAAGAGATGTGTTAGCAATTTGAACCCTGAGCCAATTAACTGTTTAAATTTGAAAACAAATAAACTCTTTAAATTACTGGTTGAACTTGGCTTATAAACAGCTGACGATTCATTTTTTGACTAGCATTAAAAAACTGTTTTCACACCTAAGATTTGCTTTGCTCTGTGTTCTCTTGGTTATGAACTGAATGTCTGGTAAGTTCAGTTAATAATAATTTGCTTTTTCATGCAGGAGGGTGCAATAGCCTATAACACAGACAGATCCACTCCCCCTCCATATGAATGCAGCACTCCCAGCTCTGAACTGGACCGTGCCAGTCAGTGTGATGGGGGAGGTGGCCGTGACGTGGGTCCAGGTGCTGAAAATGCCTTGTTGGCATCCTTGTTACCTAATATGGCTCAACAGATGCAGAGCGTGCAGCTGATGCCTTCAGGTTGGTGTTTCATGTCCTTTCTGACAGAGAGAAAACAAAGGTTTCGGGTTTCTGATAGAAGAAACCGCTTAAGAGGCTGGTTGGAACAGTGAGATTTCACTTCTGCATTGTATCATTCATAGGGTAAAAGGTTCACACTGGAATTTCTGTTTAATTATAACTCTTAACTCTGTTTTTTTTTTCATGCTGCAGTACCTCAGGCTGTCCTTGATGGCTCAGCTGCCATGATTCCTCCTGGTGACCAGGGAAGTGTCCCCTTCTACCCAGTGGCTCCTCAGCCTCTTGGTCCAGGACCTGGCTTTGCACCTCAAGGATTTTCAAATCCCTATGGAACTGAACCATCCCCACTATATTTAGGGTCAACACTACCCCCAGGAGGGCCACCACAAGAAATGGAACCACGGTCAGAAGAGCAGACAAACCTGGAAACAGGTCTGGGATCTTAATAAACAGCTTTCCTTCCTTCTAAGGGGAATGAAGTGTTTTGAGGAATAATTCAGAATATCTCAGTATTTAAAAAATAGTCACGTTTTGGGTAATGAAATTTAAAAACACCGTGTAATGGTATAGAAACATCTGTAGAAAGTTGTAGTATTCATCCTGCTTTTTTGGCTTACTTTAAAAGTGAGGTCAGATTCAGCAGATCATGATTTAGACCCTGACAGATCATCCCTGAGTGCACTGGGATTGGCAGTTCTGTTTCCAAGGTCTGTATCAGGGACTTCTGCCTCTGGACATGAGCTTCTGGGACCCTGATAAGTTTCATTTCTGTGACAGCAGAGCCTGACACACGTAGAAGGAGGCAAACATAAGTTTGGCAGAGTTTGAGACATGAGGAACCTTTAACTGCTCCATCCTGATGGTTGCATCCCTCAGCCTGCTCTGGCCTGTGTTTAGAACAAACACAAACCCAGACAGGAGAGAAAAAAATCACAGCAATTGCAGCTCTCATTCTTTAGAAGACCAGGTTCTCTCTAGCACAAAACTCATAACTGGTGAAAACTTTTGCCTTAAAACTATTGTGGGGCTTGGGGGCTTTGGTGTTTATTGTTGGTTCTTTTGTTGGTGTGTGTCCTTGCTAACAGGATCTAATTTGTTTTTTTAAGGAATGCAGAGAATTGCCCCAGAGTCTCCTTCACAAAATTCCTTCCCTGAACAGAGAGAGGATGATTTCTATGGCAGAATGGCTAACATGGTATTGTTATTTCATACATTTCTTCAGCTGCATTGCAGCACAATGCAAACACAAGAGGATTTGGGGGCTCTGTATTGCTCTTCAGCAAGAATTGAAGCTTGGTTTTTAGAAGTCCCCAAATAACCAGATTAAATGCCTTTAATTGTGTGGAAATTCTTGATAAAAGATTAATGTCGTGTCAGATATTTAGCTGCTTGTTTATTATGCATTTATATCCTGGCTTTATATCTAACCAGGCACCAGGACAAAGATCCATCTTTAGGTATATTAACTTTTAGATCAGTTCTGTTAATGGATTTTACAACGAAGGATTTGTTTTAGGAAGATAAAATGTGATCCATCATCACAGCAGTGACAACTTTGTGCTTTCCTGTGTATTTGTCACACAGGGCTATGGGCGAAGATCCCGAACAACCTCAGAGTCCTCTGCTCATTCTGTGGGACGAGAGAGATCCAACTCTGCAGCGAAACAACCCTCTCCTCCTCCCTCTGCTCCTGCAGGAAAAGAGACTAAAAAAGAAACAAAGAAGGAGGCAGCACCTAAAAAGGTAAAATTTCTTAGAAGGGTACCTACAGCTAGAGGAGATTTGTTAGTAAATGTGGTCACCCCTAGTCCACGGTACTTAAGAGGTCCTGATTAAACTGTTTATTTCTATTTATTAGATGCAACTCTGGGCTCAGAGTTGAAGTCCCTAACAGAAAATGTGTTGTTGCATGAATGTTTCTTTTAACCTGCCTGAAAAGGCAGTGGTGAGAGAATTAACTGAGTAGATTTAATTTCTTTTCAGAGTGGTGCAACCTGGTTTCGCTGGCTGATGGGAA
Source organism: Lycocorax pyrrhopterus obiensis (assembly GCA_014706295.1). Lineage (NCBI taxonomy): Eukaryota > Metazoa > Chordata > Aves > Passeriformes > Paradisaeidae > Lycocorax > Lycocorax pyrrhopterus. Next base: position 8,438,732 of record JACSVZ010000019.1, read on the forward strand.
AAGGAAAGAATGAGGCTCACCTGCCAGATGACAAGAACAAATCAGTAAGGCCCCAAAAATCACAAAAACCTTTATACACTTGAATTTGTTCCTGATGTTCTCCTGGATGACAGATGAACATTGTTTTGATGAGTAAACAAATGATTGTAAAACTTTGAAGATTATTTTTATTCTACAACTGGCTTTTTAAAAAAAAATAGCTACAATTATTTTAAACTTTTTTAGCAGCTTGCTTTGAGCTCTTTGGTTTTGACTGTGATTTTCTTTTAGATTGTTTGGGATGAGCAGAAACAACGCTGGGTTAATCTGGATGAACCAGAAGAAGAGGTAAAAACCTGAGTCCTCATGATTTCTCCAAGTGGAAGAATCTGTACTTGGCACAGAATTTTCTTTAATCTGTTATTGGCTCTTAAGAGCCGCTTTTTACTGAATTTGGATTAAAATGTGCAACATCAGTCAGTGATGTGATTGGATTTTTTTTTTGTCTCCCTGCAGAGTAAACCTCCACCACCACCTCCAACAGGATTTCCTAAAGCTGCTCAGGCTGCTCCCCCTGGGCCTGGAGGCCCTCCTGGTTCCTCTATCAATGTGTTCTCCAGGAGAGCAGGTAACAGCCAGCACTGACATTTAAGACTTTCTCCTGCATAAAATATGAAGGCAGAAGTCCTGACTTCTCCAGGGTTGTTTGGGAACGTTGGCAGCTCAGTGGAGCTGTGGCTATTGCTGGCTTTGCTCGTGCCCAGCTCCTGCACTGCTGTCACAGTATCATGACTTGGGTGTTACTGTTTGTGTCCCTGGAGTGTTATTTTCTGATCCTGAAAGATGCTTTAATCAGCAAACTGTTCCAAGTAGACACAGGCATGACTAACACAAGGCTTATTTTTATTATTTGTTCGTTTTCCTGGTTTAGCTGGAAACAGAGCCCGTTATGTGGATGTCCTGAATCCAGGAGGAACTAAGGCAAGTGGTGCTGTTCCTGCACCATCAGACCTGTTTGCCCCCTTGGCACCAATGCCCATTCCTGCCAACGTGTTTGTTCCAAACTCAGGTGTGTGGATGCGATTGTGGGGAGGTTGTATGGCTGTTTATGGGTGTGGTGTGTTCGGCTAAATCCTATTTCCTCTGCAGTTCCAGGGGAATCCCAGCCCATGGAAGGGAGTGGAGCAGCAGAGCGCACACCAGCTGCAAACCAAATCAACACAGACCCTGCTGCAGCTGTGGAACCAGAGGTGGGTTAGAAGGAATGTCTTGTGGATAGAACTCAGACTTCTGATTCAAACCCCCTCATGATTCTGAGCAGCAGTTTCACAGCCACAGTACATAAAGCATTTTATCATTGTGGGGATTGTGGTTTAACGTTTTACTTAAAGAGCAGGAGAAGGGGAATGCGAGTGAAGATGGAAGTGGGAGGTTGCATTTCCTCATTTGGCAGGGCTGCAGCTTCCATGGGTGCAGCATGTGCCAGGAAAGGGACCAAGAATATGGGAAGAGTCTTACACTGCATGTTACACCTGCCTGATGTGTTGTAACATTGTTCTGCTTCAGTGGCATCTCTAGGGAAATGGGAAATAGCCTCACACTAACTATGATAAACAGAAGTGCCTTGTTTTTCTTCAGTACTTAAACCCTGCAGCCCTTCCTCCAGGATCTGGACTTCCTGTTCCTAACCCTGATGGCTCCCAGTCAGGCGAGGTAAGGCTTGATGCAAAGTATTTAATTAATGACTTTTAGAGTTAATTGTAATGGTCTTACAACGGGCCATCTAAAACAACAAGTAACTGATTCAGTGGCTGATGAGTAGCCAAGATGTGATTTGACTGCCTCCAAAATTGTGCAGAAAAGACCTCTAAGCCCATATGAGATGTTCAGCCTTCATGTCCTACATTCTGTGAACTTTTCCTATATAAGTACTTTTAAAAGCCTTTTTCAGGGTAAAATATCAGTAGCAGTTCGAGGGTCTCTTCTTGCCTCCATGCATGCATATAATTTCACTAATATTAAATGCAAGACACAAGGAGAACAAATTGCTGTGTTCCAGGCAGAGTAACATTACCTTTGTTCCTACTTAATGTTTTCTATACCTACATAATTTCGTGCTTTAAGAAGTCCTTTTGATTTAAACTAACTTCTGGCTTTACGTTTGTTTTTGTTCTGTTTTTATTTTTTTAACTTGAAGTTGGTTTAACCTTTGGCAGTGAGACTTTGACAATGAAATAAAACAACTGAAAGCTTGGGGCAGTGACATGCATGACGACTTTTTTTATTTGTGTTTTTTGTATTTGTGTGTTCTTGCTGTTTTGTAGCTTTCGCGCTCTAGTTCAATGAGTTCATTATCACGTGAAGTAAGCCAGCATTTTAATCAGGTACATGTGGCTGGCCATTCTCATTTATGTTAACTTATTTACTTTCCCCTCCACCCTCTTTATTTTGCATTTGCTCAAATACTAATGCTACTTTCAGTCATTTCCCCTCATTTCACAGAAATATCATTAAAAGTAGATCATGATGTAGTGTTCCTTTTTACACTCAAACAGGGTCTTCAGTTTTGTGTATTTATGAGAGTGCATGTAATCCAGGCATGCTTTTTATTTATGTTCCTAAGATATTCACATAATTTCATCATCTTTTTTCTGGGATACTAAAGAAATCAGTTGATTTTAAACAAAAAAACTTCAAAAATCCTCAAACCAAACCCAACAAACCTCCTAAAAAGACTCAATACAAGCAAAACTTGGTCATTCTGCTGCTGCCAGTCTCAAATTGGTAATAAACCATCTGCAAAAGTCCCTGTAGGAATTAAAGGAATGCTTCATCTCTGCTGGGAGTTCCAGAGCTGTGGGGTCACCACAAAGGGGTGACACAAACCTTTCTGATATTTCTTAGTAAAGCAAAACCTGACATAGAATGTTTATTTTGGGGCAAGTCCTGAGGTGTACTAACAAAGGCAGAAGGTACTAATTGAGTGGAGTTGCACTGGTGTCTTGTGTTGGTTTTGCATGCTTTGGATCTGCAGAGCTATTTGCAGTTGATGCATGTGACATTGTTTGGCCAATTCTTACATGAAGCCAGTCCTGTTCTGGATCTGGATGCAAACTGTACCAGCACTCTGCAGTTGTTCCAATCGGCTGCGCTCTCCATGTTGTTGGCATTATTCCTGTGAATATCTGCTCTGTGTAACTTAGCAGACCACATTGGAGAGGCACTGGAGCTCTGCCCTTGTCTAATTTCAGTGTTTTCTCTTCCCAGCCTGCCACTGTTCCACCCTCAGGGGCACCTTCAGCAGGAGCGGTACCGTTCTACAACCCCTCTCAATTTGCACAAGTGAGTAAAGGCCTCATCCTTCTTTTTCCTTATCTTTATTATCCAACATTTCCCAGAGCAGCTGTGGCTGCCCCATCCCTCGAAGTGTCCAAGGCCAGGCTGGGACGGGGTTTGGAGCAGCCTGGGACAGTGGAAGGTGTCCCTGCCCATGGCAGGGGATGGAATGTGATGTACTTTAAAGGCCCTTCTGACCCAAACCAGCCTCATTCTATACTTTGAACAAAACTACTGAACAAAACATGATTTTGTGCTCTACCGGCTTAATCTGGGTTGTTCCACATAGAGTGTTAAATGTGCACAAAGATCAGTCTGGCACCTGTTCAATTTAACAAGTTTCCGTTCAAAACTTTATTCCCAGTTTTTTGAATTTTGTCTCCAGCATGACACTTTTACAGAACATTTTGTTTATTCCTGTTCTTTTTTCAGTCTCCTGCAGCCACTGGAAGTTCAAGACTGGGAAGAATTGGACAGAGGAAGTATCCAACATTGAAGTAGAATACAATGGCTTTGTATTTGGAATCCTCACTCATGTTCTGAGTATGCAAAGAACTGTTCAGCCTTATGGCACGTGGTATCAGCTGCAGTTGACATGACAGAAATCTAATGATGGGTGATCTTTTTCATGCTTGCACCTCATCTACGCAAACCATTACCAAACATGAAATATATGTAACTTTTCCTTTTCAAAACCTGGCTAGAAATAGCTTTGCTGTGATAAAGAATAGACACAAGAGAGGAAATAGTTGCTGTCTGTTACAAAAACCTGTTTGTAAATTGCATAGGCAATTTATTCCTTAAGTTTATTTTAAACCTTACTAGCGTGACCTTCCGAGACATAGTTTCAGGGATTCCTTAATTTCTGAAGGATGCTCCCCTCCCAGCAGGGGTAAAAAAAAAAAAAAAAAAAAACAACAAACCATGTCCACATTGTAAGATAACACTGTGGCCTTAAGAGGACCATGCACAATTGTGATGCTTTCAGCCAGAGCGTGGAACCAGAGGGAGAGGCTCGCCCAGGAGGGGCCTCATGCTGGTTTGGTTTTTGGGAGGGGGAAGGGGGCCACAGCTCATCCAAATAAATCGACCTATATTGAATGAAAACTGTGACTGTAATCTAATCCTGATTTGATTTGGGTCTTTCCTAGTCTGTATGTAGTTTGTGGTTTAGACTACCTGTAAAGCCAAGTGTATAGTGGGAAGGAGCTCTGTATCATAGCCAGCGCTGTTCTCTTGACGAGTGAGTGTTTGTTTAAGTGCAATACGGTTACTTTGCTTTCTCTCAAACTGCTGGCACTCTGCAGCTGGGGGGTAACAGCTTGAAAGTTGTTTATTTTTTCCTTTTTGGAGTGCCAGAATCAGTGTAATAATCCGTTCTTGAATCTCCATTACTAAAATAACCAAGGTCTTAAATAGCTAACAACTAAATTTCATACTAAAAGTAGATGGATTAGACCTCTACAGATGGACTTTAAAATCTTTAGGTTTAATATAGGAAATCTTGAAAACCATGGTATGCCGTGTTTATATTCACTGAAGAATCTGAATTATCTGCAAAGAGAGAAATAAGCTTTTAAATATTTATTAAATCATTAGGCCATATTTTATTTAGAACTTGCCACCAAACTATTTGATTTTACTTGAATTTCTGCCCAGGAGTAGAAGTAATACGAATGTGAAATTGCCAGTATTTGTCCCCAGTTGTTTATTTTTTTCTTTTTTTTTCTTTTCCTGAATAACACCACTTTTCTAAGATCATGATAGCCTTATGTATGTCCCAAAAGGTTTGTATGCAGCCCAAGTAAAACACTATTTGGGGGGATTAGAAACCTTTGTGTGCTGGTCCATACTCAATTCCAGACGTGGGCAGCAGCAGTCAGTGTGGTTTACTTTTCTATGATTGAAACATAATCAGACACTTGGCTTTCCTCTAGTCCAGCCAGGCTGCTGATTATTTTCTCCTTTCAGTAGAGACTGCCAAACAACTTCATTCAAGGAGGCTCCCTCTGAGCTGGGAGCAGCTGTCTTTCCTAAGTGTAAGATTTGACACTGTAAATTCTTAAATAAAATATTTTGCGCTCTGGAGCACTTTCACATTTCACTTTCTTCTTGTGGTTATTGCTTCAGTGAGCTGGGTGGAGGAACTTCTGTTTGGGAATGCTCTGTGTGAGGAAAGTGTTTGGTGTTTGGAAGGCACTTGTGCATCAGAGCAGGTTTAGATGGGATATTGGGAAGAAATCCTACCCTGTGAGGGTGATGAGGTTGCCCAGAGAAGCTGTGGCTGTCCCATCCCTGGAAGTGTCCAAGGCCAGGCTGGACAGGGCTTGTAGCCTGTGGAAGGTGTCCCTACCTCTGGCAAAGGTTGAAAACTAGGTTATCTTTAAGCCAGTCTGCGATTCTTTGATGATTGAAATGTTCAAAATTGAAGCTTTAGGCTTAATCTAGGCAACTTTTAAATTTCTTTAAGTGTAAAGCGTTTACTTTAAGCTGCTTTTTAAACGTACGGTGACAGCCGCGCCTTTCCGCGCCCGCTGCTTTCTCGCTGCCGGGCGGGCGGGCGCTCCGCGCTCCTCCGGCCGCCGGGGGGCGCTGCGGGCGGGGCGGGCCCGGCCCAGCGCTGCCCCCGTTGCTACGGCCGGGCCGGGGCGGCCGCACCGGGACCGGGACCGCCACCGACACAGGCACCGGCACAGAAACGGGCACCGGCACCGACGCTGCGACCACGGGCAGCGGCGAGGAGCCGTGAGGAACCGGTGAGGCCCGGGCTGCGTGCCGCCCGCAGCGGCGGGGAAGGGGCGGCCCCGGCGGGCGGGAGGCGCGGCCGTTGTGAGGGCCGGGGCCGGGTCCGTCCTGCCCGGCCGGGGGGGCATGCAGGCGGCGGCCCCTCGGTGCCAAGCCCGGGCTCTGGGCTGCGTTCATCGGGTGTTGCCCTCCCAGGTGCAGCGGCCGGGGGAGGCTGGTCCGCGGTAGCCGCAGAATGACGAGGTGCTTCCCCCGTGTAGAAATGTACTCGAACCCCGGTTCCGTACCCTAAACCCAGCCCTGGGGTATTGTCCCGGTGTCAGCGGCAATGAGCGGGGTTGGTGCGAGGCAGGAAAAGGCGGCAGCGATTTCCCGGCTGTGGGATCACTGGAAATTTCCTGGCCTCGGGCAGCCGGTGCTGCGGGCTGGTTGTGCTGGTGACGCCTGTGAACAGCAAGGACAACGAGCTGTGGTTTCTGTGCAGTTTAAATTTCCTTTCGTGCTAACAGGACACACAGCCTTTTCTCAAAGAAGGGTGTACGCAGCCGTGATGCCTGCAGCAGTGTGGAGGTCACTTCTCTGCTCTGCTTTTGGGGGAAAAAACGGGAAATAACAGTGATTTTCTAACAAGGTCACGTTAAGGTTTGAGTTGTGCTAGAGGGAGGTCCTGCAAGGAGATGCTTTATGACCAAGGAGTACAGTTTGCAGCTCAATAACTTTTCATTCTTACACCTTTCTCTTGGGGGAATCCAGGTATCCCGCGTCCTGGAGTTCTGCAGACGATGCATCTGCCTGCACATTCACCTGCCCTTCATTCCCAGCTAAAGGCTGAGCTGTCTGCAATTCCCATGCCTTGCTGGCTGAGTAAAGCCCTGTGAACCCACAGGGTGATAAAGGGAAGGAAACTATGCTTTGAGGAAGTTTTCGTCTGGAGCAGCATCCATAGCTAGCTGGTACCTGAGGGACAATGAGTACTCCAAATGGATTTCCACAGCACTCAAGGGTGTGTCTTACTCGGAGCGTGGAGGGTGGAGCCGTACAGGACCTGCAGGCAAAAAAAGCTGGAAAAGCAGCCAAAAAGGAGGCTGGGGGCGAGGGGGCACCTCCGAAAATAAGCACGCCCATAAGTGAGACCTTAAAGCTTCTGCCAGAAGAGCTCAAAGCCAATATGAAAATTAAATCGATCACTCCAAGGCCCCCTCGGAAGCCCCGGCTGGAGCGTGCTGCATCCCTGGATGAGAAGAGCTGGAGGAAGTGGAGACGGTTTAGGACAAGCCAGGAAAGTCTGACTGATCCCAACGAGACGAGCTCCTCCAACGGTTCCCTGCAGGAAGCGTCCCCCAGCCCTCCCACCAGGGGCAGGGCCAGCCCCTGCAATCCCTGCTGCCAGCAGGATTCCTTGCACAGTTCACCAGACGCCTTGGAAGCCAGTCCCGTGGGGAAGAGCAGGGGAGGCGCCTCGGACCTGGGCAAACGAGCCTCCGAGATCTCCAGTGCCTTTGGGGGGCTCCTGCGGGGGAAGGGGTTCGCGGGGGGCAAACCCCGGCTGTCCCAAATCATGCCGGCCCGCCCCCTGCCCCCCATGGAGCTCAACGTGGCCTCCCGCTCCCTGAGGACAGCTAATAGGATCGACTCAGATTGTCTGGATTACCGACATTATTCTCAGCACAAGTTTGGGAGGGTGAGCAGCAGCCTCAGCGACTCCAAGCTGCAGGGCAATGGGACGCTCCATGACAATTGCTCCACAGACTCCATGAAATCCACCTTCAGCGTGCTCACTCCCATTCGAGCCAAGGATGTTCGCAGCAGGTAGGGCCCCCCCCCAGCTTCTCCTGGCAGAGTTTGGGGTGTTGGCAGGGAGGAAAAATCCCACTGGGCAGGGGGAGGGAACTTCTGAGCTCCTGGTAAAGCACAAAAGCCGTTCTGTGTTGTTTAACCTGCTGTGGAGACTGGAAACAGTTGGAAGATGAAGAGATTGGTACCTTTGCTCCTTTTAGCTGGGTATTTTCTTAAATACGAGTTTATTTTGCTGTCAGTTTGCTTGCAGTATTTACGTAATCTGTTTTGAGAATTAAGAAGCAGTAGCTGTGCAAGCCAGCAGTTGGGGAAACTATTTTTTAGAAAAATCTAAAAGTACATTGGGCTTGAACTGAAATGATAAATTTCAGAAAAAAATAACACCAGATATTTTAAATTGAAATTGTCACACAGTATTGTCACAGTCCTGTGAGGTGCTGAGCAGATGTTGCGCTTGTTTGGCCTCTGGCAGATCAAATTATGTACAATATGATCCAAATCTGGATCAAATTATGTACTGGGAACTACTCCAGTATCCCACAGCAGCTCCTCTGCCCCAGCTTTTCTGGGAGGGAAAAATCTAATCATTGATCCAAAGCATGGGAGTCAGTAGTAGAGGGGAAATAATTCTGAGATAAATTAAAGTGTTACTAACTAGTAAAAAAAGCCTCAAAGATAGATTGTTACTTGTTTGCCGTAGGGTTTTCTTTCCCATTCCTCCCTTAAGCAGCTGGAGCCAGGTGGGCATTGTTGGGTTGCCCAGAACTCCCTGACATGATTCTCTCATCACTATTTGCAGAGCTTAAGCAAGATTAAAAATGCTTATTCAATGTGCAGTCCCTGTGCCAGCATCCCTCACCTGTGTTAGCGTGTCCTTCAGAGAGGCACGTGCTGCGGGATGCATCTGTCCTTCCCAAATGGGATATTTTGAGACCTCAGGCTCAATAAATAGTTTTCTTGAAGCTGATTTGATGAGCTGAATTGAAGGAAGGATGTTAGTTTGAGTTTTTGGTTAGGAGAAACTTGATGCCAGAACACTGGGAATGGTGGAGCTGGTTTTGTGTTTGAAGTAAGCTGAGCTGCTCCACAGTACTCAAATGTAATGGAATCACAAGATCACAGGATGGTTTGGGTGGAAGGGACCTCAAAGGTCATCCAGCCCCACCCCCTGCCATGGGCAGGGACACCTTCCACTATCCCAGGTTGCTCCAAGCCCCATCCAACCTGGCCTGGAACGCTTCCAGGGATGGGGCAGCCACAGCTTCTCTGGGCAGCCTGAGGTTATCAAACCAATTTTTTTGTTCTGTCTGGATGAGTGTTAGTGGGGCTGAAGACTGGATGGCTTCAGCCTTCTCATCACACAACCTGAGCAGCATCAGCCTCACCATCATCCTCATGTCCTGGCTTTGGAAGGAACTTTAGGCAAGCAGAACAATATATACATATTAAATTCCTTCTTAAAGGTATATTCTTGATTTCTTCAAGGTTCAAGCATTACAAATCAGTATCCCAACTTCCATGCCCATTCCTTAGATGCTTTTTTTGGGGTTTCTGTCCACAGGAGCTATTTGGAAGGCAGCCTTCTGGCAAGTGGTGCCTTAATGGGAGCAGAAGAACTTAGCAGATATTTCCCTGATCGGAATATCGGAATCTTTGTGGCCACCTGGAACATGCAGGGTCAGAAGGCAAGTGCACAGAAGTCTTCACAGGTCTTTTGGCAGCAGTAAAGTTACCCCAGCTCTACTGCAAGGATTGGGGTGATGCTTTTCTCTTCATGACTATGTTCCTTGTCAGCCTGAGTCATGGTCTTTGTCAAATTACAAGGTATTTTTCTAGTAAATCTTTGCGTAACTAATACTGCTTTTCTTTCTTTTTGTTTTAAATTTCTTGTGTAATAGGAACTTCCAGTGAATCTGGATGACTTCTTATTGCCAACAGATCCAGACTTTGCCCAGGACATGTATGTCATTGGGGTTCAAGAAGGCTGTCCAGACAGGTAGCAAAAACAATGTAATGAACCATCTTCTTTTATTGTTAACTAATCACTTTGCTTTGAATTAGACTAGAAATAGTCTCCATTATATTCTTAACATTTGCTATAATCAATCCATTTAACAGGACTGAATTCTATTGCATGAACACCAGAGGAAATGGGGTTTAGAGGAAAAAGTCACAGAGATCTGTAAATCATAAAATCCCAGAATGGTTTGGGTTGGAAGGGACATTAAAGCCCATCCAGTCCCACCCCCTACCATGGGCAGGGACACCTTCCACTAGACCAGGATGCTCCAAGCCCTGTCCAGCCTGGTGTTGGACACTTCCAGGGATGGAACAGCTTCTCTGGGCATGCAGAATTCCATCCTGTTGTCGGGGCAGCTGATGGCAAAGCTCTGCTGATTTCTGTGGCATCTCAGCAGCCACCCCTTAGTTCAGTGCAGGTTTTGCTTATGGCTTGTTGTTCTGTATGAGAGGGATTGCTCTGTGTGCACAACGCTGATCTCCTCTCCTGGTTGTTGTCTCCTGTACTGTCTGTGTGATCCAGCTGTTGTTCTTTCCTGCAGAAGAGAGTGGGAGATCCGCCTGCAGGAGACGCTGGGCCCCCACTACGTCCTGCTGCACTCAGCTGCTCACGGAGTGCTCTACATGTCCGTGTTCATCCGCAGGGACCTCATCTGGTTCTGCTCAGGTGTGTGGGGAGCTGAAGGCACTGCTGCCAGCCTGTGCCCTGCCCTTTTCTCCCTCTCCTAACCTCCCTGCTCACTCTCAGAAGCATTTCAGTGACAGCATCTTCTTTTCGTCCTTCCAGAAGTGGAGTATGCCACGGTGACAACTCGAATCGTGTCTCAGATCAAAACCAAGGGAGCTCTGGGAATCTGCTTCACGTTTTTTGGGACCTCCTTTCTCTTCATCACCTCCCACTTCACATGTGAGACATTTGCAGTCTTGCTACGAGTGTCCTGGCTGAGGGAGGAGGGGAGGGAGCTGTACAGAGGTGAAAAAGCAGGACAGGCTGAAGCCAAAGCTCAGGATTGCTGAGCTGAGAAGGATAAGGGAGGAGGATTGTTTGGTAACAAACTTACAAAAGAACTGTGTTTATGGAAACAGAAATGAACTCTGCACCATTGTATCCCTTTTTCCACACTTTCTGTCATTATTATTCAGTGCAGACACTCCCAGAGTGTCAAATTTTACATGTGGAAAATGTGTGATGCCCTTCAGAAGCTCCTGATATAACCAAAAATGGTCATTGAATGAAAATTATTCATTCCTGGCAGTAATGGGGTTTCTGTCTTGCAGCTGGGGACAGTAAAGTAAATGAGAGGAAACTGGACTACAATAAAACCATTCAAGCCCTTACACTTCCCAAGAATGTTCCGGACACAAATCCATATCGATCCAGTTCTAGTAAGTGTGAAATGGGAGAGAGAAAATTCAAAAGGGAATTTTTAAATGATGTATTTTTTTTAGCAATATGATAATTTTCGTTTAATTATTATGGATATTACAGATGTGTTTCATTTTCCAAGTGTTTTCTAGAACAATCAGGAATTACTTTATTTCAAAACTTAAGAAGCCTTATGTCACTTTGCATGTACACAGGTCAGAGCATTGTTTGCCAAATTCCATTCTTGTTTCCTAATACTGTGCTGACAACTTGATGCCCAGGTAAATAATTAGGTCCTTTTACTAGAAAATTGAATATACTATTTCTCTGCAGTGTAGCATTAGGTTTTTGTGTAAGTTTTAACATTTCTGTTCTGTTTTCTCCTGGCTTTTTAATTCCCACATTCAGTGGTGATCACGGGTAGAAAACACACTCAGTGTCACATCTCCTGGTAGTGAAAAGAAAGAATTTCCTCCTGTTCCTTGAACGCATTCAGCAGCGTCCCTTCAACACTTGTGGTCTGAATTTGCAGGTGATGTCACAACTCGGTTTGATGAAGTTTTCTGGTTTGGTGACTTCAACTTCCGGCTGAATAAGGATAGGGAGACTGTGGATTCCATCCTGAACCAGAACCCAGACACAGACGTGTCCAAGCTCCTGGTGTACGACCAGCTGACCAGTGAGATGAGCCGGGGTAAGGGGCAGCTGTTCATCTCCCTCCTCTCCAGGAACAAAGATACCTACACACAGGACTAATGTCAGCCCAATCCCCATTTCCTGGAGACCTTTCCTGCTTTCTTTGGTTAAGTTCCCTAAGAAAGGGAGTCAGCAGTTGTCAAATACAGTGGCAGTGTGTCAAGGGACCTTTTGCCATAGCAGTTTGCTCTGTGTAATGTAACCTCCCAAGCCATTTGCTGCTGTTTCATCTGACTGTTCCATAACCTGGGCATCATTCTGTCCCAGTGTCCAGGGAATTTAGATTTGAACAGCATCTGCAAAGCAGCACGAGCTTTCAGTGGAAGTGCATGGACCGAGTGTTCTTTGTTTAATTTGCCACTGACTAAACAGCCACTGGGTATTTTTTATCCTCTCTAGTCAGGACTGGAGCTTGCTCCCTTTCTGGAGCCCAAGCCCAGGTTTTTCTGGGATGTACATGGCTGTTGTTTCTAGCCAGCATTAGTAGACACGGTGCCCAGTTCTCAGGAAGGAGCAGTTTGTTCATGCTGTTCTCCCCTTCCCTCACAGGGTCTATTTTCAAAGGATTCCAAGAGGCCGATATCCATTTCCGTCCTTCCTACAAGTTTGACATAGGAAAGGACAGCTATGACACCACTTCCAAACAAAGGACTCCCTCCTACACGGTAAGGGATGATTTGAAAAGTCAAAGGGGATTCAGTTGTGCTGAGATTTGTTGCTTAAGGGCAACTGCGACTTCTGGAAGAAAGGATTGTTGAATTTGTGAGCACAGGGAGAGTTTGGCACAGTCTGTTAACCTTATTTTCCCTGTTTGAGTGGGCTCTCCCCTGTGCTCAGAGCTGGGATCAGACACTTCATGAATGGATCCCCATCCAAGACACCTTCATTTCATCAAGTGGAGTGTGATAAATGAATGGATTTGTCTCTTGTGAACCAGTGCTGCTTCCCAGGATGGGTGATGTGCAGGGGGAGTCACCCTCACTGTCCCCTCTCTCCCTGCCTCCAGGACCGGGTTGTGTTCCGCAGCCGCTACAAGGACGACATCCAGGCTGTCAAGTATTCCTCTTGTCCTGTCATCAAAACCTCGGACCACCGGCCTGTGTTTGCCTTGTTTCGTGTGAAGCTGAGGCCTGGCAGAGACAAGTGAGTACCTCCTTCTGCAGCTCCACGTGGCTGCCCATGGCTCCAGTGATCCCGAGGATATTCTCCTGTGTCTGTCCCTCGTAGCTCCCTGCAGCCTGTTTGAGTTTTACCCAGTACATGCAGAGCAGTAAGAGCTTAAACCTTGCACTGACAGCTGAAATCCCTGCTGCCAGGTCCTTTAATCCTTCTGAGGGGGATAAACAGAGCCCACTGGAATTGAATATAAATCTGTGTTTTATCTGAGATGCAGCTCTTTGTTTTCCCTATCAGCATGGGCAGCTTTCCTCTTCCTCCTTCCCTCTTTGGGATCAGTTCTGTTTTCCCTCCCCAGTGGTGGCTGCATTTCAGCACAGCTGGATGTCAGTGGAGTATCTTGAGATCCTCCAAGTTCTTAATGTTCTACTGCGGGCTGCTGTATTAGCAGAACTCCTTAGAAAATTCGGTGAAATCACTGAAATTATTCTCTTTTTTGTGAGTAACAATGGTCAGGGATTTCAAGACCCGAGTATCTAGAAAAGTGATTTCTCAAAGTATTTAATCAGCAGTGCAATTACAAATGGGAATTTTTGTTAATGGGTATTAAATACCCATTAAATAGCATTGTGTGATGGGCTGCTCAGGTTTCCTCTGGCCTCTCTAAAACAGACCAAGGTAAGAATTGTTGAGATGAACCACACCAGTGAATACACCGAGTTAGCAGTAACCTGGTTTAGCTTTTCAAATGAGTGGGTTTTAGTTTAGAGTCATAAAGAAAGTCCTCTATATATGAATGCAGGCGAGGTCATGCTAAAATTTAAAGTACATTCCCCTTTTACAACCAGCATTTTAAAGTATTGTGAAAAACCTTAACTTGTTGCCGTGGAAGAACAACTCTTGCTTCTCCCACAGCAGTAGCTGAATGCCTTAAGAAAGTAAAAATTAGGTTTGTGGCCTTTGTTGTATGAAGCAGTAGGGAAATGCTGGGCAAACAAGAATGTATTTATGCCCTGACCTGCTGGCTGGTGTTTCTGTTGCAGCATCCCACTGGCTGCGGGGCAGTTTGACAGAGATCTGTATTTAATCGGAATAAGGAGGCGGACTACAAGGGAACTTCAGAAACGCCTGGAACAAAAGGACCAAAGATCCAGCAGCATATGTAGCATTTCTTGAGCTGAGAGCTCTGCAATGCTCGTGGTAGAGGTGCCCCGAAAGAGGATTTCAGGCCGTGGCAAACTCTGCAGGGAATTGTCTGCTTAAGCACCTCTGGCAGTTGCTGTGGCTTGTGAAGAATGTCTTAAACCTCATCCTGGATTCATTTGCATGAGCTAATCCATGTAGCTCAAGTGCTTCTGCCGAAGAAAAGGAGTCAGTTATTTAAGACATCCATCCCAACTGGTGTAATTGATTTATTTTTAACCACACTACCTTAGGAAGCCACTGGGTGCAGACCCTTGGTTCCCCTCCACACAGGGGTACAGCTGCTGGAACTGGCATCACCCAGGGCAGGGGACCTAAGAAAAACCTGCAGAAAGGTGAATTTTGTTTGTCTCTTTGGTTTGATCAGGTTAACTCACATCCAGTGTGGGGTTGGGTTTGCTCCTTCTCTGTAGCCAAGTGTTGGTATTCTGTACAATGAGTAACAGGGACCAGTTCATGGCCTTGGGCAGTTCTGTGTCTGGATGGTGCTCCTGTGTTGGGCTTTTTGGGTCCTCTACAGCAAATTGTGTGTGAATGTACTCCTGTACATTGAAGTGTAGAAACATTGCCTTTCAATAATCATTCTCTAGGCCTTCTGTTACTAAGGGGGTAAATACCAAACTCTCAGGCCATATATTTGTCTGCTGAGACTGCTTGAAGCAATCCCTTCCTGAACTCACTTGTCCTCCCCAGGGCTGATTAAACACTACCTGCCTTCAGCAGCAGGAGCTGGAAATCATGGTCTGAGAACAGGCACTGTGTGATGCTTCACCAAAGTGATGTCAAGTGAGTGCACCAGGGAGGTTTGCAGAACAACTGCAGCCACTCAGCTCCACACAGCTCCATTACCTCCAATCACAGTCAATTCCTTTTGGTTTTATTTTTCCAAATCAGTAAACTGTGAATAACTTGCTATTTTTGAAGTAGTGTTGTCTTAAGGCTATATATACTACAAGGACCAGTATGGCACTGGTAAAATGTTAAGTACAGCTAATAATTAAGAACCCCTCATGGGCACAGATGGGATCATTAATCACCTTAGGACCTAAAACATCATGCAAACACCTTGGAGGAAGTGCTGCTGACTATGCAACCTGTCCAAGACAGGCTCCTGTTCTGCGGTACATTTATGGCACTGACCTGTCTGTAGCCATCAGGTATTTGGATTTCCTTTCTTTTTAAAGGAATAAAAATAAATTAATGCAATATCTTAACTGAGAACCAGCTTTTATTGTTGTCAGAACCAGAGTTCTTTGCATGGTGCATGTTTGGGTGACCTGGGCCATTTGTCTTCAGCTGGAGGAGTGGGACAGATTTCTCTGGAATTGTTGGCACTGAACAAAGTATGTTCCACCTGACAGCTCAAGAAACCCTTGGCAGATGAATTTCAGAACTCTTACTACTTGCTTCAGTTGTTCAGAGGTCTCTTTATTTCCTCACAAACATATACAACAACTGAACAGGATTTCCACACTGTGGGCTCTGCAGGAAGCAATGCAACATGTTTTCTTTGAGTTGCATGAGGAAAGGATGGGGTAAAGCAGGTAACAGCAGCCTCACAGTGCTCTGCTCCCAGCTGGATTGCCCCTTACCATACACATCTAGCAGTGAAGTGCTGCAACGCAGCTGTCTTGTATTTTTACACCCATGTATTAGGGGATTATAGAAATCCAGTGTTTTATTCCTCTTTTGAGTCTCTGTTTCTTCAGTATGTCACATGTGTGGCACTTGGCTTTCTGTGACGTGGTGTCAGTCAAGATCATGTTTCTAAATGTTGTCATTTTATCATCTTGACTTTCAGCTGAGCCACATCTCTGCTGTGACTGATGATTGTGTCTTCTTTTTGCAAGGCCTTAAGTCCATCTGGGGGACACTGAGGAAATGAGGCATGAGTTTAAGGTGCAGCAGCAGCAACTCATATTTTAATAACTGTTTGTATAGCAATCCTGGAGGAAAAAACTTCTGTTCTTTAGCACAGTTCATGTCCAAGTGAAAAACCTGAAGAATAGGATCGTTCTCATTCTCAGGTAAGCGTCCATTATGTACAGTACCTCTGCAGAGGAACTCCACAGAAAATTGGTTCTGCCATGGGTCTGCTTCCCTCAGAGCTCTAGCAAGATGATGAAGTTATTCCCAGGTGGGTGACTCCTTGTCAGATGGTGAATTACACTGATGAAACGGATCCATGATTTGTAACAAAACCTGGATTGCAGGATTATTTTGCCTAACTTCACTGGGGACAATAACTATTATTTTCCTAATTCAGTCTGACCAAGTCTTTGTTCACCTTGGTAACAGTTATAAATATTCTTTCAATTCAGACATGTAAGCCAAGCTCTTTAAGGTGCCACACATTCCTCAGAAGGGCACACTGGGGCCTCGTGTGACAGCCCCACTTCCACTGCTGGGGTGATGAAGAGGCAGTGACTGACTGCTCAGAGAGACACTTTCATTGTAGGGGTGAATATTTTGGCTTGCTCTGTTCTCCCCAAAGCCAAGAGAAGGGTGTCAACACCCATCTCCTCTTGTAGCCTACTCAGAGGATCAAACTCCTCCTCCAGAGCCAGCGCTGGCTCCTTACATGAGCTCTTCACAGTCCAGTGCTCTGAAGCAGCTTTGCTCAGCTCCATGGTTGCACAGAATGCCTGGGAGCATTGGGGGGAGGGAGAGTGGTACAGCAACGTGAAAATCAAAAAAACCATTAAAAAAGAAGGGAGTCTGAGGCCGGGCAGGAGGTGCTGCTCTATCGGAAGAGGCGGTAGAGCCGTGGGAGCCGCCCGTCCTTGCTGGAGAGAGCGGCCTGGATGTGCTCATACGTGGGCAGATCTGTCAGGTCACCCAGGGCAGCCACTGCTGGCTTCTTATGCAGCATCTTAGTCACCACCCTCTTGATATCCGTGGGTTTCACCTGACCTGCAGACAGAAAAAAGGCAGAGCTGTGACAACTCCACTGTGAACAGCACAAACCAGCTTTAGGCTGATGCTCAGAAAACCAACTCCAGACCTTCTCTACCATGATTCTGGTTTTGCCTTCTGACTAAAATAAGCCCCTGTGTAAGCCTGAAAGCAATTAAGCTCAGTCTGAAATATATTTCTGTAGTATTTATGCCCCCAGGCTTTCAAAGGCAATTCACCAGTGCTACAAGAATATTCTAAGTGTACCTACAGTTCCCTCAAGGCAAGGCAAAGCATTGTCTACTCACTTATGAGGGCACAGAGCTCATGAGGTAGCTTCCTTGTGTTTGTTGCCAAAACCTGCCTTCCCACATCTTCAAAGATCACTGGCCGAGACTCCAGGTTCATCATGAGCATGGACTTGAGCTGTGTCTTTGCCCTCTCAAGTTCTACCTGTGAATGAGCAGGAAATAAAAAAAATTCTGGTTGCTGCTCTCTAGTACAAGGTAACAGGGAAGAGTTCTGCAGACACCTCTCTCTTTGTGGATGCATTGCTGATGTTGCTGTATTGTTTTACAGAAATATGTAACAAACTTATCTATAAAAATCCCTTCTAGCACAGTCAGTGCAATGCGTTCACAGAATCCCAGACTGGTTTGGGTTGGAAGGGACCTTAAAACCCATCCAATTCCACCCCTGCCATGAACAGAGACACCTTCCACTATCCCAGGTTGCTCCAAGCCCTGTCCAGCCTGGCCTTGGACATGTCCAAGGATTATTTCAGCTCAAAGACCATCTGCAAGTTCAAACATGCTGCTGACCTCTCCCACTGCTCCTGCCATGAGGATGAATTCCCTGGTGATGATTTCCACCATCTCCCGAACCTGGGGAAAACAGATCATGGAAAGAAGATCAGAACAATGCTTCTTGTGTGCACAGAACTCTCTGGTACAGAGTGACAGTAACACCTGTCTGTGAGTACAGGACTCTGTACCTGTTTTGGATCTGCACTGGCATGGATACACAGGAGACCTGTGTCCTCATAGCTGTGGTGGTAAGAGGTGGCATTGTACATCCAGTGGTGCCTGTGAGTAATACAAACAGTGTTTTAAAATTCAAAAATCAGAATTTACAATGTAAAAATTAAAACAAAGATGGACAGTGAGCACCCTCCTAGTGCATTTTCAGGATTCTCAGCAGTGCAATGAGAGTTGTCAATCCCTGCCCCTGACAATTTATGCATGTGGCATCTACTCCCCTCTCTCCACTTGAATCCTTGAGACCAAACCCAGGACAGTACAGAGCCAATCCTGTTAATATTCCCTGATTAAAGCACGGATAGGACTAGTGGAAGAAAACAGGATTCCTGGTCACTTCTGCCCTGTACTTTCACCCTCTCAAAATGCCAACTGACAAACCAGTCCCACATTCCAAGCAGAATAAGCTGATGTAAAACCTGGGGGGTGTTTGCTTTCTTTTTTTCCATGTGAACCTGCTACAGGACTGTTTCTGCCACCCCTAAACAGCAAGACAAACCAACCTGTTGAGCACATTGAGGTACAGCCGGGTGAACATGCCCTTGCCAGGCCCTCCAGCTGAAAAAGAGCCACCACCTCCCATCATCATGTTTAGCACCGCAAAAGGAATGAAATCGTCCTCCTGGAATGCAACAAGAAACTCAGTCAGGTAATGGCAGAGCTCTCAAAGGTCTGGGGTGAGTAAAGGGGAGAAAAAAAACCACAGCACAAGAGGATTGTGAAGGTCAAGGCCTTCAGCAAAATGTCAGGGAAAAAGCTGCTTGTTTTTATGGGCAGCAGCAAAAATGTCCATGTTTGTGTAATGAGTCAGTGTTCCTGGGATTCTCCAAGTACAGGGCACCCAAAATGCAGGACTTTAGATTAATACTTACTAAAAATGAGCAGCTTTCTAACCCAATCATGATGTGGGTGAGCTCTGGGATGGGAGTAGGGCCCAGACTCACATCTGACATGTCCTTTTCCACCTGTGGGAAGGGCAGACAGATTATTAACACCAATTTTCACTGTTGTACCCACTCTGATACATTCCCAATAATTACCACATCACCCAATTAACAGCTGTCACGGCCAGTTTGGGCTCATACTCATGAAATGTAACTTTAGAGAAGCAAAAGCCTGTAGAGAAATCAGCAAGATGCTTGATGCCACCTGCACCGTTTACCTTGACGATGCCTCCGGTGTACTGAGCCACGGACTTGTCCACGCCCCTGCTCCGCCCAGCGCCCCACACGGGCTCCACCCCCAGCAGGTATTTCCTGGCACACTCCACCAGGTGCTCGTGCTCAATCCCCACCCCGGCCAGCACCATCCTGTCTGGGGTGTAGTAACTGCTCAGGTACGAGTGCAGCACGTCCCGGTCGATTTTGTCCGTGTTTTCCACGGGGCAGAACCTGTTCAGTCCCACTGTGTTGTCTCTGAAGGCTGCCTAAAAGGGAACAGAGACATTGAAGTAACAAACATCGCTTCGTTTTTCCCTAAACCCCTCTCTAAACCTCTTTTTGCTTTGGAATTAAGCCCACCTCTAAGAGAGGAAAGGCTGAGCATCATTTCACTACTGTCAGTGCAACTCAGTAACATTTTGTCACCCACATCAATAAAGAGAAGTTACATTTTTTTTTTTTAGTTTGGGTTAGAATCTTCCACCTGTGTGGAATGCTGGGTTTCAGAGTGAAGGGACAGCCAAATTCTCCCCCCAACAAAAAAATCTGGGTTTAGAACAGTCTAAAATAAACCCTGAAGCTGCCAAAAAAACATGAGGAAGAGAAAGCAGCAGGAGGCTGCATGCAGGGTGGAATTCCCAGTGTGTTACCGCATGGATCATTTCCGTGAGGAGAGGCTCTGGGTCAGGTCTCATATTCAGATCCTCCAGCTCAAACCTTATGGCCATTCGGGTCATCTCAATTTCTTCATCTGCAACGAGACAAAGCAAGGGATGGCAACCCCTCCACAAAACACCCAGCTGCTGCAAGGCCACTTCTCCAAGAATTCTGAGCTCTTAGGAGCAAGCCATGCGTTGGGAATGGTTTTTTTGAGGCAGAGGATTGTGTTCCCAGACCTGATAACCTGGGCTGGAGCGTTACATCAGCCAGCAAGTTGACCACGGTGTCCAGACCTCTGGCATCAGCAGACACTGCGTACATGATGGTGTCTCTGCAACACAAAAAGCAGGTTCTGCACTGAGAAGTCCCTTCTGGGATCATTCAGTGTCACCTCAGTATCAGGAAATCACAGATGAAGCTGTTTTAATCATTAAATGATTTAATCATTTAATCATTAGATTAAATTAAATAGATCTGAATTTTATAATCCTTTCAGGCTCACTTTTGTAGCTTCCCAGCAGCCACCACAAACGAATTTCTGCTGCTTGGGAACAAAAAGTGGCTTTTCCTGCCCCACACCAGAAAAAGGGACTTAAAGTGCTGTCAGTGCTACAACACCAGGTAACAGCAGGAGAAGCACCCCACCTCGATGCCTGGCAGTCACAAATGCCTCCGTGCTTCTCTAAGGTGAGGAGAATTTCATCTTTGCTGCCAAACTGAGCTGTGGACTAAGGAAGAAGATACCAGTGTAATTAATTAGTAAAGCAATAACTGCTTAAAACCCTTCAGTGTAGCCCATCTACATTCTTTTAGTCAAATGATTTGATCACGACTTGCCAACCTTGCAGGTGAAAGCACAGAGACTTCCAAAATATAATTACAGTCATGATAATTAACAAGGAATTAAGATTCTGTGACTCTCTGAACTCTGTCACCACGGTTTAAACAGCTCGAGTGCAGAGAGCCCTGAGGGTCAGGCCCTCCTGGGCTGCTGCCCCGTGCAGATTTGGGAGCCCCTGGGCAGCGCAAGGCAGTACTCACGGAGAAAGCCAGCTTTTCCAAGAAGTGGGAGATACCACTGAGGTACTTCGCTTCGTGTCTCGATCCCGAATTTACCAGAACTGGTGTAAAGAAGAGAATAAACCAGCGTGACTTTCACACCGCCGGTCCTTACAAACAGACCCCCGGCTCGGGAGGGAGCTGAGGTGGCACCGCCACAGCCCTGCCCCGGCCCGCTGCCCCCAGCCCCGGCGGGTACTCACTGCCCACGGTGCAGAACTGCCCGAACTTGTTCTGGGAGGCGACGCGCAGCCCGTTCTCCAGCACCGTCACCCGCGTCTCGAAGCGCTCCCGGCTCTCGGCCGCCGCGAACACGGCCTTGGGCACGCCGGGCAGCGGGCACGTCAGCGACACGCTGGGGTACGCGCCGCCGCCGCTGTAGCTCCGCCCGGCCGCCAGCCCGCACCTGCGGGACACCGGGGACACCGTCACGGGCTGCGGGCGCACCGTGCCGGGCGCGCCGGCAGCCCCTCTGCCGAGGCCGGTACCGAGCGCTGATCCCCTCCCAGAGCGCGTCCCGAGCGCTGCCGCCCGTCCCCGCCCCGTCCCCCGCGGTCCCCAGCGCCGCGCCCTCCCCGCGCGGTGCCGGGGCCGCGCTCACCGCCGGGCCGGGCCGCAGGCGCCGCGCCGCAGCCACGCCATGGCCGCCGCCATCTTGCCGCCACCGGGAGCGCGGGGGCACGGGGGCGGGGCGGGGCCGGCGGGGGCGGGGCCGCGATTGGGCGAGGCGGCCGCAGCCGCGCGCTCATTGGTCCGCTCGGAGGAGGAGGCCCCGCCCCGCCCCGCCCTCAGGCGGCCATGGCGGCGCCGCCGCTGCCGGAGCCGCTCCAGGGAGCCCCGGCCGAGCCCAATCCCTTCTCCTTCCGCGAGTTCGTCCGCTCCAAGTCCCGCGGCGGAGACGGGGCGGGCGGGGACGCACAGGTAAGGCCCTGGGCGGCAGCGCGGCCGGGCCCCGTCGCATCTCGTCAAGACTCCCGCCTCAGCCCCGCTCTCCCCTCCGCAGGCGGCTTGGCCCGGGCCCGTCGTGCCCCCGCTCCCCGCAGTGCCCGCAGAGTCGGGGGACGAGGAGGAGGAGGAGGAGGAGGAGGAGGAGGAATGGAGCGAGAGCTACCAGCCGCTGGCCGTGGAGCAGGCCCACCTCGTCAGCGCCGGCTGCTGCGCGGCCTCGCCCGGAGCCGCCCCGGGGCCGGCCTGTGTCCCCCCCCGGCAGCCGGGCTACGAGCAGGTGAGCGCTGCCCGCCCTCCCGGCACCTTTCTCTGTCAGGCGGGCCCTGAGCTGGGTGCCAGCTTGTTACAGAACTCGGTGTCACAGCCTGCTGCCACCAAGAGATGCTGAGGAAGAGAATTAGGGCTGGAAATGTGCTTTTCAGCACGAATCGGGTCCAGTACCTTCTCTGTCCTGCTGCCCTGCGCATGGCCCGGGTGACTTGCTCGTGCTCCTGCCCCTTGAGGTCATGTTTATTTAGAATTGGCAGCATTAATTAGTCACATTTGCACTGGTGGTTCAGTGTCGCATTCCTGTGCCCCACAGGGTTAGTGAAGTGGTTTCCAGATGGGTAAACTGAAGGTAAAATTAAGCTTGAATGTATTAGAAAGTGCAAGAATTTCCAGTATTAAAGCTGAATATTCTTTTACTGGTCTTGGATTATTCGTATTGTTGTGAAAATGCACCTCAATCCTAACGAGAGTTGTTTTGTTGTTTTTTTTTTTTTTTTTTAGCTAAAAGAAGAGAATGCTATTTTGAGAAGCAAGATCAATAAGCTTCAGATTCTGTCCGAAACTCAGGCAGACAAGTGCGTGAGCCACAGTGTGGGGGGAAATAACCACGTAAGGGGTTGGCTTAGAAGAGGTGCTCACTAGAAACAGCATCCTTAAAGAAGACAAATGGAGTTGAAATCTACCCTATTTATTTAAAAATGCATGAGTAAACTTGTTTGGTTTTTTTTTTATTAAAAAAGTCTTGCAAAGTAAGTAGCCAGCTGACACGTGAGTGTGTTTGTGTGTTCCTGGCTCAGCTGTAGAGCTCCCATTAATGCTGGTGGATGTGGAACAGAGAAATCCCCTGAGCCACAGCCCAGAACTGGAGTTCTGTGGGAAGAATTCATTTTCCTTATAACATGAAACAATGCGATTCTTGGTTCTTTCCTAGAATTTCCTTCCTGAACTATTTAATGGTACAAGTGCTTACTGGATGCCATCTCTTGTTTTTTAAGGATGAGGAAGCTTGAGAAGAAGCTTGAGGAAAACAAAGTCAAAGAAGAAAAAGAAGCGCAGGATTTGGAGGCGATGGTGCAGCACGTGGAGCAGAATCTCCAGCTGATGACTGTAAGTGCTGGTCTTAGGTTTAGATCAGATGTCAGGAAGAAGTTCTTCCCTGTGAGGGTGGGGAGGTTCTGCAGATGCCAGAAAGGAGCAGTGAGGAGGGAAGGAGGGAGCTGTTCCTACCTCCTAAAGCATTCAGAACACAGCGTGGTGTAACACAAACCATATCCTTCCGAGTTCTGTGCTGGAATCAGTCATTCCCACGTAGCCCAAAGCTGCCTGGTTTATCCTCAGCACGCTGTGGTTTCAATAATCTCTGTTCTGTTGCAGAAACGGGCTGTCAAAGCTGAGAACAGCGCTGCCAAACTGAGACAGGAAAATGCACTGCTCCAGGTACAGAGCAGCATTGCTGGGGCTGCAGGGAAACATCTCGGAGTTGAGCCAGTGGAAAGGATATTGCAGGATTTTTGCAGGCTCTTGGGAAAATGCTGAGCTTGTTTTCAGGTTCAGTAAAGGCCTGGGAGTTGTGGTGTCCTGTCAGAAGCTGGGAGGGCCTGGATGGTGCCAGACTCTTCAGTGGTGCCCAGTGACAGGATGAGGAGCAATGGCCAGAAACTAAAAGGAGGAAGAATGTCTTTCTGTGGAGAGTGACAGAACCCTGGAGCAAACTGTCCAGGGAATGGAGACATCCAAACACACCTGGAAACACTCTTGTGTCACCTGCTCCAGGTGACCCTTGGCAGGGGGTTGGACTGGATATCTCCACGGGTTCCTTCCAATCCTAATGGTTCTGGGAAGACACTCCCTCCAGGCAATCTGGTTATGGGATCTAGTCACTATTTATTGCATTGTTTTATTGTATTCACTATATTTGTATTAGTTAATTATTACCTTACACACCCATAACCTGCTGTGTAAATGTGTTCATTAGTTGTAGAGCATCTGCTGGAGTTCTGTGGTTGCTTCACGTGGTTTTTGCCCGTTCCTTCCAGGCTGAGCTGAGGAATTCCAAGCTGGAGAACGAGGCGCTGCGGGCGGGCCAGGCGGGATTGGCCGCGGCAAAGCAGAACGCGGAGGTGGCCCTGCAGCACCTGCTCCAGGTCACAACCAGCTCCCGAGCATCCATCAGGTGAGCTGGGCTGGGACAGCGCTCCTGACACCATCCCAGGCTCTTGGCTACGTTCTGGGCTCACAAACAAACGTCCTCAGTGGGTTTTTTAGGAGTGAAACTCGGGGGTTTGTGTTGTGTGCCAGAGGAGCTATTCCGTGTTCTTACCTGCAATGTGTTTTCCTCCAAGTGTAGGTGGTAAAAATAAGTGGAAAGTGGGAGTCTCTGAGTCTCCAGTCCTGATAAATCACAGAATGTGGGCAAACTCCCCCAAAACTGCCTGGCTGCCTGTCCCCCCATCTAACACTGCGTCTCTCCCTTTCCAGGCAGCTGCTCTCCGGAGCGGAATCCCTGCAGCTCGTCGCTGATCTCCTGAAATCCATAGACAGAATCTCTGAGCTGTCAGAGGATGGACAGTGAGTGACTCACTCAACATGGAGGACTCTGTTTTCATATGGAACCATTACTAAAAAGTGAATTTTTGATACTTGGCTTCGTTTCGACGCGCCAAACTGCAGACCTGGCTTTTCCACCCCTTCCCGCGGTGCAACCACAGCCAACGGATCCCTAAACCCTGAACGGAGCTGACAACATCCCTGTTGTTGCTGGGCTGCGCCCACGGCCCCTTCTCCCCTTGCACCCCACAATTCCCCCAGGTTCCGGCTGGGGCTCTGCGAGCATCCCAGGCTTTGGCTGGGGCTCTCGCTGCTGTTGTGCGCTCTGGCTGTGGCGGGGGCAGGCCGGTGGCCGGTGTCCCGGTGGCCGTGTCCCGGTGGCCGTGTCCCGGTGGCCGGTGTCCCGGTGGCCGTGTCCCGGTGCCGCGGTCCCGCTCCAGGCTCGGCCCGGGCTCTCTCTGCGGGGACCCGGCGCCGCCCCCTGGCCGTGCACGTGCGCCGAGCCCCGCCCCGATTGGCTCCGCAGCGTCACGTGCCGGCGTCAGCTGACCCGGGCGCGCAGCGGCGATTGGCGGGGCCGGGGGGCGGGGCCAGCGCAGCCCCGGGAGCGGCGGTGCCGCCATGTCCCGCGGGCCGGGCCGGGCCGGGCCCCTCCGGTCCCCCGAGGGCCTCGACCTCGATGCGGAGCGGGAGAAGATCCGCCGAGAGATCGAGCAGCTGGAGCGCAGCCTGCAGCCCGGCGAGGCCGACGTGCAGCTGGCCCTGTCCGACTCCAGCCTCAGCTCCGGTACGGGTTCGGGGGGCTCGGGGCGCTCCCCAGGCGGCCACCGGCACTTTGCACGTTCCCTTTGCACCCAAGAGCCCAACAAACACCGCCAGCAGCGAAATCGTGAGGCCTAAGCGAGCATCGCAGACCGCTGTGGGAGCTGCACCATCCCCCAGCCCTCCTGCGCCTCCTAAAGTTCATTTTCCAAAGCCGAGAGGAATCGTGACAGTTCGAGCTCTCTGTCCGGAGAGGCTTCCCACACCCGTGTTTTGGTCGTACGACTCTGTGTAAATTAAGCCAGACGTCTGTACCACAGCCGGGTGTTGCTGAGGGGCTGCTGGTGCAAAGTTTGTGTTTCTCCTGGCTCGGAATGTCCCCTTGGCCGCACACCCGGGAGCCTCTCGCGTGCAGGACCAGGACGCAGCTTGGTTGTTGCTGTAGTTATCCAGAGCTGCTCTTCTTTTCCTCCTCCAGAACGAAAAAAAACAAAAACCCCCCCCAAAAAGCATAAGTGGAGCATAACTAAATACAGTTTTTACTTGACAACGTTGTCGGTATCCAAACCCACTGATGGTCATGTCTGAGATCTCTCTGGTGCTCTTTGCTGTGTGTTTTAATTGAAGATATTTGGTTTCAAAGCTTTCCTTTTATCCCGCTACAATCAGCGTTTTTGTGTTTTGTTTGTCTAACAGATGATGATAATGAAGATGATGATGATGAAGACTCTCATGCTGAAATGGTAATTGTTTTCTCTTTAAGCATATATTTGCACCTCTCTATTGAAGGGAGCAGGAGGAAGGGAAAGTTCACCCTTTTCTGGGGAAATCCAGGCAGTTGCCTTGGCTTTATGCTCAGTAACACTTGGAGTTTGGGTATTCCTGCCCAGGACTTTGTTATTCAGTGTCAGGGATTTCTTCATGTGACAAGTGCCAGGGTCAGAGGCCTCCCAGCTCTGGTGCTGCTGCTCTGTGTCCCTGCAGACCCCTCAGGCTGTGGTCACTCAGCAGGTTGTGCTGAGTTACAGAACTGATTGTTACAGACCTGCTTTTAAAGCAACTGTTTCTCTCTCTTTTCTCCCTAAATGCCTTATTTCCCTCAAGGAAGTGGAAAGAGAAGAAGACAGCAGTGATGATGATGATGATATTGAAAGCCTGCCGCAGGATCCTGAAACCTGCCTGCAGATGAACTATGTGTACCAGGAAGTTATCAAGGAAAAGATTGAGGAAGTGGAGCTGCTCATTGCCCAAAACAAAGAACAGCAGGTGAGCAAAGCAGGAGTGAAATGTTCATTTCTGTGCTTTTCTGGGTTGCCATTTCCCATCTTTCCTTCCCCTCAAGCCCAAGACTAATGTGGTTTATTTGGCTGACATTTCAATGCTTTCTTACAACCAGAAATGGGTGTTTTACATGTTGTATTTTAGCTTGTTGTAGCAAGTTAGTATTTTATTCATCTCTTTAATCATCTGCAGTGCACTGTGCAAACTCAGGAAGCTCCAGATCCTGCCTTTGACTCTTGCATTGATTTACAGTCTGGTGCTGCAGTTGAGCCCTGCTTGGAATGTTTGTGTGGCTCAGCCCCTGCTCTGAAATCAGGAACTCGAAGGAGCCACTGATGCTGTTCAATTCACTCTTGTATTGCAGAAGGAAATCATGTGTGAGCTTGATGGTTCAAAAACAGCAAAGGCAGGAGATGGCAGAAATCTACCAGCAAATGTGTTTTTGGGTCATTTTATGAAGCCATACTTCAAGGATAAAACAACAGGAATTGTAAGTAAATATCAGCAGCTTCCAGACTGATGTGTCTTCAGTGGTAGATGTACATTGTAATGTGTTTAAACTGTTCTCATTTCACTTGTGTGACTGAATGTCACTCTTTAGCCTGAAACCTTTTTCCTCTCACTTGTCACTCCCCCTCTTTTGGAAATGTTTGTTCAGCACTGTGAGTTCTGAGGGTATTGCAGCTACCAGGGGCTTGAACATTCTTGGTTGTGACTTAACTTTATTTGTCTTCATCTCCATGACCCTGCAGTTTAAACCACTCATTGAAATCTGATTGTCTGTGAAACTGAGTTTTCTCAGTTTCTGACATTTTCTGTATTTTTTTAGTATTTTCTGGGGCAATTATTAGTACTTTTTTTTTCATGTGTTTTTAAAAGGTCATCAGTAAAAGGAGATCTTTTTGTGGTAGCCAAGATGTCAGCTGTCACCATCTATATATTAATATATTCGAGCAGTGACTGGTAGTATTTCTATTTAAATGATGCATCTGTGAGCTCTTGCTAGCAAAGCTCAACACTGAGTGTGACAGTTTGCACAAGTTTGAGTTTCCAGTCATTTTTTGTAGCAGTTCATGCTGGAGTTTTCAGAAGAAACAGTAATTTTGTCTGACTCTCCAGTGTATCTAACCCTTCTAAATCCTCATCAGGGCCCTCCTTCCAATGAAGATGCCAAGGAAAAGGCAGCTCAGGGCATAAAATCCTTTGAACAACTGCATTCAGCCAAGTGTAAGTAAGTCTGTGTGCTGTTCAGTGCTCTAGAAGAGCTATAACATGTATCTATTCATATAACAAATGTATGTATTCATGCCCACATGAGAGAAGTTCAAGGGACACCTGCAGCTCCAGATGCTGCCGGGGTGATTCCTTTACTGGGGTCTCTTTGGAGATCCCGATAAAACGAAGCCAGAGGCTGTGCCTTGCCCATGTCTGACTCGATGGTGGTGATTTGGGCAGGGAACTCTTGCTGCAGAGCTGGAGGACATTCCCAGGGGTGCTGGGAGCAGAGGGGTGTCTCTTGGCAGTGGTTTTGCTCTGATATCTGGCTGCTCCTCTGTTTCATTTAGGGAAAACTAGAGAGAAGACGCTGCTGCAGAAGTCAGTGGTGAGCGACCGCCTGCAGCGCCTGCTCCAGCCAAAGCTGCTCAAGTGAGTACTGCCCACAAATCCTCTTTCCTCCTGCTGAGAACATTGTATGGGAAAGGAGGAAAAGGTAGATGTGGAGATTCCACCTTGCTCCAGCAAGTTCCTGTGTTAATTGTTCGTGTCTGTGGGATTTTACAGCCATCTATTTCTTCCCATTGGCACTGTGGTGTAACTTAAAACACTTTGCAGGGCTTGAAGCTGAAATTGTGATATGTGGTGAGGCCTAATGGTGTGTCCAGCAAGGGATTTCTGTGCTGGAGCTGGCACAGTCTTTATTGCTGTTGCAGCAACCATTGGTTCTCTCTGTAAACACCAAAATGATTTATCTGAGACCTGTTCTGGGTCAGTCATTGCATTGAAGGGGCAAAAATAGGGCAATGAGTGTGCCTTGTGGGAAAACCTGGGAGAACAGTTTTGTGTGGAAATAAATGTGAAGGGAGGAATGATACTGATGGGGAAACTGTCTCTGCTGTACATCTCGTGATGCCACTGACCTCATTCCCATCTGTCCTATTAAGTAGTGCTAAAAATGTCTTTGAACAGGATGAGTTATTGGAATCAGAAACTGGAGAAAGTCAAGACTGAAACAGAGAAACAGACCTTGGAAAAGCAAATCAAAGACTTGGAGCAAGAAATAGAGTCAATTAAGTAAGAAGTTTTTCTGTGTTCTTGGTGAAAAATGAAATGTCTCAGAGTTGAGCTCTAAAAGTTCCCTCCTTCCACTTCTAGATGTGACATTTGGAGAAATGTTTATTTGTGTTGGCTTGTAAAAAATTAAGTTCTGTTGAGGCTCTGCAGCTCTCTCATCTCCACAGTTCTTTATTAAGGAATGTGTTGGGGCCTTGATACACAAAGTGTAGTGTCTGTACCCAGTAGAGAGGTGCTGCTTTAAGTGGTTCTTACTTTAGCAGCAAAGGAGCAGAGAGCTCTGAAATTTTTCGTACTTTTGAGCTTTTGCTCATGAACAAATCTAAAGCAACGTGTTTGGATATGGCATTAATTGTTTCCTGCTAATCCGAGTGTTCCGTTCTTGTGGAAGTCAGGAAGAGGTGGGAGGAATGAGATGAGGCAGGATCAAGAAGACAAAGTGTTTAATTAACTATTTAATACGATTCTGTTTTTCTCTTTGTACCTTCTGCTTTAGCCAACTCCCAGAAAGTGACTTAACAGGAAACAGATTCGATGAGCATGACTGGGACAAAATTTCAAACATCCACGTGAGTTGGGGGATCAGCTGTTCTACTGCCTCTGATATCTGTGTCCTTTCTCTTGAGAATCACCTGGCCTGGTTTGCATCCAGTGTTTCCAGCTTGCATTTCTCCAAGCTGACCGTTAAGTGATCTCAACTTGTTAAATTTGGTGATTTAATTCTGGAGAACTTGGCAATAGGACATATCTGGAATGCAAAATACTGGTTTTCCTGTTTGTCCAGGTGTCTTAATCCCAGCTCTGAGACTAAACGTATTTCTGTTGTTTCTTTTAGTTTGATGGACAACGTAGCTCAGAACAGCTGAGGAAGTTTTGGCAAAATTGGGAGCATCCAAGCATCAACAAAAAGGAATGGACTGAGGAGGAAATAGAGAGGCTGAAGCAGATAGCTGCTCAACACAACTACCTGGACTGGCAGACCATTGCCCAGGAGCTGGGGGTAAGGTCTGAGGTGACAGGTTGGTTCATCCTGGCTGTACTTTGCCTCATGTCAGGTTTAAAAAACCATGTTAATGCTAATTCACTGTTAATTAATGCTTTCTGAGAAGTGTCCAAGAACAGTACCAAAAACGTTTGGTACTTTAGCTTTTCCCTCTTGCTTTTTGTCCTCATAAATAACCAGTTACCTGCTTCTCTCTGTTTTCCTTGTATTAAGACAAACAGGACACCTTTCCAGTGCTTGCAGAAGTACCAAATCTATAACAAAGATTTAAAAAGGAAAGAATGGACCAAGGATGAGGATCAGATGCTTTTAGAGCTTGTTCAAGAGATGAGAGTGGGGAGTCATATCCCATACAAGAAAAGTAAGTGACAAACCTTCCATTCACCTGGAATGCTTCACTCTCCCATTCTCTTTTCCTTGGTGGAAGCTTCCTGTACCTGTCTGGAAGTTTCATTATATCAGCAAGAACTCAGTATGTCTTGGAACCTTTATCCATCTTGGAAATTTGGCTGAAGCTGGCTGAGCACCATTGTTTAAGAGATTAAAGTGCTGCTTATGGCAATCACTGCTTGCAACTGTTGTCCAGATAAAGGAAGAAATATTAATTACAACAGAGTTAAATAAACCTTTTAAATTCTAGTTGCTTATTACATGGAGGGAAGAGATTCTGCTCAGCTGATTTACCGCTGGACAAAGAATGTGAACCCCAGCTTGAAGAAAGGACCCTGGACACCAGAGGAAGATGCTGTAAGCTCCATTCTCTGGGCCTGGAATTGCAGGGTGGGAATGTTAGACTGCTGAGGTGTGGCATGGCTCTACATCTGAGCTTTAGCAGTGGCACAGAGAAGTGTAAAATAGACCAAGGTGGGCACTTTACAGCTCAAGAGGGCTTAGAAGCTCCTAAAGTTTTGTTCAGAGATTTGCACAGGAAACGAATAGAACTGCTGCTGTCTCAGGCCTGTTAGGATTGATACTGGTGAGGATTTCAGCTCTCGTTCTGTCTGATGCACACAGATGCTGATGGCAGCAGTTAAGAAGTACGGGGGGAAGGACTGGTACAAAATCCGGACGGAAGTGCCGGGCAGGAGCGACGCCCAGTGCCGGGACCGGTGAGTTCAGGGCAGGTACCAGCCCCTTAAACAAGGGAAAGCTCTGATTAGGAATGCTGGTTTTGTTCAGCCTTTGGAGTGCAGTGGTGATCTGATTTTTACAAGCAGGATTGAATGTTCCTGACTGGAATGTTTTCGTTTTGAAGGTACTTAAAAGCATTGCACTGGGATGTAAAGAAAGGCAAGTGGAGCTTGGAGGAAGAGGAGCAGCTGATTGAACTGGTTCAAAAGCATGGCCTGGGTAGGTGTTTCTGTGGCTTAATCTATAGAAGTTTAGAGGTGGCACTGAGGTTTTCTCCTCTTTCATTGTAAGCCCCGCAGGCTCTGCTTTGTACTGATGATTGCAACTTCTTTGTGTTGTGTATTGTGGGTGTTAAGGATTTGAGATCCATTCATGCAGTAACTCTGTCTCTTATCCATGGAGATGTATAATATGTGTGTGATGGCTGCACTGAAAGGCCTGTTGCTCAGTTTGTGGCACAAATAAAAATGTTCTGTATCCTTTTCAGGTCACTGGAGTAAAATAGCTTCCGAGCTGCCACATCGGACTGGCTCCCAATGCCTGAGCAAGTGGAAACTCATGATTGGCTCTAAGGTATTGTGGAAATCCTGCTATGTCACAGTCCCATCTCTTCAATTAAGCTTCTCTAACCTAAAAGTAGAATCCTATGAAATCAATAAAAAAAATGACATTGATTTCACATGATCAAGGTTTTTGTTGTGGATTTCATAGTTCAATTCTTTGATGTGTAAAGCAGCCTTTGTTCTGAAGGGCTGAAGTAAATTTGCCATATGTTTGTATATTATCCAGAATTCTTTACTGCCTTGAAATGCCCGTAGGGATGGGATATATGTAGGTTTTCATGTCTGTACCTCATGAATTGCCAGTTTTGGTCCCAGTCACTTGAGAAATTCTGGCTGCTTAAGACCATATTGAAGATGGTCTTATTTCCAAAATCTTGTTTCCTTTGGAAAAGGAAACTTGCTGATTTGAGAAAGTTGCAAGGCAGGGGTGGACACTGACTAAAACTCGTCTGTGCTTGTTTAGACCAAGAAGAAAAGATCTGGGGCGACCAAACGGCGTCACGCTGATGAGAGCTCCAGCCCTTCAGAGAGCAGCAGTGAGGAGGACATGGAGCTGGATTTGACAGACAGCTCAGAGGAGGAGGAGGAGGTGACCAGCACCACAAGCAAGAAGGAGTGTGCAGTCCCCAGCATTGACTTGTGGATCCCAACAGGGACAGACACGCAGGAGGCAACGGGAGAGAGATACCAAATCCAATCCCTCCTCTCTGCTGCAAGGGCTGGTGCAGGGACCAGCTGCAGTGACATTCCAAGGGCAGCCTGCGATGGAGACAGAGCTGCTGATAAATCCTGTGAGCTGAACACCCTTCTGAGGGGCATTGCACAGCCCCATTCCACAGATGTGGTGGTGAAGAATGCAGCAGAAGTGATAGCCAAGGTGAGCTGGGATGGGAGCTTGGATCAGAATTTAGAAGGGAAGTGCAGCTGCTGCAGAAAGGGGAGGATGTGATGAGCAGATAACATCTTGCTGTTCATTCCCTTGTACTGTTAAGTCAAAAAATGTGAAGATAATTACCCAGTAAATTCTGATTTTTGGGTTTTGGTAGATTCCTCACACAAAAGCTTTTATGAAATAGGCATTTGGTGTTGTGATGGTGCACAAGGATTAAAAATAAAGGTCTTCACGTCAGGGTTGATTTCATTTAATAAGATACCTTCAACAGCAGGAATGTTGAAAACTTGTACCTGCTGTGCATATCCAGTGCAAGTAATTTTCTGTGAGTTACTTTCCCTTCTGTCTTTTCTCGTGTGCTTTCATCTTCAGGCTTCCCAGTGTGGAAAACAAGTGCTGCAGGTCAGCCTGGAGGATGTGAGAACAATATTAAAGAATAACACGAGCTTCCAGAGGAGACTTGTGAGTGCCTCTTGTGTGTTGTCTGCTCTTGTGATGTGAGCACTGCCAGGCTGTGCTCAGTAGGAGGTTTTTTTTTGATATAATCATAGATCTTGCACTGTAACCCCAAGGGGAAAACCTCACAGTTTTTTGTCCTAACTGTCCCGTGGATAGTTTGTCCTGGGACTAATGGCAGAACCTTCCTAATGGGAACTCTTAATTGTGTATTTTTTCACGCACATCAGTTAAAGATGCTAAGACCTCCTGGCAGCCTTTTAGCCAAACCCCCTGGAGTCGGTGCAGCTGTTGGCCAGGATGTCCAGGGGCTGCAGGAGCTGCCAGTGAGAGCTCGGCGCCAGAACAGGGAGCGCTGGAAGCATCTGAGCCTGGACAGGAAGCTGCTGATGGCAGTGACCCCTTGGGTGGGCAACGTGCTGCTGCCCCGCACCTTGCAGGCTGGGAGGATGGCTTTTCACCACACAAAAGGTACTGGGGACCCATCCTACCTTTGTCCCTGCTTTCTGATGCCTTCTGAGTGAATTCCCAGCTGATTGTGATGTTGGATTTCTTTCCAGCTGCTGCTATTCAAGAGAAGGTTAAGTCAATCAGTCTCACCAGCACTCCCCTGTTTGCACTGCTCATTCAGGTAAATTTTACTGTTTTAATAGCATTACCTGCTTTCAAACAGTGCTAGTCTTTATTTTCCAGCATTTGAGGCTTAAATAAATGGTTTATCTTTGTTTTTTAAACAAGTAATCTAATTAATGGATTTATCTGCCCTCATGGCTTACATATGAGGTTTCTTAAATAAATCCTGCATCCAAAATCTGATCCTGCCAGGGCTTTTTCTGTAAGTGTAAAAATGCCCCCAGAATCTTGCATGTGAAGCATCTATCTTGCTTTGTCACCGATCCCACCAAAACATTTTTATTCTCAACCAAATGTTAATGAAGCTCTCACCTTGCAGCTCTTCCAGATTGATACCAAAGGCTGTATGAAAATTATTAAGGAGAGGAAGCTGAGGGAGTTGGAGCTGCTTAAGGCTAATGCAAAGAGTCCTCAGCAGGTATTGTGTTTTTAAGCTTTTCCCACTGAAGTATTGACAAATAAACACTTTAGTTGTGTGGCCACACAGTTTATATGTGTGTTAGCAGTTTGTTTTGGTTCAGAGGCAGAACAAAATGCTGGCTGTATGGCCAGGAGTTGGCAAATGTAGGTTTGATTCCCATCTGTGCTGTTTTAATCATCTTTAGATTTATCAGAAGTATAATTTAATATAATTTTTTTTACAGGCTTCCCAAAATACGGAGACTTCTTCAGGTACCTACCAGAACATTTATTTTTATGATGTGCAAGAACTTTCACATAATTCATCACTGTTACATTAATGACCAGTTTAACTGAAGGAGAACTTTGGGGACAAACCCACATTGTCATGCTCATTTTTGCTACTCTTGGATCTTTAAACGTGTTCCCCTTTGGTAAGGACTGGAAAAAACCCTGGAGGGCTGGGGGACCAGCGGCACTGGACCAGTTCAGTGGGGTGTTAAGGTGCATTCCTGGCGCATCTCTGATTTCTGGGGGCAGTTACCACTTGTTCAGTTGTCAGGACGTGGCTTGATTAAATCAGGACTTCAGTGTTGTAGGAATTCTCACAAACAGGAATTTTGCCACATCCCTTGATGTTTAATAGCTGAGGAATGGCTTTTGAAAATACTGTTCATTAATTGTAATTTTATTTCCGTTCCTCTGCAGGCAACTCATCCCAGCCTTGTTCCCGCAGGAATTCCCAACGAGGCGTACCAAGGAATGCTGTCAGGAGACCTCTTGCCTTGAGAGCACGAGAAACTTCCACTGGTGCCTTGGAGAGCTGTGCAGCTGTGCAGGGAACTCCCCCAGCCCAGGGGCAAAGGCAGAAGCCTAAAACTGTCTTGGAATTGCTGCGAGAGAAGCGTTTAAGGGAGTCCCAGGCCAAGAAGGCCATGCAGAGGACAGTGCTGGTTGCCCCACAGGTGCTGGTTTCAGGGCCTCTGATAATCCAGCACCCACCACAGCAAATCATTCCCTCTGCACAAGCAGGGAGCAAACCTGCAGCAGCTGCTGGTACAGATAGCCAAGTACAGGGTTCACCCGTGCCCACAAGGACTTCTGCTGCAGGTTCTGCTTCTGCTCTTGTGCCTGAAAACCATTCCTCAGCAGTGCCAGAAACTGGGGAAAGCCCTGGTTGCTCACAAGGGACAGATCTAAAGTCCAAGAAGGAACTAAAAGAGCAAGCTTTGGAAAGCAGCCCTGAAGGAGGGGGTTTTCAAGGCATGGATCCAGCTGCAGCAGAGAAGGCCCCAGACCAGGGAGGGTGCAATGGTCAGGTCGCAGCCAGTAGCTCAGCTTCAGTAGTGTTGCAAAACCAGGCTTTTGTGCCACAGCAGATCACAGTGGTGCCCCTTGGCCTGGAGTCTGGCACCAACAAATTGTCCCTTTCCACTCCAGTCACCTGTGAGCTGAAGAGTAATGACCCACAGCAGAGGCCAGTCAGCCTGCTGCCCGCTCTTGTCACTCCACAGGCTGGTTCACCCGTGGTTCCCAACAGCATCCTGCCCTTCACGTGGGTTGTCACCCCCCAGGCTCTGCTCCCCAGTGCTGTACAGACTGTGGTGGGTGTTCCCCAAGGAAAGCCAGCTGCTGCTGGGAGAAGTCAGTGTCAGCCAACTCTGACTTCCAATGGCAATGTCTCTGGTTTGGGAGGGACTCCTGTACCAGCTGGAGCAAATCCACCTCAGCCCAGCAGTGCAGAGACAAAAGGGCCAAGTTCCCAGCTGGCAGGAGTTCCTTTGGGAAAGGATGACCAGTCCACAGTTCTCTCACCTGTGACCTCAGTGAGTCCTGGATGCAGCACATCCAGCGTTTCTGCTGTAACCCCTGCATGTTCAGATGGCTCCTCCCCGGCTCCAGACTCCTCTGCAGCTCCAGCTGCTCCTCCAGCTGACAGCCCAGCCCCGTGTGCTGTGGTGCTGCTCCAAACACAGCCCCCTGCCAGCACTCAGGGCTCTGATTCCCAGCCCGTGCCCGGTCTCGCCAGCTTGGGAAAGAGCAGTGACTCCATCACAACAAAAGGATCATCCTCCAATCCAGACAGAATCAGGAAATGGGTTGTGCTCCAGACAGGAGCTGTAGCTCCTCTCAGCAATGTCCCAGGGAGCTCTGATTGCTCTGGTGCCCAGGCACTGAAGAACAGACCCATTGCCTCCAAACCACCGAGTGCTGATGTCCCTCCCCAGCCAAGCACTTCCAGTGCAGAGAAGAATCTCCTTGACTTCAGCTTGATCTCCCTGGAGGATGAGGGAGTGGTGAAGGAGTGGCTGAGTGGGAAACGAGGGGTCCAGGTGCCATCACTGCAGACCAGGCTGCCTTATTTGCCACCTTTCCTCTGCAGCATAAAAACCCTCTCAAAGCTCCTTGTGCAGAAGGCAGCTCTGGAAGAGCAAGCAGCCTCTCTCCTGCCCTCTGAGGCCAGTGGGGATGGAGGCACTGGGGATGTCTTCCGTGCTATTGGAGAACTGGTGCAGCAGAAACTGGGTGATAACCCTGCTTACCTCCTGCTGAAAGCCAGATTCCTGGCAGCCTTCACACTCCCAGCTGTCCTGGCAACTCTGCCTCCTCCCAAAGTGACAACAACTCTGTCAGCCGGCAGGACGCTCTATGAGGAGAGTGATGACGAGGAGTGGCAGAGTGAGAAAGAAGTGTCTGAGGAAGAGAGTTGTGGGAATGAATTAACAGGAGTACGGGAGGATTGGAGACTTGGGGATGAGCCTGGAGACAAAGATGCTGATTTACTAAATCAGGTAAAACAGATTCCAGGGGCTAAAAGCAGAACGTTACTGCCAGATAAATATTGCGCTGGAATCCAGGGGGAAACCCCCACTGTTCTTAAGTGTAGCAGAAATTTGGTCCTTTTGAATAAACACAGTTTTACAGCTGATGCAAGGAAAGGCTCTGCAGCTCAGCTGGGAGGGTAAAAGCCCATGGTTTATGTAGCACCTTAAACTTGCCATGACAGTTCCCAGAAGTGGGTGTCAAAGCTCCCTTCCCCTTTCTGTTTATAATCTGCTGCCCTGACACTTGACTTTTTGAAATCAGGCCTTTGTTCTCACTCTGAAAACTGTGATATTTTGTGCTTTCTCTGACATTGGTAATGGAATGTTGTCCCATGCTTCATTGGAAGGCAAGTGAAAGATTGTTTTAGAAATCTTGCTGAACTCTCTAAAATAAAAAGGTGGCTGTAGGGGTTATTTGCAATTCTCGTGGTGTCGATCATCTCTCCTGCTTCTGTCGCAGGGCATGAGGGCTGAAGAGAGCACTGCTCAGTCTGCCTTGGGCTCCTGCACTGATGTGGCTGATGCCGGAGCTCCTCAAATCAGGAGAAGTGCCCGCTTCAGGAAGAGGAGGAGGTTATGAGAAAGAAATGTGTGAGTAGCTACTCAGTGGTTTGTACTTCTTGCTGAGAAGCTGAACCACGTTTGTCTGTGGTTCAGCTCAGACAATGAATCATGACCCCAGGAAAGGACTGAAATGATCTCTGCTCTTGTTCCCCGAGGACACAGAGTTCTACACTCACCATCGTCACAGCCTAAGGCTGATAATATTTTGGGGAGAGGGAAAGTTGATGTCTCTATGATAAAATGATATCTCAAACTCATGAAATTCAAACATTTGGCAGCCTTTTAGTTCATGCCCTGCCTACTTAGTATGCACCTAGTTGGTAGAACTCTACAGGCTTGACAGTGGAGTTTTTCTTTAATACTTCATCTTAGAACAATTTTGTGGGGTTTGGGGTGTATTTCCCCTATTTGGCTTCATTTCTCTATGGTTATAGCAGGCCACCTTTGTAGGGTACGAATGGGTGATGTCCTAATATCTGCTGAGGCTTTTGGAGCACTGGATGGAACGAACACGAACGGTGTTTGATTCACGTGGTTGTCAGATGAGACTGGTTGGGGTTTTTTTTCTTGGAAATTCATTTTAGAAACTCCAAAAGGGCAACTTCCCTGTAAAAATGCTCTGACTGATAGGAGCTCTTTGTGCTTTGTTACAGGGGTCACTGGAATGAGCTCTGCCTTCCTGCATGGCAGGAGGAGATAATATTTGCACTGTTCACTTTTATCACTTCCAACACGCTGACTGGATGGAGCTGGGGAAGAGGAAAATGCTGGATTGATTTTCCCATCCCTCAACAAAATCTGCATCTGTAGGCAAGGTGCAAAAATGAAGGAAGCTGGCTGGAGGGAAATCTTTCAGGCACAGACTTCTGCTCTTTCAAACTCACACCTGTCATAGATGCTGGGGGGGAATATTGCTGGAAATCTGGGGAAACAAGCAATGGTGGTTATTTATTTCCTTCTTGTGTTAGCTCCTATTTATGTGAATGTTTATCCATGTTCAGAATATGTTAATTGGGTGGTTTTCAGTGCTGTGACAGTGGCTTTGCTTGGTAACTGACTGAATACTGTGGAATAAGCAGCAGATTAATTTTGTATCAAAATGAGTCTTAAGTATTTGTTGAAATACAGATGTTTTATTTTTCTCACTTAAAAATTACTGATGTATTCTGTGTGGGTTTTTTTCCTGGTAAATAGTGCTTTTAATAATGTGTGTACGAGAGTGATTGCTAATGAGAAAAATGAAGTTTTCAGGCTGCATGAAAACCAGGGAGAACGTGGGGAATGAATATTCATGTGCCTAAAACTGCAGGATTGAATTAGGATTCTTTCTTGATTCTTCCACAGCCTGCCCTGTACAGACATCACAAATCACTTTAAAAAAACTTGTTTCTTCATTTATAACCCAGCAATTTCTGTCTCGCAGAGAGGTGCAAGGTTAGCTGAGGCAAAGCTGATAAAATCTAGAGGGAAAGTGCTGTGAAAGCTTCATTCCACTGCACTGACTGAACTTCCCTGTGTGTAGTGGGGAGTTGTGTTGGGAGTTCCATCTTTTCCATGAGGTCTCTTCAGGCAGAGCTGGGGGCAGAGGGTCACTGGGTGCCAATGCTGCTGTCATTTGGTGTCAAGACATTAGGGAGCAATAGGAATGATTGTGGAATGGCTGTCCTCTTGCTGTGTACTCTGTTTTCCTTAAGCCAGTACAGATACCAGTTTTCCAGGAAATTCAGCTGCGGCAGGAGCTGCTGCACAGTTGTGGGTGCTGTGCCCAGGTTGTTACAGTGAGGCACTGGTGGGAAAGGTGAGCTGTGCTCTAAATGATAGTTGGCCTTTGCAAAAGCTGCTCAAAAGATGCTCTTGTAA
Source organism: Lycocorax pyrrhopterus obiensis (assembly GCA_014706295.1). Classification (NCBI taxonomy): domain Eukaryota; kingdom Metazoa; phylum Chordata; class Aves; order Passeriformes; family Paradisaeidae; genus Lycocorax; species Lycocorax pyrrhopterus. The sequence goes on from JACSVZ010000019.1 coordinate 8,478,226, forward strand.
TTTGTTTGTGGAAAAACTGTATAAGCAGCAGCTGTCTTTGTCCTTTTTCAGGATTAAATTGATTTGTCACTAGAATAAAACCTCACAAGACTAATTGGTCAATTAACAGACACGCTGATTACCTTCAGCACGGGCACAGCTGACACAGGTACTGCATCTTTTTTTAGTGTAAAGCTGATTTAATGACAAGAAACACAGGCTGAAAGAATCCCTGAGCATCTCTGCCCTACTCCTAATGATAACGTGGAAAAACTCTCCATAAACTTAGAAAGCAGAACAAAGAGTGGAGTGGGAAGCTAATGGGAATGTGTGTCACGCTGCCATGGCATCGGAGCCTGTGTGTTCTCCAGGCTTCTTTAAAACACACTCTGAGTGAGTTCTGGGTTCAGCTCCAGGGCTGTGGGAAGGTGGGGAGGCAGGCACAGGTCTCCTGGTGATGCTCAGCATCTTCACAGTGCTGCTTGCTGGGCTGCTCCTTTAGGTGCTGCCAGGGCCAGAGCCTGTCATTTGGGAATCATGGGTTGTGTTCCTTGCTTTGCCAAGACTTGACTCCCTTTCCCTCAAAGTACCGAGTTGTCATAATTATACTAGAAGCTTGAGGACATCCAAAATTAGAGGCATCAATATAGAAAGCATCCTTTTCAGCTGAACTCTAAACCAAGAGCAAGCTCTTGCTGCCACCTGTTTTCCTGGATAAAGATGTTAACAGCTGGAAAGCCTTTGAAGAGCCTCTTTCTTCTGGTTTGGTGGCTTCTTTTGTCCCCTGAAGTCAGCTGCACACACCTATGGCTGTGACTTTCGTTCTTTTCAGTCTTTCTGACCAATGCACAAGGAAACTTTCTGGACTCCAGTAGGTACTTGAGTGGGACAGATTAGAAAACAAAACCAGAATTCATCTAAAATCACTGCCTATGTGTTGCTGCTGACTCACACTGCCATTATCATCCTTCTCCTCCCCCATCACCCATTCTGGCTTCCCCTTTTTTTATTTATTTCTCCTTCTTTTCCTTCCCTTTCCCATCTCAGGGTATAGCTGAGTAGTTTCCCCTTTTTTCTCAAACCAGTTTTGTTCCTGGAATCATCTTTTCTCTAGTCAAAATACAGAGGGAGGCTGCCCCCAAGACAGGTTTTCTCAGAGCCTGGACACAGGAGGAGAATCAAGGAAGTTTTTGTGACTGCAGAGGCACAGGTTGGTGATACAGAATGGCTGACGTTAACAGTTTATTTTACGGCTCTGAGGTAAAGTGTCAGCTCTTGTGGGTGTCAGATTTGGTGTCTGTGTGGTCAGACAGAACACAGGGATCTCAAATGCTGAGAGGTGGAGAGGGAAGAGTGAACTGCTCATAAAGCAGAGGCAAGAGCTGATTAGGACACTTCTCCATTCTCAGGGTGTGAACATCCTTGGTTTCACCATCACTGCTACACTGCTCTGAGAGGCTCAAGGTCTGCTTGTTTGTTTTTTTGGTTGTTTTTTTCCAGACAGGACAACGCTGCTCACTGATTCCCCTCACCGCTGACATGCTGGAAGAGGATAATGATGAGATCTGTTGGAATAGCCTGGAGAACTTCCGTGTGAAGCTGATCTCTGTGATTGACCCCTCCCGCATCACCCCTTACCTGCGCCAGTGCAAAGTGCTCAGCCCGGATGATGAGGAGCAGGTTCTCAATGACCCCAGCCTGGTCATGCGCAAACGGAAGGCAGGTGGGAGCACTTCAAATACTTCTGTGTAGTTTCTAAGCCATTGGTTTGGGATTGTCTGGGGAGTTAGACATTGGAAGGACTGCCCAGGGAGGTGCTGGTGTCGCCCTCCTTACAGGTGTTTAAGCAAAGCCTGGATGTGGCACTTGATGCCATGGTCTACACAAGGTGGTGTTCAGTCATAGGATGGACTCAATCCCAGAGGTCTTTTCCAACCTAATTGATTCTGTGATTGGATCCCAGGGACTTTTGTATGTGGAGGAAGTGAAGCCTTTTTTTTTAATGTTACAAACAGGCAAAGAGAGAAATAACTGAACAGAATATCCTGTGGCCATTATTTCAGGTGCTCTCCTGGACATTCTTCAGCGAACGGGACGCATGGGCTTTGAGGCGTTTATGGAGAGTCTTGAGCTTTATTATCCCCAGCTGTATACGAAAATAACTGGCAAAGAGCCCAGCAGGGTTTTCTCTATGATTATAGGTAATGTTTGTGTTCTCAGCAGCAGCTCTTCCTTTGGTGTTGCTGTGCGGAGTCGGGAGCACTCCCTGCCTTGCTCCCTGTGTGCTTCGGAGGGGCCCTGGTGTCACTGGCTGGACTGGGGAGGGGGAGGAGGAAGCAGAAGGATGAATTCTTCCTTCTGCCTATTGTGTCAGTGACTCTGTGGTGCAGGAAGGCACAGAGCAGAGAGGCACAGTGGGGATAATTTGATCACACATTGTCAGGGTTGGATGTAGTGATCTGGAGGGGAAGCTGAGCTCAGTGTGTGCCTGGCAGCAGCCAGGACAGCAGTGAGTGACCCTTGCCCCCCAAACAGACACGGCTGGGGAGTCTGGCCTGAGCCAGGTGCTGATGAACGAGATCATGAAGCTGCAGAGCGCGGTGCAGGAGGAGCGGCGCAAGGCGCAGGAGCTGACGGTGTGGCTGCACTCCAAGGAGGACACCCTCAGGGAGATGTGGGTCAGGGACAGCCTGCTCCGCAAGCACCAGGAGCGGGCCCAGAAGATGAAGGAGGAGAGGGACAGCCTGAGCAAGGAGCTGCGGAAGTGCAAGGACGAGAACTACAACCTGGCCCTGAGCTACGCCAAGCAGAGCGAGGAGAAGAGCACGGCCCTCATGAAGAACAGGGACCTGCTGCTAGAGGTCAGTCACAGTTTCTCCAGCTTCCCCCTTCTTACCTGGCCCCTGGAAGGCTGGGCTGAGCACCTTGTCTTTGCCAAGGATGCTCCAGTCCAGCATGAAGCACTGAGCATCTTCTCTAGCACGTGTCTTTGTGGTCTCTAGCTCAGCCCTGTAGGCCCGTGTTTTACAAGCTGTGCTGTGAATAATGACCAGTCTTTCCCTCGCACAAGGCTGTTCTCACAAAGGCAGCACAGGAACATGTATCTGTTACCACACAGGCAGGACTCTGGTCCCCAGAGCACAAAATTTCCTGAGGAAAACAGAGCTGGGGAGAAACTTGCCTCACATTTGTCTGGGGAACAGAGCGAGAACTGCTTTTGCAGGCCAGAGCTTCCTCCTTGCTCCTGCTGAGCTCTGAACCTTCTCGTAGATCGATCACCTGAAGCACAGCCTCATGAAGGCTGAGGATGACTGCAAGCTGGAGAGGAAGCACACGATGAAGCTGAAACACGCCATAGAGCAGCGCCCCAGCCACGAGGTGGTGTGGGAGATCCAGCAGGAGAAGGAGCTGCTCTTGGCCAAGAACCAGGAGCTGGAAAACACTCTCCAGGTTGGTGGGGTGCTTGGGTATGGACTCGGGATTATTTGTAGCAGCCAGGGCAGCGATGCTGCAGTGAAGATTGTGGGTATCAGCTGTTGCCCAAGTCAGATAGAGCCCTGACGGGAGAGAATCGATATGGAGTTAGATGGTGGCCCTGCCTCACTTCTTCCTTTGTCCTGCAGGTCGCCAGGGAGCAGAATTTGGAGAAGAGCCTCTCCAAGGAAATGCTGGAGAATGACTGCAGCCAGATCCTGGAAGAGCGCCGGGAGCTGGTGAACACCATTTACAGCCTGCGCAAGGAGCTGCACCGAGCCAAGGTGCTCCAAGACAAAGTAGGTGCTGCTCTTCAAGTTCCTGCTGAGGGTCACGGATAAGACAGGCAGGTGAAGCACCTGCAGTGTCTTGCCTGTGGAGCAGAGCAGCTGCTCAGGAGCAATCCCTGCTGCCCCTACTGTAGTACCTGTATTTCAGCACTCTGTGTGTGGCAGGTGACAGCTCAGACACCCCACGGAGCTCTGGCCAGAGCAATCTGTGCCGCAGAGCAGGAGTGGGGTCAGTCGGGCTCAGGCTCTGCCCACAAGCAGGTGCTTTTGACCTTGTCTCAGCAGTTTGCAGAGGAAAAAGAGGTGCTGGAGCTACAGTGCACATCTCTGAGGAAGGACTCCCAGATGTACAAAAAACGGATTGAAGCTGTTCTGCAGCAGATGGAGGAAGTGGCTTCGGAGAGAGACGAGGTGATAACATATTCCTCACTGCTTATCACTGCTTTGCTGCTTGAAGTGGGCAGCCAGTGCAGCCCTGTCTGTGCTGCTGTGCAAATGCCACGTGTTGTCCCTTTGCACAGGCTCTCCTGACCCGAGAGCAGTTCCACATGCAGTATTCCAAGAACCTGGTGGAGAGGGACGCCTACCGCAAGCAGATCCGGGAGCTGGGGGAGAGATGTGACGAGATGCAGCTGCAGCTCTTCCAGAAGGAGAGTCAGCTCCTGGCCACTGAAGCCAAGCTGAAAAGGTTGCAGCTGGAGCTGCCCACACCGGTATAATTCTCCTTCCCTTGATGGGATTGGGAAGCTGAGGATGGGGTCAGACTGTGGCTGTTCCCAAGCCTTTGCACCTGAGCAGCTCCAGCTCAGCAGGCAGTGACCACCTGCCTGAGCCACCATCAAAATTAATTAAAACCATTGCAGTGCAAATGCTGAGTTTAGAAATTGAAAGATGGGATGGTTTCTATGACCTCACCCAGGTTCCAGGCATGGAAAAGCTGGACAGATGCAAGCTAAGGCCACCCGTGTTTGTGTTTGGAGCATTTCCAAAGGTGCTGAGGGGTTTCTCAACCACCAAAGAGTGACTCTATTTAGAGACTGGATGTGAGCCATTTTGATGAAATGGAGAACTAAGTTTTCTGGAACTAAATTAGATACATTTTAATTAAGATGGCATCTTGTGTACTTTCTTGAGTGGCCAGACAGGAGTGTAGGAGGCAGCAAATCCACACTTCTGTGTTTTCTGGAGCTCTCAGTCTCTGTATGTTCCCTTGCTGTCACTTCCTTGCTTATGAGGAATGATTGATCTATACTGGTTTTGTTTCAGACCTCTGACCTGGATGACACCTCCTCCAGAGATTCCCAGGAAGTGAGTAGGGTGCCTTGTTTGCCTTTCACTTTCCTCTGGGATGGTTTCATATTCCTCACCTGTGCTCAGTTCCCCAAGTATCAGCAGTTTCTCACGACTCAGGCTCGTTTCAGTGACATCAAAAGGTCCAGAGGCAGCAAAACAGTGACAGAATCTCCCTGTGTCCTGAAATTTTAAGTGTAGGACACAGTTATGGCATTAGTCAGTGAGATTTGTTGAGTGTAAGCCAATCAAGGAAACTGAATTATTTTGAATTGCTTCTAATTTTCCCTCTTGTGTGAGAACAGGCAAAAATAAGTCTTACCCTGGGGCCATCTGTAGTAAAGAGTTTCACTTAGTTCATAACTTCAGTAAGGGAGTGATTGTCACATTGTCTGGAGGCCAGAAGTATAAATGAGGCCAAAGGAAGCTGGATCTATTCACGGAGGATAAATCCATGAGTAAATCTGTAACTCCTGGCTCAGTCTGCTGTTTGCTGGCAGCAACAGGGAGAGGTTGGTTCTAGCATGTCCTGGGGTTTATATTCCTTTTTTTGTTCATACAGACTGAGGGACAGTTCTGATGCTCTTGCTTTGTTTCTGTCCCACAGCTTGCTCTTCAAAGTCACCTGGATGAAGACATACAGACAGCTAAAAGTAAAACACTGAGTAGAGTCCTGGAGAGGATGGTCCATTCTGTTTTGCTCTCCTGGAAGATCGAAATGATCTTTTCATTCACTGAGATGGGAGATTTTTCACAGAAACTAAAAGACACTGATCCAAAAAGGCTTTTTTATTGTTCTACCTTGCTCAGTTCAAAAATGTATATCGTGTCAGCTGGTCACTACAGAAGGAGTTTCACCAAAATATGGTCTGGTGTGAAGTGCCATGATATTCACAACTTGGGGAGCAGGGACAAATTATGGTTGAAATAATGATTAATATGTTTCCTACGGTGACCTCTGACATGAATATTATTTTTAATGCACTGAGCAGAGGAGCTGCTTGGCAAAGGTTTGTTTTGCTCCTGCTTAAGTAGGAAGTGGAAAGCTCTGTCCCTGTCTGAGTGTGGTGGGGAACTCCACCATCCTGGGCAAGATTCAGGGCTCAATTAAAACGAGAAGTGACTTGTGATTGATCACAGGATGACGTTGTGAGTGCTTTGGGCTTGGTTTCAGTTCTGCTGTGGACTCTGTGCAGTTACATCACAGCTCTTCTGCTGGAAGAACTGCTGCAGGGAGAAGTTACTTTGCAATGGCAACTCTGACAAAAGCTGTGATTTTTTTTTCATCTTTCAGAAGATTGCCTGGAAGGACAAAACCAGGAACTCAGTCCTGGAGAGAGCAATCTGCCCCCAAAATCACCAAGTGTAAGAGAATCTTTGTGGGCTCTTATTTACTATGGCTGGGGTTTGTGATCTTTAATGTTCTCATTAATGGTGGATTTACCAGCTTGGAGAAGCATGGCAGCAGCTCCTGCTTTTCCAAACTCTGAGCACTTAGAATCCACCCTTCAAGAAGGGTGAGCTCTGAACAGCAAAACATTTACAGGGGACATTTCTCCATCTGTGCATAAAAACTTCTGCCCTTCATCTCTGGGTGGGGATGTTTTCCAGTTTAATTGTCTGCAATATTACTTTTGGTGGAGAAAAAACAATCCCAAATTTACAAATGTGAGGGAATAAATGTGGTAGACCCATGTTAAACAGAAGTGTTACCAGCCTGCACACACAATAAAGAACCTGCTGTACCTGACTGTGCAGATGCAGGAAGCAACCTTGTCTTAATACTGATCTGAGTTGATCTGATGAGTAATAAATTCTTGTTTGTTTGAGTTTGTTTCTTTCCATTTCAAGGAGTGTGGCTTGGCCAATGAGGAACTGGCAGAAAAGGAGAGGAGAAGGATGAAGGACTGCTTTGAGCGTTACCGAAGGTCTGGGCTGCAGTAAGCAGGGCTAACCTGGAAATAATCCATGATTTGTATTTCCCCTGTCCTGTCACCAAGCTTGATTCATGGAGGGCATAAAATGAACCGCAAAAGGGACTGCTACATAATAACAGTATGAAATGCTGCTTGTTTGCAGAAAATGCCTTCCAAAAATGATATGTCTGGTCTTGTTTTCAGAAAAAGAGCAATGAGAAGGGTGCCCAAGGACCGGCACCACGAGGCGGATTGGGAGAACACCTCGGGCAGCGACAACACCGACACCGAGGGCTCCTGAGAGAGGGACAACACCAAGGTCCCTTGGAAAGGGACAACACCGACACCAAAGGCTCCTCAGGAGCCAATCTCTGAGGGAAACACCAGCCTGCATAGGGTGGCTGTGCCTCCCCATTTCACTCTCAATGGGCTGTTTATAGACTTTAAAACCATCCAAACAACCATTTATGAAAAGTGCTAAAGCGACACTGTTGTTTGGCTCTGACGTCCCCTCAGTTAATAAACAGGTTTAAATATCTGCGTGTGAGACAGGGCCCGGCTGAGCTGCTGGTTAATTAAGGGTTAATGAAGGGCAGGTCCCGGCCGCCGCCCGCCACCCTCATGGCCGCCGCCCGCACCCAACATGGCCGCCGCCCGCACCCAACATGGCCGCCGCCGCCTCAGGGCCCGCCCCGCTGCGCATGCGCGGTGTGATGCAGCGCGCGGCGCGGGCCGCGCTGAGGGCGCTGCTCCGCGCGCCGCCGCCATGGCGGCCCCGCCGTCACCCGCCCGCCCTGAGGGGCCCGGCCCCCACCGCCCCAGGGCCTCTCTGGGGTCCTGCCCGCCCGCTCTGCACCGTTCCGGGGCCGCTATGGAGCCCGGCCCGCCCGCTCTGCACCGCTCCGGGGCCGCCGCCGGCCACGCACTATCGTCTAGTGTACACCTGCAAGGTGGGCGTGGGGCCGGGGGGGCTCTGAGGGCACCGATGCTGGGGTGGCCGGGGGCTTCTTGGTGTAGCTGTTTTCCTAGCTTTAAACTTGCAAAGACTAATTCAGAGTGGAAGAGCCCTCTGGAGGTTTTTAGTCCAAGCTCCGCGTTGGAGGAGGGTGCTCGGGGTCTTGTGAGTATCTCTGAGGGTGGAGATCCCACAGCCTCTGTGGATGCGCCTCATTAGGGAGCCACAAAAAGCCTTTGTGTCTCGGGCTGAACTCACCGCATCGTAACATGATGGAGCCGACTTGGGATAGTTAGAGGTGAGGGAGGGAAGAAGCTTTTAATGGCCAAAGTATTTTTGTCTTAAAAGTCCCTGGAGCTGCAGTTACTATGCTCATAAAATGCACTTTGTTTTTCAGGTGTGCCAGACCCGCTCAGCCAAATCCATCTCTAAGGCCGCCTACCACCGAGGGGTGGTGATCGTGACATGCCCCGGCTGCGGGAACCACCATGTCATCGCCGATAACCTGGGCTGGTTCTCCGACCTGGAGGGAAAGAGGTGAGTGTGCCAGCAGGATCCTCCTCACACCCTGCTCCAGGGTGCACATTCCTGAGCCGATACCTTGTTTCAGTGATGCTTTTAAAATGTGGCTCATAGAAAAAACAAAGTTTCAGTCATTTCATTAAAACACACTGACTCGGTTTTCTGTCACTGTAATATGATTGTCACAGTCTAGGATCCAAATAAATTGGTGTGAAGCTGCAGCAGAACCTGTGGGATACACAGGGATCCTTAGTGGTGCCAGCAGGTGATCTGCTGTGGAATTCCAGTGATTTCTAACTTCCCGAGATACCTTTTAAGGCTTCTGTGTAGCTGTAATTGCTAAATTATTGATCCTAGTGGATGAAAACAGTCCCAGAAAGTTTGGGTGGTTTTCTGTGGTGAATTTGGGTGCTGTTCACGGCGATGTCCCTGTGATTCACTGTGTGGTGTCAGTCCTGAGAGCGGAGTGCAGTGAGCCTGTGTGTGACTGCGATGGGCCTTTGCTGTGGCGTCACTGTTGGTTCTCAAATCGCTGTCCAGGAATATCGAGGAGATCCTGGCAGCCAAAGGGGAGAAGGTGAGACATGTGGCTGGTGAGGAAGCCTTGGAACTGCTGCTGGAAAGCTCGGCAGAGCCCGGGCCCCAAGGTCAGCTGGTGGAAGGGGACAGCGGGGAAACCCCCCCAGAGCCTGGCAGCAAGGGACACACCTGACACAAGGGATTGTGGCCTGTGGGACAGATGTGACACGTGAGATTGTGGCCTGTGGGACAGACCTGACACGTGGGATTTGGGTCTTTCTGCTTGTGGAGAGAGACTCTTCATTCCTCGATTTCAACTGTCTGTGTTTAAAATAAACTCGGGTGTTGGGTTTTCTCTGTTGTGTGTCTTTGCCTTGGTACTTTTGCCTTTGATCAAGCTGATGTCTTTAGAGATGGTGTAGATATTTTTGCTGGTACTTGTTTTGCTGACTGTGAGGCAACTTTCAGTGCCCCAGCAGTGTCCCCTGCTTCGTTCCCTGCTGAGAAGGCAGCCAGAAATTCTTTGTCCATGTGTGTTTGACCTAACGAGGTGCAGCTGGAGCTGGAGGTTTTAAGGATGCCCAGGTGTGGCAACTGAGGAGAGGGGGCAATTGATATCACCTGAGGAGATGGGTCCCAAAATTCTAAAGCCAAAATGACCCAGCAGGAGGGTCAGATCACCGGCTCTTAATGCAGTCAAACGCTGCTTTTATCTGTTCTTTGACATCTTCCAGAGTTTTGTTCTGTGCCACTCATGTCAGGGCTGAAAGTTTTGTATTTTGATCCCACTCGAGCTCCAGTATGGGGGTTTTACAACTCCTTGTTGGTGAGGGGGAGTGTGGGTGTGAAGGCAAAATTAATAGTTTTGGAGCATGGTGGAGAGAAGTAGAGCACCTAGAAAGTTGTCTTGGCAGATATTGAGGGGCTTATTAGTGCTACTGCAGTATGTTAAGATTAGTTAGAAATTTAAAAAGTAATAAATGACAGATGTAGGAGTTTGTCAGCACGCAGCTCTCAGGTAGTGGTGGATGAGGCACTGAGGTGATCATGTTCACTTTGTTAGGGCTTGTTTCCTCTGTAGGTACTTTCTTAGGGTTTTGAACTTGCAATCAAAGACTAACTGAGTTTGGAAGAGCCTTCTGGAGGATTCCAGTCCAATCTGCTTGTCAGAGGAGGATATTCAGGATCTTGTGAATATTGCTAAGGGTGGAGGTCCCACAACCTCTATGGATCCCCCTCATTAGGGAGCCACAGAAAGCAGTAAAACCCCTCTCAGCCTTTTTGTGTTGTGCTGAGCAAACCCACTTCTCTCAGCCAGGCATCTCCAGGTGCTTGTGGTGCTTCATCAGCCAAGGATTCAGTGAGGGCATTGCAGGCATTAATGAGTTTCCTTCATCTGGAGTGTTCATAACAATTACATGTGTTGCATTTTAAGTGTTGGGTCAGACCACCAGGAAAGTTGTCATGTTCCTGTGGGTATGTCAGTGCAGAGTGATGAAACAGGGGCAGAAACTTCATCAGCCAGCTTGTGTGTGCTCAGATCCTGGTGAGAAACAGCTCTCCCTGAAACAGCCAGCTCCTGGAACAACCCAGAAATGAGAAACAGGATCTTGCATCTCAATGCACTGCTATGTTCCCCCCTTGAGCTGGGCTTCTGGCACCTATTAGCACTGCTGGAAAAGTGCTTATTACCTTTAATCTGAAAATCAGCATTCTGCTTCCATGGTGCTGATGCCTTTGATGGGGTGGACCAGAGCAGCTGTTGCAGGATCCGTGTTGCCTTGGAAACAACTCATTTACAACCTGGCTTTTTTATACTGTTTTCCTTACCTTTCTTACCTGTTACTGGGTCTCAGCTACAGGAAGGTGGTGCCAACTTTTGCTGTGTTATATTAAAAAATGTAGCAAAATGCAGCAAAATCTATGTTGGCTGTTCCTAGATTTTAGTGTTTCCTTGTCCCAGTGCCCTCTGGAACCAGATGCTCTTTGGAGGCAGGGCAGAGACAGGTCCCTGTGCCCTGGGACTCTCTGCAGCTCTGAGCATGGAGGGTGGTAGTTCTTTCAGGCTAACATCATGGGAGGGAATTTGCCTATAATACAAAAAGCTTTGCTACTAAGAGACTGCAGGTGAAAAACCGAATTTTTTGCTCCCTTTTGAAGGTGTTTTTTCTGAAAAATGTTGTGTCACAGGGCAGTGGCTTTGCTCTGGAAAGGGCACACAGGTGAGCACACAGGCTTGCTTTAGCCAAAGGCAGGGAGTGAGGAGAAGCAGCCTTTCTCCGGGATGCCTTTCTCCAGGATTGACATGCTGTGTTGCATGTGCCTCTGGTTGCTCGTGTACAGCTGGGTAGGAGAGGGCAGGATCTCGTGTTTCTGCAGGATTTTTAGGGTTCTTCATGAAGAGGACCTGCCCTGCACTGGAGACAGCCCTGCTCCCAGTAACTCACACTCCACAGCTGCAGCAGCAGCAGCAGTTCACGGGCCGGCAATCCCGCGGCTCTCCAGCGGATGTCAGCATCGGAGAGCTCTTCACGACGTGGGATCGAGCCTGGCAGCGTGGGAGAGAGGAGGATTCAGCACAGCAGCCACCACTGCGGGCTGCTCTGGAGACTCAATGGCAGCCAGTGCCTTCTGCTCACAGGAGCTCAGAATAAGCCTGTGCTGCCTTCCCCAGCTGCTCAGGATGGAGAACAGGAGGTGAGACCCCCATCACTCACACCCAGGGATCACCTGTTCCCAGGAATCTAAGTCTCTGTACACCTGAGGGCACGGTTCTGTCCCCAGGTCACACACAGAGCTTTGTAGCACAGAGGTGCTGTCCCCAGGCAGCCAGAAGTGTGAGAACACCTGATGAGAACAAACTGGTGGCTCTTAATTAATCTTTGACCAGGGCTGGCAGGGGCCAGCACAAATGAGCCAGGCGTGGGAAGTCCAGCTGTGACTTGGCTTTATCCTCACAGGGCTCAGGATCCAAACTCTGCTGCTCCCAGGCCACCTTCTAGCCCAGTCCAACAGCCTACTCATGCCTGCTGTGCTGCAATGAGGTAGTGCTGCTGCTTTGTGTCTTCTCTGAGGGCTGGTGCCAGGGCTGTGCCCAGCATTCCCTGCCCTTGTCCCCTGGCTCTGGGGAATGACCCAGCTTTGGGCCAGGCGCCGGGGCGGCACCGAGATGAGGCAGAGCCGGGCAGGGCCTGAAAGGAACAGCTCAGCCTTTTCCAGCGGCCTTTTCTCAGCCGTGCAGGGCTGCTCTGTCTGCCCTGTCGTCGTGGAAACTTTTGGGCAGGGAATTCTCAGGGCTTTGTGCCTTCCCTCCACAGCCACATCCAAGCTGGCAGGCAGGCAGGCAGAGCTGGGGTAGTGGTGGCTGCCAGGAGCCCCATGTACTCATAGTGTAAAGCCATGTGCAGGTGGGTGTACAACGCTTTTCTTAACACATGTGGTGGTGTCTGTCACCAGAGACCCCCATCCACCCCCATCCCTATTCCAGAGGGCCAGGATTAGCCCTGCTGTCGGCCAGGAAATAATGGAAATGAGTATTTGCACTGAAGCTTAGACACAAATATTTATTAAGCACAATTCCCCCCGCCCCTTCCCCTTGCGCTGTATTCATTTCTAATATATTAATCCATTTGGCAGATTATTTTTTAGAAAAAAACCAAGTACCTGTGGGTTGGAAATTCCTCATTAAAATGACATTAGCAAATGCACATGTAAAAAATAAATAAGCTCATACATTCAAGTATATGGCAAATAATACCTCAATAATACCTCTGAAAGCTTAATGGTCAGATTCCAGTTCACCACCTGGCTGAGAGCTGCACAGGCCTGAGCCTGCAGCTGGTCAGGTCATCATCATCAATGTTTACCTCTTTTACAAATGCCAGCTTGGCTGGTAGATAGGAGGTGGGCAAGTCCTCCTCTCCAGAGCTCTGCCCAGCCCCAGGAGGGAGGCCCAGCCTTGGCCAAGCAGCAGGTGAGTGCTCCCAGGTAGCAGGTAAACTGCAGCTACCACTCCACATGGTCAGTGCAGGCAGGGTAAATGCCCCATGAGCAGCATCACTGGTCTAAAAATAGCTCCCTGCTGGTTGGGAATGTCTCCATCAAACGCATTTCGAATCAAAAGTGCTGATTTATTCTCTGCAGGAACGGCGCTGCTTCAGCATAACTCGGTGCTGGAGTTTCTGAAGTCCAGCATAGTCTCTGGTCAAGCAAAGGAAAAATACTGCACCTGCTCAAGTCAGGTCCCTGCTCCCCTCCTCCAGCTTTTCCAGCTTGTCCAAAAGGGGAAGGAATGACAGTAAATGTGACTTCCCAGCCAGCCCCCCAGGCTGGGGCTCTCCCGCAGCTCCAGTGACTGAAGATGGGTGGACAGAACCAGAGTGCCTCACTGGGAGCAGCTCAGTGCTGGTTTGGGGAGAAACAAGAGGAGGGCCATTGGCACAGAAGGGAGGAGGGATGAGCCATGGGCAGAAAGCTTTGCTGGCTGTTGAAGCAGGGCCCTGTCACACCCTCACCTTGGCTCAGTGGCACCAGGAGCTGTCCCTGGTTGCCGTGGGCTGAACACTTGGGCAGAGACCTCCTTCCTCCTTCCCAGGAACAGCCCCTCCAATGGGGCTGCAGTTGGGGCTGCACAGCTGCCTGGGCTCCAGAGGTAACAAATCCCACTAAAGCTCAGGGTGACCAAGGCTTTGCCACTACTCAGGAGGTCCTGCAGGGCTGCAGCTGGAAGCAGAGAATGTCCAGGGCTCTCCAGAGAGTCCTCAGCAAACCTAAAGTACACTCAGGTGTGGGACCACAATGCAGCTGGGATGGAGTCAGGTTTAAAGGACTTGGGCTCTTTTTCTCCTGTAGAAGGAACAAAGCTGAACAAGATGTTCCAGGGAAGGATCCAGAGCCATTTGTGTCAGGGAAGACAGGAGGACTTCAAAATGGAAAAGGTGTTCTTCCCTTTCCCTGTATAATTTAAAGTGTTGTAGAGATAAAAGACATAGAGGCTGGAGTTAACTACCCCCTGTGGGCTCCTCCAAGTTCCTGGGGTTTTAGGTGATCAGCAGAGGGGCTGCTAAAGTCTTCAGGTGCTGTGCCCAGTGTTACAGTCGCCGAGTGTCCTAAAAAAACCCCTTGTTTAAAAACTGTCCCCCATCCGTTGGGCTTTCCCATAGGAACACGATGGAGGTGCAGCGCCTGAGACAAGACTGGGAATACAGGAGGGCTCAGGCTTGAAACCACCTACTCTTTTTTTCCTTTTTAAAAAACAAAATAAAGCTGAAACAACCCCCCCAGACCAAAGCCCAGTTCTTAGCTGGAACCAGGCCTCTGCTGCTCCTCCTCGGCCTCCTCCTGGGCTGAGGCCAAATCCACGCGCTGCTCGTCCATGCGTTTGGCCTGGACACGCTGGATGAGGCTGAAGAAGTCTTCGTCGGGCATGGTGGGGCCACGGGGGATGGAGTCGGGGGGGGCACAGCGCTGGTCATCGATCCTGGAGGACTGCAGGGGAGAGAGGGGTGTTAGGGCAGGGCAGGGCCAGGACAACAGCCCTGCCATGGAGGAAAGGGCTGGAGCAGAGGTGTCAGAGCTCCCCAGCCCTGTGCCCGTACCTGACACTTCATGAGCATGTTGAAGAACTCGTCCCCAGGCTCCTGGGCGTCCCCCTCCACACGCAGGTGCCCCAGGTTGTTGTGGGTTATCCGCAGGCCGGGCAGGTTGCCTACGTTGGCACGTTGGTCATCCAGGCGCCTGCTCTGGGAGCTGGCAATGAGGTCGAAGAACTCCTCTGTTTGTGGAGATGCCATCATGGTGGACTGTGCTGGGGGGAGAGGAGCACACAGCAGGGTCACCGCTCTGCCTGAGCTGCAGAGCCCAAATCCCCCTCCCCAAACTCCTCTCCAACCCCCACAAACCAGTACATGTCATCTATCCACCACTGACCCTTTGGGAAACGCCTCTGGGCAGCGCTCCCTGGAAAGAGCCTGTTGGCTCCTGCAGCTGCTGGGTAGGGAAAGGCTCCCAAATGACAGACACTGCACTCAGACACGGACAAGCAAAGGAAAACTGTGAGAAATCCAGCCCAAGTGGTGTTAATTTCCCTGAGCACAAAGCACTGGAGCAGAGCCTGCTCCGAGCCTCCCAACACAAGTTCTTAGAGCCCCAGCTCATGGAGCTGCAGAAACACAAGAAAATCTCAGTGCTGACGCAGAGATGAGTTTCCTCCCCTTCAGCTCACAAAGAATCCTTGAAAATAACACGTCCAAAAGGCTGAGAGCCCAAATGAGCCGAACAGAATGTGGGGCTGCTGGTGCATTCTTTATAAAGCGCCGCATTTTCAACCCCATCTCCTAAATTACACAGCTGTTACAGCCAAATGCACTTGTGTGTCAGAAATGCATCTCTTGACAAAGCGATGCTCATTTCCACCTTATTTTTAGACGATAAAAACCTTCTCACCTCACAGCCAACCTGCCTTCCTGCCACAGCCCGACCTTCTCTGCTTCAGCCCCTGCTCTGGCACCTGCTCCTTGTGCTGCGGCTCTGGGAGCGGTGTCAGGGGTCTCCTCCTCTCCCGTTTGCACTTTGTATTCATTTGGAAACTGATGATGAACAAATCCATCAGTTTAAATAACTGGTTTGAGCCCTTTGTGCTGGTGATTAAGCGTGTGAGGGTGATCTGTGCATTTTAGAGCTTCTCCCCAGCTTGGGTTAAACAAAGGCCCCGAACACTGAAAAAGCCACAAAACCCAAGCACAAACACAGCCCTCCCTTTCCTACCCTGTCTGTTTGTCAGGCGCCTTCCTCAATTTATCCCTGTCCTTCCTGGGGCTGAGCTGTTTGCCTGAGCAGCTTCCCACTGTTTATCCATCCTTCTGGCTCCTCTGTCCTCACACAGCACCTATCACCACTGCATCCAAGAACAGTACAAAATCCAGAAGTTTTTCCTCCATGGCAACGCTATTACAAAAACTGACAATATTTTAACTTGCCTGAGAAAGCCTGACCCAGCCCCTGCATGTCCCAGACCCCAGGTTCTCACAAAGCTCCCTCAGCAATGTGACCATCATCATCATCCTCCTGGAGGTACTGGAAGTGGCACAAGCCCTTGTGCCAACCTCCCTGTTCAGAATCCAAGACCTAAAGACCCACACTGAAAAAATCCAAGCGTATTTTGCATTTCTCTTGCTAATTTACTCCCCAAACCTTAGCTCACGTTCTGCAGCCTTTCCCTCGGCAACCATTTACATGAGAATGTTTTTTCCTTCCTTAAATAATGACGGAGATTGCCAAGGAACTGCTAAGTTCAGAGAGCTGAGGCTCAGGGAAAACATCACGGGATGCACAGCAAACCACAACAGCTGGGCACGCCACGGGAGCAGCGTCACTCCCCCAGGGACAGGGACTTGGGAACGCATCAGTGCTCACATATCCGCTCTCCCAGGGCAGGGACCCGCGTGGCAGCTGCCTCCGCAGCCTCGGCTGGGCACTCCTCCAACGGGCAGCGCTGATCATCCATCCGGTTGCTCTGGAACTTGCTCAACAGGTCAAAGAAGCATTCCTCGTCCGAAGGGGTCCGGTTGATTTTCTGGGAAGAGAGAGGAGAGTCAGAACACCCTGAACAAGTCCCCGAGTCCAATCACTCCGTCCAGAGCAGCCTCGGGAATAGCCGTGCCCTCTCCTGGTCTGTTCAGGGGCCGTCTCCTGGCTATGCCCCAGATGTGCCAAGCCCCGCAGTCTGGAGCCTGCTGGGGTCTCTGCTCCTTGGTCCCTCTGATCCCAGAGGCTCTGGGCACTGCCACAGCCCAAACCTGAGCCCAGCACACGGATGAGCCCCGTGCAGAGCAGCCGCTGTCACTGCAGAGCACCCAGAGCAACGTGGAGGCTGAAATGGAAAGAGGGGAGGAAAGGGGACAGCATTCACAGCATTCACCCTGGCACTGCTCCGAGGGGAGCTTCTGGGCTGGAAAGGGCTGGGCTCAGAGCGGGATGAGGGGAACTGTGCAGCCACCCTGGCTGAAGTACTGCCGTGTGTCCAGTCAGGGCTCAGCCCAAGCTCAGGGTTTGCTTTTTCCACCAGCTAAATCCAACCTTTCAGGCCACTGCCCCTCACACCCCAACACTTCCCCTCGGTGCCCCTGTGTCCTCAGCACAGCACTTGTAACAGTCACCCAGCTGAAAATGCCACAAAATTACAGTTTTTCAGGACAACAGTTCTTGCACAAGAGCCCCAAATGAGCACCTTGCACTGGACAGGGATATATTTAAGTCGTGCTGCAGGAGGCTCGCATTGGAGGCAGCCTCTCCAAGCCACTTCCAGCAGAGAGAGGGGCTGTGTGTCCTGATCTGGAGCAGACAGAGCAGCAGGAACAACAGATCTTTCCAAGGAGTCGCTTGGAATAGGAGATAAAATTAGCCAGTGATAAGAGGGGCATCTGCCAGGCTTGGGGATATTCTCTACACACCAAGCTGGTCCCACCAGTTGCTGGAAAAAATACCACAACAGAAAGCAACCAAAATCTCCTAGAACTGGGTCTATCTGAGCTGAGCTATTTTCTAGCCAAGGCCAGTCTGGGAAGGGGCACTGGGTCCCTCCTGGAGGGCTGCACATCCCACCAGAGAGATGGAGAGGGCACAGGGAGAGCCAGCCAGACTTTCCAGCAGAGCAAGGGATTCCCTTGGCTGCTGATGAAGCAAAGTCCCTCTCCCAGCTCTGCTGGTGGCCACTCCGGGCAGTCTGGGAGCCCTCCCAATCCTACCACACATGGTGCCGTTCCCACCAGAGCTCTTCCCCGGGGCAGGGGCAGGCAAAGCCCTTCATGGGAGCTCTGCAGTGGGGAGAGACTTGTGCTGACAGGGTTAAAGCCACAAGTTGGATTGGGTAAATGAAGGAAAACAATTTTCCTGTATGCTAAGCAAAGCAGATGAGATGCACTCAGCTTCTATTTAGGGCAGCGTCAAAATTAGCAGCGGGCCAGAGAGGAACATTGGCAATGTGGGAGCTGATCAGGGAGGGGAAAAACCCCTCTCACCTCCTGCCTGCCACGTGCTGATCCATTAATGGAGCCACAGCTCCAGTGGATCCTCTGAGCCACCAGCAATTGCACCTCAGAAATCAAAGCTGGCTTGGGCTTGAACTGAGGGTGAACTGCATCTCTCACAGCTCTGCTATGTTGGGTTGTGTGACCCAAATTTCAGGGTAGAGGAGGAAACCGGTTCATTCACACCGAGCCTCCCTCCCGCTTTTCCACGACTGCATGGAGTAAATCAGAGCAGTCCTGGATCCACAGGAGAAATTCCTGCTTGCAGGAGCAGCCTGGCAGTGCATGGGCAGAGCCCCCAGCTCAGGGCTGCCCCTCCACAGAGACCAGATCCCCCCACAGCACATCCTGCAGAGACCCTGTGGTTCGGGGTGTCAGGATCCTGCTCCCAACATGCCTGGCAGAGGAAAGGATGCTCTGAATCAGTAGGAAGAGCAGCCAGAGCATGGACGTGTGGGACGGGGCTGGCTGTGTCCCTGGCTACCTCCCAGTGGCACCTGAGGGGTGGGAGGTCGGTGCCCGTGGGCCACGTTAGGCTGACAGGGCTGTGCCAGCCCGGGATGGCCCATGGGCAGCCTCAGGGCAGCACCTGAGGGCACCAGGCTCCCTCCAGCCAAACCCTGCCCCAGGCCTGAACCTCTCTAATTAAAATGCCCGAATGTGACAAGGCATGGAGTGCTCGGCCAGGCTGCTCCCAGCCCCGAGGCAGGAGCTTCGAGGGCAGATGGAGGTGTGATCACACCCTGGGGCTCGCCATCTGCTCCCGAGCTGTGCTCGCCCGGGGCTTGGCACAGCCAGGGTCAGGAGGCTTCCTAAGAGCCAGGGCATCCCCTCATGGGGCTGAGCAACCGCCCTGCCACAGCACAGACACACAGCCACATCCCTAAATGGCTCCTCAGCACCAGCTTCAGTTTCCAGCCCCAAGACCACTTCTCACCTCGTGGCTGGTGTCCCTGCCTGGCCTCATCCCCCATTCTCTGCCTCCAGCACCGCAACTGCCCAAATTCTGCCAACTGTCACCTTCCTATGGACGCCAGACGCTGTCACAAAGAGTAAAACCAACCCCATCTGCACGGGGCAGAGGGACCCGGGGGCTGCTGGCACTGTAGAGATCACCCCGGGGCAGATTTGGCCGCAAACATGCTCACCCTTGGCAGGGGTACAGGGACACTCCCACCTCTGCCCACACAGGGACAAGGACAAGTGTGGAGCCTCTGCTCCTGCTCCCTGACCTCGGGCAGGACAGGGATGGCACCATCCCAAGCAGGTGGAGGTCCCACTCATGGGGATCAGAGCTTTGTTCACATTTTCTGAGAGTGGCTAGGAGCAGGACTCTCTCTCCCCACATGGGCCGCTGGAAGGCATCCAGGCTTTTGCACGCATTCCCTTGCTGCTGGAGGAACAGGCTGTTTAACCTGCCTGGGTGGATTCAGGATGTATAAAACCACAGCTGAGGTGTTGGAAAGGCAGCAAAAAGCAGCTGCAGAGAGTGACAGGCGCCTGCTCTGCAACTCTCCCCTCTCCCTGCAGGCTGGGACCACCAGCTCCTCAGGAGCCCCAAGCCCCAGGCTAAGGTCACTACACCCCGTGGAGGAGCACAATGCCACCCATTTTCCTCTCTGATAAACTCTCACACCAAATAAAACCTGTCACAGTTTTGGGCTGAGAAGGTCCTGGGCTGCCCAGCTCTGCAGCACACGGAGCAGCATCTCCTGGGGAAATCTCTCAGTCTGGCCACTCCAGATGTGCAGGTGAGGCCAAGGCTGAAGCGATCCCAGGCGAGGCAAAACAAAGTCAAAACTGACTCCTGTGCCTCAACCCCCTTGGCCGTTTTCACTCGGGTTCAGGAAAGCCATTAAACAAAGGCAGAAAGGCAGAAAGCCTCATTGCAAGAACTAAACCACTCCAGCTCCCAACACCTGAAGCCACAGCCCACAGATGCCCTGCAGGGCTTCCACCTTGGACCCGCTGCCCACCCAGGACTGTACAGAGCACCTTTTTCTGACACATTCCCACTGCCCTATCCTGGGATCAGCACCCTATCCCAAACTCTGGCACCTGAGCAACCCAGACCCCCTTCATCCCCAGCTGTGCCCCCCACCACACCAACATCTGCTGCCAGAGATCCCCTCAACCCAACGCTCTGGTGGCGGCTTCTCCCACGGCTTCCTGCTGCCCCCACAGCAGCTCAGGATGCAGCTCTTCCCACACCGCTGCTGAGCCCCACCAAAGCCTGTCACATCCGCTCTGGGACAGTGCCCCAAAGGTCCCCAAGCACCACGGCAGGTATTTCTGTGCTGGCCAAGTCATGGCACATCCCTCAGCGATTCCATGGTCACCCAAACATGGGTGAAACATCCCCTCCGAAGCGAGCTTCACCCACCAAACCAAACCACAGACACTCATGAGCCACCCAAAGAGCCAAACCTTGTCCCTGTGTCAGACCAGCTTCTCTAACAGCTGGTGTCCCCAGGGCACTGACCTGCCTTTGGTTCCCCTCCTCTCCTCCAGGCTCAGCTTCTTGCAGACCTGACCCGATGCAGGACGGAGCGTCAGGCTCAAGGGCTGCTCACTCTGGCTTTGTCCAGCCCTCCCAGGGGATGGCAGGTTGGGACCTGCAGGCAGGACCCAGTGGTGGATGGACCCTGGCGGGTCTGGTACAGCAGATCCAGCTCAGGAGCTGCTGCCTGAAGGTGTCTGGTGAGTGCCAGGTCAGGGACGAGCGAGGACGGCAGCAGGTTCGGGGATAACACAGCAACTCTCCCTGTCACCCCCTCAGAGCGCGCTGCCTCGGCATTTAAATGTGTCCACCACAATTCCACCTTATTTCAGGGAGGACACAACCTGGAGATGAAGTGACCTGACCACATCTCACAGTGACAGAGCTGGGACAGGATGCAGCAATCAGTCCCTAGGACCAAGTTCTCCCCTGTGGACAGTCCTTGGAAATCTGTACCCTTGTCTGAGCGGGCTCTTATCTGCCCCGGGCTTGGCAGTTATCCATTCCCACATATCCGTGCCCACGTGCCCTGCCCTATCTGCCTCTCCCCCTGTGAACCAGACATGTCACCGCTCCTTACCTCTGTTCTTTTCAAGGCAGCCGACCTCAAAATCTCCAGGCAGGAGCGGGGCTGGTCCTGCTGGTGACCACCAGTGCCAGGAGCACCTTATCCAGAGCTGTCTGTCAGTCCCCTGCACGCGGCTTTTCTTTATCCTGCACCACCCCACACCTCACCCTGGAGAACTCACCGTGGGGGCTGCACCTCTGGCATGGCCACAACCCCAAACCCCAAAAACAGCAGGCACTGAACTTCCCCACCTCACCTGGAGAAAGGCACTGAGGAGGAGGTTTGCAGAGAAGCAAGCAGGGGTGGAGGAGAGGAGTGGAAGGAAATCCCTGGCTGAAATCCACAGCCTGTTTTACCAGGAGGTGAAACGCCTGGAGAATCGTCCCTGGGCTCCAGAGCGGGGCTGTCCCCCATTCACCAGCTCCTCGGCTGGAGCCCCCACTCCTCGTCAGCTCCAGAGGCAGCAGAGATGTAAAACTTGCCCGGTCTTTGCTGAGGACACCCCTTCCCTTCCCGTGCTAATCCTCAGGCGCTGCTGCCGCGCTCCCCCCGCGAGGCAGGGCTGGTGACAGACACCCCGTGTCCCCCCGTGAGCACAGCCGGGCTCAGGGACCCACCGCCCACCCTCGGCACGCTCTGCCGGGACACACGGCACACCCGGAGCAGCCCGAGCACCGCTGCAGCTGCAAAAATATTAATAATAAAAAGTTCACACCGGAGCTACCTGAAAACTTTAAACCCCCGAGCACACACGGCACATCCCGGCCTGAGTGAATCCTCTGTGTGTCCGTATCCACCTCCTCCTCCTGCTCCTCCCGATCCAGCCTCTCATTTCAGAGAAAGGAGGAAACACAAACAAACCCCGAGTTTCCCTCACTGACCTCAGCAGCCAGCTCTTCCCCGGCTCCGGCTCTCACATGTCCGCGGGCAGGAGCGCTGCCGGCGCTGGATGCTCCAGCTGCCCGAGGCTCTCCCAGCCCCGTCGAGCGGGATTTGTGCGGAGCGGGATTTGTGCGGAGCGATGTGAAGAACGTCGCCGGCTCCAGTGACCCGCTGGGTGCGAGCTGAGGCTTAAAGCGACAGCCCCGCTGCCACCTCCTCCCGGAGCCACTCCGTGCCCTGGCACCGTGGGGGGGGGCTCCGGAGAAGGCTCCTCTCTCTCTCACCTCGCTGCCACGATCCTCCTGCTATTAGATGATGCTCTTAAACACACAGTGCAGCTACGTGAATATTTAGCTTTCCTTCCACCTCCTCACCTCCCACCCGCCACACTCACTTTACCTTAAAAATAGATTGGGATCGATTCTCCCAAACTACATCTGCAAACACGCTCGGCTCCGCAGGCACAGGCACCACGGCAGCAAATGCTCTGTGCACACACAGACACAATCTGAGCGTTTGGATTTAAAGCACCAAAATACTGAAGGACCATTTTTAGCTCCTGATAGTCCTCCTGCTCCTCATATTATTAGATATGTGTGGTTTTTTTGTCTTATTGCAAGAGCCGAGGCTGCTGAGCCATAAGCATCTCTTGATTTAAATGTAACATTGCTCGACAGAGGGAAATTTCTAATTGCAACAGGGCTTTAAACAGGCAAAGATGGAAATGCCACGCAGCAGCCAAAAAGCTGTTCTTACCTCATGTTTGTGAAATGGGAATTTCTGGCAGTGAAATGGGGCACTGGGAAGAAAAGCACTTTTCCAAAGGGGCAAAACGGGGACAGAGCCCCGCTGGCACTCTCGGCTCTCTGTCCACACTTATCCTTCATTCTCATTTTTCACTACAAAATTAGGAAATTGCTTTAACCTGAACAAAAATGCAGCTTTGGGGGCCTGCCCATGCTATTCCACACCAGTAAATTAATTTCCAGGAGTCACACAGTAATTTCCAGAGAAAGGTGGAAACTGTGTGGGACCTGAGACCAGGACTCCTGACTCGGTACCTGGCCCCGACTGAAGAGGGAAAGAAGGGTTGAGGGAGGGCAGGGCACAGCCACAGCCCCTGTGAGCTCACCAGTGCTGCAGCCCCATTCCCACTGCAGCTGAGATCAGGGGATCCACGGATAGAGAGGGGCAACAGGGGCATGAACCAGGATGGGGACTCTGCCCCAATCTGAAGAGCTGAGTCGCCTTGGGAGAGCTCTGCAAGGGGGAATTTGCAGCTGGTATGAGGGGAAATGCAGAAAATGGGTATAACAGAGGGGCAGAACCCACACACGCGAGGTCGGTGCTTGGAACAACATGAGGAAATTACATTTTCCCTCTGAGTTTAGGGTGCAGCAAAGGAGAACGAGTGAGACATCTGTGATCTGCAGAGACACCACCTACAACGTCAGGTTGGAGCTCAGGGAGCTGAGCGTGCCCTGGGCACATGCGTGCCCTGCACTGTGCTGTGCCCAGCCCCTGGCACAGCCCATCCACACCCTGCCCAGGCCCAGGACGTGCACACGCTTCCCTTGGAGCATGAAATTATCACCCTCACTTGGACTGTTTTCAAAGATTTTTCTCCCTTTAAACAACTCGCCCACTCATCCCTATAAACGCCGGTGCTAAAAGCTGGTTCTGTTGTTAAGATTTCAAATAACTCGGGTTTTATTGTTCCAAACAAAATCAAAATAACTCACCCACGCTCCCTCCTTCCGTAATACAGCCAGTGCTGACCTGTTGGGACCGTGCCCTGCTGCCACACACGGCTCAAACCCAGGCCCGTGGCTCAGCAGCAGGTGACAACATCATTTCTGATTGCATTTGGAGGGAGCCTCGGGGGCGTCTGGCTCAAGTGTTACTGACACCTCTGCTGCTTGCAATGCTGATCTGACTGTCTGGAAGCCACTGCCACCGTGACCAGATTGGGCCACTTTGTGCCACAACCACATAAATATTGGATTTACACTTTTTCCTCGGCTGCACAACAACCTGTCCTGAAATCACAGGTCAGTCCAGCCCTCACTGCTGAGACCAGTGGGAATTACTTCTGGTTTCTCTTCTGTGTATTCCAACAGCCCTCTGCAGTTAATGTAGCAACTTTTCCACATGGATTTTGACAGCTTTTACCACGCCAGGCTGTGTTTCCCTGTCACTATTTAACAGAAACACACCAGCCTGGATTTAGCACCTGGAGCTTGTTTTACTAACCAAGGACACAAGGTAGAAGCATTCTCACTGCAGGTCAGTCTCTGCAGTCTGTGCAGAAGACAAGTGGCTCTAGAGGCCAATCTGACCCATCAAAAACCTGGGGGATCCCTTAAACACCAAAACTGGGAGTGAACCTGAACTACTGCTTGAAACAACTCAGGTTGGAGGTGGATGACAACAAGCAGTGAGTTTTTGGGGTGTAGCTCTCACCCAGGGCTGTGGTACCTGGCTGTGCACACCAACACACACCCAAGCAGCCAAACACAGGGTTTTGGCTACAACTCACTGCAGTGATTTACTCTGCACTTGGAGAGGGGTGGAACCAGGACCA
Organism: Lycocorax pyrrhopterus obiensis; assembly: GCA_014706295.1. Classification (NCBI taxonomy): domain Eukaryota; kingdom Metazoa; phylum Chordata; class Aves; order Passeriformes; family Paradisaeidae; genus Lycocorax; species Lycocorax pyrrhopterus. The sequence goes on from JACSVZ010000019.1 coordinate 8,502,731, forward strand.
TGCTCAGCCACAGAGTCTCAGCTGAGCAGCACTAATTTGCTAAACTGAAATAACTACGGTGCTTGAAAGGGTATAACCCATATTCCTGATTAATTAGCACAAGGTTAATATATAGAGCACTTCCTCTATCCACCTCCCCACTCCAAGCCCCACGGAGCAGGGCAGGTGAGCTCCTCTTCGGTGATGGAGACAATCCAACGCTCCAGCCGCAGAGATGCCCTGCTCCCCCCAGCCCCTGCGCTCCCTGCACCTCACACTGGAACCTCCTGACAGTTTGCTTTGAAAACGCTTTGCAAAAAAAGCCTGCTCGTCTCTGGATTGCCAAAATTGTGCTGCTTTCTTGAATCAGACTTTTATTTAGACACTTACTTGCTCTGAGCACAGCGATGTTTTAAGAAGGAGCTGAGCAGATGCAGCACCTTCCCCAGGGGTGGTGGGGACGGGGGAAGTTGGTCGTGGAGCTGTGCACACCCATCCACATCAGCACCCATAACACATCCAGCCTGCACATAAACACCCCTGGCTCAGCAAACGCCCAGATCTTAATTATTATTTACTCACACCCCAGTAATGCCTGAAGGCCGCGTTCGAGATCAAGGCCTCGTTGTGCAAGGCACCCCACAAAACACGAAATCCTGGCCCTGCTGGGGCAGGGAGGGTTCCTGGGGCTGGTACCTGTGGGTTTGCCACTGCAGCGATGGTCAGACACAGCCCTGCTCAGAAGAGTTGAAACAGGCAAGACAAAAATCACATGCAAAGGCAGGAGCAGCTTCTCCTATCAGCCAAAAGCATCTCCTGCTCTGGTACCTGCTGCTGCAAAGGGCAGGATGAAACTACACCCTGTTTGGGGTTTGCTCCACATGACAGTGCCCAGAGACCCCTGGGATTCAAGTGGCTTTAGATCCAGGTAAAGAATCCTGCTGGGACTTTCCTGCAGTGCCAGGGGAGTGGCACCTCCAGCAGCCAGGCACACGCAGTGCCTCACTCTGCTGGCTCTCCAGACGGGGCTGCATCGATTGCTCACCAACGAGCACTGCAGGCAACTGGAACTTCCCCTGTGGCACAGACAGCACGATCCAGGACGGAAAAGTTGGATCCATGGGATGGTTTGGGGCCCTGCTCTAATTGCACATCTCCCCAGGGGAGCCTCTCCAGCCGTCCCTGCACACGGAGCGCTTCACTGGGCTCAGCTCTGCCAGGGCTTCTGGGGCCACACAGGGAATGGGAAGGAGCCGGGGGCTCTGAAAAACCATTATTTGGGCTTTTTTAGATTAATTGGTGTTAACTGCCTTGGGAGGCTTAAAAATAGCTCTGCTAATGGGAAATGTGGATGTTGAAGGTGAGATGTGAGCAGAGGCCACATTAACCTGACACAGGCTGTGCCCAGCCTGCAGCCAGTGCCAAAACCAGGGACACCTTCTGTCCAGCTGGGAATTGCTGCCTGCACCTCCAACCCTGACCCCCCCTCAGCTGCCTTCACACTCATCTGGGGACAGGGGGAACCTTCCTGCTGCCATGGCAGGTTTTATCAGGAGAGCTCCAAGAAAGAGCCCTTGAACCTCCCTGTGATTTATGGATTCCCATCCTCCTCCTGCAGCCATGGAGGATCCTCACCCAGCTCCCAGGAGGCCTCAGTTTCCTCCACCCTAAGTACAGATGCAAGGACAGCTCAGAGAGACCCCAAAGCCTCTGCTCACCCCAAGGCCACCCTAAATCCAGAGGAGAAGATTGCATTGGATGGGACAGTGTCTATCCAAAAGCAGTGGGTTAAGGAACAACCTGTCCCCTGAGAGGTCACTGCCTCCTCAAACCCTCCTCCCTGACCACAAACTCCACAGATGGAGCTGCCTGGTGCCAGTGAAGGCAGCAGGGTGGCCTCTGGGCAGGATGCCCCAGTGGCTGCTTTCTGGGGGTGATTTGGCCTCCCCAAAGCTGGGCAGTAACAGACAAAACCTAAACTTGCCCCAGGGCTGTGCTGTGTTTGTGTCCTCCGGGGGAGCCTCCAGCTCTGCCCAGCAGCTGCAAACAGCCACCACCGAAGATAAGGCTCAGACAAAACTGCTCTGGTTATCCAGCCCTGTCCTTCAGTGAAACCCAGAAAACATCACATTAGCATGCATTTCCTGGTTTGAAATATCATTTACATAAAGACAAACACAAGTTATCGGTACAGAAAGGATTCTCTGTGTAGCCCCAGCAAGCACAGACCACGATCCCTTCCCAGCACAGGGACCTGCTGGATCCATCCATGCCAGATCCCTCCAGCCACAGCTGGGAGCTCGGGGATGGTTGTGCAGGAAAATCAAACACAGCCCTGAGAGTCACCAGAGGCCCTCTTGTCATCTGGTGCCACCCCAGCTCCAGGGATTTAAGCCCAGTTAGGCTGATTTACATCCAAAGAGAACCTGGGCTATGATATTTTTTAAGCTCTTCTGCCATGTGAAGTTTAATAAATGCCACAGGCCAGAACTGTGAAGGTACAAAGTGCCCCAGGCACGGCAGAGACCCGAGAAAGGAATGAAAAGTTCCAGATTTTGAGAGAAATCAAACATTTGGAGGTTTATCGCTCTGGGTTTGGCTTCAATTCATCCTTTTTTTTCCAGTGCTGTTCTCTTTAAAGTGACAGTTTCTAGGAAATGGTGAGTGTAACATCTCTTTTACTGTCTCATCCCACTTGATGGCTGACAGTTTGCCAGGAGAAAAGGCTGTGCAAGGAGGAAAGCAGACCTCAATTACGGCTTCAAAGTGCCAATAACTGCAAACTCAGTTACAGAGAGTCAGGGGGAGAAGAATGGATTTGGGGAGCTTGGTTTGTCACCTCCAGCCTGGGTCACAGACCTTCAGACCTCCAACACGAGGCTGCTGGGTGACCTTGGACAAGCAGCTCAGTTTTTACCTCCTTCCTCGAGCAGATTCCTCTGGTAAGAGGCTTTTTCTTACAGTTTTCTATCTCCAGAGCTGGCCTCCACACGTAGCCAGTTAAGGATGGAAAATGGAGCTTTTCCTACATTCCCCTGATCCTCATCCTGAGGGATCTGAGAGAAATCCAGACCCTGGGTGTCCTTGGTGTCACCCCTGCAGATCCCAGGGCTGGGACAGCCTCCCGCACACGGCACAGCCCGTGGGTTCTTTTCCCTGCGTGTGGCTGACGCACAGGCACGGGCTTGCACAAATCCTGCCTCCCATCTCCCTTCCACACAGCACAGCTTCAATCCACAGCCTGACCTCAGCCTGGGAGCAGGGAAAACAAGGGAAAACGCAGAAAGAGGGTGTGCAAGCAACAGAAATATCCCAAAGACAGGGAGATCGGGGTCACTGATCCCTGCAGCCCATACAGACACTGCCCTGCCAACACCAGCCCTGTCCCAGGGAGTACATGGAAGTTTCCTGCCTTCTCAGGAAGGGTCATTCCTGGGTTCAATCCCTTGGATCTGCCCCTCAGGAAGGGTCATTCCCAAGTTCAATCCCCCAGGCACGACACTCACCTGCAGCAGAGCCAGCTCTGCCCAGCCTCCCTCTCACTCACACAGGCTCATTGGATAATTACAGAGAAAACCAAGGCAAATCCCAATTTTAGTGCCATTATAAAACAGAGAGGGGGAATTCATTACCTGGCAGCTGTTAATATTCAAGGAAGAAACTGATAATTTGCCTCTGAGGCAACGAATGCAGCAGAGGCAGCACAAGCCAGAAAATGCTGCTGCCTCCCCCCACCTTCTCCGTGCAGCCACTTTTTGCAGAGGTTTTCTATCCCCACATTCATTTCCCTGCCTCCCATGCCAGCACCAAGGCCCCAGTGAAGAATTACTGTCAGGGCTCTGCAGAACTCCCGAGAGCCTTGGCTCTGGCTCTGCTGCACCTCCAGATTTGGGAGAGCAGTTCTTGCACCTCTCCTGGCTCGGGCAGCACCAGTGCAACCTGAGCCAGAGAGCAGGAGCTAAAGAGGGACCGTGCAGCTCAGCAAAGAGACCCAGAGAAAAAGGCAGGTCAGACAATTTAAGACGACTCTGGGGAGACAATCAGATCCCTGACTGCTTCTCCCAACAGCCCGAATCCCTGGAAGAGCCTCCTCGTACCTGTCAGGCTCGAGCTCTCCAGGTTTTCCTGCACATCCTGCCTCCAGCTAGGAAACAGCACAGCCTCCCTGCCCCGAGCACTTCGGAAGGTCCCACGAGCTGAACAGGAAGATAAAGCACTCCAAGAACAAGCCACGGCTCTGTGTTTACCTGCTCACTTCCAAGAGGGCTCACACCACCACAGCAGCCTCCAGGTGTCATAGGAACAGTCTTAAATTTAGCAGCAGCTGCCTTTCCTCTCTCCCTGGCTCCGGCTTCTCCCTTCCTCTCCACTCCCCGGCTCTCAGAGCACGTTTACACCAGAAAGCCTGACCAGCACTAATGGCATAATTATACCCCTGCAGCTGAGCAAACGTGGAGGCTGTGGGATAAAGGAGGGTGTGATTTGCACTGCCCTTGTGTTGTGGGATTCACACACCAGGGAGATGAAGCAGGGACCAACCTGATGTTAAAAGAGAGGGAAGATGCACAGGCACCACAGAGCAGCAAAGGCTGCCTGGTGTAAGCCGCACGTCCCAGCTCCTGAGGAAATTGAGGAAGTGTCAATCTCCTCTCAAACAAGACAAGACAACCAGGGAAATGATCCTGTAGGCCCAGAAACCCCAAGGCTGACACATCCCTGCACCCCAGCATCCACCCAGCCCATTCTGTGTTCCCAGTGAAGTCACAGGGGATGGATGGGGACACCTGACAGCCAAGAGCTGCCTGGACACCCCCTGATTGAGCAGGGACAGGCAGGATCCTCCAGCTCTGCTCCCTGCCACTGCCCCCAGGGCTGACCCCTCAGAGGGTCAACCACGAGCATCCTGCAACCCAACCATCCCCCAGTAACTCCTGAGACACAAAACCACCAGAAGAACTCTGGCAACCTGCCTCTGGGGCAGGGACGTGTGACCTACAAAAAATTCCTTTCTTTTATGGTCGCTTCTCACTGTAATCATAAAAAAGGCCTTATAAAAACATTTGTCCCAGGGAATGTTTGGTGATGTAGAGTGCTTGAAAATTGTTCAGTGTCTAAATACATCAGCAACCCATCCCTGCAACTCATCACTGCAATCAAACACAGCTCCTCTTTCCCTTGACTATAAATGGGCTGGGCTGAGGACAGGTTGGGGGACAGGTCTGGAGAGTGAGGAGTCACTCCCTGGGAAGGAGAGAGCCCAGGGGATCAGGACCATTTCCAGAGCACAGAACCAGAGAGGAGTGGGTTTGAGCCTTACCTCGCTCCGTGGGTTTTGCTCCAGCTGTTGGACCTTGACACAGTAAAGGGTTTTAGCCCTTGAACCCTGGCTCAAAGCTCAGTCCCACTGACCTCAAAGACTTCAGCTCAGTGCTGACCTTAAACACAGAATTGGGGCAGGTACCCCAGGAAGTCTTTTCCAGAATACACAGCCCCTTTCTTCCATGGGCCTCTCCTTTTTGCACAGAGGAGGCTGAGGGACACAATCTCTGGTATTTTCGAAGTGTTAGAAAAATCCCATCCTTCCAGTAACCTTGTAATAAACCCCTAAAACACATCTGCTACCAAGTCAATCCTGAGCTGGAGCGTTCTGACCTTCAGCACAGTGGAGAGAGGGGTTAAATTTATGAGCAAGCCTTTGATGTCTGCAAGTTTCATGTAGCACAAAACCTCTGCTTTGATGTTCCTTTTAAAAGAGAGGAAACTCGGAAGGTGTGCACTGCACGAGTCCCAGGGAGGGATTTGGAGGGACTTGGATCTGGCTGCCCACAACTGCAGGCACAGGGACCGAGCTCTAACGCAGCCACTTTTGCTCAGGGCTCTGCTGCAACAGAGCAAAAATGTGACCAAAAGCATCTCGCCCTCACCAGCTTCTCCCAGACCAAACTCACCTTTGCTGTGGAGAGCCAGGCACTCACAGCCCCAAGCGTCCCCACGGCAGCTGCACACCTGGGCTCACAGGTGAGCAGGACCCTGTCCTTGCTCATCCCCAGACCCTGGCAGGGCTGGTCCTTCTCCTCCCAGCAACCACCAGCCATGGCTGGGAAATTCCCCCACTTCAGGGGGCCCTGGGAAGGGTAAGGAAGCCCCTCTCTGCCCCAGCAGGGTCAGGAGCCTCCTGCACGAGCACCACGTTCAACACCAGCCTCTTGCACAGCGGTGGCAGGAAGGTCTGAGGCACGGGGGGGACCTGCCACGCTCTCCTACCTTCCGCAGCACCTGGGCCATGGCTTCTCCCATCCATCCCAGCATCCCCACGGCTTTTCCCGCAGGCTGAGCCCTCCTCTCAGGGCCCGACAGAGCTGCCAGAAGGGACAGGTTCCTCTCCATCCCCTGCTCACTTCACTTTTCCCTGCCTCGCCTCCCCTCCCCTCCGACGCCTCCTCCCATGGGGAGTTTCCCAGCAGCTCGGTAATTAGCAGCATCATCACCAATGCTAATAACAACCACCACGGCTCCTGCCATCCACAGCTCAAACAACTTTACAGCCATCATCACGCCTCTGTAACCTCCCCGGGGGAGGCAGGCAAGCAGCATTACCCCATCACACGATGGGGAAGAGGGAGGTAAACAACAGGCAGGGGATGGGTGGCGAATCCAGGAGCTCTGACTCAGGCACCTCACCCCCAGGACCTCCCCATCCCGGGACCTGCCCGGCTGCAGAAGCCCCTTGGGATGGAGGTCAGGGGCTGTGCTGACAGCAGGACTCACCCAGAGGTTACATCACTGGACCTGGGAGTCCTGGGATGAGTTTTTCCCCTGCACACAGAACAGAGGGTTCTCCTCTGCCATGGGACAGCAGAGATTGCAGCACCCCAGAAAAGCCCCTCAGATCAACCTTTAGAGCTCACCTCTAGTTAAGGAGTCAGGTTTACCAATGGATTAAAGAGAATTTTTGCTTTTTCCCTCACAAAATGAGGTATCTGGGAGAACTGTTGTCTGAACAGCCTGACCAGGAAGAGCTTCTCTCCCATTTGGGTGGGGTTTGCTACCTTTGGTTACAAAGGCTCCCATCGATGGAACTGCAGCTTTTCAACTCCCCTGCAACAGCAGAACACAGAGGGGCTGCTTTGCTCTCGGCAAAACCCACAGGACGACGCTGACTTTAAACATTCTGAGGTCTGGCCCGTGCTGCAGAGTGAGCCTGGCAAAGCTGTCAGCTGGGAGCACCACCACAGCAGAGCTCCCCTGAAGTGACCCCGCCGTGTCCCCCACGGCCACCACAGAGCCCTCCGGCCACTCCCCAACCCCCACGTGCGCTGCCAAGAGGTCACCAGTGGCTGGCAAAGCCCCACGGGGCCTTTTTTTAGACCCAGCCCATGGATCCACAGCTACACTCCTAAGGAATGCTTTTCGCAGCTCTTGATGGAGCGTGGCTTTTGTTTGGTCTCTGGCTGAATGTCTGAGTTAAAAATACAAGGCTATTTCTGGCAGAAGTGGGGTTTTTTTCTGCTTCTGTATTGCCTTGTGTGCCCCCATGCTGCTGTCTCCTCTCTGGCTCAGAGATGAGCTTTGTTTTCCTTCTCAATGATCATGTTTGCACCGGTGAGCTGCAGGAAATGTTTTTCCCAGCAGACCATTTCCACGAGCACTGTTGGGAATGAAGAGTGAGCTCAGAGAAGTCTAAAAAAAAACCCAGTTTGTGTAAAAATTCAGTCTCCAGTGGCCAGAGAACCGAAAACAGGAATGTCTGTGGTAAAAAAGGGATGTGTCCACACACTCATGCACACAGATACAGCAGGATCTGTTCTCCCCATGATCCACAGATGAGGAACAAAGGACTCAGAGCTAGAAACACCTTCAAGCATCCCCACTCCACAGCCAGGCTTCATCTCGAGCTCTGCAGCTCCGACTCTTTCTTACCCAGCATGAAAATATTTAATTTTGCTTTTCTTAAATGCCAAGGAAAAAAAATAGGCCTATCTTTTCTGGCTTGGATTCATTCCATCTGGAATCACGGCATGATCACAGAACTGTGATAGTGTGTTAGAGACTCAGTGTAAAGCAAAAACCTAAATACTTCCAAGCACCCATGAGATCATTGATCTTTCCCTTACGCTTCGTCTCTCCTGGCAACAAGCTGAGGATTTGGGGCTTCTCACTTGAGATCACTGAGTTCAAACACCTCCAAGCCCCCTCCCACGATCCAGAAACGTGCCATCATTGTGGGTGTGAGCCCTGTTTCCAGGGCTGGGAACAAACCCAGCACAGCTGCTGGAAAGCTCCCCAGTATTTGTGTTTGCCATGTGTCACAACAAACATCAACACAACCGGAAGGGAACGGCCCAAAACCAGCAAATTGTCAGGTTAAAAACAGCAAAAGGCACCTGGGGAGCTTCCCAGGACATGGATCCTCACCATCCTCCAGGGAGCCAAGCACAGACTGATCAGAGCTCCCCAGCACAGGATCAGTAACCTGGAAATCACTGACAGCAGGGCCAGCTCCTGCTCTGGAGGAAATGAGCTCCAGCTGTGCTGCTTCCAAAGAAAAGCTCCTGGATGATGAATTCTACCATCTCTGATGAACTCTAAGAGCCCACTCTTGCACACTGACCATCGCTGTGATCAGAACATGAGGTGGAACATCTACGTTTGGCAAAGGCAACCAGCTCTTTTGGTCGCTCACCAAAGACCTGGGAAGGCTCTGGTTTTTGAAGGCACCAATCCCACGCCTCATGAACGCCAGGAGCTGATCAAATCAGCTCCACAAGGCACCCAAACTGCTGTGCTTTTCTGGAATTCAAGGTATCACATCCTGACAGACCGAAAGTCAGCCAAGCTCAGCTCCAGACTCCTGTCCCTCGGAGGAGGTTATACACATCACACTAAGGGCCAACCCCTCACAGACCAGTTTGTGATGGAGACTGGTACCACTGCTCTGCTGAAAGCACAGTGATGCTGAGGCTCAAAGAGGTAGAAGGATTTGCCCACAGCTGCCCCCAGAGCCAACAAACAGAGCAGAGCTACAAACAGACTCTGTTTTCCAGCCCAAAGGCCCCACTGCCACCCCCACACCAGGCTGGAAATGAGGCAAAAACAAACACGAGGAACTCCCAGATCAGCCCTGGAGATAAAAACCATCTTCCTACCGACTGTGGCACCTGGACTCGGACTTCCCCAGCATCCAGAGGGGATGCACTCGATCCCTGGGATTTCCTCTCCGAGCTGGACTGGTGCTCCCGGTATTTCTTCGTTCTCGCAGGTAACGACAAGAACTCCTTTCCTGAGATCTTCAGCTCTCCCACGTGGTGGCTGTCCCCGTTCTGGTCCTTGGGAAAGCAAGAAACAGTCACTGCAGCAACTGCCTGTCTCGGGTTTTCGTGGAGCTCTGTTGGCTCCTACCCACAGAGCAGGAGAGGCACGGGAGCACAGCTCATGTGGGGCTTGTGCTCAGTGCTGCCACAGACACAGAAACACAGCACTGTCACCCCAGGTGTGGGGAAACGGAGGGGACAGAGATTCCAAACAGGAATAGTGAGAACAAGGAAGGAGGGATTCGTTTCCCTGCATGCTGTTGAAGGCACCAGTGCAGCCAGGCCAGTGCCCACGCCTTAAAAAGTGGCCATGTGAATATAAATCAGAACTGGAAAGGGCCTTGCAGTGCCTAGGTTGGAGCCCTCGCACTGCTCAGGGCACGAAAACAGGAGAGATGACTCAATTACAGCACCTAAGCACCTTCAGGGTGAAAGCCAGCATGTGAGAAAGAGGTTTCAGTCTGGTACACAAAGGAATAAACAAGAGGCTGGGGGATAAAAGCAGAGGAGCTCAGATGAAGGAGTACGAGGCTGGAGAGAGCAGGATGAGCAGGGAGCAGCGCTCCTGCAATGTGCTGGAGCTTCAGAACCAAGGTGGGCATTCCCTGTGCCCCAACACACAGCTCTGTGCAGAGGCACTGGACAGGAGCTCCTGGAAGTGTGGTAACGGGGCTTTGCTGGCTTTGAAGGCATTTCTGGCAGAGAAGAAAGAGAAGGCATGTCTGGCAGAGACAACACCGAGAGGATGCTGGAGAGATCACAGGTCACTCCATGGATATACTCCTTACAACCTCCTCACTCCCACCACAGCACAGAGCAAAGGAGCCTCTCCCAGGGCTGTAACCCCCTGCTCCTGTGAGCCACAGTGGCACCTGTGAGAAGAGGAATTGCATCCAGAGCACTCTCTGAAGGAGAGGTGAACTCCCACCCTGCCAAGGACCACCGCAGGGGGAACAGGAGTGCTCACACCTGACCCCACAGCTCCTGCTCGCTCCATCCTCCCCATGAAACCCCTGAAATCCAGAACCCTGCCTGAACTATCAAGTGGTGTTCAGCTTTTACAGCAAAGAGCAGGAAGCCACCACCATTAGCAGCAAGTCACACATCAGCAAAGCCCCTGGCCAGCCCTCAGGGCTGTGCTGCTCTGATGAGGACACACGAGCCAATATCTCCCGACCTTGGGCACTGCTGGCCCTGCCATCAACACCCCAGAGATGGAGTCACGTTGGTGAGAGCAGGCAAGAGCCAAAACAGCCAAGGGGCACTGGGAGAATTGATAAAAATACATCAGGACATTGGGAATTTATTTTCCAAAGGGAGTTAATTCAGGGAGGAGCTTTTGCCTGGTCTTCCCAGTGTTTACTGGGATTTTTAGGCACCTAAATGGTCTCTCGAGCCTGAGGTTGTTTCCCTGTCTGCACCCACCTGCAGCTCGGGTGAGCTTCTTCTCTCTGTGACAGCTCTGTAAAGGGGAAATGTTCCCTGGGACACTCGGGAGAGCTGTGCCCAGACAGCACTGGGAGAACATGAATGATTTGTGCCAAAACCATTCCAAAAAGGCAGAATGGCTGCAGGCCTGGCCACCTCCTCTGGGAACGGGCACGGCTGAGCCCTCGGCAGCACCAGCAGGATCTTCTGGGAGACTGAAATGATCCCTGTGGCTGGAAGGGCTCAGTGCCTCCCAGCTGCTGCAGGAACAGCCCTGGGGACACGGAGCAAATGCTGATCTGCTCGGATCTGACACTCCCAGCAGCAAAGCAATCCTTGGAGCCCCTGCAAACAAACCCTCTGCCTCCTGCAGTGCTCCTTCCCCTGTGCCTGCCCTCTCTCACTCCGCCGGGGTGACAAGGCACCGGGACCTGCCACAGCCACTCAGGGGCTAAACAGCTCACCATGATCCTTCCAATAAAGGGCTGCTTTTTCAGAAAAAGCCCAGAAGTGGCTTTTCAGCTTTGAGTGTTAAGTGCCTTTTTAGTCAGACCAGCTGTTCCTCTCCTCCAAGCTCTCTAGAAACCCTCTTTGGTTAATCCCATTGACTCCAACGATATCTGCTAATTGCATATTTCCCTGCAAATGAAGCCAGTCAACAACAAACCAACTGGAATCCGTGCACAGATTCCCACTGACAATCTCTGAGGCCAGACATCTTTGCTTACCTTCTCAGAAGGGAACTTGAGGAGGTCTAAGCTGTCCATGCTGTTCCTCTGGAGTCTCTTTGGCCTGGCTCCTACAAAACAACACACTCACACCAGGGGGGTGTCACCAACAGCACAAATGTCACACAGAGAGAACCCAAACCACGGCAGATCCTCCGCTCTGGTTGACTAAAAGACAAAGGGATGGGATGTTGCAGCTGTGCTGGCCTTGAGATTCACTTGTGGGGTTTTTTTCCTATTGTTTTGGGTCTTCTTAAAGCATTGCCACAGGGCTGTGTGAGGCTGTGGCTGTAGAGCTGCAGCCAGGTCTCACCACCACCCTGATCTCAGACAACGTCTCTGCAATTCAGGAGTTACAAACCTCACCCTAAACCACAAAAGTCATGGGGCTGGCATTGAGAAAAATCAGAACTAATAGACAATTTCATGCATCTGTGGATTTGTTGCTTTATCATCATGTTTTTAACTGAAAGAATGCTTCTGGGACTCAACTTTGAGCTTTTCTCTATAGCCACAGAGGCTGGAAAACTAAGTGAAGGAGCAAATAGTTTCTAACTATCATAGGCCCAGCCTTAAGGGGAGCAAAATCTTGCCTTGAACCTGACAGAGGAATCAAAACTTGGCAGGATTTATGATATTCATTTGAGATTTCATAAGATTTTGATGTTTGATTCCAACAACAACAGAGTGGGTGAAACATAGTTCAGCTGTGACTCCTGGTTTCCAAACCCTCTTTACCTCCACAGTCTCCCTTCAATTTGCCTCCAGCTGCTCTTGCCTTGCTGACAAACAGCCAGGATGTACAAAATGGCCCTGGGATGCTTTCACCACATCTGGGAAAGCTTCTGTCCTTCCCTGATCATTCCTGAAGGCTCAGTTTAGCTGATCCCCACGTGACACCTCACCCCAGCAACATCCCACAGGGCAGAGACCAAAACTCTCCACTCAAGGTCCTGTGACAGCTTCCAGGCTCGAGGGGAAATCCTGGGGGAGGAATGATGCCCACGCTGAGCCCAGAGAACAGAAACCACGGAGCTTTGTGTGGTTCCTGCAGCAGCAAACTCCCCGAACCCCACCGTCCCCAGCTCCCACCAACCCAGCAGCACCAGTGCTCGTCACCCCTCCGGGCTCAGGGGGCCACAGAGCTGCTCACCGGGCAAACTTAACAGAGGGGAGGCACAAAATTCACAAATCCAGGCTGGCTGAAAGCAGAGCATGGGGACTAAATGGAAAAAGGCTCCAGGGATTCCTGCACCAGCACGCAGCCAGCTCAGCCAGGGCTCCAGATGCCACCACAGCTGTATCCAAACTGCACCAGCTCCAAGGACAGCACTGCTTTGAAAAGCTCAGCTTCACAAGAGACAAGCTCAGATCAGCTGGGACCTCACCAAGGGTCATGAACACACGTCACAGCTCGGTCATAAGGGACCTAAAGTTTATGTCTGTGCCCCTCACCACCCTGAAGGGATTTACTGCTTGCTCAAATCAGCAAAACATTTCTGCACATTTCTGCCTCTCTACTCCAAAAGGCACATTAGCACCAGCTTCGTTTTAAGGTGATTCACTAGCAGGCTTTGAGTTCAGAGGACTGACATCAGGGCTGGAGGTGGAGAACAGACACTGATGTGAACACACAGGAGAGCGAGGAACACACGTCACGAGGAGCAGTCGGCGTTTCCACCAAACTCTACCCCTTCCACACAAAGCCAGGGGCCCAGCTGGCAGCAGCTCAGAACATTCACATTGGAAAAGGCCTCAAAGAGCTCGAATCCAACCGATTCCCACCCTGTCATCCAGCCCAGAGCACTGAGTGCCACATCCAGTCATTCCTTGAACCCCTCCAGGGGCGGTGACTCCCTGAGCAGCCCCTTCTAATGCCCAACAAACCCTATTCCTGAAGGAAATTCCTATTGCTCCACCACATCCCCACCATCCTCAGCATGGAGGAGGTGGCTGTGAGATGGGTGAAGGACTTTTGGGTGCTGCCACGTCGCTCAGGCAGGAGCTCAGCGAGGGGAAGGCAGCGCTGGGCTGTTCCCAGTGGCTCCCAGTTACGCCCTATGGACACTGCTAGAGCTGCCTGTGGCTTCCCTCAGAATAACCCACAGCAGCAAGGTGGGTCTGGAGTAAAAATCACCTCCAAACACCTGGGCAGAGGCACATTTGGGTTTCAGAGGCGAGGCCAGCCCCTGGAAGCGAGTGTGCGTCACAGCCCCGTTTAACAGCCACTTCCAGGAAAGCAAGAAAGCAGCAAAGTGTGCCCAGTTAGATAAACACACACCATTCCCAGCTGCCTAAAGAGTCATTAATTACACACCTCTGTCCTCAGGTGCTTTTGTGTGTTCCCAGAGCGCTGAACCGCTGGCCAGCAGCCATTAATCTCCGAGCTGAGAAAAGCTGCCCGGTGCTAATTTAATAGACACAGGCAGCTGAGCCCAGCCCAGCAGAACAACTCGTCTTTTTCTCCTGTTCTGGTGCTGGTGTCTGTCTAGGACTGTGTGGGGTTTACACACAGTTGAGCTGAGAGAGGAAGAAGTTCAGAATTACAAAAAACTTCATCCAACTCAGCTGTTTCTTCCAGAAATCCCAGCCAGTGCTGGGGCCAAACACCATCCCCACTCACCACCACTAAAACAAGCAGCAAGAAGAATTTAGAGGGTCCCTATCGCTCAGGGCGACCAGAAACTGGATCCACACCAGCAGCAACTCCCACCAGATGTGTGGGAGCTTCTCCCCTTCTCATCCCACACATCCTCATCCACCTTCCAGGGGAGCAGAGCTTCCCATACTCACAAGCGTCCCACGACAGGAGTCCCGCTAACTTTCTGTCTCCATTCCCTCAGATGGCTCCAGATGCAACTCTCAGCCTCCTCCAACTTATTTTTTCCCAGAAATACCTGCAGCACCACTTAATGCTCAGCCAAAGTTGAACTCTGCCTCCTTCTCCCCAGTGCTGATCCACAGCAGCAGCAGCAGGCAGGGATGGGAAGGACTGAGCAGCTGAAAACCCAGGTCTGTTCCTCTGGAAGGCTTTTTTCCCCTCTCTCCCCAGCATTTATTGGCATGTTTACCAAGCCTGCTGCGGAGTAACGGAAAACCTCAGGGGCCTTTCTAAATGCTCTCTCTGTCTTGGAGGCTTACTGAGGTCTCCAAGAGAGCAAGTTGAAACCTTCTTGTGAACATCAGCTGAGCAATGCTCCTGACTGGCTGCATTCATGCCCTGTTTTCCTGCAGCTCCTGGGATGTTGCTCTTTTCGCTCCTCAGGGGTGTTGTTCCTTTTTTAAAATATTTTTTTTCAAAATCTCTTCCTCCTTCCCCCTACCTAGGATCTCCACAGCAGCACCACGAACCAAGGGGATTTTTAAAAATTTTTTTTCAACTTTTTGCTTTTGCAGTTTGGTTGCTGAGGCGAATTCAACGGTTTTCACGTTCTTGTGTTTATCCTGCAGCCGCGGAGAGCACAAGGAAGTTTTATCAAGGACAAGGATGGGATCATCTCGTGGAAAGGAGCACCAGGGCAAGCCAGGCAGACAGCACAGGCAGAGCTTTGCTCCTCCATGGACAGGCTCCATCTCCAGGAGACTGCAGTTGACAAGATGGAGCTGAACATGTGTAGCAGCGACTCAGGGAGCCCTGGCAGGAGCTCTCATCAAGCTGACATGTATGCTTTGATAACTCCCAGCTCTGCCCCCTCTCCCGCAGCTGCCGCCTCCCTCCCGCTTCGAGCCGGAGCAGCGGAGCAGGGCCCCCCCACCCCAGACAGAGAGCCAGTTCTGGATTTGCAGCTGGGAACACGCTGTACCCCTCAGGGGGGCTGTGCCAGAGCAGGCAGAATTCAACCTGACAGGGGACTCCATGGAAGACCAACAGGGAAAGGTTGTGGAGCCAACATCAGCCCCCGCTGCCCGCAGCGCTCCTGGGCGAGCTGCACACACAGCCCTCTGCTCCCCACAGAGCACAGGCTGGGCACCCCGAACAACACAACAAATCCAGCATCAGGGCTTGCTGTATTCTCATGAAAAGGTCATTTCCCCCTGTACCTGCATTAATCAAGACATTGACTTGGCTTTTGGGTGAGTTCTCACAGCCTTGGACAGCGTCTCCCCTCAGCTGGACAGACCCAAACCTTGATTCCGGCAGACAACTCTAAATATTGCCCAGTGTAATTAAATCAGAGCAGCCAGCCAGTTGTTTGGGGTGGAATGCTGGTCTGGAAACCCTTCCCAGCTCCGAAGTGACACTGGAGATACGGTCCAGTGCTCCCAGCGCTCACGGAGCATCTCAAATCATACGCTGCTGACATCTAATCAGGGAAGCTCTGTCAGGCTCGTGCTCCATTATTACAGCAAAGATCTTAAAGAGGAAAGGGGGAGGGGGAAAACAAGCACAGCAGCAGGAAAAGAAAGAAGGAAAAAAAAAAAAAGCAGCCTCCAGTAGGACAAGCATCTCATTTAAGGCTTTAATTAGTCTTCAAACACGTAATGGGTTCTGGCACTATAAATCCACTTGACCTCTATTATTGTCAGCACTCACCTGATAAATGGTGGCATTTGTTTTCCCAGTTGCTACTGGGATAGAACAACACTTTTCTCTAAACAGAGAAAGCAAATAATATCAGTTATTTACAATGACTGGGCCATAAAATGCTGGTGCCAAGCTGCTGTGTGCCCACCCACAGGAAGGAGCATCTGCTTACCCCCGTCCTGCAGGCAGGAAAGGACCAGGGAATCCCAACAGCTCAGGGTCCTTCTGTGTCTGAGGGTACACAACTGGGAACCACAAGGACAAGGAATGATCCCCGTTCTGCTGGGAGCACTGGGCTCCAGCACTGAGCTGTACCCATTGGCACACAGAGCACAGGCAAATCTCAACCTCCCAAAAGACCCTGAGCACAACAAAACCCTGCTCCAGAACGAGAACCCTGCAGTTTTCTCCTCCGTGGCAAAACTGTTCCTTTAAAAAAGCTGCACTCGATACGAGGCAACAAAGAGAAGCTCCTTTTGCATCAAGATGCTCGTCTGGCTGATTTGGCAGAAGATGCTCTGTGCTCGTGTCGCCCGAGTTCTGCATCTCCACAATCCAGTCTGACAGCTGAGCAACGGGCTGAAAATAACAGAAATAACAGCAATGCTGCACATCCACACAGCACCCAGAGCCCCGGGGCGTCTGCTGACTGCACTCAGGGGGAGCAGCTGGCACAGAGCTCCTCGGATGGGGAGAGGGAATGAGGAGACACTCTGCACCACAGGCCAAAGAGCCCTCACATTCACATGGAAGAGGTAAAACCTGGAAAAGAGTCCTCCTTGCAGGTAGAAAGGGCACAAGGGAGCTACTTTTTTTCTGATTTCTTATTTATTTCCTCCAGTGGGAGCAAACTCAACGTAGGAAAGCTGCAGTCTTGGAGTAGAAGGTGATCTTATTTGTAGCCTTACAACTCTGAGTAATTGCTGTGGTGTCGGGCACACCTTTGATTTCAGTTTTCCCCAAAATGTGCAATAGGCATCATCTTTTCTCTAACCAAGGCTTATTTGCAAATAAAGCATCAGCAATTTGGGTCAAAGAATGAAATATTGAGGGAGGGTATTTGCAGAAAACACAGAGCTCCCAGCCATGAAACACTTCACAAACACAAGCCTTGGAGGCTCTGGGAAGGTTGGGCCATGTCAGGCACAGCCTCCTCTAACCACAACCCCCCGGGCAATCGTCTGCTTCAGAGAGGAACAGTTGTGGGGACAGAAGGATCTTTTGGGAGATAAACTGAACTGGGTGGAGCAGGCTGGGAGGAGGTTCATAACCTCAGGGCTGATTCAAGACCAGTGTGATGGACTTGGCAGCAACACCTGGCCTGCTTCTAAGGGCAGGATCTTCTCTGCCAGGATACAGCAGAGTCTCATGACCTCCCACCATCCATTATCAGCTCGTGTTGAACAAGCAGAGATCAAATTTAGAGTTTAGCTAGGAAGTGACACACCATAATTAACAGGGGCCACATCTCCAGCTGCCAGACAAGCCCAAGGACACGATTTTGTCCTCCAGACTGACTCAGGGAGGGCAGAGAAGGAGCAACCACGTGTCAGCTTAGCAGCCATCAAACACCCACAGTAAAATCCTCTAAAAAAGAAGGGGAATGTACTTGATTCCTCCTCCTGGATGCTGCTGTGATCAGCCAGCAGCTCACAGCAGCTCCTGCAAAACGCTGCCCACGCTGGACTGGGATCCTGGGCTCTGCCAGGTGTTTTTGCTAAGCCAAGGTTGGCTGTCCATGGGCTTGTCCCTGCCAGGGAAGGAGGATGGTCCTGAGGTCACTCAAGAGATTACAGAGACTCTGCTGAGGGTCTGGCCTTGTCAGAGAAGTGCCAAAGCACACCATGGTCATCCCTACAGAAACTTTTAAGAGAGAAAAAGTAATTCTAGCAAGAAAGAGAACTTCCTTTTTCTCTTTTCTTGCTGTGAGCTGCACAAACAGCAGAGCAAGCAGAGGAATCTTGTTCCTAATGGCAATGCTGTGCTGTAGGACAGAGCAGCATCACAGCCATGGCATTTCCTACACAGCAGCTACCAAGGGAAACTGTCTGGGGAAGGTGCACTCAGGAACCAGACAGCACAGCAGAGCTGGGAGTGCTGCTGGAGTCTGGAACTGCAGCCAAAGGGAACTTCAGGCTTCCCAGAACCAACCATTTCCAAAAAGTTCTCCCTCCCCACAACAAGAGATTGAATCTTGATTGAATGGATGGTTTTGCCACACGCCACGTTGTGCCTTCTCTGCCACAGGCTTCAAGAATTGGCCTCTTCCTCATCCTCTTTTCCAGCACTTGCCATCGCCCCTGGCATCAAGATAAAACAAATTTCAGTAGCACAACATCATCTTCTCCAGTCCTGGAGCATTTCCTCTGCTGTGAGCCAAGAACTCCTGCTGGATTTTACACAGATGCTGGGAAGGAGGCTCATGTACACAGCAAGATGAGAGAGGAACAATAAATACTCGGGAAGAGTATTTTAAAACTTCCTAAAGCCAATACTGGGGCAGTCTGGAGTGAGTGCTAAATTACTGAGTTTAAAATCCAAATGACTCAGAGGTTCATGCCCCCCATCAGCGCTGGAATGATTTAACAGCTGTAACAGCAGAGGTTACTCAGATTTAGATAAAACTCAATCTAAAGAAGAGGCATCTTTTAGAAGTCCCAAACCTTCACTCCAGGACCCCCCTGTGGAAGCAGCTCTCCCGTCCTCCCTGCCCTGCTCCCTGAAGGACCACCACAGGCAGGTCTTGTGGACACCTTCCTGCAGGCACATGGGAATATTTGCCCCAGCTCTCCCTCTGAGCACCTGCTGGAACACAACAAAGCCACCAGACCACCAATCCTACCCTGCACTTGGCCAAAAGCCGCTCTGCTTCTCCAGCACCTCATCCATCACCCCCCTGTGTCAGCAGGTACAATTAACCAGCACCGCCTCGGGCTTTCATTTTCAGAATGAAAAAAAAGGCTGAGCTGCAGCCCGTCAGCTCCTGGGAAAAATCAAATGGAGCTGAGGATATTTAATGTTAAGCACTTGCAATTGCTGCACTTACTCAGCGTGACTGGTAAGGACGGGGCAGGTTCCGTGCTGGGGATGTGACCCCGACTCGTCTGCCCGGGGGGAGGCAAATGCTCCCCAGACAGTGAAATCACAGCCTGAGGGAGCAGGGCTGGCCCACTGTCAGCAAGATGCTGCTCTCACACGGCCACATCTCTCAGCTGACAGTTTTCTGCAGGGAGATTGAGCAAACTCCAGGGAAGGAACATCCCTGTCCTTGGGCAGCATCGTAGCCCCAGGCACAGGCTGGCAGGGGGTGCAGCATCCTCACCTCCCCGCTTGCATCAGCAGAGGGATGGTCAATCCTGCCTATTTTATCAGCCCTAAACACTTTTTAGGTACTTCAAAGGTATTTAAAGCAAGCAAACAAACAAAAACAAACAGGCTGGAAAACATAAAAGCAGATTTCTTCTATTCCAGTCTCATTGATCCAAGGGTTCAAAGATTCCTGTGAAGAGATGAGCTCAAAACTGCATGGAGGATGCAAAGCCCCACAATCAAAGCCCCACAGAGCTGAGCAGTGCTCAGGAAGGAGTGGGGTTTTGTGCCCACTGCAGAACACAACCTGAAGCTGGACTGCCTCACACAGGGATGAGCACTCCCAGCATGGAGCCTCTGGAACACCAAACAAGCAGAGCAGCCTCGTGCCTCCCACTTCTCAGCAGAAGATGAGCAGAGGGGGGAAGTCAGGCTCATTCTTTGACCCAAACTGCCAATGCTTTATTTGCTAATAAGCCTTATTCCAGCCTTGGTTAGAGAAAAGCTGATGCCCATTGCACGTGTGGGGGGAAAACTGAAATCAAAGACGTGCCCAACATCACAGCAACTGCTCAGAGTTGTAAGATCACCTCGCACTCCAGGATTGCAGCTTCCTGCACTGGGTTTGCTCCCAGTCAGGCTCAGGGCCGAGTCCCTCCCTGCCCTCAGAGCTGAGCACAGCAGGGCAGGGGTGTCTGTGTTCTGCAAACAGCACAGAAACCGTGCCAGGAACCAGCTCTGGCAGCATCCCCATGCCAACGCCTCCTGGAACACCTGCAGCCCTCCCCACCCACTCCCAGCTGCCAGCAGAGGTTGCTTCGTGTCTCCTGACACTGCTGCTGCCAGCGGGTGATGGCTGAGGCTGACGAGCTGCTGAGAGCAGAAGAAAAGCAGCCGGAGTCAGTTCCCACTCTGGAGAGGCACAGAGGGTGGCCAGGGCTGCTCCATGCCGTGGGTGCTGGGTGATCCCTGGCTCTGTGCTCCCCTCCCAGCCAGCAGGATCCCCCTGAGGATCAAGGCAGCATCCCCAGAGACCCGATTCACCCCCCCAGGAGCAGGCACTGCCTCCACGCTGGCACCAGGAAGGGCTCAGCTCGCTGCTCCCAATCCATGCTGGGAACAGGCAGCTCCTCACCGGGCAGATGCTGCAGCCTCAGCACAAAGTAACTCATGTGGGAAAGGGCAGCCAGGGAGACCAGTGCTGTGTCTGCAGCCCACGACATCTCCCAGTGCTGCTTCTTGCCCTGGTTGCCTTCACCCCTAAAAACAACCCTGTGGAGCCACAGAGAAGTCCTTCACTTCGCAAAGCCTACCAGCACTCAACTCTTAACATGCAGTGTGTGAAAGAGAACAAGGCTTATTCAGGGCCACATTTTCGGTTGTTTGGAGAAACAAACCCAGCCCCTGTTTATTTACTTCATGTTCCAGCTACTCTCCAGCTTCCTTCAGTTTGTTGCTTTAAGCTCTTTGTGTTTGCGTTTCTCAACAAGGTCGCTGCTTTCACAAGACTTCTGCAGCACTGCCCTGCTTCCCTGGCCTCCAGCTTTGCCTTCTGACATCCAAATACTCTCAGAATATTAATTAAAATCACAAAGAGCTCAGCAAGGGGAGCCAGAACAGCAGAGGAAAACATCAGGCACTCCTTCCACCCCCCAGACCCCAGTGAAGGGCAATGCCCAAGACTGGAAAAATAACCTGTGAAGGACACTACAGTAAAAATGTGGCTCAGCCTTTGCTCTGAAGCTTTACTGTACCTGCTTGATGAAACTGATGTGTTTTATCACATGCCTTCCTTATCAGAGGATTTTAGCATCCTCAGGAATATGCAGCCATTTTGCAACCTTAACCAGGGAAAAGAATCTGAATGGAAAAAAAAAAAATGGAAAGCTCTCCTCACCACGAGATTTGTCAACATCAAAAGGCACGGCTGGTTCAGAAGCCAACTCGAATCTCAACTCTCTCACCTGCTTCCTATTACAGAAACAGATGTTCCTCTGGCTGTAAATTGCTGCTATTAATAATATAAATAATTATACTCTTCTAATCATTTAATAGGTGCACAGGAGGGTACCAAAATTTCTGGCAGTCATTAAGTACATCTCCCTCCCCTCAAGGGCTCAGAGACACATTGGTGGCCTCTCATCCTCCACTGAAGTTCGGAGTAAGAGAGCTGAAGCCGGGATAAAAGCTAAGGAGAAATCAAGGAGCCAGGCTCCTCTCCACAGGCTGTGCCCTCTGCACATCTCCCTGTGCCAGGCCCAGCACCTTCCCCACCCGAGCTACAGCCAGCTGTGATCTCACACTCCCTGCCTGTGGCCCCACCCCACCAACACAGAGCTGATTTTTACCTCCCCAGCAGATTCCCAGGACCTGGAGAGGGGAAATCCCGTTCTCCAAGATCCTTCCCTCTCTGCACCGCAAACCCCAGTTGCTTGCTGGTGCTCCTCCCCAGAACACTTTGTCCTTCTCTCGACAAACAGCCCCAGCCTTGGGAACGTGAGCAAGGGCACCACGGATTAACGAGGTCACTGCAACCTCCAGAACTCTGACTGCGGCTGCTCAGCCCTTTCCCATCCTGCAGTGATCACACACGCACAGACCTGCACGGCTCTGCCTCTGTCAGATGGCAGAAACATCACCGCTGGCTCCAGATGTTAACACAGCACATCTGGATCTCCGGAGGGCAGCGAGCAGCCCATGGGCCACATCCACACTTCCCTCTGACCCAGAAACAGCACCAGCATTGAGGTTCATTTCCTCCTCCCCTTTCACAACAAAGTCACTTGCCAAAAGGAAACCCCTGAGGAAACGCCAGGAATGAGTTTTGCAGGAGTTACAAAGGGGAGATGACGTGCAAAGGGAGGCTGGGGAAGCTCTTGTGGCCCCCACGGCCTTTGAGGCAACAGCTCAGCTCCACTGCAGCTCCAGTGGGGCACGGCAGGACACGCTGGCTCCCTCACCACAATTCCATCCCCCAGGAAGAGCTCTGGCACTGACGTAGCAGGTTGTGCCTGGGAGATCGATACGAGAGCACACACGCACAGCCAGCCTCTCCTTCCCCTCCCAGGGCACGGTGCCTCAGCCCCAGCACCATCCCCCTCCACGTCAGTGCTACCATCAGGAAAGGGAGTACAGTGCCTGGGGAATGTGCCTGTGCCAACAAGGTCATATTTAATCAGTGGACACCTCCTGGGATGCAGTTTGTGAGAATTAATAAGTCTGCCCCAGCACGGAGCTGCCAGCCGGGAGTGGCCATGCCAGGCACCCACCCGTGCCTGCAGTGGGCAGTTCCAGGACAGGCAGACGGTCCCTGAGCTGGGGACACTCCATGGTGACCCATCTGTGCTCCCTGGCAGCAAAGGCAGAGTGACCCAGGGCCCAGTAAAGCTGCTCTGGCTGCCGTGACCAAGCCTTGCCACACCTTGTTTCCATGTTCAGCACGGCCGCAGGTGTTCCAAGGGTGAGATGTCACCCAGTGCGTGCTGATGGTCCCAACCTGCCTTCAGCCCATGCCCTGGGCTTGTTCCTGGGTGCTAATCAGAACAAGAGCAGCCAAAAATCCCCACCAGTCACTCCTGAAAGCCTGTGGTATCAGTCAAATCAGTGAAAAGGGCCCTGCAGAGCTTTAAAAGATACAAAAGCCGGTTTGCTGCACAGCACATGGAATTTTATTCCCAAAGCAGATTAATTCCATTAACTCATTCTGTGCCCTTTTTTGGGGATCCTTCCCTGCCTTTGCAGCTGATGGAAAGCACAGAGCAAACACATCCCAGCCCCCTTTGTGGTGAAGGCACTCAACAGCCTCATCTTGCTCGGGCATTTGTATTTCCTGCCCACTTGCAAACGCCTCCCCCTCCCCACAATGCGTAATTCCCGAGACCTCCCAATGCCCCCACAATCCCAGAAACTCACCTTGTGCCTCATAGCCGGAGCAGGGGTGAGCTGCACCCACGTCCTCATCGCCGGGGCCCAAGCCAAGGGCTGCCCTGAGCTGGGCCATGTTCACCTGTGCCGTGAGCTCCCCGTTCCTGTCCCCGATCTGCAGAGGAGGGAAAACCAGCAGGGCAGTGGTTAAAGGCATGGGGTGCTCCCACGCCAAGGGTTTGCCAGTCCCACCCCAAAAATCAAACACAGAGACAGCCAAAAGAGAGCTTGGAGACACCTGAGAGACCACACAGCTCTCAGCACCAAAGGAGATAATCTGGGAGAGGGTCTTTGCTTGCCGTGCTGCACCTCAAAACTCGGTGCAAGGAACTGAGAGGGCTCAGCTCGCCCACTGCCACAGAACTGAGCCTGAACGTGCACGTCTGGGCTGTCCTGTACCACACATGGCTTGGCAGAAAGCCCTGGAACTCCCAGCCCCCTTCCTCAAGTATTTCCATAGTTACTGAGCACCAGACAGCCACGCTGCCATCAGCCACGTGGGCAGTGTCACACCAGGGCTCCGAAAGCCCTTCTCTCCTGGCTCACAGCCATACAACTTCAAGTTGTTCCTAGTGATCTACCCACACAACGCTCCAAAAAAATCCTTTAAAAGTCCACATTTTACCCAATTCCCACCTCTTGCTGGCCTGAGGCCAAGGAAGCTGATGTTACACGTTTGGGAAGAGATCCGTCCAACAGCTCCTGCCACGTAAAATGAGGAGTTGTAGGACACAACGCTGGGTCCTCCTCAAAGTTTAACCAAACCAGAGAAGGGCTGTGCTGCACATTGCCAGAGGGGACACAGAGAGGTCACCCAGAAACAGCCTCTAATCTTCAGAGGAAGAGCAGCCTGTGTGACAGAGGAAGACCTTGGCTGTTCCCCTGGACAGGCCTGACTCCTGCTAAATGCCTGGCAACAGCTCTTTTGTGTCCCCTGCCACAGACGGCAGCATGAGCCGTGCTGGAACAAAACCATAAATCCCCACATTATTTATGACAAAGCCCCAAGCGCCAGTAAAGGGAGGCAGATCAAAGGGCTTATCACCAGGCATAAATCCCCCTGCCAATTACAGGAGATTTGCTGTTGACATCATCTCCAGAGAAATTACTATGCCCTGGTTAGGTCTTACAGTCCTTGATGCTCTGTTAAGTGCTCCCCTGACTTCCACTCATTTCAGATCATCTCCAAAGCCCTATTAACAACCGAGGGCAGGACAACAGACACACCACAGCAGAGCCCTGCTTTCTGCCCTCAGCCTCCCGGGAGCTGCACTCTGAGGTGACAAAAGTACTCCGGAGCAGTGTCCTAGAGCAGGGACAGCTTCCAAGATTTTAGGTATATATCCTTTATTCCAGTGGGATTTTGTGAGTAACTTCTGATCACTGTGCAGCAGCTTCCAGTGTGGTTACCCTGAGCAGGTTTCATTTGGATTCAAATGGCACCATTAGAGCCTTGTTGGGAAGAAGGAGATGGGAAGTGAGTTACGAACATCAGCATGAAAAGGTTGAACGCCACAAGGTTTCTCCTGGGTGAAATCCTGGTGCTTGTCCAAGGGACAGTCTCTGCACTGCTCCGTAATTCATGATGGGGGGACTTCATCAGCCACCTGCCATGAGGAGCCCATTCCTGACACTGCTGGAGCCACAGCCAGCACCCTGGAATGACAACACTGGGACCCCCCCACTCTGCTGGGTCTCCCTTCCACCCCCAAATGCCCCAGGACCACCAGTGCTCGTCCTCCCACGGCCCCTCAGCAGACATCTGGCTCTGAGGACTCAGCCACAACCTGAGCAGAGCTGGGAAAGTTAATCTGTCCTAAAATGTACAGGGCCAAAGAACAGTATTTCTTCTGTGTGTCTGATCAGTATAATTAAATCTGTAATTAGGCTGCTGTGTCAGCCCTACTTGGAGATTTAGCCAACCTAAGAGACAGGCAGGAGAACACCCAGCACACTTACATACGGTGATTTCAATTAGTGCTTCAAGAGGGCAATTTCTTCATCTGGGGAAGGCTAAAGAGGCCACGGCCGATTTCCTCAACACACTGAAAAGAGCAAACAATGGAATTCTGGCTTTCTGCACTTCTGAGCCACCTAAAAATGGCAGGAAAGCTGCAGAAAGCTGGGCAAGGCCAAGATGAAACCCCAAAGGGGGTGGCAGTGGCACAGGGCTGGCTGCAGGCTGTGTGCATCCAGGGACAGACAGCATCCATTGCATCAGCACACTGCAGGTCCAGCTCAGCTGGAATCTCCTTGTGCTCAGCAAAGTGGGATCTTACAGACTGGAGACCAAGAGGCACCTGAGTGCCTTCACACCTGCTGGGTGCACAACACCTTGGCCAGCCAGTGGACAAGTCCCCAGGTCCTTTCTCTCCCAGGAACCTTGGTCAAGAGCAAAGAACAGCTCACACATTTGCTGTAATTAAGGGGAAGGCTGGGAGCTTCCCATCCAAAGAGTGCTTTCCAGCCAAGCTCTGCAGTTCCTAAGGACACCACTGAAACAGCACACAGAGAAGGGCTTTCCAGAGCAGTGAGAGCAAGATAACTGCATCAATATAACTCATTGGCATGAAAGAGTCTTGCTCCCACCAGGGGTCACAGGTTCCCTCTGATTTGCACCAGCTTCTCTTACCTCTTGGGAGATTTCAAGATGTTTCCTTGCAAAGTGCAAAGCTTGCTCATGGCTCCCCAGGGAGACGTAGGCATTTCCCAGACTCCAGCAGGCTCTTCCTTCTCCCACCCTGCAGAACAGGAAACTGTCAAACCACAGAAATGCTGGGCAAAGCCCAGCAGGGCCTTCTGGAGAGCACTGCCAGCCAGGCTCCTGACTCTGCTTCCACCTCCACAGAGGTTCCACACTGGAAAATTACTCGTGCTGGACATCTTAAACTCTTCTTACACTGAGCTCAGCAAGAGCTGGGGATGAACAACAGCCTGGGAAGCAGGACTGTACCCACAGGGACAAAATTTAAGCAGTGGAGCAAAGGCTCAGGATGGTTTGGCTTCACTGGTGAGCACCAGCCCAAGAGGAGAAGCCAGAGCTCCTGCCCAGCTTCCACCTGACACAACCAGGGCTCCTCTCCAGAGCTGCACAGAGGGAATGCAACATCCAACAGCCCAGAGCTAAACCAGCGAGAAAACGGCACGGAGAGAACATCGCAGGCAGCAGCAGCTCCAGCTGAGCCCCAGCCCTGCAGCACCAGGGTGAACACACAGCCTGGAACTGCACCCAGCAGAGGACAGGGACAGACTCCCAGAAGGTGTCTGCACACCGCTGCTGGTTTTCAGGAGCCAGGGAAAGCAGGTGGATGTGGAGCCTGCCCTGTGCAGCCCAGACCCCCAGCCCAGCTCCCGTGTCCCTGGAGCTTCAGCAGCTGTTTGCAGGAGCGGGCAGAGCCTCCTGCTCCCCAGAGCCTGCTCAGCTCCGCAAACGAGCAGATGTGGGGGGAGAAGGGATAAAAAAAGCACCTGGGGGCGCGGGGGGAGGTTCAGCATGACTGCAACTCCCTTTTCAGAGGTTTGGGCGGGTTGATCGGCATTTCAACGTTTTTCTTGTCACCCTGTTCAATACCTTCTGCTCATAGGGTGTGTTCCCAGAAATGCAGGAGCCCACAGGCCTGCACCCCCACAGCATGATTCACCCTTGGGTGGGATTGTGCCTGCTCTGAGCAGAGACTGCCCGGGTGGTGGCACAGCTCTCCCATCCTGATGTCCCTGCTCCATCTAGTGGAGGACACCCAGCTTCCAAGGGAATTCAGCACAACGCTGAACGAGCTGCCTGCCAAGTCACTTCAGCTGCAGAAAAAGGCTCAGGATCAGAATATCCAGGAAAAAGGAACCAACCTCTCAGAGAAAAATTAAATTAAAATTTTTTAAAAAATTAAAACGCCAAGCCTCCTAAATAAAGAGGAGCAAGACAAAGAAACAAAATATATTATCTCCACACCCTCTATGCAACATCATTTGTTTGCACATGGAAGTTTCCAGCATTAACCCAGAGCAACAGGGCAAAGTGGCACACCTTGTGTGCCTTAAACACAGAGCTTTTAAGGAAAATACAACTTCTGTGAACGTAAGGGAGCTCTTGATAGGCCCTCCTGGGATAACACAGCAACAGCCACAGGCAAAGCACTGAACACGATGCATTTTCTTGAAGTACCCCTTGTTAGAAATCTCACTCAGCCCACACAGACACAGCACTGAGGGCACAATCTCCAGGTTTGAATGACACGAGAAAGGTGAATCATGTCGTGTTTTTGACACATGACTGGACTAAGAATGGGCTGCCCAGAGGTTTCAGGAACACACATCACTGGTGTTTAACCCCAGCAAGAGAGATGAGCAAGTCAGAGAAGGCTCAGTGCTCTGCACCCTCACCTGAGGCACTCCCTTACCTGTCTCCCAGCTCCTGTGCTATCACCAGGTGCCTCAGGTGGTACTCGATGGCTTTTTCATAGTCTTGAAGCAGCGTGCACGTGTTCCCCAGACTGTAGCAAGCCTGGGCTTCTACTGCTTGGTCTTTGAGCTGTCTGGAGAGCTGGAGCGTTTTCCTGCAGGGAACAGGTGGGAACGAAGAGCCCTGGGGTCACTGCCAGGCCACAGGGAAGCCACCCCTCGCTGTGCCCTGCGTTGTGCTGACACCTCTAACACCCTGCATCGCCCACCACACCAGCCCTGCCACCCCAGGTCCCTCGTCACAGCCCCTGGAGCTGAGGGATTGGCTGTGACAGCTCGGGATTTCCAGGGAACAGTCCCTGGCACTTACTTGTAGTACTCGGCGGAGATGTCGAACCTGCCCAGGAAGATGTGGGCGTTGCCCAGGTTGCTGTAGGCTCTGCGCTCGGCTGCCCTGTCCCCAAACTCCTTGGCGATGGCCAGGCGCTGCAGCAGACACAGCTCAGTCAGCACAGCTGGCACCTTTCTGCCCCACAGCAGCTCCCCTGGGGATCCATCCACCTGCAGGGCTGCAGAGCTCCCACCCAGCGAGGCCGTGCTGCACCTGCCTGTCAGGGCTGGGTGCAGCAGGAAACCTCTCCCTCCTCTGCAATTCAGCATCAGGAAGGGCCCTTGGAAAAGGGGGAGTGATGTTGCTGTCCCCCCAGCATTTAAAAAGCAGAGGAGCAGTGAATTTCCAGGGTGCTGAGCACCTTCCACTGCATGGGAACTGCTACACACACTGCAACAGAAGCTAAACTGCATTTGAATCGGGGCAGGGACTTTGTCACCTCACCTCCCTGTAAAGCTTTGCAGGAAGTTATTATGTTCTACAAGCAGCATTTATTCTTGATCAACAGCTCTTTCAGCAGCTTAATTAAATTCATGGCTTGCATTTATTAAAATCTAGACTGAGACAAATTAAGAGCAAAAAAAACAAAAAACCCTTGCTAGACCCAGCTGCAATTTGCCCTTGGATATCTCCTTTGGTTTCCAAGCCAACAGCGCCCTTCCCTCAAGCTGCTCATGAGGTGCTGATGGGGACTGGAGTAAGATTTGCTCAGTGTGAGTTGGTACCACAGGGCAGACCCGGGGGTTCACACAGGAGGGAGGAAAACAGCTGGGGGAAACACCTCCCTGTGCTTGCTGGGCTGTGGTGAGGAGGAAAGCTGCTCCCAGGCCCAGGAAGGGAGCAGAGGTGTCTCCTACCTCCTTGTGGAAGGCTATGGCCTCGCTGAAGTTGCCCAGCAAGTACTGGGTGTTGCCAAGGTTGCCATAAGCACGGCCCTGAGCAGCTCTGTCCCCCAGCTCCTTCACCAGGGACAGGTTCCTCCTGAAAGAAACCAGGGCAGAACATCCATGAGCCACAGCCCTGCAGGGGACAGGGCAAGGAAAACCTGCACAGAAAGGACGGAGAGCCAGCCCTGGAGAAGGTATTTCCCTCCCAAAGCACTTGGGCACAGGTGACAGGCTGGTGACAGCTCCGGGAGCTCGTGCCAAGCCAGGGGTGCAGGTCCTGCTGCTCTGTCCCCTCAGGCAATGGGTGGCTCCGTGCAGGAACCACACACCTGGTCTGACACATCCCACATTAAATCAGAAATGCCACCTCACTGCAGAACTGGGGGCACAGGAAGATTTGCCTGCCCTGCTCCAGGGAGAGAGGCCAGATCCA
This sequence comes from Lycocorax pyrrhopterus obiensis, assembly GCA_014706295.1. NCBI lineage: Eukaryota > Metazoa > Chordata > Aves > Passeriformes > Paradisaeidae > Lycocorax > Lycocorax pyrrhopterus. The sequence continues at coordinate 8,532,041 of JACSVZ010000019.1, forward strand.
CAGTCCCATGCCATGGCTCTGCTCTGGGAGCTTCCTGGCATTTCTTGACCTTTTTTTCATCCCTTTACACACACAGAGAGTGGTGGAGCACCCACTGCTGGCACAAATTTACCCCCTTGGCTATGCTGCATGCACCATTCCTTGGAAAAAGGGTGGTGAGCTATTTATAGGCACTACCACATCCTCAGATATGAGGGGAGGGATATAACATCTTATCACTCTCTTCACTTAAAAAGCCTATTTTAAAAACTGCATTACAAAAGCAAAACTCTGAAGTACAATGAGAAAAACATGAGCCCAAAATCCTGGTGACAACCTTCCCGTGTGGCACATCACAACGATCTTTGAAATGATTTAGGAAAAGGAAGGATGCTACACGCAAGATAAAGTGCAGATCCTTGAGAAGAACCAGGACTTCAAAGTGACTCTTCCCTTGGGTGACAGGGATGGAGAAGCACAGGGATCCATCCTCACGGAGGCCAGCAGAGAGCAGCAGGGGCTACAGGAGCTGATAGTTCAGCTCCCAGCACAGCTCGGGGAAGCAGCAGACTGTTGCATTTCACTGCACGATCACAATTCAAACCACAGCGAGTTCTACAAAGCCAATGCCAGGATGAATTTTAGCTCAAATTTTATAAAAGACACTTTCTCACCTTCTTCCAGATTAATTTGCCAACATAGCTTGGCATCTCAGGGGAGTATTCCTAATCTATTACAACCTGCAAATTCTCATTCAGTGGCCCTGTTCCCTGCAGCAGAAGGGGCTGCCCAAGCCTGGATACTTACTCATAATATTCTGAAGCTTTCTGCAGCGTGTCCTTGACCTCCTGAGGCAGGTAGCCCGGGTCCTGGGCCGTGTTCCAGGATAAATGCTTTCCCTTTGCATGGTAAACATTTCCTATGTTATAGAGCGCTCTGGCTTCGCCTACCTAAAGGGAGGAAGAACAGGCAACAGCAAGGTATTAACTTCACATCCCAGTGTGGACCTTTCCATTGCAGGGCAGAGATGGGCAGAACCACAAGCCCACATTTTCCTTTCCATCTTCACCCTCATGGCAGCACGAGACGTGTGATGGCAGCCAGAGGGGAGAGCTTCACCCTGCAGCCCCTTCCGAAGCCCACCTTCACCAGATCACGTTTACTGGCTTGCAGACAGGTTCTTTTTAAAGCCAGGAAATATTTCCTGTTGGAACCATTACCTTGTCTCCCTGCTCCCGAGAAATGTCCAAGTGTCTCTGGCAGCAAACGACGGCTTCGTCAAACTGCCCAAGTATTTTCAGTGTATTCCCAAGGTTGCCACTTGCCTTGGCTTCTCCAATTCGGTCCCCAATGGTTCTACAAGATGAAGGTGTTAAAGAGCTCAGAGACTTTTATTCACCAGCTGCTGGAGGCAGATTCAAGCTGCAGCTTCCCAGCACGCACATCTGGCTGGAGAGCTTCCCACAGGCTCCCACGATTCTGAAGGCAGATCCTTGTTCCCTATTTGCTGTCTCAGAACTGCTCTAATGACTGCAGGTCATTACTGGGAGTACCTGGGGTCAGAAGTGGACCCTGCCCTGCCCTTGCTCCAAGCACCCTCCTCACATCCACATCCCTTTCTCCATCTCCCTGCTCTGAGGGCAGCTGACCCATTCCCATCGTGCCCCAAGCTCTCCACAGGACAATCACCCCAGGGCCAGTTTTGGACGTAGATTTCTGGAGCAGATCCACTGAGGCTGCTGGGCTCAGACCCCACAGAAGCTGCCCTCACTCAAGGCTGTGTCTGACGAGGATGAAGCAGTGCTGACACACTCACCTGGCCAGGGTAAGGTCATGTTTGTGGTACAGCAGGGCCTTGGAATACTCCTTTAGGTAGAAATAGGCATTGCCCAGCTGGCTGTAGATGGCACTGAGAGTCTTCAGGTCCTCTGTCCCCACCTGCACTGCTGCTTCGAAGAAGGCTGCCCCAGCTTTGAAGTCCCCAGCCTTGCACAAGCGCTCTCCTTCCAGGGCCAGTTCCAGGCAGGACGCCTCCATTCTGCCAAAAACAAGGGAATTGTTTCTAGAGGAGTTTGGCTGCAGAGCTCCCACTCTGCTCTGCAATGGTTACAGAGTTTGCTTCGTTCACACCTTTTTCCCCTGGACTCAAAGCACAGGAGCATCCAGATTTCACCTTCAGGTGGAAGGTGTCCCTGCCCATGGCAGGGGTCTGGAACGAGATGGTCTTCAAGGTCCTTTCAACCCAAACCATTCCAAGATTCTCTGATTTACAGACCACATCTGCAAGCAGCCCAAGGCAGCCCCTGGGTTCCCAGCAGGAATCTGGACAAGAAGCTCAGGGCTCCTGGCTCCAAGACATGGAATCATCACAGGAGTAACACCTGCTTTCCTTCCAGGTGCTGCAGAAGCCACATATCCAGGTATTTATACCTGAACCATTTTCTCTGGGGTAACAGAGAGGGAAGCCAAAATGTAACAGGTTTTTACTGGATACCAGAGAAAACCCTAGACTGTGCAGATTTTCTTGGCTGAGCAGCTCCCAGCGCTCACTGTCTGCTTTTCATTAACTCTCCTGCTGTCACTTTTTCCACAGGCACTCGGCACATTGGCCTCCAGGCCAGCTTTCCCCCCCATGCACTTTCTGACACCTTTGGCACTGGCACACTCCACGCTGTCAGAGAGAGCACTGTGAGCAGTGACACTGCTTCAAGAGAAAGAAAACACTCCCCTCTGAGTGCTCCACCAAGTCCTCTCCAAGTCACAGCTGTCTCTGTTAGACCATGCATATCCCAAGTTCTCCAAAGGGATTCCCAAGCTTTTATTGGAAATGTCTTGCCTGCTGTAAAGCCAGACCCTTCCCGAAGGGGATGGACACAGCATGTTCCCGCTCCTCTATTCAGATGCTTCTCTTTGCTCTTTTTCTGCTCAATTTATTTTTAAAAGTCAAAACTATCTAGGTCAAAGGTGGACATCTGCTGAGAAAAAAACACAGCTCCCTTGTCCAGAGGCAGAACAGCAAGGGTCTGTCAGAAGATAAAAAATGCCCACAGGTGGTTTCTAGTCTGTTCTCAGCACTTGGAGGAAGTTTGTGGTACCCAGCCCAAGAGAACAACTTGCCCAGCTGACTCCTCCTGGAGCAGTTTCCTGCTGAGTCCTGGAAGATGCTTCCCCAAAGCCACCCAGGAGCCCAGGCCCAGCCCTGCAACCAGGGGCTCTGCAGAGCAAGGACAACCTGTGCTGCCCACACCAGCTCCAGGACACAGCTCCTCCTGCCCCAGCCCGTGCTCCCACACCTCCTGCCATCCCACACCAGCACTCGCCCCCCTTCCCGCGAAGGCGCACAGGGAGATGCACGTAGGAAACACCAACCCTGACACGTTTTCCCTACCAACAGGCAGAACAGTGCTTTCTCAGCTGCCAGGAAACAAAGCCAGTTCCTCCACGAGCAGTTCATAAACCCTCTGAAATCCAAGCCCATTTCCCTGGCAATCTCCCTGCTGAGTCGGCTCTGCGTGGTTCCAAACACCCAACGCTTGGCAGCCCCACGGCATCCTCCAGAGCAGGACAGCCACAAGGACTGACCAAACAAAAGAAAAATAGCAAAAGATCTGGTTTTAAACTCTCCCCCCAAACACACCTGTGACCTCTTCTGCCTTGCTGTTCATTTGTCCCCAAAGCCACCAGGTAACAAGAGGGAGAAGGGGGTTGTGAAGCAGCTCCTGTGAGCTCCCACCTCGAACTCCCACACAAACATTTGATTCCAAAGCAAAGCCCACATTTGAGTGGCTATTTTATTTATACAAGAAAGCTGCTTGCGGTGCCAGTGCAGCATTTGTCCCTGCCTCAGCTTCTGTTTGACAGCAGGAATAAAAATATTAAGAATAAAAGCATTTAACTTCTCTCTGCTGATCCTCTTGCTAGACCACACAAAAATTAATGAGTTTCTGCCTGGGGATCCGCCCAAAATTTCATCAGTCCCAAGGTACCTCCATGGTTTGTGATCCCTGCATCATCATCAGGTATTGATAAGTCTCTGCTGATACAGCCCAAAGAGCTGAAAGGAGCTTTGGGACTGAAGGAAGACAAGGAACACCCTGAACTCAGGGTTAGGGATCAGCAGGATTAACTTCAGGCAGCTTAGTGGGGATGAATCTTGAGAGGACCTGAAATGCAGGAAAGAGCCACTACCAATGGAGTTAATGATTCCAGTTAGAAGGTGCCAGAGACAGAAGTAAAGTAACTTGAGCTCGAGTTTCAATCCAACTGCTGCTCAAATTTCAGCCCAAACAAAATTCTTCCCAATATCCAGGTTCTCTTCGAGAAATTGAGTTCACCAGCTGTAAACAGTCCAAAAAACTGAGCTGGAGACCGATTTCCCAAATTCATGGCACTGTTGTACAGCTCACACAGAACTTCTTGGGTTATTTTAAGAGCTTGAAGTGAAGGTTCCCACTCCCACAGCAACAAAACCCAGGTACACACTGCAAGGGTGGGACCGTATCTGCCACACCCCAATTTTGTGTCCCAGAGCCCACTTTGTGACCCACTCCCACCCTCTGGGTGCTTCCCTGGTGTTCCCATAGTAACTGTCCAGGCACAAGGCAGTGACATGACCTTCCAGTGCACACAGCCCTTAATTAAAATCTGTTTGTCCTTGAACAGGCTGCTCTGCAGAGTATCTGACTTATCTAATTAACATCACTGCTCAGACTGGGACCTGAGCACACAAGGGGAAGGGACAAGAGGCTTTTTCCCCGCATCCCGCCCCGCCAAGCCTTCGCTGCCTTGGACAACAAACAAGGACTGCGATTATTAATAGAAACACAATCCACTTGGAAAACCCACCTGCCCTTCAGGGCTACTTTTGGGAAGCACCTTTGCATGCAGTTCAACCACTTCAGGCTCCAAAGCACTCAGGAACACGATGCCAAGGGCAGAGGAATCAACTAAAGGTCAAGGAACCAACTCAAGCACACTAAAACTCCACTTTAAAAGCTTCCAAAGCCCATAACTCAACCGCCCATAAAATACAACTAAAAGGACAAACCTGAACCACCCTGACAGACCAGTAAAGGGAAAACAGTCAATGACAACAAGGTCCGAGCCCTCCCCTACCTCTTCTGCTGTCTCTGCATTTTCTGAACGTACACCCAGAGCTCCAAAGCCACTGGCAGAAGGAAGCAGTGGGGCTGAGGTCTACTTGGAACAATCTTGCAGGCAGGCAGGACCCAGGCTTTGGCTGATGCTGATGGCATCTTCCCACCCATACAGCACACGCTGCTCTCCAGTGTTCAGCCGGTCTCCAGTTTCCACTTCATCTGCACAGGCAGCACAACCATTAATTAAGGAGCATTGCTTTTGTTTCCAGAGGCCTACAGAGAGCAATGTCTTCTTTCCTCCAGGAATTACAATATCCTCCATCCGCTGTTGTTTCAGGTAGCAGAGAGGTGAGTTCACTGCTGAATTCCAGGAACAGGAGTGTCTTGGCTCCCTCACGTATTTTCAGTGTGCACAAGAAAGTGAGCCCTAGAAGAGTCCGTGAGATGGTCAAAGGCAAGCAGCTCCCTCCCTTCTGGACTGCTCTTTTCCCAAAGCACTTTGCCCTGTGGTCCATCAGCTTTTCCTGTTGCTGCCTGTTTGCTCCAAGAGCAGAAGGGCTTCAAACCTGCCCTTGTCAGGTGAGGAGCTCAGGGTTCCTCCAAAAGGTCACCTTTGGGCAGAGCACTCCTTAACCTGCCAGGCTCCAAAGAGGCCACCCAGGGAGCTTTGCAAGTTCCAGAAATGATCCGAGCAGTTCTCAGACCTGGGGAAAGCAGAAGGCAGATCCCACAGAGCACATCCCTGCCCATTTAAATGGGCCCCAAACCAGCCCTGTCTGAGAGGCACATCCTGCTCCCTCCCAGCCCTCGGGTGTGAAGTTTCTGCTCTGCTGACACAAGGGAACACGCCTGAGCCTGTGTCACCTCAGCAAGCACCTGCTGCTCAGGCCTTAATGCCAGGAAAGAAGATTCCCATCGTCCTGAGTCAGCAGATTACTGGGACAGGCTGGAGGAGCTGGGCTGGGCCAGCTGGTGCAGCTCAGAAGAGACTCTGCACAACACGAGCTGCTTTTCCACAGCTGCGACACCAGGGCTGCTTAGCACAACTCCCCCACCACAGCCCAGATCTGACCACGGGAGAGGGGGAAGGTCACTTCAAGTGGCCCCTGTTCATAAGCATTGCCCTAAATCAGTGCAAACCACTCAGATTTGTGTGTTCCTCCAGACAGGTGGGATTTCCAAATATTCACAGAGTCATAGAACGGTTTGGGTTGGAAGGGAGTTTGAAGATCATCCAGTTCAATCATCCCAGTCTCCAGCCCCACCACAAGCAGCCAGAAAGATCCAACAGCCTCCCCCAGATCCAGTCCCAGACCAAAACATTTCCTTCTGAAAGCAGGGGGATGAGAGGCTGTGTCAAGTGTGGCCAGACAAGACCGAAGTTTCGAAGACACCAGTTGTCATTTAGAAATCAGAACAGGGCTGGTGTGTCCAGCAACAAGTCCCAGCATCACTTCCCAGCTGGAGCTGGGCAAATCCTGCAACTCCTCCATACCTTGGGTTACACAATCCCATAAAACAGCAGTGAAGGAGGAGGCTCCTAGAGCACAACAGCAAAGAGAACATTTTTTGAAAAAGCAGTAAAAGGCCACATATAAATGCAGTGTTTGGCCACAAATGCACTCAGCAATCTGCCCAGAATTCTGCCAGGGGAATGAGAGGGTGGCACAACGCTGGCAGATGACTTGGTCCCCATCAATGTGGCACTTGCCAGTCCCCAGTCCAGGAATGGGTGTTGCTTCTCACACTCATGAAGCAGAAAAGGGTGACCTTAGTGACAGGCAGGAGGAAACCTCATCCCAATCCAACATGGGCAGGGCCTCCCTCCCTCCCTCAAGGTTTTCTTTAAAGGATAACTGATGTGAAGGCAGAAAGAGCTGAGAAGAATGGGAGGAGCAGCCTTGAACAAGAATTCCCAGGGTCACCCATCACTGTCAGGCAGCAGCTAACGAGGAGCTGCAGCACAGATTGCCTTTTGCCTGCTGCAAGCTTGTTCAAAGAATTCCACAGCAAAAATATGCCTTTGGAAAAGGTAAAATACAAAGATTCTTACATATCAAATGTTTTCAGCAATTTGGAGAAGGCAGAGACAGTCCCAGGAGTGCTGGGGAAGCCAAGGACACTGTCAAGTGAGAAATAAAGGGAGCAGCACAAGGTGTCACCAGTGCCGTTATCAATGATCACCATGACTGCTGTCAAGCACTGTAATTAGGATTTTATAATTGGCAATGATAGAGGTCCCCAGAGTGGGAACACCACGCTGGAGCGTGGAGCCCACTCCGACCTCCCAACACGCTGCTCAGGGCTGCCTTGCTCACAGCAACCTGTCACTGCTGCCAACAAATCCATCAGGTTACACAGAAAATTATCGTGTCACCAGACAGAGCCTGGGGTCAGTTGTCTGCTGCCTTAAATATTACAAATGCCACAGGGCAAGAGAACCTCTTCCTGCCTGCAAGGTGAAGCTGCCTTTAAAAAAGGAGAAAAGGGAAAAGGAAACCTATTTATACATATTTGATTCATGTTAGTGGGGGCGACTGCAAAAACTCGTTCCCAATCAGACCTCGTGTAGTTCAAAACTCCAAGCTTTTAGACAGAAGGTAAGGCACAAAAAAAACCCATCAAAACCACCAAGAGTAGTAAAAAACCCCCCTTAGCATTTCTATTGATATGAGTTAGTGAAGCAACAGATTTTAGCATCTTACTTGCAATCTGATTAAGTTTTGTACAAAAATAAATCTAATTCCAGAGCGCCAGTGAACGGGCAATTAAACATTTTTTCCGAACCAAAAAAGGATCAGATTTACCAGGTGCTCAGTGTAAATGCATATTCACTGCCTTAACGAACTAAATATGCATTTAAATAATTACTTTCTTCAAGGGCGTGCTGCCAGTCAATCAAGCTGGGAATTATTCCCCTTTAGCAATTTCCTTTCCCAGCCCTGCACGGCTCCTGTACCTGAGAGGCAGCTGAGGACTCCGAACCTCCAGGTCCAGGTGGCCCCAGACCCTTGGGGATGTGTCCCCTCCACTGATGGGGACACACTGGGGGAGCTCACATTTTCCCTGTGCCAAAGCCTCAGCGAAGGCTCCGAGTATCTTCCCATGCTTCCCCAGCTGAGGAAAGCTGTTCCAGATGCTCCTGAGGCACAGCCCGAGTTTATTCACGGTGAATTTATACCCATTTAGCCTCAGGCCAGCCCTGCACTGCTCTTCTCTGCCCGGGGCACTCTCCCAAGGGGTTTTGGGCAGTTCCCCCTGGTTACTCTGCCCCAGGCAAGGTCCAGCACATCCACACCTGCCTCTCTCTTGCTCCCAAATGAGCTCCAATCCTTAAGAAAATCCCATTACTTGCTCCTAAATACACATGGTTTCAACTTCCTACCCCGAAATACCATCCCCTGGCCACGGCACTGCATCCATCCATCATTCAGTCCCTCTCATCCATACTGCTCCATATCCACACACCCAGCAGCAACCTGGCAGGAGAATAATGAAAATACTCACTTATCTCACTCCCAAAACCAGTTCTGGTGGAATGTGGCCAGCACAGCCCCTCACTCCCCACCCACATCACATCCCCAGTGCTAATCCCCTCCTGACAAGCAGTTTTCTGTACCAAACACAGGCTGGCAGGCAGGGTGACAAACAAAGCAAGATATACACAGAATTAGCCTGATTCCAAAGCACTTCTGGAAGCTGGAAACCAGCACACAGGAGCTGGTTCCCCTCCAGCCAAAGGGCAGAACCCCTGGGCCACACTGACCTACAGCTCACCTCATTAGTGAGGGGAAGGAAACAAAACCTCCTGTTGAGTTTGGAGAGGCAAAGGTCAGAGGTGAAACCATGAATGCCGCACCCAGTCCTCCCCAGCTTCTGAACTGGTTCCAAGCATCTGGGCCAGATCCCTTCACATCTCTGTGCCTCCAGCACATCTGGAGGGGAGGAGGTTCCCACTCCACACACTTTTGCTGGTAGGAGCATTGCAGTGAGTCCTTTCAATGACCCCTGAGCTGAAAATAATAATATACACACACTTGCTGCTGCTGGGGAAGTGTTTGCTCAAGCTGGAGCTCCAGGGATTACCCAGACGGAGCGATTTTCACCGCAGTCTTTTGCTAAGGGCATGAAACAGAAAATCCAGAGGGAAAACCTACAGGGAGTTCTGGAAGCTGCTGGCTCCAGGTTTCCTGTCCCCTCACTGATGCAGCATCAGTGCTCCACAGTAGTCATTTCAGCTAATTGCTATCTACCATTAGCTGCAGAGTACTTACAAGGGATTCAATTCCACTGCATATTTGCTAATAAATCCCAAATGACACTGAGGAAGACAGCTGTATTTAGCTGCCTTTACCCTCTTATTAGCAGTGCTGAATAGGACCCCATTTCAACGCAGAATGGCTCCAACAAGCTGCATCATTGTCAGAAATCCAAATTCGAACTCCCCCCTGCCTGCTGGAAAGCAAAAGTCATCCAGCATTCCCCTGCTTACACAACCTCTGTGGCTTTGATCTGTGGGGATGGGAGAACAGAGGAGAGATGGGAGTTATTTGCTGTTTTCAGAGCATTTTGTGAAGCAGTTTATGATGCTGAGCCGGTAGGTGCAGAAACTTCAACCTAAGGACTCCATAATATTTTGCAGAAGTGCGAGGGCAGCGATTACCCCATTTTTCAAAAAGGCAGCTGAGGCTCTGTGGGCAAATTATGCCTTGCTGTGAGTCAGCTGTAGAGAAGGGAAAGGAACCCAGGAGCCCTGGCTCCCAGAGCCTCTGCCAGGCCCTCCCTCACAAGTGCCAAGGGCAGCTGCTCCGTCGGGAATGAGGTGCAGCACCTTCCATCCAGGCAGGGATGCTCGCACAGCTCGTGCCACCAGCTCAGCACGATGCCAAACAACCACTGAAGATGCCCAAAGAAATGCCCCCAACTCCAGGAGCCAAAGATATTCTTAACCTCTGGAAACCTGACCCACAGCTGGAAGGTTTGGGCTCTCAGTAAATGAAACGTTGGCAACAATTATCGTGAATCTATGACCCAAATCCTGCCCACAAATCCAGCTGGACCCACAGGAAGAACAGAGAACACAAGGAAATTTGTCTGTGTCAGCTGAGGAGTGAAATTTCTACCAGGCAGCGAGCACAAATTTAAGTCATTGTGCTCCAAAATTACTCAAGTATCAAAGGACTACCATGGATGTAATTAACTTGCAGCACTTGAAAATGCTCAGATGAGATTAAGGGGCAAATGTGAATTTCATCTCATCCTGGTTAAGTTTCACTTGATACCCAGTTTCAAAGCACTCAAATTATAAGATGCAAATACTTTGCAGGGTCTGAGGAAGTGATGATTAAGGAGATATCAATTTGAAAATTAATTCATTAAAACATGTTCTGACTCCCAAATGAAAAAAAAAATTATTATGAATCCACCAAGTGTATGAACTGATCACATTCTCTGAAGGAGAACTGTGCAGGAGAACTCACTTTCAGGAAGAGTGAGAACAAACGAGCCTGGAACACAATCTCTTTGCACAGCTCATCAGCAGGGCATAAACCCAACCACCAGCAGCCACGTGAGAAAAAGAGAAATAAATGCAGAGGCCAGGAGCACCAGCTTGCCAAACACAAGTGGAGTCACGATGCTGATGCCTGAGGATGCTCTTTCCTTCCCAGGAACACATAACCCAGCAGTTTGTCTGTTTCCTGCAGCACCTGACCCCTGAAATGTGCCCTGCAGAGCTCCAGGCAAACCAGCAGCTGCAACAGGACGGGATTTTAGACATTCCTGTTTTGTCACAGAGGAGACTTGGAATGAACTCAGCACAATGAAGGAAGCTTCCTGAGTTTTCCAAGAGCATTTTGCTTTCTTGTATAGCACTAGCACCTCTAATGAGGTTAATCCATCACCCTGCCATTAAACAGCACTCTGGGGATGGTTTCAGCAGCAGTGAAGTGCTATTTCCTTCAGTCACTTCCAGAAGCCAGAGAGCAGGAGAGGACATGCAGGCTGAGAGGCTTTTCATTACAAACTTACTTTGGCAATCGGGTCAACACATCTCTCATTAAAATATATGCTGTGATTTAAACAGCCACACTGCAGAATACAGCAGGTTACAATTACCATATACATTAGAAAAACAAGTTGTTGCCTTATCAACAACCACACAATGAAAACAACCAATTTATTTGTTACCCATTTCATTTATGCCATTCAGTTTCTATTACCCACCAGTACAGGGGAGCTCATTCAGGTCAAACTTAACACTGAAAATGGGCAAGTCTTGGTTTGGGGAGCTCTTTCCAAATCCAGAACCATAAATGAGAGACGTACGGACATCTCTTCTCTAAAACTGCCCCCCCCAGACACGCAGCGGGGGGCTCAGCCAGTTCCCACGGGAGCAGCCTGGATGCTGCTGGGATGGGAGAAGGGGCTGCCTGGGCCAGGGATGAGTCCTCGTGGATCCCAGTGGAGCTCCAACCCGGCAGTGCCAGCACAAACCAGACACAGCAAGGGAGCAGCTCGGGACCAGAGCTGAGACAGCTCTGACTGAAACCATCACAGCCTCCCCCAGGTCCTGCCCCAGGGTCCTGCCACCCCCAGCTGCTGGCAGGGTCAAGCTCAGCTCCACAAGTGCCACCAGCACAATCGTCCCAGTTGTTCTGAGCAGCTGTACAGGCTGTGTGAGGTTTCCTTTCCTCCACAACCTTCTCAAGTGAAAGCAAGGCTTGTTTTCCCACAGGCCCCAGTCTATTCTCTGTTCAAGCTGCCTCAAACCCCTCCAGCTGCAGCCCCCACTTCTCCTTCCTCTCTCAGCCTGCCAGTTGCTCCTGCCCCGGAGCATGGGCTTGCAGCAGGAAAACAACTGTGTGTGGAAAAGGTGCTGCCAAGCCCCAGGAGCACCAGGGACTGCGTTACAGCCAAGCCCAGGCAGCCAAAGGAGCCACCTCTGCCTGTCCCAGGTTCTTGCCCATGTCCCACCTCATCCCAAACCTCCTGCAGCAGTCAGAGGCTGCACACACACCCCACGTGTTGCCTTTCCTGCCCGCAGCCCCCTGCAAACCACAGACCACACTCAGGGCAGGGCAACGGGATCGTCATCGTGATGCAGCAGAAAAGGAAACCATGACAAAGTTCACACCACAGTTTTTTCCACTGACTCCACAGCAACCTACAGCCAATTTGGTTCTGTTCCCTTCCTGTCTCATCTGCTTCCGTCAGCCCCAAGCCAAGTGCTTCAGTCCAAGAGAGAGAGAGGCCTTTGGGATCTATGAGAAAACTCACACCCTGATCCTGTGCCATGCAGGCTGTGAGCTAGGGAGGTGCTGAGCGATCCCAGCTCACCAAGAGAACGCTGAGGATGCTCTGCAGCACCAGCACTTGCACCTGAAAGGGGTTTGGATGAGACCTTAGTGACGGAGCCAGCATGAACCTGGCCCTTGTACTTCCTGCAGAACTCGCTGAAGAACAAATGGCAGGAACCAGGCAAATCCAATTAATCAACTTCTTTTTCAAATGACCATCTGGAAAAGCCTGTGAGGAGGGTGAAATCAAGCCAGAGCACACCACTGAGAGCCTGTGACAGTCCCTCCCTCGGTGATTACAGCCCTGTGTGCCCAAACCAGAGGGATTCACAAAGGTGGCTCTCCCGGGGCACACAGGGCACGTGGGCAGAGCTGTCAGGGTTGAAGCATCGCCAGCCACCAGGACAGATTGCTGTTGGCAAAGCTGCAGCACAGCAGATTGCACCGATTCCACATTGTTTTTCTGCAGCTGTCTCCTGCTCAGAGGGCTGTTAAAAGCATTGTGCTCTCCCTGAAAATTCCAGGGGTGCCAAAAATCAGGCATCAGCCCAGAGACACTCATGGGTTTAAAAGGTTCCCTTGGCCAAGAGAGCAAGAGCTCACACAGGGCACTGCCCTTCTCCCTGGCTGTTACACAGCCGCAGGGCATCCCTCTGGATTTTGTAAAGATCATTCCACGTCTGTCTGGAAAACAAGGAGAGAGGCTCCCCAGGAGCTCAAATATCAGCCAGGTGTCCACTGCAACCCTCGCCAGCATCTCTAAAACTGTTCTTGCAGCTCCTCTGTGTAAACCCAGACCCAGCAGAGCAGCACCAAAAGTACTTCTGGGTGCTCCACGGCACTGTGGAAAAATCTATGCATGCCAGCAGATTAAACTGCAAGCCCACAGACCCGAGAGTGGCAGGATTCCCAGAAAGCCACGCGGTTCCGTGCAAGGTGAGAATTCCGCTCGGCTTCGCTCCTCCACGGAGAACAGCCCCGCTGTCTGGCACTGTGCTGGGTGTGTGCTGCCTCGGCAGGGAACCCTCCAGCATCCTGCAAGCTGCTTTCACTGCTTCCACAGCATCGTGGGACTGAGTCCTCCACCGCATCTCCCCAGATTTTTAGCGCTTCTGTCCCAATGTGGCTCCATGGAAAACATCCACCCTGGAAACGCTTCGCACCTCTGTGCAAATCGAGCGCAGGGAAGCAAATCCTTCTCCTCCCCACACACCACATCAGTTTGGCTCTGACATTGTGGCATTAGTGCAGTGTAATCACAGGTGTAAACAGCAGCAAATACGTTTGGATAAGAGTTTGTCATGCAGATCGTGTTCTTTATGTGTGAAGTGGGCTCCGGTCCTGTTCTTCCACAGGAGGAGTCTGCATGAACATCATGTTTCTTGAAAAGTCTTCCCAAATACAGCAAGGATGCTCCTCTCCACAGGCTTGTTTTAGGTTTAATTTAGATCCTTCTTGCAACCTCACAGGTATTGCAATGAGTTTACAGACCACAGGCTGCTGCTCTGGAGCACTGGGAGAACTCTCTGCTCCCCTCCTGCCTCACACTGGTGAGAGAAGGGAGGATCCAGCATCAGGCTTACACACACTCCCAAATCCATGGAGCCCATTTATCCTGACAACTGAATTATGCATGTCTGCAGGAAAAGAAAAATCTCTGCTCCTGCACAGAGACATCATCATCATCCACCAGTGAAAAAAACACATGGCACAGCACCAGGCTGCCTGGAAAATGTGCTTCAGGAGCAGGGACAGAGGGGAGGAGGAGACAGGTGACAAGACAGCTCTTACCTTAACCCCTAAGGGTGGTGGGCTGGGGGAGCTGCTGCCATGCAGGAACAGCTCTGTTTCCACACGGATTCCGTGTGCTGGAGGAGCCCTGCCTGTTCTAATCCAGGGCATTCGGGAGTGGCTGCATTTGTGCTGCACAAACAGCCTCCACGAACCTTCCAGGAGCAGCTACATCCACCAACACACATGGCTTTAATTGGGGATGCTTTTTTTTAACTTCCATTGCAGTCACATGTTCAGAGCTGTTACTTTTCTCTCCTCTGTGTGTATCTGGATGGCTTCATTCTCACTCTCCTGTCTGAGCCATGCCAGCCTCAGGCAACCAGCTCCGAGAGAGCGGCAGCCTTGACAAATGACTCAGTTCTGTCTGGTGCCAGGTCTGCAAAGCATCTCCTGCCTTGCCTTCCCTTCCCAAGCTGCTGCTCACACAGCTGCCCTGGCCAGGTGAGCTCTGCCCTCAGCACATGGGCTTGGAGCTCCACAAAGGAAAGCCAGAGCCTGACCCTGCTCCAGCAAACCTGAGGTGAATTCCTGAGTCACATTGGGGAGAACCTCACCCAGGGCCCTGCACAAAGGGATTTTCACCACAGGAGAATCACTCTGCTCAGTGCAGGGAACAGAACCATTTTCTCTGCTCACTCCTCATCCTTCTGTGACAGATCTGCTGCTGGTCCCCTCTGCAAAGTGGTCACTCACTGGCACAGCTGATGACAACTTCCTGCCAAAACCACTGCTGCCAAAGCATGGTTTCATTGGAGAGAACATCTTGCAGAGTGAGGTTTTTCTTTTCTTCAGAACAGCAGAGGAAAACGTGGGTATTTTCAGTCCTTTCATTATTAACTCCTCAGACACCTGAGCACGCTGTGGAAGCTCCCCATGGACCAGGATCTCCTCAGAGTCTGTGGTATCTGCTGGAACACTCCCTGCCTGCCCTCCCAGTGGGGCACACGAAAGGGATGAACACAGACAAAACAGCAGCTTTCCTTTCTCTCCTGGCTTTACCCAGGAAGGCACCAAACCACAGACTTCCATCAACCAAGCAGTTCGTGCTCGTAGTTTCCTGGATTACTGCCCTGATGGAAGCAATTCATACAAGAGCTGGCCAAGGGCTGCGGCCTTAAAATTCTGGGCACATCGCAGTGAACTCATATGTTTTATTATTTAGACCCATGCAGGAGCTCAGACACTCGGCTGAACTCAGAGGCCAGGAAATGCCTGGAGGTACACGTGGAGTATCACAATTCCAGGACATTCAGCTGCTTTTGTGGATCAAGTCTCCGCTCGCTCACCATGAGATGCTGGCCCGTGGGCTTCCCAAGCTGGAAATCACAAGGGCTTGTTTGTCAGGAGGGAAAGAGAAACACCCATGGCTTGGGAAGCTCGATATTTTCATTTGTTAGTCGCTGGTGGTTTGTATTCCTGCCTCCGTGCTGCAGAAGGCTTGGCTGATAAACAAGCTGAATCTGATGGCCTCTGTGTTTTGCAGCGAGATCCAATCCCCAGAGCATTTCCTCCGTACAAATCTCTGCAGACAGCTGCTAAAAAAAGGGGCTGTTGCTGCTGCAGCACCAGCTGGGATATGGGGAGTGCACAAGGACAGCAAGGACAGGACCCTCCTCAAAGCACTGGCAGCTCCTGCCCATCCTAAATCCTTCCTGCCCGACTTTAACAACAGATGTGTGCTTTTCTCTCTCCATCTCTCACCATACCCCAAAAGACAACCACCCCCAAGGCAGCGCAGCTCCACTCACTGACACAATTTAACCTGCAGGATTTTCTGACACGGAACATTGCTCTGTGTCCCTCTCTCCCTTTTTAAATTACCTGCTCTCTTCTCAAAGCCTGAGAGATGGGGACCTTGTGGAGTCACAGGTGCCTGAGCACTCAGGGCTGTTCTGCTTTCTTCAGGCCAGTCCCTGGCACTGGGCTCTTCACAGTGACCGGACCCCAGGGCCACCCAGGCTGCTCCTTCTCCTGGGGTTTGCAGCGTTCCCACCACATCTGCAAGGCACACCTTGTGAACAGGCAGAGCCTGGTATTTAATTCACCAGCTGGTAACTTCCTCCTCAACAGCTTTCTGCTCCCTGTTAGAACAGCAGAGCCACTGTAACTTCGTGTGACACCAGTGCTGCAGGGCTTGGTAAAGGACGAAGCCAAGGTCTCCAATTCACAATTGGCACAATTACCCTCACTCTGACGTGGGTGAGGAAGTGCTGAAGGAAAGGAGTGGGAGTCAGGACATTCAGCTCCCAGTTTTGCCACCTCTCTTCTCTTTCACCCTGAAGACTGTACAATTTCCCACCCTTGAAAACAGGAACAATAACTCCCAGAAAGGCTGCAATAAAATACTGGTGTTTACCATGCACTCTGAAACCCTGGAACGGATGCAACCCTGCCAGGATCCACTCAGCACCATCATACAAACCATGAATAACAGTAATTAACAAATAGCCCCAGAGAGATGAATATTAATCTGCACTTCCCAGCTCTCCTCAGGTACGAATGGATATTCCACTGATGGAGTGCACAAAGAGCCACCTCAACTCCGCAGCGTGGATCACAGGAGAAACTTGTTCCGCAGCTAATCTGAGCTGAAGCTGCTCCAGAGCACAGGGAAATGCATCAATTCACACCAAAGTGCCCAGGGAGGTACCACCAGGTGCAGGTGAACACTCAGTTGGTACCTGCTGTGACACCCACCCCAGAGCAAATACAGCCCAGTGCTCTGCAAAATCACAGGAGTGCCAAAAAAAGTCTGGAAACAGAACTGGGAATCCATTTGGCACAGCAAACCCCTCTGTTCTACCTGCAAACACACATTTGTGCAGCTCTGTTAATCAAGGCATGGAGAAACTCCACCACACACGGACCCACTGTCCCAGCAGCGGGGTGGAGCTTCCCCTGGCAACTCAGCACAACTATTAATTATTTGTGTTGCCCCGTGGCAAAGCTCATCTCCTTGTGCTGAGTCTGCTGCAAGCCTCCAGCAGAAGCCAATCCTCCCGGGCTCAGCAGGGAGAGGCTGCAAATCAAGGAATCTGTCCCAGGTCCCACCACGGATCAGCAGCTGGAGCTGCATCCACAACACCCAGGAAAGGGCTCCCTTTCTCAGGAGCCATCTCTGCTCCCTGGCAGCCAGAGAATGTGAGGGAAGCAGGATCCCCAGGGCAGGAAAGGAGCCCTGTCACACCCCGTGTGCTCAGAGCTGCCTCCAGCACTCACCCTGCACTGCTCAGAGCCAGCTGCAGGCAGAAATGACGGCTCCCAGTCCTACCCATGCATTTTTAAAAGCAGCTTCCAAGACAAAACATCTGCTCCCAGGTGGAACATGAAATAGCTCTTACACTGAGCTATGTTATTAGTGTTTTCCCCATTTAAATCCTTTTCCTTGATCTTTCTCCTGCGTTAGCCTCAAACTCCCAGTGAAGAGCCCCTCTGGCTGCTCCAGAGGGTGTAAGAGCAAAGGGTAACAGAAAAGCTTGAGGGGAGCCAAGACAATCCAATATTCCTCTTTCAAAAATCCCTCCAGGGGTAGCAGCTGCACGGAGTTACTGATTCACAGCAGAAGGTGAAGCTTCTTTAGACAGATCTTGCCTAATCTCAGAGTCAGAAAGGAAACACCTGCGGTTCCAGTGCCTGGCATTCTTGGGCAAAATCCTCTTGCTAAAAGTAAACTGGGAACAGAAGACTTTTAAGCTATTTACTCCTACCCTGAAGGTACTGAACAGACAGCAGCACTGCTTTCCAAATCATTAATTCAGGGTTTTGTTGCTGCTCCAGTGTCCAGGGCCTTGCAGAAGGTCCTTTTATCCCTTCCACTGAAATAAGGAAGAGCAGGTATAAATGAGGTGCTTCAGCAGATGCTCATCACCCCTTTTCCAGGCTTCAGTGGGGCAGGGATCCATCAGGCACTTCCAGGACCAGGCCATCACACTGGTTTGGGTTTGGCTGCCCACTTTGAAGGCTCTCAGTCCAATGCCTCAGACTCAGTTGTAAAAAGAGCCTGTCATTGCCCCTCTCCTGATGGGAACAGAGGTCATGGCTAGTGTCCTTAACCAGCCCTGTTAATTTTATCTCAGGAGAAGTGAGTTAAGTCCCTTAAGTACAGGGCTGTGCTGCAAATTGCTCATTTAATATTGCCCTTGAAACTGCACTGTAATGATAATTTTTCACTTCCTTCCCTAGGCAGTTGCATAACATTGCTGGGCATTGTTTAGAGAGCTCCAAAGAAGAGGCAGCCGTGTCCCTTTCCCCTTCTCCTCACCAAGCACTGGCAGGGATGTTGACTTTCTGGTTGTGTGGGGTTTTTTGGCTTTTTTATTTCACTCTGTCAGCTTATTACATTAAACAACAGATGGACGTGACTCTGAACGCAAATAGCCTTCCAACAAAATTATTCCTACTTTCTTCAGCTTTCAGTGGAAAAAAAACCAAACCCATTTATACCAGTTAAATCTAAGCCAATTAGAAAGTCAGATCTGTCGAATAACATTTAATTAAAAGTATCTTTAGGGAGGGAACAGCTCAGTCAATGAAAAGCTTTCCCACTGACAATATAAATAGCCCAGGCCCAGAATTCACTTTGTGGCTGGGACACTCAGCCTGCGTGCCCAGACCAGGAGGAATTTGGGTTTCATGGCTTTGGTTGGCAAAGGATTTTATAACAGGGAAGTGGAATTCTGGAAGCTGGGCTGGCTGATCAAAGGGGCACAGAGAGCAGGACTGGGATGGGACACAGCACTGGATACACCTGAGGGCAATTTGGAGATAAAATTGCTCTTAAAGCAGAACAGCATCAAGAGTTTAGTAAAATCCATCTCTCCACTTTCAGAAACTTGCTGCTTGTGGCTTCTCGCAGTGTAAGACCTGACAGAGTTCAAACCTGTTCTTCAAGCAAGTCTGAAGGCAAGTTTGGACACCACCTCGAGAGCAAAAATATGAGACAGCAAGAAATCAACACGCCACAACAAAAATACAGTTCATGTTCTCCAGTAACAGAAAGCCTGATCTGCTGGAGAGGAGGCAAGAGAGCACAGAGAGGAAAGCAGGAATGTGAGAGTTGGGGAGATGAGGTTTGAGACAGAGCAGCATTTGCTCTGTGGAGAGCTCAGACTAAAGAGAGCAGTGCCAAAGTTGTGTCCTGGGCATGTGTTAGAACAGCACAGATGAAGGGAGCCACATCTAGGAAGTTCCTGGCTGTGCAGGTGATCCAGGACACAGGCCAGGGCCACCCCAGATCCACCTCAGGGCAGGATGAGGGGGGCTGGGCAGGGGGCAGCAGGGTGGTCCTGCAGGGACCCCCTGCCCTCGCTCCAGCTCCAAGCACAGAGAACCAGAGGTGGGAATGTCACCCCTCAGGGCACACCTGGAGAGCTCCTGCTTTAATGGGAACATACACACACCCCACAGGTTTGAATCCAGGCAGGATCTTCCATCCTGATGAACTTCCTTTAACAAACTAAGCCATTCTATCACTGCCAGTCCATAAAAAATCCCTTCCTATCTGCCTCCCACAGATGCTCCCTCCAAGCCTGAGGCCTGGATCAGTGAGAGGAGAAGCTGATTCCTCAGACTTTTACCAGCATATCCAATTTTAAGCCTTTCTGCTCCTGGCTATGACTTTGCTCATCCTCAAGGCACCACCAAGGCAAGGCTTTCCCCTGTGGCTTATGTAATACATCAGGAAAAAATCCAATGTCTGGGACACTCATCACTGAGCTGGAGGAGGGGAATGCCAAGAAGGGGAAGAGCTGTGCAGCCTGTTCCTGTCTCCTATCACCACAGTGGTCATGGTCCAGCTGCATTTGGCTCAAGAGAGGAAGAGCCAAAAAGGATTTTAAAAATCACTCTTCTATAACGAATCAATTTCTCAGCTTTCATAACACGTTTCCATCCTTTCGTGTAACAGGCACTAACTTTGAAAATAAGGGGCAGCAGATCCCTAATTAGCCACGTCCTCCAGGAAAATAGAAATTAATCACACACAAGATTTGCCTGTGGCATAAGCAGCTCATGCTGCAGATATCAGCCAAAGCTCTGACAGGACCTGGAGCCAGAACAGGACCCACCACCCATGGAGCGAACAAAATTGCTGCACCCGGTCACCATGATCCAAACACAAATCTCCTGTTTACAGCAACTCTTTCCAGTGTCCCTCCTCTCCTGCTGGCCATGAGCTCTTGGAGACACTTTCCCAAGAGGGGAGCATCCAGTGACCAAAGCAACAGGTAGCAAAAGGCACCTCAGCAGCTGGCACAGAGCTCGGGGTAGCACAGCTCGCTCCTGCCTCACAGCCAACGTTCCAGGTGGGAAGAGTCACAGCTGCTTCCAGATCCAGCTCTGGTGTGATTGTTAACATTTATCTGGCAGGGAACTGGCTTGGAGGGGCATCCTCAGGCCACACATGAGTCACAAACTGATTTGACTTCAGTTGACTCAGAGACAAACTCTGAACAACCACAAACACATGGCCAAGGCACAACGCTCTCTTTCTTGTCTGCTTGGCACAAACACCCCGTACAGGGCACAGGATTTCGGGATAAAGCATCCAGAGGGACTGCTCTCACCCCAGGAGAGGCACAACAAGCAGAACTTGAATCAGTGAAGTGCAAGTCAGCACAGGGAGAAGGCAGGGCATCACCTCAGCTGCATTTCCATGTGCACAGAGACCAGTGGATAACGCCCTGAGGATAAGAACTGTTTGTATTGCAGCAGCACCTACAGGGCAGAGGCAAAGCAGGATCAGAAAGGATGCCCAAAATCCTGGGGAAACCTGCAAAGCACCAATCCCAGGTCTGCCCAGAAGGATCCCTCTCCCTGCTGTGGCAGACACTCAATGTCCTGCTTGGCTCCACACTGGGATGACCACACGACTCACCAGAGCTGAAAGTACAAGTGAGTTGTTCAAAACATCCCAAAACAGATGTCAACAAAGCCAACCCTGCCTGCTAAGCTATCATATAATTTTTGCTCAGGCCACCTCTTATGCAGCACAGCTATTTTAGAAATGCTTGTCCTGTTTTACACATCCTTCTGCCTGGTGCAGACTGAGTGCAGGGGCCTACACAAGAAAAATCAGAATCTTTCAGAAACCTCTAAACCAGCATTCACAAAGGTAATAATCACGCAATTTCAAGTTTAATCTACAGAGTAAACAGAGACCAAATGGTCATTCCCAGCTTTCTGGTAGTGCACCTGAGCCCCTTCCCAATCCCACAGAGGAAGCTGATTGCACTTTTCCAAACCCAGCACTGCTGCTGGTGCTAATTTTCACCTCAGGCAGATACAATTAAACACCACCTCGTGGAAAGAAAATAGCTGTTAGCCTTATATAAAGTCCAGATTTAAAAGCTGTGCAAGTTTACTTTACAAGAACTAGGGAAAATATCAAAGTATTCCATGGTATTGTTACCCCTTGGATACACACAAAACAAACAGGAACTATTCCAGACACAGGCTCACCCCAGTAGGGGATTTTCTCCCCAGTTTGCTTTGCAAACACCAGTTTACTCTGCCTCAACCACCACCCTGAGCTGTGCCCTCTCTCGCTGCCACCCGTGTCAGAAGGCCAGCAATTTTTCCATCCCAGTTTTCCCATCAGAACAGGAGGAAGGAGCCTCCTCTCTCAGAGCTCTGTGGTGCTCAGAGCTCTCTCTAATTGCCCGATGCTCATTCAGGTCAGGTCCTTGCCTTGGTGACACTAATGAGTGAGATGGGGACTGTTTGTGACACAATCAAGAAAAGTTTGTAAACATCACAAAAGCCAACAGTGCTTTGGAAAACAGAGACTGCAGGAGAACAGAGAGCAAGGGAAGGGAGAGGGAGGAACAAGGTGTGCTTTTTTCTGCGTTCTCAGGCCAGATGAATGCATTTCTGGACTGATTGCAGCATTATCTAATGTTCTTTCTGTGTGAGATCAATAACATCTCCATGATGTCAGTGCAGTACAGTGATGGTTTCCCCAGGACATGTCCATGTCTCCCTCCCAGACATCTCCAGAGTGGCCTTTTAAAAGCAAGGGCCCAAGCAAATCCAGAGGAGCTCTCTGGATGTTGGTGGACTTGTCCCCAGCACGAGCTTGTCATTCTCCAGAGTCCAGGGGAACCATTTGATGGATTTGGTGCTTCCTACACATTCAGGATCAGCCAGCCAGCACAAAAAGGCAAGTTAGAGCACCTGCAGCAGTGGGGAAGAGCAGGACACCTGCTGCCAGCAGGTATTGCACAGCTCCTACAACCCCTATTCTGCAACAAGCCCTCAGAGGTTACACACAGCTGAACTAATGCACTTAAATTAGCACCAGCCCAAAACCTCATGGAAGGTAAAGCAGTAACTCAGGCTCACACAGAACTCAGTCAACTCGAGTTTGAGGAGCACAATCACAGAGATGGACAATTCCAACAAGCCCCAGCAGTGACCCCATACCCAACACCATGAGCTGACCCCCACAGACACACCAGCCCTGCAGAGTCACAGCTTCCAAAGCCCTGGACTTCCAACAAGTCCTCCTCGAGACTTAACAGTTCTGTGCAGCACCAGAAAGGTGAGCAGGGGCAGATGTACAGAGCTGCACAGAGGCAGAAACACCCTGGTTTGTGGCGTGTGACTGCTGTAGCAAAAGTTTTAACTTCAGTCTCTGTAACTAGAGATGTTTGGCCCAGTCAGCACACAGATTATTTGCTGCCAGCACAACAGAGCACATGCCTTTGTTTAGGAGGGGTTGAATTTAGGGAACCACTAAGGGATGCAATAAAATGAATAAACACTTTCATTTTCGGCATGCTTCTCCCCACCAACCCCCATTTCCTAGAAGGAAAATACCTCCCCCAGCTCAGGGCTCTGGTCCTCCCTGCCTGCACAGGTACCTTCTGCGGTTCTTACACCTCAATTAATGCTCCCAGGCAAAAAACCCCCCACATATTAAGATGTTGGTACCAGTTATTATAGCTTTACCACCCAATCAATCACCTGAGGTTCCACCCATCACACCAGAGAGAGACACTGAATTCACCCTGAAGTTTCTGCACTGCAACACAAGTGAAGTTAAGGAAGAAACTAAGTTACCACTCATCTCACAGAGCAGCAGGGACACAGGCTCCACCAGCACCTGCTTTCAAGGCCTAAAAGGCACAGCAGAGACTTTTAAAACCACATGCCCCGCCAGAGCCACCCAGATAAGCCACAGGAGAAACAGTTCCCACTTCTCCTCTGCTCTCTCTTCACCAGCAGCTGGGAGCAGTGTTCATGTGCAGGCACACATTTGTCATAAGCAGCTTCCCACTAAAATTTCCTTTGCAAAAGTGACCGAAATCTCATCCCCAAAAAGTTTCCAAGAAACAAAACAAAAAGAAAGAAAGAAGAAGCCCAAGCTTGGTTAAAATCCAGCAGGTTTCTCCCCAGCTCTAGCTCCCCCAGAGTAGGCAGAGCAATGATATTAACTCTGCTTCCTCCTTTTTCCCTGGAGTTGCTCTACAATACAACATAACCGAGAAACACCTGCTGCCCTAAATGAACCAACACTCATTAAAGCAGACAACCCACTAGCTGCTGTGCTAATTATTGCAGAGCCTGCAAAGAGAAGTGATGAAAAGCTACTGTATCCCATACACTTCAAGCATTCTTGGGCTCTTTTAGCCTTCTAGTCCAGCCACTGCAGCACCTCCACTTCAGACTGCTAGAGGAGAGACAAAACACAACGATGGTGAACAGCATGAACAACGCTGTAAGGCCTCAAAGTGACTCATTTAGTTGTCTTTGGGTTTAGTCTTTTCCATTTTTGATCTATATTAAGAGAATGGGCAAGACAAAGCATTGCCATGAACGCCAAACAGTCTGGAGCTATTTTTTTTCTCCGAGCCCTGTGTGGATTTCTGTAGCGCCCAGTTTTAAAGCTAAGACTTGAAGTCTCTGCAGTGCGATTAGGAGCCTCCCATGCGATTGCCCAGCGCCGAGCAGCTTTCAGCATCACCCTCCTCAGCAGAGGAGCCGCTCGCTCCAGGCCAGTGCCAAGGATCCCACCGGAGCATCGCCAGCTCCCACCACCCACGAGCGGGAGCTGCCCCACGGAGAGAGCACCGCGTCCTTCCCGGCTCCTTTCACTCTACTCCGGCCGGATCCCCACCCGTGCAACAGCTCCTCGCTCCCCACGGCTGAGCGCTCCCTCCGTCCGCGGCGACCCCGCTGCGCTCCCGGGGCTCGGGGATGGGCGCAGCCCCGGGGCCGGGCTGTCCCCAGGGACCGGGCTGTCCCCGGGGCTCCGCGGGCTCGCTGATGGGCGCAGCCCCGGGGTCGGGCTGTCCCCAGGGACCGCGCTGTCCCCGGCCCCCGCTCACCTGGAGTAGAAGCGTCGGGCGGCCGAGCCCGGGCTGTCCCCGCCGGGCGGGCTCGCCATGGGCGCCGGCCCCGCGGCGGGGAGCGGGCAGCGGAGTATGGCAGCGCCGGGAAGTGATGCACCGAGCAAAGAAACTCGCGGGCAGGCCCCTCCTCCGGCTGATGTCACCCGGCCTGCCTCCGTCCCTCCCGCCCGGCACGGCGGGTCCCGCCGCGGGACGGGGAGCGCGGCCGCGGGCACGGCGGCACTCGGGCCGGGCACGGCGCGGGGAGGTATCGAGGGCGGCACAACCCCCTCGTCCTCCGGGAACATCCCCGGTACCGCCTCACCGCTCACCTGGGAGCGGCCCCAGACACGCGGGGAGGTGCGGGCACCACACCTGCACGTTGTCGCCGAGGGAAAGCGGAACAGCATCGCTGATTTCTGACCAGGTGGAGCTGCTGAAAGCCATAATGAGCCTCGGGTTTGGCTTGGCCAAAGCCTTTTTGTCTTCGAAAGTGTCTGCACCTGGAGGCAGCCAGGACGAGCAGCAGGGAGCAGGCAGGACCTGGCAGGGCTGCGTTTGCTGTGCTGGGTCAGCAGGCCTGTGCCACAGGCAGACTGAGCCACAGAGCAAAGTCTGGCTGCTCTCTTTGGTAGTGAGGAATCCACCAGGAAAAGGGATTTTCCCTCCAGCCCACAGCAGCTTCTTTCAGTTAACTATGTCCTGTTGAACCTTGGGGCCTTAAATATTTCTTTCCACCCAGACAAGGACGCAGGTCATCTTCAAACAGTGCATCCAGCTCCCTGTGTTCTCCAAGGCTTGAGATGCTCCTGGAAAAGTTGGGGGGTTGGTCACTCAGCAGAAACTTGTCTGAAAGTTAGGGCCACTTACCCAGCAACGGCAAATTAAACGTCATTATTGTCACAGACCCCCCCACCCCCAAAGAAGCACAGCTATGAACTGTGGCTTTCCCCGGGTTCCAGCAGCTTGCTCTGCACACACAGAACGCTGTGGTCGGAGGGAATCCAGAGCCATGCCTATTTACTGGACTGTTTCACCCCGGGGACCTGCTCAAAACACTGATCAGGAATAAACCCAGATCCTGCTCAGGAAAGATCATCAATAACACCCCACTAGCAAACCACAAAAGCCTCTTTCCCAAGAGCTAATTGATTGGGCATTTAAATTCGAAACAAAAACCCATAAACAAAACCTGTGTCTGTGTCTCTGCTTACGAATAGTCTCAATTCTGTAGATAAACCACAGCAGAGAAAGCTGAAACCATCCTGCTGAGAGCTGACTCCTCACCCAGGGAGGTGTGGTGCTGTCCTGAGTGCCTTATTATCCCCCCCAAAAATAATCCCTTTGCACTCCTGAGTAACCAGCCACAGAACCCCCACTGGAAGGACCAGGCTGGAACTCTGTGCCTCACATCAGCCAGTTTTTACCCAGGTTTGTGGTTTCACAGAGAGCAGCAAACATCCTGGTGCAGAGCAGCTTTTCACAAGCCATGGAAATATGGGAGATTTTGGTGCTTCAGAGGGGGTGTTTGTCCATGCCTCCCCCTCTTCCAGACAAGGACATTAGTGCAGAAGATGGAACCCAGCTTGTGCTGCTGCAGCCCTTCCTCAGCCCCAGGCACTGAGGATGCCGAGCTGAGCTGGGCCCCAGCGCTGGGCTGGCATTCAGCGAGTGTGGGAAGACAGAGGAATTGCCCTTCAGAGAAACAATGCTGGAAAGGAGAGCAAGGGAAAGGAGGGAGGAGGCCAGCTTCCAGTTTGGGCTGCAGCCAGATCTATGGTGTTCCAGAGAGCTCTGGGCAAGCGAGTCACCCACACGTTAATGACACAGGAATCGCTCGGTCAAATTCCAGGGCCTGGGTTGTGCAGGAGGTCAGACTGAGATGAGCATAATGGTCCCCTCTGGCCTTCAAACTCATGAATTTGCAATGGATAATTTATCATCTGACAAACTCAGCTTCTCTTTCTTCTTGTACAAGTGGCAAATAGGTCACAATAGATTTGAATTCATTAGATGAAATAATTCAATTACTTTGCTGTGGGTTGGGTTTGGTTAACCCTACATGTTCATGCCAAGAAGCTCCCTGCAAGGACTTGGACTTCAGCCACAGTTCAGATCCATTGCTCAGCTGCAATGAAACAGGAAAATTATAAGACTACAGAGAGAAAGAAACCCCAGTACTTCAGAAATGCCACTAATTCCTCTGGTGAACTGTGTGCACATCGTGTGGTGTGTTGGGAAGGACCTGGAGCAATTAGAGAGGCTCCAGATGAATGTGACAAGTGTGACCTACCAGAGAAAGGTATGAGAATTGATTTGTTCGGTGCAGATAAGATCAAGAAGTGGAGCTGGAATCTTTAGGCGTTAAAAGGGCTGCTGCAGAATGGAAAAAAGGAGGAGTGGATCCTGAAGAGCAGGGCAGGATACAGCACAGCCGGGCCACAATCCATCAAAGGCAATGCAGGGTTCATTTTCCTTTGACCTTGTGCACCTCTGCACCTCCAATTGTTTCTGCAATCTTAAAGCTCAAAATCTTGTTCCTCCCAGCTCCTGAGTGTCTCTACACCTTCACTTGCAAACACAGGCAGAATCACAGCTCTAAGGAATAGGATTGCAGGATCCTTAAGGCTTCTTGGGCAGTTTTTAACATTTCTTTAATTAATCGATACCCAAAGCTATCACAACACAAGATGCAAGAGCTCCAACTATTGCCATATTTCCTTCCACTTGGAAGAGACAGCCTTGAGAGCAGGAAGGCACAGAGAGCTCAAGGGAAGACAGCGAGACAGAAGTCAACAGTAAATTTTGCCAATCGTTTAAGAATTGCCAGGACATAGGAACATCCCTCCGCTGCCTCCATGTTTTCATCATCCAGACGCACCAGAGCCAGGCACTCCCTCCAAAACACAAAGATTCATCTTAATTAGCACGGCAGCTTTCCTGCAGCTCACGGAATGGATTGCTGGGGGCCTCTGCTGGGGTTTGTGTGCAAAAAGAGCTCTGCAATTCAGACTCCGAAACTGACAGACCCCAGCTGAAATCACTACAGAACCGGCACTGTAATTGTCTTCTCTTTCTAGCAACAGCTGTGATTAATCACCAAATTTTGCACTGTCTTTTGTTTTTTTCCAAGCTGGCGGGTTCCAAAAGCACCTTGCTATTGTCCTGCATTCCATTCTCTAAATCTCTCTAAACGTAGCCTGCAAGGAAGTGCTACTTTAAACCAGCCTAAAAAAGAACCACACAGCAAAAGTGAAGAAATTTTGTCTTGCCTTATATCAGTTTCACAGCCGTGAATTTAGATGGAGATAAACTCATCTTTGAGCAAGTTTTTAGAAGGAAATACCCCAGTGGATGTAGCTTCCTTCGTGTGCAGGAGATGAGAGCTCCCAGTGGGTATTTTTCAGCTGGATCCTCTTCCCCGGGCACCAGACAAGGGACACAGAGCTGGAAGGGAGGGGATGATGGGCAGCCTTGGCCAGGACTGCTTTCCTGGGGAACATCACTGTTGGTGATGCTCCAACCTCGTGCCAGTTTGTAAAGTGGAAATAACAAAATAACTTTTACCTCTCCTTCCTGGGGAAGGAACAATGGCTGGAGATCTTTAATGTGTCACTGAGCTGTGAGCACAGGACAAAGATGGGTAAGAGAGGCGTTGGCTTTGTGAAAGACAAAGGGAATAATAAAAATGCCCCTGGAGGGCCTGAGGGCTGGTGTGCAAATCGGGGCCACACATGGGGCCTGTCTGAACCAGGAACATTTGCCTTGGCTTTGGGATTTTCATAAAGCGTAATTGCATGAGTTGCAACAACATTCTTCTCAGAACAGCCCAGAGCCAGGCAGGAAAGCGGGGAGGGAGCAGGGATGGGTTTCAGCAGGAATGCTTAGTTATTCCTTTACTTAAAACAACAAATTAAGAACAAGGTTCAATGTCTGTGTTTGGGGAACAGAACCCCCATGCTTCTGAAAGATTGAACAGGTCCAAATAAAACTGCTGTGCCACACAGCTGTTTTTTCAGGACCTGGAAAGAAATTACAGATTTCAAGGGCTTTTACAATCCTTCTTTCCACTGAGTCTGGTCCTAAGGCAACAGAACTCCTCTGATCAGAAGGAAGGACTCAGTGAGGAACCATTATTTTATCTCCAAAGTAGAAGCACAAAAGGTTATTACAATCTGCAGATAACCTGTAATAGAGACTCACAGCCAGGAATATTATTCATACCTGAAATAAAGAGGATCATCTGAGAGTGAAGAGTTGTTTTGCTGACTGTGATTGTCTCTTTTAAAAACCTCTTGGAGCTCAGACATTCAGGAAAAGCTCTGAGTAACGAGCTCCTCTGAATAATTCAGCTGTGTGCAGGCACTCCTGAAACAGCAACAGCTGCTGAGCACAGAGACCCTCTGGGGCTCAGGAGAGCTCGGCTGCCCAGTTTGGGGGTGGGTAAGATTCCTGTTGGGCAGTACAGCTGGATGCAAGCCCTTCCCAGAAGCTGGGCAGGAACACAGCCAGTGGGCTCTTACCTTTCTTTCCCCACCCTGGGCCCAGCCCTCTCTGCTGGTACAGCATTGAAAACACACATCAAGACCTTAATGGTTCTCACAGGTTACATCTCCTTGTGTTTGGGTGCACGTGAGGATCTGGCCTTTGCTTTGTGCATATTTATACATCCTGTGTCTCTGATGTCCCTGAATTTCCTTTTCATTAGTGCTCCTCCGGGCCTCGGAGGAGGCAAACAAAGCGACAGAGCTCATCCGCTTCCTTCAGCTTTCAAGCTTGACTGAAAATGCTTCATTAAATAAATAGCAAGAGACCCTTAAAATGCCCTTGCTCCCAACCTCGTAGAGAGTTTGATGAAATGGAACCCCATGGCCTGGCACTGGCCTGCTGGGGAGATGGGGATTTTTTAGGCAAGGCCAGAGGGGACTGTCCTGATGCCTTTGTGCTAATGTCACGTATCCCTTGGATCCACAACGTGGCAGCTCCTCTTCCGCTGAAATCCTGCTCTTTACCTTGGAGCAGAATGACTGTACAGAGTGCCTGGGAAAGCTTTTGAACTCGGCAAGTTTCAAGCACAGGAGCTGATGTGTGTTGTGGCAATATTCTGCCTCGTGCCGACCTCCTCTGTGCCGTGGCGTCTCCTCTCTGGCTGCAGTTTCCTAAAGGACACTGGACCAGCTCGCCCTGGCACCCCAGCGATGTCTGCAGCAAGCTGGACGTGCTCGAGGAACATCTCTGCTTCTTTCTCATCCCTCGGTAAATTCCCATCCCTTCTCACTGCCTGGGAGCAGCTCTCCTGTTCCTGCAGGAGAATTCAACAGCCTGCTGGTGCCTGCTCCAAGAGAGCTTCAACCAAGACCCAAACAGGGTAGTGGGAGGCTCTCTTGGGGCTCACCAGAAATATGCTGGATTTTCTGGCCTTGGAAGCCTTGGTGGCAGTACCAGGGAGCTTTTCTTGGAGGCACCTCATCAAAGCTCTATTGCTCAGACAAATATCCCAGAGCTCAGTCATGATCAGCTTCTATTTACAATGCTGGCAGAGGGTTTGTTTAACCAACTTCAATTTCCAAGAGTCAACAGACAAAACGCCAATTTCTTCTGCTGGAAGTCTGGGAAAACCTCCTGTTGGCATTGACTGAAATAAAGAGTAATCTTGTGTTAAGAATTGAAAGCCCGGGGCGGGGGGGGAAAAACACATTTTCACCTTTGAAGGGGGCTTTATTTCCTTTTTAAGTTGTGACTGTTGGTAATGACATTAATTATGAGCATGTTTGGGTTTGTTTTTAAGCAGATTGCCAATATTTGCAGTGTAATTGCATTATTTAGTCAAGCTTCTGCAAGTGCTTTCCAAACACTCAGGGTGGAACTTGTTTCTATTTAACTCCCAACAGTTCTGTGAATCAGAGGCAGGCGGAGCAGAAGCTGCTGGAGAAGCGACTCTGTCACCAAGCACAAGGTCACCGAGGCTCCTGCAGCAGAGCCCCTCCAGTCCCCAAACCAGCACGTGGTGACAGGAAACACATTCTGGTTATCACCAAAACTGCATCAAACCACAGGCTCAGGTCTGAGCCCATCGAGTTCCTAATCAGCAATGAAAGCCAGTGCAAAAATACCACCATTTACAGCTCAACTCTGCTCAGTTTATCCACATTTTTCTGTATTTTTGGCACTTGAAAGTAAGACTGTTGTTAGCATTCTAAAAGAATATTAGGACAATATTGTAGCAACATTAAGCAGCATTTTCTAAAAGTAATAATTCTCATTTTAGGACTGGTAACTGGAAGATACATTAATGCTGATTTTTGAGCAAATAACAGAACACAAAGAAAGTTTCAAAGGCCCAAAGAAATCCTTCCCTGTGAGGGTGGGGAGGCCCAGCACAGGGTGCCCAGAGAAGCTGTGGCTGCCCCATCCCTGGAGGTGTCCAAGGCCGGGCTGGACGGGGCTTGGAGCAGCCTGGGATAATGGAAGGTGTCTAGTGTTGGAATGAGATGAGCTTTAAGGTCCTTTCCAGCCCAAACCCATCTGTGATGCTGTGATTTTGTTAAATATCTTAGAATAAAAGTAAGTGGGATTACCCAAGTACCTCATTAATCCAATGCTGGTGCAATGCTAATATGGGATGCAGTCAAAAGGGCTGTGGGATGTCAATCCCTTGCTCCAGAAAACTGCTCATCAAATAAGCAATCTTTCATATAATTTTAGTTAATAAAGATAATTCTGCTGACATAATAGATTTAGACTTCTGCAAAGCAGTTGACTTAATCTTGCATGACATTTTGTTAAAAATAGTACCCCCCAAAAAATCAATGTGGCTTATTTTAAATGGATGGAAAAATTAGTAACATGCATCAAAAAGTAATTATCTGATGAAGGAATTTCTAGTGTGTCCAAAAGGATTTACTCTTGGTACAGTGTTATCCAACACTTTTATCAATCCCCATTTTATCAGTGATCTAGAGAATGAGTAGGAACACGTTAGTGGTAAAGCTTGTGTTAAAAAAGGGGATTTAGGACAGTAACAATTAATGGGAGAGGTGGGATTGGTTTGTTTGGTAAGGCTGTGAGAGGCCATGGGGGTACTGGGAGCTGCCAAACCAAGTGTAAGACCCCGAAGCAGCACTGCAGCCAAGACTGTAAATATCAGCTACAGGAGTGATGCAAAACTGGCAGGTGAATTGGTTCCATTTACTTAAATTAATTTTAAAGCCTAACTTAATCTTGGGAGAGACTTAACTTTATAGACAAGAAAATTTCTGTGAATAGAAATTTTTAGTTTTGGTCTAGGAGAAAGTGGCACGTCCAGAACTTGCAGCAAGGCAAATTCAGTCTGGAAATAAGAGGTGATTTTTAAATGCAGGTAATTAAACAGTGGCACAATTAACTTCTCAGCAGCAGAGTGCAGCGTGCATTAGGTGGTGTCTGGAAGAATGGTGGTTAAAAATGCTGCAGTTCAAACACAAGTTCTGGGGCTGATGCAGCGTTCACCCAGTGTTTGTGTTGTGCCGGATCTTTAATTAGACAATCTGCCCTGTTAGCTGTGAAAACACTCTTCTCGTTTTACCCATTGATCAGCGTTATCTATGGATATTTGATATTTTCTCTGGCTTGGCAAATCTCAGCGTGTTCGTGGTGTATCGATCCCATGGGTGATTAACAGCCTGCATGGCCCGGGGGGAGAATGAATGGGACCGTTTGCTCCAAGTGGCCATTGGGATCAAACCTTTGTGTCCTTTGTTGTTTGCAGCCCGCAGGCTGCGCTGGCCCCTTGGAAAAGAGCAGTCCTGGTTCCGAGGGAGAGGTTTGGGACTGGCAAAGCTGTGTCAGTCGATGGCTACAATCGCCATCCCCTCTCTTTTCCCTGCAAAAGCGAAGGCAGGGAAAGCGGTGGCTCCTCGGAGCAGTGTCCCTCCCTCCTGGCTGCTGCTTTTGACTTTCACTCCAGAGCTAAATGATGTTGTCATAGAAACCAAAAAAGGGGTATGTGGGAACCCTTCCTGTGACAGGACAGCACATTTCCCTCGCCTGGATCTTGGTCTCTACAAACTCAGCACCTTCCTACCAGAAAAATGAATCGAGTCCACATTTTCCTACCAAATTCTTGCACAGTGCTGGCACTCCTTGCTCCCGGTGGCTCTGCCCCTAAATAACCATCATTTCCAGGTATCCAGGATCCGCTGTTTCTCTCCCACGCCCACCCCTTGCTGCAAGCAAACAGAAACTCCTCGGGGTCAGCTTCCCTGCTTACATAAACTGGGAGAGCTCTGGTTGCTGGCACACGGCTGCACCACTCTGCATCAGCAGGGAATCGAGCCTTCAGCATATGCTGGCTTTATTTTCCATTGGAGATGGGCAGGCTCTGGTATCTATTTTCCTTTGCACTTAGCTCCATATAGATTCATTTTGTCAATTATAAGGCAATGTTTTTGTTGGTTTGCGTTGTTATCTGAAGAGACAGAGGAGGGGAAAAAAAAAAAAGCCAGACAAACAAATTCCAGTCAGTCATAAATGATCTTGGGTTAAATGACTGTGCTGCCTGGCATCCCAGGGGAGAGCAGGAATGAAACTCCAGCAAATCTGAGGGCAACCTGACTTGACGGAGCGTAACAAGGCAGGAGATGGCCTGTTGTGTTGGCTTAGCCTGCTGCTTCTCCACTGACACTGCTTTGGATTGGCATTTAGTGGTGAAATAAATATAATCGAGGGGAATCAGGTGAATTTATGAGCAAAGGGTCAACAACTCCAGGGACTGTTCTTAGCAAGCAGGATTTATAAAGCTCCTCTGCTCTCATAACCTCTGGTAGTCGTGCTGGTGTCCCAGCTGGGACTGGGCAGAGCAGCTCTGATGCCAGGGCTGAGATTAATGGCCTGCAAATTGCTGAGTAAATATAAAAAGCAGAAAGGTGGAAGGAGGGATTTCAAAAGCTGAAGGCACAAGGAGAGCACTCCAGAGAGGAATAAATGCAGTGGGGAAGTGGAACTCTGGCTGGCAGCATCTGCTGTGTGGGCAGGACTCGAAACAGGCAGCAGCAGAGGTAGGACAGGAGGACCCAATTCCCAGATTTTGACTGGACTGTTTGGATTTTGAACATATCATTCTTGTTGAAGGACGAGGCTAAATCTTGCCATTCTTGGTAGCTGTTTGATGCCTTGTTGAAAGGTTGAAGCAGAACAAAGTAACATGAAGAAAAAGCTGTGGAGCACAATAAAACGCCCTTGGAGAGTGCACAGAGCCTTGAGACTTTGCTGCCAAGGACTCTGCATTTTCCAGCTCAAAAGGAATTTTCCTTCTTATATTTAGTGACACAAATATACCCAGGTGTGTGGCAACCTGCATGTTTCAATCCAGTCACACAAAGCCAAGGTAAATCAGGAGATTTTGATGTTTACAAGATACGACAACAAGGCAAATTAGTTAAACTTAGTGGAGCCAAAGCCAACCCTGGCCCCATGGTGGTTCCACAGAAGTCAGATTTAACCACTGCCCTTAGCTGGGAATGGGATCACACAGATGTGTGGTGTCTGATCCAGGAAAATATGGGCTCAGGCACCCAGGACCTGGTAATAAATGGTGATGAAGGCAGCACTGCAAAAATAATGTTGTTGCTGTCTCACAGCACTCCGTAGATCACTGTGCCTGAATGTCAATAAATGGGGGCATCTGAACACCGTAAATCATTCCCCACTTCTCTGATCCCTTGTTACAGAGCAGGGCCTGGGGCTCACAGCACAGTTTGTCTCACTTTTAGGTGTAACAGGCTGGCTTCAGGGCTTTTACCAGATGGACTCTTCCCCGGCTCCAAACCAAAAGAACAAACTGGGAGCATCCCTGAGCTATGGGGTTTCCCATCTGTGGGTTATGCAAGCAGGGAATGCATTCTGCTTCTCGTCCTTCTGAGGTTGTTGGACACAGGTATTGTGCCTGCTGCTCTGGTTTGGGGCACAGGGAACACGGGGCTGCTCCTGCCCCCACCAAAATCAACAAGAATCTTTGCATCAGCCGCTGAGTGTTTTAGGTCAGGCTTTAAGACACCTCATCACTCTGTGCTGTAATTCTCACCACCCACGTACCCTTCCTTTCTCACTTTGCAGTGCAGGGAGACAAGGTGGAAGGAAATGTGCCATTTTACCTGTAGACTGGTGATTTAAGTTGCCCACTCCCGGCCTGGCACTATAAATCCTCTGCTGCAGCTGGAGAGCCCCGTTTACTACAGCGAGTTTCCATGGCAATCCTGTGCTCTCCCACATTCCATTGCACAGTGCAGGCAGCCCCCCCCCCCCTTTTCACTTCAGATTCCATTCACATAGTCTCCTATTGATAGGAAAAAAACCCAAATGGGCCATGGATAGCTATTTCCTATCTTAACACACTTTCCCCCAATAACTGGATGATGGATCTGTGTTTTAGCACATCAAGAGAGCACTTGCCCTTTGCCAGACATCACTTGGCAGGCAGCACAACATCCAGATATTCTGAAGGTCTGGTTCTATCCTGACACACATTACTCCTGTTATTTTAGGACATCAGTAGGAAAATACAAGCTTGATATTCCCTTGTGTTTCTGGCTGTCAGCCAAGCAAAGGCAGCGTGTCTCTGTTGCAGCAAATCTTTCCCTGAGCTTGGGCAGCCTCGTGGCAGCCTCCCACCTGCATCCGAGCTGTTCTCAGCACTCAGTGCAACTCAGTCACTGAGGGGATGGCACAGCCCATGGGGAAAGGATCTGCTGCTTCCCAACAATGTGGGAAGGAATTAGGAATTTCATCTGCTGGGACTGAAAACGAAAAAGAGGAAATGTTATCAGTGGTACCAGCAAAAATCAGACTCCTCCCCTGTCTCTGGGTGTTTTACATGAACACTGATATCTCACAACATTACCTGTGGAGGAAGAAATTTGTGTCTTATCTCAGGAACTGTGAGGTGGCACCATTAATGGGGCAGCCCATTTGTCTCAGTCTTAGTATGCTGCTGATTTGAGAGATGATAAGTACTGTTAAGAATGACTTCAAAGTGTAGTGGTCCCCTAAGCTCCTTGCAGGTTCCAATCAAATCCTAATTTATGAAGTGTCTTTATCTTTGTCCCTTTTAACTTCAGGTGGTGTTTAGTCACAGATTCCAGTGGGTGCAGGACTGGGGCCTTGGCTGTCAGACTTCAGAGCAGTGCACTTGTTTTTTTTATCAGCTGCCTCTTCCCTCCATATGCTCACTACAAAATTCATGTCACATCCAGCTTGCAATCGAAGTCTAGATTTGGGCTTCGATTGTTTGCTAACTGAGAATTGCTGTGAAGGTGGTTTACAATGAAAATTGCTTACTCAGGCACTGTAAAAAAATCAACAAAGAAATACCATTTTCTTTCCTTTTAGCTGGACGTGTTTCCCAGTAGTGAGGGAACTCACAACACTCCCACAAAGCCAGGCACAGGGAGCAAACCAGCAAGAGAATACAGGAGCGTGTCTGCCAGAGCTGTGGGTTGTTTGTACAATTCTTGGGGCATGTCTGGAGGGTGCAAAAATTTCAAAACACTGAGACTTAGGAGGAATTTCTGGGTTTTGTTCACGTGCATCTGCACTTCCTGAATGTTGCTAGACCTTGTGGGTTACTGGGTGAAATATTTCCTAAACAGTGACAGTGCACAGCAGCAGAAACTGAAGCTTCTGGGAGGTGAGTCCATGTCAAACAAACCTCCAGACTCCAAACAGCCTCGTGCAGGGTTGAGTAAATACCAAAGCCACTTGCCTTTGCCTTGCAAAAACACCAGAAATGCACACTGGAGCTCTGAGTGTGGCAGAGCTGGGCACTTCTTTCCCCATTCACCATCGTGTGTGCAAGTGGGAAGTGCTGGTTGGGAAAAAAGAAGACTCACACCCCAACAATGTGCTCCCTGTGGGATAACCCCATGTGGGAGGTCAGCTGCACCTCCCTTGGCAGGTTCTTAGATGAGAAACTCTGCAATGTCCTTTCCAGAAAAAGCCTAAAATTCCTTTGTAAAACCTCCTCTGAATATGCCACAGCCTGTTGTCTGATTTGCTAAAATGAGTAGGTGGTGGTTGGAGTATCTCTGTAGGGGAAATTCAGTGTTTGGGAGCTGATACACCATAAATGCCATAGGAGTGAAAACCCAGGGCCTGTTCCTGCCTTGGTTCCATGTTGGCAGGAGCTGTGCAGTCAGCAGGACAGAACTGTACACGACTGGCTCATTTCGCTCATGCAGATCTAAAATGCAAATCCAAATGGATTTGCTCCTCTTTGCCTCAGCTCACACTTGGCTCCCTGACTTGGGAGTTTCACACGCTGCAGAAGTGGGATTTGGCCCAGCGATGGGTTTCACTTCATCTCTCAGCAGATTTGTGGTCTAACACTCCAAGATGTGCAGCATAACACAGTGGCAATCTGTCACTCTCCTGGCTCTTGTCAGCTCCAACAGCTTGCTGAGAAAATACAGAGCCAAAATAGACGCCAGTCCGACCTGAGGGACCGGAGAAGCGTCGCCTGCCGAGAGCTCTGCCTGTCACAGCACAGGCATTCCTGCTCCACTTGGCTCTTCCACCATCCCAGCAGGCTGGGACCAGCCCTGGGCTTTCCTGGTTGCTGTCACAGCTTCCCATCTTTCCAAATCTTCCCTGAGCATCGCCCTCCCGCTGCTGAGGTTGCACATTGTGTTCTCTCCCCTCTCTGAGGTTCCCTTGGCACAGTGGCTGCCCCTGAGCCTCGAGACTGCAATTAGGGCTCTTATCACTTGTGCACCCGGAATAGCTGTGGCTCCCCTCTTGGACAGGCTCTGCATTCCCAGCACTGAAACCTCTAATCAGGCCAGAACGTTGGCTTGGAACAGCTTGAAACGGGAACTTTGTGACTCCAGTCTGCAGCTCAGGAATTCCTTGTTTGGTTAGACTTGAAAAGCTGAACTGCTGGGGATATCTGAGCACGGGCTCTGAGCAGGGACATTTATTAGATTAGGCTGAGTCTGTTTCTTCAAGAGGACTTCTCGGAGACCACAGGGATCCGTGGGCATGAGAGGATGTGGTGCCAGTGCCTCGCCTCACCCTCTGAGTGCTTTCCAGCAATAACCAACGCTCACAATCCTGCCATTGCTGCTAGAAGCAAATCTGTAGAGTTATGAAGAATGAACAAATAATTGAAGATATAAACCAGAAAAGGGAGTCAGATTCAACATAAACCAAAATGCTGATGGAACAGCACTCAATTCGCTCTGCTCTGCAGTGGGGTGGGAGAAGAGGATACAGAGTCTTTTCTTGGGGTACTCACTGAAATTCAACCCCCAATAGCAGTAAGTGGGGCAAGAATGAATGTGGTTTATGGCTATCTGCAGCCATAATTTTGAGGGGTTGTAAGAAATGCACTGTCAGGTCTCGGTCCAGGATACCACAGCCCACTAAAGTCCATCAGATGCTTCGTCAAAAGAGTGAAAATGCAAAGGACAGTGAATCGTTGCTGTCATAAGAGTTTTGCTGCTGCTTCCCGTTGCAGGTTGTCTTTGCCCAAGGTGGCACCTGCCGCTCTCCTGGGTTGTCCCGGCACAAACCGGGGCCGGGAGGCTCCCAGCACCGAGTGCTGCGCTCCCGTGTGCAGGCTGCGTTTGCCCTCTGCTGTTGGCTCATCAGACTGTTCCCTCCGGATAACCCAAAACCTGGAGAACCTGAATGGTTACCCACAGATTTCAAATACTTACACTTGAAAGATTGTGACACTTAAAATAAGTGATACTCACAAAGGGAGAAAAGCCTCACCTGAGACTTTAGTATACATTTACTTTATATTATAAAGCTTTTGCTTATAATCATAAAGACCAGACAAATTTTTAATTTCATTTTCCCCTAAATAGAACCCAAAAATTAAGCCCCCTGCTCTCTTGAAAGCAGAGATTCAGGTGTGACTGAGAGCAGGATCAAACGCTGGGTGAGCCCACAGGGGAAGGTGTGAGGAGAGATGCCCTGGAGTGGGAAGAGCTGCTCTGCAATGAGGAAAGATGCCCTGGCATGAGGACTCAGGGACATGTGGTCCTTCTCCCTACTCTGGCATCCCAGAAGTGCAGAGCTGTTCCCACCTGGGCCCCAGGCTGGTCACCCTGCCCTGTTCTCTGCAGCCACCCAGCCCTGCCAGTGGTCCCTGCCAGCATGCCAAAAGCCCTGGAAAGGACACAAGGGCTTGTCACGAAATCTGCTGGCATCTTGCCGCGTGTTTGCAAGCTGAGATCAGCATTCAGGCTCCTCTTGTTGCTGTTTGTTTTCTCCTCTGCTCCCAACAGCCCCTCCCTTGTGCTGTGGCCGCTGTCGCCCTGCACGGAGGGGCACAAACAAAGGTGTGGCGATGGCTGAGCCCTGGAGGGGCTGGTGGGACTCCTCCGGTCCTCCCACTCCTCCCAGGACTCATGGGCAGGGCAGGGACTGACCTGGGATGTGTCTCTTCTGCGTTCCCAGCTGGTAACAGGGAGCCTGTGGATGGCTCAGCCAGGGAAGGAGCAGCACATGGGAAGTTTGGTGCTGGGATCGCTCTCACACCTCCCTTTGGAAGTGCCTTGGGGATTAGTCACTCTTGAAAGGCTGCAGATCATCTCCAAAGGGCTTTTGCACAGCTCCTAAGTGGAGATCCTGCTCCATGCACGGGTGAGGCTTCAAAAGGTAAGTGTTGAACTGGCAGGAATGGGGGATGGATGGATGGATGGATGGATGGATGGATGGATGGATGGATGGAGCTGATTTTCCCGACTCTCTGACCATTCCTGAGCTCCCAGGCAGCTCTGCAAAGTGCACTGACCCACAGCAGGACATTTACCAGCTCTGTCATATCCCTGTCTCTCCTAAGACTCCTTCACAAGGCTGAGAAGTTAATAATAGCAGGTAAGATTTGCAAACACCACAGAAATGTAAATGCTGAGGCTCTTCATGGGCAGTCAGCAATTAGAGGTGAGAAAATTTATATTCCTATCAGCATATGAACGCCCTGGGTTGTTCTCAGAGGGCAGCAGTGACCAGTCCCTTTGCATGGTTGTTTCAGACATGGAGACCAAGTAAGCAGAGCTGGAGCAGAGCTGAAAGATGGAGAACAGTGTCGCCTCTGGAGAATTAGATCCTCTAACTGGTACGTGGGTAATGAGCTTCCACTTTGCTCTGCACAGTCACAGCAGAGACTTGGGTAACTTTATTTTAAACTCAGGATTTATCACTTGTGGAAAGACTTTAGTGCTTAGTTTAATCTGGATTGTGTGACTTCAGGCACAGTGGAGCAAATATTTTGAAGTTTGGAGAGTGCTGGGCAGTCTTGTAACTGTTCATAGCCCTTACAGCAACACCAACCCCCTCATTTCATGCTGCTTTCTAAAGAAACCTGCTCTGTGAACCTTCCTCAGCCTGAAAGCATCACAGCTCGGCTTCTGTCGAGTGCATTCAATGAGTTCACAGCAGGAGCTTCTCTGTATCTGATGTGGCACTTATTTTTTTTCCATAAAAAGACACGAGCCATTCTTTCATGATTAATCCTGTATGGGATTTTTTTTTGTAAGCAACTACTACAAATAGGACCGAATTGAGAAATTCAGCTCAGTCTTTTTAAAATGTGTGCTAATATCAGCAAGGATTTTGCTGAATAAGCACTAACACAGCCCAGAGAGCTTCAGCTCTGATGGAACTCAGCACACACTGAGATACAAAAGCAGCCCAGACACAATTTTTCAGGAGCAGTTCTGTGTTTCAGCCGCCAGCTTAATGATCTGTTCTGGCTTGGGCATGAGGGGCAACTGTCAATAGTGAAGAGGTGCTAAAACATCTTTCATCTCTTGATTCCACAGCTGTGGCCTTGGCTTGGAAGAGTCTCC
The DNA here is from genome assembly GCA_014706295.1 of Lycocorax pyrrhopterus obiensis. Taxonomy (NCBI): domain Eukaryota; kingdom Metazoa; phylum Chordata; class Aves; order Passeriformes; family Paradisaeidae; genus Lycocorax; species Lycocorax pyrrhopterus. The sequence continues at coordinate 8,572,375 of JACSVZ010000019.1, forward strand.
AGGAAGCCAAAGCAGTGGTATGTGCAGTTCAGGGAGCACTTGCTGTCACACACCTTTATCTCTTTCTGTCAGCTGCCTGTGCATCACCTCCACGGCTTAATTCCATGGAAATACTGTAATTGAAAGCAATGTAAACCTGCTATTTGTTTGTTCTTTCCCAGTGAACACACCATCTCTTTATTTGCTAAATAACAAAGACAGGATAAGGGGGAAAAGCAAGGAATTTTACCCAATTTCACAACACTCACAAAATTAATGGCAAGAACAGACAAAGCTTTGCCTTACTCGTGTTTGAAGCCCTGAGCAGAACAACAGCTGGGACATCCTCTGGATTCTCCCTGTCTTATCATCCTCTTAGTGGGGAACACGATGGAGTCGTGAGCACAGCAGCTGCCATCATCACTGACATTCCTTGGATAAATGCAGAATATTATCCAAGTCCACGGGGTGTTGCTCGCACAGCAAAGGCCTGACAGCAGCGTCCCACTGCTGGAGTTGCTCTTGGCTGGGGTCACATCCAGCTTAAGCTGTTTTTAAAAACATCAGTAAAAATCTGAGGCACACATACTTGCGAAGTGTCAATAAAGGAGAGAGGTGATTTCACCTCTTATCTTCCCAGTCAATTGCATTCTTTCCAACTGTAGGAAATACCACATGGAACATGCTCAGACAGGCCAGTATTTACACAGTAACTAGGAGCTGCAAAACTAATCAGAGAAGCAGTGGATGCCAGCAAAAAGCTACTCCAGAAATAAACCAAAACATATGTCTCCCTTCAAAAGAAAAATCTGCCTTTTCACAGCTACAAAGGATTGAAAACAAATTTTATCATCAAACGTGGAGCTGTGCCAAATCACAGGCAGCCAGAAGAAAGCTTTGGCACAAAAAGAGCTTTGGTGAGTTCTGAGTTACTGGGAAACCGCTGAGATGGGACTGCTTTGGTGCTGGAGGGAAGGGAAGGTGACAGGAGATAGTGAAAAACCCTCTTTATGGAGGCAAGTGTGTCTTTTCATCAGCTTTCTGTAGTGTTCCCAGCAAAATATCACAATGCACAGGAAGTCACACCTTGCTGGGGAGAACTCAGGCAAAAGCTGCAGCATTACCACCCACCAGCTACAGCACAGCAAAAGCTCCCCGTGCTTCTCCTCTGAGGGTTTATTCCCCAGAGATAACTGAAGTGATGTAAATGCAGCATTTTGTTTGCTAACTTTGGCAGGAAATACATAATGTGTTTAAAATCGTTTCTAAAAGATAAAGTGGGAGAAGAAAAAAGCAGGAAATTTAACCCAATTCCAGAACATTCTTAAAAACTAACGACAAGAACAGACTTCACTTATTATTTTTACATCTGCTGGGTATTTGTTTTTGAGGTGGTTTATTGGCTGGGAACAGTTTCAGCTGCCAGCCTTTAATATTTATTTAATATTTATTTAATGTTTATTTAATATTTATTTAATATTTATTTAATGTTTATTTAATGTTTATTTAATGTTTATTTAATATTTATTTAATATTTCTGAGCCAGGTTTGTTTGGGGGACAGTCCCCAGTAAAAGTTGCTCTTTGAATTTAATGGTTAAGGAATATTTCTGACATTCTGACACTGACATGGTTTTGATGTGCTGTAGATGGTGAGACGAACAAAGATGAAACAGCTTTGAGTGAGAAAAAGAGCAGTGAGATTGCTCCAGCCCACAGGTAAATAATAACCTGAGTGTACAGCACTTGGGGGATGAGCTGGTGAAGGCACACGTAAAGGGATTTAAAATTCTGGGATGCAGGACTTCAGAAAAAGTTTAGAACCTTACTGTTCATTAGAATAAAAAGGGAACAAAAGAGTCACCAAACAATTTCACCCTCAGTTGTGACAAGCAAGGCAGAGGAGGAAGGCAGTGCCTGATATCAGTTCTCTGCCCATGCTCATAATTTCTGTTATCAGATCACAATTTGCACTGTACTCTCCCAATATTATCTTCATTTGCCAGACTGCTGGTGACTGGCAAAATGCTGATTCCGTGGAGACGCTGAGGTCACCATCAGAACATGTACAAACTCAGCAGTCACTCATGTCAGTGTATTTACACAAATTTAATACCTCCTACATACCGACCCTTGTTTCTCTTTTTCTTAAGAGGGGGAAGCTGTGCTGTTCTCTCCCCTGCTCGCTCACAGACCTGTTTGCCTGAGAGCCCTGCTGTGACCACTGGCCCATCCAGAATGACCCCTCTGGCCCCCAGGGCAGCCTCAGGACCTTGCAGCCCTGCCAGGAATTGGGCTGTGGATGGCGAAGGCTCAGCTGGAACATGGGTCCCTGCAAAGAGCCTGGGCAGCCCAAGGAGGGACAATTTCAGGCAGCAGGGAGATTCAAGGAGATTCCCAGTCCAGAAGGAAAAATCTGCCTGCTCTCTGCATCACCCACCTCACTCCCATGCAGGGAGCAGCTCCTTCTCTGTCCCGTGTGGCAGCAACGCTCCCGTGCTCACAGCTCTCCTGCTTCCCACATCCCACCTTTCGGCAGCCAGCAAGGCCAGAGACCAGAAGCAGGAAGAGCTGTGGAGAAAATCACCCCAAAATAAGTTAGAGCAACTCAAGAAGAGGATCCAGGAGCAGAAGAGAAAGCAGCAAGCAGCACCTCAAGAGCAGGAGCACCTGATTTTCGCTAAAGAGCCCCTGCCCAAGAGAGCCCTGAAAAGAAAGGTGTGCAGAGTGGCCTCTGCTCCTCCTGCTCCAGCTTACAGAGGTCAGTGACAGTCTGGAATTTATGGAGAAAGGCTGGAACTGGGTATTCCCTAGCAGTGCTTTGGCACAGCTCAATAACTTACCACGGTTTCTACCCCTCCCTGTGGTATCTCTGGGGCATCACCCATGTTCTTGTGATAAATCCATTTATTTCTGCAGCTACAAACCTCCCTGTCCTGTACATCCCACACTGCTCTCTCAGCTCACTTCCCCACCGGATTTCCTCCCCAGCACACACAAATTCATAAATTTCTTTCCTCAAAATAGCGAAGAATTTGCTGCAAATCCATTCTTTTCTCCCCTTTCCTCCCACATCCTTCCTTTTGCCACATATAAAACATAGAATAGGAGCCAGGAGTACAGGAACGAGGAAAGGCACCACAGGTATTTAAAGCAGGAATTGTGTAGTTCAGAGGCATTACAGGGGATTGAACAGCTCATTCAGTGGAACTGGTGTGGTTCTGAAAGCAAATATTATTAGACCTCCTTATCCTGCTTTGCTGCTAAATTTGGGGCTGAAGAACTATCCATCTACAGCTGTCACTTCAGTTTAGTGTGGTTTAAGATCTCGGATTGCTGGGAGCAAGGCGTGGAGTCGGGAGCTGCCCGGGGCCAGCCCGGCAGCCTCAGCCACGGGGGATTACTGAGGGAATACGGGACTAGAGGAGCCGAGCTGAAAAGCTGCACGTGATAAATCTTGTTGCTGTAATAGCATTAGTGTTAATTCACTGGGCACTGGCATCCCTGTCACACACCGCCGGCTTCCAGGGGCGTTTCCCTTGGATTTGCTCCCTGTCACCTTTTGCAGGGATGTTGTGCTGCTGCCCTCAGCTCTGTGGGAGGCACGTGTCCCTTTCCAGCTGCGTCAGGCAGCACTTTCTGTCACCAGTGCCTGATGCTACCCCTCCTAAAGCCAGCAGCCAGAGCTGAGCCTCTCTGGGACATTCCCAAGGGAAGGCTTGTTTAGTTTGTTTTTAACCCAGAGCATTTTACGTAACTGAGTGAGGGAACTGCCAGACAAACTGTTCAGCTTGCAGGACAGACACAGACTCTGAGGCTGGGGATTGACAGCTCCAGACACTCAGTTCAGCTGCGTCTTGTTCACTTTGTCTGCCTGTACTCTACTACTGCAGAAAGTGTGTCGCAGCTGCTTTGCCAGATATCCCCTCTGTCAGACACCTGCAGCCCAGCCCTGGGAGCCCAGTGCTGCTTTCCACACGTGCAGGAGCTCAGCTACTGAACACCAGCATCTGCACAGCTCCTAATGGGACTTAAACATTTGTTTTCCTGGGTTTTAGTGCTCTGAACCCAAGTCTGCTCTCTCCTTGCCTGATGAAGAGCACAGAATACCAGGCAGAGAAGGATTTAGCATCCCTGGACAAGGAAGGGATTATAAAAAAGCCCCAAAGATCCCAGGTTAGCAATGAGGTATCATAACTGGGAACTTCCCCAAGTATTCAGTGTTTGCTCTGCACGGAAAGGTTGGCCTGGATCTCCAGAGACACCGAGGGCAGGGTGTCCCACTGCACCCACTGGATGCAGCAGTTAGGTCAGGGCTGTGTGCACAGTAAACTGTGGTATGGACAGACAGGGGCACGGATACAGCCTCAGGGATGGATCCAGGCCAATGCTTCCTTTGCTGGGACATCTGTACCACAAAAATAAGAAAGAGAAGGAGTCCTGCATGTTTTGTGACCAGTTTCAATAAAAACACTCCTGCTTTTACATTCCAAGGGAATGGGATTGGGATTGGATTGTTGGGTTCAGCAAGTTTGATTTTAGCTACACTAATTCTTTTCTGTGTTTTATTTTCCCCTCCTCATCAAAGACCAACGAGAGAGAAGCTCAGCACGGAGAATTCAAACAGAACACCAGAGGCAGCTTTCATCCAAGTCCCGTGTTCTGGAGAAAGCAGTGGCAGGGAAAGGTAAGGCTGAAAACCATGAGAAATTACAAGGACTGATGGACAGAACTGCTTGGAGCAGTTGAATTCCAGACCTGCCAGGATCAAAAATCATCAGAAACGAAAAATAAGTCCTACATCCTTGGTGGGAAGAGCTGTGTCAGCTATTCAGTTCTGTTTCCCTAATGAATTCAAGGTGCCACCAAAGGCAGGGATTCCCTGGCCTGCCAAGCAGGGACCGAATCAAGGCAGTGAAAAGTTGGATGAATTATCCAAGTCTCAATTTCTGGTTCTCAGTTTTATTTGACAGGTATTTCTAAGGGCTGGTTTGAATCCCTGGTGTAGTTTTACCCATTCAATGCTATTGCTTTGCATAGAAGTGGTTGCATTCAGATGTTGTGGGGAAGAAGTGGAAGTGCTGTGGGTTGTACTTTACACCAGCCAAGTTACCAAGTAACTTGTGTGAAGCAGAAAGAAAAAAATCCAAGCTCTCTAATCCCATGCAGATGGAATTATGAGCATAGTGTGCTCTACTACCTAAGTATGATTTAAAATGCATGAAATATGTAATAATTTCCTTCTCCCTCCTTTTTTTTTTTTTTGTTTTAATGGATTGTTTGAAAAATGGCTTGCTCTTCCTCTGAGAGTGGGTCATAATAAGACCATGCCACGTGAAGCATTCATCATTGTAACTGCCAGTGTCATGGTGTCTTTATTGGCTATTAGTTTCTGTCACTGAAAGAGCCAAGGCAGGGCTATGAAGAGATGAATGAGGGGCAGGGGTCAGAGCCAGAGTACTCAGGAATTTGATGAATTATAAATTTGCTGTAGTTAACAAAAAATTAAGTCACTACAGCTATAAAATATTCATCTGTTCGTAGGTAGGAAAAAACCCAGGAGAATATTTAAATCAAAAGATTTTCTTCTATCAACTGTTCTTATCAGGAATGCAGGCTGCTCTTGAACTTTAGCATCATAGTCTCTGTAGTTAATGAACACGATGCAGATAAAAAAAAAGATTTAATTGAAATAAACAACATGTGAAGCAAAGATTGTTTGCTCCACATATTAATTTGTCTGGTGCATTCAGAGGAACTAAGACAGGTTACAAAATAAATGCACCCTGCATTTTTAGTACTGCTAAACACAAACCAAAGTGATACAGGAAGGCGTTTCCCTAAAGACACTGCTGGATCCCAGCACTCCAGAGCCCAACAGATCCTGGCAATCCCTCTGTGTTCCTGCTGTGAACACCACACACAGACCTGGTGATAATTCCTCTGAAGGCTTCCAAAGGAAATCCATGGGATTATAGGAAGTGACTTCAGCCCCACAGGGAGTGCAGCTCCTCCTTGTCTGAAAAACATCACTCCCCTTGTGACACGATTCACGTGAGCCTGCAGAGCATCTCAGAGGCTGCTGCAAATGAAGAAAGAAGAGTTGGCGGCTGTGACTCCATCCGTGGCCGTGGTACAGAGGAGAAGGTGTTGCCTTACACTGTTCCCAAAGCACAGGGGGGGTCTCAGGGCAATCCCACTGACCAGTCAGTCTCTGGAAAGTCCTTTGTGTCCAGCAGCTGCCCTGACTCCGAGGTGCTGCCCACAGCTCAGCACACAGACAATTTATGAGCAGCAGCTTGAAACGCCTGGCTCAGTCCATTGACTGAGCACTGAACCACATGAGCTGAGGCTGATACTGATTTCAGAGTAAAATCTTTCCTATAAAAAACCAGCTTGACTATTTTAATTGGGGGAGATTTTGGGGCTGAGGATTTCCATGCAAAACCCAGCTAAGCACCTGTTCAGCCACCTTGTCCTGGAGAAGTGTTTGCAATAAACACATAATTGTGCAAGTATTGGCATGCTGTGAATGCAATCTGAGGTTATGAAGTAAAACAGTGATAAATGTTGTCTATTATGTGACACCACCTATTAAGCAAGAGTAATTTGTTTGTGCTGCATTCTGCACCATTTATTTCTGCATTATACATTGTCCCTCGTCTGGTATCCTCCATTGATTCTTCCACACCACATCCTGCTGATTCTCACCAGTTTAAAAATGAATTTGTTTCCTCTGGTGAGTTTGAAGTAATCACAAGGAAAAGAATAATTTTGTTATCCCCTTCCCTTCAGTTCTCAAATGTGCTGGTACCCAGGAAGTCCTGACCTTTTCTCAGTGTTCTTGAGGCCTCTGGGAGTCAGTGATTTCTGAGTAAAACTTGTAAGAACTGTGTGAATGTACCACAGGTGTTAAATGATATAAATGCTGATGGTAAAGCCTTAGGAAAGCACTGAACCTTCACATGCAGCACTCATGAATTCATCCGATTCATGACCCTGGCAGCCTCCAAAGTTTGAGTGCTTTAAAAACTTTTTGTTATCAAAGTAGCACCAATTTTTTTTTTAATTTTAAACCTGCTCTGACTGATTTTTTTTATCTCCCCACACCTTGGTTGGGATTTCTGGAAATCACCATTAAATAGACTTGAATATGAGAGTTACAATAATTTTTCAAAGGACATGTGGGGTTTTAATAATTAAATACAAACTCTGTGTTTCAGGTGTGAATCTACCTGGTGTTTCTGCATGGAGAGAAGGTCAGAAGTTGGCTAGAAGGCTGCTGGGTCCACCCCCTCCATTTCCACATTTGAGGAGCAGACCTGGAGAGCAGACCACAGCAAAGACCTTTGGTACAGCTGCCCCTCTACAGCACTGGTTGTTTTGGCACACAAAAAAAAGGGGGTTTATTAAACCTAATTGAAACAAAAGCTTTCCAGGCCCTTCTGAGCACCTTTCTTTAATGGCTCCTGCAATAACAATTGGCCACTGCAACTGCACATTTCACCTTTACAGATTTATCTTCTCCCTTGAATATCACAGATTTTACAACAGACACGTGCAAATAGTCCTCAGAGCTGCAGTAGGAAGCAGGCTGGGAGATGCACACTGTAGATACAGGAATTATTACTCTCTGAAGTAATTACATCATTGTTGTTTCCAAATCTTTCCCACAGAACCTTTGGAAAGAGGTCGAGGACTTGGGGCAATGCCAGCGATGGAAAACAGCTCCAGAGTAAAGGGAAATGAACCTGTGGGGAAGAGCCCTGGATTCCAAAGCTCTGTGGTTGCTCCCAGCAAGGCTGGAAGGGGCAGCAATGCACCAACAGAGGATGCAAACCAAGCACTCAGAAACCTTTTCTTGCAAAGCCAGTCCTGTGAGGAACACAGACATATCAGGCTCCCCAGAGATTCTGTGAAACAGCAATCCCTAGGGATCCACTCTCCTTCACCTGGACTTTGGGGCACAACTCCCTCTGCCTTCAGTGGGGAAGGGATACAACCTTCAGTAATGGAAGACGGAGCCAAACCCAGCACCTCAGGAAGCTGCAGCAGAGGAAAAAGCGCATCTCCTCAGAGACAGAAAGGGTCTGAGAAAGAAAACCCTAAGCAACCTTCAAAGAGGAGGGGAAACCTTAAAAAACCTCACCCCTACAGCCCTGAGAGTGTTCGGGAATTTATGTACCGAAAAAAGGCAGAAAGAAAGAAGAAACTCCTTGAAGAGAAAAAATCTTCGGTGCAGGCTGCAGAGATGAAGAAGAAGAGGTTACAAGAAGTGTACAGGAAGCAAAAAGAAGCTTTTGGGAAGAAATTGTGTCCTGATGAGATGCACAAATCCATTGGGAAAACGGGTTCTGCCAAAGGAAATCCTCAGTGTGAACTTGAGCAAGTAAGTCAAGGAGTGGCAGATTGAACCCCCTCCAATCTTGATCAGTGCAGCACCGTGTAGGACATGAAACACTTCATACAAGTGGTTTGAAGTGCCAGGGAGAAAAAGTTTTATCTAGAAAAATAGAGCAATTAGCTTATAATTATGGCATAAACTGCTGGGCTCATTAGTAGGGCTGGAACCCTCGACTTCGGGCCAAAAACCTAGAAATCTCCATTGCCTGAGCTAAAAGAACAGGTTTGCTGTGTGGTGTGAGCAGTTTTCCTGTTACATGAGCCAATCATTAAGGGGAATAAAAGCCAAATATTACCCTTCTGTTGGCAGCTGTTTAGTGCTTACACTGATGGGTTCTTCTCTTTCAGGAGCCAACCAGTGGGAGAATCCTAGAAAGGAGTTTCATGGCCTGGATGGATGAAACATCCTCTCCTCTATCACCTAAAGATCACAGAGGCAGGTACTCACACATAAAAGGCATCCTAGAAAGCATCCTTCTCAGCTCACACTGCAGACATGCTCCTCTCTTCTGTTTCTTTTAACAGGAATCAACTCCTAGAAACAGCTCAATCACCTAAAAAAGGAGAGGCATCAGGTCCTCCAGCACCACTGGAATCCCAGCGCTGGTTTCTCAGTCCTCTGAAATGTGAAGACTTGAGGGACTGCTCTCCCCCAGCTCTGCACTCACCTTCTCTGAGCTTTTCTGTTCCTCAGAAAGATGCAAAACCTTCCTGCAAGGACTCATCTTTTGGACTTTCTCCACACAGAAGCAAGCAGGATCGAGTGAGAGCCATTCATAGTCTGTCCAAGGAACTTGCAGAAAAGATTGACGTGGCAAGGGAGAGGCTGAGTGCAGCAAGCTGGGTTAGAGCCTCTGCTGACAAACAATCAACAGACACAACTCTGGACCTTTACAGTGAGCCTCCTTCTGCCCCAGAACCTGAGAATTCCAGGGATGAGCAAGACAGGACAATGACTGTACAAATGCTTCTGGACACCACAGATCCTGATGTGCTACATGTGGCATCCCATAGCGAATGTCATGGACTGGGCAGGATTGGCCTGGTGGGCAGCACTGAGGGAGCAACAGCCCTGGACAGACAGAAGGAAATGCCAGCTCCTTTGCCTGGTGGGAATGCTGAGAGGGAAGAATTGCCCTGGATCACTCATAATGCAGGAGAGAGGCACCTCAGCTCTGCAGGAGACCTGGGGAATACATTGCAAGGTAAATCCTTTCGACGTGACACAACAGGGATGCTCAGGTGCCACTGCCCAGGTCTTCCAAAGCTACAAGCAGGGGTTAAGCTTCATCTCCCCTTGGCTAATTATTGGAAGTGTTGTGTCTTGGAAAATCCCTGAGCAGTGGCTCTCCTAGGTTTTACTTTCCTCCCCTCTCCTTGCACCTGTGAAATTACAGCTCTTAATTTTATCTGTGGCTTTGCCATCAAGTTTGGACATGTCACTCCAGCTTCTGGTGCCTAGGCTTTCCCAGAAGTAAAAGAATTATAAACCTAACCCCATGTAGTTAAAAACCTGTGGATAAGAAGAGCTGTATGGAAGTGAAGTGCTCACACATAAGTAAGCAGCGAATAGATGCCAAAGCTTGGGCCATTTCATTTCTATGAAGAGCATATTTATTAAATGTCTTCATTTGTCTTTTAAAAAGGTTTCCCTGTGAATAAGGGCTCCAAGGTGGACGTAAGTCTGTGGCATGAAAAGCCAATAACCAGCCCAGCCTCTCCAGCTCGCAGGTTCCTTGCAAGAAGGTAAACAAAGCTGGATATTTTATTCTCTGCTGAATGCACCTCGTGCACATGTATTTAAAATAAGGAGCACCAATTCAGCTTGGAAGCAGACTCGGGGCAGTGGGTCTTCTAGGCTTCACTTTCCTCTCATTGCATCTGTGACATGACATTTCATAATTTTATCTGTGGCTTTGCCACTGATTTTGGACACATCACTTCCCCTTCCCCTGCCTAGGCTTTCCCAGAAGTAAGAAAGGAAATATAAACCCAACTCCATGTAGCTGGAAAACTGTGGATAACAGAGCTGGATATATTATCCTCTGCTAAATGTGCCACACAGACTTAAAATAAATAGCGGGGATGGTGAGTTTCCTGGGGCTGGTGGATCCCTGGGAGCGGTCGGTGGATCCTGGGGCCGGTGGGTTCCTTGGAGCAGTGGTTTTCCCGGGAATGGTGGATCCCGGGAGCGGTCGGTGGATCCCGGGGCCGGTGGGTTCCCGGGAGCAGTGGTTTTCCCGGGAATGGTGGATCCCGGGAGCGGCGGATCCCCGGGAGCGCTCGGTGGATCCCGGGGCCGGTGATGCCCCGGCCGCGCCTGCCATGACGCTCTCTCGCCACCGGAGGGCGCCGGCAGCCGCGGGCACGGAGCGAGCACCCGGGTAAAGCTGCCCCGGCCTCCCTCGGGCGGGGATTAATTACAAAATTAATTTCGAGTGATTCTTTTCACTCGCTTTGCTGCCACTAAAAGTGGGTGAAGGATTCCCGTCACTGCAGCTCTATGGGTTGTGTGCGTGCCGAGCAACACCTGCTCACACACAGCACCTTTCCTTGGATGGCGCACGTGTGATTATTGTGGAAAATTGGTTTGGGAACAGGAAGTGTAGGAAAAAGGATTACGTTAATGTAGGTTGTTTTCAGCCTACGTTAATTAAATATTTAGTGGACCCAGCAGTCGAGAGAAACCCCTTTGAATCTGGCCTGTCTTAGAGAGCAAACTGCCCCAGGAGAGTCTTCTCTGGTGACAGGGGGGACTGTGAAGGGACAAACATTAACTGCAGGTCAGAGCGTGTCCCTGCCCAGCCACAGAGAAGGACAAAGCCAGAGTCCCCACTGAGGCCACACGACTCTGCAGAGACATCTTCCCCAAGAGAATAAATCCCCTGAGCCCTGGAAGATTAAATATGACCTGGACAGGCATTACCAAAGAAAGGACATATGTGCAGCAAACTGGCCACGGCATCCCCAGTGTCCCGTTCAGAGAGAAGAACGAGGAGTTGGTGCTGTGGGATCCTGCCCAGGCAGGAATGGCCTGGCTCTGCTCCATGGGCACTCTGATGGTGCTTGGGAATGAGCTGGCTGTGCCAAACTACCTGCAGCTAAACTTCTCTAGTGGGAAAATGAGTGTTTTTTCTCTTTTTAACTGAAGGTGGGATATTAGGCCCAGCATTCTTTCAAGAAGATTGTTTACAGCTTTATAGCGCAAGTAAACATGAGGAAAATGAAAATTGGAAAGATAAGTCCAGACAGATGAGCTTACCAAAGTTATGAGGAGTAATTACTGGAATTACCGAGAGTTAAACCCCTGTTCTTTGTGCACAACCACCACACTCACAAAGGCTGGGCTGATTTCTGCTCCAAGAGATCAGTTGCAAGGATTATGGAGCTGTTCTGTCACAGAAGATGGCAAATGTATAAAACATGAGCACTGGGCACTCAGAGTGTGCAGTGGAGAGTGTCAGAGCTGTGTCTGCACTGCACCTTGGGGAGCACAGCCCAGCAGCCGTGGGGTGCATCACTCTTGTCCTGAAACAACCCAAATCCACAGGAATGGCTGGTAGGTGCAGGACCCCCTGGGCCCAACGGGAACAGCCCCCAGCTGTAAGGGACAAGCATCAAACCAAGGAGAAATAAGACAGATTGCACTGATCTGCTGAACAATGCAATTACTGAGAAAGCAAAGCAGCCGGAGTCAAAAAGTCCTCAGAGCATCACCGAAAAAACACCAATAAAACCTCTCAAACAATAAATCACAACCCTCTTGCAAGTGCTGCTTCAAAAGATGAGGAGAGCTACTTGCAGATAAAATATCGCTGTATTTAGAGATTAGAAGTGGAAAGTGTGGCTGTATTGTGAATGACTCCAAACTCATCTCCCGGTGGGCTGAGGGCTCCCTGTGATGCAGCAGCAGCGACAGTGAGGGGACAACATAAAGGAAAGATCACCCCATACCTAACCCTTCCTTAGCTACTGGTAAAGGAGATAATTAATACAAAGGCTCAGAGTAAAAGCCTGTCTTTTGTCCTCAGCTTTTATTTGCATATAATCTAGAGTCTAATTTTGCGCCTCTCCTGAAGTTTGGACACTTCTGAAGTTGATCTGGTCTCGATTGATTCACTACAGATCAGAGCAGATCAGACAGAAAGCCACCTGATAAAGGAGCACCAGGGTGCTCTAAGGAGGTGACTGAGGAACTTTGCAGGGCCAGAATTTCTCCTGCTCCAGGAACATTTGCACTGTGAGTGCATGCACTCTCTGTGCGGAGTGTTAGCAGGCAGTGAAGGGAGCCCGTCTCTTGACTTGCACACTGAACTTCACAGGCTGTGCTAACAGGCGGGGTCAGTGCTGTGTTCTCGGTCTTGTAAACCTGTTTCTGTAGAGCTCTCAGTGATGTAGCTAGAGCTGAGTTAGAAAATGTGATGGTAAAAGCAGCTGAGTTGGGTCTATGCTCTGACTTCCACTGCTAAGAAGTCCACATTTGGCTATAACTGACCAAGAGCTGTCTCTCTCAAGAGCTGATTTGAACAAAGCCACCTGTTAAAACTAACTGTGTGCCTGCCTCATTCACAAATACAAAACACCCAGCGCTCCAAACCCAGCGCTCTTGAGCATGACCTTCTCCACAGCCAGTTTCAACAGCACAGTTTGCTGTTTACTTGTTTAATTATAGCTCTGAAAACAGCGGCTCGTGTTCATGCACGAAATCCCGCAGGTGCCTGTTTCCATAAGAAATGTTCCCATTTCATGCCCGGCTGCTCCGCCGTCCGCAGGGGCGGCTGGCGGAGATTTGTTGCTGATGCAAATGACTCACTGATGGGAATTCTCCAAACCGCCGGAAAATGTGTGGGCAATTCCATCTTATTTTGTTTCAGTTACCTTTATAAGTGACTACATTCTCAAGAGTCAAAAAAATCATACCATTTTTGCTGTAAGTTCAGATTTGAAAGTGCTCTGGGTGGCCTCAAGGGCAGAGAGTGATGGCTGGAGAGTCACCTGTTGGATCACAGCTCTGCCTCCTCCTGTGGACCCAGCAATGCCTTCTCTTTAGTGCAAACCCAAAGAGCCTCATCTGGCAGTTGTGGTGGTTTATGCAGAGCTGGCTGTGTCTGGAGGGCAGGCGTTGCTGGCCACTCCTGTGTGAACCCACTATTTTCTGTAGAATCTGCATTGATTTCCACCGATGCCCTTCCCAGGACACAGACCCAAACAGAAGTAGGCATTTCCCAAGAGCCAAAGAAAACAATGCCTAAAAAACCATCACAACACAAATGCAGAGACAAAACTCAGCGCATTTAACCAATGAGTATTAGAACTTCTTTTTAAGAAATCCCTGTTTCCTCTGTTCTTTCTCTCTCGTCCACCTTTGCTCCCACTTTCCGAAGACTACATCCAAGACGCGTTAGTGGAAGCTGTACTAATCGTTTTAGCAGTTTCTGGGTCATGAAAAACAAAGAAAAGCTTATTAACCAGAAAAATGAAATAAGATTTCCCTAAGCTGATTGCTGATAAAAAAAAAAATTCCACATTCATTTTTCTGTATAAAAAAGAAAACATCTGTCACCATTTCAGTGTCTCAGTGTCCCCGCATGTGGTTCAGCTGAGGCTTGATCAATAAATGTCCATTTTCACACCTTCTTTCTTAATCTTTTTAGTTAAGCTCAGATAGCTACAGACCAAAACAAAGTAAAATCAGTTAGCTGAGGTCTTCATCTGCAGGACTTGGTGCTGACATTGTTTTGAAATATTAAAATATATATATCACTCCCAGATCTTAGTTGGGCCAGAGCTATGCTCAGCACAAGTCCCAGAAACACTGGAACAGAGCTCAGTACTTTGTGTTTCTAAACAGATTTCTTTGCCAAGGTTCAGAGCTGGATTGTGCAACCAAGTCCCAACAATGGCACGGATTGTACAATGCAGCCCTCATAAATTAAGCTTCCACACTGCAAGGTGGTTGTTTCTGTTTGCCACCAGGTTGAAAAATACCCAGCTCTTTCAGAGCAGTAATTAGAGTAGGCAAAAATGAGTGTTGTTAGCTTTCCTGACAGCATCAAGGTACAAGACAGGAGATTTTGTACATTGGCAGGTATGACTTCTCAGGGAGCCTTTTGTTTCCATTTGACAAAATGTAACAGTTCTGTTAAAATGAAATAACCTTTTTTTTTTTTTTTTAGTTCAAAAGATTGCTTTATACACATCTCAGAAACTCAGTAATTGTTGTCGTTACCTTGACACAGCCCGCAGGGAGAACTCACAGCACGGAGGGATCGCTATGGACGTGAGACTATTTTGAAAGTTCAGAACCAAGAGGAAATGGCCAACCAGTCTCCTGGAGAGAGCCAGAGGATCTGGGACAGCCTGAGCTTCCAGCCCTCTGCCACTCTGAGCACTGACGGCTTTGAGCAGGACTTGGGTAAGGTGGCATCTCCCAGAGGGTCACTCAGTGCCCTCCCAAGGTACTTCTTGTGCTGTGGCAACAGAATGAACGGTCCCTCAGTCCAACAGAATTCTTGCTAAGGGTTCTGGCTAGGGCTGAAAAATCTTCTGGGGTGAGGGGCAATTTCAAATAGATGGTTCTGTTCCAGATTTCGAAGGTGAAAAAGGGGTGCATGAAAAATTGTCCTCTCAACATTCATGTACAATCTAAGAGATTATATGAAATTATTATTAAAATTGCATAAAATGCAATAGAAACTCTTTGCCTTTTCCATGCTGTGCTGTCACAGGTGTGAATTCAGCTCACAGTGACAGCTACAGATGGAACAAACCCCATTTAGCTCAGAGACATTTCCAGCACCTCCCAGCATCATCTGAAGGTCTCTGGGAGCCTTACAATTAACTCTTCGTAATTACCCCATCCGAGCAGTGTGGGATGTTGTCCTCCTTGGACAGCAAGAGACGTCAAGGCACGGGACATGGGCAGGGTGCAGGGGGGACGGAGGGATGTGCTGCAGGGTACTCAGGGCTGGCCAGGGTGCAAGACATCTCCACTTCTGCCCGGAGCAAAGGTTTGCACGGAAACAAGGGGAAGTTTGTGGCCGAAAGGGTTAAAAGCCGACCAGTAGCGTGCAGACCGCTCTGTCTGAAGAGATCTCTGCCTGCTCCCACCAAACAGGAGCAGATGGTGCATTGTTTTAAGGGCTTTTCCGAGACAAAAGAACAAGATCAGATAACCTTTCCTCAAAGAGGGTACTTACAAAAAGCCTTTGCTCTTATTAAGGATTCTTCATTGTTTTCCTCACAACATTTTATACATAATATTGGATTTTGGGGTGGTGGAGAAGCCAGCATTGTTTACTGTGCTTCTCCCTACCCCCCAGGGACCTCAGACTATTGGGCATCTCAGACGATTGGGCAGCAAGGCCGTTGTCTGAAGTGTTTTTCCCTAAGCGAAAGACAACCTATTTATTTACTATTAATAACTAAAGGCCCCAATTCTGCAAGACCCAGCCATCCACTATTCACCACAGAAACAACAGGAGCTGCTACCTTGTGTCTCTGCCAGGAGAAACCTTCTCCTTCCCTGAGCATTTGCAGGAGCTGCCAGCCCAAGGCTGGACTGGGAAGCAGCACTCCCACCACGGCCCTGCTGCTGCACAGGAGGCACAGAAGTGTCTTGGTGGACACAATGTGGGTTTGAAATATGGGTCACAAGTGGGTCTGTCACCACCGTGAGCAGGGACGGGGCATTCAGACTCGAGGCTGCATTGTCTGCTCGGAGGCATCGCCCAGCAGTTGGCTCTGTCCTTTCACAGGACACAGAAGTCACCGTGCACACGCAGCATAATGAGGTGTAATTCTACAACTGCTGCCAAATGCACATATTTACCTTCCAGAGGGACGCACGTCACCCGACCACCCACTGCTGCGCCAAAGAAAGATTTTCTGTAGTAAACACACTTGGCAAAATAACAAATTTCATTTCAAACATCTTAAAACAGAGAGAAGAAGATATTCACAAAATATTTGTATCTATTTACTGCCTGGGGTAAGACAGTGAACTTCTCCTGAACAGTTGAATTTTCTTTTTACACACAGCCAGTATAAAATCCAGAATTGCAAATCCTATAAGCATATGCTGTGGTGAACAAAAATTGTCTCCACAGGTAGCATTGGGAACTATTTCACATTGCTCTTATATGAATTTCTCATCAGTTTAGGCACAAAACTTGGTGTAACCAATGAGCTGATAAGGAAGAGATTTGCAAATTACACCAGTATGTAAAATCTTTCTGTCATTCCTGCCAAACCACCATGTCTCTCCCCCAGGGAGCTGAGGAGATGAGCCATGCTTTCCTTGCTACTTCAGCATGTCATCTGAATACAGCCCACAGTACCCAAATTTCTGTGTTTCTATTAAATAAGTAACTAGTTGATTTAAAAAAAAATACAGCACTTTGCTTGTGCCCCTTCCTACAGTCTAGGGAATGGTCTTTGAGCCAGAATGGACTGAATGAGCCAGAAATCTCATTTCATCAGACCAGACTTTTTGTTTTGTTTTGGTGTTTGTTGGTTTGGGGGTTTTTTTGGTATTTGAGAGATAACAAAATTTAAGCTCAAATTAATTGTTAAAAAAGTATTTTCTAAATGTTGAAGCTTAAGCTTCCAGGTAATTTGCATTAGGAAAGCAAATTTAATGTTTCCCACTGTTCTTAAAATGCAGAATTTTAACCTGAACTACAAGGGAAATACATGTACATGGATCATCTTTCCCCTGAAGTGCTGATTGACATATTTTCTCGTATCACTAGAGGGAGCTGCATTCTTGCTTCTGGAAGAGGGAGAAATTATTAAATTAGCGGAATCAGCTCAGAAGTGTATCAGCATGGCTTCAGCTAATTGTGGTCTGATGGAGAGCATTGAGCTAAGGCAGCTCTTCGTGTTCCCTCCCAAATCCTAGACGGTGTTTTGTATTTCCCACAGCTCCAGTGAGCTCCAGCCCTGCCTTCCAGCACCTCTGGAGTTGTCTGCAATGATGGTGTCATTAACCGAGAGAGTTTAGAATAATTGATGAGGAACAGAAGGAGCATTCCATGGAAATTCAGGATTCTGGTTAGGTCCAGGTTCAGGCCCAGCTCTGTTGCTGTCCTGAGCCAAGAGCTGCCCTGCAGCTCCGTGTGAGAAGGGGCAGCAGCTGGGTGAGGCACTGCCATGTGCTGCAACATCTGGCTGGAAGCTGAACTCGGGCCAGCCCTCCACACCAGAGGATTTAGACATAAACACAAAATATGCAGAGCACAGGAGCAGCACAGGCCACATTAATCCCCTTGTTTGGTAAGCAGCCACTCTTTGGTGGCAAGTGGGATACCAGACGTGTTTAGAGAGGAGAGAAGGACCTGATTCTGCAGCTGTGGAAATACAGATTCTCCGAGGTACTCTCATGGATTTCCATTTTGAGTCTCTTGTTTGGGGATTGCTCTTGGCTCACAGGTCTTGCTGAAGAAGAGCCAAACTGCCTGTGCTGTGTTTCTCAGCTGTGATCAGGAGTTACCAAACCCCTTTTCTTCCCCCCTTTTACCTGTTATCACTGCAGCTCCTTTCCCACACACTGAGTGCTGAAATCCTGTGTGGAATTTCACCTTACCTGAAGAGCATCCTGAAATAATAAAGCAATTGAGCTAACACAGTAATTTCAGAGAGGGGAAGGACTGCCCAAATGAGGGCAAATGGGGCAATTCCTTCTGGATCTGCTGCTCCACTCCACAGCAGCATTTCAGGACAATTCACACCCCATATTCATACACGTCCAGGCAATAACGCAGCCAAAGTTGTGCTTCCAGCTAAAGTTGCAAGTATGTATTTTTATAATAACTGGGTTGGTCTGATTGCTGACATGGGCAGAAAGAGAAAAAGCTGTCCTTGAGTAAAGCAGCAGTAAATGCTTCTGCCTTGCTTCAAGTGATTAGAAAAATGAGACTTTTAGCCTGGCTTTTTTAATTATATGTCAGGGAGATTCTACGGGGCTTTGCTGAGATTCTGCAGGTGCAGCGGAAAGTGATTTAATAAATAGCATTTTTTTCACAAGGCTGAGTGTATGCACATTGAAGCTATCTGGGTAGGCAGTAAATGCCATTCATCATCACCTAAAAGGACGTGAAGTTTAGCCAGATGGTATTTTCTTTAATGCAGGATGTTGCAACACAAGAAATGCATCTAGAAATAGCCACAATTAGGAAAATTACATTCAAAAGGAAGGAAAAGGGATCAGAGCAAACTTTTTAATCACTTTGAGGTCAATACCACTGGTTGGTGCATTGTGCAGTTTGAGGCACAAATTGAAAATATTTGTCAGGTTTTAAATTACATCCTAATACATGATCATATTTCTGACTGGCCCAGATATTAGTATTAAAAGCTACTCAGACAACTTAGTATCAATAAAAATAGCTTGTAACTTTTCTTTAATAGAATGACCTTATTTGTTAGTATTGAAGGAGCTTTTGAAAGTGCTGTCTGTGGATCCACTGAAGAATTGTTCACTCGTCTTTTTCTTCTATTAAATTGCTTAAAACCACTAATAAAACTCCCCTGTACAAAAACTATCTCTTTCATCCACTCCATTGCACAAAATTGCACAAAATCATCTCTAGTAACTATCAACATTGAAGAGCCTGACAGTCCTCAAAATTAAAAAGATTGGCTAAAATCAAAAAGCTTTCCATAAGGGTGAACCCCTAATTTGGCATGTCTAGATAATTTAGTATGATTTTGCCTTTTCAAACCACCCTTCAAAACCAGGAAATGCCCATTACCAAAATAAAGGATGAGATTTCCATCCAGTCTCTTGACTCTGAAAAGGAGGGGGTTAAGAGAAGCCTCCTATAGTACTACTGTAGGAGGAAAGAGAAATCTGCAATCAAGCTGTTTATAAAAACTGAGCAGCATTCTAATAGAAAATCTGCACCAGGCTCAAAGATTTAATATTTTATTTCACTCACACCCACATAAACACAAGCCCCATCCTGGCATGCAAACGAGCCCACATCTCTGCTCCTTCTGTGTTAAAGACCCTTCAGTCTGTAAAGCAAAAACAAACTCTGCATGTCATGGGCTTATCCTGCACCATGGGGTAATTTGGATTCAGGTGACCTGGACAGAGATAGAGATTTTATCTCAAGTTTCCAAGCCAAACCTATTTCTATTTATGACCCACACTTCAATTCTTTTATGACTCTGGTTGCTGTGACAGTGGCACAGCACAGAATAAACACACAACCTGTTTGCATAAGCTGAGCAATTCATCTGAGAAGCTCAAGCAGCCAAGAACATTTCGCTGGTAAACATAATATCAGCTGCACTGTCACACGCAGGCAGGGGAGGTACAATGAGGAAGGAGCAGTGAAATAAGTGCACCTGCAACAGGAAGGAAAACATCCCCACTCAAAAATGAAAGCTTTTCCCCAGGGGTTTGTGTCCTCCTGTGACAAAAGAGAGGAATCAGCCTGCATCCCAAAACAGAGGGAGGGGACACGCAGGATGCTGCTCGAGTTCCCAAAGAAGTGACTTTTGTCACTTGGGAAACCTCGTCACAAGGTTGGGAAATTTTTCTTTTGTACCCAGTGGCTCTGATCCTGTTAGTGCAGCAAAGGAGCGGTGGGACCAAGAGTGACAATAACCCACACCCTGAAATTCAATCTTAGAACAGGAATTGTTCCTCACTCCTTCTCTCTGCTGGCATGGACACTCAGGCCCTGCCTCTTCCCAATACTTGCAGGACTTTATGCTCACACATTTCCTGACAGGATGTAGGTACTGACATTTTCCTTCTACAGTTAAGGTGGAAGAAGTAAATGTATGCAGAGAAGTTATTTCAGGAATAAGGGCAGATGTCAGATTCAGGAGGCTTCCAAAAATAGGCCCAGGGAGGATTAGAAAGGAAAATGCAGTTAGGAACAATGTACACATTCCCCTTGTGATGCTCCCCTAAACTCCTGCAGGTGAGGGAGACTTTGGCCGCCCAGAGCTGGAAGAGAAACACAGGAGTCATCTGGACACTTTGAGGCAAACCTCCCTACTACTGGCTCACAAACTGAAGGTCAGTGGGACACCTGTGTAAGGAGCAAAGGGAATTCCGGTTCTGCTGTCCGAGGTAAAAAGGTGCTCCCTATCCCCAGAATCAGGTGTGCTTAGGCCATAATCAGTTGGCATCAGCTGATCTGAGTCAGATTTATAAACCCCATGGACTATAAAGGTGAGGTGCCAGCCCTCATTTGTTGTTTGGAGATCTCAGTATAGCTCTGGGGGGTAAGAAGGTGTTGCTGTGCTGCAGCCAAAGCAGCATTTGTGCTGCTTGCCCAGGGCAGCAGGATGTGACAGAAACTGGCTGTGCAGCTCCTGTCCTGCCCTTTGCCCCCCAGCTCTCAGGTGTTGTGTCACCTGGTTAAAGATATCATTTATAATGTGTCATTTCCTAACACAGCTCCATCAACTGCAGCAGCAACAGCAGCTTATGGTGCTGAGGGAGAAAGCAAAGCAAGAGGTTCAGGAAAGCCACAGCTTTTTGAGGGAGCTGCTGCAGCACAGTTCAGAGGTAAGTTATGATTTCAGATCCTGGGTCAACACCTCTAGGCCTCAACTCTCATGAGAGCGATTCTGAATACACAGCAATTTGTGAGCTGTTGTACCACCTTAACTTCATGTGCCCACACAGTTTTCTCCCTGGGAGTCGTATCCAGCCCATTAATTAATCCAGCTCTTTAGGAGCTGTTGGCATAGGAAAAGCATTATCTACAACCAGGGCCTCTCCCAAGAAGATGAGGAAAAAAGGTTTAAATGTTGTGCCTTTCAAGTAGATCATTGAGGTATGTGACAATTTCTGTGTGTGCAGGAGAGCAGGAATTCCAGAGGCAGTGATCCTTCTGTGAGAAGACTGTACCACACAGAGCAGACACAGAGAGGACCCTGGCTGGAAGGTGCCCTTGCTGCTGGCAGGTACAGGAGGCAGGGTACAGCGAGGCGCTCCAAGGATTTGGCCTGTGGTTTGCCTATGTGAATATTTTGGGGCACTAAAGAGATTCCAATATAGTCTTTTTACTGTGATTTATGCCCAAACTACAGTATTAACACCTTTCCAATGTTTTGGGAGATTTTGCATTTTTTAAAAAGTAGGAAGCCCTTTGAAATTGTGTGAAAAGTATCATTTTCTTCATTTTGCTTTACCATCATATCCTTGATGTGAATTAGAATATTGTATGTGCGCTTTTTCATGTTCATTTAAAGTGGCATAAAGACTTGAGAATTGGTTCCAGGGTCTTATCGATGCGATTACCAAAAAGGCAACTTTGCACAGGTAAAACATTCAGTATCACATAAAAATGAGAAGCATTCTGGTTTGAAAAAGATTCAGTCTCCACAGAGGACTTGGCTGTGAAAGCTAGGAATTGAAATTGTATCTCTGACTGCAATAAGAAAACATTTCCTTTTTCTTACCTTCAGTAATCAAGAGATGGGTTCACTGAGACACTCTGCATTGAAGATAGATCACAGTCCAGTGGATCCTAAAATAGTGGGAGAAAGAAAACCTCTAGGAGGAGGAGGTTCATGTTGCTCAGTGCTTCAAGGAGGTGAACATGAAGCTAAAGGATTTGGTGATACTGGGAAAATGCCCCATTTAACCTGGCCTGTAATGCAATTTTCTAACTAATTTGAAAATTTTGACCTGAATACTTACGTTTATTGTGCATATTTAAACCACAGCCACCTTCCTTTGCACTCCTGGCCCTTCTAAGAAAATCATGTTGAGAGCTGGGAGTTATTTACCCTATTGATGGGCCCATTCTGTAATTTTTACCTGTTTATCAAGATTTTACTTATACAGAAGTTTATTGTCCATACCTTGCTCCTGGAAGTGAACAGCTGTGGGGTGACTCCTCTGGTTCCTGCTGAGAGCAGTGCATATGCCCGGCTGACAAGTATTTGCCAAAGGCACCTTGAGTTCAGGAATAGATGTTAACTTGTACTGTGGGAGTCATTTCTTGGGTCTCTTTTTTTTCCTTCTGTTTCAAATATTTTATTTTTGGTGACGTTAATTCTTTGCCTTGGGATCCCTGCCAGCAGATCACAGGCAGTCACTGCACAGCCACCACACCTTGAAACTGTTGTCACCTCGGGTGAATCTGCCCTACAGGGAGACCTGGGACAACTCTGGAGAGAGCAGTGACCAGGCCAGCTCCGACAGCCAGGTAACACCAGCTCTCGAAATAGTCTGAAGGGTGTTTCTTTCTCTGGGTTGGTGGGGTTTTTTCGGTTTTAGTCCCTCTATCAAACCGTTCACCCAATGACGCCAATGCTCTGCTCTGTCCCCAGTGGAGCGCAGCCATTCCACTCTTCGGAGGCTCCAGCACCTTCCATGGTTCCAGCCTGGCTGTGGTGGAGCAGTGCCTGAGGGGAGAGAAGCTGCGTGCTCGGCAGCAGGCTGTGCTCCTGCAGCTCCGGAGAAAGGCTCTGCGGGAGAGGGCCAGGGCCGAGCTGGCCTGGCTGGGCCACCGGACACGGTGAGGGGCACGGAGGGCAGCACCGGCAGAGGCCTGCTCGGCCGGGACAGGTTTTCCTCCTTTGGGGAGGAAGACAACAAATGTAAAATCTTCTTAAGAAGCAAGTAGCAAACAAAGCATGAGGAGAGGAAAGGAGCCTGCATGGTTTTAGTGTCTCCAGAGCAGAGTTGAGCTTCTACTGCAGCCTCCTCGGGGGTTGTGTGAGGCACCAACTGGCTGAGGTGCCCTCAGGGATGGACGGTGAGGGCTGTCCCTCAGCACTGACCGGGCCGAGGTGCCCTCGGGGATGGACAGCGAGGGGTGTCCCTCAGCACTGACCAGGCTGAGGTGCCCTCAGGGATGGATGGTGAGAGGTGTCCCTCAGGGATGGACGGTGACGGGTGTCCCTCGGCACTGACCTGGCTGAGGTGCCCTCAGGGATGGACGGTGACGGGTGTCCCTCGGCACTGACCGGGCTGAGGTGCCCTCAGGGATGGACGGTGACAGGTGTCCCTCAGGGATGGATGGTGACGGGTGTCCCTCAGGGATGGATGGTGACGGGTGTCCCTCAGGGATGGACGGTGACGGGTGTCCCTCAGGGATGGATGGTGACGGGTGTCCCTCAGCGCTGACCGGGCTGAGACCCTGTGAGGAACCCCCCAGTGGAGGATGTCTTTCCCCAGAGCTCAGGAGACTCCAGTTGCTTCAGGAGAGGTCCAGGCACCAAAGAGTGGTGAGGTGCCCTCTGAGTGTATCAGAACTTTCTGCAGAGCCTTCCATACCTACAGCTGCTTTGAGAGGAGCTTTGCTCCCATACCTGGTGTGAATTCAAGGTGTTTAATTATCTGACTGTGATTCTCACCCTTCTGATCTCCAGTGTTCTGGAAAACCTGCAGGATAGTACTGGAGCCTCTGCTGTGGCAGCAAAGCAGCACAAAATCCTGACGGAGCTGAAACGGGAGCAGGTAACGCTGCAGTGAGAGGAGCTGGGATTCATCTTATATCCACAGGGAGGATGCAGCACAGGGAGGTGTCTGGAGCTGCTGGATCAAGTGGGGTTTGCATTTTAAAAAAATTTAAATATCACTTTGCATCCATTATTCTGCATGTTTCCTACGTTCAGTGAGGTGGGTTTTGTGCCAAAGTCAGCAGTCTGTAAATCTTAGATAAAAGAAACCATCTTTTTTTTTCTTCTGCTACCTCACTGTTATTGTGGGTTTTTCTATTTATGCCATAACAAACAGGTCATATAATGTAGGTTTCCACTGATTTATGCTTGTGATGTTGAAATATATTAAATTAATCTGACAGCTAATTTTATAGTCTCGGTTATTCCACTATGCAGGGTTCATAATTACACTTGGTAGTCAGAAAATTTCTGTCCTGCTCCTTACGTAGTGCAAGCCTCTCCTTTAAGTAAAGGAATTCCTAGTGTAAACTACAAGCACCCTGTAGTTTTGAATGATCTGAAGACAATTCATTTTTAAAGGTCTCAGCTCCTGACACCCCATCAAAATATCCCTTTACCTGTCATCAGTTTTCACAGGTGAAACCCCTGGTGAAAAATAAAACTGCAAATTTTTTTATAAAAAGAAGAAACCTACATATTGAATTTTCAGGGTATTTTGGGATTAATAGTGCCCTATGTTAGGAAACATCAAACATATTTTTAAGTAGATCTGTTTTCTTCAGTCTGTTATGCTCCTTTCTTTCTCTGGTTTGTGTAGGCAGAAATCCAGCACCTGCAAAACATCCACAGGGCAGCCCATCAAGAAAGGAAACTTTTGTTAAAGCAGCAGAGAGAAATCTTAATGATGCAGCATCCAACAGCACAACTCCAGGAAAAGCTGCCCAGTTTGGCTGGGAAGCAAGAGGCTACAAAGTCACAGTCAGGGAGTAAAGAGAGTTGTGTCCAGCTAAAGAATAAACAGAGCAAGAAATATGAGGGGTAAGTAAAACCTTTGTCAGTGATTGCTGAAGATAAGACCCAGTCCAGTGGAGAAGATGGAGACAGGTATGTCCTAGATAGTTATGTGAGCTTTAGATACTCCAAAGAGGGAGTTTATGATGATAAATTTTGAAAACTTCTGTGTTCAAGCAGTTGATAAATCAAGTTCACTGCTTATCATTCTGTCCCAAATGGTGAGATCCTCAGGGCACCTTTAATGATGCCACACAACTGCTAATGATAGTTCATGTTTTCATGGCGGCTTTTAACTACAAACCCAAACCACTTTGCAACTATACATTAATTAGGCTTCACAATACCCATATGGAATGAGTAGAAATGTATTGATTTAATTGGTGAAATTAACTCCTTTGTCATCCTCTGGCTCTGAGCCTCTGTGTCACTCAGCCCCTCAGAGCATATTTGTGCTTCACTGAGGATTTAGGCACAGAAGGATTTTGTAATGCATAGGGCTAAATTTTATGCTTAAACTGAAACATGGAGGTGTCATGTAAAATGCCTACAGTGAGATATAATTCAGGAGTTTAGTCAGACTGAGAAATCACCATCCTCCTGTTCCACAGGAGCTGTATCCCCTGCATCCCTGTCTGCTTCCCACTGGGCTGGAGGAGCTGAGCAGTGTGAATGAGAACCCCACAGCATCCACTGTGCTCAGAACAAAAACCTAGCTTGCTTCAGGAAGAGGAAAAGCAGTTAAAGACATATATTTATCTATATGAATTAAAACCCCCTTTCATTCAGTGTTACCCAGAGCTTTAGCAGGGTGGTGAGTCAGGTTTGTGCATTTACTTAAGTCCCCACAGGGAAAGGCTTTCAAATAAATCCCTGCATGGAACTGATCTATAATTCATGGTGCTATTGATTACAAGTCAGAGAAATCTTTAAAAGGTTTCTTGGCTGTGCTTTCACTTCTTATTACTGACAAGGCTGCTCATAGGAGAACAGTGAATATTGGTGTCAGTCTGGAGCAGCCGGGGCTGGTGGAACTCAAATGCACCCAAATTCTGGCTGATTGTCCATAGATCTGTCCTGTGTAGGAGTGCAGAGTGGTAATTATGCTATTTATCCACCTGCATGGGTGTGTTCATATTTTATACTGGTCAGGAACCAAGTTCATAAGCAGGGCTGTAAGGGGATGGAAAGGATTAGGAAATACTTTTAAAACTGAAAGCAAGTGAAATAATAAATTACCAACGTGCAGAAAAAGCTGCTGGTTTGGGGTTCTGTTAATGAATGTTAAATACTAGAAATAAGGGGTACAGAAAGTTGTAATTATTGTAAATTTGCAAAAACTTTTAAATAAGAATTGGGGACATGTATTCTGAATTAGGATATTTATTTTGAAGTCCTGAAACGTTAGTGGTGGTGAATACTACATAGGTCTCCTTTAAAGATAAAAAATAAAAATACCTTAAAAAAGTATTAATAGGGATGAAAGTAAAAACAAGCCAGAAAACCAACAAAAAACCAAACCAAAAAAACCTACATTTTTTTTTTCTGGACAGAATAACTTACTCAACTGTCTGTT
Source organism: Lycocorax pyrrhopterus obiensis (assembly GCA_014706295.1). Classification (NCBI taxonomy): domain Eukaryota; kingdom Metazoa; phylum Chordata; class Aves; order Passeriformes; family Paradisaeidae; genus Lycocorax; species Lycocorax pyrrhopterus. Next base: position 8,598,727 of record JACSVZ010000019.1, read on the forward strand.
TTAGAACTGTACCTCTAATGGAAAATCCTGTCAGTATGAATCACATTGCCTTGTGCTTCTGCAGTAAGAGGAAAGCTCAAAGTCACCATCACAATCAGTATCTGATGTCCCAAATGTCCATAAAGTTGTGAAGCAATATTTAAAGTGAAAAAATTAATGAAAACTCTTGAAATCTGATGTGCTATAACTGATTGGAAATGGAGAAGGCAAACAGGTTCAAAGTTTGATCCTGGTTTTGCTTTTTAAGTGCTGATGATTTTTTCAGTCTCCTCCTATTCTTGTCTATGCAGATTAGAAAACTGATTATATAAAATACAGGCTCAAGTGAGAGGGAGGAGAATAGAGAAATAAATACAGTATTCAGAGTGCTTCTGGCTTTACTCATTTGCTGGTTTAAAAGCACGAGTGTGAACACTCTAGAGATAGTCATGGCAAATCCATAGGAAATCAATAAAGGTACAAATGAAATGCTTCTGGTTGTGCTTGACTAACTTGGAAACACAAAAACAACTCCCAATCGTTAATTCCTTGCCTAACTGTTTACAGCTTTTCTACTGAGAACAAGGAGTCACTGGTAGAACACCAGAAACAGCTGGAGGAGTCCCCAGGTTTGGAGCAGTCCCTTAGTGCTCAGCATAACGTTTTCTTACCTTTAGAACCGACAAATTCAGCTGGAATGGAACCTATGGCCGCACTCATTACAACAGAAGACAAAAAGGGTGCATTTCTGGTAAGGATCACCTCTGGAATTACATTAATGCCTAAAGAAAGGGTATGCCAGGTTATATTTGCCTTAAGATAGGACCAACACAAGACTCATTTGGCAGTTAGGAAGTCAAAATAAGCCTTGTGTGTTGGTTATGTGCACTTTTTCCTTAAGACATTAACTCTGTCTCCTAAATATTTACATTCTAGGAATCTGTGCTGGAGGAAAAGGCACTTCTTTCAAACCCAAACACTGATCCTAAAGATGATGAAGATATTAATCCATGTGGCAGCAAGTACCCAGTGAAAGGCCTGTGGATCCTTCCCACTTGGTGTAACTTACACCTGATTCAGGCAGAAAATACTCTTGAAGGAACAGGTCAATCATATTTAATGCTATTATGTCCAATCTGTTTCAACCACTTCAATCAAACTTTAATCCAGACAGAAAGAGAGACAATCTTCTCATTTATTACCAAAGTGTCTTGCTCACTATAGCCAATGTATAAATCACTGCTGGGCAAGATGGTGGGGATGTCTCAGAGGTTTATTAAGAGATATGATTATGCTGCTTCCCCAGAACAAAATCATAACTTACTCTGATTGTGTCATTAACAATTCACCCTCTTTTGAGGCAGCTTTTCAAGAATTTAAGGATGTTCTTTGTAAAAGAACATAGATCACTTGAAGATAGACTTGGACAGGACATGCTCGAGTTATTTTTGTTTCCAGGTTTTATCCTCAGTTCATATTTCTTACTCTCAGTAGGACATGTAAAAAATAAAACTGTCTGTTTATATATGAGTCAGTTATATCATTTACATAGTTCTGGGTATGCATAATCTCTGTAATATAAATATTTACATATTGTGGCAATATTTCCTATTTCTGTCATTTTTCTAATGAACCATCTTTCTGCGTTTCATAGAATCATAGAATATCCTGATTTGGAAGGGACCCACAAGGATCATAAAGTCCAACTCCTAATTTACTCCTAGGTATCATAGTGAGGAGCACTATAGATTTTTGTATCCTAAGTGATATATCAGCAACCTCTTCTATAAAATATTTTTTATAAAACGCTGATTTAAAAAAAAATTCTTTTAAATGTTCCAGTTAAAGAAGTGGAAGTGCTTGTCCCTTCTGAGATCCATCAGGTGGATGCCAGTCAGTGCTTGAAGCATTTGGGCCATATTTCTCATGAAGGTTCTGATGAAGAACTAAATTTAAAAGCATTTTCTGAAGGATTAACTTCCACCGAATCATCATCCAAGTCAAACAACTTCTTTTTGAAATTCAAAAGTGCCAAATCATGCTCTTCACCCTCAGAATTTCAGAAAGTGTCTGCAGTTCGGATTGACATCTCGAAAAGTTCCATTTCAGACCTGGAATTAGAGCTGAAACACGGAGAGGACACAGATGTCAGTGTCCCAGAAGAGTTTGTCTGTGACAGTGGGGATGTGTTTGCTAATCTCTCAGAAGAGATGCCAATAGCAATAAGCAATGGAAAGGAAACATCACCTAGTGACAAACACAATGAACGTGGGCTGCCTGAAGATGACAGAACTGAGACTTCACCCCTCTCTCAGAAATACCCTGGAGATGCATTGGATCATGGCTGCACTGATCACTTGCTTTCTTTCCTTCCAGCAGATGAAGCAAATGCCTCCAGAACTGAGTCAGCACATTCCTCCCAGTCTGAAAACCCTTCTGAGGGAATGGATGAGCCACATCTGGGTGTCTCACAAAGCTGCAGCAGAAACAAACCCTGTTCTCAGGAGATCCCGAAACTGGGCAATGATGCACCTGCCAGCCCTTCATACACTGATGCAACCTCCACTAGTGATAAGGGTCTCCCTCCAACTGATGAGGATACCTCGTTGGAAATACTTTGTCCTCTGGATGAAGTATTGTCCTCTGGAAGTGCTGACTTGCCATCTTCTAACAAAAAGGATTTGTCATTTCCAAGTGAAGATCTTCCTCCTCCCCCTTTAGGTGCAGATGCAATGAAAAATGGTGATCCTGCCTCTGGCACGGATGATTTCCCATCTCCACCGGAACAAATGACAGGCTCAGAGTCTAGTCAGGGCATGGATGAAGATATATCACTGAAAATGGATGCATTACCCCCATTACCTGATAACATCGTGCCTGAAGAATTTCCCCTGCTCAGTATAGAGACAAGTGGTGCTTTTTCAACCCAGGACGGTCGTCTCTCAGAACAATGTACATTTCCAGCCCTTTCCAGCTGTTTATCAGAACACCAGCATGGAGAACAGGAGATGCCTTTGCAGCATTTGGGGTTTCTGCCTGTGTCAAATACAGATTCTTTTGGTGGAAGTAAAAGTCCTGAATTCCCAATGAAACAATGCAAAACATATGTAAAGCTGCCAGACGCTGAGGAGGACAGTGATGACCCATTATCATCATTTGAAATTGGAGACAGAGTGTTGGTAAAGCAGAGCCAGCCTGGAACTCTGATGTTCAAAGGCCAGACTCATTTTGGCAGTGGCCATTGGACTGGTGTTGCACTGGACAAAGATGAAGGTGACAATGCTGGAACTTATGAAGGGGTGAAGTATTTTGAGTGTGCTCAGCACTGTGGGGTCTTTGTCAGACCTGATGAGATTTCGCACCTGTTGGGGGCTAACAAAAATAGTTCCAGTTATATGGGGGATGAAGAAGACTCTGATTCCTTCTATGATGATGATGACTCCCTCAAAGGAGACTGCAAATATTCTGAAGATGATGAGCAGAGAATGGGGTTTGCAGAGGCGAAAGCAGAAGACACAAACAGTGCAGGAGGTTCAGAAGTGAAAGAAAGCAAGGCACTGTGTAACCTAGATTGGTTGTCTGGAAAAGGGCAAAAGTTTCCCCATTCCAACCAGTGTAACTGTAATGAATTCCTCTGTCAAAATAACTTAATGTGCTTGGGATCAGATAAAGAAGAAACAGAACTGGCACAAATAAAACAAAGGATATTTGCAGATGCTCTTCCAAAGAAAAGCAAGACAGATGAGGTAAACACAAGCAAAAATATTTGTTGCTTGGTAGAGGATCAGAAAAGAATTAAACTTGCTGATGATATTGCAAGTGAACTCAGTAAAAAACTTCTGTTTGACATTTTAATTGCATTTTCTGAAACAGCTCAACACAAATATAAAAGTGCCTTTGAAAAAGACATGATGAATTATGGCCAAGGCCTAAAGCAAGAAGACAATCAGAAAGCGTTCCTCCTCAAAGAAAATTCAGTTGCTGCCTTATCTGAACCATCGGCAAAGGTTTCTGATGTTTTAATGGGTGATTTTGATACGCTTTGCATTCATGGTTGTCACACAGTAACAGACAGAATTGTAACTAAATTCATAGACGATGCAGTTAAAGAATATAAGAAGATTAAAAGAAAACACAGATCAAAAGCAGACAAGGTACTTCATTTATCTCCAGAGCCTTCTCCAACCACTATGCCTGTAAGTACAGTAGGGATGTTTTTATTTCAAGTGTTGCCCCTGAAGCTGGGTCTACAGAGGCAAGAGTTTGTGTGGCCCCATTTTTCATCATCCATATAAATTATATCATGTCAATGTTAGGAACCAGATTGCTCACTTCACGTGACCTATTCCTCACTTAGGGAATTATCCTGTAGCCAATGGATAGCACATGATGGTCCAAGCAAAGAAAATGTGGCTTCTTTATTGGAATTTGTCAGTTGTCAAAACTGATAAATCTGCACAGATTTCAATTTTTGTTAACTTCAGAGCAAAACTGGACACTTGTCAGCTCATCTGCCTGACTCCTTTCCAGCCCCTGGCTGTGAGAAAATTGCTTTGAGGGTGGTGGTGGGGAGACCAGTTCCACATTTAGAGCAAAAATGTTGCAAATGTCAAAAACTTTAATGGAACTCCAGAACTGTAATTCTTTCCAATCCTGAATTCTGCCAAATACAGTTAAAATAGGTTTGGGGTTTTTTTAATAATACATCAGTAAGCCTTTCTTTGGCCCATGAATAATATGGTTTTAAGTGTAACCTTGATCAGTTGCTAACAATCTCAATACCTCTAAAAATTGTGGGGAAATATGGAATATGTCATCTGGCTTTTCTTTTTTTCTCTTGAAGCTCCTTTTAAAAATCCTTGATGCTGGTGTTTTTGGAAGCTCTGAAGATTTTGATCAGCCTAATTCTGACCAAAATATGCTGGTGAGACAAACACAAAAGCAATACTTGTACAAATTAGACCAGTGGCACTCAGCTCCTTGGAAGAAAACTGTGGAAGTTCCTCTCGTGATACCACATAACAGTTCTTATGTTAAGAATTTGTCTGCATATGCTGTGGAAGAATTATGGACCCCAGAGAACATAAATTCAAATTTCAGGAACATCAATGTGCCAAAGCACTTTGACTATAATGATCTCCCAGGGAATGATTTGGAAGCAGAAAGCAAGAGGATGTATAATCAGGTATTTTTAAATCACTAACTGTTAATTAATGCTTCTAGTGTTCTGTAGGCTGACTCATATTAGCTGATATTTAATATTATTCCAGCTGCTAACACTAAATATAGCTAAAGGGACACCAAAAGCTACTACCAGGAGTATTTTGCAATTTGCTGCAGAATAATTCCAGTTGAATAAATGTCCTTGCAGAGAATCCAGACTTTTGCCAGTGTTCCACCATAAGACCTTGGACACCTGACCCAGTGTCTGGTTTGGGTCTGTTCAGGAAAGTAAAGTTTCATGGAAAGCTGGGGACTGGAATCCAGTTCTCCTGACTTCAATGTCCTGCTGAGTTTGTTACAGGTTATATTTGATTTGAGCCGTGAGTTGCTGTGTGCAGAACATCAAGTGACTGCAAAGCCAAATATATTCCCATGGATGAGAAAAAATGTGGGATCCCACTGTTCCAGGAGGCATCTCTGCAAAAGGATGGATGTTAGTGATGTCAAGGTACGTTCTGGCAGTGTAAAGTACAGGAACAGGAACCAGTGAAAAGAGCAGACACTGCAATGGCAAAAAGAAATGTGAGATTTGGGAGGATTATGGCAGCGTAACTGAGGTGATGGGAGAAGAAAACAGCATTACTCTGAAATGCCTGAATGAATACAAGACTGATCTGATTAGTGAAAATATTCTACATGTGTGGAGTTAAGAATGGGAATGGGCCTTTAAACTCTCCTAATTATGACTAATTTGTGTGTAACCTCTAAAGTAATATTACGATTAAAATGTGTTGGTTGGCCAGTATTGATCAGCTACCTCTAGATCAGTCCCCTAAACTTTGGGATGTTTCTGGACTTAAAGCTGGATTTTCACACTGGCACCTGTCCCTCATCTGGCACCTTCACAGCACCAGAATTCCTACGAGGAGAGTTCTTTTCAGCCTTCTTTATTTTGTAGACGTTTGTTCAGGGTGAAATTATTAAAATAATGAACCTGGAAAAGAATGACTTAGAAATGAAAAGAAAATTCCTAAATATGACCAAGTATGGAAACTGTAAGAGAGACAGAGTGGACCTTATTCTGGTAAGCAGACTTTCCAATGGGGATTTGTTTATCTCCTCTAGATTTAAATAGAAATTCTCATCCTTTTGTGAGAATCACATTGACTTAAATTAACTTCAGAACTTCAAATTACCGCCTTCCTTTTATTGAATTAATAACCCAGTATTTCCAGTTCTTGTGAGTGGTTTAATATAAATAAATTAATGATGCATGTATAAAGTTGTTGGATTAGGTGCAGTGTCTCAGTACTTTCGTGAACCTCTTATTCTTGAAGTAAAAATTCCTTTCCATGTTATATTTTAGATTCAGGAGCTCCGCAAGGAAGACTCTCAGTGGACTTCCTATGGTGATGATGAATTAACAGTGAAGATGAGGATGACTGAAGCCATATTTGATAGCTTGATCCTTGACACAATCAGAGTTCTTAATAAGATTTATCTGAAAAAAGCCTGTTTTAAAGGTAACTGTGCACCGTCTTTTTTCTTTTAATACACTGTGGAACTGGTTAAAAGGAGCCCGGAGATGGCTTCAGAGAGGTGGCACATGGAATGGCAGGATCTAGAGCCAGGCTTTCAGGTTAAATACCTACAATTTTATGTAAATGAGACAAAATACTGATGTAATGCACTTTAAACTGGAGACTTTTCTATCAGCACCTTCAATTCCTGACAATTAGATAAGTGCCTGTAACTGTGTTATTTATCATGCAATTCACGTGAGCCCATTGAATTTTTACAACATCCAAATGTGGGGTGCTGAGAATGTACTTTAATAGACAAAGCAGAGGAAATCAATACTCCTTTTGTATTGGCAAAACTGGGAAAATCAACATTTTAACAAGGAAATAGAAGCATTTCCTCAGCAAGGTAATTGTTCACTATGTTAATTGCTGTGGTCCCACCTATTTTGCATTGAGAAGACCAAATTTTTGTTAGTTTTTTAAAATAAATACAAATATTATAATGTGCAAATACTTCTTACTGGGATTCAGAAAGTGTTCATTATTGAATAATTGATTGAAAAGAGATCAGATTTTTTCCAATTGCATTCATTCAGGGTGTCTTTCAAATAAAATTAAATTCAGGATAAATAAAGGTAAATTATATATAACTTAAGATTTAAAAATACAGTATTTAAAATCTGATGGGGGGAATAGAAAGACATTTTATGTTTGTATTTTTAAATACTGCTGGTTTAGTTGGTTTTGTACTTGTTTTTTGAATAAACAAAATAAGCCATGTGTATGATATTTTATTTATTTTCACTGGAATCTTAGAATTGCAGATTATATTGTACACACTGCTCTTTGCAGCAGCGAATGGGTGCACTTTTGTTTTGCTGGGCACATTAAACCCTCCCCTGCTTGTTGCCATATGAACAGAAATAAAAAGGCAACTTCTGCCCCCAGCACATTAACTGGCGATCTTATCCTATAGACTATTTTCATGTCTCTGGTGGTACATTTCCTTCTCTCTGCCTCATTGATTAGTTAATCCACATCAGTTACTTGTTTTCTTCTTGTCAGTTTATAGCAGAATTTAACTCATTTTTTTTCTCCTGGACTTCCAGAGCATTGGATACAATCACAAATCTCTACATTGCAGCACTCTGGTTATTCAGTTTATTCCCACTCTGGTTTTGCAGCAGCAGCAGCCTCCTTGTGTTTGGAGTGAAAGCTATTAAAAATATCACTTAGATATGAATAAATAGCTGAAGAACTTGTTTGATTTCAGCCTTATGTTACACCTGAGGCAGAGACCCATCACATTTGCAATGAGGAGTGCGAGTGAAGCCTGAACCCTCACACGCTGCTCTGCAGGGAAGGACACAGCTATAAAGTGTCTCCTGCTGATGAGAATAAAAAGTGTGTACCCAGAACATGTCAGACACGTTTAATATCCTCCACCATTCTGTGTTCAAAACCTGGGATTCTGGCACCCAGATATATTGACCTGTTCACTCGGTGGCAAGGCTTCAATATCAAGATTACTCTCCTTCAAGGTCTAATATTTTGTTTGCCTTGGGTTTGATCAATATTAACCTCCTGGGTCAATAAATCTTGATACTAGCCTCAAGAGGAGTCATTATCTTTCATAGAAAATGATTATTTCTCAGTTAAACCCTACATTTAATTCTCCTGTAATCCATCTCTTTCATCGTCATACATTTAACAATTCTTCTGAATAAAATGTGCTCTAAAATATCTTAGGCACTGCAGATTTTAAAAATCCTAATTAGCAGCTGCTTCAAGATTTTTTCAATTCTTGGAAGCTGTTGGGCTCTGCTATTGTAACCATCTATTTTGTTGCTTGCTGTAAGAGACAGAAAACCCCAAAGCTGGGCTGTGCTATGAGAAACCATTTAGGTTGTAGCTGCGGATATGGACTAAAAGATATCTCTGAACCACTTCAGATATTAATGGTCAAATAAAGGAAAGGATTGGGAAAAGGCAAAAGCGGCACAATTTTACTCTTGTAGTGTTCGTGAGTTGCTGGCCACAAACAATGATAAATTAGATTCTAACCCTGAATTCACCCTGATGGGCCTGAAGTAAGAATTTAAACCCCCTTGTTTCCCACTTGTTCTTCAAGGATTAGAAGAAGTGTTTGTGAGTAACAGAAGCAAGAATTATCTTTTCAGAGACCTCAGTCTTTCATTATCTGAGTTTTAAACTCCTCTGAAACCCTTCTCTGGGGAGGTTGCTGGGTTTCTGCTTCTCGTTAATGCAATGAAAATTCTTGAGCCTGTATTTAGAAACGAAAGGAGACTTCCATACTGGGCTAGAGCTATAAAAGGTGCTAAAATCCATTACTAGTGCTCATCCAGCCTGAATTTACGGGAAGGACAGAGCTTCTATCACACTGCCTACGCACAGCCTTTTATCGGAGCTTCAGTTTGAGGAGAGATGGCTCTTCCCTGCCGAGAGAGGTACTTTGGGATGAAAGAGCTCTCGACCTAAAGGCTACCCTGCTTTCATCTCTACTCAGTGAGAAGACTTGTGAAGTTAAAACGTCTCTTTCTATACCAATTGTCACATAAATTTGGCCACCGAGTGCTCTCACAGAAGGTCAGAAGGGGTAAGACTGGAAGGGACCACAGTGGGTCATGGAGCGCAACCTCCCTGCTCCGGCAGGGTTATCCCAGAGCCCATGGCACGGGATTGTGTCCCCATGGCTCTGTGATATCTCCATTGAGGGAGACTCCACACCTCTCCGGACAACCTGTTCCCGTGTGTGGCGACTTCAGTGACGAGCATTTTTCTAACACTTGGACCTCACTCGGACCTTGTTGGCTCCTCTCTGTTTCACGGATTAAATCAAACATCAAAGAACATTCTTTTTTAATAAAAATTTTATATATTCCGTATTTTGCAAGGCGCAGGAGACACGGACAGTCCTCACTCCCCTCAGGGACACCGGGCGATCCCCGCTTCCCTTAGAGACACGCACGGTCCCGTCAGGAACACGGACCATCCCCGCTCCCCTGAGGGGGCACGGGACAGTTCCAAATCCCCTCAGGGACACGGGCAATCCCGGCTCCTCTCAGGGCCACGGGACACTCCCGGTTGCCCTCGAGGCACCGCCGCTCCCCTCAGGCCGGGCCGCCATGGCCGGCGCGTTGCTATGGCGCGGCCGCGCCCCGCCCCTCTCCGCGCGTCCCAACATGGCGGCGGCGGGCGGGGGCCGCCGGGCGCTGTTCCCGCTCCCGCTCCCGGTGCTGTTCCCGGCGCTGCTCCCGGTGATGCTCCCGGTGCTGCTGGCGGCTGCCGCCACGGCGCGGCTGTACCGGCCCGGGCACGACCCGCTGACCGTGCTGACGGCCGGCTCCGTGCGGCCGGCGCTGCTCAACTCCTCGGCCGCCTGGGTGGTGCAGTTCTACAGCTCGTCCTGCGGCCACTGCATCGCCTTCGCGCCCACCTGGCGAGCGCTGGCCGGGGACGTCAAAGGTGAGGCTCGGACCGGGACACCGCGCACGGGCCCGCCGGCCTGGCCGCTGTCCCGCGGCCCTTCGCGGCCTCCCGCGGTGCCCGGAGCTGGTGCTGGGCCGCGGCGGTGCCTCGCGGTGCCCCGAGGGACGCTGGGCTGGGTGACCGCGGGGCCTCGGTCACTGTGTCACCCGTGGGCCGTGCCACGTGTGGCCGGGGGATTGTGTGAGCCGTGGTGCCTTGGCGTGTGAGCATCACCCTCATCCCCTGCTCTGGCTGTGCCTCGATGTGTGAGCATCACCCTCATCCCCTGCTCTGGTTGTGCTTTGGTGTGTAAGCATCACCCTCCTTCCCTGCTCTGGTTGTGCTTTGGTGTGTAAGCGTCACCCTCCTTCCCTGCTCTGGTTGTGCCTCGGTGTGTGAGCATCACACTCATCCCCTGCTCTAGTTGTGCTTTGGCGTGTGAGCATCACCCTCATCCCCTGCTCTGGCTGTGCCTCGATGTGTGAGCATCACTCTCATCCCCTGCTCTGGCTGTGCCTCGATGTGTGAGCATCACCCTCATCCCCTGCTCTGGCTGTGCCTCGGTGTGTGAGCATCACCCTCATCTCCTGCTCTGGCTGTGCCTCGGTGTGTGACCATCACCCTCATCCCCTGCTCTGGTTGTGCTTTGGCGTGTGAGCATCACCCTCATCCCCTGCTCTGGTTGTGCCTTGGCGTGTGAGCATCACCCTCATCCCCTGCTCTGGTTGTGCTTTGGCGTGTGAGCATCACCCTCATCCCCTGCTCTGGTTGTGCTTTGGCGTGTGAGCATCACCCTCATCCCCTGCTCTGGCTGTGCCTCAGTGTGTGAGCATCACCCTCATCCCCTGCTCTGGCTGTGCCTCGGTGTGTGAGCATCACCCTCATCCCCTGCTCTGGTGGTGCCACACAGCCAAAGTAGCGCACGGGACAGAGCAAGGGGTGGGTGGTGGAAGCACAATTCCAAATTAAAGGTTTTGAAGGAATCCAGGGATAAAACATCACCTTGCAGGCACACAGCAGTCCAGCTGTGGGTTTGCATGCAAGTGTCCCTGTGTACCCGAGGTTTGTTTAGACTGAACTCTTGAAGGCACAATGTTTATCTTCTAAATGTTTTATAAAGAGAACAGCTTTTTTCAGAGAATAAACAAGAAAATACTGTGGTACTGGAGAGGCCAGGCACACACTTGATTTATATCTTGCAAATTCAGAGTAGTGTGGATGGGCTCGAAGGGGGAAAAGGACCACCAGGAAATAATACAAAAATCAAGCAAAGTGAGAACCAGGGTTTCACATTTATCAATTAGTGACTTAAAAAGAAATTGTGGCCTCCACAGTTTATGCTGAAGTGTTTTACTCTATTTGTAGGTGTAAGGAAACAAACAGGCCCCTGAGGTATCGATTAAAGTTCAGTACTTCTGCTGAGGAGGAAACCTGAGATCAAATTTGTAGGAAATGTTATGCTTAATATAGCAGTGTAAAAGGCTTTTAAACTACTCTTAATTTCACATTTCACCCAAGAGACGTTTCCAGGATGGAGACAGCAGTTCTAATGCACTCATCATTTTGCTTTGAGAGGGAGTGAAGAGCTCTGGCTGTTCTGTGATGCTCTGGAAAGTGTTAACAACTCACATGAAATGTAGGTGCAGTATTAGGTGTTCATTTAGATATATGGAAGTGGAAACCAACGCAAAAATAGGTCCTGATGAACTCAGCACACACTGAGGAGTTGTGATTGATGAGCAAAACTCAAAAGCAGAGAAACACAGAGCAGTCGTGGTTTTCAGAGCACTTCACGTGCTCCTTACTTGCATGAAGGGTTTGTTTATAAACCAGTAACTTTTTTCTGTTTAATTTGCATAAGTTTATGTAACATTTTCTCTGCTGCTTTGATCTGCTTGTGGCCAAAATAATATTAGATCTTCTCCTCCTTTGAAGTAACAAGGAGGTCTTTGGGCATAGCAGTGGAGAGCATGAAGAGCCCAAACTGGCCAGAGCTTTGGTCAAAATAAGACAGAGATTTACACAGGATTACAGCAGTGGGGTACCTTTGTAACTTGTAAAGGCTTCTTCAAATACATCTTTTCTTTCTCACCTGCAGTCATGGTAACTGCAAATGCTGTTATGCACTTGTATTACTGCAGCCAGTTAAAGGCCTCTCTCTCCTTTAATCCATTAAGTTTTTATGAAGACTTTCATTTAGAAAGTGGATTTTGAAACTTTGTGGACATTGGCACTACCAGCAAATGCAATTGGCTTTTGGTATTACTTGTCTGCAAAATGTTTGTATTTTCAAGTTGGAATGAATGGCTTTTAGGAGGAGACTGAGAACAGTCACACTTTTCATTGGTAGCTTCATCAAAGAAACCAAACCCAAAACATTTTGTCCACTTAATCTGTCTCAACATTTCTTTTTCAAAAATATTTACTCATCTGCTAGGATATTAAAGCTATCCTTGAGGATGCAGGTTCATTTACATTTGGGAACTCCTAGATCACTGGGGTTATGTTTGCTGGTTTGGTGTCCAAACAAAATCCAGTTAAATTGGTGCAACAGCTTTGTCCAAAAAAGGCCTGTGCTAATAGACTTAATTTTTATTTCATTTCTCATTTGTTAAATCTTGGCAATACTACCATTGCAGACTTCACAGCAGAACATAATCCTCCTGAAAAATAGAATCAGTGCTCTCTTTTGTGTAATTTATGTTTTTATTTTGATACTCCCTCTCAGAACAGGCTTTAGGCTCAGTCGATGCTGCTGCTTTCCTAATCACACATTTCATTTTATTACAGCAGTGGCCAAAGTGGCCATTAGAGTTAATTGTCCTTTTTCTGTCTAAAAGATGATTAAGTCTATCCAGCAAAATATCTCTGGGCTGGAATTATGTGTAGTAACAAACCCTTGGAAATCCCACATGGGACAACCTGTGAATTACATGCAGAATCAATCCACTCCTCAGGATTTGGAGTAACTGTTCCAAATCCAGCAGTAATGATTTCCTACTACAAATTGTTCTTTGAACACATTTGATGGGGAACCAAATCACCTTGGTATCGTTCAGGAAACAGCCAAGTGTCAAAACAGGCAACTCTCAAGTAGCTGTGAGGGAAAGGTGCCTTGTGATGAGCCTTTTACCTCCCTGACTGAAACTTCCTGATGGAAAACACCCAGCTGGAGAGGATGCTCCAGGTTTGTGAAAAGAAAACGTATTCCTTGTAATTCACTGGTTCCTGCTCTGTGGCATTTCTCAGCTGGGAGGTTTGACCCACCTGCAGGATTCCAGTTTGTCCAGCACAATCCTGTCATTCACTGGAGCTTGTTTAGCATAAACAGAGATTGTGTTGGTTAATGCATCACTCATCTGCCTCTTTCCCATCATTTGTGAGTCAGTATTTCAAAACCACTAATGCTAATTTAAAATTAATCAGCATTTAAAAAAAAAAGCCAACCCAGGCTACAGTGCCACTGTAACTCCAGAGCGCAGGCTGTGCACTGCAGCAACTCTGGCATCCCTTGGAAAGGAAAAGCTTCGTTTCCAGCAGCAGGAATGCTAAGCAGCACATCCCAGCTGGTGCTCTTTAACCCGGGTGTTTAGCTGGGGTGGGGCTGCTTTGTTGTGCTGGGTTATTTGCATTGTCTTCAGAGAGCCCCTATTCATGGCGTGGAGGAGGATCCAGACAGGTGGAAAAAGGAGGAGTGGTGAAAGTTGAATGAGGGAGATACCGAGAAGCCAAACTTTTCTTTTGTATTTTGCATTTTGTGTGATGAAATGGGCTGTTGTGTCCTTTGTGCTGCTGTGAATAGGTGCCCATCTGCTCCAGCGTGTTTGAGGGCTCTCCTGGTGCCCGCTCAGCTCTTGGCACGCTCAGCACAAACCTCTCCGTCAGCTGCCCCAGCTCCTCCAAAGACAAATAAAGGTCAAGCTGAATTTCAGAGGCAGCTAGGCCAGAACTGTCTGTCAGCTCTTGAACTTGATGAAGCTTTCATGCTCTTTGCTATTAAAGCAGGTTTAATTTCAGTCCTTTTTAAATTTTATTGGGAGTTGTGGGGGACCTTCAAATTCTGCCCACGGCTGGTTTAACTTTAAAAAGCAACTATCTGAGGGTTCTCTTGAAGTGGTTCTTTCTTAAAGTGATTGCTGCAGTAGAGCCTGGCTCCAAAAGATAAATTCCCAGCAAAAAGAGAAGGAAAAAGCTGTAAGTTAGTTGAAAGCTTTTATTGAACTTATATAAGCGTATTTATGGAAATACTTGAACTCTTGTGGTTATTACTGTAAAAAAACCCCAGAGTGGTGCTCAAACTCAGCTATTTAACACTCTGGTTAAAACTAAGGTATTTTTTGGGTATAACTACTGCATTTCTGAACAATACTGCCAGATACATACAGCTTTCAGCTGGCACTATGTGAACTGGGGGCTGTGTGTAATTCTGAGGCCTCTCAGAAAACTGTGAGTTGGAGAAAAAGCAGCTTGTTAGAAAAGCTCTAGTACAAGGTGCATCAAATTGATGGGTTTGTAATTGACAGCCATGTGGATGAGTAACTGTTGGATGAATTTTATTCAGTTATATATACTCTGCATGCTCTATTTTATGAGCACAGCTAATGGGAAAAGCTGAGGAATTCAATCCAGTTCCTTGCAAGTGTTGGGTTGGCCCTGATCTCATCTTCCTGGATTCGTCCCTGCAACTGCTGCATTGTGTGTTGGGATTCCTTTTGTTTAGGTGCACTGAAAACACTGGTGCAGCCAAGAAAAACAGGGAGGTTTTAGTTATTTTAAAAATCAGTAGATTGTATTACACTGGGGGATGGTAATGAATGGCAAATGAGAATCGACCCAGGGCTGGATTTTTATGCCCCTGGAATCTCTCAGAGTCCTGTTGCTGGTTTCCATGGGAAGCAAGGTAATTCATCAGCTGGGATCCGTGGCCACTTCTGCTGAAAATTGAAGGATATCTTTGTTTCCAGACTGGGAATCTGCAATTAGAGTTGGAGTGCTGGATTGTGGGGAACAAGGGAACTACGAGACGTGCAAAGAATATGGGATTCACTATTACCCAACTTTTAGGGTAAGTGGCAGAACATCCTGCCTTAGGCAAATGATGCATGTTTTATAGTAATTGAAACCATAAAGTGATGTGTAGCTCATTGTTCTGTAGCTGGAGTTTTGCTTTGCTTTGCTGAGAAAACAGCAGAGTTGATAAAAGATTAATTTGAGGAGTTTTTGCTGAATGCAAGAGCTGATGCAGCTGTTTTGAGTAGTAATTCAGTTCTCAGTTCTGAATCTGAAAAATTCTTATTGAAAGAAGATATTCTATAAAGTATCATGTTATCACATGTATATAACACCTAGTTTCAATAGATTAATTAGATAATAACCATTTGTGTGAACATTTTTCAAATTCAGGTGTTACAGGGTTATTAACAGTGTTTTTAGTTATAGTGTGTGAAAGTAAAGGGAACACATTGAAATTGCCTCATGAAAAGAGCTGATTGCCTGACCAATTAAAAATTTACCATTGATTGATCCTTCACTATTTTTGTGATTAATTTCATAATTTGCTTAAACTGCCTTTTAAAGGGGATGCCACATTAGCCAAAAGTACCTGCCATTGCTCATTTTTAAGTCTAAATGCAATTTTTACCTTCTCAGTCAGTCTGTATAATCACATTATTAAGTATGAGCAGAATGTGGTGGATGGAGAGGGTTGAATAAACTTTTGTGATGACAGGAGAGGGAACAGGAGACATTTCACTGTAGGGTTTGTGATCTTTTACCCTGATAATAAGAACAATATTTATTTTTTTTTTACTCTTCAAAGTTTTAGGTGTAAATTGTGACATCCTCTTTATTAAACACTGAATCTTTTCCATTTTATTTTTTTAGCAGAAGGCAGCCAAGCTCCCTTAGATCTCCTGTTTAACCACTGGAGGGAGTTGGGAAAATGTGAATAGTGTTCCGAGTGCACACGCAGTCGGTAGCACTGATTTGGTGATCAGTTAATTTGTGTTTGGGTTAATGTTTGCAGTACAGGATCAATAAACACCACTGAATTATGCATTAAGGTATTTTTCCTCTCCCTCGGGTAGATGAGAAGCAGCCTTTTGGAACTCATAGGCTAAGAGGGAAAACTGTCTCCTGACCAGATAAATTAAAATGTTTTGTAGTTAGAGCTGTAAAAGTAAAAACTCTTGAAAGCCATTTTTGTTCCTAAACCGGGGATTTTTGTCTGATACAGTGACTTCTCTTTTCTTCCACGCAGTACTTCAAAGCATTTACAAAGCAGTTTACAACTGGAGAAAATTACCAAGGTAAGAACATTTTACTGTAAGAAATTCCCAGAGCAGTTTTCCTGTCAGCCAGGGCTGTGTCACACAGCAAGCAAAATCCCTTTGCCTGTCAATTACTTTGGACAGGAATGGGATGGACACTAAATACCTCTTTAAGACAGGATATTTCACGTACTCTGTGAGGTGTTAATCAGAATTTTAGGCAGGCAAAACATTTCTTCAAGAACTTAGGGATCACATTCCTGATTGTTTTTTTTAATGTAGCTCATAATTTCACAAATGGCTTGTTAATTTTTTTAAATCCCTTTTTTTTCCACCATACCCCTCATCAGCACGAGATCCAATTTGCTCAATCCTGACTCCGGTGCCTTTTGATCCCTTGGCCACTTTCCAGGCATCCTGAGTTGCACTGGGAGAGCCCCTATTCAGATGGTGACTCACTGAAAATAGGCTTATCCCAGGGTTTGACAGGATCACAGCTTGTGGTGGTTTGTCTGGGACAAAAGTAATGTTGTCCCTTTCTGTGGTTTGTCTGGGACAAAAGTAATGTTGTCCCTTTCTGTGGATGAACATTTAAAAGGCCAGAGGTCAGAGGAGAGACCACCTGCACCATTAACCCTTCCTGTACAAGGGAACCTTTGTGGTACCTTTTGGGCATTTGAGATACTTTCTGCTTTTTAATGTGGTTCTTTTAAAGCAAGTAAAATATTCTCACACTTCAGTTATTTCCTCCTCTTGTTCCATGGCTTTGTGGCCTCTCCATTTGGTAGGAATGATACACCTTGGCAGATTTTAATTCATGATTAATATCCTTATTGCAGTAAAACTGCTGAAGTCGCCCACAACAACTACTGTGAAAATGTTCACATTGAGAATCAAGCTTTGTTTGAAGAGAAAATCAGCAAGCCAGGCAGATGGATACATTTGGAAAAGTCTTGATGTTTTATTAATGTTGGGGTGGGATGACAGCTTTTAAATATGATCTCACATCAACATTAAAATGAAATCCTACAACTAAATCCTGTTGTTCAGCCAAATATTATGCTGGGTTTTAAGTCCAAATTTGAAGCAGAAACATGACCCAGAAAAGCATGAGAAAACCCACATGCACGGAAAACCCGCATGTGAGTCATTTTCTCCCAGTTTTCTGAAGGGCTGTGTTTTTTTGGAACCTGTTCCCAGCAGGAGCAGATCGAGAGCTGCAGACAGTTCGTCAGATGATGATTGACTTCCTGCAGAACCATTCCCAGGAGGTGAGACCTCCTGCCTGCCCACTCCTGGATCCAGTGTTGTAAGTTCCTTCTTTCAAATGTAGCTGCTCTCTGTTTACTCAGTGAATTAAATAAACTGTAGAAGATTAAAAATGAAGTGAGTTTTTTTCTTACTATCAGTTCTGCTACGAGATTATAAAAGGAAATTCCATGAGTGTATTGCATTCTGTGCTAAATTGCTTTTCTTTTCTTCAAAGGTCCAGTGATGTTACATCTCTTTTTGACAAGAACAGCCACCACTATACAGCCATTGTGTTTGAGAGCAACAGCTCCTACGTTGGCCGAGAGGTAACGTGTGACTTGTGAGGGACAGAGGGACTGGGAATGATTTTACCATAAACCAGCTGTATTTGAGCTTATTTAGCCAAGCAACAACTGTAATTATAGCACTAGAGCAGGTCACACGTGTTTGGGGGATCATAAAACCCAAGGATTTTACAGGGCTGTGGTGTTCAGTCACACAGAGGAACTTGCTTATAAGAGAATGTGATGTCATGTTAACTTCTTCTATTCCTGTTTTAGAAGATTAATTTGTCAATTTCATTCTCAAGCACAATTTCTTGATTTGAAAGATCACAACAAAAATATTGTCAGATTACATTATTGTTTTGTTACTGCTAGAGAACCATTTATAATACTCATTCTTCTGGGCAACTGTTTATAATAATCTAAATTCTCCAGTTCTCTTTCTTCACATGTAAATTTTGGGAAATTAAGATGGTAGCATGAAATTATTTGCACAGTTCAGAAACACAGGGGAAGTGGAAGAGTTTCAGTTTTGCTTCTCAATAAAATATTTGATTGGGCATCCTTTCCTCACCTAATGAGCCTGCTGTTAGCTCAGACAACTGTTACTTTTCTCTTCCTGCCAAGATCTAGGATAAGTGAAGAAAAAAAATTTGCATAATTATCTAGGCATAATCTGTGTGGAAACATCCAGTGTCTGCAAAATGTTTCTAATTAGATTTGATGCTGAGATGGCCCAGTGTCATGAGTGGAGGAGATTGTGCTGCCAAAAATGGGAATCACTTTGGGAAGCAGGCTGCTTCCAGACATTTGTTCTCTGGAAGCTGCTGTGGTGATATAAGTGGGCATTACTGAAGAAATGTGAAGGATATAAAGTTCTCCAGCTTTTTATCACACTCACTTTGTTTTTATTAGAGGGGAAGACAGAGTCATTTGATTAGCACAAAGTGCAGTCTGCTTTCAGAATAAAAAGTGTTTGCTGGTGTTATGTAGTATTTGCGCTTTATAGAATAGTTTAGTGAAACAGAAAATAGCATTGTTTTCATGTTTACAACACAAGGCAATATGGACAAACCTTCCCATACTGCTGAAGAAAAGGAGGCCATGTGTCATCAGTGATGAAAGGAAGGAGGAAAAGACCGGGATAGACAAGAAAAATTTAAAAAAAGGAAGATGGGAGTAATAATTTCTAGAGAAGAGTAAATCTTCTTTAAGTGAAGTTGTTTGTGTGCACGGAGCAGCCATAGCTGCACTTCCTGCAACCAGCTTAATGATGCCCTTAAAGGATGATGCACTTCACCTGTTTATGTGTCTTGTCCTGCAAGATTGGCTATTCCTTGAACAATGTATAATTCATGTCATCCTTTCATTACCCAGGTTATCTTAGACTTGATCCAGTATGAAAACATCGTGGTGAGGAGAGCGTTGAATTTTGATAAACCTTTCCTGGAGAAACTGGGGGTCACCTCAGTCCCCTCGTGCTACCTGATACAGCCCAATGGCAGCCATGGATTAATTAACAAGTAAGTAATTATCTGTCAGAGGGTTATGGGGAGGTTCACTTAACTTATAAAAGTGTCAGGATTTGATGTCCTGATGCCTCATCAATACATTGTACTGACTGAAGTTGTGTGTTCCCTATATTATCAATAAAAGACCTAATACTACTTTTATTTACCACTTTGGCCATTTATAGCTTTAATTTATTACTGTGATATTTCTGAAAGGAAAAAACTTCAAAATAAAAGTGGAAAAAATAAATGAAGCATCAGAGTTCTTAAAAAATCCTATTTCTTGTGTGATGTGAACTGACATTTGGGTAAACATTATTTGTTCTTATTTTGAATGGAATTTCACACCACTAATGCAAGTGATTTGTTACTCATAAATAGAACATCATTTCTTTCCACTTTGTATCAAAACAGACCATGCTGCACTAGGACTGTAAAACATAAACCAAAATGAATATCTTATTTTATAAATACACTAATTTGCTTTGGACATCCACTTAGGCTGAGATGAAAAGTGATCTCTCTTTGTCCATTTGCAGTTTGAAGCCTCTACGGTCTTTCTTTTCTTCATATTTAAAGTCACTGCCAGGTGTAAGGAAAAAACTCCTTTTGCCACTCCAGCTGCCTGCTCCAGAAAACAAAGAGGAGAGCACAGAAATCAAGGTGTGGAAAGAGTTTGATAAGTAAGTGATGCCCTTGGTTTTAATAAATTTAGTTATTAAAATTTACCTGCACCTTTTTCTTGCCATGTGGGAAGCTGTGCTGTAATTTATTATAAAATCCTAGTGCAGTTCCATATTTTACTTCATTTCACTCCGTTCAGTTCAGTTGTGAGCAGCTTTTCAAACAATTCACAGGTGATAGTACTGAGGGCTGCCAGTACTTTCAGCAGCAAACATCTGCACTGCTATGGAAGGAACGTTTTTACCAAAAGTATTCTTAAATATTCAATTGCCTTGAAAATACCAAGGCTTTATCACCTGTTACTGAAATGTGATTTGAATTGTTTGAAAACCTCAGAAGTCATCAGTGTCCATGAAAAAAATAAAATAGAATACCAAGCTGTAACATTTCTGTGGGAAATTCTCTGTCTGTGGTAGTGAAGCAGTGCCCACTAAAAAGGGCTTGTCAAATGCAAGTGTAATAGAAAATACTAAAGTCGCTGCAAAAGATGTTTATCACCCCAAATCCTCTAAGGTTTATCTTCACCCTCTTTCCCTCTTTGAGAGAAGGATGCAAAGCCTTTGCAGAGAGATAATCCCTCAGCATCTTTAGATGGAAAAGATGTGGGACTGAGTGCTTTAATATAATACTTACTTTCCTTTCATAGACACTCTTAGTGTCATCTTCTTTCAGTGACTATTATAAAATACTTGACATGAAACATTCTGTTAGCAAAACAACTTAGTTAAATTGAGCTGCTTTCCAGCAAGGCAAAATCTTGTTGACATGAATCTCCACTCCAAGTATCTTCTAAATAGGATCCTTTTGGAGAACCTCCTGCATTCATGTGGATGTCTCTTTATTTAAGAAACTTGAAGCAGAATTTTGCTGGTTTTTAAAATTTAAGTGAGTACTTGATTAATTAAGGAGATAAATTCAGAGTAAGTCTGTGGTTTAAATTAAGCTATAGATGTGGTATATGTGATTATAGATGATTCTGTCTTTTAATATGTTCTTTCCTGCATGTTATTTAGGAGGTGGGATCAGCCAGCTTTTTGAATGATTGTTTTTTAATTTGTTTTTTTAGAAACAATAGTGCTGCTGAACTCTTGCAAGAAGTGTTAACTCTGTGAGCTTCTGTTTGTTCAGTTCCATTGCTCTGTCTCACACTGCCTGAAAAGCATTGAAAGTTGGGGCTGTGTGCCTGATGCATTTGTACTTTGTAAAGTGGGTTTGATTATGAAGATATTTGGTTGTGAGAAGGAACTTTGTTTGATTTGGTTTATGTGGTTTACATGTACCTGTCGTAACTCTTGTCTTATGAGCTGCTGTGATTTAACTCCTAGGGAAAGGACCTGCAGTAAAATTGCTGCATTTGGGAGAGGATTTCTAATTCAGTCCTTTCCAACACTGACATTTTCAGCCTTGTTTGCACCCCTGCCCTGTGTATAATCCCCTGTTGTTGAACAAAAGCCTCCCTTTGTTCAGAGCATGTCCTGTTTCTGTTTGTGGTCAGCCCAGCGGAGAAGCTGTAATTTCCTCACATCAGGGCTATAATTCCATTACAAGGTAAAGCTGGTTGGGAGGCAAAAAGTTCAGTCAAATATAAAAAAAAAACTTTCTTTTGTGTGGTTGTGCCTGAGTTGTCCAAACCCTGCCTGCGACGCTCCAGCCGAGCAGTCCCTGCCGGGCAGGACGCTGCAATCACTGTGGGGTGGCCAGCGCTGGTGGGGCTTTAATGACCCCTCCTCTCCATCAATTTTACCTCTGTGACTGGTGAGGAAACGAGTGGCAGGAAGCTGCCAGAGCATCCCAGGATTGATGTGTGTTCCAGGTCCAGGCTGTACATGGCTGACCTTGAGTCGGGATTGCATTTCCTGCTCCGGGTGGAGCTCGCCACGCACAAGGCACTCGAGGGAGCTGAGCTAAAGACCTTCAAGGACTTTGTCACCATCTCTGCCAAGGTAGGCACTTCTGGGCTTTGATTATTTGTGAGGATGAAGCGACTCCACCATAAAATTTATCGTGGGACATAAGTCTCTCAAAATGTCTTGCACAGTGTTTAAGCGTGTGCGTCCTCAGTAGCTTAAAAAAGGGTTTGGTGGGTTTATTTAAAGGCTATTTTTGAGGTATTGTTTGCTGTTCTGACACACTTCCGGGGTTAAAATGCAATTTAATTTCACCTTAGGGGGCTCCAAATTAAATAAAGCTTAAGTAGTCTGCAACATATTGAACAAACACTGTAAATATAGTCCATTTATCAGATTTTCAGGATAAGTAGCTATTGTAACTTAGTGGGATTAAACCAACCTTTGTTTTCCATTCTTGACTTTTGGGTTTCATTAATGCATACTTGGCAAATGGTGTTCCACTCAGAGATGTTAGTAGCTTCTGTCTAAATTTTGAATATAATTGAGGTACTGATTTTAATTAAATAGGTATTCAGAAATAACTGAGCTATGGAATATAATTGAGTATTTAAAAATTAAAAATGCTTAGGTGTTACATTTGCATGAAAGGAAAATACATGTAATAAAATGTGATATGACTTGAAAAAAATTAAAATAATTTTGCTTTATAATGCCAGCTTCCTGAAATGACCAGTATCTCTTTATATTTACTTACTGTGTAGCTAACACCATGTTTTATTTTTAAAAAGTGAATCAAGAACTCTTAAGGGAATAATAAGGCCTATATGAACCATTTCCAAATATCTGGGTTTATCTGAAAATCAGACAGACAGTTCCTTACCCAGCCAGCTCCCCCCTGCAGCCGTCAGAGGTCAGAAATCTCCAGCTGGCCTCATTTCTTTAAGAAAAGTGTGGTGGTAATCTTTCCATCATATTATCCCTAAAACATCTTCTGTTCTTCCTGCTGGCTCCTGGCCAGCCGATGTCATTTGCTTCCCTGGCTGTTGGTGATAAATGGGGAATGTTCTCTTTGGGTGCCTGCTCATCTCCACCTGCCCTGTCACACCAGGGGTTGCTGTCCTTTATTTGCATTTTTTTAGTCATCTAACACTCTCCTTGCAGCTCTCATTCGTGTTTTCAGGTGTTTCTGTTAGGAAAATTTTTTGTACTCTTCTCCTGTTTATAGTGATGGTTAATCCAAAAGGCACAGAGGTCTTTGATTCCCTACTTGGGGAATTTCCATGACTGAAATCCTGCTCCTTCTAGAAGGGCCCTAAAGGATAGCAATCATACTGGACTTAATTCTGTAGTAATTACAACCCTCATTAAAGCAAAATACCGTTTCTGCTGGGAAATAATGGCCTTACCACTGATTTACAGTTCCTCACACTCGTCTGCCAGGCTGTGGCTCCTGTAAGTTCCAGGTTCAGGAAGTCCCTGATTCCAGATAACTTTGGAAATCACTGTTACACATATGAAAAGGAAAATGCTCTTCTGGATAACAACTCCTGAATTGACAGAAATCTGACTAAAAAGAACTATTTTTTGTGATTGATCTTCCAAAAATGAGAAGGATTTCAGCCTCTCTGTTTCACTGAGGTGTTATACTCTGTTTTGAGCAGCATTGTGAACTGAATCATATTAATGTGAAATCCTATATAATGTCAAGTTGTTCTGTAGCATTCCTGCCTGCTTCATTTTTAACATTTTGCACAAAAAAACTTGTTGAATTTCGTAAGCAAAAGCTGGTGTGAGATGGCTTTTTACTGCAAGCAGAACAAGTAATTTATTTGCTCATCAGAAAACAAAAGGAAGCATTTTACAGACAGGAAAAACATCTGGATAAAGCCAAAAGCATCTCGCTGCTAATGAGATTTGTGCTTGGAAATATTTTCTTCCTTGGTTTTTCTTTTTTTTTTTTGTTTTTCTCAGCTTTTTCCTGGCCGTCAGCCTGTGGTGAAGTTGTTAGAGACCTTGCAGGAGTGGCTGGTGAGCCTTCCATTAGACAAAATCCCTTATGATGCTATCCTGGATCTGGTCAACAACAAAATGCGGGTAAGCTGTTCCCAGTTCCAGCATAAAACACGGCATTAGGAAAGGATAAGATTCTATATCAATCTCAGACATCACTTACTGATGCTCCCTCAGTCATAATGGAGTTATAAGAAGGTTAAAATGAAAATAAAGTGAAATCATTAGCAGAAAATAAAAACCACGTCCACACGAAGGAATTGAAATGAGAGAAATTGAAGCACACAATCCTGGCTGGGTTTTATAATGAGCAAGCAATACTTGTTCCCTAAGGTCATCCCCAGGGATGCAAGATTCCCAGAGGATGTTTTTGACGTGCTTTTGCTGTGCCTGCTGTCAGCAGGATTCTCTTGAGGGTCAGCGTTTAAGTGATGGGGAATTTACTCACTGCAATGTGCATTATTCTTGAAGAGTTTTCCCAAGTAGTCTTCAGTTTCCTTGCTGGAATCCCATCCCACTTTGGCAAAGGCTGTCTTTGCACAGAACTTAACGAGTCTTTCTTTCCCATTTCTGTCTGAAATTTTGAAACCTCCTTTGTGTGTTTTAGGAAGAGGAGAGAGAAGTCTCAGAAACTAAAATCTTGCGCTGGATTTTAGGTGCAGCAAATAAGGAGTGGGTTTGTTCTAAGAAGAAATAATACTGAATTTTACAGCCAGTTAAGGCTTTACACTGTAAATCATGTAAACCTTGTGGAGTAGTAGGGAATTTTGAGTGTGCCCAGGGAAGCTGGAACTCTGTCAGTGTACAGGAATATTTTTGTGTGTTGTGTTCTTAAAAAAACCCCTCACAGGTTAAACTACTTCATGTGGTCTGTCAGGCTAATTTTAGTAGGTCTGATGTCAGTGACTGAACATTTTGTGTCTTGTAACACATGTCCAAGAGGGAGGAGTTTTATGGTGATGCTTCAGAGTATCTGAGACTTAAAGGTTGTTAAAAGTTTGTTTGCCTTAAGCATGAATTCATCAGCAGCAAGTGCAGAGTCATTTCTTGTTCTTTACCCTGGATCACCTCAGTTCCATGTGGAATCAACTGTGCTGCTACGTTCAGTGGTACATTTAGGCCCCAGAGCAGCACATACCTTAAATACATCTCTTTTTTTTCAGATTTCTGGGATATTTCTCACCAGGAAAGTCCAGTGGGTTGGCTGCCAGGGCAGCAGACCAGAGCTGAGGGGCTACAGCTGCTCCCTCTGGAAGCTGTTCCATACCCTCACTGTTCAGGCTGCACTGAGACCAAAAGCTTTGATAAACACAGGTGAGCAGCAAATATTTCTGGTGTGGAAATCCTCGAGGAATCCATTTGTGGAGGAGAGTGGCTGCAGGGCTGCACCAGCAGGGGTCAGAGCTTGGCTGCAGCAGGAAGCCTTGGAAATGTGCTAAATAAAGTGTGTGGCCCTAAAGCTGGGAGTAATAAAGCAGAAAAAGAAAAAAAAAAAAAAAAGAGGATTTCAAACAAAGAAATTTTGGGCTCCCTGAAAAGGGATGAAAATGATTCAGGTTACCTGAGGTTGCACTGGGAATGAAATTTGAGGAAAATGAGGTTTAACCATTCACTTCAGTAGCTATAAAAGATGTACAGCCATTAGCTGATCCTTCTGTAATGTTATTTCCTAAATACTGAATGTTATGACTGTTTGGGGTTTTTTTTCAGCTGAATGTACCTGTCATTAATCCCTGCAGTGATTTACTACTTTGCCAGCACTCTGTAAAATTGCTTATTTTTAGACTTGCAGCATCTTGTGAAGCTGATTGTTAATATTCTGGTGATGATTCCTGTTTAAGAAACATGCTGGTTATAAAATCTATTTTCCTCACCCAATGAAAATAGAATTACTAATGCTAAAATTTTGGCCTTCATATGTTTTTATTCTTGCCAGGACATTGCTTTGTTTGATTACAGTTCTATTTAGTTTTCATTTAAAGCCTTTTAAATACCTTTTCCAAGGAATATGAGAATTCAACATAGACATCATAAAACTCAGAAATTTTCAATTTACCAGTTGCTGATTGTATTTTAGGAAGTATTTTATTATTTCACACTATAAATACATACATTTGTCCAGCATTATTTGCAGTCAGGGTGAAAGTCCTTCAAATCTGAATAACTCTCCTGCAGAACAGTCATTTTTGACAGCAAATCATCCTGTTGTTGATTTTTGTTTCTCTCTTTATTCTGTTTGTTGTTCATGGGGCAGTAGATTGAATTTCTTCAATTTAGTGCTTTCACTGCCTGGTGAGTTTGAGGGGTTTGTACTGGATGATTTTGAGCTGTTCAGCAGGATCCTGCATAACTTAAATTTCCCCTTTTAGTCCCAAAGTGCTCTGATTAAATCTAAAAAAAAAATTCTTAATATTTAACTAAACAAAATTGCACCTCAAATTGTGCATTTCAGGCATGAGCCTGAAGTTAAAAATACATTGTAGAACCTGAGAACTCTTTGGCACAGTTAACCCTGGCTGTAAATCGGGCCAGATATGTGATGATCACTTCTTATGGTGAAAGAATTGGGTCAGTCTGAGACTGTGGGATTATGTCTTGGGAGGTTTTCCTCTCCTTATTGCTTGTTTAAATCCCATCTACTAAAAAGCATGATGTGCTCCCTAATCCTTCCCACCACAGGTAGGGTTTTATGGTTCTTGTCCACTTTAAAGATTAGGGTTACCCTGAATTGCAGTAGTTTGGGAGGAAAGAGAAAAGGAGGATTACACGATGATACATGGCAGATGTTAATAGAAGATTCAGCTCGGGGCTGATAAAAGAAAAACAAACAAAATGAGCCATTTTGCAATTGTTTTCTTTCTAAAGCAGATGTATTTTTCTTGATGGTCCCCTCTGCTCGAGGGCCTGGCACTCTGGGTGAACTCGCTGTGGCTTTCTCGATGAAACGATTTTATTGGGCTGTGTTTGATACATTTTAATGCTGAAGGGGGAAATTTGAACCTGCAGTGGGAGCAGCAGGAGGGATCCAAAGGAACTCGGGACAGAACTGCTCACACCCAAGGATGTGTAAAATCATTGTAGAAATCATTTCCTGAGCACACTTAATTACAAGAAATGTGTTCTTAGGTAACAGGATGTGTTGGTGTGAATAAGGCAGGCTTGTGGATTTTATAACAAATTATCTGGGTTCTTTTTTAATCTGTTGCTGAATTTGACAGATCTCCCCACAAAATGAATTTCCAGGGGTGTAACATTGCACAGGAGAACAGATGTCTTTGTGGAGAAACAGAGATTCATGCACAAATTTAATTACATAATTTGCTGGTAGTTACTTTTGTTGTGTTTGTTGTTGGGTTTTTTCCTAAATTCATATTTCAGTATAAATGTAAAACTGTTCTGCCTGAAATTCGTTTCAGCTTCCAAAATCATTTTCCAGCCTTTCTTTTAATGCAGTAATTTAATCTGCTTTAATCTTGTAGCTTTTATTTATACATGTCTGTTCAATCACAGATATTGAATGGCTGGGGAGAAATCAGTTGTTTTTTAGGATTTCTTTTGGGCTTTAAAGGCTTCTTTTTGCTGCTGTGTTTAAGAATATCCTGTTGTTGTTCTAAATAAAGGTGTTGATAACAGTCTTGATATATTTCCCATATCTGTAACAGATGAGCAGGTTTTGTTGAGGATGATTTTTTTTCCAAGAAAACAAAGCAATAGTAAATTACTCGTGGTGTTCAGCAGCAGGAGTCTGTAATTTGATCAATCTGCACCATAAAATGTGTTTAATTTGACAAGTGTGTGTTCGTGGTAACACACAGTACATTTTTAAATACATGTTGACATAATTTACTGGGTCAATTAAGCGTGAATCAGAAATTCTCTGAGACTGAGATGAAACCATTAGGATTTCAACAAATTATATCAGGTTTTCAAACCACTTAGAGATGTAAGGAGCTCCCTGCTGACACAATAAAGGCCACAAAGTTCTCAGCCTGTGCAGGCCTTATCTTCCTGCTGAATTAATCTTTCTTTTGCTTTATCTTTAGTGTGAAAGTGTGAATTTTACAGAAAGAATCACGTGTTGGTGTTTATTTTAGGAGGAATTCCTGGTTTACTGTTGGAGGTGCAAATGTTGCTCAGCAGCTGCTGCGTGCATTCAGAGCCTGCCAAAAAAGCCGTGGAATTAATAACTGTAATGAGATTGTGGTGCTCTCTAATTCCTCAGAACTGTGGGGTGACAAACAGCCACCACAGGCACCTCGTGCAGCACTCACCAGAGGAGGGTTTGACTCCTGATTTTTCAGTAGCAAAGTCACCATAACCTCAGTGCCTGGGCATGAATTCAGTGGTGAATGCATAACTTAAATATTCATTTCGTTATTGGGCAGGAGCTTGGAGAAAGCTTCTGCTTCCACAGGAGTTGTGACATACAGAAAGTGTGAACTTTGCGTATTTTAACAATTCCACAAATAATGATCAAAATAATGTCTGGTTTTCATTTAACCATTAGTTTGGTTTTCCCCTCAAATTTTGAGATGCTCTGAAAGGAGAGATTTCACTGTAGAGACCACTTTTATTTTATTGTGTTGTTCAGGGTAACTTTGAGCACAGTTGCACAGACTAAATGTGCTCCATGTATTGGTATAAACAGCCACTTTAAATTACAAAAGTGATTTGTTTCAGATCTCTAAAGTCAGGTGTCAATTCCATGGAACAAAAATGGAGCAACTTTTCCCTTCCTTCTCCCCTACTTCACTTTCCTGCTATTGGAGCTGTCTGTCACTTGTCTTGTAGGTCTTGAGGACAACCCCCAGATTGTGCTGCAGGTCATGAGGAGATACATCCAGCACTTCTTTGGGTGCAAGGCTTGTGCTCAGCATTTTGAGGAGATGGCCAAAGAATCCATGGATTCCGTGAAAAGCTTGGACCAGGCTGTTCTGTGGCTCTGGGAGAAGCACAACGTGGTGAACAACAGGCTGGCAGGTAGGGCAGAGAAACACCTGAGACAGAGCTGGGCCGTTCTGGAAGGTGAAAAACATCATTCCCAGAGCTGGTTTCTTCCGAGATTTCACCTGTTGCTCGGTGAGAGGCTCTTTCTGGAGCACAAATCAAAGCCTTCTCCAAAAAGAGCAGTTCAGCTGCTTAGCAGTGGATAAAAAATAATTACATTTCTTTCTGTAACAGTTTAGGGTTAAAACCTGCCTTTGTTTTTGTTTTGGAAAATGATGGCAATCGAACAAGAGGCTTTCTCAGGATAAAAGAGCCTCAACTCTTGGCAGATCAGCAGCTGAATAAAATAAAATTACTGTATAAAGGAAATCTGTGCCCCCTCCAGATCCCTGTATTTGTAGTTAGACTGAAAGTGCTGTTAAAATACTGGTTGTGTTTAATCCATTCTGTTATGGGGGTATCAAGTAACAAAAGCACTAAAGAAAATTGGTTTCTCTTTGCACTAAATCCCTGTCTGCTGTTATGGATCTGGGTAATGCAGCATTAGTTACAATTTAAATATGCTGCATTGTGTTCATATTATACGCATGCTGAATTCCCAAGATTTATGAAGTATTAAATACTGTGGTGAGTACAAACAGTTTGCCTCCTTTCTCTGAGGAGAAAAAAAGTAAATGATTAGAGATTAAATAAAAACATCCCCTAATTTTGGTTCCTTTTGCTGGGCTGAGCACAAGAACAGGCAACTCCTGTGGACTTGGAGTTGCTAAGTGGTGGAGCAATGCACTTATTTAGAACATTAAGGTATTGGAAAACTCACATGGATATTGATTTAGGTGATGCAGCAGCCAGCTAAAATACCCTTTTAGTCAGAAGTATAAACACACTGGAATAAATAATAATGTTAAATTATGCTTTTTAAGTTTGCTAAAATTTCTCTGTGGGACAGTGATGTATTCTCACCCTTAAAGGCTGCATCTGTATTTGTGCTCCTGTGTGAGAAATGATGTTTGGTCAATGAAAACACCTTGGGGCAGCCTTGGAGTTGGGTCAGGAGGTGGCTGGATATGGCTCTGCCCTGTTGAATTATTCCCTGTTCCTTCAGAATGCACAGGATTTACAGCATTTCCCTCTTTGGCAGGAAAACACGAAGTACAGGGGGGTTTCTGTTTGGAACCTTGCTGTAATACATTTTGTTTCTGCATTTTCTGTTGAAACAAAATGATTGCTGAGTGATCTTTAGCATAAAAAAGCAAATGTAAATATCAAGGAGATAAATATTTTTAAATGTCTTTTGAATCCCTATTTTACCCAAAATCATGGGGAAGTTTCCTGCCTTTAAAAAGAGTAGTAATAACAATAAAATGAGAATCTGTATTTCTGAAATATTTTAAGTGTTAGTGTACTAATCAGGTAGATAACTTAGGTTCTTTACCAGATGGAGATATTTCATCTAAAAATTATCTCCATTCACATTTTAAAATGTTGGGTTTTAGAGCAAAGTGTGACACCAGCTAGTGTTCAGCTCAGAAATGTGGCCAGAGCTGTGAGCATCTGAAATGGTAAAATTAGAACTACTTCAAGACAGTGTTACATGTTTAAAGGCCTGGTTTTTAGCTGAAAAATGCATCTTAAAACATGAACATGGCTTTTAAAGTACTGCAGACAGTTTGCTCTGGTAACGATGCAGAGCTGCGGAAAAGCAAGCTTGGGATGGAAATGGTTCACAACACAGAAACATGAAAATATCTGAGTGTCTGGCCTTGGAGCTGCTCCTGCAAACCAGGCAGAAAACGGGGATTAAGGAGCACTGAGTGAAAAGAGCAGTTTGTTTTGCACCATAATTCAAGTTAACCCTTGGGGGCCCAGGCAGTTGTGTGTTCCTGCCTTCTAAAAGCAGCAATTGCAGGAGTCGGGTTGGGATTGAAATGCTGCAGCTTTTATTGTGAGGAGAGGGAAATAGTTGTGGTTTAGTGTTTGTGTTTTTAAATGTTTCGGGTCAGAATTGATGAAAAAATTGATGAGAAATCACAAATTTGTGATTGTCTTGGTTTGATTCAAACATTATTGTGCTGTGGCTTTTTATGCCAACCTCACTGGAAGTGGAAACTACTCCCTGTGAAGTGTCTGATGGTGCAGCTTTCCCAGTTCATTCCTCCTGATTTTTTTTAATTTATCTTTTTCTCCTTCCAATTAGGTGATTTGACTGAAGATCCAAAATTTCCCAAAGTTCAGTGGCCAACTCCAGACATTTGTCCTGCATGTCATGAAGAAATCAAAGGGCTGCACAGCTGGAATGAAGACCAAGTTCTACAGTTCCTCAAGTCCCACTACAGCAGTGACAATATTCTCTATAAATACACCGAGAGCCAGACTGACCCCAGTGACAACGAGCAGGGAGACACAAGGGAGGTGAAAGACAAAAACCTGCTGAAGAACCCAGGGGGAAATGGAGAAAATAAGCTCCAGGATAAGGAAAACCCAGTAGATTCAGGCTCCAGGGTGTTGGAGAAGCCAATGGGAAATCCTGGAGCTGTCCAAGGTAGCGGGAAAGGCGCGGCTGCATCCGTGAACCTCAAAGGGACAAGGCAGGCTGTGTCCTTCCTAGGGATTGGATTTTCCAACCTAGACATGAGTCTGTGTGTCATCCTCTATGTGGCATCATCCTTGTTTTTAATGATCATGTACTTTTTTTTCCGGATGAGATCCAAGCGCTGGAAAGTGAAGTATTACCGTTCCTCGGTGTAGGAGTTCTCGTTGTACGTGGCTGTTCAGTCCCAGACACAGCTTTAATATTTATGATCAGGGATTTTATATGCAGTATTCCTTGTTCCAGACCCCTTTCTTCCCAAGGCATTTCCCAGGTGTTCAGCTGAACAGGTGGAGCTGGCCTTGAGATCCCCAGGCTGTGCCCGAGGCCACGTCAATGTCCTCGCGAGGGAGCGTTGCATTTGTCGGTTAAGATTTTTCCATGACTTCCCACCAACATCCTTTACTCATTTCCAGAGTAAACATTGCATTATGCAATCCACTGTGCCTGCTGGAGAAGGAAATTGGATATTGTTTTGTGTATTTTCAAGTCAGGTGGTTTTTTTTTTTTTAGTTTATCCAGAGCTGATTTCACCTCCCTGAGTGCTGAATGGTTCCTCTGAATGGTACCTTGGCTGCTTCACTGGGAGAAGCAGGAATTCTGATTTTTTTTTTTCAGGAAACGAGTTCTCGTCTGATTAAATCAATTCTAAACTTCTGTGACTTTCTGAAATATTATTTACCTGGCATATTTGCAGTAGAAAGCATTCAATGTTCAAATCATTCATCCATTCTCTGGTGCATTCCAGCCAAGGATCTGTGTGTCATCACTAGGATGAGAGTTTTGCAGCACAATTAGCAGCCTGATTCTGATTGCTAAGTAATTATGGTGTTATCCAGGTGGAAGCCAGTCCTGATGAACTCTAGGAAAGGAAAACAATGTTTATAGTGAAGGACAGCAAGATTTGTGTTACCATGGCAGAACAGATGGAAAAATCTGCAAACACTTGAGTTTCTTCTGTTGAATTTCTCCATCACAACAGAGCCGTTAATGCTTCCCTTGGTATTTCCAGCTCTGAGCTCACTGAGTGTCAGGGGTAAAGCTGTCTGTGCAGTGCAGAGAACAGCCCTTCCCTCCATCCCTGCTGCTGGAGTGCCCTGCTGGCATCAGGAAGGTTCCCCAGTGGGTAAGGCCCAGAGCTGCCCCATTCTGGGATGTGGCAGTTCCCTCTGCAGGTCAGTCTGGGGTCCTTGGGGCAGCAGTGAGAAGAAACCATGAAAACATTACAAAATCATCCTTGGGAGTAGGAGTTGCTGTGATCCTGGCTGGGGGGGATAATTCACGTCCTGGATAGTGAAGTTTATAATCCTATCCAATGTAATTGAGCATGTTCTAGTTATCCATTACCTAATCTTTAGTTAATCCTAATAGGTTTTGGCCTCAATGTTTTCTCGTGGCAGTGAGTTCTCCAGATTAATTATGTTATATAAAAAGGCTTTTCCTTTCAATTCTGCATTTGCAACTTTTAATTTAATTGAATGTTTGCTGGCTCCTCTGTTACACGAGAAGGAATAAGGAGTCCCTGGCCAATTCCCTGGATTTGTACCATTGGTGTGTCCTCCTCTGATTTCCCTCATAAGCCCCAGCATAGAAAGTTTGAAGCCTGGCAACAAAAAAGCACAAAAACTCCACAGGGTTATTTTTTCGTAATCAGATGTTGGTTGTTCACAAAACTGAGTGTTTCTAGTGTGTCTCTGCAGCATCCAATTGGAATAACAGAATTGAGCTGCAGAGATTCACTGTCCCTTGTAGCTTAAGTTTATCAAAGTAACACCCACGTAGGGGAACAACTTTCTGGGGGTGTTGTGAACGTGTCAGAGGAAAATATCTCAGTTCACCCTGTCAGTCCAACATTCCTGCAGAGGTGCTGGGTCTGTGCTCTTTGAGGACCCTGACAATTCCAGAGTTCTGGCACAAGGAGCCATCCTGGGCCTTGTCTCTTCAGGAATTTATGACTCCCTATCATTGGAGCACCTGGGCCTGGATATGCAAGCACGAGAGTGATGCTGAGCCCATGGGGAAGGGAGTCCAGGCTCATCAGGGCCCTTGGGTTTGGGCTGGAATCCAGTGAGAGATCCCAGGAAGAGGCTCATTCAGAGGAACACCTGGAGACTCCACATTTAGTGTTGAAAATCAGGTAACTTTTGGGAGGCCTAATTTGGGCAGGTGTTCCCAGCCCACCAGCAAGGACACTTTGCTTTAAAAGCAAATCCAAACACCAGGAAGACCTAACTGAGCACAGCAATGTTGGATCTGGAAAACTGGGCCAGTTAATTCCTGCTGTCAGTATTGTTGGACATTGTCAAGTGGAAATTCAGTCATTTCTGCTGTTGTTTAGAATTCTACCAAGTACCTAGACCTGGTTTCATTAGCTTTGGACTCATTCTGCTCATTGTCATCTGCACATGAAAGCAAAAGACTTTGGAAAGTTGTAGGGATGATTTTGCCATTAAAAAGCAGCAAATGTGGGTTTGGAATAACGTGGGGGTTTTGCTACACGCATTTAACTTCCACATTGCTGTGGCGCAACAAAATGAATCAATACTCAAACTTCAGTGGATTTTTTTTGTCTCTTCAGAGTATAAAAGTGTGAAATTGGGATGTTGCTTGCCCATGTTTGTTCTCCAGCTCTTGCCAGTGAACCAGCCAAGGCTTTCACTTCAATGTCCTCATCTGGGAAGGTTTTCTTGACTTTGAATTCACTTGTGTAAATCTTGGTTTGCTTGGTTTTGTTTTCTGTATTTTCTAATGACAAATTGTATCATTTTATGTCTCTGTAATGATACAGTCTGTGCTGGGGGATGGGTGATGCTGCCAGGAAAGTGTTTCTGGTTTAAAAATTGCCTCCAAGCCCCATCTCCTCGATCTAGGAGGGTTTATTTTGTGGTGTGTTGTCCACAGAGGTTCCTGCAACGCCACTTCCCTGTGGGGATCGTGCTGTGCTGGGGGCAGCCAGCTCCAAGAGGGATTTCTTGGCCCTTTGTAATTCACGGAGCTTTCTTTGCTCTCGGGATGTTTTCAAACAGGAAATATTAAAATAAAAGGAGTAGAATGTGCCAGGAGAGACAAAAGCTGCAAGTGCTAAAGAAACCTGATGAAGTTATTTGTGAGAACTCCTGACTTTCTGTTTCCAGCAGTGTATCCATCCTGCTGTTCCTGCACAGAACTGGATGGGAACGAAGGTCCCAGCTGTGTTGTTGCACATGAGGTGTTGAAAATAGTGACGATACCATTTCAGTAATTTAAATGTTCTATTTATTTGAAGTTATTAACTTGACACTTCCAAGTCTGTTCTGATTCAGTTGGGTTTTTATTGTCTCATTCCTCTCTTGGAAGGAAAAGTGACTGTTTTGTACTAAATTGTAAATTAATGTGCTTGTTTGAAATAAACTGCAAACGTTTGGGCAAAGCAGATTCGTTTGGGCTCTTTACCTGGGTTTGCAAAGTGTCTTTAGCTGAACTCTGTTGCCAGGACAGCTCATGAACATGTCCATGATAAACCATATCCATCGTCTTGGGGAGGTGTATTTTTAAGCCCAGACTTCTCAGGAACTGCTAAGGAATTTGAACAAGGGAAGAGAAGATAAACCAGGAAGAAAGAAATATTTGGGTGGGTTGGTTTTTATTAATGGTTGGGTTTTATTAATGGCAGAACCCCAAGTGAGGAAGGCCAGGTACAGATCTGGTGCCTGCTGCACCCTGAGCAGGAGGGCACAGGAGCGTGTGGAGGGAGAGATCAGCACGAGGGGGTTCGTGGGGTCCTGGGTGTCACAGTGAGAGACCACGGGGCTGGCAGGGGCCACTGATGGTCCTGAGTGGGACGCAGCCCCTGCCCTCCCTCCTGCCCAGCCACAGCTGCCCCACGCCCGGAGGAACCGGCACCACCACACACGGGTTTGCTTAAAGCGCTTCCTTGGACGCTCAGACTAAAAATCCACTTAAAAACCGAGCTTAAAAGGGACGGTGTGTGTCATCAGCTGGCCCCCAGGAGCTGTTCATGGCCCTGGGGAGGGCCAGGTGCCGGTGCTGGTGGCACCCGGTGTCACTGCAGCACGGTACCGGTCACACTCGGGCAGCACCTGGACCCCAACCACAGCCTGGCATTTCTGGGTGCTTTGTTTGGGGACCCCGATCCTGGTCCCCAAAGTGTCTCCCTGCATTATTTCCCAGCCGCACCGGGATGAGCTGTCCCGCGGACTGGAGCCCGTCCCCGGCCAGAGGAACCATCCCAGGGGACGGTCCTGACCCAGCCCTCGGCCCCGCAGGACCCGGAGGAGGGGAAGGTGGTCTGGCACCCCGGGGTGGGTGCCTCGAGGTCGGGGGCTCGGTGGGGGCTCCCCGGGCGCCCCCAGGAGCGGGCGAAAGTCCCGGTGCTGCCGTCGGCAGGAGCATATGTGTATTTGGAGGCTCCCACCCCTAAGCTGCTTTTATTAATTTGTAATCCCCTGCGAGCAGGAGGTAAAGGGATTCGGGGGATTAACGGGCTCACAGTAACAACCACAATTATCAGCTCCGGCTGCCTGGGGCAAGCGGTGCACACACGCACGGGGCTCTTCGCAGACAAACACGGCCCTCCGCGCCCCTCTGACCGCACCGCCAGCTCCGCACACGCAGAAAGGCGAGATGCAATGGAACAGAACCTGTGCACAGGGTCCGGGCACAGGCACACACCCCCCACACCTGGCTGCCCACCCAGACACCGGCCCGGCCCCGCACAGCCCCACACTGGCAAAAACCCCGCACAGCTCCGCCCGCAGCCCCGCGTGTGCCCGCGCCGGCGCCGCCGTGCTCACACGCGTGTTCCGCACACACGCAGCCCGTCCGTGTCCGCCCCGTCTCCAATTAGTGCAATTAACCTCCTGCAGCCGCCTCGCGCCCCGGCCGGGGGTCAGACATCCGCTACCTCCTCGCGTTCGTTAATTAATAAGCGGCGGGGGAAGAGCCCCCCCCCGCTGCCCACGGGCGGCGTCGGGGGAGCCCCGCACCGCGGGGACAAACGAAATCCGGGCCCGGGGGCGGCCGGGGGGCGACCGGGCCCGGGGGGAGGCTCCCCCCGACGGCCGCTCCCCCGATCCCTTCGTGCGGCCGCCGGCGGGTTCGCGGGGGCCCCGGGGCCGCTTTGCCCCCGAGGGCGGCGGCTGCAGCCCGAGCCCACGCGTCGGGCGCGGCCACGCGTGGGGCGGCGGGGACAGCGCTCCCCCCGCCGCTTTTGTGATGCTAAAGAGCCCGACGGTGAACCGGGGCCCAGCTGCGGCCCGGTGCCGCCCCCGGCCCGCCCCCCGCGCCCCCCCGCTCCGCCCAGCCCCGCGCCGCTCCCTGCGCGCCCCTCCGCGCCTCTCCGCCACTCCTCAGCAACCACCCGCGCACTTCGGACGGCGCCCACGGAGGCCGCGATGCTGCTGGAGCGGGTCCGCGCCGGTTCGGAGAAGGCAGCGGAGCTCTGCCCCTTCCCGCGGAGCCCAGGTGAGGGGGAGGCGCGCAGATCTCCGCGTCCCCCCGCGGAGGCACCGGCGGCTGCTCTGGGAGCCCCGGGCCCGGCCGGGCTCCGTCTGTGCCGGTTCCGCGCTCCCGGGGGCACCGTCGTGGCCGCGGTCGGGGCTGGCTGCGGGCAAGGGCGGCCCGACGGTACCGGGGGGTCCGTCCCGGTTCACCCCGCCCGCCCCACGCTCTCTCTCGCTCTCTCCTGCCTCGTCCCCGATACCAGAGCCCCCCTCGCTGCCCCCCGTACGATGGCGGCCCCGCGGCTACTCCAGGCACCCGTTTGGCTCCCCGTCGATTCCGGGGGAAAAGCAGCGGCTGCCCCGGGGCCGCACCGCTCCCCGTGCAACGAGGACAGGGACGAAACGAGGACTTCCTACTGCCCGACGGTTCCCTCCGACTGCGGGGACCACCCGCGCCCCGCTGCCCGGCTCCCACACGGCTTTTTCCAGACTTTACAAAAACTCCGTTAATTCTTCTCTTAAATGTTTTCTCCTCCCGTTTAACTAACGGGGGACAGCCCTGTCCGGGAGGGGGGAGCCGGGCTGCGCTCCCCGGCGTGGCCGGGGCTCCGGATCTCAACGCGGGAGGCCGAGCCCGGTTCGGGGCAGCGGGTCCGGTCCCGGTGCGGGGCTGTCCCGGTTCTCGCCAGCATCGAACGCGGTCGATGGGGCTTAGAAAAAAATCAACGAGGAGCCGGGGCGGGGACCCCGCCGGTGTGCGGGGACAGAGGTGTCCCCGTGAGCGGGACCGACCGCGCCGCCCCGCAGCCGCCGTGAACGGGCTGGTGCCCCGGGTCCTACCCCGGTTCGCCTTTCCGTGGCTGTTCCCGTGGGCTCCCCGCGGGGCGCACATCGCGGCCGCGGCAGCCGCGCGTTTGACCCGGCAACCGGGAGCTGCTTTTGCACTCCCGGGGGCGGAGGCGACACCGCCGAATTCGAACCCCCTGTAGAACGAGGGACGCGCAAACACCGTTGTCCTGCAGGACACGACTCTCGTTCACGGCCCCGCGGTCCTCGGCTCCGTCGGGGCCCGGGGAGGCAGCGGGAAGGGAGCGGCGGGGCTCGGCGGGGCTCGGCGGTGCTTACCGTGGGGAAGGGCCGCTCCCGGGGGGCTCGGGCCGCCGGGGGGCCCGAACCGTGCGGTGCTTTGCCCGAGCCGGGGGCAAATCCCGGGCTTTGCGGCTCACAACGAGCTCGGGGAAGCGGCCGGCGCTGCCTCCCCCGGCGCGACCCCCGCCCGCCGCCGGCCCCGTCGGGGTTCGTTTCCGGGCGCCCCGGAGCCGCGTCCCTCCCGCCGAGCGCAGCCGGGAAGGGGCGGCGGGAGGGGATGTGCCCCGGCCCCGGGGGCGGGGGGGATTAAATACAGAGCGCCGCCATGCCCTGCCCGGCCCTTCAGACCGGCACCGGCGGCGAGGGCCGGCGTCTAAAAATAACCCTCTTTAACGAATTAAATCCCCGGCGCCGCGGGGGGAGGCAGCGGCCGGGGCGGGGGACAGCAGCCGCCGTGATTCGGGGGGGGAACGGCGGGGGGAGCGCGGAGGTTCCGCACCCGGCCCGGCGGCGGCGGGAGCGGGGCTGGGGTCGGCGGGGGCTGCGCTCGCGCCCCTCGGAAGATGCGCCAGAGCCCGCGGCCCGCCTGAGGGAGCGGAGCTGCCGCGGCCCGCGGATCGCCATGCAGCGTAAGAGCCGCGGACCGGGCTGGACCGGGACCTTGCGGGGCCGTGCCGTGTCACCGTGCCCGGTGCCGGTACCGGAGCCCCGTCCTGGCCGGGGCCGCTGCCTTCAGCGCTGCTGCTGTTGGGGCTGTTTGTTTGAACGCGGTGAATTGTTAAGGATAACGATTATCGCCTCCACCTCTTACCCCTGTGCACGGCGATCCAGCTCTGTATCTCTAAATATAATTATCTTTACATAGAGATACTCTCATGTCCGTATCCATCTGTATCTGCACAGCCATGTCATGCATCTCTCCGCTTCTGTCTATACCGATATATCTCTATTCATGTACCTCATATCCATATTTTTACCTACTTATCTCTATCTATACCTGTATACCGAAATCTATATATTTATGTCTATATACCTGTACATTTCGTTCTCTATCTGCTGTATCTGTTTATTTTTATATCTCTATTTCTCCTTGTCTGTATCCTTATCTCTTTCTGTATAATCTCTGTCGGTATCGAGAGGGGGACGGGACAAAACTACCGCGTTTTTATTTTCAGTGCAATTCTCATAATTTTTGGTAGTTTTTTTTTCCCCACACCGTTCGGGCTATCCCGCCATTGCTCGCAGGTGAATTTTGGAAGTTTAGGAAAAGGAAAAAGAGCCTGGGATGATTGCAGCTTTGCCGGCGGCTCGCTCGGGGGATTCATTCCGTTTCCATCATTTCCCTTCTTGTTTATCCCGGTTCTCCCGGGCGCTTTCCCCGTAGGGTGCTTGACCCGGGGGTTCGCTGCTCTCCACGGCGCCGCGACAACGAATTTGAATGAATAATGGTTTTTTTCATGCTGTTCCCCGGGCCACCCCCGGGTCCGCCGTCGGTCGGCAGCAGCCCCGAGAGCGGCGGGCCGGGCCGGGCCGGGCCGGTCGGGGAGGCGGCGGGGCCATCGACGGGGGCTGACCGGGGCTGCCTCCCCGCAGAGATCCCGCTGTGCGCCGGCTGCAACCAGCACATCGTGGACAGGTTCATCCTCAAGGTCCTGGACCGGCACTGGCACAGCAAGTGCCTGAAATGCTCCGACTGCCAGACGCAGCTGGCCGAGAAGTGCTTCAGCCGCGGGGACGGCGTCTACTGCAAGGAAGACTTCTTCAAGTGCGTGAGGACGGGACGGGAGGGGACGGGGGGCGGCCGGCCCGGGTGGGTGTCACAGCGCGGGCAGCACGGGAGCCTGTGGGCTTCAGCACCGGGACAGCGGCACCGGGCGCGGCACCGCGGACAGCGCCGGGACCGTCCCCGGCCTCCTCCAGCTCAGCGGCCGCCGCTTGTCCCCCCTGCTCAGGCGCTTCGGGACGAAGTGTGCCGCCTGCCAGCAGGGCATCCCCCCGACCCAGGTGGTGCGCCGGGCCCAGGACTTCGTTTACCACCTGCACTGCTTCGCCTGCATCGTCTGCAAACGGCAGCTGGCCACCGGAGACGAGTTCTACCTCATGGAGGACAGCAGGCTGGTCTGCAAGGCGGACTACGAGACGGCCAAGCAGAGAGGTACCCCTTGCCCTGTCCTTTCCACCCCCGAGGGCAGCGGGGAGGCGGCCCGGGGCGCTCCTGCCCTCCGGGACAGGCTCACACACCGGGCGGGAGGGTCCCGGGAGAGCCCGGGAAGGGTCGGGGGTCCCGTGTCCCGGGGGCCGCTCCGTGGTCACCTCACCCCTAACTCGCCCCGTGTCGGCAGAGGCTGAGTCCACGGCCAAGAGGCCCCGCACCACCATCACAGCCAAGCAGCTGGAGACCCTCAAAAACGCTTATAACAACTCGCCCAAGCCGGCACGGCACGTCCGGGAGCAGCTTTCGTCGGAGACGGGGCTGGACATGCGGGTGGTGCAGGTGAGAGCGGGGTCCGGGCGGGCCGGGGGCGGGGGGCGGCGGGCAGGGAGCGGCCCCGCAGCCACGGAGCTCCCCGGCGTGCCCTGCTCGCAGGTCTGGTTCCAGAACCGCAGGGCCAAGGAGAAAAGGCTGAAGAAGGACGCGGGGAGGCAGCGGTGGGGGCAGTACTTCAGGAACATGAAGCGGTCCCGGGGGACATCCAAGTCCGACAAGGACAGCATCCAGGAGGAGGGGCCCGACAGCGACGCCGAGGTCTCCTTCACAGGTCGGTCTCCGCAGCCCCAGCCGGGGCTTTGCCGAGCGCGGTCTGTGCCCTCCCCGCAGAGCTGCTGCCGTGCCCGGGCTGTTTTCCCCCTCTCGGTGCCGCGGTCAGAATTTTCGGCAATAAAACAGGGGGTGAAACCAATCGGCCGAGGCGGGAGAGGGGCAGAGCTGCGGGATTCACGGCGGGGCGGTCCCGGCTGCCCGGCCCTCGGTGGGGGAACCGGAGCCGCGGCACCGAGGGGCAGCCGGGACCGAGGAACGGCGGGGGAAGCTCCGCTCTGCCTCCGGCCGGGCCCGGGAAGCTGCGGGAAGAGAAGGGAGAACTCCCCGGGCAGGCGCTGCAATGTCAGAGCCGCTGCTCAGACACGGCCTTTTCAAGGGATTCTTGGAAATACAAAAAACAGGAATCCCAGAACCACTGAATGTTTCTATGGGTAAACGGGTGTGATTTTAATATTTTAAAAATCTTATTTAGGGGCGGTTTTATTTGTGCAGTTGCTCTCTAGGACTCCTCAGTCCTGTGGGAGCTGTTTCTGTGCTGCAAAAAGGAGATTGTTGTGTGTTAGGGGGCTTCTGCAGAAGAGTGTCCCCTTTTTGGAGCCCAGATTTCTGGTGACAAACCCAGGACAGACCAACAGCAGCTCTTGTCCTGTGCAGCTTCATCCCGCACGCTCCAAACCCGCAGGAACAAGGACAGGGCCCTGTGCAGGGTGGGGAGGTCGGTGCCTGTGGCATTTGCAGGGATGTGTTCTACACAGTCTGGAGCCCAGAGCTCCATCCCAAATTTTTGTATGATTTTTTCG
This sequence comes from Lycocorax pyrrhopterus obiensis, assembly GCA_014706295.1. Classification (NCBI taxonomy): domain Eukaryota; kingdom Metazoa; phylum Chordata; class Aves; order Passeriformes; family Paradisaeidae; genus Lycocorax; species Lycocorax pyrrhopterus. The sequence continues at coordinate 8,640,368 of JACSVZ010000019.1, forward strand.
GAATGGGAGAGAAACTGAAATGCCAGCCTCTGTATGTATTTACACAAACTGTATTTATATACACAGTTTTCCATCTCAGCTCCTCTCCCCTGCTCCTAAAAACTGTTTGATTTTCGAGTCTGTTTATACACACTGTGTATCAGCTCATTAAATATGAATATTCTATAAATAATAACTAAAAAATGTCGAACAATTATTGAGAGCTCGATGCCACAAACAGGTTTGTATCCCAGGCAACAGAGCAGCTCTCACTGTCCATAAATCCCCTAACGAATACAAACAATTTTTGCTGGGAACTTAAAAAATATTGTTCATTTTTCGGGAGTGTTTTTAAGTCATACAAATACATTCTGTGTTCTTGTGATTTCCTTAGCCTGTTCCTGAGCAGACAAATATTTTAATTTAATATCTGTTTTCCTGAGCAGTGGGGAATTTATCTAGCATGGGTTCAGGTAGCTCCTAAAAGTGATAGCACAATTCAAAATAAACCTCAAAACCAAATAGAAACAAAATGTGGAAAGACATTGAACTCACTTCCCCTTTAAAGAACTATTTTTAAATCACAGTCTTATATTTTAACACGTACTTTTCATGCATATTTTTAAAATCCAAGATGTATTAGATGTTTGTGCTCAGAAAAAATAATAATCCCGTGGCTGCCCATGAAGATCTCTCAACAAGGATGGGAATAATAAGGAATTACAAGTGGAAGAGCGTGGCTGCTCAGCTCCCATCCTTTTAATCTATTTATACCCGGAGCTTGCAGGAGTTCCCGGGTGGCCGCTGCCAGCTGTGACCGGTGCTCTCCCAGTAAAACCAGTGCACTCCCCCAGTAAAACCAGTCCGTTTCCCTTTCAGATGAGCCCTCCATGTCCGAAATGAGCCATTCCAATGGGATTTACAGCAATCTCAACGAAGCGTCCCCTGCGCTGGGGAGGCAGGCTGGGACCAACGGGAGCTTCGCGCTGGATCACAGCGGGATCCCGGCTCAGGACCAGTACCACGACCTGCGATCCAACAGCCCCTACGGGGTCCCCCAGTCCCCAGCGTCCCTGCAAGCGCTGCCGGGCCACCAGCCCTTAATCTCCAGCTTGGTTTACCCAGACAACGGCTTGGGCATCATGGGACAGAGCGGACAAGGGGTGCCCCAGTCCATGAGGGTCCTGGCCGGGAATGGACCGAGCTCCGACCTCTCCACCGGCAGCAGCGGGGGGTACCCGGATTTCCCGGCCAGCCCGGCCTCCTGGCTGGATGAGGTCGACCACGCTCAGTTTTGATACAGGGGCCACCCCCGGGCAGTGGGAAGGGAAAGGACTCGGTGCTGTTAAATGTCACCTGCTCTTGGAAAGGACAGAGGGACGAGCTGTGAGTGCCGAGCGGGGCAGGAATGTGACGACACGGAGGGAACAGAGAGGATTTTGGAGATGACCCTGGCAGAGGATGGTGGACAAAGGCCCTGGCACTGCAACCGTTGGCACCTGGAGCGTCCGAACCAAACTGATTCTCGTGTCTTTACCAAACACCAAGACTTGTGCTTTACAGATTTGATATGACGTATTTTGCGTTCTGTTGTCAGTGCGTTCTCCAAAGCAAGGACTTGCTCCATCACCCATCCACACCGAAACATTTTTAAGGGAAAATAAAGTCCTCATCCACGGTGAAAGGTGTGACAATGTCTATATTTCTATAGGAGAAATGTTCATAGTGAATCACTTCAGAAACCCATGGTAGGAAACTTCTCTGTTCTTCCAGCAGATTTTTTAAAAGCGCACCAATGCGGTATGTTTTGTTTTATTTTGAATTTACATTAACTTTTCTAAAACGAAATGCTCTTTAATATGCCAATCATTTATCAACAGCCCTTTTCCTTTGTAAAATGAAAATCATATGTTAATTCTTCTTCTCCCCTTTTTAATTTGTAGATCGCTAGTTTGACTCTTCCATATAAGCATTAAACCGTGAATAGATGTATTTATTACCAAGTAATTCCACGTTTATCACGAGGTCAAGAGGTGAATTTTCTTGACCCAGGGACACTGGTGGCTCTGGGTTGTGGATCTTATGCTTTTCCTTCGAATTTCTTTGCATCAGTTTTACTGCAAAGTGTCTCAAAAATCACCCTGATGTCTTGTTGCCAAATACCTTCTCGGGGGGTCGGGCTGGTTTAGGACAAGCCATTCCCCAGGCACTGCTGGAGTGTCCCCCCTTCCCTGGGGACTCTGTTCCAGGCATTTGTGTATTTCCACGGATATCGTGCAAGCTGATTGTGAGGAAAGGCAAGACAATATGTATATTGTTATCTGTAAAAATCATGGAATTAACTGTAGATTATGTGGATGTCCAGTGTCTTTTATTTATATTCTTGCTTTCTCTCTGATGATCAAATACTTCAAGAATACAAATAAATTTGTCAGCTAAACTTTAAATAGTCTTTTGCTAAATTCACATCAATATCAGTAAATAAAAAAACCTGAAACTAAAAGCTCCTAAAACTTGATACCAAGTGTTGGAATATTCCCTTTCCATAGAGGAGCAAACCCACTGATGTGCAAAGGCTTTGAAACAAAAAAAAAAGAGAATGTGGGAGGATGGCAGTCCTTGGGAGACCTGAACAGGATCGCTCTGGCTTTGATCGTATTTTTGATGGGTCGTTGTTATTTTTCAGCATTTGTGGCAGAGGTGGTGGGCTGATAAAGCAACAGGAAATGGAGTCTGATGTTGTCTGCGAGCAGAGAGTTGTGAACGTGAAACACAGAGTGGGATATTGAAATTTTCAAAGAGAAATCAGAAAGGAAGGGGGAAAAATCCCTAAGGGGAGTCAGTTTGACCAAACATATGCACATATACATAGATATATACTTATATTTACACACAAATACATATCCAGATAAACACACACATCCACATGGCTGTGCTCACACTGAAGGGCTGTGCTGAGCTCTCTGGTTTGAGGATCTGGTGACAGACGCTTTTTAACTCACGTGAGCTTTGAGGTTCTCACTTGCCTGAGGAGGAATAGCTCACTCAAAGGAGAAACTCCCTCTTTTCTCTCCAGGAGTCCCACTCCAAGAGCCGTGGCAGGGATGGGAGAAATCCCAGGCAAAAATTTGCCTCTTTCAATTCTGAGCTCCTGATTCTGAGCCCAGAGCTGGGCTGGGCGGCTTCTCCTTCCTTCTCCAGAAGTGAGCCATAAAGAGACAACTGTTGCTGCCAGCCTGGAGTTACATCACAAGGACATCTCTTACTGAAATTTATGGAGTAAATAGAAAACGATGGGATTTAAAACAAGCAGATCGCAGAACTTCACCTAAAGAGAGAAGAAGAGTTTGTATTTTCAAGAATTCTGTGTCTAGAAACGCCCTCACCGAATCTGGGCAGGTGTTTTGCATCAAAATATTTTGGCAGTTCAACTATTCATAATGTTTTCATAGAGAAGACTAAAAAAATACTTTGAAATGCTCTTATTTCCTAAAAATTGAGAAATAACAGCAGAAAGACAGAAATGCAGTTGATTTAAGGATAATTCTGTAGTTATAAACCCAGTCTAATAACTGTAAGCAATTGAACCTGTGTTTTATAGATATTTTTCTCATCGTTTCCCTCCCAGTAAATAACGGGCACTGTTGTTCCTCTCCCCCTGGGAATTCCCAGGGGAAGGCTGAATTTAAGAAAGGAAGAAATGCAAATCTCCCCCGTGCCTTTGTGCTTTGCTCTGAAAGGGAGAACGGGGCTGGAAGTTGCCGGCGCTTGTGCTGCTCTGAACAGGGAGAAGAGCTCCCCGAGTGTCCTGAGCTCAAATTCAGGGATTGCATTTCAGCCTCTCCTTTCAGGGCCGAGGCTCAAGGATTCCATTAATATAAATGCTTTCTTCCCGTTAAAAAGAAAACCAATTTGAAAGAGGCAAATAAAACTAACACTGCCCAACTGAGTGACAGCTTGTAAAACCCAGGCAGAATTAGGAAGAGGAGGTTTGCACTGCTCAGTTTGCAGGTGGCTTTACAACCTCCACTGATTTCCATCAGTGCACGACATGGGAGGCAGGAAATTTTTTGTCTTCTCAATGAGGAAAATCTACTGTATTAATCTTACTTTTTTTCAAACCACGTATTCGCCTTTGTGCCTAAACTTGTGCTCCCTACAGAAATGTTTAGATTTTACGTCAAATACTAGAAGCAACTTATTTTTTTCTTACTCGGATTTCCTGTGTGAGGCCAAGGAAACCAAATCCCTCATGCCCAGGGGACAGACACCTCCTCTCCTATCCGGTCGGATCCAGGGGAGGGGGTGACAAAAGGGGGCCAAGACCTTGGGCACAGAGCTTGGGGACCTCAGTGCCCCTCTGGGGGTGTGGGCCAGGTGAAACCCCTCATCCACGGGAAGCAGGGAAGGTGGACAGGGCCAGGTTATCCTCAGGTCCCCTCTGGTGGCTTCTCCCAGATGTATCAGAGCATCTGAGCAAGGGTGTTCCCACTGCCCTCAGGTCCCACCTTGCCTCCCCCTGCCCAAATCACGATCCTTGGGAACAAGGCAGGAAAACCTCTGGATCCTCCTCCTGCAGCACAGGCAGAGCTGCTGGGTAGGATGAAGGAGAGATCCCAGAGATTTGGACTCAGTAAATATTCCAGCAAAAATGCTGCCTGTTTACAGGAGACTTGTCTCACCAGCCACCCACTGTTCAGCCAAAACCGAGCTCCAGACGTTTTTTAGCTCCCTAGCTCTTCTTCCACTGAGGTCTGAAGAGCGTCTCTGTCCCTCCAGGGAGGGCAGACCCATGGGCAGCCAGTGTCTGGCTGGACATAAGTCCTGCATCCCACTCCCACCCAGGCCCTGGCCTCTTCCAGCGCCTCCGCAGAGCCTGGAAAAAGGCTCCGAGTCAGCTGGAGGCGAGTAAATCATTCCTGACAGCTACATCTCTACAGGGCAGTTAGAATTAATGTAACAATTTGGCGTTTAATGAAGCAACAACATGCTGGGCTGCAGAGAATAGCTGGGACCTGCTGCAGTCATCTTATAATCCCTGAGGGACCCAAACGGCAGCGACTCCATCAGATGCCGACTTGTCAGGCTGAGCAAACGGCCGGGTGGGGACAGCGAGGGACAGCGGAGTGGCCAGGAGCTGGCAGCCCCTCCAGCTGGGGAGACAGCCAGCGTCCGGCAGCTGAGCACGGCTCCAGGGACCGAGCCGAGCCTGGAGGCCAAATCCCTGTGTCCCCACGCTCCAGGGATGGGCACAGCTCCGAACAGGGGGAGCATCCCGGGGGATTACCGAGCATTGCCTGTGCTGCTCTGCCCGGAGCTCGGGGAGTGCTCGGCCTGAGCAGGTCACAGAGATGCTGAAAGATGTTGTTTGTGTAAAAAAATATTTAATGAAGCTTGTCAGAAGAGTAGAGAACTAAATCAGCACTGGAAGGGGGAAACTGGCAGAACAATATGTTTTCTAAATAAAAAAAGCCAGCTCTATCAGGTGCTCTGCACCCAAAAGTCAGATTTCTGCACAAGTTGCAGGTGTTCAGCCGTTTGCAGGATAAGGCTTTTTAAAAAAACTCCCTACACGGAGGAGGGAGTGAGGGGAGTGAATGCAAATGACTTTGGAGACAATCTCCCATTTCCCATGTATATACACACGCTCTCACAGCATCGCAGGCTGCAGCAGCTTGGATGCTTTAAAATAAATCATGCAGCACTTTTTTTTTTTTTTTGCTTGCTTGCTTTTAAATGAAAGCACAGCACAAAACAACATCCCCTCAGTTCCCAACCCATCCGTGCTGGAGCTCCTCTCTGGGGCTGGCTGGCGTTTGTGTGGCCATAAACCTCCCCACGTTTTGTTGTGAAGCCTCACGGTCACCGGCTTTAAGGGCTTGACAGGTTTATAAAGTGCTGAGTGTCCCCCAGGGACGGCGGCACTGTTTGCAGGGAAGATGAAGCGTGCCATATCCAGCTGGTCTAACAAGGCAGCGGGAAATCTAAATTAATTCAGGAATCACTTCTGTTTTGCCGAGGGAGGATGTTGTCCTCAATCTATGGAAACAGCCCATTGGAATACTCATTAACAGCAGGGAGGGGTGCGAGGCCAGGCTCCCCTCGCCCGTGGTGGGGTAAATCAGGGACAGGGAACAGAAGTGCAAAGCACAGGAGGGAGCTGAAGTGCAGGGACAGGGCCTCCCTCCCACAGACACCCACACAGGGCTGGCAGGGTTTGGGGGGGAATGTTGATTTCCACTTGAAACAGCTGATTTCCTCAAATCTTCCCGGAAAGAGGGATGGGCCTCACCAAGGCCCACCTGGGCTCTGCAGGTGAGGCCACAGGGGACTTATTTAATGGCTCCTGGCTCCCCTTATCCAGGGCCATGTCTTTGCTGATTCCTCACTTCCCTCAACCATTGTGGGGCCACTCTCTATTGATCATGTGGCGTCTGGGATTGAGCCTTCCCTCTGGACCGAAGGTCAGTTGTGCTGGTTGTGTTTGGGAGAGGTTGTTGCAAAATCACGAGCTGTGGGGTTGATTTCATCTCAGGACATGGTGCTGGATGTTTCCTGAGGATCTGTCCTGGCATTTGTGTGGACCATAAATGAAGCAGATAAAGAGGCTGGTTCCCAACATGTGATTCTTTTCTCAAGTGAAAAAAAAAACCCCAAAAAACTCCAAAGCTCAGATGATCTCAGCTTGCTGTATAATGAGCCTTTACTTTACTGTGGCCTGGTTTGAGAGGCTGGACTTGTTTGCTGGTTCCTTTTTCTGAGGCCACACAACACTGAGCTGCGGCTGTTTCTCCCTCTGTATGCTGCAGGCTGTGTTAGGATTTGTTGGGCTTTGTTTTGTTTTCTCAAATGTGAATTATAATTTGAAAGGAGTTACAACATTGTCTGGAGACTGGATGCTGAAATTCCTGCTTTCCTGTTCCTGAAGGGAACCCTACTCTGGGTCTGCTGCTGCCTCATCTCTGGGGACAGGAGACTTCTGACAAGTAGACGGACAAGCCAAGCTGCGTCTGTGTGTGCAGAAGAGGAGGGCTGCTGTTTTCTTGGGGCTGAGGAAGGGCTGAGCACTGGGAATCACTGCACCAGAACCATCCCTGGGTGCAGCGGGATGAAGGTCCCACAGCCCAGGTGGTGTCTTGACAGAGCAAAGCAAGGCTGTGTGTGCTGGGCAGAGCCAGGGTGGCAGAAGGCAGCAGCGTTAAAGAGAAATTGGTTTGAACAGTGCTTTTTGGAAAGTGAAGTTGAACATCCCGTGTTGTCCTCAGTGCTCCATTTGTGTTGGTCAATGTGCAGCCTCTCGGGCCCCTCTCCAGCAGCACCTGCTCTGATGGCTCTGAGCAGCCCAAATCAGAGCTACGGGGAGCCTTTAGTAAATGAGGGAGGATTTGGGCAGCAGAGCTCTCTGTTTGGGAATTGGGCTCCAGTTGCTGAGTGTATTACATTGAATTGGCTTCATAGGATGTGGTTCTTTTATGAGAGTGTTTGAGAAGGAGCAGAGCCAGGTCCTGCCTGTTCCTTGCCACCAGCAGTACTTAGCACAGCCTTTTCATTTTCATTTCCTGAACATTCCCTTCTCACTGTGGCCTGTTCCTGACAGGAGGCTGCCATGAACTTCAAAATTAATTTTCCTGGACTATCCTAATCATTCTAGTTGAAACATTCCCTTGTTATGCCTTTATTGGGATTTGACTCTGGGGGTTAAGGGTGTTTTGATGAACCTGCTTGATGTGGCAAAATTATAACTTATTCTGGTTTTAATTTGTACTAATCATACACTCAGAAATAAAGAATTGGTCCCCCAAGTGTTTTTCTGGACTGGAGGACCAGGCTCATTTATTTGCAGGGATTAATAAACTGCATGCTAATTGTGGGATGCTGATATTTGCCACACCACAGCAGCAGGGCAGCACAACCACCCCAAGCCAGGCTGCAGCCCAGCTCCATTGAAATACAGATTTGTGCAGGTTTTTATCACTAGATTTGCCAACAGGAAAATCATTATGCTCTGAAATAAATTCCCTTGTGTTAGTTAAAGCACCTCATTAACTTAGATGAACACTAATTGACGTGCTTTGATCAGGTGGGAAATTTCTGTCCCACTTCAGTATGAGAGTTGTGTCCTGTGTGTGAGTTGAAGTGTTTGGACCAAGCACAGGGATGCAGCGAGTCCTGAGCCATCCCTCAGTGAGTGTTTGCAGGAGCTGTCACCAAAATAACACCGAAGCAGCAGCTCAGACATTTGCAGTCTGTCCATGATGTGCAGCCACAGGACGTGTCCCTGTGCCCTGGTACCTGTCCTGGTCCCTTGCATGACCCCGGAGCCCAGGTGAGCCTGCGTCACCCCTTCGGGCACCGCACTGCTGGAATATGATCACTTGGTGGCTCTGGGGCTTGACACATTACTTGTCATTAATATTAGAACAGGCCAAGCAGGGCTCGAGTTGCAGTGTGGGGAGCCTTGGTACAGCTGTGCGCAGCGGGCTGCAGGGACAGGGCTGGGATGCCCGAGCTGGAACAGGCAGCAGGAATATCAAGGAAGGCTGCTGACGGCTCGTGAGTCAGGGCTGAGTCAGGCCCCACCACCCCTGGCTTGCTGCATCTGTGGGGACAGCAGTCACTTAGGAGTCACCTCCTACTTCTGCCAGGGCAGATCTTTTGCTTTCTAAAGACCCAAATGCTAAGCAGAGGACGCAGGAAGGGAAAACCAGAATTCCCTTCATTTTTCTTAAGCCTATCCCTGTTCCTGCTGTGAGTTATTGCAGAGATGGTGCCAAACTTTAGCCTACCCCGGGGAATGGCTTGCTAAGCTAACAGGTCTCTGCAGCAGCACTTTTTGGTGTGTTTTGTATGTTGGAGACAGTGTGTGCACACCACGACACAGCCTCTGCCCAGGGAGCTGCTAGGGGGATGCTCCATTACAGACCGGAAAGAAAAGCCAAGACTTATCTCAGGTAATTTTGTGCTGTCACAGCCCAGCCCACAGCCTGATGGTGATTGTGAGCCAAATTTGTCCTGGAAAAGCAGAGTTGGAAGCACATGGGCTTGACGCAGGGAGACACTGGTGGTTAAACCCCTCTTAGGTTTTGGGGAGCTGTGGCACGTCCCACAGCTCAGCCAGCTGGTTCTGGAGTCACCTCTCGTCTATTAATTAAAGGTGGTTGGTGTGAAGGGGAATCAAGGAAGGGCTCTTGATGCAGTTATACTTCCCACAGATGTTACTGTGTATTCATTACGGTCAGTGAAAGCCTTGTCAACATTTTTCCAGGGAAGAATGAAAATGTAAATAACTTTAAAATGATTCAATGTCACTGTGGTATGGGGAAAGGTCATGCTGCGGGAGACCATTTATCTTTTTGCCGATTTAAAGAGCTTCTTTCCTATTACATTTTTTGAAATTAATGTTTTTAAACATTACCCAAAGTAATGTTAACAATTATGGGGTTTATGGGATTGATCGTTATGCAGGCTGGGATTTAAATTGGAAAAGATTTGTTTTAGGTAGTCGTTGCCGAGGGATTTTAACAGACTTTTTGATTTACGGCTTATAAAAATGTTTGTGTGATTTAATGGAAAGACAAACCAGGATCCTGAATTCCCACGTAAATATGGGGGTAGGATGTTGTTTGCAAGTGAGTTTGGGATTGCAGAAGCAGACCTCATGTGCATGTAAATGTTAAAATGTACAAACCTGAGGTGAGCCTGGAGTGATAGGGGCCTTATTTGTGAATTAGGGTTTGGAGGAAAGACAGGCTGGAGACTTTCCTTCCCCTTGTCCCTGGGTAATGCTGCTCCTCACTGCTGGGAGGACATTTGGAACTCTGTGCTCTGTGGGGAAAAAAAAGCTCTTTAAGATCATCAAGCTCAACCATTAACCCAGCACTGCCATGTCCACCACTAAACCATGTCCCCAAGAACCACATCTCCATGGTTTTGCTTGGAAAGATGGGTGTAAAGATGCTTTTTGCATCTGTTCCACTGAGGGCAACAGTGCCAGGCTGTCGGGAAGGTGGGACAAGGCTCCTGCCCATGTGGCAAGATGAGCCAAGAACCCCTTGTTCTCCTGTGTGCTCCTGCCATGCTGGGGTTCATCTCTCCTCGAGTCACTGCAGACTGTGAAAACAGGTGACACTTGAAAGGCCCCAAGCTCCTCTGCACAGGAAGAATTTCAGCAGCACTGACCCCTGCTCTGGGGAAGGAAGGGGGGAAATAGCTCTGCTCTAGCAGAACTCTTGGCCTGCTGAGACGTAGCTGCGTTTTTCACCTCTGTTGCCCCTGCTACAGCAAGTGTGAGGCAGCGGGGATGCCACAGCTGGTGCTTTGCATGTAATTTTCACCCTCTTGTTAATGACCTTGCAGGGATTAGCATGGCCTTCTCCATATGCCAGTAGATTATGTCTGTTGGCAGCTGCTGTTACTGGAGCAAAATGGGATAGTTTTCATTAGGAGTGCTTGACATTAGGTTGCCCTGGGTGTCGTCAATCCTAAACTGTCAGTGCCTGTGAATAAAGCAGCGTACAGATGTGATTTATTAGATGTGCTGCTGCTTTGCTGCAAATGTGGCATTTTCAAGTCAGCAAGGTCTGGCAGAAGTGTGAAAGGGACCTTCCTGGTATTCCCTGATCACCCTTCCACCCGTGGGCTCTGTGGGGCTGTCCAGCAGCATGGAACGGAGAATCTGCTCTGAAATCACTGAGTGACATGAGAACTTGGATAAAATCCCCCCTGTGCTGCTCGGTGCAGCTACTCACTTGTAAATACAAGTGAGTTTGCGTTTATTGGAAGGAATCTGTGAATTTTTCAGAATTTAACTTGCACGTATGTTTTGAAATTGCACTTCTATCCAGCTTGCGTGAGGGGTGGGGGGAGCAGACTGCTCTGCAGTGTTGGAACATGGGTTGGCCTTGAAATGATCTTATTTTGATGATTAAAAAATATTTAGACTTACTACACAGACCTCTTCCTCCCTAAATCAAGCAGAGCAGAGGAAAATCATCTTTTAGTATCACATTTTTCCTATAACTGAATCAGGGTCATATCCTGAATTATTTTTTGCAGGCTGAGGGGGACACAGCTCACTCTTGGGGACACAATTTCCAGGGTGCAGGGCAGGAGGGGGATGAGATCCTCACCCAGCTGCCAGGGAGGGATGTTACAGAGGCTTCCCTGAGAGGAACCAGGCTCCCTGTGTTCTGCAAGGTTATTAATCCTCTGTTTATCCTGTTTTAAAATAAGCAGTTTAAAGGAGGCTGTCAAGATGATAGGCCACAAATCCATGTCATTCGTTTGATTTGCAACAGCAGAGCTAAACCCTCATGTGTCCCTCCCTGAACAGAGGGGGGTTGTGCTCCCCAGCACACTGCAGGAATATCCCAGCCAACCCTGGTTGGAGGGACCCCCTCCTCAGGCTGGAATGCTCATTTGGAAAGGCCGAACTCTATTCCTGGGAGCATCCAGAGAGCCATTCCACAGAATTCAGTGGTGTTCTTTATGGCTGTGCCCACCTGACAGACCCATCCATCACTAATTTATTGAACAGCAGACTTGGGGAAGGGACCAGCTGCTGGGGGGGGAGTCCCAAAGCTCCTCACTCTGCTTGGCTTTGTGCCCACTCAAGAACAGGTCACCACAGGTTCTTCTGGGCAGAACAGCTTCACTATTGCAATCTAACTACTTCAAGGCTCTTTTCTCAAGTTCAGTAACCCCCAACTCACTATTATCATCCATGGGTAATTATTTGATCAGCAATCGTTATATTAAATCTAATTTAATAGCACACGTGAGATTTGGTTTAAAAGTGGTGATGTAAAGACAATTTTGCTTGTTGCAATATAAAAGCTTGGGGCAGAGCTGGAGCAGGCCAGATGTCCAAGAGGCACTAACAAAAAAAAGGAAAACTGAGGAAAACCCTCAAATTTGGATCAAGCTGATTTATTGGCACATAGCAGTGTGAAAACATCACACACAAACATGGCCTGTGGGCAAAGCTCCTGCTGCTCTGGGGCTGAGGGGGGGATTTGGGCAGCTCTGTAAGGGCCAGGTGCTGAGGGGGCTGTTTTGTGCCCAGATCCCAGGGGACAGCAGGGTGGGGGCTCCAGGTGCCTGGGGAACAACTTGCTCTGAGCCCCTGAGAGATTTCCCAGCCGAAAGAAGACACCGAGGAGTGGTGAAAGGGTGTGGGCAGAGGATGATGAATGAGGGAGGAGGGAAAAAAAAAAGTGAGAATGGAGATTGTGAAAAGAAATGCTTGAACTCTGACTGTGGCTGTGTTACAACCCAGATGGGTTTGACTTCTGTCTTCAGCAGCAGGAATAAAACATCTCCCTGGACAATTAGAGGCAGGATCACACAGCTATTCCTCTCTCTGGAAAAATAATCCAGGTTAGTTAGCAGTGGTAGTTCTAGAATGCCCAGGAGGTAATGAGAACACTCTCTCATATGTAAACTAAGCTCCAGTCCCAAATAAACACAGGGAAAAAAAGTAATAATCATAGCTGTTCTCTTGCCACATGTTACAGCAGCAGGTATTTGCAGTATAAAATTTAATAGGAAAGTCTCATTGGTTTATTTCCTCCACTTTCATTTTGTTCTCATCAGAGAAAAGCTCCCTCCAAAGTGTAGCTAATTATTTAGATGACTGGTGTTTTCAGCAAGGTTTACATTCTCTTGACATCAGAAGTCTAAATTAGAAAGAATTGACATGAAAGCAGCCTTAACATGTTGGTTGTCAACATCTATTAAATATGATGTGATTTTGGCATAGTTAAAGTTCAGGATACCAGGACCACACAACACCAGCCTGGAGGAAGCAGCGGCCTTGCTCCAGTGTTCAGGGATGATGTTCCCAAACACTTCTGTTCCCAGAATCTGGCACATGACATTCTCATACTCCAATTTCAGAGGCACACAGTCCCTGCAGCTGGGCTTATCAGGAGTGAAACTACTTGGTAGAATACTTGGGTGGGGAGAAACAGCACTTCCCAAGTTCTAGAGACTTTCCCTGGGGCACTGCCGGGTTAAAGCCAATCCCAAGGGGTCCTGACAGCAGGAAGACCTGGCTTGTGTGGTCTCACAGAGAGTGATACTTTGCTTAGCAGGTGCAGAGGTCCCGGTTTCAGGGACTGAAATAATCACTCCTGGTTTCAGGGACTAAAATAACTGTAATAACTCTGGATTAAGCTTACCCACTTCTTGGTTTGTGACCATCCCTGGGTAGATTGTCACAAGCAGAACCAGAGGCTTAAAGCTGCTTTCCAAACCACCCAGGGACCACTGAGTTACCAGGATGCTCCTGATTCTTGACTAGATTTTTTTTAATGAAGTGTAAGTCTGTAACCAGAAGACACTAAAAAGCAATTGCATTAAATCAAGAACTACATTTGACTTTATGGATTGTTTATGGGATCTTTCTTTTATTAATTCTTTATCCCTTAATATTATAAAGGATTTGTGTCTACAATAAATAATGTAAAGTTACATTACATCCTCTTTGGCTTAAAATTTTAATATTCCTATTGCCCATGTCCATAAAGAAATTGTGTTTGAGGTCATTGCATATGTATAGCTGCAGCCATAACCCTAATGGAATTACTATTCAAGCAGAGCTGAGATTAGTATGAATGCCAAGAAACTACCCGGCTGTCAGGGGAAAAGGTAAAAGTTCAGAGTTCAGCTTGCATCCAAATTATTTATCTCCCTAATAACTTAATAGATTGAATATATTACTTGTCAGTGACCTTGATGTACAACAATAAAGACCCCTTGGTAGTGTCAGAAAATATATGAGACTATAATAAGTAGTACTTATGTAGCGGAATAAAAACATATTCTTTATGATAATGAAGTCTGTTCCCCCAAGGACACTGCAAGGACATGAAACCACGTAAATATAAACACCAGCTTGTGTTTGATTATAGCCAGGCAGTGGCTTCTCTCCTAAAATCAGCACCAAGGGCTGCTGGTGGAGGGAGCTGCACCCGGCAGGTGCCAACAGTCCCTCCACACATGGCAAGGGATGGTTTGTGCCCTTTGCTGCTTGCCCCGAGTTACATCCTCAACGCCATCTCACAGCCGCTTTCTGCAGAGGAGAGCCTCTTGCTTTTTCAGACTTCCTGCCGCTTCTAATTATTTCCCCTCTGGATCTCCCAAGCATTTAAAAGAATAATTTAAATTAGAGTTTAGGATCAAAGGTAACACTGCAAATAGGCCTGTTGTAAACATGCCTAAAAATAGGGAGGTAATTTCCCTGAGTGCCATGGTGTCTGGAGCAGTGCAACACAGTGTCTCTATTTCTCTCTGTTTCTATGCCTATTTTTCAAGGCTTCGCACTCTCTAAAGGGGAAAACAATAAGCCCTCAAAGGATATTGTTCTTTAATAAGGCTTATGATTATGGATTTTTTTCTTCCTCAGCTGGCAGAAAATCACCATTAATATACTCAAATGGAATGATTCTCTTCTCTTTAATAGGTCATTTTAATCATACATTTAAAGTTTCACTTGGAGATAGAGGGGGAGAGGGGACACAGGAAGAAAAGGAACTTATTTGATCTGTTTGATATTTTTCAATTAATCCTCCCTGTGTTTCCACCCATGGTGTCTGTGCCAAGCTGAGCAGTGGTTGTGCAGCTGGTTTTGATCCTTGCCAGGAGCTGTCCCCTCACCTCCTGGGATACCTGGGGGGTGGACTCTGTGGGACCTTGAAGCAGGCCCATGTCCAACAGGAACATCTTGGAAAACAATGCTGCATCCTGCCTCGGCTTCAAATCCTCCTTTCTTCCTCCACCAGCTGCGTGCTGGGCTGAGTCTTCAGCCCTGTCCCCAAAATTACAGGACCCAGCCCTGCAGGCTTGTCCCTGCTCCCAGAAATCCCACTGGAGCTGGCATCTCTGCGGCTGGGCTCCCACTCCCCCAGCAGCCTCACATTTTTGATTGTATTTATGGCCACTTAATCTGTGCTAGCAGCCAGGATCAAATACATCTCCAGGTATTGATCAGCTTTAGGCTGATAGAAGTTCAAGCTCACGAGGTCTTGGTCTTTGACCCTCAAATAGGATATGAATCTCAATCCAATAGACTGATATTCACATGCAGTCGCTGCCCAGGGTTGCAGGCTGCAAGGGAAAAATCAATGAAGAGTGCTAATGATTCACAATTTATAGAGCAGCTGCCATTTTAATATTAGAATAAATGTTATATTGCAAAGGGATGGGAACATAGGTGGTGGCATGGAAGATATTTCTTTGGAGCCTTTTCTGTGAGGAAATGATGTGCACAGGATTTTATGAAGTGTAATTTATTGGCCTCATTTAGACTTATAATTTAAAACTCCTTACGAAAAAGGTATTTAACTAGAGTGGATTGGGTAAGGAAACAGCAAGGGCAGTGCTGGCTGGCTTAGAGTGCTCCAAGCATGTGCTGGTGGGGAACAGGAACCAATATCCTAATACATAAGATTGGATGCAAGCATTCCCCTTCTGCTTAAGCATCCCTGCAGCATCTGGCAGCAAAGAGGCCTTGTTCTCTGTTCTGACTCTTGAGAGCACACTTGTGAATGAAAATACACGTATTGAACATGCTGATGAGGTGTATGGAACACATTAAATAATGGATCATGTCAGAGTGGAACAGCAGGGCAGAAATTCTGCTGAACGGGGGTGTGAGGGCTGGAGAGTTACTGGGGGCAAAGAGAAGGGGCAGGTTGGAAGACAGATTTCAAACCATGGGAACATAGGAGCGCTCTGTCCAGATCACACAGGGTTTGTTGTATTCTCAAATAATTTGGAGTTTTTTGCGATGAATTATGGTTTCCTTTGAGATTTGTTTACAGTAGCTCATGGGGGCAGGTAATTGCCAGACAGGCAGGAATTAAAGGGATGTCAGAAAAAATGGAAGGTACTGTGCACTCTTGCCTTTTCCTGGGGACAGGAGCTGGGAGAGAGCAAGCAGGAGGGAATGAAATGTCCTTGGCTGCTTCAGTTCCCAGGGTGACCCAACAGCTGTAAGTGCAGTAAGTCTTCACCTGTAAGCCCAGTTCACAGGACGCCATTTCAGTGTATAATAATGTCTTTCACTGCACGGATGCAAATGGTAAAAGGATTTTCAGCACAAAGAACCCAGGCTTTTTAGAACAGACAAGGAAAGATGGAAACCCTACATCAAACCCACAATTTATGGCATCTGTTTTGGCCATCTCTGTATTTATTTTTTTATAGAAGTGAAAAGAACTTAAATAATTCATCTGCCTGAGAGCTCATAACTCTCTGGCCTGTGTAGAATATCTTTCATATATCTCCTAAGCTGGAGCCTATTGACAAACTGTATGAAAAATAACAGTCCTTTCACTTGCAAAAGCAAAATCCAATTTATTGATTGTGATAGTCTAAATAATGGCATTTCTATGGACCAAAAGGTATTGCCCAAACAGGTTAGTGTTTACTTAACTCAGGGCATGAGACGTCCCATGCATACCATCATAAACCCAGAATCTACTCGAGGCTTTTCCTTCCTTGGTTGTACAGCCGCCATGAGCAAACTATTGAACTTCTAATGAAATGAAACACAAGATCTCTGGGGGTGGGGGTGAGGGGAGGAACAGACCCAGGGCATGAACACATTTTTATAGTTTGACAAGATACAGCAAAGGCTTATCCACACAGCTGCTGGAGTAACCATTAGGGCTTCTGGATTGACCCACAGGGGTTCCCAGCTCTCCCGCAGACAGACACAAGTCTTAGAGTTTGCACCCAGGTCTGATACTAAAGCTGTCTGCAGTTCAGGGTGGATTTGTTCCAAGATCCTAAATTTGCATTAAGTTTTGCTTTCTCCCCATCTTGACGGATTTCTGCTTTCCTTCAGTTTTTTTTTTTCCCCTCATTCTCTGTCAGATTCTCTCTAATTAGGCAGCAAAGAGTTTGTCACAGCCCAATAAAATACTGAGAACCCTTCCCCATCAATTCTGTCTTTTGGAAGATGTTGTTCTCCAATTCCAGTCTTGCATACATTCTGTTATTTAATTCATAAATGTTGAAATAGGGGCCTAAGAGATCCCAACTGTGTCTTTTTACATAATGAAATTACAAGGAGTAATACGTTACTACCATCCATAAACTTATTGTGCACTTTACATAAAATTCAGATGGGGTGGCTCTGCACGCATGCAGATTTGATATTTTCAACTTTATTAAAGAAATGACTAGAGTGCTGGAAAGGCTGCTGTGCTATATGGTCAATTCAGATCCTGGGGGCCATAAATCTGAGGGGCTGTGATTTGTTGTTCTTTGCTCACAATAAATTAAGGCTTTCTTGATGGAAAGGTTGGCTCCATTTGTTGCAGTTTAGGTCACAGTGTTTGGACAAAGATGTGCCGGGAAGGGAGTCAGTGCTGGGTCCAATGAGGCAGAGAGAATATCCTTTTTTTATCCAGCTACTGGAGCTGGAACTCAGCCCTGATTCTGCAGCACAGGTTTTCAAGTCAGGATAACCAAGGGAGATGTATTGTATTGTAAAGGCTTTTGATGTGTTCCTTGGAGCTTATTTTCCTGAGTGAAGCAGTGGTTTAACCAACAGGGTGAAAGCCAGGGCTGGCTGCAGGTGGGATTTGGGTGGCCCATCCAGCAGCTGTGTCCTTGTTTCCTGGTCAGAAGGAGGACACTGGAGCAGTTGTCAGGAAAACAGAAAAAATCAGGGCAGCATCAAGTCCTGGGTAAAGTCAGCCCTGGGTCGTGCAAGTGACCTGGTATGGCAGAGACACGTGGGCATTATACAACTGAAACAGTGTAATTTTACCTCCATCTCTAGTAATAAACGTCCCAAATTGCTACTTAGTGGTGTCTCCACTGGGCAAGGAATAGGATGATACGCAGGATCTGGAGATGCAAAGAGTATTACTGCTTCAACCATGAAATCATAACATCATTTAAAAATCAATCATTTCAAAGTGCTTAAGTCTGTCATGTATAGTATGAAGGATGATTTAGTTGATAGTTATAATTTTCCATTAAGAAAAAATAATCGCTAGTCCTAGGTTTTCTTTTCCTCATGGAGATTTAAACCTTCTTTTAGGCAGGAAGGGAAAGGGTTCTTGCCATTGAACAAGACAAAGGGCTGTTGGTTAGAAACAATCTCAAAGCAATGCTGAAATAACCAGGTACTCTGAAAACACCCCACAGTAATGACCCTTCCCTGCCACAAGTTGGCTCATTGTATGTCCTTTTCCTAGCACCAAATTTTTTAATTAATAAGGGAGATGAGCTGCAAAAATGCAAAGAGAATGGTGCAATTACCAAAGTGGAAGGTTTTGCTTTTAAAGGAAAAAAAAAATAATCCAAGCAGTAACTTCTCTTTTTTCTCCATCTGGGAGAAATCAACACTGGGAAAGGTGGCACTGGGATAAATACAATATTCCCATCTTATTGTCTCAAAACCAATCAAACATAAGAAAATCCAGAATAACCATTGATAAATTGGCACTTCAAGTTTTTCCTGGAGATACCTTTGTTGGAAACAGAATTATTCCGATATCTGTATACCTGTGTGGGAGCTTAGAGCTGTTTAGGAATCCTGTAAACAGCTCAGGGATATTGGCATTAATTTTACCACATTAAAATATAAGGGGTTTAATATTTTCTGTCATATTATTGTAACACAAGATGGGTAGGTGTGGCACGTTCCAAATCTGCTCTGAATAAATATTGGGTGAGGAAAATAAATTTTGTCCCAGAGAGGAATATATTTCAAGATTATTATTAAAGTGGCGAGGTCAGCCTGGAATTCCCTCTCCCAGAGAGGCAGTGCTGGCAATCGGATGTTAATCTGTGTTAGATCCCACATCTGCTCCTTATCAGCATCTAAACTTTAATTCAGGAGAAGTTTAGCCTTGACGCTTTGGGGCAGTGCCTGGCTGGTCTGGGCATCCTGGGCCTGCTCAGGGTGCCCAGGGCAGGGGAGTGATCCCTGCTGAAGCTTCCAAGGCTTTCCTGGTGCCATCAGTGCCAAAAATTCCCTGACTCAACTCTGTGCAAAGCTGGGCAGTGCCCAGCTGTGGTTGTGACGTTGTCTGTGACAAACCTGCTCTTCATTTCTGTGCTGGATGAATGCTTTACCCATTAATTGCCAGGTAGTAATAGCCTGGCAGGTGCTGGCTGAGGGAGGAAAATTTGCTATTAACACCCCAGAAAGAATAGGGGGATTAAAACACAAAACCAGAGAAAAATGGGAAATCTGAGCTGGTACCTATGAAATGCATGTGAACTTGTGTCCTCAGCATGCAGGGAAAGCTGCTGTGACCTCTGCAGTCTGCGCTTTCCTCCAGTGCTGACACAAAGCACCTGACAGGCTCTCCCAAACACCAGCCTGAACTTGAGGGGAATTGCTTTTGCTGAACAGCGATTATAATTCCTGCTGTATATCCAGATTTTGACAAGTAAATCTCATATTTTAAACACAGGATTAAAAATTTTTATTACTACAGCAGGGATTAAGTAGTAAAGCCTCAGAATGTAAGTCTGCAAAGTAGGAAACAGGAAAATAAAGTGAAATCTATTTTTCAAAATAACTTGGGCTTAACCCTCTGTCCCCTGGTGCTGATCCAGATTGTCGTGGGCACAGCCCTGTAATAATTATCCATGGGTCTCCTGTAACATTTCACAGGACAGGTAGGGGATATGGAATTTCTTCCTGTTGTTTTCCAAATCCCTCCATTTCCAGACTTGGCTGCACCATCGTGCTCAGAAATAACAGTGGCATTGAATAGCACCCGAATGAGAAACTCAAGCCAGCCAGGTTCATTTGCTGCTTTGACTTGGCTGATTACAAAGCAGCTCATTTCCGTTCCTCCTTGCTTGTTTTTAGAGGAAAGTCTCTTTACTAAGAGTTTCATTGTAAAAGTGCAGTAAATAAAACAACTCAGCTGACAAGCTTTCATGTCTTTGGGTGAAACCCTGACCAAGACAAGCCAGTAGAAGTCTGGCCCTTGTCCTCAGTGAACCTGGGATTTTACCCAAAATGCTTAATTTTGAACCTGCTCCCAGAAGGAATGATCTTGGAATAAAGCAGAAGATAGGGAGCTGGAAAATGTGGGTTCAGTTTCCTCAAAAACCTCCCTTTCTTAAAACAATGGACAGTAATATTTCTGTACCTGCCAGGTGGAAGTTTAATCCATCTGTGGCTAGCAGAGGATTTGAAATCTTTGGCTGAAAATTGTTACAGAAGTAGAAATAATAATTCTTCCACAATGTAGAAATTTAGAGGCTGCCACCTCACACCTCCAGCTCACAAAAGGCCCTGATGTCAGATTTTCCCCTAATATCCCCATCCAGAACAACCAAATACACTCTGAGAGAACAGTGATCTATCTTTACTGCAGGGCAAACGGTAGCTGAAGCTGGTACCAATAGCAGCCATCTGATGGAAAAAACATTCAGTTTTTGGATGAATAAAAACACTGTTGACATTTCCCTATGTCTGTTTTTCTTTCTGAGTTCACACAGTTGATAAATTGCATTTTCCACAGCGGCGTTGGGGATCAGCAGCTGCTAGGTTTAGGATGGCTGGAGAATTTGGATTTGGTGTTGTGGTATATTTTGTGAAACTGTCAGACCAACAGCTTCTGCTGTGCCCAGGATTCAGCTATTTCTACCAATATTGCTTTTCTGAACAACTAATGAACTCCTAGTATCCAATTAGCTGTTCCTCTGGATACAGCTTAGGAAGAGAATAAAAATCACAGGAACAATCTGAATTCTTACGAATCTGAAACCTTCACTTTTGGTTCTTCTGGACAGGGAGAATTCTGACAATTTTTTAATTACTTTCCTCATAAGTATTTCCATGTCTTTAGCAAGAGCCTATGAGCTTTGGGCTTCTTTTTAGAATTAAAAGTGAAATGGTTGATAAACACAAGCCTTCAGATGTTCCCCCTGCTTTGCTAAGGGGGTAAATCTATCTAATCACAGCTTAATTACCAGCTATTTTCACACTACCAAAACATTCTTAAACAAATCAATGTGTAATAAATGATTTATGTGTGTCCAATAATTAAAACACGAATGCTCAGCACTCACCAGCTTTTACCACACTGGAATTGTCAGAAGACACTATTTCATTCTAGCAGTATCAGGTTTTATTTTACCTCCTGATTCTTGCACAAGGAGATAAAATCATTGAACGTACAATTATTTAAACTCTCTCCATGCTAGGAGTTATAACTCTGCATTAATTTATTATGCCAACCACTGTTATTTTGCTTTCTGGCACTCTCAGCTACATTCCTGATTCTCCAGGCAAGGAACACGCAGAGGTTTGGCTAAACCTAATACAAAGGGAGCTGCAGGCAGAAGTGGAGGTCATTCTGGGGCCAGAGAAATTTCAAGTTTTTCTTTTTGTGTAATTTTAGCTGCCTTTTGATATGGTTCTTAATTAACTAGTAAACCTGCCTTTTCATTTCCAATGAAACGTATTGACGGTGCCTTCTGACTTGGCTTCTAATCTATTTTCCCTTTGCTGTAATCAGTATGAAGATGCCACAGGGCTACAGGTGACATTAAAAAGATCTTTTCTTTATCCCAGGAGATTAATTTGCTTCTCTATCTCCTTTCCATTATATAACCAGTGTAACAAAATAGTCCAGAAGGCTGCCTTGTAGGCAAGGTGGACTGGGTTTTTTGGGTAGTGCTGATCATTCTTGCTTGAAGCAGAGCTAGAGATAAGT
Source organism: Lycocorax pyrrhopterus obiensis (assembly GCA_014706295.1). Taxonomy (NCBI): domain Eukaryota; kingdom Metazoa; phylum Chordata; class Aves; order Passeriformes; family Paradisaeidae; genus Lycocorax; species Lycocorax pyrrhopterus. The sequence goes on from JACSVZ010000019.1 coordinate 8,662,051, forward strand.
CCTGGAGTTGGGAAAAACTCTGATTGCCCTCAAGGAAGGGCTGCCTTGCAGTGTCAGAGCCCATTAGTGTGTGCTGCAGTTCATGTGATTGCTTTCAGAGCTTCCATTACTTGGAGGAGCTCTGCAGTTCCAGGGAGAGGGGTTCCACATGTGTGCACACATGGCTGTGGGAATGCAGGATTTGCTCTGCTTTGTCAAACTCTTGACTCATCCTTTCTGGAATCCTGCATTTGTTTCAGAAACTGGAACTCATTATCAGTTTGTGCCAACTTCCTGGGAAAAGGCACAGGGGTGAGCAGGAAGAGAAGGTGTAAACCCTAAAGTAATTTTTCAATATAAAGGATTTAACTTTGTTTGCAATTCATTTTACCAGACGTAGCAATCATAACCTCAAAACTGAAATCTAGAGGTGGTTGTGGATGCTATTGTCGGAACTGAAGCTCAGGTTAGCTGGAATTTAAAAGCTATTGGAAAAACTTCCAATTCAGATGTCTTCAGGGGATGCCTGTGTTGTGCTCGCTGTGGGGACACAGCCACGCAGTTACATAGCCCTTTAGAACACAAGGTGGGGCTGAATCGAGCTGTTCAACACGTTGACTCCATAGTGCTTCTCTTGTCAACTCTAAAGTTCTTTGTGATAAATAATAGATAAGTACTGGAGGATAATGTTGCTCCGTTGTCGTAAATTGCACAGAGCTTTTATCATATAATGCAGACTCTGTTGTGGGGCTGTTGGGTAAAAGCTGTGGGATTTGGCACAACAGAAGTAAAGAACAAAAGATGACAGAAAAGGCAAATGAAGGTTACAGTTTTTGTTAATTAACTTCCTCCCTGGCCTTTACTTTCACTCCTGCCAGCAATCCCATTCCTGCTTTGTCCATAAAGCCCCATAGTCACAGGTGAATGATCCTGGGGGGAGTTTATGTTACATTTAAGATAAACATAGTGCTGCAGGTAAAGCCAGAGGTAATGAGTTTGGAACCACTCCCAGAGCAGCTGGGTAAGGGAAGACTGAGAGAATTGGGGTTATTCAGCCTGGAGAAGGCTCGGAGTGAGCTAATTCTGACTTTCCGGAACATGAAAGGAATCTACAGGAAAGATGGAGAGAGATTATTTTATTTTTGTCTGGAGTGATGGGACAAGGGGGAACGGCTTCAAACTGAGAGTAGGCTCAGAGTGGGTATTAGGAAGAAAAGAATCTCTGTGAGGGTGGTGAGGTCCTGGCACAGGTTTCCCAGAGAATTTGTGACTGCCCCGTTCCTGGAAGTGTGCCCAAGACCAGGTTGGAAGGTGTCCCTTCCCGTGGCGGAGAATGGAACTGGATGATCACCACCACCTCGTGTCCCCAGATGCCATACCCATATCTTTTTAACATTTCGGGGACGGTGACTCCACAGGCGGGAGCAGCGAGTGGCGGGAAGGCGCCGCCGCCCGCCCCGCTTCCCTCAGCCCTCACGGCCCCGCGCCAACCGTCCCGCAGCCTCTGGCGCCCCCTGTCGGCCCGCGCCGCGCTCCCCTCACGGATCGATCCCGCTCCATTACCCGGGGCCAAACCTCGGGGTTTTAGAGCAGGTTCACCAAATTGTCAATTAAGTGCAAATCATTCCCCGGCCATTTATCACTGTGTTAATCCGCCAGCGCGCTGCGAGGCGAGAAATCGATCTGCTCGTGTCACCGGGGAGCAATCGCGGCGCGCTGGCAGCCCGGCAGCTGCCGGATCAGGGCAACCGCGGAAATTTATAATCCCGGAGAAAAATTGTGGCTTGCCAAGAGGCACATTAGGAACTTGAGGAAGTTGAGCGTGTGCAGGGGAGAAGGGGCTGTGACAAAGAGGCTGTGTAGAGAGATCCAGCTTCGGAGGGGTCCTGGCAGGAGACTTGGGCCTGAGGAGCCGCTGATTTACCAAGGACATAAATAAAGATTATTGTTAGCTCGGATCAATGCCTTAACACATGCGGGGCTGAGGCTTTGGGGGAATGGCTCATTCACGTTGTATGGTGGGTGCAGACATCCTGCAGCATTTGGCTCCCCTCCTGGGAATCCCAAAGGGGAGCAACAAAATCTCTTCTCCCGAGTAACAAGTGACAGGACCAGAGGAAACGGCCTCAGGTTGTGCCAGGGGAGGTTTAGGTTGGATATTCGGAACAAGTTCTCCATGGAAAGGGTTGTCAAGCCTTGGCACAGGGTGCCCAGGGAAGCAGTGGAGTCACCATCCCTGGAAGTGGCACCAGCCTGGCCTTGGACACTTCCAGGGATCCTGGGGCAGACACAGCTTCTCTGGGCACCCTGTGCCAGGGCCTCGCCACCTTCACAGGGAAGAATTTCTTCCTAATATCTCACCAAACCTGCTCTCTTTCAGTTTGAAGCCATTCCCCCTTGCCCTGTCACTACATGCTCTTATAAAAAGTCCCTCTCCCTCTTCCTTGCAGGCTTTCTTTTTGTACATTTGGACTTGATGACTTTAGGGGTCTTTTACAATCTTAACGATTCCATGATTCTATGTCCATCATAGCTATTTTTAAAAATGCTCCCAGAAAATACCTCACTCCACATTTGAGAGGAAATAAAACCTCTCAATTACTCTTATGTGGAGCTCACAGGACTGCTGGAAAGGGTGTCAAAATGCCTTCCCTGGAGGTTTGCCAAAGGTCAGTGTGGGTAGAGCCTGTTCTGGAAGAGCCCACCAAAGGAAGTGACTACTGGGGAGCTCATTTCTTGAGCTTTCTTTAGCTGAATGCAAAGCTTGAAATCATAAGTGCAAGCCAAGAGCTGGGGAATTAAAATGGTGAAGTGATTATTAGCTTAAAGAGGTGAACAGTTATTTCCTCTGGAAAAGAAGGGCTGTGCTGGACAACAGCCTTTATCTCTGGGGGTGCAGCATCCTGGGCTGACTGCCATAGGATTTTGGGGTAGTGATTTCTCATTTCATAACTGAGGCTGAAAAAACTTCCTCTGGCTGCTTTTGGGGGCTGTCATCACTTCTCACTGTGAGAGTGGAGCGACAAAACTGTGCTCTCATCAGCTGGGTTCCCTTGGTGCAATACTGGGAATAAAAGAGCAACTCAGCTTGTAAAGGGAAATTGAAGCAGACAAGAAAAAGTGTAGTGAACCCTTGAGGTTTTCATTCCTTTAGTCTGAGTGAAAAATCTACCCTCTTATTTTCTTCATAGCTGTGTGAAGGTCAAGAAGTTTGGTTCAAGACTCAGATAAATAACTAAAAACCAAAACTCTGGTTTAAAATTTTACATCAGTTTTCACAGCTGTGTTCCAGTATGAACCAAACTGGAAACTGCCGTTGTGTCTCAGTTTGTTCCTCGCCAGGATCATAATTGAGTAGGCACAGTTTTCTTGCAGAAAGGAAATCTATGTCAAATCAGGATTTGTATTTTTTGGCAATGCCAGCAATCTGGTTATAGATATTTTAAAAATTCTATTGATTATATTATTGAACTGTTTAGAAACTCCTATATTTCAGCTAAAGAAATAGATATTTGCTGGCTTCTTCTGACATTCAGGTGCTCTTTATCCAGAATGCTGTGTAGTTATTTTGGTTAATGGGAGGAAGGCAGAGTCATGTGGATCTTCTCACCCCCCCCAGCAACTTTCATTAGAACAAAAAAAATAATATTGGAAAGGCATCAACCCCTGCTAGTGTGTGTGTGTTACATTTTTCTTGTAAGATCTGCTAAAATATCAGTCAGAATCAGGCTGGTTGGTCTTGGTTCCCAGATTAAGGAATTAAAGATCGACTAAACTCTTCTCAAGTATTTAAGAAACGAACCATCTGTATAAGAATCTAGGACAGATTACACTTAACCTTATTCTGAAACAAGAGATTAAGATGAGAACAGCTACTGTAATTAAGATGCTGCAGATGCTGTTCACTAAATATGCAGCAAAGGAGATCCTGGATGCTTGTGCTGCAAGAGGGTGAAAAATAACACAGGGTCTTTTCCAAAAGAGCCCCAATATTTTGTGAAAACTGTCTCACTCCAATAATTCTTGACTGGACCTGTTAATTTTTCTCAGGCAGTGCTATGCTGGCGATTCACTGCTGGGCTCACTTCCCATGGGCTGTGGGGGTGTTCCAAACCATGTCTGTTGGAAGGTTGTTCTCTTGCCCCACTGCTGCAAAAGCTTCGGGAAAAGGGTTTTATTCCTTTTGTGGGAGGCCAAAGGAAATGGGCAGGAAATGTGCCATCCCAGATTTGCAGTTTATTTTGGGATTCCCATCTACAACAGGTCCTTATCTCACCTTTTTCTGGGCAAAATTTACAATTTGTAATAGGGACTGTGACTCAGGAGTAAGGAGGTCTTGGAACTAAGATGCAGAGAGGCTTAAGTTGGCTTTTTTGAGTTTCTTTTAGGTTTTTTTCTTAGTTTTCAGTTTTTAAAGGTTATCCTGAAACCTTTCTTGAAAGTAAAGTAAATAATCAAGTGACAGTATGAAATACTGTGCGCCCTGCATAGAATCTGTTTACCTTCTGTTTTCCTGGACAAAAGGATTCCTTGCTGATGCCTGCAAGAAGTCCAGGCTCCTCCTAACTGCACAGACTGCGAGCACACGGATATTGCCAAATCAGGGATTTTTCATGGATATCCACGCAAGCCGTTTCCTATGTGACCTTTGTATCTGGTAGCTAATGAAAGAATTTTGGCTACTCTGACTCTTGGACAGAGCTGAAATACCAGAGCATCAATCTAACCAGCCTTGAGAAAACCACCAGCAGGGATGTGGTTCCCGTTGGGAAGCCCAGGCCTGGAAGTGAGCAGATCATTCCCAAGTGCTCATCTGTAAATCGTGTCGTAACTCATCAGTCTGGTGCTTAATGAAGTGTTTATTGCACAGCAAGCTTCCAAATTGTGCTAGTAAGAGACAACTAAATCCCGAGCAGTCTTCCAGCAACTGGGCCTCCCAAACGAGCCAGGAAGTAGAAATAAAACCAGGGTGGTTTTTCTAAACTTATTTACCAGCAGAGATCTATTAGCAGTAAAAATTTTCTTTCACTGTCCAAGGGGGAGATCTTTATTAAAAAAGAGAAATGACACTGAGGTATTCCCTGAACATCCTGCCTGTGCTTTGTGGACCTCTGCTATTCCAAAAGCCTCACCTGAAAGGAGGGGGGAACATCCTCAGAATATTATCTGCGCTTAATAGAAAGCAACACATTTGAAACTGCTCCAGAAATGAGTTGTGCATTATTTAAAAAGGGAGGAGTATTGCTGCCTTCCTTGGGTCTCACTCTTCTTGCCTATCAGATTATTATTTTTTTTTCCCTGGGATGGCAGGGAGTTGCTTAAAATGAAAAATTGATCCCGATGAACAGCTGAAAACTGGTTTGCATAAGTCACAGTTATTATTCAGATATTACAATGCAAGGCAGTGAGACCCATGAATACTCCCATGGAAGCATTTAAATATAAAAGCTTAGTACTTCCAACCCCAAACAATCCCTGCAGCCTGCCAACAAACGAGAATCTTACTGGAATACACATAAATCATCTTGTTTCTGACAAATCCTGAAGAAGCAGGGGGAGGGGGAACAGAATCCCTTGCTAATTCCCCCAAGCTGCTGTTTATTGAAATTAGGCAGCAAGGATAAACTATAGCTGGATCAATAATTATCTGTCTAATATAATCAAGTGCCTCCTATGAGAGTCTGTCGTTAAGCACAACTTCCTGCCAAAGCCTTGGACAATGTTTCATGCAAAGAGCTATCGGGCGGTTCAAATGACGGGAATGCCAACTAGGATGCGTCCCGCTGGATTGCTGTGGTTCAGGAGAGGGGAGCTCCCCTCAGCTTTGTGCTGCAGCTTCCACAGCTACTGCTCGTTGTTTGCCCTGTGCCAGCACGGTGTAGGTGCGGTACAAACAGGTAAAGCCTGATGAACTCACAGGTTGCAAATCCCCTTGATCGTGCAGCAGGCTTCCCATTGGAGGGAGGCAGGAGTGGACAATCCCATCATGTAACGCAAAATGCCCGTTTTCAAACGTGTTTGTTGTGTTACAACCATTCCTGCTCCAAGTCTAGATTATCCTGCCACCACCTAACTTGCATGTTCTTGGAGGGGTAGATTTGAGGACCTGTTCCCATGAGTGACTGGGTGCTCTGATGGAGACCAACTCCATCTGTAGAATAACGGGGAGTGCAGCTTCAAATCCTGGAGCACGGCACAGCTAACCAGCATTTCTACTGAAACAAATGAACTGGGAGATAGAAATAAGCAGGAGACATTTCCTGGTGCAGGACAATGAAGGGCAGAATCCATTCTGCTGTGTTCTGCCCACAAAGCCCTGTCACTGGAAACAACTCTTTGCTCTTCAGATAATGGTTGCTAAGACTGCAGAAATTCCTGTGATTAGATACCTGTACAGATGGAGCTAATTGCAACTCTGTGATGAGGATGAAAGCAGAAAAGTATTCTGGTCGTTTTCTCCTTCTCTAAACTGCTTTTAACATTCATCAAGAGGTTCCTTGCATTTTTCTGATTTTTAGGCTTCCCACTTGAAGTTTCACATCTGAGCATTATTTTGACAGACAACCCACTTACACTGTGAATTAGGCATTTACAAGTGACTTTCTTCTGTTTCCACAGTTCAGCTGCAGAATATTAAAGGCTTGTAGGTGTTACTGATAGTCATATATTGCAGCAATAATGTGTCCTACTGCGATGAACGTCGCTGCAGAATTCATCAGATCCATGAAAAATAGTTCCACGTGCACAAGTGTGGAAGTTCACTGCAGTGCTTGTGCCTGGTCTATGCCGGCAATAGCCATAGATCACTCCACGACACTGCTGAATGCTTCCCCACATCCATATGAAAATGCCTCTCTGAAATGAAATTCACAATTTTGGACCCTCCCCAACACCCCCACAGGTACATATGTTCCTGGAGCAACTTAATGTATGTTCTTGTGGTAGGCACAGCCTTATCTTTATATCTTCATTTAAGGGAATTCTTCCTGCCTGTTCTCAGCTTGGATTGGAGTGTGGTGCAGGGTGGGAAATATCCAGATGTTTGGGGTAGTTATAAGGATTCTTATTTCCTCTGAAAAATTGTGTTTCTTATAAATGAAAAATAGTTACATAAAATAAAAAGAAATACACAGGCAAGTGGTTGGTGTTATCTGCAGATGTAGCCACTCACTAGGTCCAGTGACAACTCTGTAATTAAAAGCTTTTATGACTAATAACAGCAGCTATGAAGGGTCTCTCCTGTTGGAAAGGCCACTTTTAATGCAGATGTGCTTTCCCCAGAGAGCTTGCAGCAGACATTTAGACTTAACTAAAAGCAATAAGCAAATATATCTCTGTAACACATCCTCTTTGGTATTTGTGTTTCAGCTGGCAAAATAAAACCTGGTATTCAGAAAAGGGCTCCTTAAAATCTGTCAAGAATAGAGACTTTAATACCTGAGCAGGTAAAATCAACTCCCAGCTTGTGAAATCTGCTTCCTCAGAAACTGCCCACCAAGTAAGCGTGAGAAACATTTAATATTTTGAAGCCCAATGGCTACTTTCGGATCTAATTTTACACTTAGATGAGCAAGTTGAGCTGCTTTGAATTTAGCTGAGTAATTGAAATAATTTTTTGTGGCCCCTTCTCTTCTGTACAGCTGGTGTTGGGCAAAAGCTGGAATCCAGGTTTGTGAGGGACAGGACAGGCACAACCGTGGCCTGAATGAATCAGTAGGGGAGGTGTGGACGTCACCTGTGCTTTTTCACACTTTTCTTTATCATTTAGCTTCACTTAACAGAAGCTCTAGTAATAAACGGCTAAACACCTTTTGATAGGCACCTATGATTAAAAATTAATTCAAGTGTTCATTATTCCAGAGGGAGAAAAATGAACTTAGATCTGAGGAAACAGGAGTTTGCCTGTAGAGAAACCATGGAAATAGCCTCGAAACCATTTGTAGTACTTAGACCTGGTGATTTGTGGTTCTGCTGTTCTGAGAGCTCTTATGCTCCAAGTGCTTTATACAGCCAGAGGTCAATCCTGGCTGACTTAGAAGACTATAAGTCAGCAGCAATAATACGTAACCTGAGAAAGATTTGACCTCTGGACTGTATTTAGGGATCTTCGGCCATACCTCAAAGTAGGAACGTGCAAATAACAAGATACATTAAATTTAAGCCTGCCAGTCTTTCACTACTGGGCCTTTATCCTGGCTTATACTGGAAAACCTTTGCAAACAGAACTCCTGTGTAGCAATAAGGTGGCTGGGCTCAGTAGGAATATGTGTAAAGTCGAACATGCACATGTATATTTAGAAGGTTGAAGCCCTCCCCAAACATCCTGCTCAGTGAATAGTTGAAGCCATGAATAAAAGATCTCCATTTGACTCAGTGGTCTCTCCAGGCTGGGTTCATTTCCACTTACAGATTATTACTCACCAAATGTATAGTCTATGGAAATCTAACTAATTTGTTGTTGTTTTCTGGTAGCTGCATCCTGCTGAGTTATTGATTGTCTGGACTCAAGGTATGCGTGTTATTGTAATAGGCTCCTGAGCTGTTAGCACACCATTGATTCAATATTTCTCTGGAGCAAAAGCCTACTGCCAAGGAATTTCCAGGCACTGAGAGGCTGTAACTATTCCTATAAATTTTATTCTTAGCACTTTGAACTCGGACAAAACTCTTCTAGCTGTTGCCAAAACATTTCTCGTTATTAGCAGTAGGAACGGGAAGCTAAATAAAAAATGGGAGCAAAAGAAACTCCTCTGCTGAAGGGAAGCCTCTAAATGTGCTTTTCTGACTGCCCCTATGTTCTTTCTTACCAGCCTCTAAATTAGGGAGGCAGGACACCCTGGTGAGGGGCAGACGCAGCAAACAAGCTCATGGAATTCTCTCCCTGCCTGCCTGGTGCTCCAAAAAATGTGCCTCCCATTTCACAGGATCACACACAGAGGTTTTCTCACTGAGCAAGGACTGAGCAAGGAGGCTGGGCAAGCCTTGTGCAATCTATTCCTAATTGTTAGTGAGGTACACAGGCAATCTGGAGACATTTAGAAAAGGAGTATGTCTGTCACATTTGGTTGCAGGACTCTGCAGGATCATGGACATATTCTCCAACTTATTTCAGATACACTCGCGCCCAGCTCTGTGCTTGGCTTTGCTTTTTTTGGTAGGCAGAGTGCTGTTTGCAGGGGATGTAACATCTCCTGTGGAATAAGTGACACTGGGTGGGGTGAGGGCTTTATAACCGTAAGTAAGGATCAGCTCGTATTTGTCCATGGCTAATCCCTTGCCTGTTTCATCACTGATTCTCCCAGCTGAGCAACAAAGCCTGCAAGGAACCAACTTAAAAAAAAAAAAAAAAAAGCCTGCATGAAACTAAAGGAAATCAAAAGCAAATTATTTTCCAGATTATAGCCCTCCAGAGCTGCTGAGATATTGCCCATTTTTCACAGCAGACAAAAACATTTTCCTGGGGATCAATTTAGCTTCCAGAAGTCGGCTCCTTTCAACCCATAATCCATCATATTTCCCCATTTGCAATCTCTCTGTGTCTGAGTGTTTTAAGTTTCCTATGAATTATTTTATAAAGAGTATAAAGAGGCCTTTTTTCCTGCTGAAATGAGGGAGTTGCCTTTCTGCCCTATCAGGTCAGATACCATTAGACTGTTGTACAAGGGGGCCCTGCCATCCATACCTCCATATTGGCAACTACCTTAGTAGGCTCATCTGTCAAAGAGATCCAGTAATCAATCACTGCAGTGATCAATATGCAGCTTATGCATTCATCATTCCTTTGAGGAGACTATTAGGATGAAGTTGTCAGTGAAACAGGAACAAAGAGAGAAATATACTGAGATGGCTGAGGGGTGGGAATGCGTGTTGGGGCAAGAAAGAGGAGCTTAAAAGAAGGAAATACAGCTCTACTGAAAGAGGGAGAGAATTTTGCACCTTGAGGGAAGGAGAAGTTTGTGACAGATTTATCTGGATGCCTAGGAACGTGGTGCAGAAGGTGACTCATCTTTCAAGAGGCGGAGTGGTGTAAAAATTTCCAGATCTCTTGATTGGTGTGTCACTATGATTTGTGGGCTGCTCTGCCAAGGTAAAACAGGTACCACGAGGAGCTGGGCACAAGCAAGGCGAGGAGGAAGTGGCAGGAAAGCTTGCGAATGAATCCATGAGAAGCACGTTGAGGCAGGGAGAGGACTATTTATTTATTGCTCAGAACTCATGCCTTTATTCCATTTAATCTGAGCCCAGGAATTATTGCAAACATTGATGATCACTTCTGCCTTGAAAAACACACGAGGGTCCCTCCAGGTCTCAGCAGCACAGACACTTGGAGGCATTTGTGATAAGCATGAGCTCCCTGCCTGGGGCACTCTGGCCACAGAGCCCCCCCAGAGCCCACACTAAATCTGCCACAGAGACAGGACTATGCTTCCATGTCTCCTTTTCCAAAGGCAAAGGAGTCGGGCTGGTACCCAATTCTCACACCAGGTCCAGTGGAGTCAGGGGAAAGGGTTAATACAGTTGGACCTTGGGACTTTTCAGGCTCACTTATGATTATTCCCTTATCTGATGCAGAGCCATTATTTAGTCACTGTAATAATTTACATTAATTGGATGTAATGCATAACAAATTTATGAGACTGGGGCTAGGCTCAGCTTTTGCATGAAACTCATCTTTGTGATGTGCTGACCAAGCACAACGGGCTGGGATCTGCCAGTCAGAGGAGAAGTGGCGCTGGCCCACATTGCCCAGGGACAGCAGGGAATGTGCTCAGCCCCAGCTGGACGCTGCTGAAAACCCTTCAGCTGTGGTTGCTGTGGGGCTCTTACAACCACTATCTGTTATGGGTATGTCTCTCCAGCAAACAGCTCCCACCCTTTGGAGAGAGGGATACAGTCGTGTTTGCGATGGACATTGTCTCTTGTCTGGTTCCAACCTGAACTGAAAGAGGAAGAAACCTGGATGTTTCTTCAGCTGAGTGTCTGAGCCAAGCCATGGGTCTGTCAGCCCCACAACTGGAGGCAAGTGCTGACTGGGAGGCTCTGATCAGAGGTCAGAGAGGACTCGGAAACAAAGAGGAAAGGGAAAAGCCTGTGATATGATCCTTGGCACTAATTAGCTTGACCCCAGTGATTGTGTCTTAAAGTAACACACATGACCTCTGACCGTGAGGTTCTTCAACTGTGATCCAATAAAAGTTGCAGGAATGAATTTTACTTTGCATGTGGCTCCAGAGTATTTGTCTCTTAAATGATTTGTAAGAAACCTTGGAAAACATAGAGTCCTTCCCCTAACCTTCATATTCTTACTTTACAAGACTTTCCTTCCCAGACCTAATGACCAATCATAAAAGCGCTGGTCACCTCTAACCTCTGAAGACCAGCATGTGCCAAGGGCCAAGTTCTGCTGGTTGGTTCCATTTTGGTGCTGTCCTCCCCTGGTAACTCCACTCTTTTCCTTCTTGGGGTGTCCCTACATTGGCTGGTGACCCCAATCTTGAGTCACTGGGGCTGGCAGGAGCAGGACTGGCTCTGCAGTCAGCTCTTCCTGTAGGTGCTGTAGCTGTCAGTGTTGTACTTGCACACAGTTTACCTTCCCCAGGCTCTGTTCTGCTCCATGATGGTCCAACCAGTGCCCAAGAATCTGAAGTCCTTCTCTCTTGACAGTCTCTTCCAGGGTGCAATGTATCTTAGTCATTTGTCCTAATAATTTATTACAGAATTAAGTGTATTGCCTAGGAAGCATGCCAGTAATGCTCTGCCAGTATATGTACAACACTTTGTTAATTAAAAGTATTAGGCGATATAGACTCTATTGTTGTGAATTAATCAGTTTAATTACAAAGAGGATCAAGTATCACAGTTAAAATAATAGCTTTTGTCATGCACCAAGGTGAACGCCTTGCATTTGGCAAATATTTTTTCTGTCTAAGTAGTAAATCATTGCCCATGTTCATGTTTCCCTTCCTCGCCACGCTGTGTGGTCACCAAGCTGCTGCCAAGGTGGAGTGACAGGGAACGGAATTCACTTTTTTCCTGTCTTTAGCCCACCGGGTGGGACTCTTCCGGAGCTGGGAAGGGCAAGTGCCACAGGCAGCACGGAGCTCTCCCTCCTCCCGCACCCTCTCCAGACCTGCAGGTATTCATGTGGAGGGCTGGGAGCCCATGTGACGTTCTCACAGGGCTGCCGGAGGTATGGAAATCTATTTCCCTTATTTATTTGGAGGATTACTCTTTTCTCTCGGGCAAGAGTGGAGCGCAGGGGGTTGAAGGAGGCTTAATCCCCGAGAGAAGAGGAAACCTTGAAAAAGGTTAATTGCTGGGCTTTGTGTGTTGTGTCGTGTGGCTGCTCAGGTTACAGCAGCGATGCCATCTGCTCAGCACCCCGCCCTGCATAATTCACCAGCCTCGCATGTCGCTGTTGGGATGAGCATTCGGATGAGCGCTCCTGGGCTATTCATGAGGAAGTTACCTTTAGGCAGAGCTCAGGTAACCGGTTACATGACACCCCAGACTGACTTCTGCTCTCTTGTCCTTTTGCCCTTATTGTTCCTGTCCTCAGGTTGTGGGAGTTTAGAGCCAGTGGAGAGGAGCTGGCTGGGTGGTCTGTCCCCAACCTCCTCCTCCAAAGGCACAGGGCCCTGTCCTATCCCCAGCCACTCCTCCAAAGGCTGAGGCCACTGTGCTGTCCCCAACCTCCTCCTCCGAAGGCACAGGGCCCTGTCACAGCCAGTGCTGCTCCCCACCTTGCCCTGCTCAAGCACCACCTCTTCGTGAGTCACTCTTTCAGACTGGCACAGCAGGTTTGATGCTATTCCCTATCCAACCCACCTCCTTTCCCTGTGTGTTTGGGCATGGATAAATGCCATGCAAGGACACTTCGTTTTCCTTTTCCCATTAGAAGCTCAACCTGTTTGGAAGTACCTTCTGGCTTCTCTAATGGCCACAAGCCCATGCAGGGTTTCACCTGCCACCAGAGCTGTGCTTTAGGGCTCCAGCCTGCCCAGTGTGCCACTTTATGGGTGACATTTCAGCAGCACAGTGCGATTGGGATGTTTTCCTACCTCTCCATGCCCAGGCCTTATGTGAGGTAAACCATTTCCACAGGGTTTTTAACTTGATATGGAGTCAGTCTCCTCTGCCAGAGCACCCTTCTCATCTCTGCTGTGTAACCTGAGTTCAACAGCTCCCTCCCCATGAATATTTAACTGAGGATCTTAGCAGATGAGCTCCAGCTAACATGTGGCAAACAGATTTCCAGTACAATAGGGCCTGCTGAAATGATGATGCATAAAAGAAACCCTGGAAGGAAAGAGAAGGTTCACGTTCTGGAAAGGGAAGCACAGCCGAGCACAGCGAACTCCAACCAGCTGCTCCACTGAGCTGAGGAAGAGGAGCAAGGAGCACCAGAGGCTCTGGCAGAGCAAGCAAGGAGGGCATTGGTGAAGGACAGAGACAAAAACAGCTCAGGCAGATAAACCGGAGCTCTTCTGGTTGGCCTAAACCCTTATTTATGTGAGCTTGGAGTGGTTTAACTGATATTACAGCCTTCAGCAACCTGCTGATGAGAGACTCCTGGGTTAAAAGCAGTAGATGGACATATAATGCATGAATTTGCATAGCCTGTTTTAGGTCTTTCATAGGGATAACTTATACAGATCCTCCAGCAGTGAGTTTCATTGGCCTGTAATGCTCTGGGGGAAAAAATAATCAGCCTGATGATTTTACTGTGTTCCACTTAATTCTTCCACAGAAAGGAACTGAGCAAAACTATGTTTTATTCTTTTCCTTGGCTATTATCTTGATTGTTTGCAGGTAACTACTGTGTACAATTTCTCAATATACTCTGTCCACTTAAATCTGTGGTTCTGAGGTTCATTAACCACAAAATAGAGGATTAATTTCAGATCCAATGAGAGATTAATTTGGCAATTTCCATTCACCAATGAGGTGAAAACCAGCAGTACTGTCAATACCAAAAGGTCTTTCTGCTCTATTGAACAGCCTCAATATTAACAGTAATCTCTGCTGCTCTCTTCAGCCAAAAAAGAGATGCTCTGACCCCCACCCCCCAAGGACTCATTAATGATAAAGGGCCCAGATTACCAAATTAAACGGAATTACTTTGACCCAACTAAGGGCAACAGGTTAATTTTTGCATAAACCATGACCGTGTTCGTGCCTGAATTGCTCTCCAGGCCTGTGCCTGGGTGTGGGGCTCAGGGACACCGAGAGGTGAAGGTCTCTGGGAGTCTGTGCTGCTGAAATATTGGCTGTTTCACCGGGTTTCCCTCCTGAGAGGGATGAGCAGGATTTACAAGGCAGGGCTGATTTGAGCTGAAGCAGCCATTTGCACAGAATGATTTCCTTTTCAAGCCCTAAATTCAGACTTTATGGCTTCCCCTGCTCCTTTTGGTCTGCTGTGTGTCCTCCCTCTGATCCCACTTGTCGTTCACACAGCTCAAAGCAGAGGCTGCTCTGCCAGGGCCAAGGAGAGGTGGCAGCAACCTGCAAATTGGGACACTTGTTCTGGTTTGTAATCCCTGGATGTGCTTGTACAGCAGCAAAGGCAGGTAGTGAGAAAGGGGCTGCACTGGACCCAGCTGTGGGGCTGGAAACCTTTGACAGAGCTGGGGTTTAGGGCTGTGAATAGAGGTGCAGCTTCTTGGGAGAAAATTCCAGCCACCAAGGAGACGGAAGTTTGGCCACATCTTAGCAAGTCCAGCCAGGAATGCTGGCACAAATCCTGGGTTCACTCCCGTGCTTCTGGGACCAACAAGACTCTCCTTCCTAATCCACGTTTAGAATTTAAAATGAATCTGCTGCGAGAAGGGGTGAAGAAATCCCTTGGGGAAATGTGAGGCTTTGGAAAAGGACCCTCAGCAGTTAGGGCTCCAAAACGAGGAGCAGGGTCTGCCTTGCCCACCTGCTCCTACCCACCTCCTCTCCCAAGGCCTCCTTGCTCCTTCCCAGTTGTTTGGGACCCCCAGACAAGAGATCCTACAGAGATAACTGAGATTCCTCTGTGGTGCAGAGCCTGGGGTGCTGCTGGAGGTGGCTCAAGGCAAGCGGGGTTCAGGCTGCTCCGTGAGCAACCTCTGGCTTTGTGCTAAGCTCGGAATTTATTGGTGTTAGTCAGGTTAATGTACTATTACTTTGCATATTAATAATCTCTTATTACATTTGTTCTTAAGAGTGGTATCATGTTGAGGCAATGAGGATTAATGGCACCTCGGTAATATTTACATATTTACATTATTAAAAAGTGATACATCTTTTAGACAGCCCTGGGCATGGTGTAGAATTGCAGATGCTGTTCTGAGCCCACCCCAGCCTTCACCCCATGATACCTGTCCTGCTCAGAGTCACCTTTCCCAGGTGTTCAGCAGTTTAGCCAGGGTGAGGAGACTTGGGCACCCTCTGGGCAGAGCCTGTGGCTCCGGACACCCTCCTGCTATCCCACCCATCCTCCTGGCCAACCCGTCCTGCTCCATGGACCCAGTGACCTCAGCTCTACCAAAGGGTGCTCAAACCACCCCTCCCTCAGCAGTTGGGAGATGCTGGGGGGCTGCAGCAGGATGTTGGTTCCCTCCCTGGTGTGTCTAAGGACAACGGACAAGGGAGCAAAGGTTTCTCCCCCACCCACCACGTTGCATCCCCAGGGAAAGGCTCTGCAACTCGGCTGGAGGCTCCCAATTGCCTCTGCAGTCCTAAACTTAATTAAAGCTGCCAGCTTCTAATTAAACTACTTAATTAAGTGCCACATTGTCAGTAGGTAAAGATGGAACAGACTTAATTATTTAACACAATGACATAGAAGAAAAAACCCACTTTAAAAGCGTGACATCTCCTAGGCGGGCAGGAGCCCACCCTGCCCTGCTGTGTGCCACCCCACAGTGCCAACGGCCCAGCCAGTGTTCCCAGCAGCAGCCTGGTGTGAGAAAGGCCTTTTAGAGCTGTTTTGAGTTTCTCCAGAAAGGAGATATCTAAAATTTCCAATGACATCACCAGCCCTGCCTGGGACACTCCAAGTGCGGTCAGCACCCGTCTTCTCACTGCCTCTCTGCTTTCCTGAATTGTCCCCAGATGTGGATCATTAACCCCAGATCACAGGGAGTTCATCCTGACCCCGCTGAATCAATGAGCAGAGCCCAGCAGCCTGCCCAAGGTCAGGTCTTTGCCTTCACACACTGGCAGAGGCTGCTGGGTGGGTGCTCTCCCTGCCCCAGGGCTCCACAGAGCAGCACTTGGCTTCACCCACCACCTACTTCATCTCATTTCCATCTTCCTTTTAAAACTCTGGCTAAAGGCTCCTGTCTGCAGGGTGATGTAACCTGAGTGACTCCCAGGCTGGCATTCTGCGGGTAAGATTAATGGCACTGTCTTGTCAATAAATCCATAAAGACCCCAAACCCAGTGATGAACGTGCAGAAGGTAAAGGCAATGGTTAATATCTTCCAAATAGGCCCCAGAGCCTTTGAGTGCAGGGAAAGAGGAAAGCACTGGTGACCCTTGTTAATCTTTTCACTGGCTCCAGCAACTATTGGCACCTTTCGATGGCCAGAAATTTGCAAGTCTTTGGGGAGCAATGATTTCACAGTCGGGGTCTCTTTGAGAGAGAAAAAAAATCCCTTTGCTCCTAAAATGGGACCATTCTTCCAAATGAAAATTGACATTTTGGTTTGAACTTCATGACCTCCAGTAATCACACTAATGGCCTTGGCTGGCTGGCTGGGAGGGAGCTGGCTGTGGCCAGGACTGATGGGACCTGTATGGATCGCTGGAAATGGGCCGGGAGATGAGGACAGCATAGGCTGCTAACACTGGGCTCTAACTGGCCAAGGCACTGCAGGGGATTTCTGACCTGCTCTGGAGACTTTGAACTGCATCACGTTTGATCTTGGGTATTGACAGAGTGGTCACTGAGTGCTCTGAGCCATCCATCCATCCACACCCCTGTCCATCCATCCACACTGAGCTGTCAAAGCTAAGGAGCACCCATGGAGCTGGCAGAGGGCAGTTCATGTGCTCTCCACAGCTCCCAGCCTTTCTCAGACACTGCCCCTGTGACTCAAGGACCAGCAGCACAGGAGAGGGGCTCCCTGCCAGCCCCTGAGCCCCAGGCTCCGAGTCCAGCTGTGCACACTTGTCCAGGAATAGCACCAGGATCCTGGTTCCCACCAGCCCAGCACTGCAGGGGCAGCCCCAGGCGGGGCAGAGCTGGAGGCAGGTTTCCCTTTGCCCCCTCTGCAGACACACAGCGAGCAAAGGTCCCCCCTCTCCCTTCTCTTCCTCAGATTAAAATCCCCATTTCACACTTGTAATCCACCTGCACCGTGGTATCCGGGGTCAGGAATCGGCTGTAACTAAGAATGCAAGAGGGTGCTTTTATTTTATTTTTTTAATACCTCATTTAGTAGGTTAATATTCCGTGTTATTTTAGGCTGTTTGTTCTATACATCTGCCACCCAAGCCTGTACAGATGTTTTAGGATTCTTTAATCCTGACAAAGGACTTAGCGTTAAGGAAAAATGGGTTACATAAAGATCCTTATCTCCTTAAGAAATAAAGCATGTTTTGGGCATATTGTGTACAAAACAAGGCTAAAATAGAGACAGAACATTCTGGGGCCACTTACCAGATGTCCAGGTTGGAAGCTGTGGGTCTGGTTTGCCTGCAGTTTTCCTGCCTGGCTCCTGAACCAGCGCCACAGCCTGGGACAGGCTCTGCTGAGGGAAGAGGGAGACATTTCTGTGGGAGGCAGAAGTGCCAGCTCGGGTGTAGAACAGGAATTATTGAGCTCATGTAACTTCCCACTAACAGCAGCCTCCCAGATTAGATAGCAGGAGTTTTGCTTGGGAGAGGACTTTTCCCAGGACACCAGCTCAGGCTGATGCTCTGCCCATGGCAGGAAAGGTGATCCCAAACTAAAGGCCTCTCCCAGCACAGAGCTGCTGGAGTTTCCAGGCTCCTGTACAAGTATTTTATCCCATAAAATTGACACAGTTCTCACATTTTTGTGACTCTGGTGATTGATCCAGCCCGTGTAAATTACAAAAAGGAGTCACAATCCTCTAGGGTCTGAAGCAGAATATCAAAAGAGCATGGGCTCATGCTGCCTTAATTAAAACTTCGTTTAATTAAAAACCTTGAGAGCCTTATTAGACTCGGTAATTGATTTAATTTTCTTGTGGAATTCTATTACAAAACACTTCCAGCACATTGGCTTTGGGATCCTGGCTCCAGCACCATCCTCCTCCCAGAGCAGCACCTCTGCCCTCTCCAAGAGACAAATCCCAAGCTCCTCAATCTGGCAGATCCTGGAGCCTCACAGGACATTCCCGCTCAGTGTGGGGCTGAGTTCCTGGCTGGAACAGGCAGCACCTCAAAGGTCTCCCTTGTCAGAGAAGACTCTCCCTGTCCCTCAGCTGGCAGAGCAGCCAAACCAATCTCCTCCTTCCAGAAGGAGTTGGGGAGTAGCTGCATGGGAGATTTGTGCTCTCAAACATGCTCTGATCTTTCCGAGGTGACACAAAACCCTCTGGCTTCTCCATAGGGCTGAGCCTGCTTTGGCACTCTGGGGTTCACCGTGGTTTTTGCAAAGAGACCATGTGCAGGGGGAAGGCAGGAAGACCTAATCCCCACCATGACAGGTTTTGCAGCAATTCCCAAAGGTGAGGGTGCCCCACGCCTCACTGTGCCACCCAGACAGGCTGGCACTTGGCCTTCCTGGATACCCTTTTTGCTCCCAGCTCTGCTCTTCACTTGCTACCTCAAACCAAAGCGGGTGGCTCCGTGCTAGGAATCAGCTGCCACAGTTCCCCCAGCCCAGGCTGCATCTCTGTGCCAGGAAGGATTGGCAAGGGGCAGAGCTCTGGGAATTGCCTCAGCACCACCTCCCCAGCCAGCTGGCAGTGGATACTCTGGAGAGATGATGGGTGTTAAAGCCTTTCTGGTCAGGACACAGGGAATCAAACAGTAAAATAAGAATAATAGAAAAAAACCTCGCCACCACACAATGATTGTCTGATCTATATCTATTTCATAACACCCAGAATTAATAGGATACAGGAGTTAAAGCAACCATGGCAACTGAATGCAGAAAGGGCTGTCCTTGTAAATAAATGAATTCATAAATAACTCACAAGCGCTGATATAAAAAGTCATGGGAATCTAATGCAATGCTAATGCAATTCAAGCCTTCCCTTTTTTCCATGCAGAATTAGAATATTGGGTGCGCCTGGCTTTGCTCCGTGCTACAAGTGTCATTCTTAAGATAATAGAACTTGCTAATTGTACCAGGAGCCAGGCTGTGATTGATGAGGGCTTTGGGTTTTTGTCTCCTTCATGTTCTTCTGAGCAAAACGTTGCACCATTAAGTTACAGGCTGGAAGTGAATTAGGGAAAGTTAGAGAGCAAGGAGCAGGATTCATCCTGGCAGAGACACTCCAGCAAAACACATCCGTTTGGTGACCCTCAGTGGGGCATTTTTGGAAGCAATGTTCTCAGCTCCTATTCCTGTGCTTCCTGTGGTGATAAAATATATATTATATTATTGATGAAGGGCCAACTCTGCCATGGAGATCCACATTTCCCCACATAAGGAGAGGGGCAGTGCTGTGATCTACACCAAAATCAGCTTTATTTCCTTGCAGTGATTTCCCCCAGTTTGAAAATCATTGCTGATAAATGTTGATATATTTGAGGACAGTTTTGTCTTATAAACACTTTATTCCTTTTTCTTGATAATCTTTATTGCTATGATTTTGCTACTGTTTGATGCTGGAAAGCCATTTTCTCCTTTGCACTACACAGTCTAAGCATAATCAATGTCAAAAAGATTCCAAAAGGCTTTTGAGCACTGAAGTTTCTCTCAAACTGTCAGCAAAGCATTTTTCCAAATTGCAGCCAAACCTTCCCCAGACTTCTTGGACTGCCACTGCCAATCGCCCCGGGAACACAGGGACAAACTTCCACATAGCAAAACAGACAAAGGGTGCAGTTTGCCCCTCAGAACTGTGAGGGTTTGGTTTATCCCCTAAAAACAGAGGTGGAGAAGGCTCAGGGGCCGGCAGCATCACAGAGGATGCAGGAGGTTCCCACTGACAGTCCTTCCCGCAGGCACAGCTCCCATCCTGAAGCTTTGAGTGTCAGGAGGGACGGGACAGGGCACGAGACGAGGGGGACACGCCTGCTTCACACCGAGAGAGCCTCGGGGAAGAGGTTTCGCCCTCAGTTCAAAGCTTCCAGTGTTTTGGAGTTGATTTTCCCCCTCCCCGCCGCTCCCTGTCGGCTGCGGCGCGGCAGCCGCAGCATCCCTGGGGCAGGAGCACCGCCACGTGGGATGCGGCCGCAGGCACAAGCCCCGCGCTCGCCCCCGCCGCGGGGACCCTCGGGGGCTGCCCACGCCCCGGCCACTCGGGGCCGACCCTCGCCCCAGACGGGAGGTGCTGCCCGGGGATTTTGGGGTGCGGGGTTGCTCACCTGCTCCTCCCGATTGGTTTTGAAAATTAATAATAAAAAAAAGAGCTCTTGCAGTAATGTACATTGAAATTAGACTGTTATAGACGTATTTAGAGCACCCCATCAAAAAGCATCTGGTGTTTTGGATTCCTGGCCCAGCGGACCCTCTCGGGCTGACAGCAACGCTGTCACAACTAATCTCAGCCAGTGAGGACTTGACACCGACTGATGCTCTGGAATGATGCCTAAGAAACACGGGCAAACTCGGCTTTCCATTGATCCCACCGGACTGAATGCCGTCCCTAAATGTGACACACAGCCAATGCCCAGGGTAGGTGATTTCATCGATTCAGAGCTCGGGCACAAACTCCTTTGCCAAGCGAAGGTTTGTCTCTGCTCTCTCCTGTCACTCAAGCACGACATGGCCCAGCAGGGTGGGTGACACACGAGCAGGTTGCTGTGGCTAAAGTGACCCCAGAGCAGGCAGATCTCATCCACACTGGAGGATCCTGATGGTTCTGTGCAATGAGTTTAAGAGGACCCATCTGCATGTGATGTGATTGAGATACAGTATTAATGAGTGGAAAATGAGGGAACTGAGATTCCCAGAGAAAAGGTGTTATTTTGACCTGAAATATCACCCTTAGAGAAGCACTTTGTAGAGCCAGAGGATTTCGGAGGCTTCCTGATCCTGCCCACCAAAGCTCAGCTCCATGAGGCAGGGATGGATTGGGTTTTACTGCCTCCTGCTTAAATTAGACCCAGCCTACAAAGGAACAGAAGGCAGTAATGACACTTCTCCTAGAGAGTTTTCTGCATAATAGGCAGTTTCTGACATCAGCCAGATCAGGACTCGCCAACATGATGCAGCAACAAGCTCTGGCAGGAATTCTGTCCCTGGCAAAGCATCCGATTCTATTTTCATTTGTTTTAGAGACAGTTACTCACTCACCATATGTGTGCAGCTGGCTCCTGCTCCAGCCCCCACAGGTCAGCAGGAATCTTTCCATGACTCCAGCATCTTTAAAATAACTACCTTCCCGTTTTCCAGAGGTGGAGGGAACAGCTAGGCTAGTGAGGCTCTGTCTTTTGGGGTAGTTGTGTGTCCCCACTATAGGACAACACACATTTTTTACGTGCATTGACCTTTCGTGGGTTCACTGGGATCCCACCCACACTGGCACTGGACTTTCTGTCTTGATTCCTGCAGCAGGGAGGGAGCAGTTTTCCGGGGCAGAGAGGAGGCAGGCAGCCCCCAGCCCCTCTGAGCATCCCCTGGTTTGTTTTTAGAGCAGCAGAGGCTGGCAGCAGCAGATTATTATGCCCGAAAGCAGCCTGAGGTGTCATGTAGATGGAATACATCAAACATTACTGTCTCACCGAGCCTCACACCAATCATTTATTTCTTTAGAAACTGCAGACTGCTCTAGTTTTATATTTCGCAAGTCACCTGTAAAATATATATCCATAAAACTCTTGCAGGAGGAGGATTCCTGCAGGGATACGGCAGCCTGGCCTCGCTGAGCTCCGCAAGCCGACCATCTGCGCTGGCACTCGGTGTGGAGCTGGCACTGCGCTCCCCAGCCTCGCAGGGTGTTCAGAGCAGGGTTTGGTGGTCTGTACATCCCTCACTCCCTCGGGATCCAAAGCTGCCAAACCCCAAATAACTCCCCAAAACAAGGCTGCTGCTCTGCAGCCCTGGGGACGTGGCAGAGCTCGCAGCGCTGCTCGGGGGCTGCAGCCGGGAGTTGCAGGGCTGCAGAACTGGGAATTAGTTCCACTTTCTGCTACACATCTTTTTATTTGATTAGTCTAATAGACTGCATTATTATTTACCACATGCAAATCTCCTCAAACTGATTAAAGCTGGCATTTCCAGCCACGAGATGAGATCTGGAAAGAAGTAATAAGGAAAATTTATTTCACAAGCTTTTGCAGTTTAGATTTGCTGGAAGGATCGATTACATTTAAAATTTAAGGTCCAGACTCAATCCTAAATCTCCTTTAAGGAAAAGGAAAGAATTCCTTAAAGATTTCCTTAATTTGTTGTATTTCTTGCTCAGCAAAACCCAAGGGAGGTAAGATGCGGCTGGTTTTGAATGGTGCTTTTGGATATGACTTGAAGGCAGCAGTGAATGCTTGAAAAATACCATGTTAACACTTTATTATCTTTAAGCCCTGAAGAATTATGGATGTCTATATGGCTCTGGAATTGCTGGGGAAGTAATTGTTTCTGGGTCACCCAAGGAAACTTGTTAGCTATTTTTCTGGATATACTTTTCAGCCCATGGATTTTTATTTGCTGATTTGTACTGGGTACCAAATAGTGCTGGATGCCAGACATTTATAAAGCACAATCCCCATTTCAAATAAAAAGCGACCAAAATGGTCAGTTAGGCTGCAGAAAGTACATTTTGCAGAGATAGAGAGAAAGAAAAAGGAGGAGAGCCTTGCAATGAGTTCATTCCCACAGCAGCTACGTGGACATTGTTATTTTTTGTAAAACAGGTGTGGAAAGGTTAAAGACCAAATATGGGTGTGATTTTTCTGAGGTTCAGGTATTTTATAGGGTTGAATACACCTTACAGCCTCCTTCGCACGAACCTGTAAATGAGAAGCTCCCCATAAAACCTTGCTTACGCCTGCAAAACGGTGATGTTTTAGCTCTCCACAAGTAATAGTATTGAAAGCTTTCCTAGGCAGGGGTCAGGCCCATTTTATTGCAAGTGCAGATCCATTCAAAGTGCAAAAGGACTGAGCTAAAGGACATCTCGATATTACAGGGCTGTTACTCCAGCTCCAGCCTAAATGACCTGAGCGAGGCTGAAGCATAACTCGGTGCCAGGCAGCAGGGCTGGAGGTCGCCGTTCCCAGGGAAAGATCACATTCACAAAATGACTCAAAAACGGGGAGGGAAGTCTCCGCAGGTTTGACTCCTTCGCTCATCTCGGCCTGAAATGAGATTGACTCCGTGGGCTAACATTGGAGCCATTCATCCAGACAAGGTCTGTCCATGACGGGTGCTTGCTGGCAAAAATTCTCCTCCAAATGGGAAGAAAAAGATGTTTCCATTATTAAATGATTGTGACGACTCAGCTGTGAGTTTTTTGCTCTCAGCCTCGAAGGCATTTCTTGCATTCCTGTCTCAGCACACCACCTTAGCGGCCCTTCACGTGCAGCACCACAGCAATTCATCATTACCCAGTCTCCAAATTATTCTAGTGTTGATTAAATTAGTAAATGCAATCACAATCTGAAGCGAGTTAATTGAGAGAATTTATTTGGTCCTGACAGTTTTATGCATGTTTGATTAAGTATTATAAGGTTTGGTTTTGATTTTGCATAATTTAACTTTAAATCCTGCGCTGGGTGGGGGAGGGAGCATCAACTATTAATGACCAAAATAAACTCTTTTAAGACACATATATTTATGATTTATTTCTAAAGGCAATATCTTCCAGATTTTTTTTGTTCTGTTGCCAAAGTGACAAATACGTTTGAAGCAATATTTTGAGCCGTTCGCTTCTCGCTATAAATCTTGCGAAATGTGTACAATTCATTAAAAGTTTTGAAAGAAGTACAAGTTAGCATTTATATTGCAACAAGTGACATATAAATGTGTATGTTTGTCTTCAGAGCGGGCCATAAAATATCCAAGCCCTCGCCGGCCGTGCTGACGGGGACTAATGGCCCGCTCTCGGGGCTGATGATGAGTTTCATCACAAATCTTCAACGCTGTCAACACAAAACTGTTCAATCAACAGGAATATGAGTTGTGTCTTTAGTAAAATTAGCACAGGGAAGAAATACAGCCCCGAGGGCTGTGGGCGGGTTCCCTGCGGGCTCCGCTCGGAGCCCTCCTTCAGGATCTGATCTCTCTGAATGTCAAAGCTTCGATTCACGCCTGACCCCAGGGCAGTTTATTGTTTATGGAGCCCCACGTGCACTTCAGCGGCAGAGAGGTCACGATGTGCCAGGCAGAAAATTGAACAGGGCTGTCCTGCTTTTTGTCACAGAATCGTGGAATGCTTTGGGTCGGAAGGGAGCTGAAAACTCATCTCGTTCCACCCCCTGCCAGGGCCACGGACACCTTCCACTAGACCAGGCCAACCTGGCCTTGAGCTGAAGGTCACCCCGACCTAAGAAACCAAAAGGGTCAGTCTTGGCACCGGTGCACACACATGTTTGGGTTGTGGGGTCACTCGGTGGAGCTCCCTGGGGTTTCCTGGAGGGTAGGAAAGACCCTTCCCAGCCAAGGGATTCCTGCAGGATGCCAGGAGCCCCCTTTGCCGCACTTGCATTCAGCAGCGTCCCCGTGATTCCCCAAGGCAAAGCTGGAAAGACAAAGTGCCTTCATCATTTCGTTGCTAGGGCTGAAATTCCCATGTCTGGGTTATGGCTTGAGTCCCAAAGAATGGCAGAGGGGAATAAATGGAATGTGGGTGGCTCTCCTGCCTATCCAAGTCACCAAGCAGATGTTCCCAGTTCCATGCTACTGGGGAAATCTATCAGCTGCACACATCCCCTTCTCCCTCCCACCAGGAGGTGTGTGGGGACGTGGACATGCCAGTTTCCCAGGAGAGCTCCCCAGTTGCTGCCTTATCCAGAATTCCCTCTTGTGTTTCAGGATCAAACTGCTCTGCAGGGCAGGGGAAGGGGAGGAACCGACCCGGCAGGAGCTGCGGGAGGCACCGGCACGCCGGGAGAGGTTTGGCTGTGCGGAGCAGCAGCTCTGAGAGGTGACAGATGGCCCGAGTGATTATTATTTAATGTTTTCCACCGTGGCACGGCTCAAACAGCAAGTGGGGCAGGGAGCCAGTGCCAAAGTTGTGTATCCTTTCCATTATGGAGAGGAATTCCTAATTAAATCTAAGGGAACACAGCAGGGAGGAAACTATTTGTTTTCCTTCCCTTTACATCGTTTGGAATTTTTCTCCATCTGTTTTGTTTTTTAGGAACTTTTCGGGTCTTTCTGGGATTCTCCGGGCAACCCTTGGCTGCCGTTTCGGTTACGCTGGACACGGCCCCCTCCTCTGGCACCCTCAGCCCCGGTGTGACCCCCGGTGTGACCGGGCCCGGCCGCCCCTCGCCCCTTGTTGCCCTGGCAACGCGTCCCCGCCGCTTCCGGCCGGGGGGCGGCGCGGCGCGATGACGCCATCACCGCGCGCCGCCGCCGCCGCTCCCCGCCCGCTGCCGCCGCCGGAACCGGAGGAACCGGAGCCACCCCCGCACATGCGCAGAGCGGGCGCCCGGCGGCCCGGGCCTCGCTCCGCCCGGGCCCGGCGCGGCCATGGGCACCACGGTGAGTGCGAGGCACGGCCCGGCGGGCGGCGGGGCCCGGGCCTCGCCCTGCGGCGGCGGGAGCTCCGCCCCGGGGCCCGGCGGTGCGGCAGCGCTCGGTCACTGCCCGCCGGGCCCGGGGCTCCCTGTCTCCGGGGTGAGTCGCGGCCGTGCGGGGCTCCCGGGGAAGGCCAGGCCGAGCTCTCTCCCGCGGCTCCTTCCCCGAGCGGCCGCGGTTCCGTCCGGGATCGGGGGGATGTAGGAGGAGTTGGCGTTTCCCCTCCTCCCGGCGCTCATCCCTCGGCTCTAACCTTTATTTGTCATTGTCCCTAACCTTGTGCGGCTCCTCCCGGAGCACCCGGGTCCCGCCGGGGGGTCCCGTCAGCCGCGGGCGGGTCGGAGCTGCCAGCCCTCCTCCCGGAATGGGGAGTGCCCCGAGCCTGGGCAGATCCCGCCTGGAATGTGCGATGGATGCGGAGCGGCAGCGCTGCGTTTCCGTGCCTTTCTCACCGCACGCTGCCCTTTTTAAACGAGAGCGAGTGAAAACTCGCCAAAACGAAGAGTTGCTCCCATTTTTAACGTCCTGGTGAGGCCACCACGAATGAGGTGCTGGGGGTGACGGCGGCGTGGAGGACACGGAGGTGCCTTGAGTTGGAATCCTTTGAGCTGTAGGATGATGCCCAGAAAAGACCGAGTTGGCCCCCAAAATTATAGAATGGGTTTCCAGAGCTGTTGGTGGGCATCACGTGCCAAATACAGACTGGGGGATAATCACAGAATCACGGAAGGGTTTGGGCTGGAAGGGACCTTACAGCTCATCCCATTCCACCCCCGCCATGGGCAGGGACACCTTCCATTGTCCCAGGTCTCTCCAAGCCCTGTCCAGCCTGGCCTTGGACACTGCCAGGGATCCAGGGGCAGCCACAGCTTCTCTGGGCACTCTGTGCCAGGGCCTCGCCACCCTCCCAGGGGAGGATCTGCTGTTCCATATTCAGTTTGGAAAGTCTGTGCTCCCTGCATCGTGTTTCACGTGCCCCAGAACAGTTTGTGACTGGAGAGGTGACCAGCACGAGTTCATTGTGATTTTTTGTCCTGGCATTGACTACCAGCTCACTGATTCCTCCCAGCATGGATCAGTAAGCTGGAATCCATATATTGATGGGTGTTGGATTCTTTTTAGAGTCTTTACGGGCTTAAAAATTCATGCTTGAGGAGGGGCCTAGTAACTGTGAACGTTTTAATGCACAAAATGAGCAAACTGAGAATTATTCTGTCATTTTGTCTTTTAGATCAACTCCTGTGCACAGAGTTGTGAGTTTATGAAGCACCTCAGCAGTTTCTGTCACTCCTCCTAGAAGGTGTCACAGGAAAACTTCACTCTTTTGTTCCAAGAATTCAGCGGCATCCCGGAAGGGCAGCGGAGCCCCGGCCTGCTGAGTGGATGGCAGCACCCCTAAAATGTAATAATTCAGAGTTTATTTTGTCCTCCCAATGTCCCCCTGCTCGTGGCTGATCCAGTGTTGATATTTGAGTTCACCCAAAGAGCATGAACCCACCAAAGGGTGTTTGTTCCTGTGGTGGGCACAGTAACTGTGCAGGAGTTTGCTGGGAAACTTTGTGTCCTGGTGAAGGAAGTTGCAAGGAGAGGCTGCATCGTCAGGAATCGAATGCTCTGAATCCAGAGCATGTGATTTTTGACCTGTCTTGCTTTAGTCCTCCAAAAATATCTCTGAGAGCAAACGCTGAGCAGTTCATAGCCATCATGTGGGAAGTGTGTCGGGTCACATGCTCCAGGCACAGAGCTGAGCTGGTTTTAGGCCGTGTTGGTTCAGTGTCTGAGCAATTTCTGTGCCTTGC
The DNA here is from genome assembly GCA_014706295.1 of Lycocorax pyrrhopterus obiensis. Lineage (NCBI taxonomy): Eukaryota > Metazoa > Chordata > Aves > Passeriformes > Paradisaeidae > Lycocorax > Lycocorax pyrrhopterus. The sequence goes on from JACSVZ010000019.1 coordinate 8,689,627, forward strand.
AAAAGCCACATTTCCAAGCTGCTCGGCATTTCCTGGCTACAGACAGGAAATAGGGCAAGAGGCACCTAAAATTGTGAGGGTGCCTGTGGTAATTGATGAGCACCCTTGGTTTCCTAAATCCCCGAAATCATCATTTAGCCCCTACTCCTTTTTGGTAGTCCCTGATCCATGTAGAACCAATACTGCCTCACATTTGTGTGACAGCAAAAAGAAATTGGAAGTTGGGGCTGAGCAGGAGAGATCAGAACTGTAGTTTCCATTTCCATGGAATTTGAGGCAGGAAGCAGAGCAGAGACTTCCCCACTGATGCATGTTGTATCAGAGGAGGATTTCGATATCAAAAATACAGTTTCCTGCAGCTTTGTCATTTGCTCTGTGGTTAGTTCTGTTAGTAATGAAACTAAAGAATTCTTGAAGCAACTTTTGAATTAGTTTTAATTTTAAGAATAGTCAGGTTTTTAGTTCAACAAAGGAAAGATCTGCCTGGATCTGAACACTTGGGTGTGCGAGGAGTCTGGGGAAGTCCCTGTTGTTTTCCAGCATTATCTGATGAGTGCATTGTCATTTCATAATTCCCGGAATTTGGCACATCAGGAGCCTGGGGTGAAGCAGAGAGCAGCTAAGAGGCTCCTGCTCATCACTCACACAACAACAATGGGTGTGTGGAAGGATGTTAAGATTATAAATCCTAAACACTGCAGAAGATCAAGATAATTTCACTTATCTCTGCAGGTCCCAAGGGGAGAAATAAACTGGTGGATGCCTTTGAAAGGCTGCCTGGCCTTGCCTTGCAGTGACAGCGAGAGCACAAGGCTGGCCTGAGCCAGGGGAGGTACATCCTGTGGAGTGTGAAAAACATGATTGCCTCATTGTTCTTCCAAGACCTTCCATTATTTTCAGTTTGTTTATTTGGTGAAGCTTTGCCAAGTTTGGAAATGAGCACAAATCTAGAATCCACTTGCGAAAGTACTTGGAGAACTCTTTATTTTTTACTTTTAAAGGAAATATGACCCGATGCAAACCCGTACATTAATATTACTGCTCTCACATTAATATTACTGCTCACATGGGTGGACTCTTGCAGGGTGGCTGTTAGATTAAGGAGGATCTGTGAATTTGCCAGGATAATTTCAGACCAAACCTCTTCGCTGTGTTAACACTGGATAAAGTTTATAACAGGCTACAACTGGTGCTGGCCGGGGAATTTGTTTGGAATCCGGCGTGGAAATAGAATGTGTTTGTGTGGGGAATAAGAAGCAAAGAGGAAAAACAAAGATGTTTTAAGGGAAGAAGTTGAGGTTTGGAAAGCAGTAGTAAGTGAGTGCTGATGGGCGGGATGAGTTGCTCTATTCAGCAGCTTCAGCAGAGCTGAAATTTTCTATTGTGTGTGTTACTTAGAGAAAACTTCTATTGTGTCTGAGTTATTTGTCAGCACCAAGCCACGCTCCGCTCACTGTGTTCCCTCCTCTGCCTCCCCGCAGGTGTCTCCCTTCGCGGACATCCAGCCCAGGCTTAGCTGCGCCAGGCTGCCGGCTCTGTCCCGCTGCCGTCTGATATGTGCCCTGCGGCTCGTGGCCTGGGGCCGGCTGCGCGGGGCGGGGCCCGATGCCGGTGATCCCCATTCCCCGGCGGGTGCGCTCGTTCCACGGCCCCCACACCACCTGCCTGCACTCGGCCTGCGGCCCCGTGCGCACCACGCACCTGGTGCGCACCAAGTACAACAACTTCGACATCTATCTCAAATCGCGATGGATGTACGGATTCATCCGCTTCCTGCTGTACTTCAGCTGCAGCCTCTTTACCTCCATCCTCTGGGTGGCTCTCTCGATCTTGTTTTGCCTTCAGTACCTTGGCATCCGCATCTTCCTGCGCTTCCAGTACAAACTCTCCATCATCCTGCTCTTGCTGGGGCGGAGGCGGGTGGACTTCAGCCTCATGAATGAACTGCTCATCTATGGAATTCATGTGACCATGCTGCTGGTGGGGGGGCTGGGGTGGTGTTTCATGGTCTTTGTGGATATGTAAATAAAACCAAGCGCATGTGGGATCAGGAGGTGACTTTTCTTCTACCCCCAAAATGTGTCAATATCCTCTTTTTGGTTTTTTTTTTTTCTAATATAAATTAATTTATTTCTCAGTGCTAATTTTTGTGGATAAATTAACGTGCTTGTCTCTGGAATTTGTATCTCTTTGAGGGTCGAGGTGCCATTTTGATTATCAAAGTGCAACACTTGATTGGGTGTTTTATTCTTTGCACAGTGCAGGTTAATATAAGTTTCTTTTAATCCATAAGAGCTTATTTTGCTGGTGTTCCTGTACTCCTGTGGGCGTGAAAAAGGCAGTGATTTATCTGGAAGACAGATGCCAGATAATTTTGCACCCCACACTCTTAATCCATCTTCACCATTTTCCTAAAAACGTTCCTTAATGTCTCAGGCATGTAATAAGTATCTTTCTTGTAGGTTTACATTTTGCATATTCCCAATAAGAATCTGGGGCCAAAATTCAACAGACTGTAGGGCTTTGGGGTTTTTTTTTTCCCTCTTTTATTTTTAGATTTGTGCAAGACACACATTTGTCCCACTCTACTGTTTCATCCACTTTAAGGTGATTATATAGCTTTGAGTGGCTTTGTCCTTTTCAGGCAGTTAGTGCTGAGTAATTGAGTCTTTCCCTGATAGCACAAATCCACGGGAGGGATGGGAGCAGGGCTTGCTATCCTGTGCTCCTGAAATTCCCAGTCACGGCAAATATGTTCTCATTTTGCAGTGATTAAGGGGGACCCATTGCAATGATCCTCAGTGTTCAGATCTTGGCACTTGGTTCTACTTTTCCCTGAATTGATTAGTTCCAGCTTTCTCACAGAGATTCTTCTGTCTCACGGAGTACAATGAGGTGAGACTGTCTTACCTAGGAGAGATTGGTAGCAGGGTGCAGTCTGAACTGGCAATAATTGTTCCCTGGAATGACACAAATTGTTCTACCTCTGCAGCAGGGAGAGGGGGGGGTCACTGCAGAGCGTTACCAACGGCTCAAAAAGGCAGTTGAATTTTAAGCTCAGTTCTACTGGTCTTGATCTAAGATGTCACTATGCAGTCAGTCAAGTAACTCTATTTATGGAGCCCAGAAGCTGGCCTAAAGTTTATTTTTATATTGCTTTTGTTTGTTTGTTTTGCTTTTTAATGGAATATTGCCTTTTCCCCTGCATTCTTTAAAGAAATGTTTGAAAACAAGTTGGTAAAAATGACGGAGAACCTTTTTCCCTCCCTCCCTCCACAAAATCTTTGGGGTCAATCATAGGGAAATAAGCAAGAGTGGAATTACATGACTGTTTTTTTATCTTCTCCTTGGTCAAAGCTGTGAGTGCCAGTTGCACACAGGGAAAGATCCTTCACATTTCAGCTTGTGAGTGGTGCAGCCTTTTGCTGACATACTTTGGACTGGAGGTTTATGGATAGAAAATAGAGAAGCTTCTGTGTGGAGCCCAAAGCTAAAGCACCCCCCGAAATTCTGTCATTATGGAGTGTTACAGATAACACAGCTGAACAGCAGAGCTGAATAAATAACGGCCACAGTGGTGTGAACTTTAGATTAGCCCCGAGAGAGCCAAATCTGCCGCAGAGATGTAGCATCAGCATCTGTCACAAACTGGTGTCTGGAACTTTCCTCCCAACAGAGATCTCCCCAGAGCCTTTTTTGGGATTGTTCTCCAGACCCCAGATCCTGAATGTCCTGTAGGTCTGAGCTCCAGCTTGCTCTGTGTGCAGAGAGAGCTCCCAGTAATCCCCAGCCCGGTGCTTCCCTGCCCAGTACAGCTGCCAGCCCGGAGCACTGCAGACTGGGGGGGCTCTCAGGGTGGCTGTGCTCCAGAATTCCTGCAGAAAACCTGCCACAGCTGGCCAGCAAACAGCCCTGGTGTGATCCCCCTTGGGTGGTGGGACCTCGTTTCACCTGGGAGTGGCTGAACTTCAGCACTCCTTGGGTAAAAGGGTGATTTGTGGTCCCGTGCCTGCCCGGCCCTCTGTGGTGGACACACTCAGCTGCTTGGCCAAACCTGCGGTGGTTTGGTTCCGGATCCGAAGGAAACAAAGGTTTGGGCTGTCCGCAGGTCGTGAACTTCTCTGGTTTCACGGTGTTCTTTGAAAACCCCCACAGGAACAGGGTGACACAGCCGGCTTTGATGTGTGTGAGCCTGTAAAGCAGAGCAGCGATCATGCGATTAACACATGAATAGCAGGTGGTTCTTCCAGCGCTAATTTGGTCAAGGAACAAAGGAGCTTGTGGGTACAAGGAGTCTCACAACCTTTTTCATCACTTGTAATTTGACTGCGAGCCAATGGCTTTATTCCATAGATATGACAGCCCGAGTGAGCCTTTTTTGAGCTGTCCCTGCTGAGCAGCTGCCAGGGTGGGGGGATCTGCCCTGGAGCCTCACAAGGTCACTGCTGGAGGCTGACACCCCTTGCCAGCTGCAGATGTGGGTAAGTGACTGATGCTGAGCCTTACCTCGTCATCACAGAGCATTCGGATCTCAGCTGGGGAGCCTCGGGTCATTGTCACGTCCTTGGTGCAGGGAGCGGGAGATTGAGCCTCACTTTTACACCTTCCTTCCATAAACCCACTTTGGCCGCTCAGACTTCCATTGGCCCTGTGTTCTGAGGGAAGAAGGACGTGTCCTTGTTAAATCACAGCAAATAACCTTTGCCAAATGCCCAGATGTTCCTCAAGAGAGACCCTGGGGCTGAGCTGCTTAACTCAGTGACTCCCCAGCGTCTTCTACAAAGGTGGCCAAGTGCCTGCACTCAGAACAGCCTGAAGCTCAGGTCTCCTGTGGCACACAGAGTTAGACAACCCCAAAATTAAGTGATTTAGGCAGCCTAAAAGGCACCATGATGTTCAAAAATCTCTGATTTTTGGTCATTACCAGCACTTGGACACCTTGGTGGTGTGATCCTACCAGCACAGTGGGGTAAGTGAGGTCCCTGTGAAGTCATGCTGGCAAGGAAGAGGAATTAATTTTCAAATTATTTGTTTTATGATGTAATAATTTAGACATTTTAGTTCTACCTGAGTGGAGCAATATTTGGCACTTTTCCTCTTCAAAGCATTTTCCAACTGGAGCTAATTAAACCTCACAACATCCCCAGGAGGTTGCAGAATAAGTAAGATCTTGGGAATGGTTCAGAATGTAAATTCATTGGTTTTAAATTTTTTGAAAAAGCTTTTAGGATTATTTTGCCAAAGTATTTCTTTCTTGCAGAATTGAGATTCTAAAACTTTCTTAGAAGTTGAAAGGGAGCCAAGCCACAACTGAGGGAGGGAGAAAGAGGCAGACTGAATGTTGTATTAAGGCTATGCAAAGCATAAGTTGAGGTCTTTTCCCCCATTTAGTTTAATTGAAAACCTGGCATTTTTAATAAAGGGACACACAAAACATTGTAGAGTACAAGTAAGGAAACAGGGGAAGTTGAACTTTCTGCTTTTCAAGAGTGGTTTATAATGATATTTGCCAGAAATATTTCACGTTGAGCAGGTTCTTGCAGACTGTGCCTCGTTGGGGAAGTTTGTGTTCTTTTGGATATTTCACTCTTTCCAAATTCAGTGTTGGGAGGATCAGGCTCCAAAATATTTTAAGTCTATTAAAGCTATATAGGTGGATTTAACTCTAAAATTATTGCAATTTTCATTTCAGCGTTCCTTCACGCCAATCCCATCCTGAACAGCGAGAGCAGATGGTTTGTTTGGATTTTCCCTTTCTTTCCGTGTTTGGTCTTTAAACGTTGCTATTCCACATAGTGGGTTAAAAACGTCCTTAAGACTAATTAGGAAAAATACTAGAAATACTGATTTGGGAGAGTGTGTCCATTGCAGACCTACTCCAAACCCTCTGGAGAAGGAGTCCTGCTCGCTCCAGAGCTTTCCAGGTGTTCGGGTGCCAGGGGGATCCCGTGGAGGAGCCGTGCTGTGGCGAAGCCGCCTTGGGCCTGTTGTTCAGCCTGGGAGTGTTTGGACGAGACTGAAGTGTTGGAGTTTCACCTCGTTAACTCTTCAGAACATGGCACCAGCTGGTGTTTTGGGTGCCTGTAAAATTCTGTATGAAACATGCCACCTACATTAAACTCGGGTGTTTAACATGTTGGTGGATGGGTTGGGAAGAAAAAGGAAGGATTTCCTCCTCTCATGGTGGTATCGTTGTGATGTGGGGATGTCCTGGTGGTGGGATGGCAGGGTGGGGACACAGTTTAGGTTGAAGGCTGGACTTGATCTTGGAGGTCTTTTCCAAAATTAATGGCTTTGTGATTCTCTGAAACAGGGCAATGCAGGGTGGAGGAGATGGAAGGAGCTGTCACTTCCCACTGAGGGGCACAGCAGTTAATTCCTAGAAGGTCCTGTCTTTCCTCCTTTCCCTGGCAGAGCTGAGCTTGCTGTGCAGAGCTGTAGTTTCAGGACACAGTTGTGATGCTTCCTATGGGAACAGGGGAATATTCCTGCTGTGGTGGACTTTGGCATTCCTATTATTCTTGTGTGGAAAGTACTACAGTGATGTGCAGCAGCATGAAACCCTAAAATAGATGCTGGACAGGACTTGTTCCCCAATGACTGGCAAAGCTGGAGTCCACAGAGCACAGGTTTTGGAGAACCAGTATGGACAGGACCATTACAGACCAAACTGGAGATGTATTTGTGTGGATAGAGCAGCCCACAAACCCCATGTGTGTAGGAGATGCTCCTTTCTGTTATCCCAAGAGCTGAAGAGTCACAGCGGAGAGCTCGAAGGGGAAAGAGGTTTCTAAGAGAGAGAAGGACTTGGGCAAGGGTGGACGTGGTTTCGCTTTCAGTAATACGTGGATATCGAGCCTTTGCCATCTGCTGGGGAAGAACTTGTTTTCCCAGCTCCTAGAGGGAGCTTTGGGGCCAAGTTTTGTCCCAGTTTATAGCTGTAACTCTCAAAAAGTCACTGGGAGCAGACTGGAGAAGAAACCAGCCCCTCACCTGCCTGAAGGCTCACTGCAATTCTTCCCAGGGTTCTCTTACATCACTGACTTGATTTCCCTCCCTCCTGGAGCGAGTAAATTCTTCACTTTAGAGTAAATTCTTTACTTCCAGTTGTGGAAAACAGCGCAGCACATTTCTCTTCAGGAACAGCTTTGGCTGTTCTGGAGCCTCCAGCACACACAGATAGAACGCTGTTCCAGCAAACACGTTGCTGGAAAATATGAAGCCTTGTTATCTTTCTGCGTTTTTATTTAGCCAAACAAGGTTTCCATAGCTCCTGGACAGCTCTGCTGCTGGGGGAAAGAAAAAAAAAACACCCTGTCATTTCTTCACCTGCCAACTCTCTGCACTAATTTTGTCTCCCTGCTTCAAAGCTCTCGTCGTGCCCAGAAAACGTCAGTTCAAAGCGAAGTTTTGTCCAGTAATGAGCCAGTGAAAATTGTTCAGTGTAAGATCTCCTTGTGCAGCTCTCAGAGCTGCGCTGAGGTGGGAGCAGAGCCGGGGTCTGCTCCGAGCTCTCTGCTCCGGAGGCTGCAATCAAGGCTGATGTTCCTTCCACAGGAGTAGCTTTAAGGTAACAGATAAAAGGAGCATCCCTGCACTTCCTGCATCTTCCCAAGCGATGAATTCATCTGCTGAGGGGAAAAAGAACCCCATCCCTTGCACAAGGGCTGTGGGAACAGGACACTTCTCTGTGCTGATGCGTGTTGGGCCCTGCAGAGCCTCTTCCCCCGCTGACCTCCACCCCACAGTGCCCCGGCTGCTCCGAGAACGGGGGATGTTCCCTGGGCTGGGGAACTGTGTGAAAGGGAGCTGCTCCTGCCAGGGCTCAGCCTCGTGACGGGGCCTGCAAGGGCCACATCCTGGCCTTGGGTGCACAAGACTGTAGTAAATCAGAGCCTCTAATGCAGCCAAAAGCCAACTTTTCCCTGCAAGGAAAGCACTGTATGTAACACCAAGAGACAAATACCAAAGTCCTTAGCTGGTTCGAGAAAAAAAAAAAAAATCTCCCGTTGGCCCTGGTGAGAGTTTTGCCTGAGTAAGGACATCCAGATTATGCATGCTAATTAAATGAACGACCCATCCCTTCAGAGTCTGCTCTCTGCTGGGAATTCCCCTCTGAGTAACTTGCTCCCAGTGAGGAAAGGAGTTGCATGAAAAATTTCCCAGATGGTGAATCTGTTAGAGAAAATCACAATCTGTTTGTGGCTTTTTCCAACAAAAAAGAGCACAGGAGACACTGCGGAATAAATTTGTTGTTGCAAACCATTTGCTCGGTAATGGGGAGAATTTAGATGGGCAAAGATCTTTTTTTTTTTTTTTTAGAGGAGTCTTATCTCTCTGCCTTATCTCTCTGCCTCGAAAACTGAGCAACGGTTTGAAAAATAAATCACAGTGGTGTTTATTGGCAAAGCCCAGCGCGGTTACTTTAACGCTGCTCGTTCGCTTGTTCTGCCATCAGGAGTGTCTGAAGCCGCCGGGGGACAGCGGCCTCGTCCATGCAAAGCTCCCGAGGAACAATCGCTGCTGTGTGCGGCACAAAGGGGCCGTTTCACACAGCGCCGTGTCCCGCTGCCTGCCCTGCCAGCATCCCTGGGCACAGCGACCCACGCAGCCCCGGGCCCCCGGCCAGCCCCGCCGGCTCCGGGCTCTGCGGCCAAAACCAACCCCAGACAGTGCGAGGGGACTGGGGAGCGCCGGGGTGATGGAGCAGGGGGGCAGCTGGGCCGGGGTGCCAGGCAGGGTCAGCAGAGCGGAGCCTGTGGGGTGCCAGGCTGTGCCCCGGGGGCCGCGGGTCGCCGCTCCTCCCTGCAGCCCCTCTGGGAGGGGACAGCGTCCAGGGGGGGACTGGCACCGAGGAGGACTCGGCTCTGTCAGAGCCCAAGACAGCGCATCCCTGCCTGCACTCTGCCTGTGCTGCACCACTGGCCATGTTTCGCTTCAAATCTGAATTTTGTAAAAAGCTCCGAGCCAAGAAAAATCCTTCCAAGTTTGTCTTTTTTTTTTTTTTCTTTCTTTCTTTTTTTTTTTTCCGTTTTAACTTCAAATGAGCACTGCTTAATAGTTTCTTGGAAAGGCGTTTGCTTGCAGTTCTGTGCAATGTAGGCACTGTTACTTCCTTCTTTTCCATGTGAGGCTGACTGCAAACTGTCTGGTGGCAAACATGAAACCAGCGTTGTGCAACGGGGACGGGGATGAGAGGAGGGGGGAGCAGGAGCAGCACAGGCAGCTAAAAGGGTCGGAATTTTCAATGTGGAGCTTTCCTAGCAAAACTGATGGAGAGTTCTTGTGCATACATTGCTTTAATCAGCCCTTTTAATAACATCAGAAGTGCTAGGAATTACATAACCACGCGCTGTCTGGGTTTTGCTGGGTTGTTGAGGAGAGATTTATGTGCCTTCAGGACTTGCTGAGCCTCAAGGACTGAGGGTCCAGCACGAGGCACGACAGGGACTTGCCCAGAGTTCTGTGCTCCAGCCTTTCCTTGCAAACCGAGCTGGTAGTGCTGATTTGCCAACAAATTTCCTATTTACTGTTCACCAGAGCATCAGTTGTGACAAATAGACAGAAGAAGGCAGCATTTCACTGAAAGCATTTTATGTACTGATTAAGACACTGTACAAAGAACTCCTCTGGGTGCATGGGGAGCCTGGATTGCAAAGTCGCTATTGCAGCGTTTGGGGGGCTGCTGTCGGGGCTTTGCAGGTCAAAAATCACCAAAATTGATGTATTTCTGCACTCTGGCTGCCCAAACCAAGGGAGTGCACTGACTGCTCTTTGCAAGAGCAGGGAGGTGGTTTCCACAGAGATTGATTGTTCGAGTTGTGCCCGTGCTCACTCATTGTGAACGCCTTCGGAAAGGGCTGGATGCAGAGGAAACACAGGATCATTTTTCTGATCAGTAACGACATGATAGCAATGTGCTACAATAAGGACAGGAAAATTTCATGCTTCAAGGACTGTAGCTGCTTCCAGAGAGGGCAGGAGGGGGCTGGTGCTGCTGGGAATGGTGGGCATGCAGGGAAGGGCTGGAGGATTTTTGGTCTCTTCCTTTAAAGCATCAAGCACCTAAGAAGCAAGAAGCAAGACGTGAACCCCTGGTTATAACTCTGTGTAAATGTCTAATTCTGCTGCAATCAGTGGCAAACTCTCAGCGCTTTCAGCAAGGTCAGGGTTTCACCTTGTTTCCTCTCCAACAAACCTGCCTCTTCTTGGGGAAATAAATAAACCAGTTGAAAGCAAAGCCCAGAAGGTCAAGTTGCAGCACTCAAACCTACAGAAGATGTACATTGTTTGTGTCCTGTGTCACACAAGAAATATGAGGCCAAACCCTGAATTCCCTCATTTTGGGCAGCTGCTGTGGGATTTTTCCCAGGCTGACTCTGCTGTAATTCCTGGGTTGCTGCTCCTTTCTGGCTGGTGCAAGGGAGCAGCCCATGGACCGGAGGAAGATGGGTTTGCTTTTCCAATGTGAAGGGCAGGCACAGGGGGTTGAATTCAGCCCAGGTGTAGAAGCTGCACCTCCCTGGGGGTCCAAAAGCCCCCAGAGTGATAAGAGAGTGGTTTGGAGAAACCACCCCACTCCTGCAGGTCCTGCTGGGCCAAGGCACCCATCGCTCATGGCTTGAGCTCCACAGTGGTGACAGAGTGCAGTGGGACCGCTGAGGACAGAGATGGGCAATGAGCAGATTTGTGTTCAGGAAGAATTTCTTCACAGAAAGGGTGGTGAAACATTGGAAGGGGCTGCCCAGGGAGATGGTGGTGTCCCCACCCTTGGAGGTGTCCAAGAAATGCCTGGACGTGGCACTCAGTGCTCTGGGCTGGGTGACAAGGTGGGGATCGGTCACAGGTTGGACTCCATGGGCTGGGAGGGCTTTTCCAGCCTCAGTGGTTCTGGGATCCTGTCGTTCTGCTCACAGCACACCCATGACCTTGAACATCTTTTCCATCCTTCCAGCACATGATTCGGGGGAGAAAGCAGGGACGGGGGCGGCGGCACAAGTATCGAAACGTTTGTTCAGCAATTGCTGCAAAAAAGAAAAACTTGCTTCAATCTGCAGAGATGCCAACTGAATTTTGTTTTGTTTTGGTGCTTTGGAGGCGAGCCAAAAGCGGGATGTTGTGAAGTCTTCGGCAGCTACTGCCTGCTTGTTCCATACCAAGCATAACTCTGGCTGTATTTTTATCGGCAAACTCGGTCCCACGCACGAGGATGTGCAAACGGGAGCTGTGGCTGCAGGGCTGCGCTCCCGGGGCGCCGCGGAGCAGAGCCCAGCCCCGCCTGCATCCAGGAGATGCCCTCCAAAGGTTATCCCTCTTCCCTGCCAGCTCCAGGAGGAACTGCGAGTGGTTTTGATTGGAGAGAGGGGAGAAAAAGCAGCTCCGCTCCCATTCGGGTCCCCGTTCCTCGGTCTCAGGGCAGGTTCTAGAGGAGTCCTGGCTGCGGCTCCGCAAGCTCGCAGGGAATTTCGGGGATTGCTTTTCGCATTTCACGTGGGGCCGAGGCGGTTTGTGCTGTGTCAGCAGAAGAGCCTGTGCTCTGCCTTGCACAATAGATCGCCGCTGGGTATAAATAGCCTTTCGTGCCTGTCACCTCGGTGGCTTTAATGGCGATGCCCTGATTTATCCCTGCTTCCCGAGGATGCTTCAGGTGTGCGCTCTCCCCCCGGGGCCGAAGGCGCGTTTAAATTAAACGCCTGTTTAAGAGGCTCTAAGCACCGGCACTCTGAGCCCGGGGTTTTAGCGTTTTCCAAGGCTGGGATGGCACGAGGGGGGAGAAGCGAGCCTGTTGTCGCTGTTTAAGCACTACAACTGTTGCCTTCACAAAGGACCAGTGCTCGGAACGGGGAGACATCTTAAGAATGTCTGACAAATATATGTACATTCGGGGACCACGAGCCTCGCAGCCGTAATAGGATGAAGGGAATTGAACATGACAGAGCTCCACGGGGGGATTGAGCCGATGCTTTACCTGCCTCCAACCAGCCCCCGGCATCTCTGGGGTGGGACAGAGGGGCAGAGGAGGAAATGGGGGCTCTCTCCTGTCCCTCCTGTCTCTTTGTCCATCTTCACATCTCGCTCTCATCGCTGTTTTCCCCGTCACGGCCGCAGTATCAGCTGGGGTCAGCAAGTGTTATCAATTCGTGATTTATCTCGGAGCATTACAGATGACCAGCCCGAGTGACAGGAGATCCGTGGTGAGATCTGACCGGGTGGCCCAGTCCATCCCTCACCCCGTTTGCCCTGCCTGCGCCCTGGTTGCCCCTTTGTTCCCAAGAAAAGCCCCCGAGGTGACTATGGATGCCTTTGTAAATGCTCATCGTCACATTATCCATCAGATACATATTTACAATCATTCATTAAATTAGGATGTACATTTCATTCTTCTTTCTTAGAATATTAATGCCTACTCCTGGCTGAAATGCCATATGAATATTCATTAAAAAATCAATCAATTCCTTTGCCAGGAATGATGTCATTTGAGCAATAACTGAAGCAGTAATCGAGCATGCTATGAAAAAACGATGAATGCCATCAGATCTAATGTTTATTGAACTCGGTGTGGGTAAATCACAGCAGGTTTTTTCCCATGCTTTTGTGTGCATTCACTGGTGCTCCAGTTCCTCCTGCTGCCTGGTGCCAGGAGCCCAGCCCAGCCCCAGCAGGAGCGGGAGCACCTCGGAGCAGGCGGGAGACATCCCCCGGGGATGGATGGGTCTGGGGGCTGGGCAGGACATCCCATCCCTGCCGAGCTCCTCGTGAAGAGTGGATTAGAAATTTGTCTTATAACAATGGGAGACAAAAGCTCTCAAAATAGTTGTAGGAAACCTGGAAAATTAATCAGCTGAAGGCTTCTTTCCAATAGATCTTTGGCTGGCAGGGCTCTCTCCCCTCACTTGGAGCGTTGTCCTGAGCGGGCTGACATGGTGGCTTTTCCTGGGGTGCCCTCTCTGCTTTGACGGTGCAGCTACCAGGGCAAACACAGAATAAAGAGTAACAATGTGCTTCAGGAGGGATCATTATTACTCTAAATATTCTCAGACCAAGACTTTCTCAACAATAGCAAAGGAGCTGTGCCAATGCACGGGCTCTACTGCAGCTCCTGTGATAAGATCACACTCGAGTTCTGTGGGAAATTCGAAGAGGTTTGGCTTAACTTCAGCACCAAGAGTCATTTGATCCCTCACAATAAAAACCCTAGACCATCTCGTGGCCAGCAGCAATACTTCAGGAGACGTCTGGGCTGCTCCACGCCCCTGCCCGGTCCATTGTCAGTGACCAAGACAGGAGCCCGGCGTTGCTGGTTTAGCTGTCCACGTGCTGCTGTGACCAGGGAAAACCCTCCTGTGGGTGTCAGCCCATTTCCAGCGGGGACAGAGCCGCTCCCGGCAGCACCTGCCGGTGACACCGGATCCCGGGCTCCCGGGGAGGAGGAGGAGGAGCAGGAGCCAAGGTTACCCGCTCCCACCCCCAGCACTGCAGCACCGACTCGTGAATCAGGCTCTGACAGCGCTGACTTGCTGCATCAGTCACATCACAGACACTTCAACCCAAAATATTCCTCTACAGAAAGGAAGGGGAAACACAGACCGATTATGCCAGTCTCATTTACATGCTTAGCTTAGAAAAATCAAATGCCTGACTCCGTCTCTGGCAGTTTCACGCTCTCATCGAGGGTATCATCATCTCCTGCAGAGCAGACACGTGGCCGCCTCCTTCCCTTTCCACCTGGCCAGAGTTATTTGGCCTCTAAGGGTGACCTGAGCATCTTGATTTGAAGGCATCTTGCTTGTGTTTCCGAGCACCTACATCAGAAATAACGAGAGGTGTAAGAGGATCTGTAGGGAGAGCCTGAGCACCAATTATTGGCTCAGCGGTCAACTGAGTGGTCAGCTTTAAATGAATTAAAATTATGAACCAAGAAAGCCTTTGAAAAATTGATGGTTGTATCAAAGAAATGAGCCACACTCCGTGAGAGGCCTGAGGGAGTCTACAGGGAGTTTTGGGTTGAGATACATCACCAGGTGTTGCTTGGTGTCCCCAGATCCCCCAGGCTGGCCACAGACACCCCTCCACATTACAGGGGTGCACAGGGTGCAGCTTCACCTCCTCTGCCAGACCCGAAAGAGAAGCTCCTTTCCAAATTTGAAACTCTTTAAAGCAAACACTGACTCCAATGCAAGAGCTGCAGCAGGAGCGAGTCCCTTGGAGAGCTGCCGCAGTCACCCAGGGCTCTTGGACCCGGCACTAACGGGACGTCTGCTCCCACAGCCAAGTGTCAGATGGTTCATCTGGGGAGCAGAAATCGTGGGCAGAGCTCAGAGAGAGAGCAGCCAGCCAGAGCAAGGCTTGTGGTGTCCTGTGAATTGCGCCAGCCCGACTTAAATACCATTTCTGAGCTTTAGAGGCAGTTAAAGATCAAGATCATTTACCAGACGAGGTTCTATCCACCAACACGTTGAGTCTCTAAGATGAAAGCAGATACTTTTATGGAAATTTATTTTAATGCTGCTCCTGGGAAAACAGTCTGCAGGCTGTGTCCAGGGAGGTCAGAGGCTCCCAGGCTGGCAGGCTCAGCTGAGCCAGGCTGTGAGTACCTGCCACGAATCAACACAGCCAGAAAACGCCTCCCTGGACTGGCCTTTCTCTTCTCCCTCTTGCACAGGCACCACACCATTATATAATAAATAATTACTAAACCAGGCCAATGATACATGATTTTCTGTTGTTGTCCTGCTCTCACCTCCGGGGACCCAGCTGGAAACAAGCGGTGCCTTGCGCTTCTGGAGCAATTCTCTCGGCAGGATCTGAAGGATTTCTCTATTTACTAACAAGCAAAGCCTTTTTACACACAGCCTTGTGCCAGTTTAGTCAGGACAAGGCAGCTGCCTTGGAGACATCTCATTTCTGTTTGTTTTAACTTATTCCCAATCATTTTAATGTAAATCAAATAAGCCTGGTTGGAGTCAAAATAATTCACATCTGCACCATGTCAGCTGCGTGGCACAGGGCAATGCTCGAGCCTTGTGTAGAGGCTTCACGTAAAGAACCCAGAGCTTTATTTACATTATTCATAAAAAACGACCACTTTAACTTCACCCCATTCCTGCAAGTGTCCAAGGCCAGGTTGGAAAGGGCTTGGAGCAACCTGGGATAGTGGAAGGTGTCCCTGCCCATGGCAGGGGCTTGGATCAAAATGGTCTTCAAGGTCCCTTCTAAACCGTTCTGGGATTCCATGAACATCTGATTCCGTCCCAAGGGCTGCCTTGTCTTACCCCACGAGTGACTTCACGTGGGAAAGCCCTGCCCAGAGCAGTGAGGTGGCAGAGGCTGCCAGCAGTGCTTCCCTTTCCTGGCTGACATCACGGGAGCTGGAGTGGATGGAGGGTTGGGAGAGCTGGAGCCATCACACCCCTTCCAAAGCTGGGAAGGAGAAAACCCCACGGAGAAAAAAATGACAGAGCTGAACAGCCACCAAAGACAACAAACAAAAGGCTTTCTTGGGTAAGAAATCATCTCCCCGGGCGCTGTGGCTTTGGCTGAGCAAAGATTTCGGGGGCTTGTCCCAAAATGTGGCGTTAACACCCCGTCCCTCCTCCCGTGTAGGGCCCTGGAGGCTGTGGGGGGTGTTCACCGTCCCAGTGCAGTGGTGATTGCTCCTGTCACAAGAGGGCTGCATGGCAGAGACCTCGCAGGGTCACGGCCGCGTTCGGAGAGTTCAGGCACCATCAAAATGCCAATTCTGAGCCCTGGGCCTCCCGGGGGAGCTCTGGGGGCTGACATGAAAACATTGCTGGGCTGGAATGAGAACCCCCGTGACCCAGGAGAGATTTACTGCAGCAGGGTTAGAGCTTTCCCAGTGAAAGCCACGCCAGCGAGGCTCCCTGATGGGAGCAGAGAGAAATCCTAGAGAGGGAAGGGAGATGGAGACACCACAACACGGGAGGCAGATGAAGTCCTGGGATGGCCACACGTTGTCATCAAACCTCTTTATCTCCATTTTCCAAGGGGAAAGGTGGTGTAAGAGCTGCCTTCAGTCCTGATTTGATCTTCGGGGCTAGGAGGGCTGTACCTGGAGAGTCGCTGCTCTCTCTGGCCAGAGCCCCTGCCCTGCTGATTGCCACAAATCCCCACAGAACCGGTTCTCCCCTCGCTCACAGGGTCCTCGTTTCATACAAGGACATTAAAGATTGTCTGTTCCTGCAGGAGGGAGCACGACAAGCAGAACTCATCACCCGGCAAATTCACTGGGCTGCTGTGAAGGGGAGAGGAAGAGGCAGATCCCTCTGGCATAAATCAGTAGAGCACACGAAGGAGGGGTTCTGATCCATTTTGTTTTGTTGTTTGCCACCATTCTCGGTGTTACGATAATCCCGGTGAACTCTGTGTCCTCTCCTCCCTCCACGAATATCAATTGTGCTGAAGTGGTGCCTAAATGGGCCATCAAAGGGAAGGTTTCCGGAGGTTTTCTCCACCTGCCACGTGGCCTCGTAGTTCACAGCCCAGCACAAGCGCCGGCCACGAGTTGGGCTGGGGAGATAAAACTTATTCTACCTACAAAGCAAGCTACAAAAACTCTTCCTAATGCAACAATTGATGTGCTTTGCAAAGCCCTCTGAAGGGTTGCTGCAGCAAAAGGAGTCTCCCGGCAGACTCCTGAAGTTTTGCATGTCTTCCAGCATTCCTTCAGGCCCGGAGCTGCCCCGATGGGTGTTCGGGGTGATCCCCACCACCACAAAGTGCTGGGAATCAGTCCCTGGCACACCTCAGCCATGTCCAGGGGCATCCCCACAGCGGCATCTCTGGAGGCAGGAAGATTAGAAAAACCTTGAAGGTCTTGCTCATCACCGAGTTCGCTGGAAAGTCACGTCCCTGCACAAAATAAATCATCTGAGACTGGTGCAGAGACTGATGCTTTGCCATGGGCTGGTCCCCAGCCAGGCTGGCTCCCTCACCCAGGCATCCAGAAATACACCTGGAAATCAAGCTGCAAAGTGTGTTTTAACCACCTTCAGTGGCCTTGGAGCCCAGAATTCGGAGAAGGAACAAAATCCCCGAAGCTTTGCAGTGAACAGCGAAAGTTCAGCTGAAGAGCTGCAGCCAGAAAGGGTTAAAGGGACGTGGGATGCTGCAGGATTGTTTCCTCTGCTTCACTAAACCACGGTTCAGATGGAAAAAAAATAAAAAAGTTAGCTTTTCTCCTGCAAGAATGTAAATGTTGGGTATTTTATCAAGTGATTTCTTCAGCCCTCAAGCCATTCTTCAATTTGAAATGCTAGATTGAAAAAAACGCAGGCAAGAGAGAGAGAGAGAGAGAAAGAAAGAAAATATTTCCGCAGCCCAAGAACACTTTGCAGACATTATGGAAAATGTTGCCTGGTTTGTTTCCTCCACTCACTGAACCAATCTTTCGCATTAAAATCAGCAGAGTAGTAAATAAACATGTTTTCTCTCGCCCCGGAGCCATTCCGAGACATCAAATGGTACTTAAGAAATGTTTCTTTCTCCATCACAGAACATTTTTAAAATGTCCATGGCTGAAGGGAGGGAAGATGCTCCTGGACTGGAGCATTAACAGGATCTGCTGTCTCTCAAAGCTGGGGAGGCCCTGGGCGAGTGACAGAGCTCGGATTTTCTCTCCTGTCGGAGCACTGGAGGAGGAACAGAGGTTTTCCAGCTCTGCAGCCTCTCGCAGCTCCCCATGGATGTGGCTGGATTTCCTGAGACCCTCGGAGAGGCGCTGGGGGCTTCCAAACCCCACATCCCTGCGCTGAGCCAGCTCAGTGAGGCACCTTGGGACAACACGAGTTCCCTGAGCGGTGTCCCCACGTGCTCTGTGACACAGGGGTGCTCTGGCGTGGGCTGTGGAGCTCAGGGAGGGACAGGGGGACAGTGCTGGTCATCCCACAGGGATGTTTGCCCCCGAGGAGCATTGGGCACGCTTGGGGCATCTCCCGTGCCAGGGAAGCTCTTGCAGGAGATATTTCTCATATTTCACCTTTCCCTATCCCAGGTTGCTCCAAGCCCTGTCCAGCCTGGCCTTGGACACTTCCAGGGACCCAGGGGCAGCCACAGCTTCTCTGGCACCCTGTGCCAGGGCCTCCCCACCCTCACTGGGAAGGATTTCTTCCCAAAATCCCATCTAACCCTGCCCTCTCTCAGCTGGAAGCCTTTCCCCCTTTTCCTGTCACTACTTCCTGATGAACTGATGTTGAGGTGCTTCAATGAAAGCCAAGGAAGGGGAGCTGGGGTTGTCACACTGGAAGGGTTGTACGACTGCTCTGCCTCAGAATGCAGTTTGGGGACATATTTCTCAAGCATCGTTTCTAAAAAAAAACCCCGAATTTATCTTGAGCAGAAAAGCAAATGTGTTTGTCCTGACCTGACACTGTTTTTTAAAGTGTCAAGTGCTAATGAAATTCCTCAGCCTTGAGCAGTTCTAGGCATTCAATGCTGATTTTTAAAATATGGGGATATTTTGCTGCAGATTTTGAGGCAGCCTCGAAATGATGAATGTTCGCGAGTGTGAGAGGAAAGAAACTTCCAGATCCAAAGAAGTTCTGACATAATCTCGCATGCAAAGCAGACAGCAAGAGGCTCCTGCTTTAAAGAGGTTTTTTGTTACTCCTTTGAAATTCCTTTAGCAGACCAACGCCGCACACTTTCATCATGCAAATTTGCTGATTTTAATATTTTGGGCTTAGAGAGGCAACAAAGCAAAAGGACTTTTTTTATTTTTTTTAGGCTGTAGGATGAAATTTGGAATGGAAATGTGCCCACAAGGCTCGAGCAGTCCCACCTCAGAGAACTGTGCTTTTTGTGATGCTTTGAAGGCTTTTTCTGCAGGAGAAGGGTACGGAAGAGGGGCAGCCCTGGAGCTGTGGGTCAGCATGGGGCATCTCCCTCTGCTATTAAATCTGGGCTGGGAGACCATCAAAGACCAAAACTCCAGTGGGTTTTCCTGGGGATGGGAGCTCATTACATAATGAAATATGTAATAAAGGTAAATAAAAATAAATAACAGGAATGAGATTAAATGAAAAAAAAAAACCACACAATAAATGAAGTGAAAAATAAAAGAAAAAATAAATTATCAGGTAAAAAAGAAATGAAAAGGAAATTAAGAAGGAAACCATAAAATGAAATAAAAAAAGAAAAAGAAAATGAAATAAAACATAAACAGACAAAATAAATGAAATTAAAAAATGAAAGAACAAAAGGAAATAAAACACAAGCAGAAAAAAAGAAATAAAATTAAAAAGAGAGAATAGGATGAGATAAAATATAAAGCCATAACAAATTAAAATAAAAATAAAAAAATTAAAATAAAATAGACTAAAATAGACTAAAATAGAAAAGTGAAATAAAATAAAAAATAAAAATGAAAAAAATAAAGTAAAAATAAAATAAAATAATAAAATAAGATAAAATAAAATAAAATAACATAAAATAAAGTAAGATAAAATAAAATAAAATAAAATAAAATAAAATAAAATAAAATAAAATAAAATAAAATAAAATAAGACAAAATAAAATAAGACAAAATAAAATAAGATAAAATAGACTGAGTAGAACACATTCCCAGCCCAAGGCACGAGCTCAAGCCCCGCGGTTCCCGCCCCGCTCCGGGCCGTGCCCGCCCCTCCCGCGGCCCGGGGCCGGGGGGCAGCGGGCCCGGGGGGGCTCGGGGTGTCCGCGGCGGGTCCCGCCCCCCGCGGCTCCTCCCGCGGGTCCCCCGGGCCGGTGCCGCCCCCCGCGCCCGCCCCCGCCCCGCGGGCGGCCCTGGCGCGGAGCCGCTGCCGGTGCCGGTCCCGCCGGGCCGGTCTGTGCGGCGGCTGCCGGCGCTGCTGGGCGAGGTCAGGGAAAGTCCATGTGAGGAGCGGCTGGAATCACTTCCTGCCGCCGCCCGGCCCCGCCGCGTCAGGCCCAGGGCAGCCTCGGGGGCCGGCGCCCCGCAGGTGAGCGCAGCCCCGGGACCCCGGCCCGGCCCCGACCCCCGCCCCGCGCCCCGGCCCCGCCACGGCAGCGCCCGGGGCAGCGCCGAGCCCGCATCGCCCCCGGGCCGGGCCGGGCTGGGCTGGGCTGGGCTGGGCTGGGGGGGACACGCACATCGCGCCCTTCACCCGCAGCCCCGGGGGGCCCGGCCGGGCCGGGGGGCGCGGGGAGGGGAAGGGGAAAGGGGGGACCCGCCGGAGCTGTGCCCCCCCACCCGCACCCCCCGTACCCGCCGTGGGAAGCGGGGTTTGGGGGGGTCGGGGAGCTCCTGCCGGTCCTGCGGCAGGGTGGGAATTGGGGGTTTGTGGGAACCCCCCCTCGGAGGGGGCTGCGGGGCTGGAGGTCGCGCTTGGGGGATAAATGCAGGCGCAGGCTCGGACTTTCTCTCCCAGGGGAGGGAAACGCTGCGAAAAGGGAGAGATTGAAATCCAAAACCCGGCCGAACCCTCGAACTGGGGTTTGGGGATGGACCCCCCGAGCCGTGGCGTGGCGGGGGCTCCCGGGGGCTCCCCTTGGACGGGCGAGATGCGCCCCCGTCCCCGCGGGGACCCCTCTGCCGCGGGGGGCTCGGGCAGCCGCGGTGCTGCAGAAATTCGGGATAGGAGCTGGGTTCGGCTGGGGGAGCGCCGGCGCTCCCCTGCCCGCCGCAGCCTGCTGTAGTTACAGCGCTCAAGGACTTCTCCGAACATCTTCCCTGCCCTAGGAAAATCCAACGCCAGCGGTACATCGCGTGCTGCTCCGCCGGCCCGGCCGACGGCGAAGTGCAGGATCACTTCCAGCCAAGTCTCCATTACCCGCCGGCTCATTAATTTGAATATTCCCTTCTTTTTTTTTTTTTTTTTTTTTTCCCCTCCTCTTCTCTCCCCCCCTCCTCCTTTCCGGAGGCATTTGCGAGGCTTGTGGGCAGCTTGATGTGCTCGATGCCTGCCAAGTGTTTGCCTCTCGCCCTGCGTAATTGAGGGGCTGGCGTGCCGGCTCACCTTCTCCAGCTGAAATATTAAACAGCAGGAGAAGCTGGGATCGGTAAACAAACCGGGATGATTGCTGCTGCTCCGCGGGGACACTGGCAGTGGGGTCCTCGGGAGAACCGGTGCTGCTCCAAAGTGCAGCATCCCAGCACGGCTCACCCCCGGTTTCCTGCCAGATTCGCAGCCTGCTCTGAAATTCTGAAAGCTTTTAACTGAAAAGAGCAAAGCTGAGCTGTTCCTTATGAGCTGAGTTGCTGTGGTTTGCCCAGCTGAGGACAGTAAGGCTGTGACCCCAAGGTGTGGATGATGGAGGTGATAATGCTTGGATTTGAAGTAAGTGGCAAATATGGAAAAATTAGGGGTCTCATCCTCTCCCTCCTGAGAGTAAATGCCCTTCTGTGGCTGTAACTGCTGCGTTTTGGGGTTTTTCCTCCTGCAGAGGCCTTTTAATTAAGGCTTCACAGGGGAAAAGCGGTCGTACTGGGACACTGGAGGGTGGGGATGGATTTCTGAAACTTAAAATTTGTCAAAAACACCTCCCAAGGCGGCTGGAATTACAGAGAGTGGGGTAAAGCCAGGCATCAGGACAGGAGCGGGGGGGTCCCACTGGGGCCAGAGATGTGGTTTGTGTGTTGGTTGGGCTATGGCTGTGCAGGGCAGTGTTCCCAAAACATTGTCCAGGGCTCCCCAAGCTTTTCCCGGAGCCCCTCTTTGTTCTGAGAGGTGGATGCCATTAGCCAGGATGTGTGCGTTGATGCTGGATCACTTTGGACGTGATATTTTTGGAGCCCTCTGGCAATATAAAAGCCTTTTAGCTCCCCCAGCCATGACTGTGCTTTCCTGAGGCAGCCTGCTGGAATTGGAGGCAGATTTGGGCTCCTCTCAGCCGGTGCTGGTGACAGGGCAGCATCCCCACGCTCGGGGGGACAGGGAGCATCCTCACTGCTAGTAAGTCCAGAAAAGAAAAATCCTTTCTCCTTGAGCTTGAGCCTGGCTGGAGCGTCCAGGTGAGTCCCTCTGGACTGGGCTTTGGCTCAGATCCCAGTTGGAGGCGTCAGGAGGAGCGAGGCCACTTTGCGGCATCGCCGGCCGGGGAAGAAACACCAGCAGAGCTCCTGCCAGAGCCTGATCCACCCGGGGAGCTCTGAGAAACCTCCAGACTATGCTTTCCCGGCTGGGGACACAGCCCAGCTCACCTTGGAATGGAAATATTTATTTCAGGCTGTCTTGTTCCGCAGCCTGTGGTCCCTGCCCGGCCTCCTGGAGGGCTCGTGCCGGGCTGTGGGATGGGCAGGGATGGGATCGGAGGTGGCTCTGCTGGCACAGCAGCGCTGGGGTGCCATGGATTGGGGACAAACATCATGGAACAACCTGGGAAAGGGTGCTGGGACTCGGCTCCTGCTTTGCTCTGTGTTTAAAAATACTCAAGCCTGACAAAATGGGGTTAGAAGGAGGATTCAGCCATGGCTTTGAATTTTTCCAGGTTTTCTGAGCCAGCAGCTTTTCAGGTGGGGAAATAGGGTGGGATGTGCTGGGCCGAAGGGAACTGCTCTGGGACAACTCCAGGGATGCTGAGGAGCCAGGGGGGCTGCACTTGAGTGTCTTTCCCCCCCCCCGCCTTTTTCTAACCTGTCTTTGAGTTTACTTGAATGTAATGAAAGAAATAAACCCCAGGCATTCAGCTGGAGGAAATTAAAGGGAATTGTGTGTTCCCTGCCATACCTAATGGCCAGAGCGAGCATCGTATCTTGCTGCAATTAGGCTTCAAATCGAGCTGAGCCTGTGTTTGGCATCCAAAGAGCAGCTTCCCAGCCCATTTATTCCTCATCCAGGGAAGTGGCAGCAGATCCGATAGCCCTCAGCCCCCACCGCGATGGGCACACCTACAGGAGGGTGTGTGGCTTTTTTTATTTTATTAAATCAAGCCTGTAGAGCAATTGAGAAATAGGTGAAGCGTGCTTAAAAGAGGGTGAGGCTGTTGGTTTTCTCTACCTGACTTTATTTGCGAAGTGACAGGAATTTTGACAGGCTTTGTGTCTTTTTTAGCAAATCAAGTGTCATGCCAGGTTTGCCTGTGGATGAGATCATTTGCAAAATATGTTTCCCAGCTTGCTTCAGGCATAATTCATTGTGTCAACTGCAATTGCTCATTTGCTAGGAACTGTGATTCATTAGCGGTTTATTTTTTGTTGGGGTTTTTGGGGTTGTTTCTTTTTTTTTTTAAGTTCAACTTGTTTTCAAGCAAATGTTTGGAGGCAGAACAGGAATCTGAGGAAAAAAAAAAAGTTAAATCTTACATTCTTTGTAGCCGCAAATTCTGCTGTGAAGGGAAAACTTGCTAAAACGCCGTGTTGCCGGGGAGGGAGAGGCAATCCCAGGCGAGCTCCCCGGGCAGGATTGCGCTCGGGTTTGTCATGTGGTTACTCCTAAATGGGGACGGAGGTAATAAAAATCGGACTGCTGGGACAGAGCCTGCCACGGAGGGGATGGAAGCAGCGTGTGGAGCTTCCTCCTTCTCCCTGCTGGGGGGTTCAGCCCGGTGAAGGATCCCACTGCTCCAGGCTGGGCTGGACAGGAGGGATGGGGAATGCTGGTTGGGACGGTGGTGATGAGAGCGGTTCTTTGGTGCGGTGACCAAGACCCCCGAAAGCTCCCGGCTCAATGGGATAAAATGAAGATAAATAGCCCTTGGCACAGGGTTTGTGCTGTGTGTGTTCCCGGGGCAGCCGGCGCAGTTTGGCCTCAGGCTTTTCAGAGGTCCTCACGTCAGACTTTTTACAGGATTTTGCGTGTCAAGTACATTTTTTGGTGTTGCGTTTCCTATGAAGGCAAATATTTCAGTGCATTTTTTTTCCCCTAGGTGGGTGGATGGGGGGCAGGAATCGCAGCCACAAACTACCCTGCACTAACAAACCAGCCTGTGTGGGTTGAATAAATTGATACACTTTTCACCAAAAGATTGATTTTATTTTTTTTCCATACAGCTCCTAAGTGATTATGAAATGTACATTTAAGCATAAGTAACTTGACAGCTTGGTTTTTTTTTCCCCGTGCAACAATTCTCTATAAAGCACTCTTTAAAATGTTTTAGGGTTTTTTTTTTTCCTTGAGTATTTGCGCATTCTCTCTGTGTTTTAAAACCGATGAAAGATTTTTTTTGCAAGCCAAAAAAAATTGGGAAAGGGGGAGAGAGAGCACAGGAACGTGGGGAGTCTGCTGACTTCTGGCGCGCCGGCGCCGTGCCCAGGCCCTGCCAGTTTGCTGCGGAGCCCAGTGCCAGGAGCCAAGGGCAGCAGAGCGTGAGCAGAGGGAGGTGGCTCCATCAGAGTGACCATATATAGTCACTGGGACGAGATTAAACCCTTCACCTCCCCGGTGTCATCCCCACGGCCACAAAGCTGATATTGGGGTCTGTTCATCATTTGTTAAAACAGCAGGAGAAAATTTCCACTTTTCCCCCTGCAGCACCTGGTTGGGAGCAATCGGGGCTCCTCTGGGTGTACGGGCTGGGGGAGAGCAGCCAGGTGCTTTTCATCCCTGGGTGTCTGGAGGCTGGATTTCAGCAGCACAGCCTGTGCAAGGAGCTGGGAGTTCAGTGGGGCCGAGGTTGTGGCGGAGAAGGGTCCTGGCGCCGCTCCACACGCGCATTCCTGCCGTGGTACCCACTGGGAAGCATATGGCAGCCTGGGATATATATACATTTTGTGTGGGGGGACATGTTTTACATGCCAGTTCTCCCTGTCATAGGACAAACATTTACGCTCTGGTTTTGTGAAGCATTAGGGAAACAGGGATTGGGTTTGGAGAGAACATCAATCCTTGCAGGGGGGCTGTAGGAGACGCTGGGCAGTGATGACGGGGCGGAGGGGTGATGATGTTTTGGCCCTCCTGAGCTCTGGTGGGATTATGCTGCACAGAGGTGTAACACAGGACATAAATAAAGGGTTGGTGTTTCAAGGTGTGCCCAAAGGAGATGGAGAGTGAGGGTTTATGTATTTGAAGGCGGATAAAAGGACTTGTTTTCCAAGGGAAGAGGCAGATAGGGCTTGCTGGGAGACTTCCAGTGGGATGCATGAGCCTGGCTGCCCTGTGGGACTACAGACCCCTCCTGGCAGAGGCACTGCTCTGTGGCTGAGATCCTGTGGGATGAAATTCCCACAAGCAGGAGTAACCTCTCTCCATAGGTGCCCCTTCACTGGAAACCTCCCTCAGCACTGCACCACCTGCAGAGACCTTAAAAGACTAAATCTGAGTAGGATGATGTGCATTTTGTGTGTTCTGTTGTGTCTGGAATCACATCCTCATGGCAGAGATAGGGATTATGATTTCCTGATGGGCATAAGGAGGTTTTGTATCCCTCTGACTGGATCTTCTCCCTTCTAAGAGGTTCTGATGGACTGTGAGGGAAAACTCTGGGGTTTTTGCATCACCCCTGTGGCTGCAGCCTGGCCTCAGGGCAGGTGACAGAATCATATCTCTCACTCGTTTCTACAAACCAAAGTTGTCTGAAACTTCATCTGTCTGCTCCCCAATTATCTGCTCCTTCTGTGCCTCCGTTTATCCATGCTAACATCATCAATACATGCCCATGCTTAATGAAACATTATTGCTTAGGTTTAATTGTCTCCTAATTAAGTAAAATAAAATTTTGCACGGCAGTTGCAGCAGCATCTTTCCTGTCTGGGAATTCTGCTGTGCTTGAGGTACCTGAGCCCAGGGAGTGGTGACAGGCACAGCAGTGCCATTCCATGGAGAAAGGGGTGGACAACAGCATCAGCCACCTCCCCTGAACCTGCTGCTCCTCTCTGTCACCCTGGTTAAATTAGATTAATTACCAGCACCCCTTTTTTAGGATAAATCTCTGAGTTTGGTAAAGCTGCTGGGGTTGTTGCTTCAGCACATCCCCTCTAGAGGATACAACCTGGGGCCGTGCTGAACACCTGGGAAAGGTGCCCCTGTTCAAAGCCAGGGCATGCAAGTATAGGGCTGAATTTTTGACTCTTGTCTGAGCACAGTTTCTACTCTTAATGCATCATTAACATGGTTTTCTGCATTTCATTCAGCTCCCATTACAGCACTCAGTTCCGTCTGTTAATTTTGGTGTGTTGATATTTTTGTTGTCAGCAGTTTTTTTTCTTTTTTGAAGCATATAAAAACCATTAGTGTGAAAGAAGATTAAAAAGATACATTACAATTAAAATGTTAATGAAATCGGCATCATACAACTTTTGAAACCATTTAGGCATTAATCTTTCTTGGTCTCATGTCCATTAACTCGGGCGATTCTTATTCCACACTGACCCCTGCTGAGAGAGTCGTGCTATAATTGGATTTTAAGAACTGGGGGGAAGAAGAGGAGGGAGAGAGAAAAGCCTTGAAAAAAAGTGGAAGTTGGGAAGGTTGCCTTCGCTTTCTGCTTGGTGTCCGTGGAAATGAACCCGACAAAACCCAGCCCTGCTGCTCCATCACTCCTGAGTTCTGTGTTCCCCCCACAGGGCAGGTCTTGCCTGGGAATGTGGGAATGCCGGGGTCAGAGGTTGGGCAGAGCCCTGGGAAGCTCCAGGCCGGCTCCTCCTGGGCACCGGCTGTCACCGTGACCTTGGGCAGGACGCAAGCACCGGGCTGGGCTTTGGTTGATCCCGGTGTAACGTGAGCAGGGCCGGAGCGGGATGGTGCGAAGGCTTTTTAAGGCTCTGGGAGGAAGGGAATGGGAGAGCAGCAAGGAATCGTTTGTCATTGTTGCTTCAGCTTTCCCCAGTTCCTCCACAATAGTATTTCTGCATTTTATCTGTTTGGGTTTGTTTTTTTTTTAAATGGCTCTTTTTCAGCTTACACAATATTTGAATTGGGACCAGCCCCCCTCCCCAGGCGAAAGAGGAGGATTGACTAATTCACAGGCTGTGCCGTGAATCCAGCATCAGGGCTTCTTGACTCACCACACAGCTCCCAGGACCTGTGCCATGGCTCCATCAGGGCTGTGCTCAGCCCCTCCAGCCTTGCCAAGGCTCCAGCCCATCCAGAACACTCTGTGCTGGTCGGTCTGAGCCTTGCACACTCCTGGACACTTTTCTCCAGAGCTTTGCCTGTGCTGTCCAAGAACTTTACACCTCCTGTGGGATGTTGGATAAATTGGGAAGGGCAGATCCTTTAGGGAAGAACACAACTGTCCTTGCCAGCATGGGGACGGGGTTTGGGGTTTTTGGGAGGGTGGGTGTGCTGCTGTCCAGGCAGTGATGCACCTCGGGGCTGGCTGAGCTGGAAGTCAAGGGATGAGCGCATCCCGCTGAGGGAGGAGTGGGGTACCAGCCCAGCTTGTGTTTATGCTGCAAGCATGAATTTTCATTTATTTATTTATTTAAAAGAAAAAAGCTGAGTAGATCCGTGGAAGCCGCAGAGCTGCCGTCTCCCAGCTCTCCTCTCTCCCTGCTCGCTCCGCGCGTTACCGGGCGGGCAGGAGAGGAGGGATGGATGGTGGGGGGCTGGCCAGGGAGCCCACTGGAGCTGAAGCGTCTGCAGGGCTCGGGAGAACACGCTGGCAGTTTCTCGGGGCTGGGTTCATGCTGTGGGAAGTGAGCCGTGAAGCACAGAGCGTGCTGCTGGCACCGCATCACAGGGACGCGGGCGTTGGGCAGCCCTGGGCCGTGGAAGTGCTTCCTTGGAGCTCTGGAGTGCCTCTGCACACACAGCAGAGCCTGGGGTTTAATTGTTTTCCTCCCTTTTTATGTGGGTAAAAAAAAAAATAATTTGTAGTGGTGTTGTTTTGTGTCGAGGCATCCGCATGAATTTATAACCTGAGAGAATTTAGGGTGAGGATCCAAAATTGTCGAATAATGGCAGGAATGGGGAAGGCCTTGCCAGAGTGTGACCCATCCTTGTCCCAGCTCAGCTGGTCAGATGAACTGGGAGTGTGTTCTGGCACAGGAGCACCCCAGAGGGGTGTTTTGTGCCTTTGGGTGAAACCAGCAGCATTTGTGCCAGTCAAGTTAAATGTCCTTAGGGGAAGGGAAAGTTGTAGGCCCAGGAAGAGGGAGCAAGGAAAAGCAACCCTGGACATTCCCAGTGAGTGTTTCTGGCCCGGCACACAGGTGGGGTTTCTAGCAGGGTGAATTTCTGTGCTGCAGGCTGAGCGAGAAGCACACCAGAATCAATGTCTCAGTAGTCCAATAAAACCTGGGGGAATTTCATTTCAACTCATTTCCAGTGATCTAATAACTGGCCTTTCAGATGACTGCTGGGTGTTTGGTTTCTTTGTGCAACTGTGAAAATGTAGATTGAGCCCAGGGCACTTGCAGTGCTTTGGTTTGGCAGTGGGAGCCTCCATCCCAAGGTTTGCTCTGGGGTCAGGCAGTGATGGCTGGGACTGTTTGGGAGCTTGGGGCTTTGGCATTGGGTGGTTTTCAGATCCACTGGTGGATTGTACTTCCAGCTTGCAGCACTGATTTAGTGTCCATCACACCTCTGCATTCCCTTGGGAGTCCGTGGGAGCTTCAGCAGAGCAGCTGGAGGTACCCGAGCCACGTGGTACCTTCATGAATATTTTTGCAATCAAATTTAGGAAGTTTCCTCATTTACCTTCCCTTTAAGATCCCAAACTGGCTGTTGCTTTGTCTGTGAGTGCCTTAGGAGAGGTGTATCCTGTAGTAGTTGCTGACGAATCTGGATTTGGCAGGAGAAACAATGCAGGAGGGAGGACTTAACTTTTTGCAGGGGGACAGGAGGGCAGCACAACTTGAAGGGGGTGGAGAAACCGAGGGAACCTGCAGCCTGTGTGTGTCTGGTCCAGGCTGTCACCCCAGCACAGCTTGGCAGAGCGTGGAGCTTAACTTCTTTGCTTGACCATCATCAAAGCGCAGAGAACTCCAGTGGTACACTGGTGATGTCCACAGTGCGAGCGATTTTAAACAAAAATATCCCAGTGGCCTTTACTATTCTTTCAGAAGGTTTCAGAAAGTGAAAGTCATGATTTGTTGGTTCTTTTTCGCACCTCCCGAGCGGTATTTCCCCCCAAAATCCCTGAAGCACTGTAGATGCAGTTCAATTGCAATGTGTTTATGAAGCATCACAAGTCACGCCGAGTGCCAGCCCCACCAGAGCCGTGCTCCTGCAGCCTCCCCTGGCTGTGCCTCAGGGATTTGTGCTGTTTGGGTGGTTTGGTGTCCGCTCCCTGCCCTGCAGCCTGCCCCTGACCTCTCCTGCGTGCCTCAGGAATGTTGTACAAAGCCCAAGGTGCAGCATTAGCAATGGAAATATTTGGTTCAGGCGGTTCCCGGGGCGGTTCCCGCACCCTGGTGCCCGCCCCGGCGCACGTGCCGGTGCTGCGGTGTTTGCTGGGGCCTGGGAGGAGTTTTCCCTCTTGGTGTCCAGGTGATGGCTGTCCAGGTGACAGGAGGTGGGTTGGGAGCTTAGGAATTGTGGCTGGTGGTACCACCCACCAGTAGGGATGGATGTGTCAGTTTGGGGAAGGAAGGGAGAGCTTTGCTGGCAATTTTTGGGAAAAAATCCCGACTTCCCAATGCTTGCAGACCCATTTGAGGAAGCCTGGGATGAGGTGTAGCAAGGAGCTGCTTGGAACTTGTTTCGAGAGGTATGAAAAGGAGAGATGGGATGGGGTGAAGGATTGTTCTCCTGCCCATCACTGGATGTGGTTGGAGAAACTCTCCAAGTTACCAAAAGTTGTTGAGGGGAGGAATGATCTCACGTGTCTGGGGTGGTTTCATGCCCAGGGCAGTGGTTGAGCTGCCTCAGCGAGCTCAGACTGACATCCCAGAGGCTCTTTTCTCCTTGCCTTGGCTGCTCAGATCTGGTATTTGAATTTTAGTAGGTGGGACAAGAACCACCCACCGTGCAGGCTGAATGATGCCCTGTTGTGCGTGTCACAGGCGTAGGTGGCACTGGCTGCGCTCTACGTGCTTCCCACTGTGGTCCTGAGGATGCCATGGGCAGAGGCTGGGGACAGTGGCTCTGTGGGACACACACTGGTGTTGGCACTGCATGGCAATGCCCGTGGGAGCACAGCCCACACCGTGGACCCCGCTCCGTGCTTTCCCCAGGTCTGAGTTCCATCGTTTGTATGACTGGTCCCAAAGTGCCTTTCCTCGCTTCTCGCACCACTCCTGATTTCATCTCCTCGTGCAAGGGCTGTCCCGGGAACCACCCTCTGCTCCTTGTCGTTCAGGGGAGGTTAGCTCAGGTTTAAACCACTTGGCTGTGGCTGTTAAGTCTTAGTGACATATTAAGTATTTAATATCCAAGTGCATTAGCTTCCCACCCACATCCCCCGTTGGAGATGGGCTGAGGGAGATCGCCGGCGCCCACATCTGAGAGGTTGCTGCCTGGCAGGGTTGTATAAATGGCTTCCTCCTGGACCTCTGCTTTTGTTTAGTTCCTGACCTAATTAGCCATGAGCCATGGCGTGAGCGGAGATCTCCTGGCTGCATCCAGCACCTCATCCCTCGCACAGATTTCGGGAAGATCCCCGGCTGCCCGAGGGGACACCTGGCCCGGTGGGGACGCGGCAGCGGCGTCACAGTCTTGATTCCATGAGCCAGCTGGGCCAAAGCAGGAATCACCCAGCTGAACCAGTGTCCCCTGCACCTGGTGGCAGGCAGGACATGCCCTGGTGCTGCCACTTCTGCCTGGTGGCAGTGTGAGATGGGACAATCTGCCTTAATCACCGCGGGTCCGTCTGGTTGTGTTACAGCTTCATTTCTGGGCCCTTGCTTAACTCGTGCAGTACATCAGAGGCTCTTGTGAAATGTAATGTGCTGGAGCAGCAGCACAGGAAAAAGCTCTGCCTTCTGTGAAGCCAGACTGTTGCAGAGTAATTTGTTTTGTAAGATTTTGAAAGGCAGTGTTGCAATCTGTAACAGTAGAATAGTGGGAAGATGGTCAGGTGGTTCTTGGGACTTCAACAGACAGATTTCATGTCTGTGTGTTTTTGCAACACCTTTCTATAAAGGGAAACATAATTTAAAATATGATTACTTAGTGTTGTAACAGTCTTCTCAAACGTTTTTGCATTATGCAGAGATCATTATCAGAGGCTGATATTAACTTGCAAAGAATATTATGCAAATCATTCTCCTGTTCTTCTAAAAAGAAATTTCCTTCATAATGCAAAGCGTGACAAAAAAAATTGTGCAGAGGCTTTTGGCAAAATTACATTCAGAAGATGTAACAGTTTTTCTGCTTACTAGCACAATCCGTTTCTGCCTTTTGACTGGATTTGCTCAACTCAAGCTGATAAAGGCTGAATTTTAAAATCAGGGCTGGCGTTGGGGGGAGTGTGTTGTACCTCGTGGGTTCAGGGATGGTCAGGGAGGGTTTTCATGCTCAGATGGTTGTTTCAAATCCATCCTGATGGTGATTACAGGCTCTGATATTCTCAGCTGTTCGGTGCTGCCTGAAATTACGTGGTGGTGCCTCGTATTCCGTGGGGTGGGGATGCTCAGCATCACCCTCAGCGTGAGCAGCAGTTCCAGGGAACAGGACTGGGATAGATTTCACAGGGACCAACTCCCCAAGTGCCCGGTATCACCAGTTTCAGCCTCAGCATCACTGGGACCAGTGAGACCACCCTGAATGTGGGGCACTGCAGGAGTGGTGGCGGGTTGGACCCCAGGCACCAGCGGTGGGACGGGTGGTCCTGCCCCATCCAGCCTTCGCGGTGTCACAGGGTCACTGAGGTGGGAAAGGACCTCTGGGATCATCAGGTCCAACCTGTGGCCCATCCCCACCTTGTCCCCAGCCCAGAGCACTGAAGTGCCACGTCCAGGCCTTCCTTGGACACCTCCAGGGACGGAGACTCCCTGGGCATCCCCTTCCAATGCCTGACCACCCTTTCCATGGAGAAATTCCTCCTGATGTCCAACCTGACCCTCCCCGGCACAGCCTGAGGCTGTGTCCTCTTGTCCTGTCAGCTGTTACCTGGGAGCAGAGCCTGACCCATCCTGGCTGCTCCCTGCTGTCAGGTGGTTGTGCAGAGCAGTAAGATCTTCCCTGAGCCTCCTTTTCTCCAGCCTTGGCACCCTCCTGGTGTTTCTCCAAGCATCAGCACGTTCCTGGAGGTAATCCTGGCCAGGCTGGAGCCATTGAGGATTTTGCCACTGACTTCATCCCTCCTCCATATATTTTTTGTGTGTGTTGCAAACTGGTTGGATCAGTTCAGAGCTGCCCCTTCCTCACACAGAAACCAGAAATCGAGCAGATTGTTTTATAGGTATTGGCTGTTCTGCTTTTGTTATAGATTGATTGACAAAAATAGACCCTGATAAATATTGTAAATGACTAAAAGACTTGCAGGCATCACAGTCAGCTTTGGAGAGGCTCATTTGCTGTAGAACCCCTTTTTTTAGGCACCTAACACCATTTTGAGAAAACAAGGTCCTGAATTTTTTTAGGCATTTCTCAATACAAATGTGATTGAGAAAAGTCAGTAATATTCAGACATGTAGATTGAATTACAGCAGCAGGGAGAGTTTTCACTAACACGGGGAATTTTCAGGCTCTCTTTTGTGTCTGGTTAGATAACTCAATATTTAAAAATCAACCCAAATTAGATAAATAAGCTGGAAGTCGTAGTTAGCATTCGTCAAGCAACTTAGGCTGGATGTTCCAGCACAGCCTGACTCCACCTCTAGCTGCAGGGTTTCACTGTTATGAATGGGTGAATACTAATCCTTGTTTATTCTCTGCTGCAGAGAAATGGATTTATCCGGAGTTTTCTGCCTTGAAAAGGAGCCCTGGGTGCGAGCAGGGTTGGAGCGCCCTGGGGCGAGTGTGGTGTGTGCGGTGAATTCCACCCTTCACACCTTCCACCAGCACCGAGTCCTTTATTTCGGTGACACAGGGAACTTTTAACACCCCGAAAGCGGCCCCAGGGTGTGGTTGTGAGGTGAAAATCAGAGCGGTGAGGGGTTACATGGGTTGGCTCTGTCCTCTGCTTTCCTGGCATCTCCTGGGGTCACGCTCGCTCCCGATGGGAGCTGCTGGTTGAGCCTGGAGATCCGTGCTGGAACCCGCCGGGTGGATTACAGGGAGAGGCTGACTTTTTAAAATCAGAGTAGGGAGGTGTTTTATGCCAAAGAGTGTGGCGGAAAGGAATCTTTTTATCTTCTGGGTTTCTTTGTTTCCGGAATGTTTCGTAGCACGCACTTGTAGCAGAGCGGTGTTGAGCACATTCCTGCAAATCTCTTTCTGGTATCCTCTGGAAAAGGGTGATGCTGCCAAAATCAAATCAAATATTTAGCTCTAAACTTTCTTTCTTGTTTTGCTTCAAAGGATGCCTCCTTTCGACTGTATTTCTTTGGGTTTTATAGTATTTCTTGGAAGAGCATTTGCAGTGTTCATCGAGCTCCTTCCAGAGAAGCTGTGGCTGCCCCATCCCTGGAAATGTTCAAGGCGAGGTTGGAAAGGGCTTGGAACAACCTGAGATAGTGGAAGTTGTCCTTGTCCATAGCAGGGGGTGGGACTGGATGGGCTTTAAGATCCCTTCCAAGCCAAACTACTCTGGGATTCTGTGATTCCCTTTGTTTTCCCCCTTTTCCCAACTAACCTCATTTTAAGCTGTGAGCATCAGCAGTGGCTTTTATCCTCTGCTGCAGGTGTTGCACCCCTACCTGCCCCGCTCCAGCCGTGCTCCTACCACCAGGCAGTGATAAAACCAACGGAGAGGCCAGCCCGATCATCTCCTGCCTCTGTCTGCTGCAGGGGAACTCTTCCTAACAGAGTGAAAATTGCAAGTGGTTGTGGAAATTATGGGGCAGGGAAGGAATAGCATTCCAGCCTGGTTTAATTTGTGAGTGGATGTCCTGGAAATAAGTTATAGCAATGCATAGCACAGGTTGTTCTAACGTGGATGACGGGCTCGCCCTTGTGCGAGCGTGATGCTGCCTCACGATGTGGGAGCAGATATTATAACCTTGAAGAATCTTGTAGGACATAAAAGTTTTAATTAAAAATCCAGCTTGGTTGAGGGTATTTTGGTTTCGTATGAATGTCTTCATTTCTTTTGAAAAAGAATTAAATGAAACCCTTAGTATTCCCTTTTTTTTTTTTTTGATTTCTGCATATTTATTCTTGAAGTTGAAGCATTAGAAAATAATTGAGTAAAACAAAATCCACAAGGCTTCAAATTACCTCTAGCTTAATGTTTTATTTAAAAGGTTTGCTAACTGACATTCTTTATAATGAATTAGGTCACGCGGCTCCGAAGAGTGTTGTCGGTTTTCTTTTTTACATTTAAATTTGAGGCTGCTTCCCTTGAAACTTGGGCTCTGCTGCCAGAGCCGTGCACGGCTGTGACTCCCCGGCTCAGGGAATCTCACTCTAATTATTCTCAATCACACCAGTGCAAATGAATATATCCATGTTTGGAGGATCGAAGCGGTGTTGTCATGGCAATCTCCGTAAGGTCATGAGAAACTCATGGATATTGTTCACTGCCTCTCCTGGGAGGCTTCTCCTACCTCTGCAAGGCTCTGGATTTGGGGGGTTTGGGTAATAACTTCGAAGCACGGTTGTTTGGGGGTTTGGCTGAAAGGATTTGCTGCTTCCTGCTGGGGGTTTAAGTGAAGGTGGTGAAGGGCTCGTGGCTCGCTGCTTGTCCTCCCTTGGGCACCGCATCCCACGCCAGGACGTGGAGCCAGGCTTGCTCTGGAGTGTGGGATCCTTCTCAATCTCAGGGGCAGCAGAAGGGTCCTTGGGTTGGTGCTGGTTAATGGGGCTCAGCATGCTGGGATGAGCTCTGGCTTGGGTTTTGTTGGGAGAGCTTTGCTTGTATGCAACTTGGAAAACACGAACCCAAATAATGACAAAAAAAGCCCCAAAACAACAACAAAATACCCAACCAAACGAAGCCAACTTTTTTTCTTTAAGGCCACGTTGGATGAAGCAACCTGGTCTAGTGGAAGGTTCCCTGCCCACGGCAGCTCTGGTGACTTTACAAGTATCTGGTGTGGAAGGACAAAGGAATTCACTGAAATTGGAATTCACTAAAATTGGAATTCGCTAAAATTGGTGCTTTGCAAGTCTTGGCTGAGGCGATCTGTGTAGTTGTGGTTTTATGGTTTTGTATTTCTAAATTCTTTTTGTTTAAAAAAGAAAAAAACAAAAGAAAACATAACCAAAAGTAAATGTTATTGGTAGAGAGCCATCAGAGCATTTAAAATTGCAACTAAATGCACATTAAAACTGTCATTTTTTTGCTAACCCGAGACATACATACGTACATAAATATATATATATATACATACACGTCCCTATCTCTTTGAGCCTTCAGACAGCTCTAGCACATCCCTGTGCCAGTTTTTTTACGTGCAGGTGGCTTGGTTTGGAAGATCTGACCTTACTTAATGATCGATACCAATATTCTACAAAAATACTGAAAACTGAAAGAAAATCTTACACTTTACTGGCTGTGGAGGAGCCGTGGCTGTGCCCGCAGGGTGTCAGGTGAGTCTCTTGCATTATTTGTGTTATCTGCACTTAATTGCTTCTGGTTGCTGAGTCTTTGGACATGTTGAGCCTCTCTGATCTTGTCCTCTCACACCCAGCATGTTCTCACGCGGCGGGGGAAGAAAACAGGTTTTCACAGGGTTTTCCACCTGGCAGGTGTGCCCTGTTGGCCCATCCCTGCAAGGCCTGGCTTGCAGAGCCCCTGCCCTGCCCGGGTGTGCCCCTGTCCACACAGGACACCCCACACTGGCGCCTCTGCCCTGCCGCTTGTCTGCCCACCGTGGGTCTGTTTTGACCTGACTTTCTCCAGAGCTTGGCACACAGGTTGGATGAAAGGGTTTTAAATCGGAGTTTTGGGTAGGCAGAGTCGAGGTGTAGAGATGAGTTGGTGTTAAAACCCTCAACAAAACACTAAGCAAGTGGAATTTTTAGTTAAAGACTATTTGCATTTAAAAATCATTTCAGTTGACCTTCTGGCCCATGGACTTTCTCACTGACTGTGGTATTTCCACCAACACTTCCAGCTCTCCAGGACTTGCCAAAAGCCCTCAGAGCAACTTACTCTGATCCATTCTGCCTTGTCCACCCAACACCTGGAGGAGTGGCCAGCGAGCTGTGAGGGGCAAAATGTGTCTGATGAGGTTAAAAAAGGCACAGGGGAGCCTTTAATGCTGGGAGAGCCATGAACTGCAGCTTCTGCAGTATTTAACAGGGCTTCAAACCCCTCTGATTATCTCTGGCGTTGGCTTTTGTCAATCATTTTGTTGACTAACATGTCCCTTTCAGCTTTGGTGACAATAAAATGTGAGTAAGCAGAAAACTCAAATTTCTGAACGATGGCTCGTGGCAATTTCCTAATTTCCTGAGTGAGCACAGGCTTCTTGGCGTTTCATTCCTGTGCCAGAAAGACTATTTGCTCATACAAAGTTCTTCATTGTAACAGGAAAAAATCAATTTGATTACTTTCATGTCAGCATGCATGTCTAATGGCTTAGAAGTTATTGCAGCCATAAAATATACAGTATCATTTCTCTCTCACTCTGAAATTTGACAGGATTAATATAGTCAGCATGAAATCTTAGTCATAAAGTCGACCATAAGCGATGGTAAAATTAGCTGCTGAAATCGTCTGCTTATGGAAAGCATCTTCTGTTTTTCCTTCAGGGAAAAAATACCGAGGGGCTGGCGTGCGGATGGGAAGAGAGTGCTTGCTCTGATGGGAAGATGTCCATTTTATTTCATGCTCTTCCGACGAGGGGGATCTGTGATGTGCCCGACAGCCCCGAGCGTGGTTTCACCGCCTGCCCGTCGCTGCCGGGCGCTGGTGGTGGGGCTGGGCTCCGTGTCCAGCACAGCCCTGCAAGTCATTCCCCGCGTGAGACGCGCTGCGGGGCCTGGAAAGCATCGTCCCCTGCAGAGGCTGGGCTTTGGGTTGGAAAGCAGGGCTTGTGGTGTGTCCATTGGCGCTGTGTGCTCCCCAGCAGTGAGTGTGGACTGTGCTGCTGGTTTATCTCGTGCAGAGCAAGCCTCGTCGTGGTTGGAAGCTGCTTCTTCCTGTGGGGCAGTGAGTGTGGGCTGTGCTGCTGGTTTATCTCGTGCAGAGCAAGCCTCGTCGTGGTTGGAAGCTGCTTCTTCCTGTGGGTCAGTGAGGCTGAAGGGAGGAGACGTCCGGGTGAGGTGGGTTTCGCCCGTGGATTTTAGTGGGTGCCCTTCCTCCTGGTGCTGCCTGCTGCCACCTTTGTGGTCACCCGCTGTCCTCCTCGCACCGTCCCCTTGGGAAGTGGCTGAGCACCTTCAGGGAGGCTCTGCAGGAAGCTCTGAGCTGAGACTGAGAAAGCTCTGCTTGAAGCTTGGGTTTCCTTCTGCGTGACTGCCCTGGGAGGCAGCGGATGGCCGGGACAGCCGCTCCTTCCTGCTCACCCACCTCCAAACCTGCCCTTGGAAGCGGAGAGGAAGTGCTGGCTTAGGCAGACGTGTGATCCTGCACCAGCCCAGCCTCTGAACTCCTTGTTCATGGTTTTGTTTCATGATGTCTCATTTCAGCTGCATTGGGTAAGGTGCCCATGCTGCTTTTTCTGCTTATGAGGCTGATTCCAGAAAGAATTAAAGAGCTTGGTGTCTTTAATAGCAATGAGCTGCTATCTTTAATATCAACTTTAAAATGAAACCAAGGGAAGGCATCATCTTGCTTATGGACATTAATTGCCCATTCCAGAAGGTCCCAGAGCAGGTTTTGTTGCCAGCCCTTGGCCTGCTTGGCTTTGCCAGGGGAAATTTCTCCTGTTCCTTGAGCAAAGACACAAAGTTTTACTCCTCTGGGGGCAATCAGGGGTCCCTCACGTTGTATCCAGATGTTCCAGCTTGGCTGGAAGCTGTGTCCTGCTGGTTTCACATGTTCTGCCTGCCTTGGCAGCCCGTGGTGAAAAGTTAATATCTGGTCATTGGTTTTGGCTGCATCTCCAAGGCAACTTCATTCATAGGCAGCTCCCGGTTCATACCGATCCGGACATGCCTGGGTGACTAACTCCAGCTCCTGTTACATCCCAGAGGAGCTGTTAACTCCTTCAGCCCAGCAGGGAATGGGCACAGAGCAGGTGGGTGCCGTAAACACCCAGCAAATCAGACCTGCTCTGCTTTGGTTTTTCTTTCCCAGTGCCTTGTTCAGTGTGGAGAGCAAAGAGCTCGTCGTGTTCAAGTTCCTTCTCAGCGCAGGAAGGTCTCAGGCTAAGTTTGTTTCTCCTGGAATTATTATGCTTCATTATCCTCTGGTTTGGGCAGGACGTTGCCTTTGGGGTCTGCGCTTACTGCAGAATTTCATTTGGGAAAAAGGAGCTTGGCTGCGCACTGCAACGCGCCCTGAAATGCAGGAAAAATGTCATTTTGCATTTCATGCCAAACCAAGGGAGGATTTTCCTCCGAGGGGCAGGTGATGAGGTGAGACCACCACGTTCCCAGGTGTGTCCAGGGTCCATGAGCCCTGGATGGAGCTGTACAGGTTAAACATGGAGATGTCCTGGTCCCTCACTGATGTGCCTATTTCTATGTGAGTTCTCCAAATCCAGATTTACAGCCTCCAGAGACTGCTTTGATTCTCACCAAAAGATGTAGGAAGGAGGAAAATGAGCCAAACTCTGGGCTTTTTGCTGTTTGTTTCTCTCACAGCAGTGCTGAGAGGTGCTGTTTCAGGAGATGATGATTTGTCCTTAAAATCCACAGCGCTCGCTGGGATGGATCCTGAAGCACCAGTCCCCAGGAAAGCACCCGTCTCCAGGAAGGAATGGGGCTGGGAGAGAGGCAGAACAAGTCTAGCTCAAACCAGCACCAGGCAAAGTTTGGCTTGAACTTGCTGAGCATTGTAAAATCATGGAATGGTTTGGATTGGAAGGGACCTTAAAGCCCATCTCATTCCAACCCTGTTCCATGGGCAGGGAACCTCCCATAGGCCAGGGTGCTGGGATGTGTCCTCTTCCGTTGTGCATTTGAGGGCTGATGTGGTCCATGTACCCACCCTGCATGTCCTGGTGCTCTTTGGAGGCCCTGGAGGTGATTCGGTGATGCCTTATCAGGCCTCCTAGACACAGAGACTCGACAGAGTAAAGGAACAAAAGTAGGGATTTATTTGAAGGGCCTTCAAGGTACACCCTGGGGAGCCAGAGGCTGTTGCCAAGATGGACCCCAAGATGGACAACAGGTCACGAGTTTTCCACACTTTTATAAGTTTGGTTCATTTGCATATCAGGGTCAATTCTCCAATTAAAACCCCAGTTAAATGATGTAATTCCCCTTAGCTACCCCCCCTTCAGAGACTCCTTGGTTTACACCCCTTGGGCTCAGGATGGCCCAGGTGTCCTTGCAGAGCAGTCCGGAGAGGCTTTGTTGTGTCTAACAGGCACGAGAGAGCAGAAAGTAACAGGCTACAAGAAGCTTCAAAGTTGCACACTAAGCAGTACAGAGTTTAAAAAAATATAAAAGTTAAAACCTAAGGCATCATTGGCAGGAGGGGACAGGTAGGAAAAGCTCACTGGGTTTCACTGGACACATCCCTGCCCTCCGTGCAGCCCAGGTGGGGCATCACAGCACGAATCAAGGGTCAGGGTGGCTCTGGGGATGGCTGAGACGTGCAAACCTGAGACCCTGTTAATTTTTTAATGTGTTTTGGGAGATCTGTTACGCTGAAACGTCAGGCAGAGGATGAAACACGCTGGGAGTACGAACCTGCTGTGACTCGGGGTGGTGCCTGTGGGAGAGTTAATTAGAGAGACACGGGACAGATTATCCCAAGGACCTGGGGTGCAGCTTGGTTCCCCTAAAACCTGTCTGGCCAACCTTCCAGCTCCAGATGCTGCTTTCCCTTCCTAGAGAGGAAAACCTGCTCTTGGACTCTTGTGGAGCTGCTATAACTCTCAAATTTTAATAATAGATTACCATTAGTATCAGCCTTATATAATGCACAGCTCATTATTGCTTACTCAGAATAATTTTGCAGCCTCCTTATAGAACCTTGGAACTTTATTTGCTGAGTATAAAATATGCAGAAATGCATGAATAGTTTTAAGACTTGGTACCCTAAACTAATACAGTGTGCTGCTTTTTTTTTTTCCCTGCACCATGATTGAAGTCAAATTAACATATTTACCTTCAGTGCTCCCAGGAGTAGCATTAAAAAATTCAAGAGGTGATTCAGAATAGTCTCCGATTTACTGTGTTTAAAGCTGGATTTCATTTCTCAGTAAAACCATGCGAACACTTGACTCCCTTTCAGCCTTCCAGCCTCTTTCCTCCCCGTGCAGGTCCTCGGACTTATCAACAGATGGGAGCAGTATTGTTACCACTGCGTTCCCAAAAGGAAGCTTTTTATTTTATTTTATTGGGTTTTTGGGATGGTGGAGAGAGCAGGGGCAGGGAGGAAGGGAGGAAACGAGTTCTGACAAATGGCACAGAAGTGTGGCTGCTGCTTTAATCTGGAGTAAGGTGAAGGGTGCCGTGTGGTTTCTGTCTTTCTCAGGGCAAATCATGGAGCCTAATTTTGGCTCTATGTTCCCATATTGCCAGGAAAAAAAGCTGTGTGAAGGCCAGGGTAGGAAATGGAAACTTATTTTATTGCCCAGTGGTTTCTCTGTTCTTACAAATGACACCTGTGCCGTCCTGCTGTGCTTTGATTTATCCCTGCAGCTATAGGGTGCAGCTCCTATAGCTCCAAGGATTTCAGACCCTGCAACAGTTGGGTTCAGGGATGCAAATCCCACTCCAAAGCCCCCAGGCTGCTCCAGCATCTCCTCTGTCTTTACAGCATGTAGGTGCTGCAGGGAAACCTTTGACCTCATCACTTTTCCTGCCCCAGGGAAGAAATATCCCAGGGAGAGGGTCTGTGAGAGGAGCCTGGGTTCAGTCAGTATCCTCTGAGCGGGACAAATCCGCCTGCTAATTCTCTTTACCATGCACTAGAGACACTGCAGTGGGTTTTTTCCATGCCTGCTGCTAGATTAGGAAGTTGTTTGAGCAGATGTTGTTTCCTAAGAAAATGGGTTAATGCTTGGTGGTTAGGACGGTGTGGCAAAAAAGCTTATTTGTGTGAGGTTTTGGCTAATTGCCTCGCAAGAGTTACAGAGCGTTGCAGCAAATTTCCTGCATTTCGCAATCGCCATGGTTCTGGTTTAACTGGCCAGAAAGATTTGCAAAAATACACAAATAAATGGAAAAAAATGGAGGCAAATCACTGGCTGGCTTGCTGCAAAAAGCTGGAGGGCCTCGTGAAGAGTCTCCAGGTCTGAGCAAGGGGTTGAGGCTCGGGGCTGAGTGGATCTCGGGGTTTTGTAGAATTCCAGAATGGTTTGTATTGGAAGGGAACTTAAAGCTCATCCCATTCCACCCCCTGCCATGGGCAGGGACACCTTCCACTGTCCCAGGCTGCTCCAAGCCGTGTCCAACCTGAACTTGAACATTTCCAGGGATGGGACAGGACTGCTGCCCACTGCTGCCTCGGCTTGTGGGACTGGTCCCACCCGCACAGATGGAGCTGGGAGCACGGGGAGGAGTTTCCATCTGAAGGCAGGGATTCGGTAAAATGGGCCAGGAAAATGCAAATCAGGTGTTGCTGTTTCTGAGAGCATCACCATGAAAAGACTTCTCCTGCGTCGAAAAGCGCGGCAGCGATGAACTGGTGGGGCTGGAAGGGACCTGGGGGGCTCTCTTGGGAGCTTTGGGATGCTCCAGGGAAGGGTGGCCATCCTTCAGCCACTCCTGCCATCCTGTGCTGTGGATAAAAGCTCTGTCTGGGCCAGAATTCCCAGAGCCACGTGCCAGCAGAGCTCTGGGCCGGGGGCTCGGGCGTTGGCCAGCGCCGCATCCCCCAGTGCTGCTTAAATCGCTAATTAGATTCTGTCTGAGCAGCAGCATAAACCAGGAATAAATGGACTTGGCTCCATAAACTTAGCGCTTAAATATTTTCCCAGGCAGGGGGAAAAAAAAACAACCAACATTTGCTTTCCATGCAAAACATATAAATCTTGGAAAAGTTCCCGAAGTTGCGTGTTTAACTGTTCATATCTGTGTGTTTGTAGGAGAGAAGTGGTTATTCCCCTGCATAATTATTTTGCTTTCTGAAAGGAAGCTGGAATGTTTGTGAGGAAGACATTTGAAGGCAGTGGTGGGGATGAAGGAGAGTGAGGGGAGTCAGGTTGGATGGTGAAAGGGAGCACCTTCCCCTCGTTCCCTCCCCGCCAGGACTAACCACAAATTCTGCTTTGACTTGCTGTGTTTTGGGGCTGTTCCTGCTTGTCTGATGAGTTTTAGTGAAGCACGGATCTGGTTTCTTTTTAATCCTACCCCAGTACAAGAGCTGTTACTGGAGTTTATTTAAAGTCTTTGTGTTGTTAAAATCGTGGATGCTGCACAAAACACAGCTCTTCCCTCCTTCCCAATGCCCTGCTGCGGGTGGATGCTCCTTTATTTCCTGCACTCCCCCTCCCCTGTGCTCACTCCGTGAGAGACCCCACTGTAATTATTCAAATAGAGATGCAGAGATAGATTTATTTTTGTATAAAATCCCTGTTTCTCTGAAAATCCCCGAGGACGTGCTGTGAAGACCCTTCACTGGGGCTGGGGTGATGCACAGCTCACGCTGGCACCACCCTGTCCCCGTCCTGGGGGTGCAGGTGGCACTGGGATGCAGCTGGGAATGGGGACTGGGGATGGAGGAGAGGGTCTGTGCTGACTGTCCTGCCTGGAGCAGGGCAGGTTGGAAGTTTTCCATCACACTGACCCTTCATGAGTGCCGTGATCCCACAGTTTGAAAGAAGCTGAGAGATAAACCCACCCAAATCTCCTCTGCAGGGGGGAACAAACCCAATAACCATCCTCCAGCTTCTCCCCACAGCACTCTGTGCCTTGCTGTCATTGCAGTCCCCGTTCCAGAGCTGGAGATGTTTAATTTATTTGTGTTCTCCTAACACCTTTCTGTTTCATAACAGGAATCACTGCCGGGTTTGGCCGGGAGGCAGCGGAGCTGCCGCGCTCCCTGTAATCCAGGAGTGAATCAAAGCAACTTTTTACAAAACAAGATTCTCTCTCACTGTTGCAAAAGAGCTTTGGGGAAATCTGGTTTTTGTGGTTAAGGATCTTACTCTTGATGCACAAGGAAAATTATGTGTAGCTTTTATTTGGCCCAAAGGATTCTTACAACATTATCCGTATTTCCTTTAATTTGTGGGATTTCTAGTAAATGGGCTTAAAAATAGGTCCGGGCAAGATGCCAGGGTACATACGAAGAGCAGAAAAGCTTTGCAGGCTGTGAGCTGCTCGCTTTCACTTCTCCCTGGGCGCGGGCTGGGGGCACGGGGCGGTTGCTCACCTTTTGGGCTTAAATTTAATGACGTCTCTGGAATTCTTTGGAAGTCGATATTGCAGAAAAGATCTTTTAACTCTTTCTTAGAACTGATGCGATGTTGTTGCTGAGCTGGACACGAGTCTGGAAAGGGGCAGGATGAGCTGCAGCACCAGGGGAGGACAAGAACAGGGGGGACACAGAGGGAACTCTGGACCCGCTCCCTGAAGGGATTTAGGGGCCCTGGAAAACCAGCGTACAAGT
Source organism: Lycocorax pyrrhopterus obiensis (assembly GCA_014706295.1). NCBI lineage: Eukaryota > Metazoa > Chordata > Aves > Passeriformes > Paradisaeidae > Lycocorax > Lycocorax pyrrhopterus. The sequence continues at coordinate 8,733,127 of JACSVZ010000019.1, forward strand.
AGGAGCAGGATGTGGCAGTGATAATACGTTTTTTTTTTCTCCTTTCCACTTTTCATTCTCGTAAGACTTTAAGCCTTTTATTAAATGGGAGAAATCTCAGGATGGAGAGGCAATGGCTCGGAGCCGGGGCGGCCGCTGGGTGCCCAGCTCACTGTGGTGGTATTTAGCTGATTTCTTCAAAATTAGTCCGGGTTCAAGTGACTTAAAAATGCCTTTTTCCCTGGGGGCAGCCACCCAGCAAAGCCTGCCATTAAGAGCTGTGAAAGCCCCGACCTCCAGCCAGCCCAACCCGTAGCACATTCGAGTTCACATTCGAGCTGATGCTTCAAATTTGCCTCCTTTGCTGGAGATCAGCTTTCCCAGCCACCCCGGAGGGACAGGCTCCTGCTGTTCCTCCAAACACCAAGGTTAAATGGGCAGCTGCAGCCCAGCCCCATGGGAAAGGCAGGGTTTTAGGGATGGTTTTGGGGAGATGAGCTGGTGCTGGTGTTCCCAGGGGGTCGCATCTGGGAATGCTGCTGGGTCCCTCACTGGGGCTGGGGCTGGGATGTGTCAGCTCCTCTCTTAAAACAGACAACGTGAGCCCCTTTGATTTTTCTTTTTAAAAATAATTGGGTTTGTGAGCGTGGTTTGGGGGGATGGGGAGGTGTTGTTTAAAGATTTTTAACTGAGAGCCAGCAAATTTAATATTTTCAGTGTCTTGGATGTGTTGTGATTTACATTTGATTTTAGGCATAATTAGAAATGCAAGTGGAGCGCTTTGTGTTTTACCTCTGCTTCAACTATTTATGGCATGATATGCAAATGAAGCAAGCTATGAATATTAAAGATTAGAGTATGTTACAAAGTATCACTGTCTTTAATGAGTTCGGTAATGGGCACAGCCTTTGGAATATGGAGGTATTTGCTGTTGTGTGCCGGCTCGGCGCTCCGCAGCTCCGGCTTTGGTTGCATCCCAGGAGAGCAGGGCTGGGATTTAAAGCCTCTCCAGCCCCTGCTCGGCTGCAATAGGTAGGTGAGATTCCCAAGCGTTCCCATGACAAAGGCGGCTGCGGCTGGCAAGGGGTGGTGATGGATTATTTCACAGAGACTGTTGCAGTTCTTGTCTAGGTCAATCCGTTTCATCTGCGGCAGCGTCGGAGATGGATCTGAGAATATGAAAGCGCTCGTCGACCTTTCAAGGTGCTTTGCAGCACTGGGAGGGAATCTTAAACACGCTCCTGCCAAAATGGAGCTGCTGTTCCACCGGCACAGGCACCCCAAGAAATTCCTTTAGCTGCTCCTCGAGGATTAGGCTCGGTGGCAGGGAATTATTTGGGGGGGTTACTGACACGTCTGAAGGTGTTTGAAGGAACGTCTTACCCACTGGAGAGCAGAGGGGTGGGAGTGGGGCTCCTTGGATTAACCCTTTCTCAATGGAGGAGTCAGGGCAGCCTGGTTTTAGCTCTGAATCACTGACTGGTTTTAGCTTTAAATCAGTAACTGGTTTTAACTCTAAATCAGTAACTGGTTTTAACTCTAAATCAGTGGCTGATTTTAGCCCTAAATCAGTAACTGGTTTTAACTCTAAATCAGGGACTGGTTTTAGCCCTAAATCACTAACTGGACTTAGCTCTAAATCAGTGACTGATTTTATCTCTAAACCAGTGACTGATCTTATCTCTAAACCAGTGACTGGTTTTATCTCTAAACCAGCCTCAAGAGCTCCACAAGAGGAAGGTGGCCGTGTTTTGGGGTGCACACAGGGGTTCCATCCACGGCTGCCCTGCAGAACCAGCTCTGCTCCGGCGCTGGGCTCCCTGCGGGATGCAGCGGATGCCGGGGGGCTGCAGGAGGAGGGGGGAAAACCCAGCCAGATACGGAAAGCAAGGGATTTTATTCCAAATGGGGCTTGGGGAGGGTGGGCGGTGGGGAGGGAGAATGAAGCATGCCCCAGGGAGCGTGCTTTTCAGATTTGAGGTATTTAAATTACAAATTTTGATGAGGAAGATTGTCAGCAGTATTCAAAACAGTGCTTAAATTCTTTTGAAACACTGTCGAGCTGTGCTGTGGCAGTTGAAAAGTTTGGCACACAAGAACTTGGCCCAGAAGTTGCTGCTTGGGTTTTTTTTTCCTTTAAAACTCAATTCATCTGTATTCAAGTATCTCACATGCTTAAGGAAAAATAACCCCACCAGGCTCATACTGGTTTGAGACAGACCCTTGCCTGCAGGAGAGGCTGCAGAAGTGATTGGTCTCTGATATTAGGGGGGGTTCTGTGTTGGTTAATGAGCATTAATAAGTTTTTATACTTGGAAAAAAGGAAGTTTTATAGTGGTTGTGCCTACTCATGAAAACAACCAGCAAACTGAACTGGGGTTTGGCATTTCTTGTGACCCACTGGTTTGTGAATCCGTATGGATTAGATAGACCTATTTGTGTTTTTGAGGGTTGGCCAGTGTTTGTTGGTGTGGGACCAGCTCAGTGTTTGCAGCACGTCCTGAGCACTGGGGAGACTTTTTCACTCCAGCCCCTGACCCCTCTCTGCTGCAGAGATTAAAAAAACCCCAGATTTAAGGAATTTCTGTGCTGGGCATCAGCAGGGCTCTCCCAGCAGCTCAGAACTTGTCAGCTGTTGGTGGTAGTTTAGCATATAATGTATTTTTCCAATATACAATATATTGGTGATGTATAATCTGTATTATAATATTTCAGATATATAATCAGAGAATCAGCAGCAGCATGTATAGAATACAATATTCTGGCCTGCAGTGTTGTCTGGGGGTGTTTTAGGGTGTGATACAGAAATAGTCACATTCTGAAGCTTTGGGCACAATTTGTTGCCCCAGTGAAGGGTTTTGTTGCAGGAGCAGAGGAGGCAGAAATGAAAAGTCAGTGTTGAGGTAATGTACTCGATGATCCTGGGAGCAGGGATCAGTCTGGAGGGGTTTTCCCCCCCTGGAAGAGGGGAGGCAGGGAATTGTGTGCTGGAGTACAAGCAGTAAATACAATATATAAAAAATGCAGGTTTTCAGCCCTGCCTCCATCTGCGTGGGCAAAGTGGGCATCAGGCTGGGGTGGCCACCTCATGTCACCAAATTTAGGTTTCTCAGGGTTTTTGCTGAATGACCAAGCCCCTCATTTTTGAATAACCTCCTGTGCAGTCTCGTATTTGCCTGCCTGAGCCCAGAAGCGCAGAGTTAAATTTCTGCAGTCTCTGACTTCCCTTGTCTGCAAGCTTCTGTTTCCATTAAGGATCAAGCTCGGATGCAATTGTAGCTTTGCTTTATAGACTATTAAAAGTTTAATGTATAAATGTCTCCCTTCACCAGAACTTTTTGGCAGCCCTGAAATTCCTACAAAAGCACAAAGATCCCGATTGCTGCACGGGCACAGCTGCCCTTGAAGGGTTAATTATATTATGTCTTTTTTTTTTTTTTTTTTGTAAAGCGGGGAGAATAAGCTGTAGCCAAAAGTAAAAGTCATTAATTTTAAGACAGAGATGTAAGCAAAGTTTCCTTCCCCTCTGCAGGTTGGTCAGGGTAGGCTATGCAGTAATTGAAAAGTAAAGGCAATTGAATTACAGGCTCTTGTCCAAACCGAGTGCGATTTCTTCTTCTTCTTTTTTTTTTTTTTTTTTTTTACAACCTCCATTGCATCAGAACTAGGCAGTATTCCTGATGTTCTCATGTGTGTTAATGCTGACTCACAGACTAACTTGCACAAGAAAAAAAAACACACAGGCAGCTCCACCATACTAGGTAATGAGCTCTAGCAAGAAGCAGCGTCTGATGTTTTGTAAGCTTTTTTTAATTGACCTTTTAAGATATTTACTTTATTTTAAAGCTTTCTGTTCCGTCGTGGCACGGTGCTAGGACTGAGTCATGCATGTTATATATTGCTAGCTCTGCTGTTGTGTACTAGGAGTGAGGAGAATAGGATTCAGCATGGCACTTGTCTTTTTGATGTGTTACGGATGGGAATTAGTGCTTGTGATGGGATGCTGCAGGCAGGGTGATGGGGTGCTCTGTGCTTTCCTGTGGCCGCAACTTACTCGGGGTCTTGAGTTTTTATTAGATGGCAAAATACTCCGTTCTGCAGAATAATTGTATTTTCTAGCCATGTCTCTCCCTTCTCCCTTCCCCTTGCAGCAATCTGAAAGACAAAAAAAAAAAAAAATTTAAAATGTTGCATTTTCTATTTTTTTGCTTCTCCTTGCTTTGAGAGCTCTTAAGATCAGCGTTAGGGAAGGAGGAAAGAAAAAAAAAAAAACCTAATTAAATAATAATGGCAATAACACGCTTCGCCTTGGCTGAATGACGGCACTTTTTGGAGCTGCCGGGTGGGTGACCTCGAGGAGCCGCGGTGCGCCGGGGCTGCCGGTGACTCACCTTGCAGCAGGACAGAGCCCGGGCTGAGCCGGGCTCCGGGGGGGACCCGGGGGCTGTGCCGGGGTCCCCACAAAGAGACCCCTCGGGGCTGTGCAGGGGGACCAGGGAGAGACCCCTCGGAGCTGTGCTGGGGTCCCTGGGACTGTGCCAGGGACTTGGGGAGAGACCCCTTGGGGCTGTGCAGGGGGATCAGGGAGAGACCCCTTGGGACTGTGCCGGGGGTTTGGAGAGAGACCCCTCGGGGCTGTGTTGGGGTCCCTGGGACTGTGCCAGGGTCCCCACAAAGGGACCCCTCAGGGCTGTGCTGGGGTATTGGGGTGAGACCCTTCAGGTTTGTGCTCGGGTATTGGGGTGAGACCCCTCGGGGCTGTGCTGGGGTATTGGGGTGAGACCCCTCGGGGCTGTGCTGGAGTATTGGGGTGAGACCCTTCAGGGCTGTGCTGGAATATTGGGGTGAGACCCCTCGGGGCTGTGCTGGGGTATTGGGGTGAGACCCCTCGGGGCTGTGCTGGCAGATCGGGACAGACCACAGGGCTGTGCCAGGGTCTCCAGGGAGAGACCTCTCGGAGCTGTGCCAGGGGTCCTCACAAAGAGACCCCTGGGGGCTGTGCTGGGGTCCCTGGGGCTGTGCCAGGGTCTCCTGGGAGACCCCTCAGGGCTGTTCTGGGGTCTCCAGGAAGAGATGCCAGGACTGCTCCAGGATCCCCAAGGAGAGCCCCCTCAGGGCAGTGCCAGGGTCCCAAGCCGAGCGCCCAGCACCCCATCCCCGGGCTGCCCTGGCAGTGGGGCTGCACACGCCTCCTGAGCTGCACCATCAGCATGATTTCACTTTTCCATCTTTCCCCCCCCCCATTCCCTGCCCCAGCCTCTGGGTCCGTACTTTCCGTGCGAACTTTGAGGGTTCTGAAGCCGCGGCGGCTCCGTGCTGCATGTCTGCTGCGTGTGGGCTGCCCGTGTGTTACTGAGTAATATTTGCAAATTCACTTTCTGCTCTTAATAAGGCAGAAATAATCTTCTTTCACCCATTGCCACTGGCTGCTACACTAAAAATAGGGTCCGTCCGCGCCGCTTGCCACTTGCAGCATTTCAAAAATAAATACTTTGGAGCTGCAGATACCAGTGCTGCAGGAGAGGAGTCTCACTGGCATTTGATTGCTGAACTTAACCTTGTTTTTTTCCCCCTGCCAAACACTGTGCAGGAATCCAAAGCTGTGCCCCAATCCCTCTCCCTTCCCCTCCTGGATTTTCACACCCCGGAGAGGGGATGCTCCGTTTTTGGGGTGGGGGTGCAAAGACTTTGCATTTTGGCTTCTTGGCTCCGTGTCACAGCCTGCGATGCAGGGAGGGGAATATGCTCAGCCTGGCCCTGAAGTGCATTTTATTTGCCTTTTTTAGCTATTTATTTTATTTCACTCTTTGGTTTACTTAACTCTATTTTATTTAACTCTTTGTTTTAATTAAGGCATTACAGCATCTCCAGGCTCAGGGAATGGTACTTGGCCACCGAGTTTGCAGTGAGCTGTTGCATATTTTCCCCTGGGTTTATGCATCTCCTTTGCATGAAAAAGCAGAGAAATAACCCCAAAGTGAGAGCAGGGCAGGTGCCACCCCTGTGCCTGGGGTGGCTTTGAGGACCCCCTGCCCGGCTGGGTGACATCCCCCTGCCAGCCTCAAATCCAAGGGTGGGATTTTTCCCCCCTCTCTCCTCATTTACAGAAGAAAGGGAAGTTTCCTTTGACCCTTCGGGGCCTTCAAGGGCAGGACTTTTCAGCTCTTTTCTTTCCAGGGGCTTTGCCTGGGGGGGTGGAAGCCTTTGGCTGCTTTGTCTCCCACCCCCGGAGGGTCCCTGTCCCTTTGTCCCTGTCCCAGCTGCTGCCCAGCTCACCTTCCTGGGGGACTTGGGGGGTATTTGGGGGGTTTGGGGGAATGATTCTCCACCAAGTCTCTCTGTTGTTTGGCTAAGAAAAAAGGCAATTTAAATACATTATCTAATTATTTCTGATTACTCCTGGGGGAACTCTGATGGCAGCATCTTATTCTAGGTCGATGCTTTTTTCCTTTGTTGCTGTCGCCTCGCCCTGACCTTTCAGGCCTCGGAGCAGGGAATTAGTTTGGAAAAGAGCAAACCTGCTTCTTTCTTTCCCCCAAAGCAGATGAATGCAGAAACTGAGAATTCCCAAACTCTCCTGGAAGTTGTCTCAAATAACGGCTGCATTTTTTATGAACATCTTGTGACAAAGGCTATGACTTTACAAAAATCAGGCAGAGATGTACAAATTATCCTCCTGTGTCCACGAGCTGGAAAAAGAGGCTGCCATCAGAAAACGAAGTGATGTTTTGCTTGAATGGTCACATATGTAAAATGATCAAGGTTGGGGCGTGTTTGTCTGGTTTTAATCCAGTTTTATCCAAGTTTTCCCGTTTGGAGGTGTCCAGTTGATGGTCTGTCACCTGTAGGACACTCCAGCCCAAAAGGGACTGGATTTTTTTGGGTGCTGGTGGTGCTGGGGGCTCTTCCTGCACCTTGGGACACAGCTCAGCTTGGGAGACGAGATTGGAAAAACACAGTTTTACATCTGTAATTGCAAAGGTCATTTCTCCTGCAGCGCAGCTCTTGCCATGTCAGATGGGCTGAAGCCATTTCAAACCCTTCAAAAGTCACTTGGTGCTCTATTTAAAAGAAAAATAACCATATTTAATAGAGGAATTTTTAAGTCAGACATTATCATTTGCTGTCTAAGCACAGTAGTTTTTTGTTGCTGTTGTTTTTAGGGAATGTGAGGGTTGGTGGTGAGCAGGTTCTCCTGGGCTTTCAAGACTGTTTTGTTTCATTTCTTTGTGATTTGGGGTTGGGTGTCGGGGGGGCTTTTTTAATATATTTTGGTTATGAAAAGGCAGGGGCAGAGGGAGAAAGGAGAAACAAAATTCCAGCGGTCCTGGCTGATGGTTTATTGGGGTGGTTTGGGCTTTTGCAGCTTCCTTGTGTGGCTTTGCTTGGGTTCCTTGTGGCTCTTTCTAGACCAAACACCGTTACATTTTCCCCATTTCCCTGAGAGCCGTATTTTGGTCAGGACTCTGACCTCTCCTGGGAGGTTGTACATGAGATCTGCCGAGGATTTGGGGTGCTGAAGCACTTTGGTGCTCCTCACTGACTTAAAAATACCCTAAAACAGCACTTTTTTGGTGTTTTTAGGGAGAGACAGGGGTTGCTCCTGATAAGCCTGTTTGTTTATAGAGCACATTCTAAGTAATATTAATAATTGATACTTATTTTAAGTTTGGCTTGTTCTGCACTACCGAGCTGTCCTTGGCTGGTCCCACATATCCTGCACTGCTGGGTCCAAGAAGGTCCATCCACAGCCTCCCTGGTCTCTCCTCCAGCTCTAAGGGAGCCTTTCCTGGAAGAAAGGAGGAGGAAATCCTTCTCCACCCATGTTCTTCCCATCACCGTGGACGAGGCTTCCTTAGGTGCCTGAGCGGTGACGTTTTTTCTGTAACTCAGATTTTTCTCAGTAATTTTCACAGATCCAGAGTGGATCTCTGTTTGACAGGGCAGATTTCATCCCTTCTCCAGCAGAGATGGGTGGTGCCGTGGCTGGGAGAGGTTTTTGGCTCTCAGGCTCGGTTGTCGTGGTGTCATCTCCGACCTCCTCAGGGGATGTCACTTTGGTCCCCTCTCGTCGCCTTCGCCTCCTCACCAGCACCAGGCAGAGATCCCAGTGACCTCCTGTGGGGGTTGGATGAGCGTGTTGAGCATTCCCAAGGCAGGGAGGCCCTGGTGTGGGAGCAGCGTGGCTCTCCAGGCTCTGTGAGGCTGCAGGTCCTGTGGGATTCGGGGCAGCCGTGTCAGAGGGGTTTGCTGGGAGCGCAGCACTTCCCTGCCCCGGACTTGAACTTGATGCACCAAACATCCCTTTGGATGTGGAAGTGGTGTTGTGAGCAGGATCAGGAGGGAAGGGTCAGGCTGGAGCATCAGCAGCCCTGTGCTCCCTGCAGTTATCCTGCACTAGGGATGGCCTCACCTCTCATCCCCGGGATTTTAACTGTGTGCGACCGTCCGAGCGCAGCAGTTGAACCAAATCCGTGACCGATGGCACAAGGGAGAACGCTCTGGGCAAGGGAGAAATAAGCAAAGGGAGGCCCCACCCTCTTTCCCAGAAAAAAAGCACCAAACATGCTCAATAAATGCGAAGGTAATTTAAAATCTGAATCCAGGAGACAATGTGACTGGGATTTCATTACTTAAGCAAATGGATTTGCTTTTAGTGGATTCAGCCACAGACTGAAAGAAGCTTTCCCCAAGGGGTAAACATTTTTCCTGCATTTGAAAGGCTTTCTTGTACTGGGGGGGGGGGAGCTGGGGGGGCAGGAAGCAGGACTGTGGCTGCCCAAGGAGTACCTTTATTTTGGGCAGATTTGGGCATTCCCAAAGCTGTGCTTTTGGGCAGGTGGTTTTGGGGAGCTCTTGGGGTGGGATGCTGGGCCAGGTTGGGAGGATGCTGGACCAGGCAGGAGGATGCTGGGGGGGATGCAGGGGACATGCTAAGGATGCTGGAGGGATGCAGGAGGATGCTGGGGGCATGTGGGGGTGATGCAGGGGTGATGCAGGAGGATGCTGGGGGGATGTGAGGGGATGCAGGAGGATGCTCGGGATGCAGGGGGGATGCAGGAGGATGCTGAGGGGGTACAGGGGATGCTGGGGGTACAGGAGGATGCTGGGGGGATGCAGGGGATGCTCACCACCCCTTCTCCATGCCTTCCCCTGGCCGCAGGAGTTAACCAGCAGCAGTGCCAGCTCTGCAGACTGTTTGGAATAGTTTAAATGCTTTGACACTCTGGATGTACTAGATGGCAGGGGAGGCAGTTTACAGCGTAATTCATATGCAAAACTGCACTATAAATTTAAAACCTGTCTCAGTTGCCGTGGCACCACTAAGCATTTCATCAGCATACAGTACAGTATTTCTGCCATCTTTGTTTGCATTGCAGTGACTCATCAAAAGTCTGTCTTGTACCAACACTGAGAGCATTCCTCTGGCACTGATATTTCTCTGTTTTTAAAGCTTCGGTTTGAAACTGGCATTTACTTCAGGTCCCTAATCAAAGGGCTCTATTCATTGCAGAGAGCAGCCTGAATGTTAATCTGCATCCGGCCTATTCATTTAGATGCTGTGCGCTGCCGGGGAGATTTGACTTGGTAAAAGCTTGAGCTCCAGCAGATACAAACCCAGGGCTTGATACTATATTTTATTTTCCCCCTCCCCTGAGCACTCGGCGGTCGGGGGACGGGAGCCCCTCGGCAGCGGCCGCTCCGGGGACGCTGCTCAAGGTACGTTCGCTCCCGGCCGGGTGAAGGCACCGGGAACTTCCTCGCTTGGAAGAATTTTTTTTTTTTTTTTTAACCATGCAGATACAATTAAATTGGCTCCGAGTGTGTTCCCTTTTCTTCCTGTTACCCCGTGGCCTTGCAGATAGGACTTTTTTTTTTTTTCCCCTCAGCAATGGGAACAGAGCAGCTCTTTGTGGGTTATTATTTTCTTTCCAGAGATTTTTTTTTTTTATCTTTCTCAGATAAACTTCTATTTTTTTTTCCTCTTTTTGAAAAAAAAATATATATCGTTCTTCTGAGCTTTCAGTATTAGTTAACCGTAGTTTTTTCTTGAGTAGTATTAAAGGCAAGCAGGATTTTAAATCTGCTGGACTCTTTGGGGAGGGAGCACGGGGGGGGTCTGGGCTCGGTGAATCCGCAGTGCTTTGCTCCGCTGGAGTTTCAGTGCCCAGGCTGCACCAGCGCTCCCTGCTCCGGCTTTGCGCACGGGGTCCCTTCCAACGCCAGGCTCTTTTTTTTGGGAGGTGCAAGCAGGAATTCTGCCCGTGGCCAAAAGGTACAGCCGGCCCTGAAGAGCGGCCGTGGCGGGATGCGGAGCCGGAGCCGTCGCCTCCAGCCTGGGCTCGCTCGGAGGGTCCTCGCTGCCGGTACCCGGGGGCGCCGGGCTGGGGGCCGGGGGGCTCTGCCTGCACCAGGGGCTGGGCTGGGGCTCCCCCTGCCCCGCTCGGGATCTGGGGGAGGAAAATAAGAAGACAACTTGGTGGGCGGCTCGATGCGGCAGGCAGGCACGTTGGTTTGTTTTATTGGGGCTCAAATATCTGGCTTAATTTGGAGATAAGCCTCGTTTTGTTGGAGGATAAATCTGTTGAGAAGGGGTTTAACTGTTGAAATGCTCCCTCTTTCTGGTGCAAATGGGAAGATTGCTTTTCAAAGTGCTTTTTCCTGGGAGCTCTCGCTCCGGCAGAATCCTGTATTTATTTCGGGCAGAATGGCACATTGTTTTATAAATATCTTTTCTGTAGTTTCAACATAGCTGCTGGTTGTTGTGTTTCTTATATAATGCTACCGAGATCTGTCTGACTGTCTTTCGTTTGCTTTACTGTTCTCTCCCATTATCGTTCAGATTTTCCTGCATAAAGTAAAAACCCCCAGGGGAATAAATCAGTGGTGCTTATTTAAACAGACCACAACTTGAAGGAAATACTTGCATTTTTGGAATATCATTTGCCACTCGCCAGTAGCATTCTCAACATCGCTCGAAACCATCGATAAGTAATTTTTTTAAGCGATTGCTTTTCCACGTTGGCTCTCAGAGCTTGGCTTGGAGCCTTTGATGTTGGGTGAGGTGGGTTCCTGTGCTCCTGCCTGCTTTGGTGAACTGTCTAAAAACGTTGTTCCTCTCTCCCTGCCTTCTCCATTTTTCAGATGTGCCCTACTTTGGATATTCCTGCATTGAATGTCTGAGGAGCTCCAGCCGATCCTGAGCCATGTCGCAGATGTTGCACATAGAGATTCCCAACTTCGGGAACACCGTTCTGGGCTGCCTGAACGAGCAGCGGCTGCTGGGGCTGTACTGCGATGTCTCCATCGTGGTGAAGGGCCAAGCCTTCAAGGCTCACCGGGCGGTCCTGGCCGCCAGCAGCCTCTACTTCCGAGACTTGTTCAGCGGGAACAGCAAAAACGCCTTTGAGCTGCCGGGGACCGTCCCCCCCGCTTGCTTCCAGCAGATCCTGTCCTTCTGCTACACCGGCAAGCTGACCATGGCGGCGAGCGAGCAGCTGGTGGTGATGTACACGGCGGGCTTCCTGCAGATCCAGCACATCGTGGAGAAAGGGACGGACTTGATGTTCAAGGTCAGCTCTCCCCACTGTGACTCTCAGACCACCATGATCGAAGACCCCAGCTCGGAGCCGCAGAGCCCCTGCAACCAGCTGCAGTCGGCCTCGGCGCCCTACGTCATGTCCCCCTCCATGCCCATCCCGCTCCTCACGCGCGTCAAACACGAGAACCTGGAGCTGCAGGCCCTGCCCGGCCTGCCCGGCAAGCGGCCCCTCGAGCCCGGCGCCCGGGACGGGCCCGGCGGCGCCGGCGGCACCAATGCGGGGCCCCTGAAGCTGTCGCGCGTCTCCTACTACGGGGTGCCCAACCTGGCCACCCTGATCCCCAACGTGCAGCAGGTGCAGTACTCGCAGGGGGAGCGCACCAGCCCCGGCGCCAGCAGCATCCCCACCACCGACAGCCCCACCTCCTACCACAACGAGGAGGACGAGGAGGACGACGAGGCCTACGACACCATGGTGGAGGAGCAGTACGGGCAGATGTACATCAAGTCCTCGGGAGGCTACTCTGGTAATGGATGTCTCTGTCCTTGGGTTTTCTGCTCCCTCTCGGTGGTTGTGTGGTCCTCGTCCGGCCACCATGGGCAGTTTTGGGTTGTTCACCAGGCTTTTCATTTGTTGGTTTTTGCCCACGTGGTGGGCTCGGTGCTGGCGGCCAGGTGTGGCATGGGCAGGTCCCCCCATGCCATCGCTCCCCAACTGGGAGATTCTTTAGGTGAGAGGCTGCATCATCCACCACGGTCAGCTGAGCCTTTTGGCTGAGGCTGCCAGCGAGGAGCCTGGTGGTTGCATGAGCCCTGTGGCGGTGACATCCATCCCAAGGTGATGGCTGAGCTCACCAGCCATGGGTCATCCAACAGCAGTGGTCATCCATGGCAAGGGAAGCACCAGCCCTTCTGGTCTGGTGAGGGCGAGGTGGTCAGTTTGGGAGTTAGTCTTCTGTCCTGGCTTTTTAGAGTAAGATTTTCTGAAAAGTGATGAACGTGGCATTTGGAGGAAGGGAGAACATCAACTAAATAATTTTCATAGATGTTAATTAGGAATATCTACAAAAGGAAGGAAAGAAGGACTTTTCTCCCCACTGCCTGAAGTGTCCCCCCTCATTTGCCAGCCTTGTCCCACACATCACTGTCAGAAATGGGAAAAGCAGTTTGGGGGCTTGATGTTCTTTTATTTCCCCGTTGGAAACACAGTGCCCAGAACTAAGTAAAGTCCCTCTCCTGCCCTTCCAGAATCTGGGGTTAAGGGATGAGTGCCAATCCCTCGATGGGCCTCAGACATTGGAGGCAGCTTCACTTTGGTGGTGGCTTCACTTTGGCTGCTGCTCAGCCCCAAGGTGGGCACAGGGACACGAGAGGTCCCTTCCCTCTCACTTCCTTGGACACGCAGCCCCTTCCCCTGGGCACCTTGCAGGGCTCAGACCCTCCTGAGGAGCCAGGACAGATGAGGTGCAGGTCCAGGGGCTCAGTTCCCGAGGGGAGATGCCCACGGGGTGCCGTGGAAGCAGCTCCCAGCACCCTGCACAGCTGGAGCTGGCAGCATCCCCCATGGAAGCTCAGCCTCACAGTGGCCTCCCTGTGGGAGCTGCAGGTGTTTGTGGCAGCAGCTTTGATCCACAGGAGCTCCCCAGGGAGGGACATCTCCCCGCCGGCTCCGGCCGCACGCACGCAGCATCCCCTTGCTGGAGCTGCTTTCCCTGCTCTGGCTCCTGGAATTGCTGCACTCACGTTGCAAATGTTTTAACTCCGGTTCGTTGATGAGCTTTCCTCAAAGCCGTTTGATTTTAGTCTTCACCAAGGAACAAGAATTGGAAAATAGGACAATTTTTGTTACCTAAAACCAGGCTTCCTTAGTACTGAGAGCAGGCTCACCCCCACACGCTGTCCCATCCCATCCCATCCCATCCCATCCCATCCCATCCCATCCCAAGGAACAGGAGCTCAACACCCTCTTGGCACGTCCCCCTGCCAGACAGCAAGCAGATAAGCAGTATTTTCTGAGTTTTTTTCCACCAAGCCATGTGAAAAAGGGGGGGGGGAAACATAGCAAAGTTACTATTTTAATATTAGAAATATTTGCTGGGAAAAGTGGACAAGCAGTCATAGAAAATGAGCCTCAAAAACCTGAGTGCTCTCCCTGCCCTGCTTCAGGTCCCAGTGGTGGGAACAGGGCAGGAGAGGAGTGGGATCAGGGGTGGGGACAAGGTCATGGTCTCCTCCATGGCTGCTGTTAGAGCCAGACTGAACAGGAATTGTGCTGTTCCTCGCTTGTTTTGGGTTTATTTTGCTTTTCCCCACTGTAGAGCCTGTGGTGAGTAATGTGGGTTTGCCTCCGGCGTTATTCCTCGGAGCAGTGGGGTTATGCCCTTGGACAGTGTTTTCCATCCCTGTCACGGGGCCAGTTCCTGCAGAAACACAACAAAACCAGTTGAGAAGGCGAGGGCAGGACCAGCCCTGGGACGGTGCAGGCAGCAGCTCTGTCCCTAATCCTTGTGGGGCAGGAGTCATCCCAGTTGGAAAAGTGAAAACCCGAGCAGCTTTCTCGGGTGTCACTGGAGACGCCGCAGCCCTTGTGCCAGAGCTGGGCATTCCACAGCCAAGTTTTCCTGCTTGTTTTCCTTAGGGAGAACCAGGCTGTGATGCCGAGGCCATGCAGGGAAGGGGCAGGTTGCAAGGCTCTAAATATCCCACATTTCTGCTGAAATTCCTCTTCCACAGCCGCACGTTTCGAGGGAGTTTCCTGTTTGAAACCAGCCAGCCCATAGGTACCAGGCTTCCTGAAAAAGAGGGCACACAAAAAAGAGATTTACAAAAAGTAAAACCTAAGCTGTTCCATTATGGTTGGGACTTGTAGAGCTAACTGTGTTTTAATTACTCGGGATAAACTGTACCCTCAAAAGGTGCGGAATAATGAAACCGTAAGATGGAAGAGAGAAGGCAGCTAATCCTGCTCCTGGCATGGAGATCCCGACAGCCTCACAAAGGCCTGGGGGAGGGGGCAGCCCTTTAAAATAGGGATTGCCAAGGTTTCCAAGAGCCCTGTTTGTGAAAACAAAAACAAAGCCAAAGAGGAGCAGAGCAGACGAAGCTCTGAATTTCAGAGAGGGTTGTTGGGTTTTTTTCCTTCTTTTTCTCTGCTTTTTCGTTCCCCGTCTGAAGCGTTGGTGCTGGTGAGGGTGTGGTGGGCCACTGGTGGTGGCTGATGCTCTTCACCTGCCTTCAGCCTCACCCACCAGCCTTGCAGGGGTCACCAATCCTCTTCTTGCCCCAAGGCTGGGGGTTTTTAATTTATTCTCTTCACCCCTTTTTGTAGTCAGAACCATTCCGAATCTCCAAAGCTGGATCAGAGCCACATCTCCAAATCAGAGAATCCTTAAGGTTGGAAAAGGCCTCCAAGATCAAACTTCGACCAAACACCCCACCAAGAGCACTGAGTGCCACCTCCAGTTGTTCCTTGGGCACCTCCAGGGACAGGGACCCCAAACCTCCCTGGGCAGCCCCTGCCAATGCCTGAACACCTTTTCCACGAAGAAATTCCTCCTGGTGTCCAGTCTGACCCTCCCCTGGCACATCTGGAGGCTGTTTCCTCTTGGAGGAAACCTGGGAGAAGAGGCTGATCCCACCTGCAGCGGTGGCACTGGCGTGAGGGACCAGGACAAGTGTTGGACCTGCAGAAGGAACAGCAGGATGAGGCCAGGATTAAACGCAGCAGGGTCAGGCTTAGGTGCTGGCAGACAGAGGCAGAGGGGTGTAGGAACAGGTGCCTCAGTTTCCCCCTGGCCTCTGGCCACGTTTGGCGGCCGCGGTGTCACCGGTGCCGTGCCAGGCTGGGAGCACTGCGGTAAAATGGCTCCTCGCTCCATAACTAGGTCTGGTTGTGGAGAACATGTGGGCCTCGAGGACACGAGCGAGACTTAATGAGGTTTCCAGCATCTGATCTGAGGAACGCACAACTCCAGAAAATATTAAACAAAAGCAAAGTATTTTTATCCCTGTTAATTACAGCGTCGTGGGCCTGAGCTGAAGTGGGTTTCAGCAGGACTTGCAGATGCTCGGCGCTTTTCTGCACCGAGCCACGTTCTTGTCAGTCAGCTCTCTGCTGAGCAGATGCAGTTAATTTAATTTTGACAGGCACCAGCGAAGTTGTGCGAGGGTCCATCCTCCTCCCCTGCTCCTGCTGCACCGGTTTGCACGGAAAAGGGAAAATCTTTATGCAGCAAATGGCTGGAACGTAAAGGCTGGACTTGAAAGTTACGAAATCCTGAACTGACAAGAGCACACTTCATTAAAAATTCATCTAAAATAGCCATTATAGAGTAGTTGTGGTAATTAGCTGAGAGAATAGTTTTCTCTCCTGGCCTCTGATTCCTGACAGTAAGGAAAGAGGGCAAGGAACAACCCAGAATCCCAAATGATGCAGCCCGTGCAGCATCCCGAGCGGAGCCCGGGCACGACGCGCTGCAGCCACGTAAATCACGGCTGCGACGCCGGGTAATTGCAGGGGATGGAGCAGCTGCCTGTGCCTGCAGGGACACTGACCTGATCCTGCAAGGTCCCACGTGTCCCTGCCCGTCCTGCCACGGCCAGGCTGACACCGGGCTGCTCACGGGGGGGATGCTCCGCAGCAAAGAGCTCGTGGGTTTTTAGGAAATGAAGCGGTCGTGGGATGCCCTGATAGCCAGCAGAGCACTCTGGCTTTCTGCAGAGGGATTCCAACACCTGGATGCTGCTGGAAGCCACGCTGTGTGGCTTTAGGTGACAAGGTGGGGACTTGGAGGTCTTTTCCAACCTGAGTGGCTCCGTGGTTCCGTGTGAGGTGCTGGCACTGCCCCATCCCGACCCAGCCCCATCAGAGCTGAGCTGGGGGAAGGCTGAGCCCCACACCGGGGGCACTCAGCCTCTGGCCTTTTTTGGCATTAAACTTCCAGCCCCGTTTTCCTCACTCTGAACCACAGATGTTTAATTTTAGGCTGGCAGATGTTTCACTCCTGGCTGAGATCTGAGGCGAAGGCAAGATAGGGGTATTTATAAACCAGTGATATTTTTCCTATACTAATTCCAGATTACCTCCCTGTATAAATAGGTCACAAATCAAATGGCTACATTTCAGTACGTTGGTATAAATGTACTATTTGGGAAATGTAAACTCTCCCCGTTGGGACTCTGTGATGGATCTATCCCGGGGTGCTTGCGTGTGTCCTCTGGTACAGGTTTACATCTGCAGCAGATGCTGGTGATGCTGAGGCTGTGGAGGGAAGATATTTTTGGGGTGGTCCCACTGCCAGGCTGATGGGAGAGAAATGTTGTTAAAATATTGCTGTTTGAAAAGAGACTTCTCGCCGTGTAGGGAAGAGGGGAAAATAATCCACATGTTTGCATCCGTGGTGGAGCAGGTAGAGATGGGTTCTCAAGCCTTTTCTTCAGGGCTTGAGATGTGTGGTTTCATGTTGGGAATCTGTAAATATCAATTTTTGGGTGAGGCTCCATCACTCTGATCTTTCAAATCCCATTCCTGAACCAGAAACAGTTGTTTCTTACCCACAGGAGTACCTCGAAGTTTACGTGCAGTTTGGAGAACCCACACTGGTGGGAGCTGGGGGTCCATGACTCATTTTGCAGCCCTGGTATTTGGATTGTCAGGAACTAAGGAGATAAGTGAGTGCTGGGGCCAGGTGTGTGTCCAGCAATTCCCAGGCACTCACCTGGGAGCTGAGCAGCCCATCCCCAGGGTGGGCCCAGCAAATCTCACCCCAAACACCACAGGTGGGACGTGCAACCATCCCAACGTCACCAAACCATCGTGGGCTCAGCACTAAGGTGCTGTAAGGGACCTCTGGGGTGGGCAGGGTGTTTTAGGGATAAGGAGGACGTGTGCCCCGGCATCATGCACAGCCTGGAGCCACGGAGCATGGACCAGTGAGTTAGTTTGAGGCTGTTTCTTGAGGCAAAAAATCCAGGAAAATGGGTATTTCCCATTCTGCACCACCTGTCGCAGCTGCAGCATCCAGCTCAGTTTGGGGTGAAAGCATATATCCAAATAAATAAAATATTCCAGTGTTTGGCTGGCAGCTCTCGTGGCTTCCTCTGTAATGATTTCCTGCCCCTCTCTGCTGGCTGGGAGCTCCTTTCCTGCTCAGGAACAAAACTGTATTTAACAATACTTCCCATTGTTTGCCCTTCCATTCAAAGGGAAGGAGCCGCTGCCCTCTGAAGATACAAATTAATTAGAAGCGAATACTTTCCTGTTCTGCAGAGCAGAAAGGCCAAACAGAGTGGCTTTCTTTGGAAACATGGGAGCAAAGTGGCTCTTGTGTCCTGCTCCTTTACATAACCGATTGCTATCTGCTCAACTGAGGTGCCACTGAAAGCCCCAAACCTCTTTTTGTTTGCTGTCGTTGGATTTGTGCTGATGCTTGAATGGAAACAAAGTCCCCCAAAATGATTCGTGGCCGTGTTTAATAAGAGATTTATAGACAGAGAGCCAGCAGGACAGATGTTACCAAAATCCAGCAGTGGGTTGAGTTGCACTCGGTCTTTTTAGCTGAATTTTAGTTTGGTTTATGAAGTGTTTGATTTCACTGGGAGAAATAGGAACTTCTCCGTTTCTCCATGTGTAGAAAGTGAAATGTCGTCAGAAGCAAAGAATTCCTTCAAGGCAGGACTGTCCCCAGCCTGTCCTGAAAAGCTGCTGCTCTTTCAGGAAAGAGGTTTGGCACCAACTCCTTCAAAATTTCTTCAGGGATGGAGAACGAACACGGTGCTCGTGCCGATCTCTCTCTTCCCTGCCTCGTTAGTGCTACTGTAGGATCCCTTTGGGCCCCAAATTTGGGGTTTTATGGAATGCTGTGGAACGTGGTAGAGCAGGTGGGTTTGTCCTTGTCCACTGCAGCTGTTCCCACTTGGATGTTGTAGGTGTTTAAAGTCTTCAGTGACAAGTCTTGAGGAAGACTCTTCATGAAAAAGGGAGGAGGGTTCAAGGCTGAGTTTTCCTCTTCCCTTCACAGCAATACTGGGCCACAGGCTGCTCTGAACTCTGTCTCATTCAGTTGCAGCTACATTCCCTGAAAACCTACAGCCTTTATAGCACTCCAAAAATACCTGGAGGCCTCTAATCCAAGAATCTGTGCAGGATTCAGCTTCCCTTCAGCAGCTCCACTGGTTTTTGGGTGGTGATGGATGATGTGGGTGCTTTTGACCTGGGTCATTGGTTAAAGTAAAAATGGAATATTAAAAATTCAGTTTTAATAATGGCAGAGCCCCGTGCTCCGGTGGAACTGTGTGGTCGCATACACAGCTCCTAAGGGGTCTGTATTTAATTTTACCTCTGAGTAAACTCTTACCTCTGGGAGCTGCCTGAGGTGTCCCTTCCTCCCCTCAAGCTGCCCTGCCTTGCCCTGCAGAGCCAAAAAGCCAGGGAAGGACAGCAGAGCAGGCCTGCTTCCTCCATACCCACTGTGCCTCTGCCTTTGGTTTCTTGAAGCTGGTAAATGTCAGTATTTAATTGGATATGCTTTGCTTAGCACTCTTTGCAAGCCTCAAATAGAGCTGGTCTTTGAGATCCTCCCTCAGGGGGATTTGACCCCATCCAAATCCAACGGGATCTTGGATCTGAGTGCTTGGGAGTGCTGGGAATACTGCAATTTGGGATGTCAGTGGTGCAGGTTTTGCACAGACAACGGGGCTGTGATGGCACGAGAAGTTTGAAAACAGCCTGGGAGTTGTTCTGCTGCTGTTGGGTCCTTACTCAGTGAACAAAACGCTGCTCACCCTGAGCAAGGGGCATCCTCCTGGTATTCCAGAGTCCCTCCTGGCATCCCTCAGGGCAAGAGGGAGCCATGAGGGTGGGAATGCTCCCGCAGCCTGAGGGTGGGGATGCTCCCGCAGCCTTCGATAGGATGCCACTGCCCAGCACGGCATCGCGGGCATGTCCTACTTAGAACACTGCTCCCTTTGTCCCCGAGCCATCGCCCTCGGTTACTGCAGCAACAAGTCTGCAAAACTTGTTATTTTATCTGCAGAGAGGAAAAGTGGCCCCCAGAACTCCGGAATAATCGCAGGAAAAGACACCTCTGGAGCAGGAGACATTTTGAGTTCAGAAACTCTCGTTGCTGGGTTTTCTGCTTCTCTCAGTGTTCACAGATATTCAAGCACAGAGCTGGGTTTGTACATGGCACTTACCACGTTATCGAACAGTTTTGGGGGAAAAAGGTGGGTCATGGTAGAGCTGGGCTGCAGTTCAGCCCTAGAACTGCTCCCACCATATCCTGAAGTTGATGTGCACAGTCAGCCCTCATTGCTGTCAAAAATTGTCATTTTAAGCAACCTGGTGGCCTTGGACTGTAAATGTGCTTTAGAAACGAATCCTCAGTGTGCCCACAAGACCCAGATTTGGAGGTGCTGGCAGGACAGCCCAGTATTTCCAGCTTTTCCATGTTACTGGTTGCTACTGGGGCAGTGGTGGGCTCTGGGGATGGTGCACTGGGGTGAGTTGGGAAAATCTGGTGGTTTGGTTTTGAAGCCACATCTTAATACTAATTTTTGGCTTGTTGGTTGGGGTGTCTCTTGTTACTGAGAGGAGAAGTTGTCCTGCAGAAGGCAGAAGAAGAGAAGGTGGGCTGGAGGTGGCTGGTGGGTGCAGCCTCAGGAGAGGCTCTGGTGACCTTTCTCAGAGCAGATGCATCTGCAGGGTCTGGATTTTAACTTCAGTAGGAGAAGCCATCAAGAGAAGTAGTGATGGGACTGCTGCAGGTGTTCATTAAATTGGGGCAATTTACTGCCAGTTTAGAACCCCCTGGTGAAGTTCCTGCCGTTGTCCTGGGGGGGTTTGGGGCAGCGGCTCCGTGTGCTGCGCTGGCAGAGCGATGCCAGCTGGGCAGAGATGTCCATTTTCACAAATGATTAACTTAGGAGAAGTTAAAGCATAATTAGATTCTAAGAATCCCTCTTGCAGAACCTGAGACTGCCGTGGCAGGGGAGACCAGGGGATTTTTCCAGGCTTTCAGGTGGCACCTGCCCTGCGGCCGGATTTGGCTGGACGTCTGGAGGGGGGAAATATTTCCAACTGCTGCATGGAAAAGTCAAAGTCTGACCTTCTGTCAGTGTTATGCCTGAAAATCAGTTTATTTTAATGGTTTTCCCTTTTAACTTTGAAGTTGCCCAAGAGAAGCCAGAGCAGATCCCGCTGGAGAACCGCTCCTGTGTCCTGATCCGACGGGATCTGGTCGCACTCCCAGCCAGTCTCATCAGTCAGATCGGATACCGCTGCCACCCGAAACTCTACTCGGAGGGAGATCCTGGGGAAAAACTCGAGCTGGTTGCAGGTAACTTTTCTTTAGAATCCCTTTGGGTTGCTGCTGTTTTCCTCCTGGAATTGTGTTCTCCATCTTGCTGGAGTCGTGCATCTTGTGTGCCCTTGCTGTGTCTTTCTGGATTATTCGTCACCAATCATCTTTTGAAAAGTTCTGAGTTTCCTTTAATTTGCTGATAGAAAAATGTGTCATTAACAGGATTTATTCAATTGAATTAATTTAGCATTTTAATTGAATTCTGCAGCTTGTGTTCTTCCTGCTCGGTGTGGCTGCAGTGAGTGTGTTTTCATTTAGAATCACAGATCTAAAAACCCAACAAACCCCTCCCCCCCCCAAAAAAATTACCACATTATAAGATTTACAAAGCAAAGGAGATAAAATTTGTGTCAGTGAACAAGCTTTGAAAAACCTGTAAAAGTTCCTTTAACAATTTACTAAGCAGTCACAGGCTGCAGCAGGAAGAGAAGGAATTGGGTTTGGTCCTTTCTTCTGCCTTTATTTTCATTTTGGGGTGAATTTACCATACTGAGAGAATTTACTCCTTCTCTGTGAAGGATTTCTGGCCAGTGTGAGGTGGAAGATGGTGCTTTTTAGCTTCTGATCACAGTGTAGAGCTGGATGAAGAGTGAAATCAGGTGGCTGTGCCAGCCCAGGCACCCCCAGCACTGCACAGAAAGTGTTTAACTGGAGTGACCAGGTCAAATTCCAGTGGAAATAATCATATTCTGGTTTTAGAAGTTCCCCCCAGCTTGGGTTTTCTCCCTTGGTTGTAGCTGTGTGGAGATGACTGGGCAGGACATCCCAGACCTGCCCTCAGGTGGGGAGGTTTAATTAATCCCTGCAAAGCCCTGGGTCCAAAAAGGACATGTGGCAGCACAGTCCATCCAAATCAGTTCTTCCCCTCCAGTCATTTCTCTCTCAGTGAGGAGCACGATTTCATTTTCAGTCTGTAGAAGGAATCAGGATTTCAGGGGATGCCCACAAAGGCTTCCAGCTGATGGAGGACGGGACTGATGGAAGGCAAAGCACAGCGCACAACCACAAGTATTTATTCTGTATCTGGAATATTCATTTTGTACCCATTTCCATTTAGTGTGAGGCTTCTTGAAACCATCAAGTGGTGCAGGTTATTTTCACAGTGAGAGCTGCAAATTGGCTTGAGGCAACTCTGCTTGATTTACATTTTTCAATGTGAAAAAAGAGTAGATTAATATCACGAACCGATAGCGGCTGCCTGGTTATTTTTCATTTACTGAAGTGAAGTTCCCCTCGGTGGTGGCTGGTGTTCACTCTGATGCCTTATCTCTTAAAATACAAAATAAACCCCCCTAATTCCTGTCTCAAACCTGAGGAGACCTGGAGGGGGAGCTTGATCCTGCTGGGAAAGTTTTCCTCAACTCTCCAAGTGGGAGTGTTTTCCTTTTGTCTCTGTTTTTTCATGCCACGATTGATTCAGCAAACTTGAGCAGCCCTCTCTGAAAGGGTCTTGAACAAGGCTTGTGGTCACCACAGCATATCTGAGGGAGGGACTGAGGCTGTTACTCAAAAAACCCCCAAAAAAACTCATTCCATGGAAGAGAATACAAGGAAAATTCCTGGTGAGACATGGCATGGCTCCGAGATCCGGAGCGATGCTGGTTCCAGGGGCAGGATGAGCTTCCTGGGCTGCCCCTGTTGCCAGGGAAGGTGCAGAGGGTTGGGCTTGGGGCTGCCCTGAGCTCCAGCTCCATCCAGAAGGTCAGGGACCATCATATTCCCTGGAAATCCAGGAGCGGAAATTATTACTCCAGTAGATGTTTTTGTATCTTGAGAACAGAGTGTGTTCTGGATCCAGATATGGCCCATTATTTAATCTTAATTAAAAGCAAATACCAAAACCCTCTCATGTAACAGAATGCCTGAAAAATGGGATAACCTCTCCCTGGAAGCGATGCCAAGGCAGGAGCGGTTTGCTCTGTGAGCAGAGTAAAAAGGTTTGATATAAAACCTGCTGTAAAGCACTGCCAGACCCCTGGACGTGTGTCCAGCTGCTTTGTAGGGGCTCCTTTTTCTTCCAGAAAACGTCCTTAAAGGCAGAGTGTTCAAAGGCAGCAGTTGCTGTGCATGAGAAGGAAAATTCCCTGCTCACCAGAGGTATCAAGAGGTGATGGGCTGGGGTTTTGGAAGCAGTTAGATCTGTAACCAAGTGCCTCTTCTGTGCTAGATGGGCTTTTTCTTTCATTTCCAGCTCTGTGTTCCACAGTCTTGCACTGTAGAGAGGCCAAATGGATTGGGGTTTTCTCCCTTCAGAAACAATAAATAATCTGAGCTGTACGTGTAAAACCACAGTGCAAGCCTTGCACTGTGTGCATTGGTGAGAAAATAAGAATCCTGTCAATTGATTCCCACAGACTTCCTTTCTGTACAGATAAAATTAGGAGTTGTTGTTGCCTGGGACTCGCCAAGGCCCCAGGGATTCGTTAGGATTTCCCAGAAATCCCGCTCTCCTTGTTGCAGCAGGTGAAGAACAGGCTCCCACTGCATCGGGACCGGCCAGTGAGGAGGAGCTGTCGGTGGCTCAGGGGTGGCTCTGTGGGTGTGCCAGGCGTTAATTTTGGGTTCTCCCTCTCCACCCTTGCAGGCTCAGGCGTTTACATCACGCGGGGGCAGCTGATGAATTGCCATTTATGTGCTGGTGTCAAACACAAGGTGCTGCTGAGACGTCTCCTGGCCACCTTCTTCGATCGGTACGTCTGCTCCCGCTGCTCCTTGTGCTCTCCCAAGGGATTCATTCCCTTCGTTTCCTGGGGATTTAACCCTGTGTCACGAGTGCTTCATCCTCTGCACTCACTTCTGTGCATTTTCTTAATGATGCTTGAACACTTTATCCCATTTCCATGCACATTTCCCATTCCTTGCTTTAAAATCATGGTGATCCCTCCACCAGAACCTGAAGGGAGGAGGGCAGGGCAGTGGCTGTCCCCTGAGTCCCCTCTCCAAGGATCCTCCTCTGCCTTCCCCACAGGAACACCCTTGCCAACAGCTGCGGAACTGGAATCCGGTCCTCCACGAGCGATCCCAGCAGGAAGCCCTTGGACAGCAGGGTCCTGAACGCAGTCAAATGTAAGGAGAGGGATGTTCTGCTGCTGGGGTGGAACAGCAGGGCCCAGACCCATGTCTGTTGTGTGATAATGGTGGGATTAGGTTGTAGGAAAATCAGTTTATTTTTTATTTTGCATCGGTTTTTGACTGCCCACAGAAGCTGTGGGTGGGCTCTGCTCTCCATCAGCCCCTGCCCCTGCAGTGGATACCTGGGGTGTTTTGGGCCAGGAGGTGCTGGAGAGGAGGGAGCTGAGGGCTGGAGGAAACCCTGAGGGGTGCAGAAAGTCTGTTTGCCATGGGCTTCATATGCAGTGGAAATCACTGTGTTCTCTCACCCTGGCTGAATTCTGGGGAGTAAACCTTTGTGTAAATATTACTGGGCTGGAAAAAAAAACTAAGGACCTTTTTAGATTTAGTTTTAAGATTTGGAAGTCTTTCCCCTCCCTAACTTAACTCCAGGGGCCTTCCAGCTGCCCTGGGAGATCTGTGGCATGTGGGGAAAAGGGATAAGAGGGCAGAGGTTCAGTAATGTGGTTGAACATGGAGTCAGCTCCCCATTCACAGTTTCATCCTGGAGAGTCCCAAGTCGGAACCTCCCAGCCGTGCTCCTTCCTGAGGGGGGCTGGAAAGGCATGGCTGTCATGTGCCAGGATACAAGGTGGGTTCCTGCTGCTGGATTTCTCCCTGTGCACAAGCTTTAGCTGACAGTTATTGACCGTGGCAGTTCCTTGGATGCTGCTCCATAACATCAGGTGCTTGGCTCCCGCAGAGGAGCAGGACACGAGGGATTGCAGGGCTCCTGCAGCTCCCAGCTCCTGCTGGATCCCGGGGGATGTGCCAGCACAGGGATGTTGGAGCAGCCAGGCTGCTGGGCCATGCAGGGGTGGCACAAAGAGAGGGACAGGCAGAGGACAATCCCTTGGGCATCTCCTCAGCTTTGACATTTGCTGCAGCACTGTGGGTTTAGGAGCCATGAGTGGAGCTGCTGCTGAGGAATTTGTGGGACCTTTTCTGTGTCCACCTCTGGTTTGGCCATTCCCACATGCTGTGGTTGTGGGTGCCAGCTCTGGGGCTCCCCATAGAGTGAGGGGCCCTTCTCCAGCCCCCTTCCTCTGCCACCTGGGATGTTCCTGCCTTCTGCTTTTATCCCTTCCCAGTTTGTGTCTGCAGCTGAGGAGCCTTGTCTGTGCGTGTCTCCTCGGAGAGCTCAGGCCCATGGGTGAAGCTCTGCTCCCACCTGGGAGGCTGGGATCGCTCTGTGCCGCCTTTGTGTCGCTCCCTCCGAAGCCTCAGCTCTGTGTCTCCCTGTCTTTGCAGTGTATTGTCAGAATTTTGCCCCGAGCTTTAAGGAGAGCGAGATGAACGTGATCGCGGCCGACATGTGCACCAACGCGCGGCGCGTCCGCAAGCGCTGGCTGCCCAAGATCAAATCCATGCTGCCCGAGGGGATGGAGATGTACCGCACCGTCATGGGCTCCTCCACAAACACTGTCCCCCTGGAGCCCGAGTTCCAGCCCAACACTGCTCAGGTCTTCGAGCAGCGGATCTATGCAGAGAGGAGGAGCGACTCGGGGACTATAGTAGCCTTGAGAACTAACACAGTGAATGTAGAGCTGAGCAATGGATCCAACCAGTCCTTCGAGCAGAGCGAGGATGCCGAAGGCGCCGGCTCCGTGATCCAGGAGGCAGCTGCCACAGATGCCATGGCATCGGAAACCCAAAGCACTCCGCAACCTTTCGAACAAGGTTCGGGCTCCTCCAGCCGGCCCGAAACCCCCGTGAGAAGACAGGATGGTACTTATGGAGGGACTTTATAAAGAGAGCAAACATTTCATGACCTATAAGGGATCTGTAATACTAAAGCTGCTTGCATGCATTACTAATACAAAACAAAAAATGTGATCAAGCCACTTACCTACTGAACTGCTACTGTTGCCTGAAAAAAATGTGATTTTTATTCTGCTTGTATTTAAAATTTATGAAGGAAATAATCGCATTCGTTATACTGTAAACGACTAGGTCTGTGGCGACCTACTTAAAAAAATATTGGGCTCCTTTTTTGATATTCCTGAGGTTAGTCTATAAGATTGTAGCTTTTTCTTTATTTTTTTTTCTTCCTTTCCTTTTTTTTTTTGTTTTTTTTTTGTTTGTTTGTTTGTTTTAAGAAGGGGAGGAGAAAAGCTAGCCACCCCCCACCCACCACCACCCCGTCATCACCCCATCCATCACTCAGCTCAGAAGTAAAGCCATCGTTAACCTTGTCCTCTAAGGAGAGTTTTGTCACTGAACAGGAAAGCGAGGTGTGTTCGGGTGCAGGTGCTGTGACTGGCCGCGTTTGTCTCGGGAAGGGCTCGAGCCAAGTGGGATGGGCTGGGGGAAATCGTGACAGTGATCGTGACCAGATCCCTCTGGTGTCAGGGGGAGGCCTGGCCGTGGGTGCCCGGTGCTGGCGGGGACTCGGTGCTGTTGTCCCGGGGAGTTTTCTCCGGCTCCCGGGAGCAGGGATGGGTCTGCTGGAGTTGAGGCTGGCACGTGTCGGGAGGACTGCGTGGGATGCAGGTGGAGAGCCTGGCCGCTGTCGTGGTTGTGGTCTGGTTTTTGCCCAAGACGGCTGGGTTTGGGTTTGGTTTCTCTCTCCCTTCCTCTCTCCCTCCCAGCGACTCCTTTTCCTTTGCTTCTCCGTGTTTGCACCTTCCCGTCCCCACTCCTGGGCGGCCGGGCTCTGGCACCCCTCTGCACCCCAGGGCGTGCAGATCCTGGAGCACCCCCTGGGAGGGGAGGAGCTCCCCCTCGGTGCCTGTGAAGGGATTTAGGGAGGAATCTGAGCATGGAGAGTTGTTCTTGCTCCAAGGAGCACGGAGCTGGGAGCTCTTGGTGTTGGCTCCGGGCAGCATCCGCACCGGAGGCAGAGCTCAGCGTGTGCAGAGCTCACCCTCTGCCCCCTCCCTCCTCCCCAGGCCAACCAGGCTCTCGCTTTTTAATAATTTGGAGTGCATTGGATGCAAAAATTAAAAGAAAAAATGAGCTTTGTGCCCTTCTGTGAAGAGGTTTTGGGCAGGAGGAAGCGCTTTGCCTCCTGCTCACCCTCCCGCAGCCCCTTCTGGGGAAAACCCAATGTGGAGTTATTTATCTTTATTTTTGTTGTTGCAGGCTGATATGCGCAGGCTGTGCTGGCTTTAGTGGCCTCGGGATGTGACTTGTGGGTGTCCCTGGAGCCTGATGGGCAGCAGGTACCTGCTCTGTCCCTCGCCTTTACAAACCCCAAAGTGACCGGAATCTGTCCCGCAGAGCCGGTCCCAGCGAGACTCTGCCGCTTCCCCTGGAGTGCTGGGGCCAGGCTGGGGGTCCCAGGGGGGTGGCACTGCTCGGGTGCCCCCAAGGGATGGGGACAGTGATGTGAAAGCCAGGTTTGGCTTTTTCCTTTTTTTTCTTTCCTTTTTTTAATGATGATTATTTTTACTGTGACTTAACGACCTGCTTTAATGACACTTGCAGCTTGTTCTTTAACACATTTGGGACTAGGAACAAGGTGCACCAAGAGTCACTTTTTGGCTGCTGTGGCTGTGCCCCTCTTTTCTTTCCTGCTTTGGTTCTCTAATCCAGACAGCGCTTTGCTCAGGGTTTTCTTCCTTCTTTGTATTTCCATTGGGAAAGGGGGAGCGGGGAGAGGATAACCCAACTTTTGGCCATTTGTTCTGTTTTCTTTGATACTTGAAGCAGTTTTTTGCATCGTAAATAACGAGGCTGCCCAGCCTGTGCCACTGCTCCTGACACAACGAATCAGTGATGGGGGGTCCTGCCCCACGTCGGGTTTTGGCACAGCTTTTTGGGGGGGACTGCGATGCCCCAGACCAGGTGTTGGGGGCTGGTGCAGGTGCAGAGGTGTGGGATGCTTCGGAGAAGTGGGAATGAGCACGGCTCTATTTGCACTTTACCCACGTTACTGAACAAAGCCGGGGACCACGGGCTGAGCTCGGGGGGGCTTTGTCCCCAGCCATCCCCGGGGACACGGAGCAATCCGGTTCCTTGGCCCTGGGCTGTCCCCGTGCCCCCGGGAGCAGCTGCTGGAGGGCAGCTCAGCCAGCTCGGTGGGGCTCAGGTTTGGCTGAGGATCCTCCTGATCCCCAAAACTTTGGGTTTGCCAAAAGTTTGAGGCAAGCTGGGAGCGGCTCCGGATGTCGGAGGTCAAAAGTCGTCCCTTGTGTGTGTGTCTGTGTGCATATATAAATATATAAATATAGAGAGAAAAGATACTGCAGAGGATTCCTCCTGCTCCTTTTTGGCACTTGCTGGGGGTGGGGAGCAGGCTGAGCCCCCCAGCTGGGGCTGCACTTGGCTGTGGGATTAATTCTGGACCAAACCTGTTCCCAGACAGCCGGCAGGGCCACCGGGGGGGCAGCAGCAAAGTACTTGAATGGCTTAGGACAGAGAGTCTGGAGAGAGTCAAGTTGCACAGTGAAAATATATATTTTTATACCTAGCACAACTTCCTGTATATTTTGGGGGTTTTTTCTTTCTTTTTTTTTTTCCTTTCCTTTTTTTTTTTTTTTCCTGATTTGGGTTTGTTTTATTAATTATTGTTATTATTATTATTATTAGGAAGGCAAACTTCTAAAATGTGAAGGGCGTTGGGTTTTTCCTTATCTGGTAGATGAGGGCAAGCATTTTGCACTAATGTTTCCTGTGTGTGGAGGATTAATGATATGTTTGAAAATGTTATATGGTAATGATTGTATTCTTCAGAGAAAAAAAAAACAACAAAAAAAGCAAAAAAAAAACCCCTTAAAACTGAATGTAAGGTGAGAACAGAGCAGTCCATCGATTGTATGCGGCTTTCCTGAGTGCCTTAGAATTTTTTGATCATTTTTTTTCCAAGGAAAACAGATTAAGAAGATCAGATCATAACCGACTCCTTCCTCCTCTTTGTTTACGACACTATTTTAAATTCTAGAATTTGGGGCTGCTTTATAATGTGAATAGGAAACTGCATTCATCTAGGTCTGACAGTGTAAAATCAGAGCATCAGTATTTATGGTATGTCTGCACCTTTATTCTTATGCTTGACTATTAGCAATATTACCTGTATATTCTATATCTAAAGTTATACCAAGCACCTTTAACGAGCGCAGAGTGTAAAAGCACCCGAGTTCCCCGCAGCTGCCATAGCGTAGGACCAGCTCCTCTCCTCCTCGTTAGCGCTAATTAAACGCCGCTTTGCCGAGGGGCTGCATGACCCTCTGCCCCCCCGGGCTGGCGGTGACCCCCGCTGTCCCACGGGCCGGTGACATTCCCGGCGGTGAGGGCAGGAGGGATGGATGGAGGGATGGATGGAGGGATGGATGGATGGATGGATGTCCCCGGCAGGAGCTGGCAGCGGCTCCTTGGGGCCACCTCCGTGGTTGAATCCTTGGAACTGCGATTTCCCTCTCGAGATTCCCCGGAGGCCGCGGGGCCGGCGGTGGGAACCGGGGCTCCGAGGGCTCCGAGCCCACCCAGCGCCCCAAAACTGGAACCGCCCGCGGTGTTTGGGGAGCAGAGACCCCTCCGCGGTGTCACCAGGGGCTGCCCCCAGCCCTCGTCCCCCGGGGTTGTGCTCAGCATCCCTCGTTTCTCTGGGAATCGGAGAAGGAGCCGTGGGGAGCCGGGATGAGCCCCGGAGTGTCCCCAGCTGTCCCCCGGCCCCCGTGGGCAGCCCGCAGCCATCCCGGGGTCCCGCTGCTGTTCCGAGTGTTCCTGCTCTCCGAAGCGTGCTGGGGCGAGTGGGACACGCTCACATTGGAAACCCCTTCAGTCCTCCTTGAGTTTCTTCCACTGTTAAAAAAAGCGTTTTGCACACACACACACGGAAAAAAAAAAAATCAAAAAAAATCGTGATTTTTATGTCAAGGTTAAAAAGAAAAAAAAAAAAAAAGCCAAAACTTGCAATACTATTTTTAGCAGACGAGAATAAAGAAGAAAAAATAAATAAAATAATTAATAAATAATAATAATAAAAAAAACAACTGAGTATAAATGTATAAATATTTTTGACTTGAACATTTGGATGGCACTTGATTCAAATAGAACATTAATCCTTTGGACAGAATGTTTGGGGAAAAAAAAGGACTTAAAGTACAAGGTTGTTTTTAAAGCGTCTTCATAGGGTATTAAGTAGTACTGTAATTCATGACTGTTAAAAATACTTTCTGTGCTGTAAGGAAATCTCACAGTACCACTGAATTATGTTCCTCAACTGTCTCAGCCACGAACGATGCTAGCTTCTTTTTTTTTATTTTATTTTATTTTTATTTTATTTTATTTTTTATTGTGCATTATTCACTAGTATTTATGTGCTCTTACTCTGTATAGTTCAGACTGTTATTTTGTAGCCATGGCTGACACGATATATCAGTAACTAAAAAAAAAAAAGAGAGAAAAGATGAAGACCCCCGAGCTGGAACTGTGCTCATAGCTGTTTTCATATGATGAAAAAAATCCATTTAAAAAAAAAAAAGAAAAAAAAAACAAACAAAAAAAACCAACCCAATGTGATCATTAATTGTAAAACGCTTTGTAAAATTCACATTTACAAAATAATAAAGTAAATTACAATTAAAAGGTTTCCTTTGCTCTGTTTTCTGTCTTTCTGGGTGGTGGGCAGTGTTAAGCAGGGGGTTGGTAATAGGTGCTGAAGGGGCTCCGGTGGCTCAGTCTCCACTTCAAGGTATGAAAGAACCCCCAGACTTGGCCAGTTGAAGGGTTTTGCACAAATTTGGGGGTTTTGGAGTTCCCTGCACTGCCCTGGGCTCTCCCCCCACCTCACCTGATGTGGTTTGGGCATCTTTTGGCTTTTTTCCCTGGACACGTCACACCCTCCCTCCATCCACACTTACTGCTTACAAAAGCTAATGTTTATTGTTATTATTATCATTGTTTAAAATTGAATTTGCAGCCTCCCCAAATCAACACTCAGGGCTTTGCCAGAGAGTGGGGCTGAGACTGGAGGATGCAGCAGCAGCCGAAATCCATCGCTTTCCCCCTCTGCTGGGAGCTTCCCACCTCTTCATCGCGGAAAAGCCTCACCCAGGCTCCGAAAACGGGCAGGGGGGCTCCTGCCACCCACCCGTGGGCACGTGTGATGAGTTTGCCGGGTCTCAGAGGGCGCCTCGAGGCCCTGGTGCAGAGTGAGGATGCTCCGGGAGATGCGGCATCGGCGGCTGCGTCGCTGTCCCTGCTCCGGGGTGAGGGACCGGCACCAGCAGGGGAGATGCTCCGGAGCACTGGGAGGTGCGAGCGGTGCCCCGGGGCTCCTGGCTCTGCCCAGGATGGGGCTGTCGTGGGGGTTGATGTTGTCTTTAGGATGGGGAGGGGGGAAACGGTTCCAAAGCCAGAGAGGCTGAGCTGGAGCGGGGTCCCAGGGAGGGCTGGGGGTGCTGGAGCAGGGTGGGCTGTGAGGGTGGCAATTCTCCTCTCTGTAATTTTTGCCTTATTTTTTTTTCCCCAACCCAATTGGCCATAAAATTGCTGAGAAGCTGCATTTCCTCAGCTTAGCAAAATAGAAGTGCCCAAAACCACTTGCATTTGGGGTTTCATTTAATCTCATCTCACTGAAAAGGAAAAACACAGAAACTTGGATGCTCGCGTACGGCGCATTCCGCCGCGTTATATAAACCATTTCAAACTGATTTATTCTAAATGAGTTGTTATAATCAGAATTTTCCTTATGAGCAGCTTTCTTGCAAACGTCAGTATTTCAGGGGGAAAAAAAAAAACAACAAAACCCCAACCCCATCGTACGCCCGCTCCAATATTTCAAACTGATTACTTCTAAACACCAGCGCTAAAATTAGGTCTTTGGTGTGCAGTATTGTCAGAGTGGGTGTATTATGATCTGCAGAGAGTATAAAAAGATAAATGAGTTATTTAACCAAGTAAACGACGTTGCTGTAGAAATGTGCTGAGGGAAAATGTGCAGGGGGGGTTGGCTCACGCCGTCCGGGCCCCGGGATTGCGGCAGCGGCGCGAGGGGAACCACTGGAGTGAGCGTGGGGGGGATGGAAAAGGGTTTTTCTTTGCATTAATGTTATTATTTTCATTGCTATTGTTGTGAAACAGGTGGTTTCCCCCATGCCTGGGGTGGGGTTGTGATTTTGGCTGTGCCAAATGAGAGGGAGGTGGCTGAGAGAGGCGATGGGGCACCCATGGGTGCGCTCTGCCCCAGGGCTTTTGAAAGTGACTGGCTATGGATGTGTTCTTAGGACTTACCCTGTCTTAATTTTCTTGGGATCTGCTCCAGAGGGAGAGAGGTTGGAGCACCGCACCGGCTCAAACTCTCCGAATCTGGCTCTTCATTTCCTCCCACACAGTTGGGTGTTACAGGTGCAGGTTGTCCCCAGTGTGGGCCCCCAGGGACACAACTGGTATGGGGATCAGGGACCACCAGCCCAGGGACAGAAGATGCTGGGCATTGCCGGGGTTGGTCATTGCAGAAGGCATTAGCCATTGCAGTGTTGACCATTGCAGTGTTGGCCATTGCAGTGTTGGCCACTGCGGAAGGTGTTGGCCATTGCAGTGTTGACCATTGCAGTGTTGCCCATTGCAGAAGGTGTTGGCCATTGCAGTGTTGGCCATTGCAGTGTTGGCCATTGCAGAAGGTGTTGGCCATTGCAGTGTTGGCCATTGCAGGGGTTGATCATTTCAGTTGACGTTGGCCATTGCAGTGTTGGCCATTTCATGTGTTGGCCATTGCAGGGGTTGATCATTTCAGTTGGCATTGGCCATTGCAGTGCTGGTCATTTCATGTGTTGGCCATTGCAGGGGTTGATCATTTCAGTTGGCATTGGCCATTGCAGAAGTTGTTGACCATTGCTGAAGGTGTTGGCCATTGCAGGAGCTGGTCACTGCAGACATCGGTCACTGCAGGAGTTGGTCGCTGCAGGCCTTGGCCACTGCAGGAGGTGCTGGTCCTTGCTCTTGCAGCCAGGGATGCCGGCAAACGGAACAAGAGCCGAGCCCCCAGCTAGGGTGGCTCCGTCCCACTTGTCCCCCTTTCTGCCCCGGAGGGCAGCGAGGGCGGGGACAGCAGGAGGCTGCGAGCCCGGGGGTGCCGGGGGTGCTGCCGCTCCCCCTCCTGCCCCGTAGGTGCGAGGGAAGTGCGAGATTGATGCCAGCCGGGCCCCTGGAGCAGCTGCCATAAATCACGGCCCCGCGCCGGCGGCTGCGGAGCGCTCCAGGGCTGCTCTTATTTATATGCGTCTTTTGCACCGAGCCGTTTTATAATCGACTGCGGAGTGGCACTCCAGCGCCGGCGACGGCTCAGATGGATCGTGCAGGACACGAAATACAAATAAAGGGTGAGGAGCAGGAACTGCATCATTCCTGCCGTGCCCGCCGCGCTCCAGGGCCGCTCCGGAGGATTCACGGTGCCACCGGCGCATCCATCAGCTCCGGGCAGGGCTGCGGGGGGCTTTGGGGTGTGATTGTAGGGTGGCTTAAGGGTAATAATAATGACAGGAATGATAATTCCACGGTGAAGGGATGGCAGGGATGGGTTCGAGTGCCAGCGTGGCCGACGGCCACGTCCTTGGGGTGGTGGCAGCAGCGGCACGGTGACAATTCAGACACTCGGACAGGAAAGCTGCCGAGCACGGGGGTAATGAGGGGCTGCTCAGGTGAGCCAGGAACTGATTTTTGGCCCAGCTGGTGCTGTCTGTGCTGGGGCTAGGATGAGGCAGGGATGGTGTTTTGGTACCCACATCCCTCGTGGTGGATCTGGTCCTTGCTAGGTTCAGGCAGGGTCCTGTGGGGCCAACCCTCATCCCTGTGGGGCTCTGGGAGAGGAATCAGATCAGTCCGATTCAGTGACAGCACAAAAAGGGGGAGGGAATAAAAGGCAGAAATGCCAAGCCACAAACCAAGGCAGATAAATCCAGGAGGGCAATGTAATCTCACTCACCGGGCCTCAGCAGAAGTTACAATACATAAATTACTGCACCTAAAAGCGTCTCTAATTTCGGTGCTGTGTGATTCACCAGGACGCACCAGGCTGCCCTCTGCATCTCCCCATTTGATTAGACATTTGTACCAAGACAGAGCTCACGCTTAAAATAACATTACTGGAATGGAGACGGACAAGAGAATTCATTTGAATGGAAATCAATGTGATTAGAAAAGTAAATTACCCGCAGTCCATGAGCAGCACATTGTGGCTCGGAATAATAATAATAACAATAATAATAATAAAAATAAAAATAAAAAAATAAATCAGTGGCAGCAAAGGATCTTAAATGTTTTCATGGAATGGAGCTGACCCGGCAGTGACTGAGTTGTGATCACTTCCCACATGGAAACAGGGCTGGATCCCCCACTCGTTGTGCTGGGAGACTGCCAGGCAGAGCTGCCCCATGTCCCCAGGGACCCCTGTGCCACCAGGAGCCTCTGGAGGGGACCAGCCCGTTCCTGTGCCCTGAAGTGACAGTGTGGGCATGGGGCTGCAGGAATTGGGCACAGCCGGGCACAGCCAAAGGGCTGTAAATGGGTTTGTGTGGCTGGAGGTGCCCTCAGGGCTGTGATTTAGTTTGCCCGGGGGTGATGCTGGTCTGAGCCAAGCACTGGGACCAGACTGGGCATCACTGCTCCCGTTTGGGTGACTCTGGGATCCCAGCACGCTGGGGCAGGACAGCAGTGTCCTTCCCTTCGTGTCCACCCTCCACTGCCAAGTGCCACCACCGAGGCGACAGAGAGCCAGGGAGGCCGCGGGTGCCTGGCAGGAGCTGGGGCAGGACCCCTCTGGGTCCCTCCCCCATGCCAGCTGCAGTGCCAGGACCCGGCTGAGCTGCACACTTTGCTGAGCTGTGGTGCCTTCTAAATAATCAATTGGTATTTAATTCCCATGTGATAACTGTCTTATTAAATCTAAATTTAATGTGTATTTGGGAAACCCTAATTTAAAGTGTTACTGCATGCACCATCTGGTGTGCTCTCTAAATACAAATGCAATAACATAATTCAGAATTACATCATAAAAGTAAGTTATAAGAGATTAAAATGCACAACTCTGTTCTTCAGTCAAGGCAGCTTTTATGCTTTTGCTCCTGACTTAGACACAAATCACAACCAAAACATCCCTACCCCGATTAAGTGATTTTCTGTGGGGATTTCGGGTTTAATGGGGAGCAGGAGAGCCCAGGAGGGAGGCTGGAAGATCAGGAGCACTGGAGATGTGGAAAGGTTGCTCAGAGCAGCTGTGGCTGCCCCTGGCAGTGCCCAAGGCCGGGTTGGACGGGGCTTGGAGCACCCTGGGACAGTGGAAGGTGTCCCTGCCCATGGCAGGGGTGGAATGGGATGAGCTTTAAGGTCCTTCCCATCCAAACCCTTCTGGGTTTCCACGAAACCCTCTGCTCCCTGATGCCAGGGAGGTTCAGGGCTGGGCACAGGGAGACTCAGCGACCCACTGAGCTGCCTTTTGTTGAAAAATCAGTCAAATATAGCCCAGAGTTGGGTGCATCAATGATCTTTTATAGTGGCAGTAAATCTAATATCTCTGCAAAACCCCCTATTTTCTCTCTACGTTGAATGAAACATGAGATCCCTTAATAGAGAGGGAAATTAAAATCTAGTTTTATTGCAGTTCCTGTAACTGGTATCTAAGCTATTAATAATCAATCCATTCTTGCTTAAAAGCCAACATTTATCACCCCAGCTGAGCTGACGGGCACTGGGGGGAAAGTACAATTGACTGCAATTACACTTTGAAAAATGTTATCTGTGCCGCTGACCACTGGGGATGAACGATGAGGTTCCAGTTGTTTCTTCCCTCTTCAGGTTCATTCCCCCAACTTTTATCGT
This sequence comes from Lycocorax pyrrhopterus obiensis, assembly GCA_014706295.1. Taxonomy (NCBI): domain Eukaryota; kingdom Metazoa; phylum Chordata; class Aves; order Passeriformes; family Paradisaeidae; genus Lycocorax; species Lycocorax pyrrhopterus. The sequence continues at coordinate 8,768,878 of JACSVZ010000019.1, forward strand.
TGGGTGTTTTCGCTTTTCCTTGAGCCCCTAGGATGCCTTGAGGAAGGCGCTGAGGGGAGGGGTCTGTGCCCCCCCAAATTCGTGCGGATCCTCCTCGCTGCGTCCTGGTGAGCGCAGAGGGGCTCCAAACCCTTCCAGGCCCAGCAGTGGGTGCAAGAGCGACCCTAAATCTCTTCTAACAACCCCCCCACGCAAAAGTTTATTGCTTTTACTCCTGCCCTTTCCAAGGGGGAGGAAGAGGCTGGTGCAGGAATTGATTTCCTGGAGTTCCTGGTATTAATGAAGCCGCTGACCGCAGGTCTCCCGCAGCAATATCCCACTCCCCACGATAATTCTCCAGACTCCAAACTTTCCAAATGAGTTTTCGCAGTTTAAAATTAATAATTGTTCTGTCTAGAACAAGGATAATTAAATGCCTGTTCATCCTCATTATTGTCAGCCGTGTGATTTGTTGTTTTCTCCGTAATAAAATTAACCGGTTTAACTAATGGGTGCCAAAACTTGATAATTAAAGCTGAGCAAATAATTTGCAGCAAATAATTTACCCAGTGGGTTTGGTGGGGTCCGTGGCGGGTCTGGGGCTGGTGGTGAGGGGCTGGGAGCCAATGGTGATGCCCAAACCCACACAGGGCACCCCCTTTTCCTTACAATGGTCATTTTTTTAATGAAAATTCTTTGGGTTTTTTTCTTTCTAAGGAAAGAGGTTCCCTCCACGGGCTTCTGCTCACACCTGGAGCACAAGGCAGGTGCTTCACCAGTGTAGGCTCACCTGTGGATGAAATCCCGGAGGAAAGAGCAGCTGCTCTCAGGTAAATCCCAGTGAGGATGTGGAGGTGGCCAAAAAAATGGCAATTCCTGGGGAGCAGAGGAATTAAAATAATGAGCCAACAAAAGGAGTTTGGTCAGACACAATCTTCTAACAAGAATGGACTTTGAAATGATGGTTATTAGCCAGCTTTCATTCCGGCAGCCGTTAAAGGAGCTTTCGAAGGTACCGCAATTAATTCGTAAGTTTATATTACACATGATAACGTGAGGGGCCATTAACGAGGCGCTGACATTAAATTTAATGTACTTGGTGAGTGGGACAGTTTGTCTCTCCCTCCTGGGCGTATTTCCTGCGTGTTTGGGGTCTGGCACTGCCGGATTTCTCCGTGGGGGCTGCTGGAGAGGTCGGGGAGGACCCGCCAGCACCGGGGGGCTGTCGCTGTGGTGCCCCACGGGGTCTGGGGGACACTGGGGGACACAAAGCTTCGCCCCCAGCTCTGTGGCACAGCCACCGAGGCTCGGAGGAGCACGAGGAGAATGCGGAATGTCTCGTACCTATAAGTTTAAATTAAAAAAGCAATGTGCTGTTTATTGGCGCTGCCGAGTGTCTCCGGAGCGGGAGGCTCATAAAGATCATATTACAGTACAAGCCATTATGCAAAGAGTTTACTATATATACATTTCTAAATGCTTCAGCAAACAGCAGCCTCCTTATGAGCAGAGCAGGATAACTGGTTCGTTTGGGGTAACAAATGATCCTTGATTTGATTTTAAATGCAATGACAGCAAAATTTATTTCTTATTTAATCACTTGCCAGAGCTGTTGAGGATGGGATGGTATTAAACTGCACAATGCAGCATATGACTACTGAATCAGTTGAAATAGGCATAAGAATATATTATGTTTATAGGATAGAAAAAGATTGTACAGCAATGCATATAACTAGAATGGGTATTTTTGTCATTTATACAGTAGCTTATATCATTATTCCTTCCCGCTTCCAATTTTTCAGTAATAAAAATACAGGGGATGTGATTCTCTTTGCATAAACCAACTTGATTCTTTATTAAATATTTTTATTAATCTGAAGTACTACAAAGCATTTGAGCAGATAAATCAGGCTCCGAATAGTCATTTCCTCTCTGCTATGGCTCTATAAAGTGGATTCATTTATGAGCGTGCACTACCCGAAAAGAAGGTTTCCATATTCATTAACATGCTCCCTCATGGCTCTGGTTTTTTATCCCCCTGGACCATGCAGGAGGGTCCCCAAAAGGAGCAGGTCTTGGAAATCGGCTCTGTGATCCCTGCCCGGTTTTGTGTCCCATTTAAGGAGGAATCACCGCTCGGGTACCTCCCACCAGCCCAGCGGGAGGATGCTCAGGGTCTCTCCAGCTCCTCCTCACGCCCAGTTGGGGGGCACCAGCACCTTTGGGGTGATGTGGGGATGGATCCAGCCCCAGCGTTGTCCCACATCGCCCCGGCCGCTCTCCCATAGGATGTGGGGGTCCCATTTCGCAGCAGAGGGGGATTTGTGGGCCAGCCCCGCCTGAGAGGACGCCCAACACCCTGGGACTCCACTGGAGGCTTTTTGACCCCCTCTGACCTCTTGCTGCCCCTCCTCTCCCACCACCCCGCAGAAAGCACATTTCGGGTGCAGCACCGCCCTTTTGGCCGATCGCCTCCGTGCCCAGGCAGCTCCCAGCCTTCCCGGGGGATGCTCCCGGTGGGAGCGGGTGCGGGGGCAGCTCGGAGCCGGCACGTTCAGCCTCCGACAGCTGACGAGTCACTGAGTCACCGGGGGAAGCTGCGGCGAGGCACGAAGGAATTAAACCTATTTAAAACCCAGCCAGGTGTGCAAACAAGTTTATCCTCTTGTAACAGCTCGCGGGGAACCGCGAGGGCTCCAGAAAGGTTACGGCAGCCACGTGGATGTTTGGGGCTCCTTGGGAGAGGTGACATTTAACACCTGCATTTGGGACTCACCGGGACCCCCGGAGCTGCTGCCTTCCCCCAGGGCTGCAATTCCCGACCCTGAGCTGGGATCAGCCTCATCCTGCCCTTCTCCTCTCCTGCACCCCAGGGTTTTGGCTTTGATTTCAGATTTTCCTGCAGCAGCTGTCTAACATTTGTTTGCTGTTTGGGAGCAGGAATTACGGTGCTCCACAGAAAGCGGGGACCCTCCGGAGCTCCTGCTGGCACAGCCCCACAGCCTGCCATCCCAAAATATTCCTGCCGCTCCAGGTGCCATCTTCAGGGGGATTTAGCCATCCATCTGCCCGGACTGCTGCTTGTTCCTGCCCTGGAGCATTCCTGGATCCCAGCAGGGCTGTGGATGCCCGACGGGTCCAACGCTCGGGGATGAGCCCACCAGCAGCACCAGGACGTGGATTTGCCTTCCCTCCCTCCCTCCCTCCCTCCCTCCCCCATGCCGCTGATCACGCTGGAATAAGGTGAAGCAGGGGTTTGTCCCCACAGGAACAGCTGATTTTACGGCTGGAGACAATCCAGCCCTGTTTCAGCTCTCCGTGGTGAGCACCGGGGTGTTTTCTTTGCTGGGAGCTGCTGGGGCTGCACATAAATCCGCCCTCAGCAGCAGCCGTGTCACAGAAGTCCCAGGACGTGAATTTTTTCTCCGTTTTTAGTGCTGGCGTAAAGCTAAATGACGGTCGTTGCCAGCATTAGCAAAAAGCACCATCCCCACCCTGCCTGTGAAGCACAGCAGCGGGGCCCGGGGGCTGCAGAGGTGCAGGAGAGGCGGGGCAGCTCCTGTTTTCTGGGAATTACAGGTTTTTGTGGAGCTGGGACCGGTGCTGGTGATTTTGCCGTGGTGGAAGCCACCAGCATGACGGCAAGAGTGGCAGTGCAGGCACCTCAGCCACGGGAAGATCTTTCCCATCCCTCCACCTGCCTCTGGAATGTCGCTGCATGCTCAGACCCCGCTCAGGGCCCACGGAGAGGAAGATGAAGGTGTGTTTGAGCTCAATCCAGCCCAAAACCTCCTGGCACAGCCCAGGTTTGCCACGGGCACCTTGGGAAGCACCACAAGTTGGCAGCTCCACCCCAGAGCGGCCGTGGAGCACCGGCCCCTCCCAGGACACGCGGACACCGCTCAGCACCGGCTCCGGAGCAGCAGAAAAGTTTCACACCTTTGCAAAACAACGCTCAAGAAGGAAATGAGCAGCAGGCAGCTGTAATTGAGATGGATGGAAGGGCGGCTGCCTCCCCCAAAGCGTTCCAGGCACCAGACTTGAGAGGAATATGAAGTGCTGCTGCTCTCCAAAGATCGCCACGCTGCCGCTGAATTATTAATGAGCAGGAATGATTTCATATTTAATCTAAAGACTATTAATTACACTGCAGAAGAGCAACACGCCATCCTAAGAGCCCCTCTCGCCAACTGAATAATTTAGTGGTGCCCCACATTTTACCCCAATGTCAGGGCGGGCGGGGAAACCCCTCCTGCCTGAGCAGACAGTGGCGGCCCAAGGGGTGGCGTTGAGGACCCACCTCAACCTCTGAGCCCCCCAGCCTGGGCAGAGAGGGATTATTTGGGGTCCCTTGGGGCTGGGGGCAGCGCTGTCCCTCTGTCCCAGCCTCACTCGGAGCCCAGCAGCAGCCCCAGCTGTGGCAACACTGAAGACAGATGTTTATTTGTCCGGGCTTATTTGCTGATCACTGTTACAGTGATCCAAGATGATCATTAAAAAGTGAAATGGGCTGTTTAATAATGATGCTGGGAGCACGCAGTGCGCCTCGCATTACGAGGGTGTTTAAGCATGAGCCCAATTAAGTCCCTCGCATCCCTACAGAATTACCCCAGTTGTGCAAACGATTAGGCAAACTCCAGGCTCCTCGTACTCACAGGCAATCCTGGAGCCTGGCACTCTGCTAGAGACCCATTTCTGTCCTGAAGCTAAATTAAAATCCTATTGTGCCAGTGCTGCTAATATTTCCTGCTCTTGTTTCCAACAATTAAATCGTGACATTCTGCCAAAACATACGAGGAAACGAGAAAATGCTCTTGATCAGCTGGAAGGAGAAGGCAAATCCTCCCAGCTGCCTCCTGCCACCCAGGTGCCACGGTGACAGGCGCGGGTTAAGCAGCACCTGATGGATGAGGCAGTGGCTGCTGGATGCGGGGATTCAGGGTTCTCTGTGGGAAGTGGGACTTCGGGACTTTAGATCCGAAGTCGAAAGGTTTTTCTTCTCAGTTTAGGGAAGAAATTCGGGAACTGCATCCATGCAGTGCCAAAAAGGGGAACGCCGACAGGTTTGTGTGGCAAGGGTTTGGGGGTGAAGGGTTACGGGGGTGGCAGTGATGGAGCAGCTTTTGGTGGCGCCTGGAGCCCAGCTGGGGTCACCCCACCACAGCTGCTGCTGAGGAAGGACTTGAGGGACAATTCCCAGCCCTGCTGTGTCCCCAGCACCACCAGGGGCCAGATCCTGCCACCCTCCTCACGCAGCTACTGCACATCCTTTTAAATGCTCCCCTGAATTCTAACTCTCTTCTCCTCCATGATCTGCTCCCCCCAGCGCTCCTCGGGGTGGGCACAGCTGGGTCCCTGCCCCACACCACCTGCAAACCCCCAAAGTGACCCCACAGTGCCCTCAGAGCCATGTCCCCCTGCCTGGTGTGGGCTGTGGCTGCTCCTGGGCAGGAAAGAGCTGATGGGGACCCTGAGGGTGTTGGGGACACTACAGTGGGACAAGGAGGGGCTGGCATCTGCAGAGCTGTGGTGAGAGCAAGTTAACTGGTGGAGGAGAAACAGGGGATAAAAAAAAAAAAGCTGTTTAAGAAAGAAATGACTGTTTGGTCATGGCTTACAAGTTGGTACTTAGAAATTCCATGAATTTTAAAATAAAGACATTGTGAGATTTGAACTTTCTTTTGAATCCTCGCAAACTGCAGTGCCTAATACCTTCCCTGGCCATTAAGGAGCTGTGCTGGGAAGCAGAGAGAGCTAAGTACTACACTGATAGAGCAGTTAAACACCGTAATGGAATTGTGTTTGGAGAGGCTGCAAAGCCAGGTAGAGAGCCCATACATAAACAAGGCCATTACCAGCCAGGGTAAGTGGTGATAGAATTTCATGAATATCCCCACAAAAAGCTTTGTATATTTATAACAACCTGCAGAGTCGTTTTGAACACAGTCAGGGGCCTTTCAGAGCGGCTCTGGAGTTAAATTGTACAATAGATCTGTGTCCCTGCATTGGCATGTCGGCTCCAGGCAAAGCTGGATGGGCAGAGGGATCCCTGCCTGGGCACCCTCCTGGGGTGCTGCGGGTCCTGAAGCAGTGCTGGCAATTTGGAGGTTACTGCCCACAAAGTCCTCCAGTTTCCAACTTAAAACACCCTTTCCAGAAAGGTTTTTAAGCTGGTTTTTCTGTTTGCAGAGCAGGGGAAGCAGAAGGGCACTGCTTCCCAGCCAGGATGGAGAAGAGAGCAGGAGGAGTGGCTGCTCCTCTGCTGGCTGACTGGAGAAGTTGCCAAAGGGCAAGAGACAGAAGTTTCCATGTCTCAGGAAAAGGAGAAATAAATCTGGGAGCCATCAGACCCAAAAGATCGGGATGGGGCTCTGCAAGAGCTGCACAGAGAAGACTCCGAGCCCAGCTGGGAGCGGGGGCACAGCTGAAATCCCAAACTGGGGCTGTGGGGCACAGGCAGGTCCTGCTGCTCCCCGGGGCTGCTTTGCTGCTGATCCTACACCGATCCCACGGCATTCCCGGGACAGCCTGTCCAACACAAGCAGAACACGTGCGGGCTGCCAGAGCCCCAAAACCTCTCCACGAGAAACCCACTCTCTCCACCTCTGCAGCTGGAGGACAGCAAAGCAAACTCGTGAGAGCATTTATTGCTTTAATTTAAATAAATAGCTGCTTTAAACTTAGGAAAACTTTGCTCTGCAGCTCTTGCAAAACCTGAACCCAAGTGATAGGCACAGCTCGGGCACGAGCCGTAATAAAATGCTAATTGCAATTCATAAATTACGTCGGGATGCCTGGGGATGTTGAAGCTCCTGGATGAAGTGTAGCGTTCAATTTATCCTGTGCACGCTGCCGACAGTGCTGCCAGCCTCCTTCTTGTCCCCCTGTGTTGTTTTGTCATCTCTGTACTATCACCAATTCATCACAAAGGCAACTGAACTCGCCGATGTCCACCCACCGGGTGACTTTGTCTTCGCTACTCTATGACTTCTAAATTAAATTGTCAAAACACATTACTGAGAAAAATATCGTGAAGGGGAAGTTCTTTACCCTTTTCTCCCAGCTGAAGAGAGAACGGGTTTGATTTGGAGAAAACATGTCTGCTTCATTATCCCTCCCGTTATCATATTTCTTCCCTCAGCAGCAGCAGGAAAAGAGTCGATACACAAGTCTTGGATGACATGATGGAGCATCCCACAGGAGTTGTCTCGATAAATTCTGAGATTGCCCAGGAAAAGCTGTGGGGGGGTGTGTAATTTTCACTCTCTTTTATTCCTCCCACTCTCAGACAATTTAAAAGAGATTACGGGGTTTGCTGGTGTGGATTTCCCCGAGCTGGATGTTCCCCCTCTGCCAGCACCGGTTGGTTTGGAATCAGCTCCTTGGAGAGAAGAAATGAGCCCAGTAATGGGACTGTGGAGGGCACAGGTCCTGCTCCCACACCTCTGCTCTTTGAATTCCAGAATGGGTTGGGTTAGGGACCATAAAGCCCACCCAGTGCCACCCCTGCCACGGGCAGGGACACCTCCCACTATCCCAGGCTCCTCCAAACCCTGTCCAACTTGGCCTTGGACACTTCCAGGGATTGGGCCTCCCTGGGCAACCTGTGCCAGGGCCTCCCCACCCTCACAGGGAAGGATTCCTTCCTCGTATCCCATCTAACCCTGCCCTCTGGCAGTTTGAAGCCATTCCCCCTTGTCCTGGCACTCCATCCCTTGTGAAAAGTCTCTTTCCGTGTTCCTTGTCAGCTCCCTGGTATTTTGTTTCCTGCAGGAATCAGCACTAATACTGAGCTGCTCCGCCTCTATTTCCCTGCACTACAGAGGGTGTTTGAGTGTTGTGGGCTCTGTCCCCCCTCCCCTGGCTCTGCTGTCCCCCCATAACCGGGGCAGACCCCAGGCCAAGGCTGGGTAGCAGAGAAGGATCTGGGTGCAACCAAAGAAAATAATTCCCCCGGGGATGTGAAACAAGAGGAGCCTTTCCTTGAAGGGAAAGAGCTGTTGATTCCCCCTCTCCTCATTCCCACGTCGGTCTCTGGGCATAATGGATCAGCCATAAAAAGCAAGTAACACATTGTGCACTCGTTCTTTTGGCTTCGGACAATATCAACGTAATAGACACATATTGTTTATTTATTCTGCTGTGGAGCAAGGCAAGGAGGCAGTGCCCAATGTTTAGATGGGGTATTTTTAAATGCTCCCATTCCCTGGGCCCTTATGATGCATTAGCCATCAGTAGTCAAATTGCCTCGTATTTGCAATTTTATGGGTTCATTTTATCAAGCACACAGGAGCTGCATTCAAAGCACGGAAATAAAGTATTCCACTTTTGTTAGGCAAGCGCTGCTTCAACACAAGAGATGGCCAGAAAGCAGAAATCTTTCTTTTTTTTCCCTGCCTCAGCTGCAGATTCATCTCCAGATATTGCTTCTCCTTCACAGCAGCGACTGCTCAGAGCCCCGTTATGGCTGTGGAAGGTCCTGGGCACACCAAGAGCTCCACACCCCTGGATTTATCCTGCTGGGAGATCACCCCCTGCTCCCTGGCTGCTTTAAAAGAATTCCCAGCAAAGCCTTATCCTTTTTGCCCCCAGCTCCGGGGGCTCCTTCCCGAGTGAGTCCCAGACTTCAGCTCCCTCCGTGGAGCAGGGAGCGAAACCACCGGGAACGGGCAGGAAAGAGGAGCTCTCCGGGTGGATTTGGTGGCCGGGCAGCTGGTGCTCGGCCCTTCACAAGGACTTGTGGTCGCCCCACGGCCACCCTCGGGACCTGCGCTGTCCCCTGGTGCTCCAGGGCAGCGTTTTTGGGAGGGGAACTCGCGTGGCTGTGCCCAGAGGGAGCTGGCTGAGCAGGAATTTGCTCCCTCTCGTGGGCTCTGAGCTCGGCACGGCAGAAAGGGATGGGATCCCTCGGCAGGCTGGAAAACGGGCTGGGAAAACTCCCGTTTGAGCTCCGGGAGCTTCTGGGCCAGCACGGAGCGAGGGCAAAGACCCCCAGAGCTGCAGCCCGGGGTGGGGCTTCGTGCAACAGCATTCGGCAGCCCCAAATTCACTCTGCTTTCTGGCAGGATGGAGTTTTGGCCCTCCAAAGCTCTCAGCTCCCCCTCACAGAGCACTTTGTTGCCTTTGTTGTCTCTGGGCCTGATTCCACCAGGATTTGTTTCTGCCACACAGCTTCAGCTGCATTTCAACCAGCCCCACACTCGGTGGGTTGCAGGGCTCGCTCTCAGGGGTGAGCACACCACAGATTCCTCTTCTTTTCCGAACCAGAACAGCTCCATTTAATAAACCCGTAAAACCCCAGCAGCTGCAGCGCCCTTTTCTCATTTCAAGCCCCCTTTAATGGTGTATTTAGCACTAAAAAGGCTGCAGGAAAGAGTGGGAAAACAATTCAGAGCATATGGGGTGTGCAGAGCCAGCGTGGCCAGCGCTTTGCAGTGGGTCACGACGGGATTTTTGTTGTTGATTTTGGGTACAGACAGATCCTGGTGCTTCCCGTGGCCGCTTTGCCGGCGGTCCTGCCCCAATCCCGCAGAATTCCCGTCCAGCACAACTGGGACAGATGTGTTTTGGGGCTGTCAGAGCCCCAAAATGCCCCCGCAAGAAGCCCACACTTTCAACCTCCGCAGCTGGAAAACAGGAGAGCCGCTTCTCGAGCGAATGTATCGCTTTAATTTAAATAAATACATACTCTAAACCCGCAAAAACTTTGCAACCCCTACTAAACCCGAACCCAAGTGATTGGCGCGGCTCGGGCACGGGCCGCGGGAAACAACACGGTTTGAAATTTTAATAATCTAAGATAAATAACTCCCGTTGGCCGGGAATTGAGCCCCACGGTGAAGGAGGGCAGCGGGCCGGGAACCGGCAGCCCGCGGGCCCCCTCTAACGGCCCGAGGGGGAATGCCCGCTGCCCCCGGCCGCTCCAGCCCGCCCCGCTCGGGACAGCAGCACCGCCCCGCTGCCTCCCGGTGCCTCCCGGTGTTCCCGGAGTGTCCGAGACCCCCCAGCCGTGTCTGGGCCGCCTCAGGGACCCCCCGAGCCCCGCGGCACGGAACTACAACTCCCGGCATGCATCGGGCAGCGCCGCACCAGCGCGCGCCGGGGAGGGGGGACAGACCGCGATCCCACAATGCAGCGGGGCAACTCCATATTAACTGCGGCGCAGAGGAGCCGTTGATAAACGGTCTTAAACGCCATTAAGTGTCATTAATCGTTTATTGAAGCTTTATTAAAGGTTTATTAAAGATTGAAAACCCTAACTGCCCTCCCGGGGGGGGGGCGTGAAGGGGGGTTTGTACGCCTTCACTTCCGGAGGAGCCCACCGCGACAGAACTACATCTCCCAGCATGCCCCCCCCCCCGGTGCCCAGCATTTCCGTTTCCGGTCGCGGCGGGAGCGCCGCCGTGTCCCCGGAGGGACGGCGGGGCCCGGGCCGTGACACCGGCGGTGACACCGGGCAGGGCCGGGCCGGGCACAGCCACCGCCGCGCTCCCCGCGCCGCCCGGGCCGGGCCGCCGCTCTCCCGGGCCGGGCGGGGTCACCTTCATGGGCGGGCGGGAGCGCGCGGCGCTGCCCGGGGCCTGGTGAGGCGGCGGCGGGGGCGGAGCGCCGGGACCGGGACCGGGACCGGGGGCGATGTTCGTGCAGGAGGAGAAGATCTTTGCGGGGAAGGTGCTGAGGCTCCATGTGTGCACCATGGAGGGCGCCGAGTGGCTGGAGGAGGTGCCCGAGGACACCACGGTGGAGAAGCTCAAGGAGCGGTGCCTGAAGCACGTAAGGAGCGGGGACCGGGCGGGGTCGGGGCCGGGCTGAGCCACCGAGAGCGCCCGGAGCTGGAAATCGGAGAGTGGGGGAACGACTGGAATTAACAGTCCGGGGGAAAGGAAAACTGTCCCGTGAGGAAAACTGATTTTTCCGACGCCCTGTAAATGTCTTTAAAAAGAGAAAAAAAATTAGCTCCGGTGAACAGGTGGCTTTGTGTCCTGGTTTGCTGTGTCTGCTTTTCCCCCCCGAATCACGTGAAACTGTTCCATACGGGAAAAAACCGCCCGTGTGGAGAGTTTTGTGTGTTGGGAAAGGAGGATTTGGGCGGAAATCGCTTTGTAACATTTGGTTACAGAGTTTGGCGTGTGTTCTGCAGCGGTGTCAGCGATCGCCAGCTCCTGCCCGTGCTGTGTGAGCTGGTGGGTGTGAGTTGGAGCATAGCCTGGTTTGTTTCTGTGTCTGAACAAAGGCAGGAACCGTGGAGGAGAAATTACCTGTTTTGTTAAAATCTTAGTGCAGCCTCACCCTCTGCTGGCACGGGAACAACGGAGGTGTTTTCGGGGGGAGATGAAAGCTCTTCTGATGCTCTCCTCGTGCTTTAAACAGTGAGGTCTTCATGGAAGTGGCCAAAGGGTCAATCACTTCTCACTGTGTGGAGGGGAAAGCGTGTCCAAAGCAGAGGCACAGGCTGTGGAAGCAGAGCAGGGGCACACAGGCTCTCTGGTGTGTCAGAGCCAGTGGTTTCAGAGCCACTGGGCTGAGTTTGGAAGCCCTGCCACAGCTGGGTTCTGCTGTCCTGATTGACAGCAGCAGCGCGTGACGTGGTGACCCGTGGCCAGGAGTCTGGGGCCAGCACAGCCTGGCCTGGCAGCTGCACTCCTGACCTGCTGCATTTCTTCCTGAGGGACCTGGGACTGTGGAGCTGGCAAAAGCTGGAGCCTCGACTCCTCCCTGTGGGAGCACAAATCACTAAATCAACTTTGTCTTTAAAGTCTCACAAAGACTTTTTTTTACATAAAACCTGTGCAACAGGAGAAGATGCCTGTAACTGGTAACCACTTAACTCCCATTTGAAGGGTTAAAGGTTTTATTTCCTGGGTGAAATAAAGGTGCCCAGGTGGCCTTCCAGTACCTGCAGGGAGCTGACAGGAAACAGGGAGAGAGATTATGTACAAGGGATGGAGTGCCAGGACAAGGGGGGGTGGCTTTGCATGGACAGAGAGCAGGTTTAGAGACAATTGAGAACTCAGGGTGATACTTGATTTCATTCTCTGCTGCTTTGTGCTCCTGGGGTGGATTTCCATAACCATAATGGATACTAGATAGTTTTATGGAGGGGAAAAGTAGACCTGGAAAAATCATGGCTCCTGATGATGGCCTGAATCATGATAACCCCTTGAGATAATTGATGCAGCCACCTCTTCCAAGAGACTGATGATTATGTTCCTGAATGTCTTTGAAATCATTCTCTCAGGAAGCAGAGGGAGATGTTTGTAACAGGCTGGAACTGAAAAAGTGGCCACTTTTCTCTCCATAATATTCAAATGCTGGATGATCTCTGAAGTGCCACTCTTGGTGTCTTTATTTCCCCTAAATTTGATATTTTGGGGTCTTTTGTAAAAGAAATAAACCCTTCCCACTGGTTTTCCTCTTCACCTGTAGCATCATTTGTTTGCACAGATGGTTTAAGCCCCCCGAGTTTAACAGGAGGGAGTGTCAGGGCTATTTTCAAATGCTTCTGTTATTAAAAGCAAAAACAACAACAAAAAAAAGCTTTTTCATAGTTCAAGACAAACAAAGCCTTGTGGTTTACCAGGATTCCAAGCTTTGCAAGAGGTGCTTGGCATCACCAGGGCTTAGGATTTCAGCAGTTGCTCGGGCACCTGTGGCAAATGTTTGTCACCTGCCAGACAGAGCAGCCAGCTGGGAACTCCAGAATTCAAAAGAAAAGGTGAGAATGAGTAAAGGCACTGCTGGTCAGGTGTTTTTTCTATTTCCAGGGCATGTTAAAATGTGAAGATAAGCCAAGTGTTTCACTCAGCGGCCTCTTTGGTGCATGTAGTGCTCCTGTCTGCCCTGTTATCCCCTGCAGTTGTTAATGAAGTGGTTGGAAGAACAGGAAATAAGAATTGGTGTCCACAGAACTTTAATTTTTTTGCTTAAACTTTTACCTGATTAGCTTTATGATTAATTACTGCCCACGTTTATTACGTGATTGTCCTCACACACTCCTTTATGTGTGCTGGGGAAAAATAGGATAATAGGTCTGTGTGTCCCACCCCAAACACACCTCTCAGCTGCCCTTTTCAGCTTCTCTTGCTCTCAGGGTCTGTAACAGGAATATTCTGAGCTTGTTTGCAGAGATGTTCCACTGATGTACCCAGGCATTTTGGGCACCTGATCAGATCCATTCCAGGAGGTTGTCCCAGCTGTTAATGTGGTCTTTGGCCCTGGTTCAGCACTTCATGGGCTGGAGGATTCCTGAGAAGCTCCTGTTAGACAAAGCAGGACTCAGACATTCTCACCTCAATCTCAGTGAGGCATCAGAACCAAACACAGGTTCAGGTGAGGGATTGGATTCCGTGTTGGGAAACAAGTGTGTTTTGTTCGGAAAACCAGCAGGGAGCTGAGCTCTCCATCAGTTGCAGTCAGCAGGAAAGGTGATGATGGGCTAAAAAGGCTCCTTTGCAGGAGGCTGGTGATGAACAGCACTAAATGCTCCGTCAAAATTAGGGATTTCAGTGGGATTTCTGGGAATGGCTCTGTTGCACGAAGGGGGAACACTCTCTTGTGCAGGCATGGTGGAAGTGGCTTGGTAGAAACATTTAGAAGTGTCATTAAAAGCTGTTTGCTGTGAGCAGGGCAGGCGAGGTCAGTATTAAGTGTCCTGTTCTGTGGTGGGAACAGCAGCAGCAATTTCAAGGGTTTGGTAGGTTGTTATTTCTAATTTTGCCTTTCTGGAATTGCAAGCACTTTGATTTCTTTTTGCACTCAAACAAATTGGAAGCCTCTAGACGCACTGATGTAATAATGTTCCTGAAATCTCTCACTGTGCATCTGGAGCCACTCTGGTGTGAGGAGGAGGCAGCTCAAGGCCCTCTGTGAGCACTTTTTTTTAGGATTTGAACTGATTTCCTAGTGAATTAATTGACATGCAATTTAGAGTTGCAATAAGGGAATGAGCACCAGAAGAATTCCATTGTATTCTGATTATTTATGGTTGGGAAGAAGAGCTGCGAGTGGAACTTTTGTTCAGCCCTTTCAGCAGGAACCCAGGTTAGGGCTCCAGCAGGCAAATCTCTTGATTTCAGCTTGAAACAAGGTGCAGAAACTGCCCAGTTTAAGGTCAGATAAACCAAAATCACTGGTGGCAGTGGCTTGTTTACTCTGAGAGTAAATAATAATTACTAGGTGAAGCAGGGAGTCCTGTTTGGACATTCCAAATGAGAACATACGGCAGCATCCCAGCCTCCCCTCCTGCAAAACCCTGCTGCTCTTGGCAGATTGGCATTTTGACTTTGTGATACCAATTGCTGCTCTCCAGGAGTGAGGGACCTGAGTGATTTGCTGCAGAATTGATGTAGCAGTGGGTCCTGGAGCATCCTTGCTTTGCTCCAAATCTCCAAGGCTCCCAGCATTTAGTGTGAGAGAGATGTCCTGAGAAAGCACAAATCCAGTCGCACAGGCACAAATCAAACATCACTTTCTTTAATAAAATGCTTTATGTGCACTGGCCTCTGGCTTAAGCTGTTGAGAAGCCAGGAAATGATGCACAGTTTGTATGTGGGGAATTCTGAGTGCCAAGTGATTCATGAGGAGCCTCATTTCTGTCTTCTGATCCGCAGTATTTTTTGTCTCCTGCAGTGTGTTCCTGGGAGCTTGGAGGATCCCAAAACTGTGACACATCATAAGCTCATCCATGCTACTTCTGAGAAGGTGCTGACAGACACAAAAACAGTGTTGGAGGAAAACATTCAGGACAGAGGTGAGATTGTCTGGGTTTGAATCCTGTCAGCCTGGAAGCAGGAGGTTGGGTTTCATTTGGCAGATTCCAAACAGTAACATTTTTTAAGATTTACTCTCTGCTTTGACATAGGAAGCTAAATAAATGCCATAGTGGAACTAAGACAGAATTCATCTCCAGGAACAATTGAATTTGTGGGATATCTCACAGCAGCTGCTCTCACAGGCTCTCTAACCCGTGGCAGTGTCCTTCTCTCGCAGATGTGTTGCTGCTGATCAAGAAGCGCGCGCCGGCGCTGCTCCCCAAGATGGCAGATGTGGTAGCAGAGGAGAAGGTGAGTCTGAGACACTTTTGATTAACTGCTTTATCGTTGTTATGTGGAGGGGTTCCTGTGATGTGCTCTCCTTGGAGAGGCAGATGCTGCCAGTTAAATTCCAGAGGAATCACTTCCTCTTTTTTTCCGAACGTAGAGGAAGCTGATTTTACGTTTTTAACGGTCGTTCTGAGAACATTTGCCTTAAAATAAGACACACAGATACACTCTGCGGAAATATTACAGATTTCATCTTTGAACAAATTTCTAATAACTAAAATACAGTTCAGCAAGTGCCTTGGTTTGTTTGAAAACCCAAAGAAATATGTTGGCTTGCTGCCAGGTTGTCTTCTGCCTTTAGCTCTGTGTGGTTTGTCACCCTCTAACCCGAAATGTTGCCCTTTACTGTTTTATTTTGTTTTATTGGAATTGTTCCTGAGGTCAGGGTGGTGTTTATGCACCAGTGGTACTGCAGTTGATGTATCACATAAACTCAGAGGTCTCCAAGTTGTCTGGGATACATCACTGTCCCTCTTTATGCTGGAACTCCCCTGCATGTTTAGGTGTGAGGACTGAAAGTGGGGCAGCCCAACAGGCCCAGTTCAGCCCTGTAATTGCAGGATGCTCCTGGAGCTGTTAATCCGTGGCGTTACAAGTGACAGAGCACTGCTTGGTGTCTTGGGGAGGAATATGAAACTCTCTGCTGTGTTCTCTGTCCTGTGGCTAACGGGTTATGAAACCTGCTCCTGTTCCCTTCCCTGCAGAGGAAGCAGGAGCAGAAGGCTCCTGACAAGGATGCCATCCTCAAAGCCACTGCCAACCTGCCCGCCCGCAGCGTGGACCGCACCGTGACCCACCACAACATGAGGGATGTAAGTACTGCATCTATTTGAGCTCACACTACCACTACCCAAACAGACTTTTATATATATATATATATATATATATATATATATTTATAGAACCTTTTCTCTTACCTGTAAATGCAGTTCTGGTTTTGTTATAAGAGAAATTCAGATGTCTGTAATGTATATTAAATAGCTTAAGGTTTAGACATAGCTTATGCTATTTAGTGATAATAAAACACTGTCCTAAACTATGTTTTTAAGTGTTTTGTTTGTGCTTGGAAAAGCCTCAGAGCATATTCAGGATCTGGCAGATGTGAAGTTGGGTGGGGGTTATTTCTTCAGTCTTAAATAGTTCAGGGGTTTGCAGTGGGTTTTTTCCCTTCCTTGACCGCTGCCCATGGGGTGTGGTAGAAATAAAAGGACCTTTCTGCCCAGGAGCTTTTGCTTCTATGTGACACTTCACAGGAAGGTCCCAGGCCTCCTGAGAGACTAACAATGAAAATAAAGCCCTAATAAAGCAACTTTGTGTACAGAGGGCCAGGCTGCTGCTGTGTTACTAACAATAGATCCATTAAGATTCACTGATGGCTGGTAACTTCCTGTCTAAATGTTTTGACAGTTTCCTTTCTTGCAGTTCCAGACAGAGCTTCGGAAGATTTTAGTGTCTCTCATAGAAGTTGCACAGAAATTGCTAGCACTGAACCCAGATGCAGTTGAACTATTTAAGAAGGCAAATGGTATGAACATATCTTTAGAGTTGCTAATTCAATCCTGGGAATTTGTTTCTGGAGCATGGGAGTGGGCTCAGTGAAGTTCAGATACTGATGTGGCAGCAAAGCTGCTGAAAACTTTGTGGCAAAAGTTTCACCTTGTGGATAAAAGTCACGGATATAAAAGGTCTCTTTGGGATGGGTGAGAAGTTCCATTTAAAAATTATTAGTGGGGCTGGTAAAGAATAGTTGAAAATGCACAAGGAGGTAATAAAATGAGGAGAAACTGTGGCTCTTGATCGGGTTGGTGGGAAATGCTGATCCTTGAGATCTGCTACGGCCAGATCCAACTTAATTTCTAGAGAAATGATTAATAGATCTTCAGTGAATCTCATATGTTTAATTGTGTGGAAATCCCATGGTCATGTGAGAGTTTGTGGCCTTTTGTTTGAGATCTTGACCACATCTGGGCAAAGTCTTTGTCCTGGAAGAATCAATCTGAGCCGGAGCGAGCTGAGTGCAGCAAATTACATGATGAGGTGGCAAACTGGGGGCAGAAACAAAAGGAGGGATGGGAGAGAGAATGGGGGTTGAAGTTAACACATGCCATTCCATTGACACAGGGGTTTGTGTGAGCCTGGAGTGAATCTGAGCTGTTTTGTTTGTGTGTGTGCAGCCATGCTGGATGAGGATGAGGAGGACAGGGTGGACGAGATCGCGCTGCGCCAGCTCACCGAGATGGGCTTCCCAGAGAGCAGAGCTGTCAAAGCCCTCCGGCTGAACCAGTGAGTGTTCCAGCACCTGCTGGCACCTACTGCTTGTGCTTTAACACAAATTTGCATCTTTTTTGTCTTCTTATGTGGGTCACCTAAATGGAGGTTGGAGAAAGTGTTAACTCCAAGAAGTGCTGCCTCAGGCGGAGTGCAGGTGCCACAGGGAAGGGGGATCGGTGCTGGATGTGCTCTGCAGGGTCTGTGGGTCACAGGGCTGCCAGGCTGGCACTGTTTCCAAGTATCAAACTCACGTTTTCTTCAGCTTTTAAAGTCAGATTTTACAGAGGAAAAGGCAAACTTAGCCCATCCACACTGGCCTTTCAGCTGTAGAAATATACTTTGTGCTGATCTTTAAAAATTCCAAGAATACTGTGAAGTCCAGAGAGCAAGTGCAGAAAAATAGGAGGTTACATAGCTCTTCTCTTGCCCCAAGAACAGCCAGCTGTACTGCCTCCCTCCTCAGAGGGGTTTGTTGTGCCATTCTTGAAAAATTTTGGTGATAGAGTCCACAACACTTTCCAGTGACACTTTTCCAGTATCTCAGGAAGACTTTCTCCCCTCTTGTCCTGCAGCTTTCCTGTTGTAACAGAAAAGCCAAATAGGCAAAGGCTTTCCCTTCCATGGACATGTAATAATTCCTGTGTGTCACATGTGTGGGAATCCAGAGTGCAGAGAATATTTCTCTGCCTTTTTTGAAGGGTTCTACCCCCCTGGACAACACTGTCTTTGATCTTTGTCCATGGAGAAAATTACCTACCCTCTGGGAAGAAGCAGAATCTGCACTGGTGTGAACTAGGTGATAGAATATTATGTAAATAATATTCAGAAATATTCTCTGCACTCTGGATTCCCACATCATGGAATTACACATTCATTGCAGTGTTGTTGTCTGTGCTTTTCCCTTTCTGCCTGTTGGGAAGAGGTGTTGGGAGCTCTGAGGATCCTTTAGCTGGAGCAGTTACACTGCACAGTGAGTGATGCTGTCACACCATGGTGTTCTGCTGCTTCTCCCTCAGGAACAGAGCTGTTGGCACCTGAGATGTGGTTCCAGTGTAAATTTGGAACGTGCTTTGTTGGCAGTTCTGTCCACAGTTGCAAACAGCCAGTGCTTCTTTGGGAAACAAAGCAGATGCTGCAGAGAGTGAGGGGGCTGCCTCAGAAATGCCTTTTGTGGGCAACCCCTTAGCGGGTTGCAAGTCCAAGTTGGACTTGGATCCTCTCTTTTCCCAGCTTCAGAGAAGATTGTGGATGCCCAGAGAATCGAGGTGCTCTGAGATTTGCTCCAAAACTTTATTTATGAGTTTTCAGATACTAATGAACCTGCAGGTGCATCCACCATGGGAATAAATGAATGCATGTGGAGCGCTGCTGTCACATCTGGAGCGCTCCTCATCCCGCTGTTCCCGTGTGTTTTCCAGCATGTCGGTGACCCAGGCCATGGAGTGGTTGATAGAACACGCTGATGACCCTTCTGTGGATGCTCCTCTGCCAGGTCAGACTCCTGCAGAAGCCCCAGCTGAAGGTGCTGCCTCCTCTGCTGAGGCAGCTGCGGGCCCCAGCTCGGAGGAGGGCGGGGAAGAGGCCAAGGATGAGCTGACGGAAATATTCAAGAAGATCCGGAGGAAAAGAGAGTTTCGTCCCGACCCACGGGTAGGTGCTGCTTATCTGTCCCCTGTGGAACTGATGGGATTGGGAGGGATTTCGTGGGCACCATGAGATCCAAATAAAGGTTTAGTTAATAAATGAAATGGGACCTGTGGGTAGATGGATATTGGGCTGGCTTGGCAGTATTTCAGTGGAAGTGTTCAGGGAGTGTTTAAATTCAGGGATATTGCCTCAAGAATGCATTGCTGTCTGGGATAGCAGGATTTCCATGAGTGGCACTGTTACTTCTGCACCTGGAAACTCTGAGGGGACTGAAGTGAGCTCCAGACCCCTGGCTTTGCTGTTTTCACTGCAGCCTGGGAAGGAAGGGTGGCAGGACAGGAGTAGATCCTTTGACTCTAGAAAAGGCTGGATGGAGCTCAGAAAAACCTGGACTAGTGGAAAGTGTCCCTGCTCCTGGCAGGGAGTTGGAACTGGATGATCTCTAAGGTGCCCTCCAACCCAAACCATTCCATGATTCTATGGAAATGACAGAAGAACATTATTGTTTTAGAGAACGAGGAAGAGTACCACCAGCAGATCAAAGTCTTGCAGTGAACACAGAAGTTGCCTTTTTTTTGGATCTGCAGTGGGAATGTGTTGTTCTCCCACTGGGAACACACCAGGAGGGGCTCTGTGACGTCTGGCATTTTGGGTTTACAGCTGGCTGTTCAGTGATTTGGGTTAAGAGCTGCAAATGCATTTGCTGGCCTGGGTGCAATTTCTAAACCATGAAACATTCTCATACCAATATCCGGATATGTTTGTCTGAATACATCACACTGACCAGCAGTGTAATAAACCTGGGAAGTGAAATTAGATGGGGTGAATAGAACCACAAATGCACATGAAGGTTGATCTGCCAGTGAGATGTGAACAAGAGCTTTGTGACAGGAGAGGAGTTCCAAAATGAGGTGTTTTTCCTCATTTTCCTTCTCTTTTCTACCCCAAGTACACTTGCTCTTTGCCTTGCATTCAGCTTCCAGTTTTGAGGGCAGGAACTACCTTCACTCCTAAGATTTATTCTTCTTCCATAAAAAAGACACTTTTGATAGAGAGTATTTGAAAACTTTGTCAAAAATTGCTGAGTGCTCTGCAGACGGAAACAAAGAGGGGTTTTACCCCACGTATTGCTCTGGGATATGATTGCTTTCATTTCTGTTCTAAATGTAACATTAATTAAGCTGTAGGATTCTGCTCTAGGCTGTCATTGCCCTGATGGAGATGGGATTTGATGAAAAGGAAGTGGTGGATGCACTCAGAGTGAACAACAACCAGCAAAACGCAGCCGTGAGTACAACGTCCTTCCCGCTCCTTGCTGCTCCAAGGGTCTGTCCCACCGATGCTTTCATCCTTGAACTGGGTCATGTTTTGATCTGCCACAAAGTCAGCTCTTACTGAAGATTCAGGAGCACAAATTCTGTGCCTCTTTCAGGTCGGGTGCACAGCTGGAGTACAAAGGGTTTGGGCTCGTCAGAGGAGCTTGGGGTCTGTGAGGTTGAGGCTGCGTTTTCAAAAAGCTGTTGAGAAACTCCCTCACCACAGTCTGCAAAAGAGATTGTGCTATCATGAGAGAGGAAAAGGTATTCCCAAGAATACCTGGTTTAGGACAGGAATAAATGATCCAGGATACATTCAAGCCATGCAGTGTGTGAATTACCATTTGGCAGCAATGCTTCCACCGTTTCTGGAATCAGAAAACAGGAAGTTTTTCCAAGATTGATTAGTCCCCTGCTATATGTTAAGGAAAATTTTGTGGACACAGCTGACAGCCAGGGAATCCTCTCTTCAGTATCCAGTGCTGTTTGCTCTTGGAGAGAGGATATTGGGCTGGATGGTACAAATGAATGTGTGAAAGGAAATGTACAGCTCAGGCTTTAACTGGAAGAGGGAAAGGTGGTTTTAAAATGCCACATTAGCAAAACTTTTGAGTAGAGACACTTTGGTTCTGATGACATCTGATGTGCCTGATGATTTCTTTCAGTGTGAGTGGCTGCTGGGAGACAGAAAACCTTCTCCAGAGGACTTAGATAAGGGCATTGACACCAACAGCCCTCTCTTCCAAGCCATCTTAGAAAACCCAGTGGTACAACTAGGGCTCACCAACCCTAAAACTCTACTAGGTAAGTCCTGTGCGGGTTCCTGCTGCACAAACGTGGATTTGCCAGGAAATCAAAGGAGAAGCTGGGTGGTGACAGCCCCCTTTGGGGGATAGGGGCAGCTCTGGAGCCTCTTCCTCACTTGCAGCAGCTCTGCTGTTTGTTTGCTTCATCCTGCAGCTCAGCTGAACCCAGAGCAGGCCTTGGGGCTGTCCCAGAAATGATTCTAATTCCCCAGGATTACACTTGCTGAACTCAGAACTTTAATAGCTGCTGGCTGCAATTCTTTTGTGGATTTAGGAGACCTTTTGTGTGCTCCCTTTGGCCACGAGGGGAAAAATCAGGAATGTCTGTCTAGAACTCTGATTATTTCACAGAAAAAACAAGGCTGTCTCCTGCTGTGCAGCTCCCTCTGCATGAGGCCTGATCACTGAGACAGAAGGGAGCTTGTGGGAAAGTGTCCAAACAAGAAGGCTGAGCTGAGGCTTTGCCTATCAAGATGGAGATAAAATGGGAAAACATCCTTCCCCTTGCTTGGGTTTCAGCTCTGTGGTAAAGTCTGTGTGCTCATGGTCAGAAAGGCTGTGGGCAGAGTGTGTACCCAGCTGAGGAGCCTGACAGAGCCTCACACCCCTGAGGAATTGCTCTTTTTGACAACACAGAACAATGACTGGCTCTGTCATGTAGATAAAAAGTTACGCATTTAATCTTTGGCTTCAAAACTTATTTGAAGCAATGCTTTTAAATAAAGGCTGTGTGCACAGCTCGTTCAAGAGGGCCTTTAAAAATACCACTTTAAATGTAATTAGGAGAGTTTGCAAGCCTTTAAATAATTCAAGAGCAGAACCTTCCCACTCTTGATTTCTGAACAAATGGTCTCTTCATTTCCAACAGGGGTTCCACACTGCAGCTCAGAATATAAATAGAAAATGAAATGCCATTATAGGAGCTTGTGGAGCTCGGATGAACGTCAGACAATATATTCCTAATGATACATCTGCAAATTGCTTATGTCACAGGTTTTAATAATGAGGGTTTGCATTTGATGAGTTCCTTACAGAATATTGATAAATCTTTAGTTTTAAGCTTGTGAGTCTGTGTAAAAGAAGATAGTTCAAGTGCTGAAAGGGGAGATGTGGATTTTATTTTGGGCTTTCCTGGAGGCAAGTTGCATGACCTTGAGCGAGGTATTAATGAGGAGCCTTTCAGAGGTGCTGGGTACTTCCAGCTCCCACTAATGGCACTTGAGCTTTGTGCACTGACACTCCTGGGAAAATTAGTGCTGACCTTGGGCCAGGCTCTTACAACACTGACATTTTGGTGACTGTGCAGCTGCTTTTTTTGTCCCATTCTGTGATGACTGGCTCCAAATGTCCAGGAGCCCAGCTCAAAGGGCTTAAATCAGTGCCCGGCCCATTCCTCTGCCAGATTTGCAGCTTGGCTCTTGCAGTGCCTGTCTGGTTCCTTCAGCATGAGTAGAAGAGTCAAAACTAGATGAAATAAAACAACAAAAAAAAGCAAACAAACAGCAAAGCTTCTTGTAAAGACAGAAAGAATATTAATTAAATATTTGGACCACTCTCCCTGTTCAGAAATTGAGGTAATTTTTCTGCACACCCAACCTTTCCCCTTCTGCCTCCCTGACATCCCCTATTCTCCAGACACCAGGAAGGAGGAACAAGGTGCTGCTTCCCTGGTGGCTCCAGGGGCCTCTATGAAAAGATAAAGTGCTGAGATTTGGAGGCTTTAGGGGCTACACTTGTGCTGGCTCTGTGCAGCCTTTGGCACATCTGCTGCTGCTTCTGCTGGCTTGATTTCCTCTCCAGAGGAGCCGTGGGGCAGCCAAAGGGCAGCACAGGGAACAGGCAAGGGGTGACTGTGCTTTCCATGAACTGTCTTGGTTAAGTATGAAGGAAGAAAAGGATAACTGGTGCAAGAAATCCGGGTTAGGATGTGGAAAAAACTTTGATCAGAGGAGTGGAGCTGCAGGAGAGCGTTCAGGAATGGATGGGTTTCATGGCATGATCCTGGAGACTGAGGCCGGGACACATTTGTTAAGGCTTTACCTTTTCAACCCCATGTCCTTGAGGTTTTGTGGGCTGGCCCATAATCCAGGCTGAGTATTTAATCACTGTCTGCAGTGAATTTAATGCTGAGGAAAGCACAAAGCCTGTGGCATCATCCGAGGCTGCGAACCCTTGAACACACGTTGTGCGTTCCCACATTTCTGGGCACTGCCTTTGAGTTGTAGCTGTTTCTCACTGTCCTGCTCTTGAAACCTCCCAAACATTGAAGGACTAATTGTTGCAATCCCTGTTTCTTGGCAGCCTTCGAGGATATGCTTGAAAACCCCTTGAACAGCACTCAGTGGATGAACGATCCCGAAACGGGGCCGGTGATGTTACAGATCTCCCGAATCTTCCAGACGCTGAATCG
Source organism: Lycocorax pyrrhopterus obiensis (assembly GCA_014706295.1). Taxonomy (NCBI): domain Eukaryota; kingdom Metazoa; phylum Chordata; class Aves; order Passeriformes; family Paradisaeidae; genus Lycocorax; species Lycocorax pyrrhopterus. The sequence continues at coordinate 8,792,408 of JACSVZ010000019.1, forward strand.
CACGTAGAGGGAACTGCCAGTGCACTGTGCCACTTCCCCCTGCCCCTCACTCCCCCTCCACCCCCACGAGAGGGTGCCTGGATGGTTGGGAAGGGGTGGATGGAAGGGAGGGAGGGAAGGGGGGAGATCCTGGCTGGAGGGGTCTCTCTCACGAGAGCTTTCGTAGTTACAGCCAACAGGAGTGAGTTGCCTTGTGGATTTAGTGTTAGTGGAAGAGGTTTGAGGACTTGTTTATGTTTTCAGGTATTAGGTTTAAAATAAAGTATATATATTAAAAAAAAATAGGAAAAAGGTTTTGTGAAAACACTTAAGAATCTGATTGTTGGAAACAACTATTGCTCGTTCAAAAGGCCTGTGACAGTTTTCTGGCCAGTTTTGCTAGGATCTGGCTGGTATTTACAAAAGGTCACTGACCACTAGCATAGGATGTAAATCATCTCCATACAGTATTAATTTATGGCTCTTATCAAATTGCAAAACTGCTTTTTTTAAAATAATAAAAATTGATTCTTAGGATATGTTTTTTAAAAGCCCAAATCTTGGGAGAGCAAGCACATTTCTATCCAAGCTTGTTTATCTGGCATTCTAATTTAAGCAGAATCATTCAGAGATGGAATTCTAATAAACACCATTACTTTTTCCTATTTATTTGCTGCGTTAGTGGTGTTGCAGTCCCCCAGGGGTTGTACTTGCAGGAGGTTCTGTCAGGTACCATACCAGGTGCAGGATCTCTTTCACCACAGAATTCACCACGTCAAGACTTGAGCTCCCGAGTGGCTGCAATTCCTAAGCTCATAACTCTGCCATATCCCTTTGCAAGGAGGGATGTGTTCACACAGTGGTTTTTTTCCCATGTTTATGTGCACGGTTTTGGAAAGGGGCTCATGGGGGTTTCATTCTGTTTACAAAAACAAGCAGCTGAATTGCATGGGGGGGGGGGTTGCTGGTGATCTGTAAAGCAGCAGAACCACACAGGTTTTTATCTTGTTTAAGGTATTTAAAGCACACTTGGAATTGCTGTCTTTGAGTTAGAAGTGGGTTTTCTTTATGCTTGTTTTTACCATGGTCATACCAAGACTGTCAGGCTGGGTCTTTCCTATTTTGCCAGAAGGCTGACTTGAGATTTCAGAGAGGAATTCTGAGCTATTAAGAACAGAACTCACTGTGAATATCCAGCTGGTGTTTGTGACTGGGCTCTGCAGGTGTTACTTTTTTTAGCAGTCTGCTAAATAAAGGGGGTTATTTTCAACTCAGTGAAAATAATGTGATGTGATTGACATCTGTCATCGTCCCTGCCGTGCCCTGTGCTTCACAGCCCTGCAGGAAAGGCAGAAGAGGCAAATCCTGCAGAGAAACCAGATGGAGACCCTGTCCTTAACCAGCACAAAGGTGTCCTGTCAAACAGGGAGATCCTGAGCAGCTCTGCAAGTCACCTCTTTAGGTGTGGGAGGGATTTATGTGCAGTTGGAGTTTTTTTAAACAAAAATGCAGCAAGATGCAACCCGAAACCCTACAACAAGTTTTGGCCTGAACTTGGCATCTGCTCTGTGCTGTTATGCAGCTGAGGCACTGAAGTTGCCAATTTCTCATAATTAATATGAAGGGTGGGGAAATCAAAGCAGCCTGAGATTTTGTCTTGTCTTACTATCCCAGGATTCTTTTTTTTCTTTTTTATTTTGTAATTTCGTATTAAGCTTTACAGTTGATGACTGCTGGAATATTTACTTCTACATTTAGAAATTCTGAGCTTTATAGAGATGCTTCTTCTGTTCAAATTGGACAGTAAAACCATTTTTGTGGGCTCTTGCTAAGAATGGACTGACAACATGACATGAAATTATAACCTTGTCCTGTAACTAAAGCCAGGAGCCTCATCCTGCACCCCAGTGAGCTCAGCACAGCTCCTCGGGAGTAGCTGTGACTGAATGTTGTGGTCTTATTAAAAGGTTTTGATTTTTTAATCCATTTTTTTTGCTCACTCCTGAAGCTTTTTGCTTATAATAATACCAGAAGACTCTTTTACTTGAAGCTCTTAATGTTAGAGATAAATATCCTTCTCTACAGTCAGGATTCTGGTTAATGTTCCTTTTAATGAGTGTTTTTAGAAGGCAAAGTTGGGGAAAACTACCCTGTAGTTTGGTGGGAAGTTTTTTGGCTTCTGAATGGATAAGGAGAGGTTCAGACTTAGCAATCAGATCCTTTGGTGCAGTTGCGGCTCTTGAAGAATGTAAAGGCTTGGGAAATGCTGGGTTTGATTTCAGGAGTCCATGAGTGGACGGTGGAGTGGCTGTGGAGCTCAGAGGGATAAAAGTGCTCGGAGCTGCCTCCCTTGAAATGCCAGGACCCCTCAGTGCCACTGAGCTGCTCATAAAGTGTGGGGAAAAGCAGCAGTAAAACAAATTATTCCTATGTAATAGAAGGTGAGAATGCCCAGGTTCAGCAGCAGCAGTTAGGAGACTGTAGGGATAAAGGAATTCTGCATCTTTAGGATGCTGGGAGCCTTGAGATGTGGTTATTTCTGGATTTTGTTGTTCCAGAGCTCAACACTTCCACAGCTGAGGTGTCGTTTGGGATGACTTGAGCAGAGCCCTGCTTGGCTTGTGAGAACTGAAGTTTGCAGTTGCCAAAAGCTGCAGGAGACCAGAATTTAGGAGGTGTGGTGCTTGCAGCAAGGCACAGGAGTTGATTTAAACCCACCAAAAACTACCCTGAGGTTGAAGGGATTGATCAAGACATCTGTGGTGCTGGGGTATGAATTATACCAGGGGCTATGTCCCATCACCCCAGGGGTGGGATTGCTGCTTCATCCCTGAAAATGCAGAAGGGAGTTGAGTCCACTGTGCTGGAAAAGGCACAGATTGGCGCAGTTTTTAGAAAACCTACAAAAACTGAAATGTCACCACGCTGGAGTCAGGATGTGCAGCCACCGGGCACAAGGAACGTGCATGGCTTTGCTTGGTGAGGAACTGTCCTGTTCCCTGGGGAATCTGCTCTGAGGGCCAGTGAGAGATCCCTGGACACGTGGGACAGATTTTTGTTAAATAAAACCGGCAGGTTTTGTGAGGAAGAACTGCTCACAGCAGTGAGGATTTACAGGCTCAGGTCCTGTGCTTGCACCTCGGGTGCTCAAGTTCAAACTAGCAGAGACATGGCAGAGTTAATTTTCTCTTAACGTGGTCAAGGGAATATTTGGAAGCCTGTGAGATGGAGCAGGAAAGGGATGGGGTGGTAGGTGACTAATAGTGTGATTCTTACAGTTCCTGCTCTTTGCCCCATTGGTAGCCAGACAATCTTGTACCTTTTGATGTTGCAGGCCTCTTGCAAGTAGCCAGCTATTTATTTAAATGTATCTAACTTATAACTGTGTCATCAAAACACTGATGTTTTTAATGGAAATGTACCATATGGAAGTTTGTTCTCAGGGCTTCGTATTTATACTCTCTTTTTAGGGGGATGCATTTAAAGGGATGTGTTTGGGAAAAAGGCCAGTGGCTGCTTTACAGCTTGGACCTTGGTTGTCTTGACCTGTGAGCCCGAGCTAGTGTAACTCTCCTGCTGAACCTCTCTCCCTGGTCCAGCCCAAAGAATCTGCCATTCCTCCTCTGCTGGTGAGCAGTGACATTGAGTCTTCCTTTAGGATTGCTGCATCCCTCCATGGAAATGGTCACACAGGATCACCCGGCTGCGTCAGGGCTCGCCGGGCTTTGCACCATTTCAAGGACGTTTGTGTTCTCCATGCAGCTGGAAAATTGACTTGCACGGTTCCCAAAGCAGCCATCAGGGCATTCCTCCTCTGGGAAGGTGTGAGGTTCTCTCCTGCACGAGTTCCAAGACCTCCAGCTCGTGGCTTCTTCTTGGCAGCCCCTGTCACAGACCTGTCCCAAGAACCTTGACCCCCCTTTCTTTCCTCCTCTCCTGGAACCAAACTTGCATTTCAGAGATTGATTTTCATATCCAAGCAACTCTTTAGTGGTTATTGAAATCCTTTTTAGTTAGGACTGTTACAATTACTTTTTTTAGGCGTTGTGATCCGTGGGCTGAGGATCTTTTAATGTATTTTGGAAGTTGTTGAAATAAGCATCGCACCAAACGAATGTATAGCGGCACTGTCAGCAAACATTGCCTGTGGGAGAGGCACAGGTTGCTGTGATCTCTGCTCCAGTGGCAATTTTCCCAAAGTCTTGTGCACAGGATAGCCCGTGTTTCATCCAAAGTAACTGCCCTGGTTTTCTACTTTTAATAATAAATACCATTTTTATTAATGAACAGGACAGCGACGCTTCCAGCTGGTATTCCCATCCGACTGAGAGTCCTGGAGCTTTGGGGCTGGAGGTCCTGCCTGTATCCCCCTCTCTGGGACAGTTCCTCCTCAGAAGGATTTGTGCTGGCTGTGGCAGGGCAGTGGGGGGCAATCCCCACCTCCCTGCACGGGGTGTTACGTCCACGTGAATGTTCTCACCTCCATCCCCGCATCCAGGTGTAGCAAAAGGGGTTTTTTAAGGACCTCTTGCCCTAGATTTGAAGATCTTCAATGCAGATCCTGTTTGCAGCATGTGAACTTCAGTAAATGTAAATGCATTAAATTCTTACTGAATTTGGGTATAGTTTTATATTGTGCTCTGGGGAGAGGGAGGAAATTGGATCACGTTTTAAACGAAGCCCCACAAACCCAAGTGTCTCTGCTGCAGCAGGTAACAGAGGCCTGTAGAGATTTTTAATTTGCATATTTTTATCATGGCTTAATGAACTGTACACCAATGTGATTTGCTACCCAGCACTTCCCACGAGGCAGCACCAGTAAAATTACATTGCAAGGTACTGACTTCACATTTTTTCATTTCACCTGTGTATACAACAATTAGGTACCACATAGGATAACTTTGATCTGGCTCTGACGCCGGTGTGTGGCATGCACAGCTCTTCCTAAGGTGTAACATTACTTTTCTGAAGCTTAAACTAGGGCAGACGTCCCTGAGCCTGTGGAATTCGGGATTCATTCTGGCCACGCTCGCGTGGGTCGCTGACCTCTCCCTGAGTAGGAAAACCAGCAGGATTTGCTCCCTGCAGAAGGCCTCCAGGCCAAAAGCAAAGAATGCTGCTAATTTGTGATCATTTTAAGCAGTTGCTGTTGCGTTCTGAAATATATTCCTGGAAGTTAGGGAGGTGTTGGCAAAGCCAGACCTGTTCAGGCTGGAATCTTGTGTGTGGAGACGTGGAACCCACGGCCAGGGCTGGAATGAATGCTGAGGCTTTAAACCTGCTCACACATCACCCCAGACACTGATGTTGTGTGTGCTGTACATTTATAATATATCTTCAAAATAAAGTTTTTTGATTTATTACAAGGTGTTCGGAACCATCATTTGCCGAAGCAGCACACGTTTATGGATCCATGTTTTTCAGTGTTCCTTGTACCTGCAGGTTGCTGGAATTGTTTCTCAGAAAGTGGGGTGTTTTGGGAGCTGGTTAATACTGAGTTTGTGCAGGAAATCCTGGTTCAGCTGCTGGTTTTGCACCTGGAAGTTATTTCTCTGTTTTGCGCTTGGGGAGATTCATTGCAAGGGCTTTGTGGAACACGATCTGGTGATCTCCTGGGATGTTCCAGTGCCATTGAAAAGGGATTTATCTTGACAGTTGTTGACTGACAAATTGAAGTCTTTTCTTTCCCAACAAGGGAACCCTCATTAAGGAAAACAGCCCCAGCAAGCAGCAGCTGGTGGGATGCAGCAACTTGCACGTGACGTAACCAAAATTCCCATCTGGCTGTCGTGGTGCCAGCGCTGCTGCCGGGGATCTGGGAAGCACTTCCAAGCCTTGGCCCCCTCTGTGGGTGCCTTGGAGGCAACTGATGATGGTGTAAATGCATGAGGTTATTTCTCTGAAGGAGAGAGAATCTGTAGAGTTCATTTGGGGGGTTTTTTGGGGTTGGGTTTTTTAATTAATTAGCATTTTCTTCCATGTTCAGGGCAAGGAACCCGCCAGCAGCCTGTTTATTTAGCAGTTACAGCAACTGCTGAGGAGTTGAGAGTCGTTTTCATTGCGTCCCGTGAGAGATGGCGGATTAGAGTATGAGACATCAAAATGCTGCTTGCTCAGATCACGTTGGTGAATGTGGTGGTGTTAAATGCAGGTGGTTTTGGTGTCAGGCCCTAACTCAGATTTGCTGTCATGCACAGCTCAGCAGCAGGACAGTTCAAAGGTCTGGCTCTCCACTAATTTAAAATTAAAACAAAAAAAAATTACCTTAAAGCAGCTTGGGATGTATCATTAGATAATGACACTTCTGAACCTGAACTGGTACAGCAGGTCTGGGCAGAAATCCACACCTTGAAAATGCAGAAGTGCTGCTGTGTGAGTGACAGGATGGGCTGTAATTGGCGTGTGTTTGGCAGCTCCCGGCGCGCTCTCGGCACAGGGACGTGTCCCGGGGTGCTCCAGCAGGGATGAGGAGCGGCTCCAGCCCAGGAGCCACCTCCAGCAAGGCCCAAATCTGTCATGAAGGGCAGGGAAGGGACGCACAGGTTGCACTTGGCTGTGGAAAAGCAGCTTGGTGTTGGCAGGGTGAGCCATTGCTGACAGCACAGTGGTGTGGCAAGAGTCGTTCCCAGCCCCTCCACGGGTTTGCCGGTGCCATCCCAGCAGCTGGGTTGGGTTTTCTCCTTCCCTGTGCTCGCTCTTCTGCCATGGATTGGTGGTCATGGTCGCAGTGCCCTTAAAGAGGAGCAGAATATTGTACAACTACCCATCAGCTCCTCTGAATCTCCTCCTGGAGAGGCTTCCAGCGACTGCCCAGAGCAGCTGTGGCTGCCCCATCCCTGGAAGTGTTCAAGGCCCAGTTGGACGGGGCTTGGAGCAGCCTGGTCTGGTGGCAGGGAGTGGAACAAGATGGTCTGTAAGGCCCCTTCCAACCTAAACCGTTCTGTGATTCTGTGAAACAGATGGAAGCAGCAGATGCTTCCCCTGGGAACTCCTGTGCCCTGACAGCCCAGTGAGCTCAGACCAGGCTGCCGTCCCCTTGGTGACAATCCTGTCATGTCCTCTCTGCTTGATCATGCCTTTTTTTATAATTGATATTATTAGAAGGGGAATTGGCCAAAGGAAGCGGCAGCTCTGGAAGCTGCTGAGGATGGTTTGGTAGAGGGAAATTGGGTTTGGAGCAGAATTAAGGGAGAAATTATTTTCTCTTGTAATTCAAAAGCTTTCACTTCAAATGCAGGAGTTGAGCTGGATGTTGGTCCTGGGAGATGGCTGGAAAGAGGGCAGGGCTGCAGCGTACGTGTGTGAACTTGGTCTGAGTGCCAGTGAGCGTGACCCGAGCTGGGACACAGCCCGAGCCCTGCGGATCCAGTGTCACCAGGAATCCGGGCACTGGTGGAGCTGGGGGAGGGATACCAGTAACTCGAGATGTGCTGGACCAGTCCCCGCTGGACCGAAATAAACCTGGAGAGGTGACCAGCTCTCTAAGCCAGGGGTGTGATTCAGATGCCTGGCTGAGGAGCTGGTGCCCAAATAAAAGGCCTGAGTTCAGAGCTGTGCTGCCAGGGGGTCACTGGTGGCTCTGGCTGCTGGGCTCCAGCAGCACATCCAGCTGTGGGCTGCAGGTGGGATGCAAACCCCGTGTGGTGAGGTCCTGCACCCACCCTGCACCCCGGGATGCAGCAGTGCAGCTTTCCCAGTGTCGTAGGGAAGAGTCCCAGCTCTCCAACAGGTTTTGTTAGCGATCCATCAGCAGTTGCATAACGAGCTCTCCCACTCTGGGAAGCAGCTTGTGGAGCAGGAGCTGGTTCCAGCCAGGGCTCTGGGTGCACGATGTCAGCAGTGGCTCCAGAGGCTTCACTCCTAATCCCTGGCAAGGGCTGCCAGAGCCTCTCGGGGCTGTGCAGGTGTGTGGCTGCTGCTGCACCCCGAGACTGAATTATTCATGGCAGACTTGCCGAGCTTATGCATGATGTGGTTTCTTGGCTTTTATGAGCCGTAGCTTGGGCATAAACCACATTTATGTAGCAGTGAACCTCTATTTGTCCTCTGAGGGAGGGCTGCTCCACAGGGAATCTGTGCCCGGGAGTCCCAGACCTGCAGCAGCTCCCACGCGCCCCAAGTTTGGTTGAATTATTTATTGAGCTTCTTCTCGACAGGGCTGTGCAGGACAACCCTTGGAATAGTGAAGCCCCGGGGCTGTGCTGACCCTGCTGCCTCCAGCCCTGCACAACCTTCACCCCTTCCCGCTGTGCAAGGGCTGGAGAGGGATTTGGAACAACTCTCTGGATTTCTGGCACATGGGATTAGATTTTTCACTCTGTCCCCATGGCCTCAGTTGGGGTGATCCAGGCACTGTGGGCTGCTGGACCCCCACAAGCCCCACACAGCTCCTCCATGAAGTGTGCAAGAGAAGGAGAATAGTTCAGACCTTCAAAATCATCCTTAAAAGGACACCAGCCGGCTGTTCCCATGCTGTTGGATCGGTGTTGCAGCATCCCTGTTCCATCTGTGTTTTCCCCTACACAGGAGCTGGTTGCCAGGCTGCCTGGGATGAATCACGGGGTGCTCTCTTCCTGTACCCTCGTACTCCTGGCTTCTCACAGACGGGCACCTTCCTCCCCTGCTCCCACACGGGAACATCCACCAAAAAAAGAAAAAATGCACAATCCCCCTGAAATCTGTGCTCTGGCCTCCAGTGAACCTTCCCCATCCCTCCTCTCCCCTTTCCTGTCTGAGAAGCAGCAGCCCACTCCTCCTGCCAGCCCCCTCTCCCCACTGCAGCAGCACCGTGCCTGGTGCAGCCCAATCCGTAAGTGGTTTGAAGTGTTTCCATCCAGCCCAGGTGTCTGGAAGTAGGACAGAGCCTTTCCCATTGGAGCCCTGGTGGTGCAGCTCTGGCAGCCACGGGCTTCCCTGGTGCCGTCACTTCCCGGGCTGAGCACTCGCTCAGATTCCCGTGGGCTACCGTGGGCCGTATTTATAGTTTGCTGGGCTAAAAATAAAAGCCCCAAGTGTAGGGCTCCCTGATCCCAGCCTCATGGAAGGAGGGATGCCCAGGAGCCCCCGGGAGGGGGTCTGGTGGGGGGTGTTGCCTGGAGCTGTGAGGCCTCTGGGCCTGCTCCTATGGAGGATTGATAAAAGTTTATTTTTTGGAGATGCCGCATCGCTGGCTGACCTGGAGCTGCTCTTGCTCAGTGCAGAGCCTTGTGCAGGGCTCTCATCCCACTAAAAATACTTTGTTCTGTCTCATCAGGCTCGATCTAACGGAGCCTGTGAGTGGAGGGGATGGAGCATCAGTGCTCCTGGCTGTGGCTACCAGATGGCGCATGAGAAAGCCCTGCACGGCCCAGCTCCAAGCAAACGTGCTGCCAAATCCCTCTGAAAAATGTCTGTATGTGGAACATTCGTTTGTGCTGGTCCTGAACCCCCTGTGTGTGTGCCCAGCAAACATTCCTCCCTGCTCCTGACTGGTTTCCAAGCAAGATCCCTTTTCAGCTCCCACCATGCCGGACACAAGTGCTGGGCACTGCAGGGCAGTGCTCCAGAGGGAAGATGTGCAGGAGAAATGTGCCTCAAGATGAGGAGCCCAACGCATTCCCCCTAAGGAGACCTCCCCCCATTCACACCCCTGGTACCAAGGGAAGCCAAAGTAAGTAATTTCTCAACTGGTTTCCTTAATCTGGGGGTTTTTTGAACAGAACTGAAGTCCAAGGGCAGCAGGGGGGAGTGGGATCTCATCTGTCCCTCTGGCTCTATCCCAGTCCCTCCATGCCACCAGCACTGGGCAGCTTTCAGAGCCGATGGGCTCCAGCCTCTTCCCCTCTCCTGACTCCGTGGCTTTCCTGCAAAAAAAAGCGCCAAGATCCCGGCGTGGCACTGCCTTGCGGGGCTGCATCTGAAAGCTTTCCCCGCACTAAACCTTCCAGCTTTAACCAAAACCAAAGCGGGAATATCTGCTCCCGGCATCGCCCCGCAGCCCCCGGCCCCCTCCTCCGCATCTCTGATGTCACTCGGAAGCAGCGTGAGTCAGCCGGCAGTTGCCGTGGTGATGCCAGCGATGCCGGGGAGCGCAGCGCTGCCCCGCTGCCCCCAGCCCTTCCCGGGGAGCGCAGGGGACCGAGCCCCCCGGCGCTGAGCCCCGGGACGTGCCATGGGCTCCCATGCCACGGGGTGCTGCTGCCCAGAGCCCCCGGCGACCCCCGAGGCTGCGAGGATGTCGACGGCGGCCACCGGTAAGTCAGTGCTGTCGGGGATTCACCTGGCCGGGGGCTGCTGCTGGGGGTCTTTGGGCGGCTGGGGGTCTTGCAGCAGCCGTGTGTCCGCCCAGCAGGACAGGCAGCGGCACCCAGTGCCCCAGCCCCACGGATATGGGTGTCCTTGGCAGCATCCCCTTCTCCACGTGCTCCTGGCTGCCCTGGGGGTTTCATCACTCCTGTTCCAAGGGCCAGCTGAGGGGTACGGGCTGCTCTCAGCCAGTTCTGAATCCCGGGAAGAGAATGGAGCTTGGGGCAGGGTGGTGCTGGGCAGGCATCAGCCTTGGCACGTGTGAGGACCGGGCTGGGGTGGCACGGGGGGACCAGGGCCATCCTGCCCCTCATGGGTGGGCAGCATCCACACCAGATGGCCCAAGTGACCAGCACTGTGAACAGGGACAGAGGGGTCACCCCTGTCACAGCAGGATGGGGCCACCACGAGCCATGTTGTGTTTCATCCCCAGGTGCTGCTCATGGTGTTGTGGTCACTCTCTTTGCTCGGACCCATCCTGGTGTGGGGCTGTGTCCTGCCCACATCTCTGCCAACCTCGGCAGGTGCCAAAGCCATTGGAAGGGATTGTGGGGGGTTTCTGGTGATGGGCCCACTCTGTGCCTGGCTCTGCAGTAGGGAGGGACACACCGCGTGCCCCTGGGCTTTGGCATCCCTGCCAGGAGTGTGGGGACCGGGCTGGCCACTGCCCACCCCTCACCTTGGCAGTCTGCTCTGAGGTCCATCAGCCAGAGCTCGCTGCCGTGGAGGCTCTGGCGTGGTTTGGTTTCCTCCTCGGTGTCTCAATTTTGCAGTCGTCAAGTTCTTGCTGTAAATAGGACCCAGACGAGCAGGATGGAGATGTTTCAATGCCCCTGACTAATTTGTACATTCCCATATTTCTCTGGCCGCAGATTTAAGAGCGTTGGAGCATGTGCAAGCTGGCTGGGGCCCAAGTGGGTGAGGAGGGCAGGGTTTGCTTTGCCACCTCTCTGGAGGCAGGGCAGGAGGGAACAGGGCTGCCAGGTGAAGGGCTCAGCTGTGGCACAGAGCTGGCAGCAAGGGGAACCAGGAGCTGCATCCCACCAGAAGAGCAGGAGCTAAAAATACTAAATGGGAATGAGGCAAAATGCAGTGGGAAGCCACGGCCCACCCCCGCCAGACCCTGCTGTGGGGAAATTAGAGGAGCTTTAATTTGCTTTTGAGGCGGTTTTTGCTGGGCTGAAGCACATCAAAATCACCCAGAGCGAGTTTCTGTGCTGGCCCCTCAGCCCAGGGCTGAAGGTTTATATTTGTGGAGAAAGAAGCCTTAAAATCCACAAATGACAGCCCTGTCCTCAAAATATCCCCTGTATCACGAGACCGTAACTCCAATCTGCCACAGGGAATGGGAAATGCTGGGTCAGGTACATCCCTCCTGTGGCTGGGATGGATTTTCCGGGACCTGGCAGCCAGCGTTTGCCTTTGTGCATCCCCTGGGGGACCTGGAACAAGGCGGCTCCAGATTTGTTCCCTCATGAACACCTCCCCCTGTGTGATGAATGCAGAACATTTTGGTGAAATCACCATGTTGTAATGGCTTTTTGGAAAGGGTTGGCTGAGTTGGCTGTGAATTCCCAAAGGTAATGCTTAGCAGGGGATCAGGATGTTGTTTTTGAGGATAACCACGTGCCAGTTCATGGCAAGAGGAGGGCTCTGTGCCATGCTGATGGATGCCAGGCTGTTGCTGTGCCAGGGATTTGTACTGCTCTGCAACCCCAACAGCATTTATTGGGATGACGATGCTGAGTATGTTCCATCTTACTCTGGGCTCTTGCACCTTGCACAGCCCTGAGCAGGGGGAAGATGTTGCATTTTGGAATCCAATTAGATTTTTTTCTTGTTCGTTTCTCCTGCCTTTCACTTATTCATTGATTTCCCGCAATGTTTAAGTGGCAAAAAAGTTGGACATAAGTCATTCTGTCTTTGCATAGTTGTACAGTTGTGGGAAATATAGTTTTACTCAAAGTGTCCTTACGAAAAAAATGCGTTTTACAAAGAAATCATCTGGGAAAAGAAAATCAACAGTCTCCATTGAATCTGATTTGTTTGGGTTTAGCAACCCAAATGTAGTTGCTAAAAATGGTTTAATGAATATAAAGATACATGGAAAGATAGAAACATCTCATTTGCTCATTAATTAGATCATGACAACACTCAAAACCCTTTCAGCACTCACCCAGCTCGTCCCTGGGGCCTCCCTGCTTGGGGTTGCCTGAGGAATGACAAGGCATGGTGGGATGAGACTCCTGGGAGAACCTGCTGGGCTGTAAATGCTATTGACCCGTTATTCTTCTAAACATAGTCCAGGGACTTTAAAAATAAATAATCTTATGGATAAAAATATCTTACAGGCTAAATCCCCTCCTATTACTGATGCAGGCACTTAGAACCCACCAGCAGCACTTCCAGAGCTGTAATTGCTGGAGATAACCGGAGGCCTGGGGATGGAGCATCCCGCTCTTCGCAGCTGGAGGAGGAAGGTCTGGCTCCCAGCAAGGAAGGCAGGCAGGGCGAGCTGTCACCCCTCCCTCTGCCAGCTCTTCCCCCTGGCAATAACAGAGTCATTAATTAATGTTTGCACAGCACTTTGAAGATAAGTGCTGAACACAAGTATTCTTTTAAATGTGATGGGGCTTGTCCCTGGCTGGGGGGAAGCCCCTCTCTGTGAGGAGCAGAGCTGCCAGTGCTCCCTGCCTGTCCCATTTCTTGGGTTTCATACACATCAAACACTCCGAGCAAGGGAAAAAGAAATAAATCTGAATAACTTGTTGCACTCACCAGCATAACAGCTGAGTTGCACATACATTACCTTTGAAATAATACAAAAGCTAAATGATATAGAGTCCTACTGCCTGCACTTCATTTGTTTTCTTTATTTACATGAAAAATGTTCTCATTGCCTGTGGTTCCCTGATGCACAAGGCCTTGCCACTGCATATTCCTGCCGAGCTACAGAACTGGAGATAAGGAATTGCTGACAGTGGCGCTGTGCCTTAGACACTGTTCCCGTGCTGTTGGGAATGGCACTGAAGTGACGGTTCCATTACTAAGAATAATATCCTGCTCTCTCCTCCTTGAGGATGGCTCCGTGATGGACTGTCACAGGAAACTATTCTGTACAAGGGAGAAAAAGACATTTGGAGCTGTCGGAGCAGCAAGAGCATGAGGAGGCTGTCAGCCCCCCGACTCCCCCTCGTGTGATGGGACCCAGGCTCCAGTCAGTCAGGAGATATTTGAAGCGTCTTTTTGACCACATCTCCTTTTCCTTATGGAATTTCTAGTAAGGTGTAACTTTTTTTTTTAATCTCTGCAGTATGTGCGTGCATTTAGGATCCTAAATCCCACGGGCACAGAGGAGACAGACCCCTCTGCCCCCCAGGCAGTCGTGGTGCCAGCGGTGGCCCCACGCTGTGACCTCGGGGTGTGCCCAGGCTCTAAGTCAATCCTGGCTGGGGATATTAAGTGCTCAGCACCGGGGCAAACGAGGCCCTGCCAGAACTAAGCACAGGGAAGCAGCTACAGCAGGGTTCAAAATTAGTCCAGGGCTGAAAATAGAGCCCTAAGGAGAGAGCTGCAAGCAGCCAGGGCTGTGAGTGAGCATGAGCTGCTCACTGCTCTGCCGGGGCCGTCTCCAGCACTCATGGCTGTCTTGGAAATTTTGCAAGGGTAAGAGATAAAAATGTTCATTCATTTGAGTGTTCTCTCTCACCTCTCTGGAGAGCACAGGCAGCAGCTGTCAGGCAAGACTGAAGGCAAAAAACCTCTTCCCAGAGAGAGCCACCTGCCTTTATTGGCTGCTGAGGACAAGCTGTGGCTGCCCTTGGAAACGTTCCAGGCCAGGTTGGATGGGGCGTGGAGAAACCTGGGATAGTGGAAGGTGTCCCTGCCCACTGCAGGGTGGAACAAGATGATCTATAAGGGCCTTTCCAACCCAAACAATTCCAGGAACGGAAGCTCTTCCTCTATATACCCAGGTTCTCTCTCCTCCCTGTAAGACCCAGGCCACAGCACGTTTATATTTTTACAGAAGATACATTTTTTTACAACATTAATTTAGATCTGCTGTCCTTGGGGACATCAGATATTCTGGGAACTGATACTCTTATTCTACACATAGTCTCCCAATATTGATAGTTGAAATGTAGTGGAAGAAACCAAAATCCTAGGTTTTTATCCAGTATGGCAGGAAACAAGCACGAGGGTTCAGCTTTGCTACCTGCAATAGGTGTTATGTTTAAATATGGTGATTTCTCAAAGGAATTGCCTGCTAGTAATTAACCTCAGAGCTCTGCTGGAAGACAAGTTGTGCAGTGTGTGTCAGTTCACGTGTACACCCACTCTCAGGGCGTGAGGAATCCAGGAGACTAATAAGGAAATTATTTCATGTAGAAAAGCAATGTATTACCATTTTCCAGAAGAAAAGCCTTGGAGCGTGTTTAGTAGTGGAGCACAGAAAGAAACAAGCAGCACACAAATTACAGATGAATTTGTTGCTGCTGAATATGGGAGAGTCATTTATTTTCTCACGGAAAAAGCAAACACACTTAGCAATCCACCGGTGACCCTCCCACTTTAAATGCAGGCTTTTTATCTCCAGGACAAGTTTGAGGACGCTGGTGTAGGATGATGCCGAGTTCCTGACAAACCACTTCATCATCACCTACAAAGTTTCCCAAAACATCAGTTTCAGCTTCCACTTAAGGACATGCAAATGCCCTCAATACCAGAGTTTCAGGGAATTACCATAGAGGAAGAAGTGGTAGCACATTCCACACCAGACTGGAAGAGGTGCAGAAAGGAGAAAAAGGGGCAGAGCAAGAGGTAATTCCAAGGCCAGGATCCTACGTGCAGCAGAGGCCTGGGAAAGGACAGCGCTCCCCTTTATGCTTTTTCCATTTTTTTTATTCCAAAAGTTTCAGGGGTTGAGGTGATACTGGCTTGGTTTTGTGGGGGCTGTCTGCCACCTTCTTAGAGCATATTTTTGTTGCTGATAAGTTTAACAACTGGATCCATTCTTTACCTCAAGGAAAAATATGTCAGAGGAAGAAGTAGGTCAGTTTTCTCCCAGTTACACCTTCACCCTCAATACAGGTCACCTGCTCCAGGAGTCCAAGGGCTGTTCTGTTCCTGCCGTGGATCTAATGCCCAATCCACCACGAAAATGAAAACATTCTTCTCAAATATAAGGGGATTTGGATTGGGCCTTAATGCTTCATCTAAAAACAAGAGCAGCTTGTTCTGATGATAACGCCACAAAATGACAGCCTGTAACCACCGTGTTGAAAACCGAACCCTTCGAACAGAGATTATAAAACAACCAGCAAGTTGTTTGCAAAGACACTTTGATCGCACACAGTCCTGCAATGTGGAAGAGTGATAGAGGCTGGAATAACCTTTGGACACCAGGTTGTATTTCCTGGTGACACAAACAAAGAATGCCCTCCCCTTGCACTTTGAGAAGACACAGGGAAATAAACGCCGAATCTTAAGACAGATCCAAATGAATCTTTAATGATTCTGAAATATTCATATAATCTACCAGTTACACGCAGCAGGAAAATAATTTATGAGAATCATAACAAAATTAGGTAGAATAAGGTCAGTCTGCTATCGCTGTTGTGCAGCTAAACTTATAATCATGGTTTCAGTAGATGGATATGAAGATAATTCATCTGGCCGGCACAGGCATTAAAGGCTCGAAGCTCAATCATGCAGCTTCACTTTTCAGACGAGCCCTAAAACTCACTTGTCAAGTGAGGTAATCTGCAGGATCCGGTTTTGATCACGAGCCTGGTGCACAGTGGTGGCCAAAACTGCACAGGGTTTTGGGCACCACAACATAAGAAAGATCTGAAGCTGTTAGAGAGCATCCAAAGGAGGCCATGAAGATGGTGGAAGGTCTGCAGGGGAAGCCAAATGAGGAGCAGCTGAGGGCACTTGGCTTGCTCAGCCTGGAGGAAACTGAGGGGAGACCTCAATGCTGTCAACAACTTCCTCCCGAGGGGCAGCTCCGAGCTCTGCTCTGTGTGACCAGGGAACAGCTGGAGCTGAGTCAGGGACATTTAGGATGGAGATCAGGGAAAGGTTCTTCCCCCAGAGGGTGCTGGGCACTGCCCAGGCTCCCCAGGGAATGGGCACAGCCCCGAGGCTGCCAGAGCTCCAGGAGCATTTGGACAACGCTCCCAGGGATGCACAGGGTGGGATTTTTGGGGTGTCTGTGCAGGGACAGGGGTTGGACTCAGTGATTCCTGTGGATTCCTTCCAGCTCAGGATATTCCATGATTCTATTCTACGACTCCATGAGCCCTACTTGTCTCCCAGCCCTGTCTAGCAGGACAGCAGCCTCTACACAGGGCTGGGAGACAAGACCGTGTCTAACAGCAAAAAACCCCACATCTTGTACCTGTCACACATTTCTTGCTGTTGTTACAGGTCATGACATAAAACAGGGAAATAAATTCTCTTTTTGCCAAGAAACACATAAGATGTGTAAGTCAGGCTTTGGCCTGAAAACTGATATCCTTTGATGGTGAGCAGGGAATAACTCAGCAAATCTTGAAGGACATTATTTGTAATACCATGAAGAAATGTATTGCTAATACTTTTTGATACAAACCCAGTGTTTTATTGAGCCTTGCTGGCAGCAGAGAGAAATCTCAACCCTTCCTGCACTTAAGAAAATGACTGCTTTGGTACAGAGGAATCTATCATGCACATAAAGGTTCCCACAGCTGGCGATTTTTGTGGAGAGACAAAGTTTCTTTGGCATTTCTGTGCTTTCCTGCATCCAAAGGGAAGGTTGGGTGAAGATGCCAAGGAGTTGTGACACTGTGGGGTGAGGATGGGGTCGGGACGGGGTGGGGGCTCAGCAGCCCCGATTCTATTCCTGCCCAGGAGCTGGTTCCCCAAACCCCTGCAGATCCCACACGTCCCCCGGGCTGTGGGTTAGGAGGGCCGGGACCTGCCTGACAGGTCACTGAGTGGGACACAGCCCAAGTCGCTCTCGTTCACCCCTTTTTTAACCAAAGAGGCTTTCTCCATCATGACTCCCACAGGGTGGACCGCGGTGCTCCCCCGGCTGAGACAGCGCAGGTCACCACCCGCCCCTCAAGGTGGGGTAGGGGATGAGGGCGGCAGGGCTGTGAGGGCAGGAGAACCGTGATGATTGTGGGTCCGTGAGGGGGGGCGACTCCATGAGGATCGTGGGTCTTTGAGGGCTGTGGGTCTGTCAGAGTTGTGGGTCCGTGAGGGGGCTGTGGGTCCGTGAGGGACCGTGCGGGCGGCAGGGCCATGAGGGGCGGGGCCGCTCTGCCCGCGCGCGCGGGCCGGCGCGGTCGCCATGGCAACGGTTGCCTGGCGCGCGCGGGCGGCGGGAGGCCGTGCCCAGCGCGCGCGCACGCGCAGGCGCTCCCGCCTCCCTCCCCGCTCCCTCTCGCCTCTCCCTTTTCCCGCCGAGCGCGCGCGCGCGCCCCGGGCCGGGCGAGGCGGGAGCGGCGGGAAGGACGCGGGGGGGGGAGGGAGGCTGGAGAGGGAGAGGGCGCGGGCGCGCGCGCGGGGCGGGAGGCGGGCGCATGCGCGCGCGCGCGCGCGGCCCCGAGCGCTGTGGCAGCCGCGGCCCCTCGGCGGCGGCGGCGGCGGCGGCTCCGTCCGTGCCTCCCGCACCGGCACCGGCGCCGGGCCCGCCGAGCCTCCCCAGCCCCGCCCCGCCGGGGCTCCGGGCACCGCCGTGCCCCCTTCCCGCGCCGGGGATGAGGCAGCGGTAGCGCGGCAAGGTGAGGCGGCGGGGCCTGCAGGCCGCGGCGGGCGGGGGGGAGCGGCGGCGGCGGGGGCTCGGCGGGGGCCTGCGCGGAGCCGGCGCCGGGTGGGCTGCGCCCCCCGCCTCCTCCGCCCTCGCCGCCGCCGCCTCCTCCTCCGCCCGGGTGGGGCGGGGATGCGGGGAGGGGGCGCCGCCGGCCCCCGGCGCTGCTCGGCCGGGCCATGGGCGTGCGGGCGCGGAGCCTCTGCTGCTTCTCGGGGGCGAGGCGGGGGAAGGAGCCGCAGGTGCTGCCCTGGCTCTGCCCCTGCCCCGGCGCGGCCCCGCGGGCGGGGAGGGGGCGGCGGTACCTGCCCGCATTGTTCGGGAGAGCCCCATCCTTCCTTTATCCCATCGGCAGGTGACGGGGCTGCGCCTTTCTCCGCTGCCTCGGCCGGAGGCTCGCCGAGCCAGGCCCTGCCCTTGACAAAAAGGGATGCTCGCCCCGGGCTCCGATGCCTTTTGATTTCCGAGTGGCTTTGGAATCGCTACATCAGCCCTCCCGATGGAAATCCCGAAGGATGTCGGGCCTGTTGTGTGCAGCCTGGCCAGCCCCTCTCCTGTGTGCCTTTAGAATCGTCGGCTCGTGTCAAAGTCTCTGCCTTTTGTTTTTGTTTTAGATGGTGGATGTTGATGTTTGTGCGGGTGGAGATAGTACCAGAAGAAAAATGGATGCTCTGACCGATAGTGCAGTTGAGATTGTCCCTTTGGAGCTCTATGATTCAGCCAGAGCAAAAATAGCTGCTAATCTACAATGGATCTGTGCTAAAGCCTACGGAATAGGTAAGATCACCTCTATCAAGAAGTCATTCTTGATTTTGTTCTTACTTTTTCTGTCTCCCCTGCTGTTCCAGGAGTAATTAAATTTGGCTTTGTTTTAAATATCAATAATATGGCAGCCTGTTCTCTTGCAATATTGTATCTCTGCTGGTACCTTAAACAGGAATAACGGGACTGTGTGAGATGCCCTGAATCAGCAAACCTAATGGTGAACGCTCCCAGATGGTGCTTGGCAAGAATTGCCTGCCTCAAAATGTTTAAATCCTTGCTTTAGCTAAGCAGACTTTGTTCCACAGAGCTTTATGTCACTGCTTGCAGGCCCCAAGCCCCTCCAGGCTTTAGGTGCTTCCTTGTCTGGTCGTCTTGGCCAACGGATCCTGGGACCTTGACACCCTTTGTGTGCTCAGTTAGGAGTTCTTTTTCTGTCAGCTTGTGGTTTTACTTCCAAAATGATCTAAAAAATAATCTATTCACGTTCAGCAACATTTTTCTTTTATGGAAAGAAATGTTGAATGAGCAGGTGTAGTTGGGATGCTGTGACATTAAACAGCAGGTTGTAGGTGATAGAGGAGTTCTTCCTTTCCTCACATTGTCATAAACTTTTACTGTCAAATGTGGAAAAATAAATATTCTTGGCGTATATTCATATGGTGTTTTCCTGGCAGCTGTTGAAATTTGCTTTTTTGTTTTGAACTAGATCTGTCTCGATGTACAAGATACCTCTCGAGTTTAAGTAGCTTCGTTATGAAGAAACAGGATGCAATACTAGTGGGTTTGTTTTATCCAGAACAAAAGATATAATAAAAACATGTATAGAGTCTTGTTTTGGAAAATGAGGTGGCCCTGTTAATCTAAGTCTAATTCTCCAAACTCGTAATATGCTTAATGGATTAGCACTGGCTTACTTGGTGACAAGGCTGAAGAAAAGTGGTCCATTCCTGCCATTAAATATTAATCCTTGCTGGAATATTTTTCTAAATTATTTTTCTTTTTAAACATTTCCAGCTCCCTCCGTGTCCCCCCTCATCTTGGTGATTGTGGGCAAAAGAAAATCAGGGGTTTACAGTGTTTAATGTATTTTGTTACAAGCAACAAGAGGCAAA
This sequence comes from Lycocorax pyrrhopterus obiensis, assembly GCA_014706295.1. NCBI lineage: Eukaryota > Metazoa > Chordata > Aves > Passeriformes > Paradisaeidae > Lycocorax > Lycocorax pyrrhopterus. Next base: position 8,812,346 of record JACSVZ010000019.1, read on the forward strand.
AAAACCCCACGGATCAGATGATGTCTGAAAATGTGGGAATTTGGGGAGGCTGTCAGGGGAACATTGAAAACGTAAAAGAACAGAACAGGCACTTCCTCATGTAAATATTTCTCAGTTACTGGAATTGTTTGTTACATTTCCTGAAACTTTTTAGCGGTCTGTGATAAAATGGCTATTCCAGACCTGGGGATGCACTATTTATATTGTGACTTTGTTTCGAAGGAAAGCTGATCCTAAATGGGAAGGGACTGGCATGGATCCTACGCTGCAGAGAGAGCTCAGTGGCCTCGTGCTGCTGGGTGGTGTCTGCTCCAGCACTCAGGGTTGTGTCTGAACCTCATGGACCAGTTAATTGCTTAATGGCAAGTCTGTTTATGCTCCTGACAGCACAGGTTGTAAAAGTATTTGGCTTTCCTGTGACTAAAAGCTGAAAAGAAACAGCTTTTCCCATGGCAGAGCTGTGATCTCTGGCTGCAGCAGCCTCTGCCAGTTTTTCTGCTTGCATTTAGGCTTGTTCAGATTACAAACAACAGAAGCTAAATGCCACAAACAATAGGAAAAAGTAATTTTTTCCCCAGTGAGTAAGGATTGGTGTCCGTGCGTGTCTTTGCAGGAATGTGGCCCGTGGAAATGTAGTTTGATTTTTGAAATGGCTCCTGCAAGTCGCTGTCACATGTTAGCCATTACTGCTGGAATAGCATTGCACAATCCCTAGAAATTTATAAGCCTCTTTAATTCATAGAGAGATGGGTTTAAGAAGGTTTCCTGTGTGATTATAATTTTGAATAATACTTGAATTTAACACATTACTTGTCGTCTCTCAGGGTTGTGTTTTAGTTTTAAGATACTGCATGTTGTTCAGTGAGTCTTGGGCAGCTACATCAATTGTGATTTTATTATATAAAATCTCACTATGCAGATTAAAGGGTTTGAGGACTTTTTATTATTTTAGACTTATTTCTGGTTAATTTGGTAAAAAAAAACTTATCTGTTTGTAATATTAAAACACTTGTGTTCTGAAGTAAATCTTACCAGGCTTCCATAACTGCCTTCAAGCGAATGAGTATTTTTCTGAAATGTTAGATTTGGATTTGATTTATGAATTGACATAATTTTGTGCCTAATCTTTCAAATTCTGGTGCATTTCATTTTCATCTGGGTAAGGCTGAGCTCATGGTGAAGAGTGGAAAGGGTGAAGAACAGGAATTGGATGCTGGTGTAGACTGTTACTGAAAGTCATTCATCCTTGCAGGTTTTACCTGCAACTGCATTCTCTCTTTGCTGTTAAAGGATATTTGAATTCTCCACTTCTAAGCTGGCATTTAAATAGGAAAATTCTTCATCCTTTGTTTTCTTTTCCTCAAGGACAAATCACTGGGAGCATGCATGACAAATAATTTGAAGTCCTAGTTTGGGCTTTGTTTTGTTTGATGATGCAAGATGATGCAGTCCTTTTTTTTTTTTTTTCCCTTCTGGCCATGAAAAGAGAATTTTGGTAGCCAAACAGCTGAGCAGCTACACAAACACTGCAAGACAACCCCTCTTCTTGCACAGGAATTGGGCTGGATGATTTGTTCTTGGAAACCTGCAGCTCCTGGCTATGGTGGATGCCTGGCTGGCACAGATGGGCTCCAGAGGGAGGTCCTACAACTGTTTGTCTGAATTCCAGAGAACAGAGGGGAAGGATGTCGTGAAGGAAGGTGTTTCTCCATTCGGTGTCATCCATCTCCCCAAATAAATCTGGGAGCACTGACACAGATCACTCTCGGTCTGAGCACATCTGGAAACCTTCTGTACTCTGGAAAGATTCGAAGTCCCTTTAGCTGAGACAGTGGTTTGCGAAAATGGAGTTTAATTAGACCAGAATTATCTTTTTTTATCCTCAAACTTTGATGAGAACCAAACGGCCACTTCAGGGAATTCTAATTCCTAATGTTAAAGGGGTTGAGGAGCAAAGCTGCCACTGAGTGTAGGGAACTTCAGTTCACAGAGGGTGAGCGTGGGAGGGCTGGGGAGGCTTGGCAAGCCCTCCATGGGGAGATCACTTTTCCACAGTCGCTGGAGTGATCCAGATTGCCAAGCAGGAATGAGGCCACGCAGAGCAGTGGGAAGTGGACCTGGCCCTTCAGCCCCGCTGGCCCCTCAGGCTCTGAGCAGCAGCGGTTGGAAAGAACAAACTCAGGATGGTTTTATTTGGTGCCACCTGGGAAAATAGACAATGACAACGAAAAATTCTGATTTCTCAGCAGATTTAGTGTGGCATTAATTTATGTGTAGAAATTATGTTTTCCATCATCGTGGCTATAATATTAAAATTTAGATATTGAAGGATGTGGAAGTCTCTGTGTTGCAGCTTGCTGTGAGCACTGGGTGCTTTCCAACCCTTTCCATAGCGGATGTTGTTGCTCCTGTAGAACAGTGTGCAAAATTCACATTTTTCAGAAGGGACCTGATGGTTTTACTTATTTATCAGGGCTGGGAGCTTTACATAGTTTCCAGACTTAATGCTGACAGTAGCCTGAAACCTTTGGCAAGATGCAGGCAGGAAAGCCAAGGACTAATGGAATGCATTGGAGGGGAAATGCAAGTTTGTCTTTTTTTGGTCTTTGAGTACTTAAAACTTACTTGCTAAATAAGGTTTTACAGTACTGTAATAGCTCCCCACAGTTACCACTTGGTAGAGGCAGTGTGAGAATGTTTCCTGGGCTAAGTTCCCTAAATCCCTGGATTCCCTGCTTGTTTTTGTCAGCTTTCTTGCTCAAGTTGGTAATAAAAATACTTTTAAGAAAGCTGTTGTGTTTAGCAAATATGAACAGTTAAACATTTGTTTCTTTAATTGCACCTGTGTGATAAACACTGAGTATTATTGTGTGAAGTTTACAGGGGCGAAGGATTCCATAATTATTATTTTGTCTCTTCTGCTTTATCCAGGTTTGTGGCTTTATCCTTGATCAAAAGATATGGTAATTAGTGCAGTCACTCTCCCAGCAGTTTGCAAAGCCTTTAGCTTGGGGTTTTTCCTGCCTGTTATATGTAAATTTTCATGTGTCCTGTTACAGATCACTTACAGGGTTTAGAATTCAGTGCTGTAATGAGAACCAACACAAAATGTTTATATTCTGGGGGTCTTAGTGCTGAGAAGGTGTAGTTTGTGCTCATACTCTGCAGCTCCGAAGACATTCACCCAGTGCTGAATAATTCTGGGAACAGATACTGATACTAACGAAATCCTACTCAGAATTTGAATAAGCTTCGTGCTGTTTACCAGGACAGCTTGGCTCCCTTTCCATGTGAAACCAGTTCTTCGTGCTTCTGGAGGTAAAATAACATCTGTGGTGTATCCACCCCGTCAGTTCAAGGGATAAGTCAAATTTGTTCAGATTGCTGTATTTTTCTTTATCTAGTCATAATCAAGTGGTTGTCTTTGAACAGGTTTTTGTAAGTGAGATGATAAAGAAATGGTCCCTCCCCTGAAGCAAGGAGAGTCTGGCAATAATTGTCTCTCTGACAGTTGTTGCAAGTGAAGTTATTTTTGTAATCCTCTCAACGATTTTGTACTTGATGATTTATACTCAGAACTGACAGTTTTTGAGAGATTAGGACTCATTGATACAATGGAACAGACCAAAAGGATTGCTGAATAAAAAATCATAGTGGTTTCTTTTTGAGTCCTTCATCTCTTACAAAAATAGGCAGTGGAGGTATCTCCCCGATAGGCTCAGCAGGACAAGAACACTTGAGAGTTTATGCTGCTGAAACTTGGAAAAAATATTATATTCCTTTGTTTTTATAAGTGTGGGAAGCAGCAAAAATGAGCATAAGAGTAATGTGGTATAAACTTACATCAAACTCGTGTGGAAGAGATCCAGTCAACTCTGATACTGAGGGTAGAGTGGTAAATTCTTCCACAATTCTTGTTAGAAAACTTAGGGCAAACTGAATTAATGATGTTCACCTTCGCAGAGCTAATTGCAGGTTAGGTACTGTTGGTTTTAAGTTACTATAAAACCACTGGTGCCTTTTGAACCCCTCAGTTTGTCCAAAACTGGCACCTCTAAAACTAGTGTTGAAGTTGATGCAAACATTTGCCTTGGGAAACAACTCAGAAAGCACATCAGGAGAAGCAGGAGGTGTTTGCAAGCTTTTCAAAGGTGACTTCCTTTGGGAATTAAGGTGCTGTTGGAAGCTTTTCTATAAGCAAAAACTAAGGACAATTTGGTTTCCTTGAGTACAATTTGTTAAATTGCTTGAGCATAAATTTTTGTAGCTATAGCTTAGGTGTTAATTTCTCAGAAGTTAATTTTTCATGTTGATTTTTTCCAAAGTCCAAGCCATAAATGTGTAGAAACTCAAGTTTTAATGAACAGAACTTTTCTAACCTCCAAGTTCAGTTATAGGTCATGGAAAGAAGGTGTTGGAAAAGATGCTGATAGAAACTGGGGCTTGGAAAGCCTGGGACATTTTCTTCACAAAGAGCTTTGGCACATTCTGTAGTGAGGCAAGGACAAAGCATGTGACACTTCTGGAGTTTGTCTGATCCCTAAAAACTGGGGAGAAAAGGTGTCCATGATACCAGGGGCTACTTGAGTGTCCATGGTGTGTGGTTTAAATTAGCACTGACTGAACTCTGGTGATGTGTAGTTGTCCTGAAAGTGACAACATATTCCTGAGATTTCTGGCAGCGTGGGAATGTTGTCATTTTTAAGGGGGGTTGGAGAATGAGCAGCCCTGGGTGCTGCAGGTGTTTCTGTGACATTGTGCTACAGGTAAGAATAATTAACAGATGTGAAAGGTAAGATCAGTGTCTTCAGTTGCACTTTCAGATGCAGATTTCAAATATTGAAGACACGTCTCAATTAAAGCCCTTTTTTGTCTGTTCTGTGTTACCCCATTTGAGATACCTGCATCATGTACAGATCATCAACTCTTTTTGGAAGTTTCTCAACTCAGAATTATACACTTATTTAGCATCCTGTTTGCATTGCAAGTTTTCCTGCCATTTATTTCTCATTTATTTGTGCCTGCCATTATGTCCAGCATGAAATAAATTTGAATTAAATAGTAAAGTTAGCATGGCCACTCTTGAGCTTTGATGTGGTTTTTGTATCTTAATTTTTTTGTGGATCATTAGTCAGGACATAAATCAGCTACAGGACTGCTCCTGTGTGTGACAGACAGACAGAAGTGGTGTATATACTACTGTAAAAAATTAACCCAGGCAAGTGTTTACTGTGAAATAAGTTGCAATTATGGGAGGATTAATGTTGATTAATAACTTCCTGTGATAGTCTTCAGATTATTAATCCTGGTACTAAAAGTTGTTCCCACCCAGCCCTACCCTTAATCTTGGTCAATCCAAATCCATTCAGTCCTTAAGCAGTTATATGGAGATCAGAAATGTGATATTAGAGGATTCTTTAGTAAAAAAGAAAATGATTTCAGGTTTCTTGACTGGACTTTCAGATTGAATTACAAGATCCAAGTTGGGTTTTTTCCCTGTTTTTTGTTCATGTGTTTGTTTTGGGTTGTTTGTTTGGGTATTTTTTTTTTAACATATTGATTTCTGTGACATGGAATCTCCTCACTAAGAACTAGATCCATTTAGTGCTAGAAAAGGCTTTTAGAAATCATTGAAATGGAGCTGGTTTAATCGGAAATTGCTGTGGGAGGTCTGCCTGCCCCTGTCACACGGGAGGCTCAGCACCACGCTCCCATGGCCTCTCCCGTGTTAATAATGTGTGTAAAGACCCCAATCCTATAGAGTGGATCCCTCCTGGGTGTGTTAGTGTTGCAGAGAAACCTTTTTGCTCGCTGTGGTTGCAGTCTATAAAATAATCACAGTCCCTCTACCTTGTGGCGAAGGGAGAATCCCGAGGAAAATCCGGCCTGTGCAAGGAGTGTGGGGCAGGAGATGTCTTGGAGGGATTTCAGGGCTCTTTGTCCACCCCTTCCAGCCCAGTTCCAGGCAGTCACCTCAGTTTTCCCATCAGGGCCTGGGAGCTGGTGGAGAGCAGGTGTTGGTACTAAACCCCTCATCCAAGTGCTTCAGATTTCAGACATTTGGAATTTGCATTTTTTTTGTCATCGTTTTACAAAAAGCCTTTAAAACTTGGAGTGGTGCTAATGCTCTGCCAGAGATGTACAACTTCATGGATATTTTATGAGCTTGTATTATTTCCTTTCACAAATAATTCTAGTACAAAGCAGTGTGTCTTTGGTTGTTAAAGGTGTAGCTGCTTGTAATGAACTAAAATGTTGAATTATACGAGCTGCTTTGCATTTGGATTTTTGGATCTTTCCTCAGTCTTTAGAAATGGAAGCTCGAGTTTTCTATCTAGAAATGGAAATGGCCATTAAATGGAATGAGCTTTCAGCAGCCTTTGATTTTAGGTCAGGTTGACTAATGTTAAGAAGATTAAAAATATCTGAATTTATTATGTATTTCACTAAAAATGGACACCCATGTTAACAAATGCTACTTAGGTAGTGCCAGTGGGGTTTATTGTGTCCCTTCCAACCATCTTCAGTAGAAAGTCACATTCAATGTCACAGAAAGGAAAAATAATTATCTTAATTTTAATAAACTTCAGAATGCTTCACATGTTGAAAAATAGGTCCAGCACTGTGTGACTAACAGGAGCTGTTAGGGCTGTTAGACAGCAGTGGTTTGCTACATATTTTTATCTAAGTGAGATGTACTTGTGGCAATAACACTCTGTCTCCATTCCTCTTCTTTATGAACATCAAGTGCTCTGCAGTATACAAATATTGTGTGGCTTATTTTGCAGTCAAAGATATGGGTAGGAGTCTCTTGGAATGGGAAAATTTAATTATTCTGGAAATGAGCTGAATGAAAAGTAAATATGCTGCCAAATTAATAATTCTTTTAAGTGTAGATGTGTATATTTAAAATGAACTGTTTAAGTGACTTTGGGGAAAGATATTCAGAGTGACTGGATAGCATTAGATAGAATTTTATGTTTGAAATTTAGGAAATGTCAGGCTTCTATTAAGACAATACACTTGAGGCTAGAAAATATTTTTCTTGGAGTTGCAGACTCTCATTATTCCTGCTCGGTTGTTATAAAGATCAATAACTTCCAGGCTGATTACCCAATATGAGGAGAAGTATTTATTTTGGGATATAGAGCAAGGGATGGATTTGAGATGTCTTGGACATATTTAGAGTGATTGGAATATTAGTTGTTGTTAGTGCCTTTCTCTCCTGCCAGCTCTGAGCTGTGCTGGGGAGCAGTAAAAATGTGTTTATGGCTGGTGGTGTGCAAGGGTGAGGCCTTCTGTGTTGCTAATTTTAACTTCTTCTGAATTACTACACTCAGGGTCTAGACTCAGTCTGATAAAATCCTAACACAGCTTGTGGAAATTGGGCCAAGGCAAAAGAAATTCATTTTCAGACTTGGTTTTAAAGTTCCTGTTTAATCCAAGTGGAGTGGTTTTACTTCCTAGGCTTGAATTATTTAAGGGCTGAAAGCTGCAATAGTTTGATTCCATGCTCTTGAGAAAAAAACCCCAGATAATCAGTTCACTGATTGGTTTGTAAAATGTTCAAGGTTTTAGTCAGATATTTTGGTCTTTCCATTCTGAATTGCCAAAATTCATCAAAAAATTGGTGGCTTAGATTTGAGACTGGCCAGCCTCTCTTGGTGACCGAGCCTTGCAGTTGTCCGGTTGCTGTGCACGGATGCTTTGGGATTTTGCTTTGGGGATAAGGATGAACCTTGCCCATCTGACACCCATTTGAACCTGTGATCTAACCAGTGATAATCCCAAATAAAATGTGACCACCAGTAATATTCACCGATCACTTTCGGTGACGAGTGATGCCGCGTGTTGATGTTGTCTCCGCTGTTTCAGACAACGTCCCGGAGGAGCTGAAGGACCCGTTCTACATCGATCAGTACGAGCAGGAGCACATCAAGCCCCCTGTGATCAAACTGCTGCTCTCCAGCGAGCTCTACTGCCGGGTCTGCAGCCTCATCCTCAAGGGGGATCAGGTGGCTGCTCTGCAGGGACACCAGTCCGTGATCCAGGCGCTGTCTCGGAAGGGGATTTACGTCATGGAGAGCGATGATACACCTGTGTCTGAATCTGATCTGGGCTCTGCACCAATCAAAATGGTTAGCTTAATTAAATCCACCTAATCATCTTCTTTTTATTTAACACTATTCAAAATAGTATGTGGAGTGAAGAGCTCTTCATTTCTAGGTCGCTAACCTTAGGAATGTTTTATTTTAAATACAGTTAGAACATACCATTTTTTAAAAGGGATTTTATTTTCCAATACTCTCTGTTTTCTTCTTTCAGAGTTCTCATATGGCAATGATTGATGCTCTTATGATGGCCTACACTGTAGAAATGATCAGCATTGAAAAGGTGGTTGCCAGTGTCAAGCGTTTCTCTACATTCAGTGCCTCAAAAGAACTGCCCTATGATTTGGAGGATGCCATGGTTTTCTGGATTAACAAGGTAAAATTTACTTTGGGAGAAGCATGCCTGTCTTCCCTTGTCACTTTTCAGATTTTTAAAAAGGTTCAGATGAGTATCTTCCTTTCTTACTTGTGCATTTCTATCATCTCTTTCTACTTTTGCAACTTGTTTTTCTTAGGCATGAATAAAGCTGGCAAATTTTAAAATAAAGAAAGTAATCAGGAACTAAGTTAGAAAAACTGTAAAAATTGGATTCTTTGTTTTCAGACAAGTTGCTATGAGGTGGTTTTTTGGTTGGTGGGGGGTTTTTTTAGGTGAAGCATTGTTTAATGTTAAAAAACAGGATGAACTCTGACTGGCTGGAACATTTAACAGAAAAACTGAAACTTTTCCAAGGGCAGCAGTTAAGTTGCTGTAATTCTTTTGAGTGACAAGAGTCACCTTCCAAAGAGAATGTGTCCTTGCAAACCCAGGATTCCCTAGTTGTGATTACAGCTACTGCTAATAGAGAGTTGGTCTAGAAAACTGCTGTACCATGTTTTTCTGTGAACTTTTTATGTTTGTAGCGTGAATTGACCATTCCACAGGAGGAAGAAGAACACTTGTGGAAACATATCCAGGTGTATTTTAATTCATTTTCCATGCTATGCCCTTTTAGGTGAACCTTAAAATGAGAGAGATAACAGAGAAAGAGATTAAATTAAAACAACAACTAATGGAAAGTCCAGGGCATCAAAAGGTAAAACAAATTTGTCTTCAGTTATGATATTGTGTGTGGATGATTAATGGATTTAAATATCAGTATTTTCTTTCTCAGAGAAATGTGAGGGCTCCAATCCTCAAAACTGAGATTTTCTGCATGCAGTTTGTTTTGTCTCTGTCATCAGTGCCCTTCCTTGTCTTTGAAGCCCACTGGTATCTTCCGACTTTCCTTTAAGTTTCAGTAGGATGAAAACAACTTGTTTCAACTTAAAATAACCTGTATCAACTGTATGTGGGTAAATATGACTCAGCTTTCACAGCACAAAATATATGTTATATATTTTGAAAGCTCTTGGGGCATATTCTTTTTGCATGGGTTATTTGTCCAGTATGTATTTAGGGACTTATTCAGATTCTGTCCAGTGAATGATACTCTTGGCATTCAAATGTTATATGTGTGTGTTTGTAGTTTTTTTCCAGCTTTTTCCCTTGAAATTATATCACAATGCACTAATATTGCAAAATATAGCACACTTTCATTTCTGGAGAATGTCAAATAGGTCTTTCTGAAACAAAACCTTAAGATAAATTGGCATTGCTGGGCAAAGGGCTCAAAGTGAGACATGTGAACAAGGCACAGTTGTTTAATTTTCATGTTAGTGGCAATGGTTTTTTATGTGCCTTTTATGGATGATAATATCCTTCAGCAAAAATGAGCTGTTTAATTTACAAGCTGATGTGTTGTGTAAAGGATCCCTTGAAATATTTGACCCTATTGGCTTTTGGGTCTCATTTTAGTATCTTTAAATCTAAATTTCTAGGCTACGAGCCCTCTAAAATATGAAAGTGTTTATTGCTGAAGTGCATTTAAGTGTTACTGCTTTTAACTTGCATTGCTGATGTTCCTTTCCTATTCCTACGTTCCTTTCCTTGCTTCCTGAGCAGTCTCCTTCCAAATGGTATTGGAAATTAGTACCTGTAAGTGAACTACTTTTACACCAGTTGTCATCCACAAAATCATGGCTTTTTAAACTTCCTCAGAGTGTTTGCTTCCATTCCAATGCTTCTTAGCTGCTCTTTGAAAAACACCTGTGTGAGCTTTTGGGTCATCGGGCTTTGTTTTCATGACACGCTTTTTGCATACTTTACAGCATACAGCATACTCACTTTGCAGCATCTCAAAATTGCTTCCACACTGCAGGAGTGAGGGAGGTGGAGTAGCAGCAAAAAAACCCCTAGAAAATTACCGTTTGAAATGGTTGCATTTGCTGGGTTTTGTTGTCAGTAGGAACTGATCACAGCGCTGAGGTGAGAGAAAATCTGGGCGGCTTAAAGGGCTGCCTAATCTTGGAATCCATAGTTAAGATACTCAGATGTTTGTGCTTAAATAATGCTCTTACACTGCTCCTGCACCTGCTCTGGTGCAGATTTGTAAATCTGTCAGAGCCAGAGCACTGCTGTTCACTGAGGTGGGGTAGGAGATTGGCCAGACCAGTTAGGATCCGGTGGGACAGTTGCTGGGATTGTGTGCTCAGTTAAGGAGCCTGAGCTGGCACCGTGGGAGGGAAGACAGTTTGCACATTGGAACAAAATGCTTCTTCTGCTTTGTGCTGACTTGTGAAATTGGAATATCAATTCCACTATATTTAACAAAAATCCAACAAAGTTGTGCTTCTAGTATGGAATCCTGCTTTTTTTTTTGTCTGAGTTTTCTGGGTTTATTTCAACTTGCAGAGATTTTCCTTTGTTCCTTTGCTTTCCTTAGCTTTGATACCCTTTCTCCTGCCCTTGCAGGAGCTGGTGTTACTCATTTTCTCTCTGGGAAGATGAGCTGTTGTCTCAGTTGTTAATTCCAAAGGGCAGAGCACTTGGAAAAGGCAGGTGTAATCAGGCAGTCTCCCCATGATCTCTCTCTGCCTTCCCACAGAGAGCTCAGTCCCACTGCAGCCTCCTAATCCTTTGTTTGTTTGAACCAAATCTGTGGGCTGGAGTAAAAACTTGAAATATCTGAAATTAAAGGAAGGAGTAAACAAAGGTTGTCTCGCTTCTAGTCCACCTAGATTTTAGTGGCTTACTGACAGATTTTGCAGTCTCCAAAGTTGTTGTCAGATTCTGTCAATTCTGTGCTTTTTTATTTTATGGTTTTTGTTTGGTTGGGTTTTTTTTTTAATACAGAATTATCTCAATTTCAGTAGCACCATTTCTGCAATTATTGCATACAGATATCATTCATTGTATGCATGGGCAGGGGGGTTACAAACCACAACACTCAGCTTAGAAAATAAGAATTCAGAATTTTCAGTATAAAAGACTGAATGGTTAAGACAATAATATTTGAGCAAAAAATAAGGAATTAAATTAAGTCCATAAAAACCTTCTTTGATAAATTTGTGGGGTTTTTCACCAAAGCCAAAAGAAACAAGGAATTTTTACAGATTTTAGTTCTTGGTATTGACTGTTGTTGGTTTAAATTCCATATAAGCCTATTGGAAAAGAAATATTTGTATCTACTTTAACTACAGGAGGAATTAGAGTTTAAAAGGAATTTCTGAAGGTGGTTTTTTTTAATATGCTTACTCTAAGTGGATAAATGCTGACCCTTTCAAGCTAACCAGTTCACCTTGTTGTGCACACTTCTTTTACCAGACTTAATGACCACATTTCCAGTGCATAATGGATGTTGCTGATGCCTTTGATTTGTTTCTTGTTTGAATAATCACCATCCTATATCTCACTATTTCTCTTTGTGTAAGCCTGATCTGATGCATGCCCTATCGCACTGCATGCTGGAACCAGTGGAATATGCTCGTGTGGTACAGTATGATTCCCATTCCATTACATCTTTGTGGAGTGCTCCAGGCTGGGGAAAAACCCATTTTGCACCTGGTAAAAGGACAGGAAAAGTAGCATTAGCATGCAGAGGTAGCTTTGAGTTCCTTGGGAAACTTAGCATAGCATGTGCAAAATAAAGAAAAGAAAGTGGTTCTCATTGCTCCAAGTGATGTTGATTGCTCTGAACAGATTTTTTCACAGCCTGTGCCATCCTAAATTGACACCTAGGAGTGTGTGTGTGTGTGTAGAGCTTTCCCAGACTGGCTTGGGAAGTGTAGGATGCCATTGGTAAAACCCAACTTTCCTCTGATGATTCAATATGTGACTGGTGTGTCTGCACAGCAGACGAGAGATTCTGTTAAACCCCAGTGATATCAGTGCCCTGAAGTGTCCAAGGGATGTTTTTCCAGCACTGCCAGGTGTCTCTGCCAGGCCCTGCAGTGCATTTTGCTTTTGCTTTCCCACCTGCTTTGCTGCTCAGTTTAGACACAGCCTCCCCGTGCTGTAGTGTGTGGATGCTCAGGAAATAGCAACCCTGGAACTTGCAAAACTTGCAAGAAGCAATGCCAAGATCTGTTCTTCAGCTGACTGGCTTTGGCAGCTCCAAATTCCCTGAGGGCTGCGAGGTGGTTTGCACCAGAGTTTGATTTTGATCTGTAGTAAATCAAGGAGAGTTTTGCTGGGGATGTCAAGGCCTCCTCCTCTCTGACTATTATGGAAAAGGCCATGTTTTTTATTTTTGCACAATCCTTGTATTGCACACTGGCTGGCCAGACGTGCCATGTTCTGGTTCTCGCTGAGAGAACTTCGCTGTCTGTGGACACAACAGCAAATCCATGGATGTGGGTAAAGTATGAGAGATCAGCAGCTCATCAGAATTATTTTTGCTGTGTTTTGTTTTTCCCAAGCTTCAGGTGTTTTCATGTAGTTACCCATGTCTCTTTCTTTGGATCTGCTGCATTCGTGCATCTGTGTGGAAGGATTTTGAGTTAAATTGATTATAATAAGTTAAAATGTGTGAATGAAGTGAGGAATCTGGCAGCACGGATTGCTCCTGGGCATGAGGAGACTGAATGGCAGATGAGCCACCTGCTCTAGTGGAAGGTTCCCTGCCCATGGCAAGGGGTTGGGTTAGATGATCTTTAAGGTCCCTTCCAACCCAAACCATTCTAGGATTAAAAGGGAAACACCATTTCCTTCAGAATTGGCTTCTACAGGGAGAAAAGCACAACCTTGTCAGTTGGTTTTTTCTGGGGGCAGAATGCCAGAGAGGATCCACCGAAAAGAGTTTTCAATGCTTAACACAAATTCCTTTTTCTTTGCTTTTTTTTTTTGGGTCTTTTTGCCTCTTTAGCATCGTGTGAACCCTTGTTTTCTCTCGGTAGGTGCGTTACAGAAGAGACCACCTCTCCAGCAGGCAGTTACCCTACTTCCCTGTGCTGGAAGATCTGATGAAGGATGGTAGCGATGGTGCTGCTCTTCTAGCTGTGATTCACTATTATTGTCCAGAGCAAATGAAACTGGATGGTATGTAATAAAGGTTTCGAGGGGAAAAAAGGAATAAAAGGCTTTAAAGCTGAACTACAAATACATTAAAAATTAAAAATGCAGCTCATCTAATAGGTAGTGGACTATAGCAAGTTGGAGGCAGGTCACCTATGGAATCTGCATTTAAAAATAATCTCTCTTCGATCCTGTTTTTTTTTACTTACTGTATTTAGAAGACTGTGCTCTGTATATTATGAGCTACAAAAGAATCCTTTCTTTTCCAGCTTTAGCTGATGTGGCTTTCTTTGCTCAAATAACTGAGCTTGTTTTCAATACCATAAAAGAGGAGTACATGTCCACCACTGTTAGCTGATAATCCTCACGTTTTTCTTTAGGAGTACATAACTTGGCATTTTAAAATCTAGAGTTTAAAATAGTTTCTCTTACTCTGCAGAAATTGTCGCTCTTGAGCATTGCAAAACACGAGTTCTCTTTCCCAGAAAATGTTTTTCTTAATAAATCAATGTCCTTGTTGCATTAATTTCTGCAAATCAACGTTTTGTATTGGTTTTTAAATTCTCAGATATGTTGTACCTTGCAGAGCTCCTGAGTGTTTTCAGAAGGAACCAGCACTGAATCCTAGGAGTAACCCTTTATTATATGCAAATCAAGATGTCTGGTTTTAATTGCTTTTGTATTTTGTCATTATGTGTGTTCTCTGTAGCCTGTTTACCTTTTCTGTGGCTGTGACAGACAGAATCCCCTGTGGATTCAGAAATGAGTGCAGAATTGATACTGTTCTCTGTGGTTTTCTTCCTCCTTTTCCTGTCCCTCTGGTATTGAGCAGGTAGAGAAATGTCACTGGTAGCCAGTAAATATCCAGTGCTGGTGTAGAGTCTGTGAAGTTCCTGTACTCAGTGTTTCTGTGAGGTGGGGGTGGAAGGGTGGTCTCTTGGGACCGTGCCATAACTCACTCATCCCTCTCCCCTCCCCAGATATCTGTTTGAAGGAGGTGACATCAATTGCAGACAGCCTCTATAACATTCAGCTTTTGAGAGAATTCTCAAATGAGTACCTAAACAAATGCTTTTACCTCACCTTGGAGGACATGCTGTATGCTCCTTTGGTTTTAAAGGTAAGAAACATAACAGAGGATGTATTTTTCAGTAAAATACGAGTAAATCACGAGTGTTTTGTTAACGTGAGGTGTAATTTTCCTTTTTTTTTTGTTTCAGCCTAATGTCATGGTGTTCATTGCAGAACTCTTTTGGTGGTTTGAGAATGTCAAACCAGACTTCGTACAACCAAGAGATATCCAGGAAATAAAAGATGGTAGGTTTGTAACCATGGATAACTGGTAGCATGTTATTTAAATAATACTTACATTGCAGTGAAACTGTTGCCCAGTGGTGTTTCCTTGGAAGCTTTGTTTGTACTCAAAGTTTATTCTTGCTGGGGATCTTTGGAAGCAGTAAAGTAGAAGGAAAATTAGTCCTAGATCCACTTGAATTCTAATTATTTGAATGGGTAACTTTTGAACAGGTAATTTCCCCCTAAACCCACTAATTAATTATTAATTTGTAACTTTCATTAAGCTCACCAGAAGACACATATTTTAAATTAAGACCAGTACTCCGGGTTTCACTGCAATGTTGTCACAGAGTTCCCTCTGCAATCTGAGAGCTTCCTGCTCTGTTCTGCTCTTTCCCTGGCCAGTGTGAGTTGTGTTAATGCTGTCCCTTTGTGCCCAGTCAAAGCAGTGATGCAGCAGAAGAGCAGCCGGCCCCCTGTCCCCATTTCCAACGCCACCAAGCGCAGTTTCCTGGCCACTCCTGCCAGCCCCAGCCCAGCAGAGCTGCAGTCCCCAGCCCAGCCAGCCCCTGAAGCCTGCAGTAGGTACTACCTGCACCCTGAGGAGCCTGACTACCTGTAAGTCGGTCTTCATATTGTTCCACCTTCAGTTTATGCCCCTGCTTGGATAACCTGGGCATTTGTGCTGCTAAATGTTGTCGTTTTGCTGCAAACTGAGTGACCTCAGAGTACCTAAAGGGGCTCCAAGAGAGCTGCACAGGGACTTGCTTGGAGCGACCTGGTCTTATGGAAGGTGTCCCTGTCCGTGGCAGGAACTGGAACTGGATGGTCTTTAAGATCCCTTCCAACCCAAACCATTCTGAGATTCTGTGAAAACAAAAGTGATCTGATGTGCAGGAAGGTTAATGACAAGGGTTTTCAGCTGCCATAAATTTCACGGTGAAATAAGTTATTTCAGCCTTTGAATGTACTGTTTACATAAGCAACTTCTTAGATCTGCTGTGTTTAGAAAAATAGTTTAATTCCAGGTAATAGTTTTACTTTTGTATTGTTACACGTGAAAAACTTTTCTTTAAGGATCTTCTTAAAAATTAATGATATTATGTTTGAAAGAGGGTGAGGGTAACTGACCAGTGTAACTTCACAATTTGATATTTTTTCTGATTATAGAAAATATTCTTTGTAGTAATAATTTTTTGCTTTTCTGAATTAGTGGCAAAGGAGGAAGCCCTTCCTTCAGCCCTTCCCATCCCCTGCTCCCTTTGAGGCAAAAGCAACAAAAATCTTTACAGGGAGAAGACAGCCCTGGTGAGTCTGCCTTGAATTTGCCTTCCAACAGGCAATGACTGTCAATGTCAACAGAATAAAGAACTAAAATATAAGTTCATTTCTACAAATAATTTAAAAATGTATTAAACTGCAGTCACACAAGTGGGTGAGCACGTTGAGTTTGAGTAAATCTTAAAGATCTTTTAAGAAACTTAGTGGATTTTAATTTCTTTCAGGCTTTGACTGTCTCTCTGGTGGCAGCTGCAGCAAATCTGTTTTCTGCTGCCATCTGTTGGGGAAGGAGTTGATTCTGTTTCTATGTTTGCTATTAAATGAGGTAAAAGTGCTGGTTTAAAGACCATTTCTAAACTGTTACCAATTTAAAAACCATTTCAGGCCATCGGCACCGTTCGAATTCTCTGACCCGCGTTGATGGGCAGCCAAGAGGGGCAGTTCTGGCGTGGCCAGAGAGGAAACCCAGGTAAGGGAGACATTTATTTATTACAGCGTTGCTTGAGGAAATGATACTGTGACAATTTGATTGTGGTAATGTGGTATCACTGCCCTAGAACTGCACTGACAGTCACTTAATTTTGTTTTCTCTTAATGTGCACTTTCAGAGCTGACTGATTTTAGATTTGCAATTGAAAATACGTCAGATTTTCAGGAAGTGCTGTTGAAAATGGAAGTATCACAAGTTGCTGCTTGGTATTGCTGGTCACTTGTGATACAGGATGCATTTTTAAAATAAAACAACAATTTTAGCTGTCTGTATCATGGTCTTTATTTCAACAAATTGGACCTTGTTGTTCTTGAGTGTCAGTAGACTCTTCTTATCTCTTCTAGGCCACTGTCTCAGCCAACACCATTTGCTCTTCATCATTCTGCCAGTACTGATGTGGACCCTGGCTCTGGTGACAGCATTAGCCTGGCCAGATCCATCAGCAAGGACAGTCTGGCTTCCAACATTGTCAATGTAACCCCCAAAAATCAGCCCCACCCTCCATCAGTGAAAGCTAACGGGAAGGGCTTGCTGAACAACGTAGAAATGGAGGATGAAGATGAAGAGCTTATTGCAATCATCAGATCTGAAGAAAGGCCGAACCGTGGTGACCCTGAGGTGCAGAATGCAGCAGCCAGGGTGCCCAGCATAGCGGCCACAGCGTGGTCTCCAAAAACAAACAGCGACCCTTCGGACAGCAAACCCGAGAGTTTTTACCTGGAGCCTTTAATGCCTGCAGTCCTGAAACCAGCCAAGGAAAAACAGGTCATCAATAAAGAGGATGAGTGTGGGGAGGGGAAACAGAGGAGTTTTGTAACAAAGAGGTTAAATGAAGGACACTTGTCTTTGATCCGCAAGAAGGCAACGAGCAGTCATGGTGAGCATGACCTCAATAGGACTTTTACTCCAATTTCTAGCTCTGATTTCACTCCAGTTGCAGATCCCAGCACCACAGATCCAGTGGCCCTGGGGGAAGCAGGTTTAGAAGCTTCCAGACCTTTGGCTAGTAGCAGTTTAGATCCTTCCTCTCAGGAGCTATCCACTGGAGGATTCTTTCTTCATGCTGCTAAACCTGATGATGAGGTAACGAGTAAAGTCAATGTGAGTTATGGGAAAGGTCTCAGCTTGCATGTTCAGGATACAACCTGGACTATGGTGAGACACGACTCGGAGTCAGATCTCTTGGACATGGAAGATGCTGATCAGGACTTGGTAGTCATAGACGACCATCCTATAGTCACTAAGTACATTGGTGAGGAAGAATCTGCCAAGCTGCAGGAGGATATGAAGGTGAAAGAGCACGAGGACAAGGACGATGCCAGCGGCCGCTCCAGCCCCTGCCTGAGTACCATTTCCCAGGTGAGCAGCGTGTCCATGGCCAGCGGCAGTGTCCGCATGACCAGCTTTGCCGAGAGGAAGCTGCAGAGGCTCAACAGCTACGAGACCAAGTCCAGCACGAGCAGTTCCCAAAAAACCACCCCAGATGGGTCAGAAAGCTGCCCAGCACCACTGACCACGTGGAAACAAAAGCGAGAGCAGAGCCCCAGCAGGCAGAACAAAGACAATGTTAATCTTTTAGCTTCTGAGCTGGTGCAGCTCCATATGCAGCTGGAAGAGAAACGCAGGGCGATAGAGGCTCAGAAGAAGAAGATGGAAGCCCTGTCAGCAAGGCAGAGACTAAAATTGGGCAAGGCAGCTTTCCTGCATGTTGTTAAAAAAGGGAAATCTCCTGATGGTCCACAACCTATCAAACCAGAACATTTTGCAAAAGAATATTCTCGGCACAATGGGGAAGACTTAGATGAAGTTTCTTTGGGTTCCAAATCTGAGGAGTTTCTTGTGAAAGAGGAGGAGAGAGAAGAAATGCTCAATGATTCTCAAGAAGTAGCAAAAGTAAAAATGCAGGAAAGCCTTGCTTTTGCTGAGCAACACAAACCAAAAGACCCTGCTGCTATACATGATTTGGAAAAAAGTAAAATGATTTCTGTTGCCCTCCTAGAAGACAACGTGACTGAGGCGGATATAAATGAATGTGACCTTTCTATTGAAAAGCTGAACGAAACGATCAGCACCCTTCAGCAGGCCATCTTAAAGATTTCCCAGCAGCAGGAGCTGCTCATGAAATCTCCAACAGTGCCATCCCCAGGAACCAGAAGTAACTCTCAGGACCAAAAGGTGAAGCCTTCGATTCATTTTGTTGAGCCCCTGTCTCCAACTGGAATGAACAGCCTGCGGAAACCGCCGCGGTTTGGCCAAGGAAGGACTCCCCGGCCGGGAAGGCCGTCGGAGCTGAAAGTCCCTAAGGACAGACAGCAGAATTCAGCACGTGTTAAAACCCCAACGCCCAGCCTAGAAAACCTACCACATTTAAGACCTTTCCCACCCAATAGCTTGGCAAAGACACCCACAGAAATGGGACTGGAAAGCAGCCCTGATCATGGAAGTGGTTCCCAGGAGAAGTGTTTCTTTGATACGTACAGGCTTCATGATGAGAGCAATCAAAGGGCACTCGTTCTCTCCACCTCCAAAGATGCAAATATTCTGTCTGAAATGAGCAAAGAGGTGAACAACAGCTTCAAGGAAGCAGGGTTGAATTCTTCTGATGGCTCAGGAAAAGAAAATGTCCCAGTGGATGAGCCCCTGAGAAGCAAGGCTAATCTCATTGAAGTAGATTTGTCTGACTTAAAAGCTCCAGATGAAGGAGAACTTGAAAACCAGGATAGCTCCACGGATATGATTAGTGAAGGTGATCAGAAGTCTGGTGTGGGTTTTTTCTTCAAGGTAAATGTGTTACCTTTTTCCCTTTGGTTCTTGTTACACACTCACCCAGCATTAGAACTGGTGTTGCCCAGTCTCCTGATGGAGCACAGCACTCATTGGTTGCACTATTTGGATATGAAAAAGCTGCATTGGAAAACAATTACTTTTGGAAAAAGAGAGAGAACTGCTCTCAGAACATTTAGTATCTTTAATTTGTGCTTAGCAGTGATTGTTGTCAATACCTCACATGTGCTGGCATGATGATACTTTCTCTTTTAATTTCTCTTTCAAGAAGGTCAAACCAGGCTATCTCAATCTCAAGTGAATTTAACTTTTGGGGTCTTTGTAGTGTGATTAATTTTGACTGATTGTCATTGCACTGGGATTATTTTTGGTGTCCATCCTGGCCCACATCATAGTTGCATTATACTTTGCAGGTCT
Organism: Lycocorax pyrrhopterus obiensis; assembly: GCA_014706295.1. NCBI lineage: Eukaryota > Metazoa > Chordata > Aves > Passeriformes > Paradisaeidae > Lycocorax > Lycocorax pyrrhopterus. The sequence goes on from JACSVZ010000019.1 coordinate 8,832,099, forward strand.
AGAAGGTTTTGTGACAATTAAAGATACCTAAAAACAAGTCAGAATACGATGAACCCCTTTTTGTCTCCTCACAGACCTAAGGGAACACTAAAACCGTGTTATAATTTTTTCTTGATCAACAAGAAGTTTTGATTGACACTCCAATGTAAAGATTTCCAAAAGTGATAATTTTTCTTCAAATTTTCCTGGAATCCTCATCAGTCTTGTGATGTCCAGCTGAACATATTATCCTCTGTTCTTTAACACTCTCCATCCCTTTGGATGTTGCAGGATGAGCAGAAGGCAGAAGATGAGCTGGCCAAAAAACGCGCGGCGTTCCTTCTGAAACAGCAGCGCAAGGCCGAGGAGGCTCGGCTGCGGAAGCAGCAGCTGGAGGCTGAGGTGGAACAAAAAAGAGATGAAGCTCGGTAATGATGCACAGAACAGAATTTCTCTTTATTTTAAGATGAGGAAGTTGTTCATGCTGAATGCACTGTTCTTGTGTTCGCTTGTCAGCCGCAAAGCTGAGGAGGACCGGATACGGAAAGAAGAGGAGAAGGCTCGGCGAGAACTCATCAAGCAGGAATATCTAAGGAAAAAACAGCAGCAAATTCTGGAGGAGCAAGGGCTTGGGAAGCCCAAATCCAAGCCCAAAAAACCCAGGCCAAAGTCGGTCCATCGTGAGGAATCTTACAGTGATTCGGGGACGAAGTGTTCTTCCACACGTAAGAATCTGGATTTGTTTGCTCTCGCTGCTCTGCCAGTCTGCTGTAACTAGATGTGTTTGACATTTTCTCTCCTGTTTTGTAGCTGATAATTTGAGCAGTGCTCAGTCTGGTTCCAGTCTGTCTTTGGCCTCAGCAGCAACAACTGAGCCTGAAAGTGTTCACTCTGGTGGCACTCCCTCGCAGAGGTACAGCCAGCTTCTCTCGGGTGTCTCTGGTGCTGGGGGATGAAATAGTGTTGGGCTCCAGTGCTGTTTGCTTCACCTCACTGGCACAGTGAGAATTGCTGAATTCATCTGGTTTATGTGGCTGCCAACTCCAGTGTTCTGTACAAACTTGCAATTTTGTTTTGTTTTCTCCCAGAGGAGTCAGAGTTTTGCTTTCATTTCTAGCAAGGAGAATCTGAGTGTTCTGGGGAGGATAAGGGAGAATAGTCTGTTCCATTCAGGGACAGCAGCATTTCTGTGAGATTACAGGGCCAAAACCCAAAACCTTGGCATATAATTTTTTATTTATTTCCCTCTCAGAGTTGAATCAATGGAGTCCTTACCCATTCTGAGCAGAAATCCCAGCAGAAACACAGAGAGAGACTGGGAGAATGCTTCCACAGCATCTTCTATTGCTTCAGTGGCAGAATACACAGGTGCCTGCTTTGTTTTAGTTTAGCTTGGTTCTGTTTAGTTTGTTTTATTCATTTGTTATGAATACCAGCTCAGGAAAACCTGTGGTGTGTTTGATGTTATTTTTGAGAAGCTGTCAGGTGTATTTTGTTCTGTTTAATATCTCTAAAAGTAAGTCATTCTAGAAAAATAATGGTTTTTTTTCTTTTTTTCACTTTGAATGAAAATCTTAATGTTCGTAAATGTAAGGCAGATAATTTTGACTTATTTACCTTCCTTAGGTCCAAAATTATTTAAGGAACCCAGCAGCAAATCCAACAAACCTATTATTCACAATGCTATATCTCACTGCTGTCTTGCTGGAAAAGTGAATGAACCACACAAGAACTCAATATTAGAGGTAAACATTAAAATCACGAATGCACTCTCAATCAGATGGGTCTGTAATGCTGATTTCATAATCTCACTGATGTGTTGTGTGAATTGCATTTCCTAAAACGTGGCTGTATTGAGGATTTTTTGCTTCCCACGTGGAAAACACGATCCTGTATTTAGAGTTCTGCTTGTGGCTTTATGAAAGGACTGAAAATCGTAATTACTGACCTAGTGTTAAAAAACCAATAATTCAGTTTAAAGCTTGGCACAGTTCTCCCTGTGAACCTTCCCTGGACCTGTTTGTTTTTGCTGCAGGAACTGGAGAAGTGTGATGCCAACCACTACATCATCTTGTTCCGCGACGCCGGCTGCCAGTTCCGAGCACTTTACTGCTACTACCCCGACACGGAGGAGATCTACAAGCTGACTGGAACAGGGCCAAAGAGCATCACCAAGAAAATGATTGATAAACTCTATAAGTACAGCTCGGACAGAAAACAGTTTAACGTGATCCCAGCCAAAACCATGTCCGTGAGCGTGGATGCCCTCACCATCCATAACCACTTGTGGCAAGCCAAGCGACCCGCGGTGCCAAAGAAGAGCCAGACTCGGAAATGACACCCAGCTCCTGGGGAGAAGGTTGGCTCACTGGGATTGCATTGAAAGAAGACATGTTTACCATTTTCCTCCAGTTTGGTATGAAATGTGCAGAACCATAGACATTTTTTAAGAAGCTTCGGAACAGAGAACCGTGGATGCAAGCTCTGGAGGATGAAGGAACGTTGCCAGTGTTTTTTATGAATGATCAATCTGCTGTTACACTCAATGCTAACTACTGTGGCTTTCAGCTGACGAGGGACTGTGCATGTAGCAAGATCTTGAACAAGTGGATTTCCTTTTACTTGAAGCTTTTCATCGGTACAAATTGGGAATAATTTAATTCTCTTTCGTCTCCACCTCATTCCCTCCTTTTTCCTGGCATTCTTAACAGTTGGCAAGCTCCAAACTTGGGTAGAAGGATTGAACAGATCTTGGGTGAAGTGCTTTGGGTTTGGTTTGGTTTTTTAAACAGTCTTTAGGGAAATCTTCCTTTCAGACCTTTTTGAGGAACTGTTGAATACATCCAGTTGTTGTACTGTATCTACTGCCAACGTAAGTCCAGCTCTCAGATTTCTGAAAAAAGCCCCAACTTGTGCTGCTCAGAACAGAGTTTACTTGCAGGATCTGTGTAGGACAAGCATTGCAAGGATTGCAAAAGCCAGTCTTTTTCTAAAAAAAAAATAAAATAAAAATTGTTCACAAGCGTAAAGATCTCTGGAATACAATCATGAAGAGGCATAACAGGTGCTACTAGCTGGAATGTGCCTGACTGAAACTTAAGGCAAGCTGAATGGAGCCCAGTGATTACTGATTTCAGTTTCAGGTCCTAAAGATTTGTTTGCTTTAATAAAGGTGGATGCTGGTAGGTATAGAACATTTCCACTCTGAGCACGCTACTCCTGTACGATGGTGCACTTAACGATCACAGATTTTAATGTTTTTATTACATCATGAAATGTAATTCTACTTTCTTTGTCCTGTCTTTATTCTGAATGAGCAGCATGCTCTACAATGAAGAGTGTGTTATGTTTTTTATTTTGGGTGATATATTAATATATATTGATTTGTTTTTCTCATTCAAAAGCAATTTTTAAACAGAGACATTTGCATTTGTTTCAAAAGCCCAAATAAGTCGAATGGCTTGGATTTCTTTTCATGTTGAAATATTAAATCTTGAGTTATGACCTTAAAAGTCTTTGTGTTTCAGCAGATTAAATTTTTGTCTGTGGTAACAGGGTATATTTGCAGTTCCTTTTTTTTTCCTTTATTTTATTTTTAACCACTCCCATGTCTCATTGTTGGCCCCAGCTGGTTCCCCAGTAGGTTTCTGTAGCTATTCCCTAATTTAATCTGCTAACGAGCTCCTGCTCCGTGAGTTTGACACTTACTACCTGCAGCTCCTGTAGGTTCTGACTTGGGTTTGCACATGTTTACTTTTCTTTGAAGTGTTACTTGAATTTGTGTCTCTCGAGTGCAGAAGGCCCTGCCCCGTCCTCGAGAGGAGCTGAGCTCTGAACTCCGGTGTAATTATTGCCCTTGGAGATGATGGAAGGTACAGAGAGTTCTTGTACATAGGGGGAATTAGGGGATGGAATGAAGTGCTGGCTAGGTAGAGCAAAGAGAAGGTCTTCCAGTGCAGTCTCTCCACGTTTTTCCTCTCCCAGGACTCCCTGACTCGGCTGCTGCAACTTTGTAAATTATGTTAGATAGTTTGCTGCTTGTAAATAATTAAAGGCTTTATGGTTTCTAAAGTGCTAAGTATTAAACACCGTCATGAGTGTAACTTTTGTTACCATGCTTTTCATGCTTGTGCTTTATTTCTCACTGTTTGATATTATAAACCATATTTATTTTATGAAACACTGAAATTTAATAAAAATCATTAACTGATTTCCTTTTTATTTCATGTGTACTTTTGTTGGTGTGACACTTCATCCCCTCCAAGAACTAACACACTTTAAAGATGTGCTGTTCTCTTGAGTAAAGCTTCACCTGCAAGGAGCTGCAGTAACTTTGTGACAAGAGCTTATTTCTCCTGACTGTAGGGGGCAAGAATGGGACCAAAAAGCTCTCAGAAAATTGGGAAATAGTTTAAGGATTTATTTCATCAGACTCTCCAATCTGTCTGCTGGGGCTCCTTTGATCTGTGTAGTCCCTCAGTGACAAAATTTTGGTAATTTTCTGGTCAGTGTTGGGGTTTGGGTTAAATTAATGGAATTCTGAATACAGAGGATTTCTGACTGTGCTTTTAGTGACCTCACCCTTAACCCTTCACTCCCCAGGAGTGAAAATCCTGATGTGTAGCACCCATAAGGTGATCTGGACCCTTTTTAGTCACCTCTAAAAATCACTGCTTAGAAAATGGGATTTTGTCCTTCCAGAGCACAGTGTGAATACCTGAAATCAGTGAAATTGTGGGGATCAGCTGTTCCCTCAGTCCCAGGGGCTCTGATCCCATGGCTGGGGGCTGCCTGCAGGTAAAGGGAATTAATTGGGCAACCTGCAGCTTAAGCTGCTTGTTTGGGTTGCTTTTCCCCAGGATTAGTTGGAGCCAGGGTTGTTCCCTCTTAGCTCTGTCCAAACAAGCAGAACTGGATCAAAACACTTCCAGCTGCTCCCAGAGGTTCTGGCTGTGCTTCCTGGGAGGAGGAGGAGAAAGTGGGAGCTCTGTCCGTGACCTCTCTCTGTTCCTTACTAACAAAACCCAACAATGTGCATCTTTAAAGTGGTTTGAAGTGCAATTTCCTTCTCTCAAGCTCTGTCCATCAGTCTGTGTGTTCCATGTGCTGTTTGCATCTGTACTTGGTGTGGTTTTGTCTCATTTTCATCCTGCTCTCAGGCGGGGGAGGAGTTCAAGCAAAAATAGTCTGAGTTTGGAAAACACAAACTTAGTTTGAAAGCCTTCACCTACACTGGGAGGGCTGAGTGTGCAAAGAAAATAAAGCTGGTTTTTGTCCCCACTGCACGGGGGAGTTGAGTGTAGAAATCTCTGGAGTTTCTCTTCCCAGTGGTTTGGGGCTGTAGTTTAAACTAAAAGTGACAGGAATGAGTTCTCAGGACTTGAATTTTCCATTCCTTTTGCTTTTCCCCCCACAAATCCCCAGAATGGGTGACTGGAGCAGTGTCAGAGCACCCCAAACCCCCTCACTTTCTGTTTTATTTAATTTATTTATTAAATATAACAATGAATGAGGTGTCTCCTGTTCACTCTGAGCTGACTGTCCCGGGAATTTGGTCCCTGCTGCTCCCACCCCTGGAGTGGAGCTGTCCCTATGGATGTGCACTAAGCTGTTATCCATGCTCTGCTTATCCAATTAAGTGGCTTGCAGTTAATTAGAGGGTTAAATGTAATTAATTTTCAGCAGATGAGGGAGAGGCAGCTGCCTGAGGGGGGTGGGTGAGGGCAGGGTCTGATTTTGGCAGTGGGTTTGGGGGTCAGGACGTGCCAAACATCCTTGGGATGAGGCTGTGCCAGGATTCTCCGAGGACATCACTCCAGAAAGAAGATTTTGGGGAGATTTGGTACCATTTTTGCTGCTCTTCCCATGCAGAACTGAAAAAATCCGGGGAGTATTTTGGGGGTTGGGTTCTCTGGGTGCTTCAGATAAGTGAAACTTTATATAAAAGTTCTTCAGGCCAGTTCAAAACTGGAATATTCATATGGCCCACTAAAATGAAGTGTATTTTCCACATTCCATTGAAAATTTTACAGTTAATTCCAGATCACCACTCAGACATTGGACTTCTCTTCCCATTTGTAAGTAAAAAATAATTGGTTTTTTTGAAAATTCTGTTATTCTACAAACAAAGTATTTCCCTGAGCTTTCTGTTGCAGGTTTGTTAAGGCTTGGGTTGGTTTTAGAGGGTTTGAAGATTTCAAGCTTCAGGTGGGGCTATGAAAAGGTGCATTTTTACTCTTCTGCTCCAACTGGTAAGTTCAGCTCTTCTTTGAAAAAAAATAACCCAAATTTTTAAGGAAAATGCCATTCCAGAACTGGAATTTTATGCCCCTTCCCTCCCCAGCCTGGCCCTCCAAGTGCTGAGCACGGGCACGTTCCTGTTGTAAAAATTACAGGGTGGATTGAATTCGCTTGTCTGTGCTAAATATAAATTCCCTTTTATCTTGGTGCTGAAATCCTGTCATAGTTTTCTGATCCATCCCTCTGAGCTTGTTCAGAAATAACGTATTTATTGCAGTGGGGGAAAAAAAAAACCTCAAACTGATGTGTGCAGCAGGGATGATGAAATATTCATTATCCAGCATTTGTTAAAATTCAAATGAGGCACTTGGAAGAATGGTTTGAAGCCCATAAACCTCCCCGAATTACTGTGGCATTACCTGGAAATCCTAGCAAAGGAAAACCTCTTTCCTTTGACTCTGTCTTCTAGGGAATAACCATAAAAACTGAATTTACAGCAAAATAAAAAATCCTTTTTGTTTCCCAGCCACACCAACCCCGTTATTTTTAATGTATATTTTAGTGCTCTGGATTTTTTTCTCTGCTACAAGGAGTTGGCACTGTTAGAAGCTGATTTTTCTCAACTGGGGCAAAGATTTAAACAAATGTTGGTTCATTCTGCAGTGTTATTTCCTTTTCTTTTCTGCATCTGCTGCTGTGGAAGGTGGAACAAGAGGAAAAGGTGAAGAATCCACTGCTGGGAAGTGCTGAAATCCACTTGCACAGAGCATTAAATCCTGTTCTGCAGCCTTGGAAGGGTTTTCATACAGTGAGAGCTGCTCATGGTGGTGATAAAATTACCTTATTTTGGGTGTAATCATTGCAATTTGGATGTCCTGGAAAATCAGAGGATTTTGTTCTCCATGTACAGATTTGTCTGGCTTAAAGCCAACAATTAAAAAGTAATTTAGCAGGGACTTGGCTTCCTGCTGGCCTTTTACTTCCAGCTTCCTCACGTGTGTGTTCATCCCAGAGTTATCTTGCCTATTTAAGGGATATTTTTGTGTCCTTCTGTATGATTTTAAATAAATAGATTTTTACAGTATTTGCTTAAAAGGCTTAATAAAAACAACCTCTGCTTACCTGCATTTGATCTCCAAGTTACAACCTCTACAATGCTCTAGAAATGTTGGGATTGTTCCTGAAAATCTTGGAAACTTTGGAGCCAGTGACAAATTTTGAAGTGAAGAACATGTACTGAATCCTGGCTAAACAGCAGTTTAAAAAAACCCCCTTAAATACCCACAAAACTTAATGCATTTATTAAACATAGAAAGTAGGATTAAATAAATAAATCAAATGATCTTTAAAAGCTCCTATATCACACCAGGCCCTTTGTGCATCCAGGCACAAAGAGTTTGAAAATCTGAAGTTCAAAAATAAAGTTGGGAAGAGCTGCCTTGAGCCTCGGCTAAAGCCACAACTTTCCATGGATTTTAAAACAGACTCCCAGAAAAAAAGAAAAATCAGACAGCAGTGTCTCCTGTTGCTGCATGCAGCTCTTTTATTTTCATTTATCTTTACAGAAATGTGAAGCATCTTCACAAGAATTGTACAAAACCCTCTCCCCTTGGCTGGCTGCATCCCAGCAGAGCAGCTCCCGGAATTCGGTCTCCGAGAGGAAAGACGGGAGTTGCTGTTGCTGATAAAAATCCATGCAGGAGCTGAGCTTGGAATAAAAAGGTCCTGTTCTATAGAGATTAAATAAAAAGGGGTATAACAGGAAATAAATATGCTCATAACATTGGTTTGAATAGTTGAGTTTAGTGCAGGATATATGGATTCAGTCCATACTGAGCGTATCAAACTGTTAGTGGACACGGAACATGCGCCGGAGCCGCTGCTGGAAAACTCCAAAATATCCCAGCTGTCCTCGTTTCTGCATCCCCCAAGGGCCTGCCAGGTCTCTGCATTGGAACACAACTATTTCCTGCAGAAAATGGGATTTTCCCATGGTTGGGAGCAACAGCCATTCTCCTCTTGCCATGGAAGCTCCTTGTGCCCCTCTCCCCGCGGGCCCTTTCAGCGGCAGGAACGACTCTTTGTCGCTGCATCGACGGTGCCAGGACCATTAGAAAAATAAACTGCTTTTGTTTTTACATTAGTATTGTAACTGAGGCTAAGGAATTAGAAAAAGGAACCCTTGGTTCTCAGACTTGCATTGCCCACAGGTGAGTATTTACAGGGTTTTCCCCATCCCATGGGAAGGTCGGCTGGAAATTTACACCAGAGCAGGAACGCCGAGGGTTTGTACACGGAGCTTCCGCTTCAAACACAGGGATTTATACACTGAACAAACAGAAGCATCGTCAAAGTGCAGGAATAGTGAGGGCATTTTGATAGGATCACAAACCACACAGAGGCTTCAGTCCTTTTGGCGTGTGGTTTCCTCTTGGGATCATTTTCTCCCTGGAGTAGGGGCAGGAAGGACCTGTGTGTGCCCGCCGAGGAAGGAGGGACCCAACACCACGGCCAGTGGAGCCTCTGAAACATGGACCCTGGATTTGGCCACATGGCTGACCTGGCTGCTCAGGCAGGGGGGTGAAATTTTAAGTAATTTAAGGGTTTTCAAAAGAAATTTCATTTTCTTGCCAGGGCAGGGTTGAGCTGAGGAGCTGCGCTCGCTTCCCTGCGCTCACACACACAGCTCACAGCCAAACAAACAAAAAATCATAAAAACTGTATGTTCTCAGTAAATACATGCAAATAATCACACTTTTTGTTGCATTTGGGGTCTGGGCTTTTGTTTGTTTGTTGGTTTGGGTTTTTTTTTAACCTGTAACACTGCTTTGTTCCACTCTCCCTTGAAAGCGAAGCGGGGTTTGGAAAATGATCCATATTAAATGTAAATACTTAAATACATTAACACTCAGTGATCTGAGCATCTTGAGGCTTCATGTTAACACAGAGCCCACGTGTCCTTTTTGTACTTCAGCCACACCCACTTTTTAACCTCCAACTTCTTTTTGCCATTTGAAATGACAGATTTAATATGTGAAGCTACAAACAGAAATAAATAAAACATGGGCCTGCCTTAACCAAACAGATACAAAATTAAGCATTAAAAATCCATCAAAACAACCCCAAAACAGCTTTAAAGACAGTTCTGTTTGTGCCCTCAGCTCAGTGGGGCAGGAGGGGTGCACTCATTGCTTTTACCTGTGGTACCTCTCCGAGCCTGGGATGTGCCACCACTCAGGGTCTCCTGCCTGGCACTTCAGGAAAAAACAACAATAAAAAAAATTAAAGATGGACCTCAAACCTCATCCAGGCACAGCAGGGCTCTCTCAACACCGTCTCGAGGTGATACCAGCCTTGGCACAGATACCCTGGGCATCTGCAAGTCTCCCTCAGGGCCACGGGCAGGATGGGCAGCACATCCCCATAGGCTGAGGCACCTCCCCAGCTGTTTAAAACTCATTTTAAACAGGTTTTGGCTTGTTTTCTTTTTTGTTTTCTTTGTAAACATTGATTGGGGGTGTCATGGGGAGCAAATAATGAACGTTAATGGCAATAAACCATTCAGCTGGCAGCGAGAGCAGGAAGCTGATGGGATTTCATGGCCATGTTGTGCTTTACAAGCTCCTTGCTAAAAAAAAAAAAATCACATTGGAATTGTAAGATATGACACAAAAATATATCAAGTTAACAACTCAGTTATTCACTTGGCAGTCAAATAAACCCTTTCCACATCGACGCTGTAGAATGTGCAAAAGTAGATGGAAAACACATCTGGTGTTTGTGGCAGCGCGAGGTCCCTGGGGGCCGGGGAGACGTTCATGCACCTCTGCTGCAGGGGAAGCCACGGGGACAGGGGCACAGAGCCGAGCAGGGGCGGCTGGAGCTGCCAGGGGGCCGTGGTGGACGGGGGGACAGGCAGAACCCGCTGCCTTAACGGTGTGACCGACCCGTGACCGCGGGGAGGGGAAGAACAGCAGGCCATGGCCAGGACAGATGGGGGCTGGATCCCAAACTGCCCCTGGCCGGAGGGGAAAGGGCCGAGCGGAGACACCAAACCACCACATCCAACCGTGGGTGGCCCTGGCCAGCCCAGCCCATCACCCCCAGGACAGAGATCCCCGAATCCCCCAGGCAGCTCAGCTCCAGCAGCAGCAAGGGGGGACACAAAGCCAGGGCTCAGAGGCACTGCCACAGGGGTGGCCCGGCTTTCGGCCCCCTGGGCTTGGCGTGTTTTGGTTTGTGAGATGCCACGAGGCGCTGGGGGCAGAGCAGCCCCTGCCATGGCGCCGTGGGGGCTGCACCACCGTGTCCCATCCACCCCGAATGTCCCACGGCCACCTGAGGGTCCTTCCCCAGCGCCCGGCGCAGCTCTGAGCGCGAACACCCAGAACAGAAACCCAGCAGAGGACGAAGAACGTGAGTTGGGTGAAAGAGCAGAAGTTTGGGTACCCTGGGGGACACCTGGTGAAGGAGGAGGAGGAAGAGGAGCAGGGTTTCGGTGCAGTTCTACTCTTGCCTTGACCAGCCCCATAAATGCAACCAACCTGCACCATCCGGGGCGGTATCAAACGCAGCCCCGCTCCCCCAGGGTCATCGGCGTCCGGGATCGGCCACGTCCCACCAGCACCAGCGAAGACTTTCTCACTAGTTGCGGTATTGGTATAAAAAGTTAAAATCCGCGGGGTGCACGGCCACCGGCTGCGGGTGTGTCCGGCTGTGCCGCCCCTCCCGGGGCTCCGGGCATCCCTCCCGCGGCGCAGAGCCAGCCTGGGCATCGCCTTTCTCCGGGGCACCGCGGGCAGCAGCCGCCTTCCCCTCCGGCCGGGCCGTCCTCTCCTTCCCCGCCTGTCCCGGAGCCCTGGGCCCGGGGGGACGCGGGGCACGGGGGCTGCTCACAGCTGGGTCTCGTCGCGCGTTTCGGGGTTGCCGGAGCCCAGCTTGTTGCTGCAGCTGCTCTTGCGGCTGTGGCCGTCGTTGGCCACGTGGGCCAGCGGGTCGGAGCGGATCAGGTACCTGCGGGACACAGCCGGGTCACACTGCTGGAACCCGCCCTGCTCCCCCTGGGACTGAGGCCAGGACGCACAGGGATGCCCTACGGGGCTGTGCTGCCTGCAGAGCACGGCAGTTGTTGGAATAACGGATGTTAAATGGTAAGAGCTGTTCGTGTAAATGCCGTAAAATAAGATGATAAATAATCAGGAGTTACTCCCCGCTGGAGCTGCTCAGGGGCCAAAGCCAAGGGAAAACTCCACGCTGCCCATCAGAGCTCAGATGGGGTGGTTTGGGCACTGCTCAAGAACACAGGGGAAATGGCCTGGGAAAGAGGCAAAACCCACAGGTATTTATGAGAAATCATGGGAAGCAGTGAGATGGGGGCAGCTCACAGCACTGGGGGAGTCTGGGGGCCAGGGGTGAGGCAACACCTACACGATGTCGTTGAGCTCCAGCCGCGTGTCCGGGGGGGGGTTGATCAGGACGTAGGACAAGGTGTTCTGGTGGTCATTCATCTCGTCTGCAAGAGGAGGGAAAGGGCTGGTGAGGGAGGGACACCCCCACAGACACCCCAACAGGCAAGGTGACAGCCCCCATCCTGGGGGCAAATGGGTCCCTTCACCAGGAGAAGCTGTGGGCAATGTCACTGCCACTGAGAGAGCACCAAGAATGTCACTGCCACCTCCCTCCTCGCCTCCCCAGGCTCTCCCCCACCACAGCACGGCCCAGGGGACTGGCAGAGGTAACTCTTAAAAGCCCCCACTTCCCCCCAAAATAAAGTGAGATGTCTTACCTTGGTTCAGTGCAAAAGAGGGAACAGGTTAGTCCTGCTGTGTCAGGTACAGCACAAGTCCAACCACGGGGTCAGGGCAGCTGAACCCCCCCGGGGCCGCCCCCAACGCTCTGCCCACCTCTCCCCTTCAGTTACTCAATTTAGCATCATCCAGACACAGGATTAGTCCAGGGATTGCTTCTTTCCCCTGCCCAGGGGAAATCGCCTCCGTGGAGTTTCAGAGCCTTCAATGCCATTTTGGGGACGGCTCTAAACCACAGTGACCTCTCAGGGGGGGCTCGGGGCCACCAAGAGCGGCACCCACAGGGGCGAACGGGCGGCCTCAGTGCCGGGGGGGGGCCCCTGCGCTTCCCGAAATAGCCAAGAACAAGATCATGGTGAAATGGATGGGGGTGCGAGGCTGCGGGCGGCCGGGGAGGGGTGGAAGCTGCGACAGGTGACATCATTTCCAGACGAGGTGATGGGGTGTGGATGGACAGGGTGGAGAGGGGATGGACAGACGGACGCTGGGGCAGCATGAGGAGCACGGCGGGACACCAGCTCGCTGCAAGGCTTGTCACTGGGACACCTCTCCAGGCTTTGGGAAAGGCCCCTCTGAGCAGCACACCGGGGGTTGGATGAGCTCAGCAAACGGAGCTGCTTTGGGGGCAGCAGGACCCGGCCACTGGGATGGGCATTAAATCCAGGCTGGGGGCGGCTCCCTGTGGCCTGTCCTGCTGCTCCCACCACCCCGGCCCTGCTGTCCCCCTGCCCGGCGTGGGGGATGCCCCAGTCAGAGCTGCCCTGGCCCACGGTGGGCAGAGCCAGCGTCTCCCGCCACAGCAGTGACAATGGTGCCGGACCACCCCGGCACGGGGGTGGCCCAGCTGCTCTTCAGCCTCGGCACTGGGGTGAAACAGCTTCTCTCCACCACCCAGCACAGGGATGCAAACAGCTTCCTCCTGAGCTGCCTTTGCCAGGGCACACCCACACGACCCCGGGACATCCCCGGGGCTGGGCTGTGCCGGTTCCGAACCCAGCGGTGCTTGCAGGGGGACACCGGACCTCTGCTTTGCTGCTCAGACACATCCCTGGCACCTCTGAGACCACACAAGGTGCTGCAGCCGGGGGACCTGGGACCACCCTCAGGGAGACGCTGCCCCCGACCCCCAGCCTGTGCCAGGGCGTCCTGTCCTGGAGCCACCGGAGAGCTTTGGCCATCCCAGTGCCCAGCCTTACAGGGAGACAGGGATGGGGGTGGCAATGCTGGGGCAAGGGTGGCACACAGACCCTGGGACCCGACGGGAGACACGGGGTTTGACATGACAGGAGGCGGGGAAGGGCTCTGGCTCTGGGCAGGTTTCCCTGCCCCATGGAAGCGCCTTGTCCTGACCCCGTGCGGCCAAGCCAGGCCCTGCTGAGCACTCCGAGTATATTGCTGCATCCCCATGCCCCAGGCAATATACTCTGCTGGCCTGGGGCTTCCATGAGCCCCAGCTGGGGCTGCCTCTTGGATGAAGGACACACTTCGTAGGAAAATGCCAACGTTTCACCTTAAGCCTGGGCTAGTGGAGCCAAAAATTAAGCTGGGATGCGCTATTGCTAATCTTGGGGCTGCTGCAGTAAAAAAGGACCTTTTCAGGGCATGTTCCGGGGGAAAAAAAGGTGGGAAAACCTGGCAGGTCCCACAGAGTCCCACAAGGCGCCCGGGGTGGCTGCAGTCGCTGCCTCAAGCTGAGCCCAGCACCCCCCTGGTCAGAAAATGGGGTCTGCAAATGCTGGAGAGGGGTCCAGGAAGGCAAACCAAGGGGTGCAAAGGGATTTTTTTAAGCACTGCCTTGCCCTGGACTGTGGCTGACCCAGCAGGAGCTCCAGCATCTCATCACAACATGCACAGGCAGCTCTGGTGCGCTCGTCCCCCTCCTTGTCCCCTTCTCAAGCTGCCACTGGCTGTACAGCCCAAAGCCACCTCGCAGAGCCATGGAGGGAGGGTTTTGTTAATGAAAGCCGAGGGCTGTGATTTCCCTGTAGGAATTCAGCTAAAAAAGGGTCCCTGAGGTTTCTGTCTCCCTGATCAGGCAGGGCCCTGCGTTTGCACCACCACTACAGGACCACTACAGTGATTGGTTTTCCAACGCCACCCGACAAATTAGTGCTGAAAGCTCGGGGATCTAAGGTGAAAACTGGCAAGGGTGAGGTTTGGGCTTAGCTGGCATGATCTTGTTGTACGCTGCACGCCATGAGTCACGCGGGACTCCCAGGGAACGGGAATTACCTTGCAAATATCCCAGGTTTACCCGATTCATCACATCACTGGCTGTTAAATTTGCTACATCCTCTACAGAACATACAGGGAAAGGCACAGACATAAACAGAGAGAGAGAGAGAGGTCAGCAAGCCATGGTTCGGCAAATATCAGAGACGAGCTCCTGCGCTGCAGCGATAACGTGAGCAAAAGAAAAAGGAAAGGGGCAGAAGGCAGAGCGACGTTTTTCCATGGGTGTCCAGACACTGACGGTGACACACGGTGACAACACACAGTTCCAGCACCACTGGATGCCCAAGGAGCTGCTGGTCCCCACACTGTGCCCAGTGTCCCTGTCCCATCCTGCACCCCACACTGCCCCTTCTCCTGCCAGAGCTCCCCCAGTCTGCTTCAACCAAAATGTGCCAGACAGGCCAGGACAAGGATGCCAGCCCTGCTCTGATCCCAAGCTGTGCCCCAAGCCTGGAAGACTCACCGAGGCAAGACAGCCCCCCTGGAACTACAACAGAAACTTCTGGGACCAGGAATGTAGGGGGAAAAGGAGAGGGGGGATACACCACTGCAAGCCCTTGCCTGGCATTCCCTGTCCTCACTCCATCCCACCGCAAGCCAGCTCTCCTGCTGCTCTCCCTGGGGACGCTGGCAGTGCCCACATCCACCCCCTGGGCCCCCACTCCAAACCCCTCCTGCACAGCACTTCTGGACATTTTCTCCTCTTTCCCATGCCTAAAGCCAAGATGGGAAAGGAGGAATCCCACCCCCAAATCAGCTCCCATCCCAGCTGGGGCTCGTTGCCAGCCTGAGTGTGGGCAAGGGCCAGCACAGGGAGGACGGACACTCTTGGAAGATGGAGCAAACAAGCAGCAGCACAGGATGGCTTCAAAGAAAGAAAGAAAGAAAAAAAAAACCAAAACCAAACCAACCAACCAAAGAGAGCTGTGGGCTACAGACTTTGTCATAACCAAGGGGTGGGAGCTGTCCAGGGGGACACAGATGCCAGCACCGACGGGCAGGTCAGAAGCTTCACGAGAGATGCGGCTGCACAGAGGGACCCTGAGCGCTGTGGCTGTCACAGCCACACACCGGTGCCACACGCAATGAAGCAACTCAGCCCTGCAGCTACCGAAAGGTTTTCCACGGAAGAGTTTATGACGGATTAAAGCCTGTAACCAAGGGGGGCTGCGCCAGCTGACGGGGTTTGGCCTCTCCCTGCCACGCTACGGACTCTGGGGCAAGAGGGCTGTGCTGACCTGGGGCCGGCTTGTCCTGAACCACCACCTCAGCACGGCCGGAGAGCGGGGGGACACGGGCCAAACGCGCCCCGAGGCTGTGTGGGGACACCGGGGCCTGCTGCGGGCACGGGGGCCAGAGTTGCTCTGCCGACGCCTGCCTGGAGCCATCCCAGAGCCCAGAGAAGGGGGGGCTGCCTGCAGCTGGCCGGGGGTGGCAGGGCAGGGGAGGGGGGTCTGCGTGAGGGGACCCCGGCCCGGGAGGCGCTGGTCTGCACAAGCACAAGCAAGCCGGGGAATGAGGCGCCGCCCGGAGCAGGCCCGGCAGCGCCCGCGGGGACGGGCTGGGCGCGGCGCTAAGCTCGGCATGGGGGTTAGGCTCGGCATGGGGTTAGGCTGGCTCAGGGTCGGGCTCGGCGCGGGGTTAGGCTCGGCCGGGGGTTACCTGAGGAGCCCGCGAGAGGGAGGGCACCACCGCAGAGCAGCTCGGCCGAACGGCACTTACCGTACCCGGTGGTGGGCAAGCCCAGGTGCTTCATACGGTTTTTGACGAGCTCGGACAGCTCCTGCCGCTCGGAGCGCCGGTACAGGCTGAGGCGCTGCTGGCTGATCCACTCGGCCGTCTTGCTGGAGTGCTTGTTGCCCTTCCTGCTGAGCCGCCGTGCCCACTGCATGCTCTTGCGCCGCAGCAGCGGGTGCTCCGACTGGTCGCTGGAACACGAGTTGCGGTGGTGGCTCGTCTTGATGCCCCAGTGCTCCTTGACGTCCTTGGTGTCCTCGCAGTCCTCAACATTGATTGAGATCTGTGACTGGAAGCCCAGCAGGTCACGCGGGATGGGGGGTGGCCAAGAAGGGTTTGGCCTGTGCATGGGGTGGGGTCTCTCCCACGGGATGGGGTCCTTGCTCTGACCCCAACGGGCTCTCCCAGCACTTCATCTCTGCACTGCAAGAACCACCTGGCCAGCAGATTTCACAGGGTCCCAGAACGGTTTGGATTGGAAGGAGCTTGGAGCTCATCTGGTTCACTCCCTGCCATGGGCGGGGACACTTTCCACCAGACCAGGTTGCTCCAAGTCCTGTCCAACCTGGCCTTGGACTTCCAGGGATGGGCAGCCACAGCTTCCCTTGGATAAGCACTGCTCAGGGGAGTCTCATGGGCACCCCACACCTCACACAGGATCACCTCTGGGATATATCTGCCCAAGGAACAGCCATGCCCTCATCTCCCTCTCTCTCCTCTTACAGCAGCTGTGCTGCCACATCTCTGACCCAGCAATCCCCACTGGTGAGCACGAATTTATTAATAAAGCCTTTTAAAGCATCTCAAAGAGCTGGGTTGCATTTAATTAAATGTCAACTTTCAGCTCCCTGTCGCTGCTTCCTTACAAAGTTGAAAACCGAAGGTATTTAAAACGGATCCTGGCTCACTCCCTTGCTCCTTATCCCAGTTAATTACATCAGGGCACTGAGGACTTTTCCCGGAGCGCTGAGGCTCAGCCAGAATCTCCCTTCCATGGGGACAGGCAGCACCGGGGCTGACAGCTGGCACAAAGCACGGGGTGGCTCTCAGTGGCCAGAGCCAGCCCAGGGATCGGCCACAGGGCAGGGGGGACGGGGAGGCAGCGTCTGAGCGCGCGCAGCTGGACAAGAGCAGCACTCACCTGCGCTCTGATGTCGTGGGGCTGCAGCGGGGGAGAAGGAAGGGAAAACCAAAAGTCAGCCCAGCAAAGGGGCAGCCCTGCTGTGCCCTCCCTGATCCCCGAGGTGCCCGGTGGCACGGCAGAGCCCAGCACTGCCCGGAGAAACGGGCACGGACACTGACCCAGCGTGTCCAGCTGGAGAACCAGGACACCGCCACCCAATGCAGCCACACTAACGAAGTAAACACAAAAATTCCCCTTCCCTTGTTCTCCCCTCCCTTCCCCACTGCTGCAACCAGGTCTGAGGTGCCCCAGGGACCAACACCCTCCTGGATCCCACCTCTGCTGGGTGATGCTCAGCTGGGACCACCAGCAGCCCCTTCCCGGCACTCGCCACCACCGTGCCCCTACCTCGGAGGTTGCGAACATGTGTGACTCCGTCCTGTAAATCCCAATGGGAATCTCGGCACTGGACGAGCAGAGCTTCTGGAAGAGGCGGCCGTACGTCCGGATCCACAGGTCATCCTCAGTGATCTTCATCTGAGCAGCAGAGGACAAACATGAACCCTCACATGCACCTCAGGTTGCTCCTGAGTTTCATCCCAGATCATCCACAACAATCCCAAAAGCGAGCTGGACTCCACAAGAAAACCAGGGGCAATTTCTGACCTCAGCCCTCAGAACAGGGAGCTTGGTCCTTGGCAGCTCTTGGGTTTTTGGGAGCGCTGAGATTCCCCAGGAGGGGAACAATGACCTGGCAATGCTGCTGCCCCTCCGTTCTGCAGAAGAGGGGAACCCCCACCCCATGCACAGGGTGACAGATGCCACCAGATGCCACCAGACCCAGGACAACTTGGCCTGATGGTTTGAACCCCAGGGGCCTTGGCACGTACCGCACAGAGGTACCCGGAGCCCGGCGTGGTGTCGAGGCCCAGCAGCAGCCGAGTGATGGTGATCATGTAATCCTTCACGAACGACTGGGGGAGACATTTGGGCAGGAAACCAGGGAAGGGTTTGCTCAGATATTCCCCGGGGGATGCAAAGGGGAGGCCACAGCTGCAGGGCTGCGTCTCACCTGGTAGAGCAGCGTGTCCAACATGCTGATGCTGAAGACCCTCCCGGCCGCAAAGGGCAGCCGGAACATGAAGGCCAGGTTGGAGCCATTCTCTCGCTCTCTCTGGAAGAAGAAGGGGAAGTTTGAGCTCAGATCGCACAGAAATTTAGAGGACTCATGGCGATGGGAGGGCACAGGGATAATGTTTCTGGTGGGCGTGGCAGGAGGGAAACAGGGCAACATCTTTGCACTGTAGAAAAAGAGGATTTTTTTCTCCATGGAAATGTGTGAGACATGATCGGGTTTTCTGGACATGGGAAGAGCATAGGACTTTGAGGACCTCAAATGCAGTCACTGTCAGAGTTGACTTTCCAGGCCCCTGTGCAGGGAACAATCTCCTTTTACCTTTTCCAGCTTGGAAAGGGCCAGAGAGTAACTGTCCTTTGCTCTGAACTGCATGAACCTCATGTTGGAGGGGTGGGTCAGCTCCGTGATAATGCTGAGGCTGGGGAAGAGCCTGCAATGGAAAGAGACCTGTTGTCCTGCAGCTGTCTCAGAGGATTTAAAGCCTGAGGAAGACCACAATGACCCCTGCCCTCTCTGAGGTCAGAAATAGCTGATGAGACGCTGTTTTCTAGAGCAAACCCAACGCCAGATGTGTCCCACTGCCCATAGCCACCACCCCAGGCACTGCCACCGTTCCCAGTCTTGTCCCCAGCAGTGGCCAGTGGCTGTGACCAGGGCAGTGGTCACCCCTCACCTGAACATGGTCTGGACGTTGACAATCGTCTTGGCATCTGCCATGTAGTCCTCCTCGGCACTCATGGTGCTCTCCTTGTCCACCACCACCAGGTTGTCAGCATAGATGATGCCACACTGCAGCAAACTGTCCAGGCTGGGCAGTCCCCAAAGAGAAGAGCGCAGGGTCAGCCCTTGGAAACGACACAGGGAAGCAGCACAGGGGTTCCACGGCGAGCCCAGGCTGCTCCCGACCTGCTCTTCACCTGCTCCCATCTCCCAGGGAGGGGTTGACAACCCGAGAAGCCCAAGGTGGGCTCAGCTCTACGGTACCAACCCTGGGGCTTCTCATGGGGTGGCCCAAAAGTCTGGGCCGGGGTAAAAGCAACAATTCAGGCACGACAGCCACACGTGGGAACACCTACTTGTCAATGGTGCCCTCCATGTAGTAAACCATGGGGAAACAGCAGATGGCCTCCAGAAAGTGGTGCTCAGGCCTGGGGGGAGAGCCACAGAGAGCGAGGTGGTTCAGCACGGCCACGCAGCACAGACAGACACAAAACCCAGGGCCCACCAGCCAAGGTACCCAACAGTGGCACCGCTGCTCCCTCACACTCCCACCCCCCAGCACGAGACGCCCATGAAAACGCAGGGAGGGTTCTGTGTGAGGGAAAACACCCGTGGAAAAGTACTTGCTTGTTGTCCAGCAGCAGCACGATGGGGTTGAGCTCCTTGCGGGAGCGGTAGTACGCCCGCAGCGGCACGATGAAGTTGTAGAGCCCGTTCCCAGCCGTCTCTGCAGAAACGATGATCAGTTTGTTCTTGAACCCATAGGCCTTGGCGTCCTCAAAGCTGTTGTGTTTGCAGCCCTGCGCGTGGGACAGCGCAGGCACTCAGTGGACACGTCCTGGGGAGGGGTTCAGCCCCAGGCAGCCCCCACAGCCCCTCCACACCTTGTCCAGCCTCAGGCAGCAGAACGGGGCTTTCTCAGGCAGCAGGTGGCACAGGGTCGGGGAGCTCCCGATGTAGGGTGAGTTCGGGGGGTAGCCCTTCACGTATCTGCAGCAGAGAGAAATCTGTGTGAAGACACGGGGAGAGCTTTCCATTTATCCAGAGCTCAGGTGCTGGGGAAAACATTCAACAGCAACACTGGCAAATGCCCTGCAACACTGTCCTGCAGCAGCTGGGAATTTCCCCAAATATACATATTTAGGAATATTTTTTGCTATGCAAAGGGCCGTGAGATTGTAAAGTTGCAGGGAGAGAGCCAATTGTGTGCTCATGGAAAAGCCGAGAGGGGCTGAGCCTCAGCGTCCCCCGGGTGAGCGCTGTCGTGTGCCACGGTCCCAGCGTCTCTGAAACTGGAACAAACTGGATGCAACCACAACGAACCAGAGGGAACTGGATCAAACTGGATCCCGCTGGAATGAACCAGACAAGGAAGGGCTCCAGCAATGGAGAGGGACTCACTCCACAACCGCTGACCCCTCCTCGTCCGACTGCGTCATCTCGTCCTCGGACTGGTCGCTGAGCAGGTCGCAGGGCAGCAGGGACGAGGTGTCGGCCAGCTCCAGGACGGGGGCGATGCTGGGCCGGCGCGTGCCGGAGCCGTTCTCGGCCGGCAGTGCCAGCTTGCTGCTGTTGGCAGGGCGGCACTCGGTGTTCTGCAGGTCCATGGCCACTGTACCTGGACACGGCGGGGAGGGAGCACAGCAAACACGCTCTAAGGGGGGGGAGGCAGCAAAGCGTTGAGCCCTGCACAGGGATGAGACAGCCCAGCTGCTGCTCAACCATTCGTGGGCACAGGGAGTGCAGGTAAAGCCCCCACCAGCGACCTCCTCCTGGGCACTGCTGTGTGCAGCAGCTCCCCAGGGCTCAGCTGTCCCTGGGGTCTGTCTCTCTCTCCTTTCCCCTCACAGCTCCATGCCCAGCTGAACCACTCGCCCACCTGCTGCTCCCTGAACTGCAAAACCTGGCTCTGCAGGAGTTTTTATGGTGCTGATGTATCTCTGAGATGACAGCCCTGCGGCCTAACCCCTGCCCGCAGCTCCTCACAGGCTCTGGGAGGCACCAGCCAGGCTAGGAACCACATCTGCCCTGGCACTGCCCTTCCTATGGACACCCCTCTGCCCCAGGCAGAGGCAGCTGGGCAGCAATGCCCTCACCCACCTCCCACATCCCTCCTGCTCAGCTCCAGATGTTACAATCACAGAATCCTTCAGGCTGGAAAAGTCCCCTAAGATCACTGAGTCCAACTGCTCCCCCAGCACTGCCATCCTGCCACTGAATCATGTTCCCAAACACCACACCTACACATCATCTAAATCCCTGCAGGGCTGGTGACTCCACCACTGCCCTGGGCAGCTGTGCCAATGCTTGACAACCTTTCCTGTGAAGGAATTTTTCCTAATATCCAACAAGGGACAAGGGAGACTTCTTCACCCTGTCCTCCAGCAGCTTCCAAAAACCAAACACGTTGATGGAGTGTCCCATGAGGCAGAGCCCAGGCACTGGCCTTGCCAAATACCCCTGCCCTGCTGGCACTCGCGTCATTCCCGTCCCTCCCATCACCTTTGTCAAAGGTCCCTCTGTGCAGGAGCCGTGTGACGGGAACTGTGACAAACACAGCTCAGCAAAGCGCTCTGCGGCTTGCTGGGGGATAATCTATGCAAATTGCTGCTCAGAAGTACAAACACATAAATTATTTGCCTCAAATATAATGTGCTCGTGCGGCTCAGCTCCTCCAAAACTTGTTCTCCCCAGATACAGGCGGGAAGTAATGACTCATGGTATTTTTCACTTGCACAAATGCAGCGCTCACTGCAGAGAAAACTACGCTCTTCCTCCGGCTTGGGAATCATAAATGTGATTTAGGATGTGGCCCACGGCATTTCTTCATCCAGCCTCGGAAACAACTGAGGGCTAAATCCAGGCTTGGGGCATTTATGCAAACACCCTTAATGATAATGGACATCACGAGGTTTAATAACGATATTTGAGCCTGCTGAGAGCACCCAGGGTGCAAGGAAACGTGTGTTTTACTGATGAGATGACTGGGAGAGAGGATGGAAAGGGGTTTTCAGTGGCTTTGGCACTGGTGGGGGAGGGCACAGCAAGGAGTGTGCAAAACACAAAATAAAATGAATTGTGGGGGAGGAAACGAACCCAAACCTGGGGAAGGTGATGGAGCGGTGTGTGCAGGTTCCTGCTGCCCCCCGAGCCCCCTGACTCACCCATGCTGGCGATGATGCTGTGCACGGGCAGGCGGGAGGGGCCGTCGTAGCTGCCTCTGCCCGCAAAGCCCTTCTTCTTCTGCTTCTCCTCCTGCTTGAAGATGAAGGCAGAGTTCTCCTCCTTGGTGATGTTGATGTAGAAGCAGGTGTCCGACGCTGCCATGATGTGCCGCGGGCCGGGGTTCAGCAGGATGCTCTTGTTCTCCTCCCTCCGGATGCCGATCAGGCAGACCCCGTACCTGTGCCGGGAGCACGGGGTGGGCATTGCCAGCTGGAGAAAAACCCCTGCGGGGCATTGTCCCTGCACCAAGGAGCTCGCAGCGCCCTCCAGCCCCAGCCCTGACCCCCAGGCATGCAGACTGGACGACACCCCCTGCCCATCGCCCCCTGCCCTCACTTCTTGTGCGCGTGGAAGGCGGCGTAGGTGAAGCTCTTCCCCTCGTACTCCATGAAGAATTTGCTGTCCCCCATGCGGATGTGATAGACCTCATTGCCCGAGCAGCGCCCGTACATCCGCTGCCACTGCTCCGGGGACTCCTGGCCCTCCCTGCAACGACAGCAGCAGAGGAGGGATGGACCCCCTGGAGCTGAGATGGGACCCCCCAGGGCTGGGATAGACCCCTGGGGCTGGCACAGATCCCAGAACTCCAGCCAGATCCCAGGGCAGAGCCCCAAAAATCTCTGGAGCTGCCACGGAGCCCGGCAGTGGTGCCACATCGCCACAAGCTGTCGGTGCCCGCCGAGGATGAGCTCGTTTTCATTTTGGGTTTTAAGTGCCTTTTTATTTAACGAGGGCTCCTGCAGAGCGCAGAGGGAGGGTTCAGAGCCCGTGTTGGCAAACAGCTCTGAGCATGGGGTGAGAGGCATCTGGCAAGGATGTTTCGTAACAGTTTTGATGGCACTTTACCCAAAATTCAGACATTTCTGACCAGCCAAGGAGTGCAGGGCACACACCACTGCTCTCCTGTGCTGCCAGAGCTTCTTCCAGACATGCTGGATGATACACCCATCAAAAAACCCTGCAGGGTCTGGGGCTGCTTGTGCTGTGAATTCACCTTCCTGCCAGCAGGCCCGTGCCAACATAAAGATATTTTTATTTCCAGTCTCTGGAAAGCTGGCATTGCCCAGCCTAGCTGCACTGGTATGGTCCCCTTACAATATGGCCCTGGATGGGGGCCCCAGATCCCACCGTGCTCCCCAGACCCATCCCAGACCCCCACCCTCTCCCCCTGGGCTCAGAGGCCTCAGTTCTGCCGTCCCTCCAGGCTCAGGCAGGGGCAGGGGAAGGCAGGGACGGGCAGGGACAGCACTCACTGGCCACGGGACGTGTGCACCAGCAGCGTGATGAGGGTGGAGGTGGCGGGGCAGACGCAGTTCAGGGCCAGCATGGCGTATTTGCACTCCTCTTCACAGACAACGTGATCTGAAAGGCAGAGGGGACCGTCACGGAGGAGAGGGGGACAGAGGGGTTCCCTGGCTGGCAGTGCCCGGGAATGTGGTCACTTCGGGGTGGTGTTGGGCAGTGGGTGTTTCCTCCTCCTGCCAATCCAGGAGGGCTCCCAGCTGACCAGGAGCTGCTGCGCAGCTGCTCCAACTCACCTGCAAACTTGACATGAAATTTGTTTTCTGGCTTTAAGATCTGAACATAGAGAGGACAGTTTGGAGCGAAGTCTTTGACAGCCCAGGCCCTCAGGATGGTCTGGTGGTCCTGGACAAGGACAAGAGCAACAAAAGCTGCTTGGCTGATGGTTTATTTTCCCCAAGGCTTCTACACCTGGGATGAACTGCAAAGCATCCAGCCACCCTGGGGATGTACAGCAAGGGCTCCTCCTGCCCCTGCTGCTCCCTGAAACCCAGCACTGACGGGAAACCAGGACAGCAGAAGGAAGGTGAGCCCACAGGGGCTCAGCCACCAGTGTGCTGCTGCATGTGCCATCCCTGTGCCATTCCTGAGGTTCTCCATGGCACTCAGCCCCCTCCCAGCACCCTCCTGTGCTGGGCAGAGGTGAGATCAGCATCACCCCAGTCCCTTCTGCCTGAGAAATGCCCCATCCCTGACCGTGCCACCCCCTGGCCGGGCTCACCGCCGCTGTTCTGTCCACCTCGTTTCGGCTGCTGAGAATGAAGCAAGCTTCTCCATTGTCCATCCTGCCGAGAAAGAGCAGTGACCCCTTGAATTGCAGAGGCACACAGCACTGGGCACTGCCCGTCCCAGCCAGGGCACTGCCAGCCCCTCCCCAGACCCAGCAAAGGCACAGGGGGACGCAGCTGGGGTGCCATTCCTCGCCGGGGGTGTGCAGAGTGTCCCTCTGCTCACTTGGCTCTCATGAGGTCCTGGTCCTTCAGCGCAGAGCCCTGCAGGTAAATCACCCGCTGTGACCACAGGGGGATCTGCAGCACCCGCCGCACCTGGATGTCCATCTCTGTCGGGCAAAGGATCACCACGTAGTAATCCTGGAAGAGAGAGGCCGCCGTGGGTCGGGGCTCTGTGGGTCAGCGAGGCTGCGAGCCCAGCAAGCGACCCAGCAGCGTGTGGCAACAGCCTGGTCCTCACCTGCAGGCGTGGGTGGGCGTAGAACTCGTTGAGGAAGTCCATGAGGAGATCAATCTTGAGGGAGCTGACGCAGAGCACCACGTGTTTCTCCGTCTGGGCGCGGTGCCGGCTGTAATTCCCGCCCGACTTCTGCCGCTCCATCCACAGGTAGACGAGCTCCTCGAACTGCAGAGGGCACAGAGCTGATGTCCCCATCGGCAGGGCTGCCCCGGGGCAGGCTCCGCGTCCCTCCCCCACCCGCAGCCGCGCGGGTCTAACCTGGAGCGGCAGCACCACCAGGGCCACGCAGATCATGATGACGACGAGGAGCTGGGAAGGCCAAATCTTTGGTGTCACATCTCCGTAGCCCACGGTGGAAAAGGTGACGATGCAGAAATAGAAGGACTTGAAGAGGGAGAGCTTCTCACCTGCTCTTTCTAAATGCTGGATGCCGCAGGTCCTGGAAGGGAAAAGCCCCATCACAGCAGGGGCTGCCCTGCCTGGGACAGGCAGCAGGACCCCACAAACCTGCAGCTCAAAGCCATCTTGCTAAACACAAGCATCACCCAAGCCTTCCTGGGCCCAAATTGTACCCCCCCCCTCCTCCAAACTCACCCAGCAGCAGGGTTGGGAGCACCACTGAGCTCTGAAATAGCATTAGTTATCCACATCAGAGCATCGTCTTTATTGCCAAAAACTCATGAGCCTAAAAGCCTCATTTCCTCTCCATTCAGCAACTTAATGGAATAATATGCCTCAAACCCAGACCAAGGGAGCGAGAGGAGGATTCAAAGCCTAATTCAGAGCTAAATAGCCAGTGATGAGCTCTGCTCCCTCTGCCCAGAGGAACACCCTTGATGCCGGCAATGCGCGGGGTAAAGGGCCCAGTTAATTAGCAGGAGCATCAGTGGGCAATCACAAAAATGAGCTCAGGAGCTGTGACTTGTGGGGGAGGAAGAGCTTGGCTGGACCCTGGGAGTGCAATGGTGAATGAGCCATCCCTGGTGAATGAGCCATCCCACAGATTCCCTGTGGGAAGCTGCTGTCCCTACCCTCAGCCCTGCTCAGAGACTCAACATTTCCACATCCCCCAGCTCCCTCTGACAACACCCTCACATCTGCCAAAAAACTTCCTGTTAGAACCCCAGAATTAGGGAGGATAATCAGTTTGACTTAGAAACCCCCTCAGGGTGTTCAGTGTGCTGGGGAATGAAGCAAAGCAGGGGAAGGTGCGAGCCCTGCCAGGCACCCCGGGATGGGCACAGCTGGATTCCCGGGATGGGCACAGCTGGATTCCCGGGACCAGGAAGGGGGTTTAGTGAAATGGAGAACAACACTCACCCCGTGAACACGAGGCACAGGAGGGTGCAGATGAGGATGAGCACCTGGTTAAACATCGCCGACTGGGTCCTTTGGATGGCTCGGTGCAGGTCGTTCTGGGGAGAGAGGGGAGGGCTCCCACCAGCTCACAGAGCCTGAGGGGAAATGTCCTCCAAGCACCACCTGCTGCCTTGCTGGCTCCAGCAATGCCCTCCCCAGTGAAGGCCAAGCCCGGGTGTAGCCCTTGGGAAGGGGTGTGCGCTCCCATCAGCAGGTCTGGGACACACGGGAATGGCTGGAATACCTCGCCTCTGGCCACCCCTGTCAATGTGCAGCCAGCAGAGTCAGCGTGGTTCAGGCACTGAGGGATTCCTGGTCACAGCCTGGCATTCCCAGCCTGGCATTCCCTGGCACGGCTGCACACCCTGAGCTCCAAATCCTGTCCTAGAGCTGGGGTCAGTCCTCCCCCAGTCCTGCTGCCCTCCCCATCCCTGAGGGGCTGGACAAAAAGGGTCACTCACAATCATGTTCTCCAGGGCGTACTTGGCCAGCCAGCAGTTCAGAAACACAGGAATGAACAAATTCCGCAAAGGAGGCCAGAATATCTACAAAAGCAAGAGTTAGTCGCAGAAAAATCCACGTTCTTTTGAAAAATAGAGCTATAAGCAGCCAATCCACCCTCTGTGGAAGGATCCCACTCCAAGCTGAGCAGAAGCTGCCACCAAACACGGCCCTGCTTCCCTGGCTGCAGCATAGCAGCCGAAAAGGGAAGATGGGTTTTGGGATAATGCTCCAGAGAAAGTCATTATATTGTAAAATATTGAAGGAAAAATTTCCAGCCAGCCTTAAATACCACTTGGCCAGACACCCATTTTCCTTTATTTCACCACCAAAACAACGGCACTGACTACACTTCAGAGCTGCTTCCAAATGTCACCGGGACACACTCACCGTGATGATAAACGGCACCGTGTTGATCATCTCCAGGATGAAGGAAATGCGGAAAATCTGTTCCCAGATGTTCCCCTGAGGAATTAAAAACAAACAAGAATCAAAGAAGCTTAAAAATTCGCCAGGGGACAATTAAAACAATCGCACTCTGCCACAGACTCTGCCAGATGAGGGAAATAGGGTGCAGGAACCAGGAGAGGTGCAGTGGTGGTGGCAGACATGCTGAGGGCAGGAAGCATTCCCAAACTCTTCAGTCCTCTCCACGGCCACCACATCCCTCTGTCTGTCACTGCTGCTGCCCAGAACTGGGGGACAACGCTTCATGCAGGGATGGAGAGTGACAGTGACAGCTACAGATCGCTGGCACTCAGACCGGGGGTGACGCAGCGCCCGAGCCTCCGCTGCCAACCCTCCCCTGTCCCTGAGAAGATGCCATTTGTTAAGGTCACTTTTTTTGGCCATTTTAAGGGGCTTTGGTCCAAAGGAGTCAGCTTGTGCCTCTCCTTGTCTGGCTTGGAGTGGTGCCACTCCCTCCGGGGGCAGCAGAGCAGGAGTCACCCTGCCGAGCTCAGCCCAGCCTGAGGAAACTCGGGATGTGTCAGCCTGACGCTGGAAACAGTGAACCTGCTCTAAACGGGTCTGGATTTCTGAGAAAGCAGAAAAATGAGAGATTCTGCTCTGCACAACACTTATCCAGCAGCCCGAGGGGGAATGGGAAAGGAAAACATCCAGAGCCAGCTGAGACATCGCCGAGACAAACAAACATCCTCCCGGGACGCTGCAGGCTCCAGACAGCTCCGAGCAGGAGAGATGGATTCCCGCGGAGGGGCAGAGCCGGGCTGTGCCCTCCCGCCCCGGGCTCTCACCTTGTAGCTGAGATAGATGAGCAGCATGGTCTCCAGGAAGCTGATGAGAGCGATGCTGACCTGCAGGGACACACAGGGGAGGCTCCGAGGGCTCTCTCTGGGTGCTGGCAGTGGATCAGAGCTCACAGAGCTCCCCCCTGCCCCGAGGAGCCCCTGGGTGGGGCAGAGCTCCAAGCCCAGCTCCCCTGGGCTCCCACACGCCCGCTCAGGGCTTCTCACCTGCACGGCCCACAGCGGCGTTTTTCTGTCCACCCAAAAGATGTGCGACCTGCAAAGGAAACCCAGAGGGGGGTCTGAGCTGTGGCCCAGCTGTCAGTGTCCTTACCCCCCACCAAACGCAAATCCGAGGCCATCACTGCTGCAGGAGATGCTGTTCCCCACTGCAGTTTGCCTGAGCAGCCCCTGCACTGGGAATAAGCCATTCCCGAGGGTGCAGCCACAGGCGCTTATCAATGGATTTGGTTCTGGGATGCTGCTCCACATCCCTCGAGCAGCCCCACGAGCAAGAAATGGCCTCAGGCAGCTGCCAGCAGCAGCCACCTCCATCCCTGCATTCCCACATCCTGGCAGAGCTGACCCAAAGCGCTGGAGCAGCTCCCCACTCACCAGTTTATGTTGGTGGACTGGTTGAACACTGTGTAATTCTGCTTTTCGCATTCCCAGCTAGGAGAGAGAGCAGGGAAAAGCAGTCAGGGAGGGAACAGGGATGCTGGGATTGACTTCCCGGGCTCACGAGGGGCCCTCGTCACTGGGGGAGCACTGGACAACATTTCCGTGGATCCAACACCCCGATTCCTACAGCCAGGGCTTTCCACAGGAAAAGTCTCACCCAGGCAGCCTTGAACATCCCATTACTGGAGGAAAAAACCCCTCAGGCACTTCAGCCCCTACCTGAGATGCTGTGGGATGCTGATTCTCCCTGGCACAGTGCAGAACACAGGGCTCCAGGGAACTGGGAACTGGGAATTACCAGGTTACAATCAGCAAAAATTGCTGAGCTGCAGCTTCTGGGACAAGGCTGGCTGGGCCCCCAGCACCCTGCCAGGCAGGCAGCACCGAGCCAAGCTCTCCCTGCCTTGCTGT
Source organism: Lycocorax pyrrhopterus obiensis (assembly GCA_014706295.1). Lineage (NCBI taxonomy): Eukaryota > Metazoa > Chordata > Aves > Passeriformes > Paradisaeidae > Lycocorax > Lycocorax pyrrhopterus. Next base: position 8,860,995 of record JACSVZ010000019.1, read on the forward strand.
GAGGGATGTGCTCCTGCTGGCCAGCCTTGCTGCTGCCACACACCCGCAGGAAAGTGGAATTCCCTGAACTGCAGCTGTGCTAAACCTTTCAAGGATGAGCATCCGCGGCCTGCTCCCTTCTCACGGGTCTGAAAGCACTTTCAGAACATGCAGGTGTACTGGGTAATCCGCAGCCTTTACAAGGAGAAAATCAGATCGCCGATTCTCCAAGCTCTTGGAAAAAACCCCACATTGTACATGAGCTAAAGGAAGCAAGGACGCATTGAAAACAGGCTGATACTGAAAGCCAGCACAAAGCTGAGGTATGGAATCATCCATCACCTCAAGGATCCACATGGCACAACCTGTTTCCCTCCCAAATGCTTAAATGGGATTTAGTGTAAATGTCTTCAAGGGCGTCAGCCTTCAGCCAATATTTGCATGGTGATGCCCTGGAGTAACTGAGCTCTCGCCTGTGTCTGAAGGCCACGTTGAGCCCTGACAGAGTCAGACAGAATTTGGAAATGAACACGACTTGAATTTTTCCACCATGCACTGCGCAGGGCCAGCGGACACCCCCACACCCACCCCTGGGGTTGGAGCAGGGAGCAAAGGCCTCGGGCCTGGGAAGTTTTGTTAAACTATCAATTCAAACAGCTGGGGTGAGAAAACCCATCCTCACACCCAGTACATCCACATTGAGCCCCGCCTGGGCTGGGCTGGGGAGCCTGGGGGCACTCACCAGCCTATGCCCTCCTCGGGGTTGTCGAGCAGGACACGGACGATGTACAGGAGGCACGTGAGCAGCTTCAGAGAGAAGTTGAAGAGCCGGATCCTCAGGCCTGCGGTGGAGGGGAGCATGGATGGGGCAGCATTCCCGAGCATCCCGAGCACCCCATGGACCCCAAACACCCCGGGCACCCTCTGCACCCACAGCACAACCCCACAAGTTTTGCACAGCCCCAGAGCACAGGAGCCCTCTGATCCCCCAGGGAGCTGCAGGAGCCCCAGGACAGCAGCACTGCCCACGCTTTGCCCAGGGCTCCACATGTCCACATATACATGAAACCAACACAGAAATAAATAACGATTTGTCAGCTCCTTGCTGACCCCAATAGATGTGAGAAACAAATGAGGAGCTGCTGGAGTGTGTCCCCCTCATTAGCACACGTCCATTGAAAAGCACCAGACCAGCACTGTCCAGCTTGCAGGAGCAGGGACGGTGAGGAAAAGCTGCTGCTTTATCCACTCTGCCTCCCCAGCCAGTTCATCGGGTTGTTACTCAAATTACAAGTGAGAAATTCATCACATTTTCATTAAAAACTTCCCCGTGGGCACCCTGTTGTGCTGCGCTCCAGCTTTTTAACAAGACAACAGGATGCAGGCAGGAAAAGAAAATGTGAATTTGTAAATTAACGAGCAGGCCCCCTCCAGACAGCTAATGACGTCTCGGAGAAAGAAAATAAAAACACCATTAGTCAAGTGGAGACTAATCCCGATGGCTGGAGCAGGAGTGGGTAACTCGCAGCCTGCCCTGGGTGTCCCCACAGCCTCAGGGCAGCACAGCCAGCCCGTGATGGGGACATTTGCTCCCTGACACCCACCCTGCTCCCAGCCAGCTTGTCCCAGCTGTTTGTCACGCTGTGGCTGCCCCCAGGGAGCGGAGGTGGCGGGGGGCATCCCCTCCTCCCCATGCAAAGCATCCCCCAAACCGAGCTGGCCAGCACCCAGCAGAGGGGCCGAGGGGCGGCAGCAGCCCCGGGCTGGGGACACGCGGGGACACGGCCACCAGCAGATGGCAATGGCTCCTCATGCCGCAGGACAGAGCGCGGCTCCCCTGGCTCGGGCAGGGTTTGTTCTCCCGGCGCGTTCCGTGCGCGCAGCACTCACTCGACCGCTGGTTTTTGATGAAGAAGAGCTTCAGCCGCTCCTTGAAGGTGTTTTCATTCACGTAGAACTCGACCTGCACCCTGCGGGGAGAGCGCCCAGAGGGGCCCATCAGCGGGGCGGCAGGGCAGGCCAGGAGGCCCCCAGGAGCCAACCTGTCCCCCCACCCCAGCTGGGTGACCCCGCTGGCATCCCACAGTGACCCCGGGCTCAGCCTCGGGCTCCCGGCTGCTCCCGCAGCCCCAAACCAGCAGCCGGGAGCCCCGGTGACCACCAAAGCAGCAATGTGACCCCCGGGCCAGCTCTGCTGTGGGCCCAGGGCTGGGCTTTCGTTCACACACAACCAGCTGACAGCAGACTCACAAAGTTCTCCTTTCACACGCACTTCACAACGTCCAAAACCTCCCACAAAAGCAGCGGCCTTGGAGCAGCCTCCCCCAGTTTTATCTGCTCCAGCCCCCCCAGCTGCAGCAGAGGAGGAGCTGGAGAGGGCAGTGTCCCCAGTATGCCCTAGCTGTGCCTGGGGAGCAGAAACACTCAGCATCGAAGCTGTTAAAAAACAATTCGGCTCCAAAAGGAGAAAATTTCCCTTTGTTGCTAAGATACCACATTTGGTCATTCCAGAAAAACCCAGGAGCTGACAACCAACTCACTTGGCATCCAGGGCCACTGGTGGTGACTCGTGGCACGGGGACGACGTGCCAGGGCAGAGAGTCACCTGCCAGGGCACTGCACAGAATCCGGCAGGGAGGAGCCGCAGGTGAACCTGGAAATGTCCCATCCACACCTTCCTCGGCTCCTCCTGCCTCCCCACCGGCCCCACCCGCAACCCCCTGCCAGTTCCACCTCCCGGGTGGGTGCCCACGGCCATGGGGAAGGGAGAAAACCTCCCCGAGGCTGGAGGCTCCTCCCCAGGGATGTCGGCAGGGTCTGGGATCGGCCCACCTGGGTGAAAGGCGTGCGGGCAAAACCTGTCCCAGCTCAGCTCCTCCGCCACTGCCTCTCGTGGCACTTTATAAACGCCCGCAGCCCTTTGCAAGCTCATTATTTATCACCCTAAATCGCGATGCTGCTGCTGCTGCTGAGCGCCGCTGAAACGCGAGAGGCTCCTCCAGCCCCGGCTTCGGACTGAGCAAGGCAAAGCCTGCTCGATCCTGCCCGGCCCACAGCGGGGTGAAGTGCCGTGAATTAGCGATCGCTCCCCGCATTCGCTGCACTCAACACGTCCTAAGGAAGCGCTGCTGTTATTATTCCTCTTTTAACTGCCTGCAAGAGGGCATCGAGACCTCATTAATCAGGCGTGTTTCCCAGCCGAGGCTGAGCAAATCGATCAAGGCGAGCAAATTCCCGGCGGCAGTCGTTGCCGTCCCTCCCCATCCCGCAGGTGCCGGCTCCGGCTGGGCGCTGCCACCGGATCCTGATTTATTGGGAAGCAGCTGCTCCTCGCTCCGACACCGAGGGATAAATATTTACTGAGCATTCACGCCCAGCTGATCAGGCAGCAAATCGGGAAGGGGTTTTATCAGACCCTCATTGCTCGGGGATCCCTCATCCTGGGCTCCACCCCAGCCGGCCTAAGGGGTAGGGAGGGGCTTTGCACCACACCTGGTCAGTGGTCACCAGGAGAAAGCAGCAGGGGGGCAACCCCAGACCTCAGTGCAGGGAGAGAGCAGGAGGATTTACGAGCCCTGGCTCACCGGCACGATGCCTGAGGAGCAAACAGCGCTAATGCAGAGCCTCAAAGCCCAGCCTTTACACGTGTTAAATTAATCGCTTCCAGAGCCAGACTCGGCAAATCATTTTTCTGTGCCAGGGCATAAATCAGCTGTCACTACTGCTCACAACATTGCACACAAGATAATTGCTCCTTCTCCTTATTAAAAATGCCCAGGAAGTGCTGGGAACTGGCTTTCAGCTCCGGCAGCAGCACTGAGCACCCCATTCATCAGCGTCCCCGAGGATTAAGCGCCTTGAGGAGCCGGAGACTTCAGGGAGCACGATTCCTCTCCCAGACATTTGTCTCGTACCAAAGCAACAAACAGCAGAATAAATCTCTGTCACCAGACAGATGGTTCACTGATCTGTGGAGCTGTGGCCCACCTCGAGACAAGGACTGTAATTGCCGATGGATAAAAGAACTAAATGATTAGATCTAACTTTTTATGATAAAGTAGCCCACGTATTCATCCATCCTGATGGCTGCAGGAAGAAGGAACACTGGGAAAAAACCAAACAACAGAAAGCCATGTCTTGGCTGGGGGGAAGGGGGTGTTTAGCACTGCAGAGAGATGAGGGAATAAAAGAATGTGGAAGTAACACGTTCCTGTGCAAACAGCCTGCCGAGGTTGGGCCCCAGAGCACTGTGGGGGTCCCACTCTGCAGGTGAAGCCAACACCCCACAGCTGAGTGAGGGATGGCCCTTCCCAGGCAGCAGCACCATCCCAAAGTATCAAAGCTCCTACTCCGTTTCCAGCGGAGGGAAGGAGATGATATCATGTAAAACATACCCTTTAATTTCATTGTCAGGAAGTTAACTGGAGATAAAAATCAAGCAAAACTCTGCCTGCATTATTACCACCCCAAAACACACCGTGACAGCTCTGCCTTCACAGCAGCTCAGCCAGCATGGGGTGTTCCAAGTGTCCCCTCCCTGCTGCTGCGGCTGGGCATCCTTCCCACATGGGGCATCCTTCCCACCTGGATCATCGTCCTCACTGTCCGAGCATCTCTCCTCCTGGCCAAGGATCCCTCCCATTGGGACCATCCTTCCCACCATCCTCCCCACTGTCCAAGAATCCCGGTGCCAGCCCATCCCAGGCCACTCCAAGAGTCACCAGTTCCACAGGCAGCACACAGCTTCCCCCTCCTTGCCCCTGCTGAACCCCCCAGGGCCATGCAAACAACGATCCTGGTACAAGTTTAGTTACCAGCCCTCTGCTTGGAAGTGTAATTACTGCTATTATGCACTTCATAACGCCTGAGCGACTTCATTTTCTTCGCTCCGTTATTTATTGTACTTTATTAATCTAAGATTAGAGGCAATTTGTTGTAAGATGATGAGTTCCCAAAAAAAGACACAATAGTTTGTTGGGAAAAGTGCAGGATGAAAGGCTGGGACGAGCACATCCCAGCCCAGTGGCATTCAAACAGACACCGAGGAGCACAGCCCCTGCTCCACACCTTCACTTTCCCCAGAGAGCTGGGATAAGCTTTAAAAAAAGAGGAAAACACAAAAAATATGAACCCAGGTGCAGCCTCCCACACAGGCAGTGCAGGGGAGGTGGAGAAATCCCCAAATTCTGCATCCACGGGACACTTACATGGGCAGTGGGGCACAGGCAGCTCCCTCCGATCCCCTCGGCCTGTGACAGTCGCTGGGCTCGGCCTGAAAGCTGAGACGGCCCCAAAATCCAGCGGTCAGCCAAGGGAGGGAGCTGCCAGCCCTGCCCAGAGCTCCCCTGCTCCCTGCTGCTCTCTGCAGAAGGACTTGGCTGCCCTGGGTGGTTTTGCCATATTTTATATCAGACGCTTCTTGCCATGAGAAGCGTGTCTTCAAATAAATGAGGCTCTCGATAGGGAAAAAGAACCCTCAGCCTCTCCCCACAGCTCCATTCCTTTCCCTCACACTTCAGCTGGGTGGGAAATGCTGGTTTCAACAGAATTCCAGACTGGTTTGGGTTGGAAGGGACCTTAAAGCTCATCTCATTGCAAACCCCTTCCACTAGACCTGGTTGCTCCCACACCCACCCAACCTGGGACAATTTCTGGTCCCAGGAAACTTGTTAAGGAATTTCTGCCATCACGTAGCAGGATGCAAACAAGACTACTCAGAAATTTGTTTTCGAAACAAACAAACAAAGCAACAAACCTGCAAAACCCCAGAAATCTCTGCGATCTGGTGGGTGCCAGCACCCACCTCTGCCAGGGCAGCTCAGGTGAGAGCCCACTTCACCCCTCTACTCCAGCTCAGCCCAGAGGACACCTCTGCACCCTCCATGCAAACCCACACGGGTCAAACACATAAGAAACGTGGCTGCAGCCATGTCTGGAATTACAGAAATGTGCTGCTGGCCTGGATGGGCTCCCCGGGGATGGGCTGTGGGCACCAGACCCGGCTCAGAGGAAGGTGAGGAGCAGGGCTGGCAGTGCAGGTCTGCAGCATTTCCTCTCGCAGCACCCCGAGGAGCAGCAGAGGAGGCTGTGCAGAAGGCAGGATGCTCCGAAGGCACCGTGCCATGGCCAGGCTGCCTCCGGCCCCTCGCTCAGCACCGGGAGCAGCCGGTGCCAGCCAGGCCCTGTGGGCAGCAGGAACCCGAGCAGAGACAAAATCCTTCCCAAATAAAGCACCAAACCTGCCAGGCCGGGGCTCAGGTACACGCTGATGAACTACATGAACTACCCAGGCAGCTCCTGGTTCCCTTTGGGATGCTTTTCCCTTTTTCCCACCATTTCCTCGGTGTTTGCATACAGAAACTACAGCGACACGGATGACACGGGGTGAGCTCTGCGTCCTGCCCGCCTCTGTGCCCTGTGTTTGCCATCCTCCGTCCACCCCGGGCTGAGCAGAGGACGGGGACAGCTCCAGCCCTGCCCAGCCGAGCTCCCGGCGCTCCGAGCCGCTCCCGGAGCAGGGTTTGGGAATGGGAATGGGAATGGGAATAGCTGTACAGCTGTGTGCACACAGGCAGCCTGGGCGCCTGCCAAAAGCAGAGACAGGGAGCAAGCTGCCCCCACGCTCAATAAGCAGTAATTGAACAATTACTCAAAGGAGCAGGGCTGTGGTTTCGGCGGCGCTGCGCCGGCGAGAGAACGGCTTCAAACCGGGCGGGGATCGGCTCCGGGGGCTGCTCCTGCCACGCCGGGTCCCTCACGGGCCGGGGGATGCAGGGAGTCACCCATCCCGGCTGGACTGATGCCGTGCCACAGGGCCAGGGCGGCTGGACACGCTCCCCTCACCACCACAGGAGCCCCCAGGAATGTCTCGGCTTCTCCAGGGCAGCCCCGAACACCCGCGGAGCTCCCCCACTGCAGCAGCTCCTCCAATAAACCTCGGGCCCGTTTTTAAGCAAGGAAGAACAAAACAAGCAGGGAGGGACGGGGAGCTGGGGCTGTCTGTCACTGCTCTGGGGACAGAGACCCTTGGCCAACGCTGCTGACCCACGGAGGGAAGGGGAGGGGGGGTCAGGTCCTGAGGGAGGTACAGGAGAGCAGTGGGGACACCAGTGGCAGGGTCAGCACGGTCCAAAAGGCCGAGTACTGCCAACAGGGCAAATCTGCCCATTTTTAGTGAATTTTCTCATCCCTCATCCCTCAGTAGGTGCAACACTGAGGCTGCTCCCCCCCTCATCCCAGAATCCCAGATGATGCCCACGGATCACGGCAGCACCCAGCCCGAGGTGCCCAGCACGTCCTACATCAGCCTGTGACAGGCACTGTCACATCCACCACGGCGCAGCCACCGTGCCACCATCACAGCCACCACGGCACCATCAGAGTCACCATGGTGTCACCACAGCCATCGTGGCACCGTCAGAGTCACCATGGTATCACCACAGCCACCACGGCACCATCAGAGTCACCATGGTGTCACCACAGCCATCGTGGCACTGCCACAGCCATCGTGGCACCATCCCAGCCACCGTGGCACCACTGCTGCCACCACAGCACTGTCACAGCCACCACGGCACAGCCACCATGCCACTATCACAGCCATCACGGCACCGTCAGAGTCACCATGGTATCACCACAGCCATTGTGGCACTGCCACAGCCACCGTGGCACCGTCACAGCCACTGTGGCACCACTGCTGCCACCACAGCACTGTCACAGCCACCATGGCACAGCCACTGTGCCACTATCACAGCCACCACGGCACCATCAGAGTCACCATAGTGTCACCACAGCCACCGTGGCACTGCCACAGCCACCGCGGCACCATCACAGCCACTGTGGCACCGTCACAGCCACTGTGGCACCACTGCTGCCACCACAGCACTGTCACAGCCACCACGGCACTGTCACAGCCACCACAGCACTGTCACAGCCCTGTGGAAAGGCAGCTGCTCCTCAGGAATGAGTTCCCCTGGCACAGCCCACGCCGAGGCACATCACAGACCACCATCAGCAGAATGGAGTCCCACACCAACAAACACTGCCCAGGGAGCCAGGATGCTGTGGCACGTCTTGCCCTCCAAGCCCAAAGACTCGTTTCTTCAAGGTTTCATGCATTTACTGTGGGAATCAAACAGGAAACACAGCTCCTGTTTCATTATGGAGCGTGATTTTTTTTGCCCAAAGAAAGAATTGATATTGCCAACCACTCTGCAGCAAATTAAACCCAGCTGGGTGCAGGTAATGTCATCCTGGCTCCAGCAGTAACGTTACAGTTTTATTTTTGGGGGATGAAAAGCAAATTCTGAGCAGCCACTACAGGAAAAACCCTGCCCAGGACTGGATTTGGCCTCCAGGGCCGTTTACCTTGCACCATGCCCTGAACTCATCCCACCAACCCTCATGTGCCAATGGGACAGGGGCTGACACAGACTGCAGGAAGGGCTTCGTGGGCCTGAAGGGATATAAAAGAAATCTCCTGCTTCACTTTTAGTTCTTTTTTAAATATATATATATAATTTTTTATTAGGGAGGACGTTGCAATGGAAATGGGATTTTTATCGATTCCTCGTTCCCTGAAGGCAGCTGTAATCCCTCTCCAACTGTGTCCAGCAGCTGCAGAGCTCATGTCCAGGCACCAAACCAAGCACTGGAGGGAACAGGGACACACTCAGGGGTTCAAATTGTAGATAATAGAATGCTTTGGGCTGGAAGGACATTAAAGCTCATCCTGTTCCTCCCTCTGCCGTGGGCAAGGACACCTTCCACTATCCCAGGTTGCTCCAAGCCCTGTCCAGCCCAGCCTTGGACACTTCCAGGGACGAGGCAGCATCTCCCATTCAAGGTTTGGATGCTGCTCATGGCTGGGCAGTGACACCACTTGCTCTCAATAAAATAATTATCCTTCTACTCAAGGTTGAAACCCCGAAAGGGAAGCAGCAATGGGATGACACGCTGTGCTTCCTCTGGCCTATTTGTTTTGCAACATTGGAGACTGACACTCATGAGTCTGCTCCTGTAATTGCCTGTGCTGATGAACCTGCATTGTTTAATTAGGAGCTCATCGTTAAGGGATAATCGCCCATTTGCTGCTATCACTTCTTCCCCAGGAAACTTCTCTGTCCCTGGGAGCAGAGAATCCTCCCCACGGTGGGAATCACTGCAGAAGGGTTTGCTGCTCCCATACTCGGCTCCTTGGTGCCCAGAGCAGTAAAGGACAAATCTTGTGCTTATCAGCTCCCTTAAAAGCAGGAAAATCACGGAATCACAGACCGGTTTGGGTCGGAAAGGAGCTTTAAAGGACATCTTGTTCCGCCCCCTGCCATGGGCAGGGACAATTCCGCCATCCCAGGTTGCTCCAAGCCCTGTCCAGCCTGGCCTGGAACACTTCCATGGATGCACCATCCACTTGAACCTGCAGAAATTTAGAGCCAACTGTTCTCAGCAGCAGATTCTGCCCAAAAAACTCAGCTCACCGTGCACACAACACCCCAGATTCCAAGGGGTTTTTGCTCTCTGGAGAACAGGATTGGCTTTTCCCCCGGGGCGAGCGACGGTCCCTTGTCCCTCCCCGCGGCACCGGGAAACGCACGCGGAGAACTTACTGTGAGAAGGAGGAATCCACGCTGAAATCCTCGGCGTGAGGCCTAAGAGCGAGAGCAGCACAGAGGGTGAGGGAATGCACGGCCCCGGCTCCAAACCGGCACCAGCAGGGCTGTCCCACCGGGAACGCCGGCGCCAGAGGGGCAAGAGGCCACCCAGGTGGTCACACCACGCCTGGGACGTGTCCCCACTCAGCTCCCAGTGATGCTCTTGTGGCTTTGCCAATTACAGCCCCTTTAAGGACTCGGCTCCACGGATAAAAATGGGTTTTATGCCTGTTTTATGCCTTTTTAATTTTTTTTTTTTAATGAGTCTCACAAACTGCGTCGCTGCTCTGCCTCTAATCGGTGCCACACTTGATGCAGAGAAATGAGACTTTGAAGGATTGGTGTTTTCAGGAACGCAGCATTGTGTCTCTCCTGGGCTGGTTTTACAGACACGAGTGATGAGCAGAGAAGGGAGAAGAAAACAGAATAAAAAATAAACCAAATCAAACCAAATAGAGAGGAACGATGAGGGTAATGAGGGGTTCGAGGCAAGGGGAGAAAGAACACAGAGGAAAACAAGAGTGGGTGGGAGGCAAAGGGCCTGTGCTCGTGTACTGTACATCCCACAGCCAGCCAGACAGACAGCACAGTGAAACACAGCAACCACAGCTGCAAAGGGAAAATTCCCCTTGGGAAAATGATGCTCTCCTCAAGACACCCCTGGGATGGCCCTGGGTCCCTGTCATTAACTCAGCCTGAGCCCTTCTCTGTTCCAGCAGTGCCCTCTCTCCTTTCCTGATTTACTGTGAGCCAGGGACACTGAGAAATATCATCCAAGCCAAGGGGGCCGTTGCAGACCATAAAGATTTTTCCTGCATTTTGCTTTTGCTTTATGAGTCTGCAGCACTCCAGCACAGTTCAAACTAAATAAAAGCAATAAATCCACGTTTCAACAGAAATGTGAGTCCAAGGGAAGAGGATCCATCCCTCCAGCTATGAGGAGCAGCCTCCCTGGAACAGGGTTTACGTTGCTCCTACTTCTGGGTTTTGCTCTGTGCCGAGGCTGCAGGGAGGAGCTCATTGCTCCTTCCACTATCCCAGGTTGCTCCAAGCCCCATCCAGCCTGGCCTTGGACATTCCCAGGGATCCAGGGGCAGCCACAGCTTCTCTGGGCACCCTGTGCCAGGGCCTCCCCACCCTCACAGGGAACAATTTCTCCCCAGTATTTAACCTAGCCCTGCTTTCTGTCACTGTGAAGCCATTTCCCCCTGTCCTGCCCCTCCAGGCCCTCATCCAAAGTCCTTCTCCAGCTCCTTTGGAGCCCCTTTAGGCACTGGAGGGAGCTGTAAGATCTCCCCAGGGCCTTTTCTCCTCTGGGCTCAGCTCCTGACCTGCTCCCTCCTGCCACATTCCCCCTCTTCCCCACTCATTCCCAGCTTTCTCTTGCAACCCTCCTGGAGCATTAAGTGAATTCCCACCGAAGAGGTCTCTTGTGCCACCTCTCACAGCACGAACAAGCCCTGGGGTGGCTCTTGCAGCCGTGCTGTGCCTCGGAGCAGCCCTGGCATTTATTGCTGCCAAACATCCCGGATTTTCTCCAGCTGCAGAGCACAGCCCCAGGAAGGATGCTGCCAGCTCAGGCTCCCTCCAGCTAAATTGGATTATCCCACGTTAGCAGCAGGGGCTGTTCGTGCCCCTCCGCCCGCGTTTGGTTTTGGACAGTGGCCTTTTCTGCCTCACAGAGATGTTTACGGGGAAAGAATCAGCAAATGATTCGGTTTTCTCCTCATCTGGTGCCGGCTGGCAGCCGGGAAGGCTGGAGGAATGGGAGCTAATTCCAGCTGCAGAGCTGCCCTCCTGAAAGCCAAACAGCAAAGGCACAGAACCGCACAGATCAATGGGGTCCTGCAGACACCGAAGGTCCTGGAGAACTGGGATGAGCCAGTGAGATTCCCAGGATTCCTTCCCGCAAAGCCACGAGCTCACGGGGAATAAACACCTCACTCACAGGGAGGCACCACGAACAAAAGGGATTCCAAAGTGGTGGACAGGCATAAACATCCCCAAGGGTGGCTTTGGCCACTCTGTGCCGTGGTTAAAGCCCATGCAATAAAATAACTCTTTTTTTTTGGTTACAAAAAGGTGCTTTTGGCTCCCAAATGAATGAAATTGGTTGTGCTGGTCACAGAGGGAAGAGGCGACTCGAGGTATCCCACTGAAACCTCTCCTTCTTCCCACCAGGGACCCAAATTCCCATCAGTAGTCCAATCGCTGAGAAAATATGGAGATTTCTCTAAGAAAACTAAAAATCACTCCAAATCTCATCAGGGAAACAGCCGTTTTCCAGATCCCAAAAACGCTTTAACAGTGATTTACAGCGCACAGAACTAAAGCCACTTAATGGAGTCAGAAAGGTTACGCTGGCTTTTAATGTGTTTCAGATAATCTACTCCAAATTGACCTTTTTATTCCATCTAGATCTGGCTCCATGAGCGCAGACGAACCTCGGCTCATCTCATTCCCATGGAAAACAACCCCGGCACAGGCAGCGGAACGACCTTCGCTCCCCTCCGGGGTCCAGGGGCTGGGAGAGGAGCGCTGTCCCCAGGCAGGGAAAGCTGAGGCCCCTCGTGCTGGTGCTGCCAACCACGAACCACGATGCCAAGCTCCTGGCTGGCACGAGCAGCATCTCCCAGACAGAAGGGCAGAGCAGGGGAGGGTGGGAGAAAGGAGAGGAGCAGAGGGGGAAGAAACCTCGCTGCTTCAGAGACGGGTCTGCCCCCACCTTTCAAGCTGCAGCCCCTGACAAAAGGGGAAGGTTTTATTCGAAGGTGAGGAGACAAAGGCACATTTATTATTAGAACAAAGCCATAATAAACCTTGCTTATGCAAAAGAGAGAGCAATCACCTGCCCACCCATGCTGCAGGCAGCTCCTCGGCTGAGCAGCACCTTCCACCTCATCCTGCCTCCTCAGCTCCGGCTCCAGCACTTCCCAGCAAAGGCAGCTCCCCCCTGAGCTGGGCAGGGACGTGGGCAGCAGCCCTGGGCTCCAGTACCCCGAGAATTGGGGTAGCAGGACCAGTCCCTTCTCTCCAGGGGGAAGGCAGCCCCAAGCCCCAGCTCTCCTCCAGCTCTGCCAGGGCACTGTGGGATCCGGGTGGCATTTAGCTCGTGTGCCTCATGCAGATAATTGGAGGCTAAACGCTGTCCCTGTGCTCCAAGTGCTCGAGGATGCTCAGAGGGGGAGAGCAGCAAAGCACAGCAGCAGCTCAGCCCAGCTCACACAGAGACCTGTTCCCTCCCAGCAAAATCCGCGCCTTCACCGCTGTCTCCCAAATTTTTGGTAAATGAAGAGCATTAAAAATTCACTTCTGGTGGTGCATTTCCTATTCAATTTACAGCCATCATTTCCAAACAAACAAAAAAACAAATCATGCCTTGACTTGAAGCCTCTGGAAGCTACAGACACAAGTAATGACCTGCCAGCACCACTCTTGGCTCCAGGCTGCTTTAATAACCACTTGCAAGGCTCAGAGGCATTTCGAGACCAGCGTGGAAAGGCATTAAATCTGATGACTTTCTCCTTTGGCTCTGGGAAGGATTTAGTGCCTTTTCACCCTGATCTCGAAATGCCTTCAAGACGGGGTCAAGGCAGGGGGGTGAAGATGAGCCAGGCAAGGGAAGTGCCTGGGGAGGCTTCCAAAGCAGTGCTCATCCTCCAGAGACAGGAGCTGCACCACGGTTCCTACCACACTGACAGTGAGAAACTCAGCCCAAAATAGCCCGATGTGAGAAGGACAGATGGAAGGAGATGAAAAAAGAAAGTAAAGAGGGGGAGAAGGAACGAGCAAGAGGAAGGGGAAAGCGAGAGGAAGAGGCACACGTCTGCTCACAAACCCGTGCGAGAGGGGAGGGAAGGGTAGCCCCCCTTCCCGGCTGCGGGGTGACCCCAGCGAAGGGGATTGAGCCTCCAGCAGCCCTGGTTTGGAGGAACTCAGCAAGCTGTGCTGGTGGGCACCTGGAAAAGCCACCAGCAGCTCCAGGCACTCGCTGACAGTGGCAGAGGTGCCACACGGACAGGCTCTGCTGCCACCAGAGCGGCTGCACAGGCGGGACAGAGCTCACCAGCAGCGTGGGCCCGGCTGCCTCCCCAGGGTGCCGCTTTAATCACAGGAGTGCTTTTCCTTGGCATTCCTCTGCAAAGCCCAGATCACAACTAAAACACACAAAGTTTGGGAAGAAGCAGGCGCGGTGCCAGAGCCGCAGCAGCGCTGGCTGCAGCCGGACAGGCTGTTCCCAGCCCTGCGTCCAGCCTGGCCTGGAGTTACCTTCCAGGGAGTTGTGCCTCTCCCAGAGTCAGCCACAGATTCATTTCAGTTGGAAAGGACCTCTAAGATCATCAAATCCATCATCAAACCTTTCCCCCAGCACTGCCAAGCCCACCACTAAGCCATGTCCCCAGACACCACAACTACACGTCATTTAAATCCCCCCACAGACGGGGACTCCACCTATGCCAGGGCTAGACAACCCTTCTGGTAAGGAAATTTTGCCCCAAATGCAACCTAAATCTCCCCTGGTACAACTTGAGGCCATTTCCTCTTGTCCTAGTGATTGTTACTTGCAAGAAGAGATCAATCCCAGCTGGCTCCAAGCTCCTTTCAGGTAGATGTAGAGGGCAGGCCCTGCCAAGCCTGGGCAAAAAGGCCCTCCAGATGCCCAGGCTGCTCTGACACACAGCTCCCTGCCTTTGCTAATGAGCTAAACGAGTCCCTGCAGTCCTGACAAGGGAGGAAGGACTGTGGACGAGCTTGGAGGTGGGATACGAGACCCCGATGTGCCACAGACCCTCACGGCCCACTCAGAGGGGTGCCACTCTTGCAGCAAGCAGGAAAGCCTCCCCTGGGGGAGGAACATGCTAATCCCTGTGCCCTGATGGGACCTGATGGGAGCGAGGATCCTAAAATAAACAGAGCAGAAGCCCAAGTGCCGAGTGTGGCACCCTTAGGTGAGGATCGTGTCTGCCTGTCAGCGCTATGTAGGGCACCGAGATTCTCAGCGGTGCTGGCGGCTCCCCAGGAGCCGTGGGAGGAGAGCTCAGCACTTCCAAACCTCAGCCTGTGCCCCTCCAGCACCCAGCTCGGGGGGTGGCATCGCCCCGTGCCCACAGGGCAAACACTTTCTGCCAGAGCGGGCCGGGGGTTTGAGGGATGGGGACCACAAAGGCATCCGAAACCTGGAGGGAGCTCAGGGCTGAGCCCTGGATGGGACGCGGCGGCGTCAGCGCTGTCCCTGCGCAGAGGAGCGGCTACAGAACGGAGGACGGGCAGAGCTCGGGGCCATTCCAGCAGTTCGGGGCAGTTCCAGCAGCTCCGGGGCAAGGAAAAGAAGCAGCCGGGCTCAAGCCCCGACTCTGCAGCCCGGGGTGGAATCGCTGCCGTGTTTATGAAGGGCTCGGCTCAGTGTGAAGGATGGCAGCTGCCCGCTCCCTGCGCTGCCAGCGGGATCTGGGATCGTTTCCTGGTCACCAGGACCAAGCAGTGCATTTGCATATTGCCCTGACAGCCGAGCCCAGCAGCTGAGCTCCCTGCCCCGCTCCTACCCTGAAAACACCCTCAGCATCCCCCAAAAGAAACGCCCAGAAGCTGAGCAGTGCCACCTCCGAGGAAGAGCCCAAGGGAAGCACACCCGAGGTTGGCAGGAGAGGTGACGCTCAGCCCTCCCCGGGTACAGGGGGCACAGACCCACGGGAAGGCTGCGTGGCTGGACCCCAACGCTGAGACCAGCTCATGGTCTGGGTACTGCCAGGGCAAGGCTGGGAGATGCCACGCTCCAGTGTGGGCAGAGATCAACACCCTGCCAGCAAACCCCAGTGCCTTCCATCCAGAGACCCCCTGCCAAAAACACAACCCAGCCAGGGGCTGCCCAGCCCAGCAGCACATCAAAGCCAAGGGGCTTCATAAGCAAAACCTTTTGGACCCCCCAGACTCCCTTCCAGGTCTTCTCCAGAAAGGCTCCCACAGCCATGCTGGGTCCTGCCCTCCCTCACAAAGCGGCACCGACGGCCCCAGCTCGGGCAGAGCAGCGCAGGGGCCAGGTCTGGCACTGACCATCCTGACACCCCCAGCCTCAGCCCTGCTCAGATTTCTGGTACAAGCCCTCATCCCCAGCCAGGAGAGCAGCAGCAGAAGATCCGAGGCTGGAGCAGGGCAGGGGTGCGCAAACCCCACTCAGGGAATGTCCCCGGGACAGCATTTCTCCTGCACAAAACCACCTCACCCAGAGCTGAGGCAGCAAAGCAGCATATGGCATTTGCTGAGGACAGAGACAGGGCTCTGAAAGGTCTTTGCTGGAAAAAGCTTTTGTTAAAGAAATGTTAAAAATAAATAAATTTACTTTTGTCCCCGCAGGAGGGAATTCCGCACCACGGCAGTGGTTCAGCAGGGAATTGTATCCCACAGAGAGCATCACCTGGAGAGCTCCTGCAAGGACTGAGTGGCTGCAGTGGTTTCACTGGCCAGGCTGGACCTGTCTGTGGTTCAATTGTGTGCAAGTGTCAGGCAAAAAACCTTCACATTTAGCAAGATCTGTTTGTTAATACCAGGCTGCCCCTGGGGGGAATAGGCATTGATCGGTCAGAAATCCTATTTTCAGACACATCTGGGTGAATTCCTCACTGTCTGGAGCACTTTACCTCCAAGAACCTCGCATTAAACTCGGTCTAGCAGAGTGCTGCTCCTTCCCACTGAGGAGACTCCGGCCACTTTGTTGGCTGTAACAGGGCTGAAGCAAAGTCCCATTTATTCCTGCCAAAAATATCTCCAACTGAGAGACGAGGCAGGGCTGCAGGGGGTGGGAGCGTGCAGCCTGAAGGAGAAAAAAAGGCAGGGAAGGATCCAGCTGCTGCCCCGGGCTGCCCAACCGGACAGGAGCAGCCAGGCTCCTCTGGGACACACAGCAGAAGGACAAGAGGGAACAGGTACAAAATGCAACACGGGAAAAATTGTTCACCCTGAGAGTGATCAAACCCTGAACCTGGCACCCAAAGAAGCCGAGAAATGTCCAGTGGGATGTTCAGAACTCAGCAGGACTGGTCCTGAGCCAGCTGGGACGACTTTAAAGCCAGTCCAGCTTTGGAGCAGAGCCCTCCAGGTCCTCTCCAAGCCCAGCTCTTCTGCAATGCTAATCTTCCTCCCAAACCTCAGCAGTTCCCATTTCTGTTATCAGCAGCTCAACAAACACAACCGAAGGAGGTGAGGGGGGCCCACGGGGCAGGGAGGGGACACAGAGCCCTGCCAAGGCCTGGGGCAGAGCGTCCAAAGCAGACAGCAAACGGGAATGTTTGCAATCCCTCCGGAGTCCCGGTGTGCCCTGGGACAGGCAGTGGTCAGAGCTTCCCCTGCTTCCAGCGGAGCTGCACAAACAGGACACGGTTATCTTGTAAAAACGTCTGTTTGTGCTTTAAACCCACACCTCCGGTGCTACAGGGACATCACCGGTCCATGAAGTGGAATCCAAACAGATGTTTACATGTCCTGCCCCCTGCCAGCAGCTCCTTCCCAAGCACAGAGTGCTCCATGGAGCTGTTTCCCATCACACCTTTCCCTTTCAAACCCGCCTCAGGGAAAACCTGGCTTGCAGGGAAAAGACCCAGCCTCTCCTGGCTGGTTCCAGTCACTATCACCTGGTGCCAGGGGAGTCTCAGTGCCCAGGCAGCTGGTCTGCAGCTGAGCCTGCCCTCCCTGGCATGGCCAGGAGGCTCCCAGCTAACCCTAACCCCCTCTCACAGCAGTCCCTGGCACACAGAAGTAGCTCCAAGCCTCTTTGGTGGAGGATACTTCCACATGGGCAGCCTGGGCTGGTCCCATCCCACCTGCAGGTCACCAGGCACAGGAAAATATCCCTGTCCTGGATGCCCAGGGACAGCCCTGCATTCCCCTTTTTACTCCCAAGCTGTGGAGTGGTTTCTCCTCAGATGAATTCAAATCCTTTCCTCCTGTTTTGACTAGGAACCCCCAAAAGCTTTGAGATGCTGCAATGACTCAGAGTAAGGAGGTAAATAAAGTAGGTGAGAATAAATTTCACTGGCTTCAATCATCGGGAGGAATCATTTGCATCCTGAGAACACCCTCTAACACACACCTCCTTCCACCATCACCTGGAAATCCACTCCCAGCTCCCAGGGATGATTGCCGCTGCAAACTTGGTAACGCTGCTCATGTCTGGCTTTGGGAGAGACAAAGCACCTCAAACTCACTGTTCATCACTTCCAAACCAGTCTCCCTGCCTTTGTTGCAGCAGCAGAAGTGCAGAAATCCCAGTTGCCAACTCATTGCTGGGAGAAGCAGCGCCCAGGGACGGAGGAAAGCCTGGCAGTCGGGAATCCAGACACCGCAAGCTGCAGCTCGCAGGGCTCTGCCTGCTGCCAAGGGGCTGTCAAAGTGTTCCACCAACTTCCCTACCCACAGCAGCAGCTTCTTACAACCAGATAGCGGCAAATCACTTAAAATTCCAGTGAAACCCGGGGAACTGGGGCTTTATACAGCCCTGGGGCACTCCGGTGTGCTCCGCACAGTGGCCTTCTCTCGAGGCTCCACCGAAACACCGTAGCGATGCAATTTCTGGAATTCCTGTCCCCCAGATCCAATAGTGCCTTGCAGCATCCCTACTTTATGCTGTGCTCCCACAAAAGACAAGGAGGATCAGCCCTGGAATGGGATTTGGCCCCCTGGACTTGGGCAGGAACCCACCCAGCCTCTGAGTGCCAGAGGGGAGAAGCCCTTCAGCGATGTTTAATCACTGCTGATCAGTGGAATGAGTTTGCAGCAGTCTCCCAGTTGTATTTTTCTGGCCCCTACACATCTGGCTTTGACCACTGACCCTGTCCTGAGGGAGACACCACCAGGACCTGGAAGAGCACAGATAGGGAGTGGTCTTGCTCCAAAGGTTTTGCCCACAGTGGTGCTCAGGATGTGCCCTCAGAGATTCGGGTACCCCCAGGACGGGACCAGCTTTGGTGTCTTTTTGAAGCAATGAGAGCAAGGCACAAAACCAGAGCACAGACAGCCTGACCATCTCTGGGAGCAGACCCAGACTGTCAAAATGTGCTGAGACCACACCAGCTCCAGGGATTTAGTCCCACTGCACCCACAGGATGCCCATTCTCAGCCGGCACGTGTGTAAGCCCTTGCCTGGCGAAGTCAGAGGCAGCGCCACACCAGACCCCAGTGTTTGCTCACCAGAGCCCCGGCACCGGTGCCATCTGGAGCGCTGGCACGGCACACCAGGGACACGCACTCGCAGCTCCCCCAGCGCGCCAGGACTCTGCCTCCCAGACCTGGAGACTGAAGCATGTGTCCGGCACGGCTCGGCCCCGGCAGCGGCCACGCCGGTGCTCCCCAGCACACACCTCCCTCCTCGGCTTCCCCGGCGGGGACCACAGCTGCTGGTCCTGGCTCGGTGCCACCCTCCCCCCAGATACGCCAAGAGGCAGAAGCTGAGGCGTTAATTCATTCCAGTCTAAAGCCAAACAAGTAAAATTCCCCCTGAGCAGAAGCTTTCCTACCGTGCTCGTTTGCACCAAATTACATCCTAGAAGACATACAGTACACAGTCACAGGTGAGGCAGCATGGATGGGCTGAAGGGCTGGATGGATGGATGGATGGATGGATGGATGGATGGCGGAAAAAGAATGAAACAGAAAATGGAACGAACAGAACAAGAACTGAATTAGTGCCATTTGCATCCTCATCGTAACCAGGGGACCTGGCTTCTTCTGAATCACTGAAATCCCAGTGCAGCGCAGAGCATTCTCATCCTCCTGAAAAACAGCTCCTTCCTCGCTGTACACTCAGCTGTGTGCTTGCAGGAAGGCTGCAGCATTTCCTATGGCAGCTTTTTTTTTTTTTTTATTGCAGTTACAAATAAATTATTGCTCAGATGGGGGACCGAGCATCTCTCCTGCCATGCAAACATGGTGCTTGTGTACAGTGCGTACCGTGGCGTTAGCAGTGTAAATAAGCTCAGGGTTTCTACTGCACAGGGAAGGTGCAGTGCAAGTTAACAGTGGTGTATGGCAGCCCCACGGGCTCAGGCTGCCATTCAGACATGCTTCGGGCATATAAAAAAAAAATCAAGAAGCACCTATAAAAAAATTTAAAGGAACTGGTTTCCTTCTGCTCCAGCTCCCTATTTCATAACACAACTTTGGAGCCGGCGTGGCTCTTTAACATAGCTATCCGAAAGGATTTCATCCACCACCCCTCCAGCCCGTGGAGGCACTAATCCTTTCCCTCTCATTTAAAAGATAAAAGGTGCTGCCTCCCCCACCCACCCTCCCCACGCACCACTGCAGTCCTGCAATACCTTTGTCCGACATCACTCCCCATGGATCCCATCCTCCGAGACGGTAACAAGGGGCTCACCCCATGGACATCTTCTGTCGTCGCAGGTGGGACAGTTTTGACATGGGAATTGCTCTCTGAAGGGGAATTCTTCAGCTTGGCTCTTGCCATCCTGCGAGCCTTGTCTGCCTCTGTGACTTCCTCCTCTTTCCCCCCTGAACTCTCTCATACATAGCAATCCTCACCGCAATCAGTTTAGAGCTGTCGGCACGTACCATCTCCTTCCTTCTTCTCTCTCCCCAGTCACGGCTGCTCAGTGGAACAATCCTGCCCTGTACATTTATTTTGGTAGTGAGGGGAGTCAAGGCAAACTCCCCGGCCTTGCTGCTGCAACAAATTTGGTGCAAAACGATTGAGAAAATGTCCACAATGCAGAAATCTCTGAAAGGGGCTTTGTTTGCTAAAGAATGAAATTGCCTTGCCTGACTCTGTCAAAAAAAGGATTGCATTGCTCTTATCACCACAGGCAGGGCAGGGGCTGAAGGATTATTTTCTTTCCCCATCGCTGTTTTTCGGCAGCAACATGAGGAGGAGGAAGCAATTTTATCTTATTCCTCTGTGTACAGAGCGGCGTGCGGACTGCGTGCCAGGGAACAGACTCAGCAGGTTTGGCTCTCTCAGACACAAAGCAGCAGAGCTCGGTCCCCTCCTAAACGCACCCGCTGTGAACCGAGCGGAGGGGAACTCCCTGCTGCTCCCCCAGAGCGGCCAGCAGGGCTCAGTTCCTGCTCACCTGGCCAGGCAGGTGCACGTCACCTGTCCCAGAGTGACCCACATTTCCCTCTTCAGGTGACAGCAGAAGCTGCTGCTCCGCCAACGCCCTCGGCATCGATTTCTCAAGATATCCAACAGAAAAGGGAGTTCACCGTGGGCAGGGGAGAGCTGAGCTGGAGATAACACCTGAGTGCACAGGTGGGACTGGAAAGGACAGGAGGGAAAGGGTCGTGTATCCCGGCCTCTTCTGGGAATGCCACCAGCCCAGAGCCGCTCCTGCTTGTGTTTGGTGGCAACCGGCAACAAAGAGCATCGTGAAGGTGCCACAGCCAAGGCGGGGCACGGGGCTCAGCACCACGGACAGCAGTGTCACAGCAGCACCGCGGCGTGGCAACATCGCCCAGCTCCTGCCATGTCACCCCCACCATGCTAACCCCACCCAAAATCGTGCCAACCCCACCCAAAATCGTGCCAACCCCACCCCAAGTCATGCCAACACTTCACACCAGCGCTGCCCCGCGGCTCAGCCCCTCTGCAGGCTGGAAATAAAGGATAAATTCACTGAGGGTCACCACGTCGTGACCTGAACCAATGCGAATAATCAGGCTCCACCACGGGATTTCTTTAAAGGTTTTTGTACAAAAAGTCAACGTGTTGACAGGAAGGGTCTTCCCAGAGCCTGGGACCTGCAGCTGTGAGAAGGCTGCTGGGAGAGGAGGGCAGGAGCTGCCCTGAGATGGGAAATCTGGGTTCCAAAGTACTTTCCTTTCAGAATGAAAAGCTGGCACAATTCCCTTCGGCACAGCTCCATGCCCTAACCACACCTTCCATCCCCCTGCCCGGCTGTCAGAGCACCCAGAATCACCGTCCTGTGCCAGATTCTGGCAAGAAGAGGCCAGCCCTTTGCTTCCTCTGTCCTACCAGGGGCTGTCAGGCACCCTGAGCTCTGCCTTCTGCTCTTCCCCCGTACCCAACCATCGCCTCCCCCATGGCACAGGGGCAGTCCCTGGCTGCTCTGGGAGGAGAAGCAAAGTCCCCCTTTCCTGTTAACCAAATTCTGGTTTCCCTGCTCACAGCATTATTTCTTAATGGGATTTCACCATCCGGCATACTTTGTTTCAGTATTTTGAAATGCAAAATGGATAAAAAACCCGCAGCCCTTTCCTTAATGTGCCAGCTTTCAGCGTACATTTAATTTCTTGTTTTGCCTCGAAATGATTCATTAGCTCAATACATTCATTTTCCACCCAAGTCATTCCTTTCTGCTTCATGGTTTGATTCAGACTCTTCAACTTAACTGCTCCACATATCTTTACTTCAGGGGGTGGTTCTGAAACACCAGATAGAATCTGTCAGCCCTCTGGGCTGGGGCGTGCCCTGATAAATCCTCCTGGACCACAGAGCCACTGCGATGGGGCATTCAGGTGTCTCTTTTTGGATGGATTCTACATTCTATTGTATTCCTAATTGCAGAAGAACATTAATTTTAGGGTTGAGATTAGATGTGAAAAGGGGCTTTTGCTTAAGTTATTCGTCTCAGCACTAATGCCCTCACTCAGCAGCATGAACAGAAGAGGGATTAGGGAAAGACCTGGGGAATTTTAACAGAAAATATCAACCCTGCTGTCATACTTGTGCTGTACAGAAGGCGACAAAAAGCACATCAAAGAACCCCTTGAGGAACTCAGATCCTGCCCACGGAAACCCCTCCATGAAGCCGCCTTTTCTGTCAGGCACTTAAACACAAACCAAGAAAAACCGGAGAGAGGGGAATGATCTGACACCAGGCCACGAGAAGCTGCAGCCAGGGCTGAGGGTCTGAGCAACCACCCCCCTTCTGGGGGAGAAAAGAGGCCGCCTGAGCAGAACATCCCGCCCGATCCCACAGAGTGACTCAGAGCGCTCAGCCCTGCCCTGAGCCGCCGGAGCAGCTCCTTTGCTGCGCTTCTGTCAGGAAAATGTTCCCCTCTCAGCGATGCAACGTGTTCCCCACTTCACCCGAAGACCCAGAGCCCAGCAGCCTCTCCCCTCCCAGCCCCGACAGGCACCGGGCGCTGCTGTGCCGAAAAGAGCAGTCGAAGAGGGAGAAGAGCAGGAACCCAGAGCAAAGGCAGTCCAGTACATCCAGTACACCCAGAACACTCCTTCTGGCTGGGAAACAGCCTGTTCCTAGAAAGAGCCGTGGCTGTGTCACCCGAGCCAGCCCTGCAGGGACACATCCTCTGTGCTCCTGCCCCGGGGGCACAGCAGCGAGCTACGCATGGAGCACCTTGTTTGTACAGCACATCCTCCGAGGGAATCCAGGAGGGCAGAACCAACAAAACACAACCACGGTAACATCAAAGCCCAAAGAAGAATTCCTCTGGTCCAGAAACGCTTTCCGGGCCAGCTGAATGCCAACCATCTGACTGCAAGCCAGGAAATCGATGTTTAATTTTAGTTTGAGAGCCCATTACAAAGTGCTGATTTCTCATTTCAGCAGCTACATTATGCAGAGACCACTGCTGTGCCGGGGGCTGGAGAGATGGCTGGGAATTGCTGAGCAGCAGTTGCAGGGGTAATAATATTTCGGAAAATAAGATTAAGAAAGAAGCAGATTCTTCATTGCTCTTAATTGAATCCACAGCAACGCGTCGTTAAATATTCTCCCTTTTATCCAGGTCGCTTTCAGTCCCAACTGCCAAAACTCCCTTTACTCACTTATTAATGATAAAGCATCACCCTGTCCATTAGAAGTAGTTGATGAACAGGAAGGGGCTGAGTTTTTCCCGTTCTCCGGCAAACAAAGCTGCTCCGTTGAGATACAACCCAAGGGTGTTTGCAAAGCCCCTTTAAGGAAAACCAGGCTAATGTACTTGAAAATCTTGAAAGGCATCAGCTCTGCAAAGATCACTCCCAACCCACAAAAAGGAACCTGGGCAGGAAAACGCACTTTGGAAGAGGAGCTTGTGCTCACGAGCACATCAGAACCTCACAGGAGACGCTACCAGCCACGGCCGAGCTGCTGCCCTGAGAGGGGCTGTGTTCCTGCAAATACCGTGGTAACTCCGGGGCCCCCGAGCTGAAAAGCCATTAATGCTCATCATCATCCCTCCAGGAACCCCTGGACACGATTGGCAAGCAGCCCGAGGAAAATCACCTTTCCCTGCACCGCTCTGTGCCTTCGCAGGGCAGCCCTGACCTCCCTTTATTTAATAACACCAAGGAAAAACAAGACCCCACGTCATTTATTACTGCCACAAACACCTCCTGCATTTCGAGACCCCAACAAATGTCACAGCATGACATTATCAGCTCAATAAACTCCAGAGGGCCACTGACACTCAGATAAATGCACAAAGCTCTCTGGCACAGCCTCTGGCTGAGGTGTTTTGCACGAAGTGCACACGCACCGGTTCTGCCCCCGAGTCACCAGGGAATGCCCTACATTGTCACCAGGCACTCTGCAAAATTGCTTTTCAAAAGCTGCCAACGTTTGGAGGTTGCCAAGGCTCAGGCAGAGCCCTGCAAAAACCACTCCTCACCCCCACCTCACCGAGGATCCCGCAGCCAAGCCACAAAGAACACCAGCTGAAACATCCCTCTGCAGCAGAACTGCCTGCCAATGTCCATGTTTCTGAGGAAATCTAAAGATTTGGTTTTTTCCTCTGTTTACTGATCGTCCTCTATCCCACTGGGAAGTTAAAATCACAGAAGAAGGAGCTTCTGCTTCCTCACCAGAATGTTTTTCCCTCTGATATTTCTCAGTGAAACAAGTAAGTTTGCCAGAAAGAAAAAAAAAGAAGAAAATAAAAAATGTCGGTGCTTTATCCTTTTTGTGTAGAACTTGGCCTTTCCATCCCTGTGTGGGGCCAGTGCTGCTCCCATACACAGGGACGTGGTGCATGAACACCCTCAGAGCCCTCTGAGGCACCCAGGATCCCCTCACCTGCTCCCCTGAGCAGCACACCCTGCTCCAGAGTGCCCCAAGGAACTCTTTTGCTAACAAAACAGGCCCTTTTGCCTATTTTTGACTATCCGTCAGCTTCTGGAATTACAGTTACTGAGAGAGTTGACCCCAAAGAGCTTCAGTTCCTTTTACAGTCAAACATACAATGATTAATTCAGCTTGCAGATATTCGAATTTACAGGAGATGCCTGGGAGCCCTCCCTGGGCAGCAAGCATGTATGTATTTACGAATAAAAG
Source organism: Lycocorax pyrrhopterus obiensis (assembly GCA_014706295.1). Taxonomy (NCBI): domain Eukaryota; kingdom Metazoa; phylum Chordata; class Aves; order Passeriformes; family Paradisaeidae; genus Lycocorax; species Lycocorax pyrrhopterus. Next base: position 8,885,866 of record JACSVZ010000019.1, read on the forward strand.
TGCTTAGGAAATACTTTACCTATTGATCCCGAGTCAATTAAAAAAAACTTCTCTCCATTTTCTTTCCATTAGCCCGGAGAGGAAGGCCCTCCCTGGCCCGTGGCCCCTGGCATGGCAGCAGGAGCTCAGCCCTGCCGGGAGAGCCAGCAGGTCTCTGTCGAAGACGAAATTTAAAACACACAGAGGATCAAATCCTTCCTGAGGGGCTGTGGAAAGCTGGGGCGGAGGATGACTCCTGCCTGCCACGCCCAGAGAGCCGCACCCAGGTGAGCTGGGGCTATCCAGGGGCTGATCCCCGCGGGAGAGACACGGATCCCGTGGGGTTGGAGCTGCTCCAAGGCAGGTCAGGGCCAGGGCAGGCCCCGGCTGCACTTTGCAGTTCAAAGCACTGGCAAACGTGTCCTGCCTTGGAGCTCCTGTGCCCGCTGCAGCCGAGGGTGGTGGGTCCTGCCTCCCCCTCCCTGCGGGCAGAGGCCCTCAGCAGCTGAGTGCCGAAGGTAACGGGAGGATTTCCTGGGATTTCAGCGTCCTTGGAGGTGAATCCATCCAGTAATGGGCTGTGAGCAGCAGGGCAGCTCACAGAAAGCATCTCAGGGACCTCCTGCCTTCACAGGGCTCGGTTACTCACTGGCCATTACTGTCACACCACGAGGCCCCAGCCAAAACAAGCCTCCACTTGCCCGGGCTCAGCACAAGAACCTGCCCTTCTCCCTGCAGGCTGGAGAGGGCCAGGATGCACCGGGGGGGTGTAAAGCAGGACAGAGAGGAGGGAAAAAAGCCCCAAACTCAGTGACTTCACAGAAAGAGGTTACAGCCCCTTTGAGTCCTCCCCCTAAGAAACTGATCAATTACTACAGTAATTATTTCAGTGGAATTTCTCCATGCACTACACAGAGGGCACTAACAACCAGAGGAGACTCAGGAGCTGGGAGAATATTCCCAAGCAACGGGGCTTTGAGCAGCTGGGAAGGGGAAGGGCAGAGGGAACAACACACAACGGGGTTGGGGCAGCAGCAGCTCTCAGAAACACCCACTCAGCAGGAGCCAGGGCACCAATAAACCCACACTGGGAACTGTCTTGCCTCACCTTTCCCTGGTTTCTGTTCCCTCCTCGCTCTGCCTTGGCAGGGTTAATGCCTCTGCACCACAGGCTCTGACGAGTTCCCTGAGAAGCCATCAGACAGATCCACACCACTGCGAGCTCTCCTTTGTCTCTAGGACTCCTTTCTGACATTTGTCTTTAAAAAGCAACACCATTCATATGAAAAGTTGATTAATTCCACTTGTTATAATTAGTGTCACAAATAAAAGCAGCCATTCCCCCCTGCGAGCACGGGGGATAATGGTCCTTACCCTTCTCACTAAAGCATTTCGGTTCCAGGGGTGAGAAGCTCTGTACCGAGCACTAAGTGTTATTATTAAACTGCCATTAAAAGCATTTCAGGAAAAGTTCACAAACTGCAGGGATTTCTGTCATCACAGCATCTGGCTGGGACAGCAGCTGGGCTGAGCGTTACTGCCAAAATCCCAGTGGTACCAAATTCCCCCTCTCCATTCCGGAGTCTCAGCTGCAGCCACGTCCACCTTGGGATCTCCAAGGATCTCTGTGGGGTCAGCTACCACCACGGTGGGCCCGGGGGGCTGCTCCATTCCCACAGGGTCCTTGGCATCCTGGCAAACCAAAGAAACCCACCAGGAGAGAGCCTAGAGCGGGGGAACACCGATATTCACAAACACCGATATTCACTGACACCATCACATGGCTGCAGGGACCTTTGGCCAAGCGGGGCCACAGCAGCCACCAGGGAGATTTGCATGGCACAGGCAGAAATTCGCTGCCTGTGCTGTATTCCCTCACTTTCCCTATTTAGCCCTGGCAGCTGGAGCAGGCAGCACAACCACCCAGCACCAGGCAGCAGCTCCCGCATCGCCCAGAGACTCCTCGGCACAGTTTGGGAGACTCCTCTAATAAACCGGAGCAGTGGAGTTTCGGGGAAGAAGGAACACTTTGGAAAGCACAGAGGAGAGCGTGTTTAGCAGCAGCAAGAGAGCTGGAAACAGAAGGAAGCCTTTGAAGAGCTGGGCTGATGGAGAGAGATGGAAAAATTATGTAAAGTAAGAAAACACATACAGAGCTTGCAGGCAGGCTGTGAGCCCGGAGGGGGACGGGCTGATACCAGAAGAGCCTTGATATCTCTCCTCTTCCCTGCATTCTCTGCATCAACGTTTCAAATGTTAACAACTTCCAAATGTTAGGGTTTCAAAGAGAGGACCCAGGACTTCAGAAACTGCCCAGTAACAGGATCAGTGCCCTGCATTTCCCTCCCACCCCGAGCCACGGGGCTGCTCCCACTGCCGGGGGCTCGGCTGGTGCCCAACAGCCGTGCCCTGCTCGCTGCACATGGATGGAGGGGATTCCCAAACGAAACCCCTCTTGGCTGGCCGGGAGCAAGGAGGGCAGGGAGGGCAGGGAGGGCAGGTGCCCCTCCCCAAGTGACTCCCCAGGTAGCCGGGAGTCGGAGCAGCCCTTATGCAACCGCGGCGCAGGAGCCCCGCGCTGAATCCCAGAACTGTCACCGCAGCCTTTGCAAAGCCATTTTTACCTCTCTAAGTGTGGCTCATCAGCGGCGAACATGAAAGCTGCAAACCCAGTGTGGTGACTCGGGGCTGCTTGGCAGGGGAGAAGGAGAAACAGAGCACGCCCGAGCAGCTGCCGGACAAACACCCCTACAAAGCCACGGTGCCGCCGACACGGCTCCCACTGCTGGGTGCACTGGACACGCTCACAGGCACAGCAGTGAGACCCTGGAGCTTTTCAGTGACTCCCAACCTCTCCCTACTTCTTACCGCAGCCGATGGCAGGTTAAAATGGCCGGAGGAGAAGGGGGAAGGTAAGGGTGTACCTGTCGCGGCTGCTCAAGCCAGCGAGGAAATTAAAAGCCCTCGGGTAAAATCTAAATATGTATCTGCAAGGGAAGCATGAAAAGTCTGCAGGCAGAGCACAGTAATGAGGCACGGCCAAGTCACTTTTCCAGGTGAGTACATAACGGGGTCACTCTCTGCTTCCCAGGATTTAACGAGAGCAGCGCCGGGTGCTGCCCCAGCCGGTGCCGGCAGGACCGGGCAGCGCTCCCCGAGCGTGAGTCAGCGGAGCGGAGCGGCCGCAGCGGGAGGGAAGGCGGAGATGCGCAGAGAAGGCGGCGGGGCAGCACCCAAACCCGGCCAGGAGGAGCTGGAGGGGCTCAAAGTCCCGCCCTCCCCTGCCAGCGGCTGCTGTTTGCTGCCTGCCGGCAGGAGTGATCTTTGCACCACAAATGTTTATGGCTTTAAGCATTTGTGCGGCGCTTTCCCACCGGGGATCTGAAAACACCTCGGAAACGCCCCTGGGTGCCGCTGGCGATGCCTGAAAGAGGAGCGGGGCAGGAGAGGCCCCGTGCCCGAGCCGTGGGGCAGCAGGAGCAGTACACCCACGTCGTGTGGCAGAATTACCGTGGCCATTCCTTAATGTCCCTCCAGCCTCTCCGAGGGCCTGAGCCCCGCGGGTGCCTTCGAGGCCGGGATTTCCCCCTTGGTGTCCTCCTTCTGCAGGAGCCGGGACCTGGAGAAAGGACAGGGATGCTCTGGGCATCCTCAGCCAGCGGCCAAGGGCAGGACAGGCAGCACTCCTGTGGCTCCTTTCCATCACCCCCAGCTCCAGGGGACACCCTGCTCCCCCGGGATTCACCCCAGCTCCTCCCGGGGGATGAGACAGAGCTGGAGAGGAGCCTCCTGCTCCCCACGCACCTCTCACGAGCCCTACTGGAATTTGGGTTCCTGCCCAGCAGCAAAGTGCCTGGAGGAGCCGGAGATGCTCCGGGGGGAGACGGCACCGCGGCATTCCGGGGGCACAGGCGGCTCCCTCGCTGCTGCAAACACCTCTGAGCTGCCTGGCAGAGCTCACCAGGAGGCAATTTCACAGGGACTTGCAAAATGCCAAAGTGATTCCCACTCTGCAGTTTTAAAGGACTCCAAGCCTCTTTTTTTCTTGCATGACGTTCTTGCAGCAGCTTTTTGCTTTTAAAGTATTGAAATTGTAATGCAATGCAGAGCAGTGCCTGCTTATTAAACGGTGCTAAGGGTTTTCTGCTGGAAAATGTGGGGAATTTTAGCATCTAAAAACTTCCTTAAAACTTCTAAAAAAAATCCAAGAAAAATGATTGACATTCAAAGAAGAAATTTTGGCTTTGGGGCTCTCCATCAGCTCTGCCAATTATGTCTCATGGTAATAACATTTTCTTCCCTCCCCGGGGTCGCTGGATGATGCCAGGTACCATTTCCCATCCATTTTTCATTCCTCTCAGCATTCTTTTTGTAATACATTACATAAGACAGAGAAAATGGCAAGTCCCTATAAAGAGGAACTCACAATGTGCTGCAGAAATGAGGCATGAACTCCACGGAGCCTGTGACAGCCTCATCAGGCTGTGTGGGAAGGACTAGAACAGGGGGCTGTACCAGACCATTGATCTCCGAGAACGTTTCCTATTTTAACTTCAATGAGGAAAAATTTGCTTACCCGTCAACATCCTGCTGTAGCTGCGGGCTCTGCTGTGAGCCAGGTGATGTGGCAGAGTCACCTGCCCCAGGTGACTGCAGTGCCCAAGTCGCACAGTGCTGTCGTGGATGTGACAGAAAAGGGTCTCTCCACATCCAGCCAAAAGCAGGGGTCAGCCCCGAGGCGTTGAAAGGAAAAGGCAATGATGTGTGAAACTGTGTCCCTGAGGGAAGAGGCTCCGGGAAGTTTTGCACAAAAACCCCTGAAATTCCCCCCAGAGGTGCCTCACACCTTGGAGAGCTGCGCTGCCGCCTGTGGAAGCCAGGCAGGAGCTAAAGCCACAGGAAAGCATTTTAAATTATTATCCACCACTGCCCTTATCTGCTCATCAGCTTTTGGTTCAACTGCCATGACCAAATCGTCTGTTGGAAAGGGAATATCCACTCCAGGAGCTGGTGTGAGAGCAAATGCTGTTTCACAGATCTTGGCTGCCTCGTACATTTACAGTAAAAAGCACAGCAAAAAAAAAAAAAAAAAAAAGCCTTGGCCTGTTCTCATCTCTCACATAAAGACACAAAAAAATGAACAAGAGAAGGCTGCAATTTTTCACACGGCGTCTCCTTGAAGACTGAACTGCAAGCATCATCCTCTCCATTTATATCCATCCTGGCCAGGCAAAGGCTTTTAGGACGAAAGATGGTTTAATAAACAGACATTTATAACAAGTGCCAGATCTTGCAGCTTCATCATCTGGAAAAGAGTCCATTAAACCAAGTGAGAAACTCCCTGATCACTAAAGGTGTCTAATGGAATTAAAATTAAATTATATCATGATTAATATCTTCTCCAGCATGTTCAGCCGTACTCCTTTCTCTCCCTAAAATCTGCTAGTGGGAAACAGCAAAAAAAAGCTTAAGGGGGAAAAAAGGCCTTAAAAGTTGGGATAATTGTTCCAGCTCTCCAAAGTTTCTCAGGAAAAGCAGCCATCAGGTCCCAAAGCAGATCTTGGTGCTCTCCTGTGCTCACTAACACACTCTGGAACAGCAGCACTTGCTGTGCCTCCCGTGAACCATCCTCCTTTGAAAGGGAACGGGGAATTCTGCCAGCACATCCAAACACAGCGCTGGGAAAGGGCTCGGGACTCGTCCAGCCGTGCCTCTCATCTCAGTCTCTCACAATTCCCTGCTACAGGGAGGAACATCCCTTCTCTGCCTCCTCCCTCCTGCTAAAATCCCAATCCTCACTCCCCTCCCTCGCTCCCTGGGGTCTGAGATCCAGGCTTTGCTCCTGGTCAGAGCTTTTTGTGGGGTTTTTTTTTAACTCACACCACTGGGAAGGAATCCAGCCCCGGTGCATGCGCGGTGAGGTCGGCACATGTCTGCAAGCAGAAACATTTGTGCTGCTGAACCCTGGAAGGCTGAGCATTTCTGAGGCACAGAGCACAGCATCCAGCACTAAAACCATTTACGAGTTCTTAGCGCGAAAGAAATATTTCCCATTAGAGGCCGTAACAGGAGCTGCCTAGAAATTGTTTTTCCTCTCAATTTTCGCACAATAGCTGCCGGCAATAAATCTCCCCATCAGCACTGGGCAGTTCTAAGTGCAGTTACTGTGTGGGAAGAATCCAAACAAAGTGACAATACTGAGCTTTAAAAGCATTGCGGAGGAAAATGAAAAGGACAAAATTGTTAAATGACAGCTCTGGAAGAGGCTGAGGAGCTGTAATGGCTTTTGTGTCACCATCTCACACTCTCAGTGACCCCACAGAACAGGAGCTCCTGCAGCAGAGCCTCCAGCTCATGGCAGTCCCTGAACAGCTCTGAGATGACAGCTTGAGACACCTCCATGCTGGAACGAGACTGAAGTCTTTTTCCACATGGGAAAACCTCACGGTGCTGATTTACTGACCTGGAACTGATGGGTCTTGAGGGACTTCAGAGAAGCGGGGATGAGAGGCTGGATAGAGAACATGGACTTCCCCTTCCTCATGTGCAGGCCCATAAGTGAGCACATTCCTGCACACGTCTGTGTGAGCACCTCGGGACAGGAATGTCCCTGTGCCAAGGAGCTGGAGCTGCTTCGGATGAGCACAAAGACCAATCTCAAACCATCCAAAGTGGGAACTGAAGTGTCAGAGGAGGCCTTCACTCTCAGCAGCGTGGGTGTAACTGCATCAAACTGTAATGGAGCAAATCCATCTCCAAAATGCAACTTGAAGAACAGTAGCTGAACAGCTTCCTCCAAAAAATGCCCTTCCCGAGCCCAGCTGCAACTTCCTGCTGAGAAATACAGGCACCACCCAATCCCCATTTCTGTCCTTGAGTAAACACCGTGACTGTGCATTAGAAACACCAAACTAAATTAGCACACAAGTGTCCACGCCAATTATTCCAATTAAACTCTCTTCTAAGAGCCAATTACCACCCATTTTATTAAATTAGAAATTTTCAAACAATACTCCCATACGGAGCTCTCAGCCCAGATGCAATTATGCACTTCACACACTGATACTGGACACTGGGCAAACGAGTTCCTGCCGGTCTCCGCAATGCAACCGCAGGCAGAGTTTGTCTGAAAGGAGTTTTAGGCAGTGTTTTAGCTCTGGAACTCTGTATTTAGCACCCATCTGCAGGAGCCCTTTCTGTTCAAACTGCTTTTTGCTCACCTATGAACCAACACACCGCATGCAGTGAAAAGGCCGCTCTCGAATGGAATTGCTCTGGGGAGCGACTGAGGCATTCAGAACTAAGGCAGAGCAGCTCAGCCAGATGCTCGTCCTGTCGGTGAGAGTGAAGTGAGCTGGAGCAGGATTCCCACTGCTCCGAGGAGCTCACGCTCCGTGAGGCTCCGTGGTGAAAAACGCCCACTTTTGGCAAAGCCCTGCCTCGCTCGTAAACATTTCGCCGGGGGATTTTTTTGCTGCTTTCTGACAGGATAACGCATCCCTCAGCAATGTCACTCCTGCCCACAGCATGGCAAGGTCTCAAGCTGACATTTGCTGAACATCTTCACCACCTGCTCCCCAGAAATATTCCTCTCTCCTAGGCAGAGGAGACCTTTTTCTTGACAGCTCCTGCCACCAGGGAGGTGGCACATACCTGCCACGGAGCCACCGTGAGCTTCATGCTCCAACTGCTCCATGACACCCCAGCAGCGAGTGCCGGGGTCACAGGGGCACTGACCCACGGCCGGGGCTCACAGAGGGCTGGGAGCAGCGTGCAGGGCAATTGGGAAGCCCAGTTCCCAAACAAATCTGCCTGCAGCGATCTGAAGTCAGGAACTCGTTGCAGCAAAGCTCAAGGAAAGTAATGACTTTGCTAATAGTCACCCGCGGCACATCGGGGATGAGCCACGCAGAGCAGCTCGATGGCTCTGCCCACAGCCCAGAAAGCGAGAGCTCCCTGCCTGAAGGAGCTGCTAAATTTGCAGAGCCACACTCGGCTGCTCCGGAGGCTGCGTGGGCTGCAGGAAGCGCGGCAGAGTCTCTAATCCAAACACAGCCGCAGCCTCCCCGCCGCACTCCCCCACGGCTCCTGCCGAGCCCCAGCGCTCCGGGACGGGGGAAGCACCAGTCCGACGGGCCGGGAGTGGGAACGAGCCGGGGAAGTTCCCATGGGAGCCGCGGCCGGCAGCGTGCGGAGCAGGGGGGATCTCCGCGCGAAGAAATCCACGCCCAAACCTGACAAACCCCTGCAGATCCCAGCCACGGGTCAGTCAGAGCGTGTGCCGGGGTTTCCCTCACCTTGCAGTGAAACTTTTTTAAGAGTCCTGCAGTTGTAGAAGAGGAGGAGAGCACACGGTACCCGTGTCCATCCCCAGCCGTGCAGGAGAGGGACAAACCCCATCCTGGAGCGAGGAACTCGCCACAGCCCTCTGCAAACCAGGACCAGGGAACAGAGGAGAAAACAGGACCAAGAAAAGAGGAGAAACAGCACACGAGGAAGCGGGGATACAACCTGCAGATCCATGTTTAACTCCAAGAGTCTTGGGACATGCAGAGGGGAGGATGGCAGCATCTTCCTCAGGACCCTCGCTGGGTGGAGGGTCCCGGTTTCCAGCCCCAGCAGAGTGGCCGTGGGTGGCTGCCCGGACAGACAGACCCACTGCTCGCTGCCCCACACCCCACAGACAGCGTGTCCAGCGTCTCAGAGACAAACACTCCCCAGCAGCCAGCTTTACGTAAAGCTACCGCCGAAAGCTCAATGACAGGTGACAACAGAGGCTCCTGGAGAGACTAAGAAAATGCCAATTTGCCTGGATTTGTGGAGGAGGAGGACAGGAGTGATGTGTGCGCTGGCCTCCAGAGGGCCCCTCCACAGTGAGATGGCAGAGCGGCAGCAAAAATCATCTGTGACAAAGGAACTGGTGACAGCAGCGACATGAAACCCTGCTCAGCAAAGCCACGGCAGCGGGGCAGAGAGCGAGGGACAGACTCTGGCAGCCCCACGTGGGTCAAGGGAGAGATGTCACACAGGGGAGGGAGAAATTTGTGTCGGAGATGGACACCTGCAGCAGCAGGAGGTTCGCACTGAGCACAGGGAACACCAGCGCTCTTCTCCATCACTTCATGCAACACCCGACACCCTGTCCGGGGACACGAACGCCTCTAGGGGCGGCAGAAGGCTCCCGAGGGAAGAGTCCCAGCCCTGCTCCTCACCCTGCAGCTGGCAGCAGCCCCAGTGCCAGGGAGATCCAGCCCCAGCCCACCACGCACACAAGGGCTCGGTGGCACAGTGACACGGTGGCACAGCCAGCACTGCACCAGAGCCCAGCTCCCCTGAGCAAAACCAGGGTATTTCTGCACCAACATGGGCAGGTACAAACCCAGCCCTCACTGTTTCTTAGCTCACATCAGGCAAGACTTCAGTTCATCAAAGCAGCACCACCACAGAGGGAAGATGTGATTGAAGCTCTCGGCTTCACTGAGGGACGCCCGGCTGCGTCCCTCCCTCGCCACACTTCAGTCAGTCACCTCCCCCAGTTAATTCACGGCTGTTTCACTCTATGCTGACCTCAGGAGCCCCCCGCCCCCGGCAGCGTGTGCTGTTATCCTTCCCCACCATCCCTCCTTCCTTCCTCCCTTTCCTCCGGCTGCGCCCACGGCCCGGGCCGGCTCTGAACCCTCGCAGGCTGCGGCCGTGGCTACTTGTGCATCACGTTACACACCCACACAACTGCTGCAGGGAGGCAGGCAGGGAAACAAAACAGGGCATCGTGATGGGGAGAGCGCGAGCAAGATGCACCTTCTCCATGGCCAGAGAGATCCTATTCCATGGGGGGAAAGCTCACAGGAAAAACACCAGGAAACACCAGTGACAGGTACCCCGACACACAGAAAATACATCTGGCTGCAGAAAGTTTCATCCCTAAACCCAGGGCTGGCACCCAGCATGCTGGGACTGACCACAGAGGGATGGCCCTGGGGATGTCCCAACCCCGACGTGTTGCGTCCATCCACAAACTTCGCTCCCCACCGTCCACTCACGAAACACCACTTCCATGTCCTGTTTGACTGTCAGCAAACAGCTCCAGGCTGTCTCCCGAAGGAAGCTGAGCAGAAGAGAACCAGATGGTCTGTCTGGAGGAAGACAGAAGCAAGACCAAGCAATTGTGGCCCCGGTGCAAGTCCGAAGAGGCAAAGCCAACTCAAAGCTCCTGGAGTTCTTCCAGAAAGCCACGGATGGCCCTTGCAGAGCACGCCTGCCCCTGCACCACATGGCTGAGGTAGTTTTAGAACAGAAAATAACTCTTTAAAATGCTTGCAAGCATTGCTTCACCCACTTCTCCAGGCCTCCTGCCTATAAGGACAAGTTTTCTGAGTTTGAGAAGTTTGGAAAACATTGAACATTGGAAAACGTTCCTTTGATCTGCTGGGAACGTGCTGACATCCATGGAATTTCTGTCTCACCAAGGCCTTGCATTTCAACTCTATCACCACAAACTTCTTCATTATCAATTATTTATTACCCAGAATAATTAAAAGGGAAATGCAGAACCTGCCAGGGGATCTGCAACCCTGAAAAACTCCTTCCAGCCCTCTGGCTGTGCAGGGGAGATCTTAAGACACCACCAATGAGGTCGTGGGGACAGAAGAGAGAGCAGAATCTGCCACCTCCCCACAGACTGTCGCCACAGGGACCTGCCTGCTCCAGCAGGCCGGACTTTGATCATCTCCCTGCAGTAAAACAGCCAGCCATAAATTTGCTAAAATGGCAACAAAAAGCTTCACGAAGAGAGGAAATGAGGTCACGGAGCTGATGAAATTCAACGCTATTAATTTACACAAAGTGTGATGTAGCAATGGAATCTAAACTCTGAACCGTCTGAAAGATAATTTTTTTTTTAATTGCAGCAATGCAGCAAATTAATTGACTGATAATGGAAGAAATCTCCAGACCTGGGGGCTGGGAGGCTGCCCCAGCAGCCTGCACTGCCCACCGTCGGTGGGCAACCGTGGCCAGCGCAGCCCTGAGAGCAGCTGGCAAGAGCCTCGCACAGAGCCTGTGTGACCCACCCTGAGCTGCCCTTCAGGAGCAAGAGGAGGCAATTTATTTGCAAATGAACACCTTCATCCCTGCTGCGGATCCAGACAGGTGCCAGCGGAGCAGAGGCAAATGCAGCGTGGCAGGGAAGTCTGCGCTCGCTGCAGGGCTTCACTGGCAACGCGTTCACGTCTGTCCCTCGAAGCAATGCTAAAACAGTACAGTGAAGGATTGGTCCTGTCTGCTGGTGGAACTTCTCAGAACCAGAGATGTCTGGAATCTAATTCCAGCCTTTTTTTCCTGTCTAAACCCCTCTGCTGCACAGTCTACAACAAAATGAGTATCTGAGACGCCTCACAGGAGGACTTACTAACCACGTTATTCAGGCTCTGCTGGTGATCTCTTTTCCTACGAGCATGCAGGGGTCTGAGGGAGAGCAGCTCACAGCTGAGCAGGGCTGGCACCAGGACAGGGCTGGTGCAGAGGGAGTGGAACCTCTGTGTCCCCCGAGGCTCGGGGATGCCCGAGCTCCGCCGCTCCCTGCACACAGCCAGGCACTGAACAGGTTGTGCAGAGGAAAAGCAATGAGCACCACCTTCAGAACAGCAATAAATTATCCCCCTTGGGAACAAAGGTGCTACTGTGATGAGAGAAAGCGGTGGGAAAACACAGCAGTAAAATTTAATGCATTCTCTGCAATCACAGCTACAGCTGCCAAGTTGTTTCTCGTGCTGTCACTACAGCAGCGGTGACAGCTTTGGTCTCAGCCCGACCTTCCAGCCTCACCTAGAGCAGCACAACACTCCTGGGGATTCCTGCAGGCACAGGGCTTTGCTGTGGTGCCAAACATCAGCAGGTCTGTGGACACAGACTCACACTCCTGATGCCTCCCTGTCCTAAAGAGACCCAGGGAGATCTCTGCCAAGGTTTGACATCCAGCCAAGGTTTGACATCCAACCAAGCTTCTCCTCGGCTCCCACGTGGGAGCTGCTCCCTCCCTGCCCTTTCCCAGCAGGCTGAAGTGGCACAGGAGCTCCAAGGAGCCCCTGGCAGAGAGACACACCAGGGCCACACCAGGAGCAACCAGCGATGCCCCACCAGGCTTCGGTGTCACGCCAAGAACACGTGGAAGGAGCTTTGCCCCAGGGAACCACGGCAGGAGCCAAGACCCCAGCACTGCTCGTGCCCCTCTGCACTCCGTTTGCCGGGAAATCTTCCAGTCAGGACTCTCAGGGTGTCCCGTACAACTGGTGGAGGGGAGTAAAACAATTCATTTTGCCCATTTCGTGCTTAATTTTCCATGAGTAAGGTCAATGCCAGCCCCCAGGGGCTCCCCTGGGGATGTGCCCACCCAGCTCAGCACCTGCAGCCCCCCTGCTCGCGCTCTCCCCTTCACTCAGGTATCTTCAACACCTTGAAACGTTGTTTTCCCTTTCAATAAACAGAAAAGAAACCAAAGGGAAAGTAAATAAATGGGGGAAAAAACCACCCCAGGGAGGGATGGAAATTTGAGCCCACAGTGTTAAATTGCACTAAATAACCGAAAATCAATGTTGTTCTTCCTTCTCCTCAGGGCACAGCCGTGCATCCAGCAGCACTCCAGGGCACCTCTGCTCGCTCCACCAGCCTGCTACGTGCACACACTTTTATTGCAAGCAAGGGCCCACTGCTGACAGCGAAAACAATATCCCTGGAAAAAACCAATGGCCATTTTTTAAAATAAAATAATAGTTATAATTACGAGAGAACCACATTTCTTCTCTGCTCTATTACTTTCTATAACTTTCCTAATACTCCTGCTGATGTCCAGGGGTACCTGCCTTAAGATGAAGACACCAGAGCACACTAATAGCTGCAAGGAAACATCAATTAAAGAAACTCCAAGCAGCACCGCAATTAAGACACAGCGCTGGGAACCATCCCTGCAGCCTTTCAGAACAACTGGAAAAACAAACCTCAATTAAGAATGTGATCATTAAAAAAATCTACAAACACAAGACAACCCAAATCAATTTCATAAAGCTGCTGCAGGCTTCCAGTGCTCTTCATCCCGGTGTATCCCATCTGGAGCTGGGCTGAGGAATCCAGGGGAAACATGTTGGGTTTGCCTCTGTTAAGGGCGAGGAGCTGCTGGACGGGAGGTGCCCACAGCACGCAGGGCTGTGGAGTGTGGGTTTCATGGTTATTCCTCCACGCCATGGGGCAAATGGGGCTGGCAGCAGATTTAGGAGCTCCAACACCTTGCCCCAGGAGTTCTCCCTGCCCTGCTCTGAGCTCTGCTGCTCTGGACCTACCACATCGTGTTCCATAGGAGCCGTGGGCATGACGGGAGGCCTGGGATGCTCGTTCCCATTTGATCCAGGAGCAGGAATGAGCCTGTCTGGAGGAGCACGGTGAGTCCAGCCGGCTGCTCCTGGCCAGCAGCTTCTCCAACAACTTAGATGGATCTGGGGACTGAATTCGGTTTGATTTCGCTTTGCCACGTGGCAGAGGCAGAGGAGAAGCAAATCAGTTCCGCTGGCCACACAGGCACTCCCAAGTTCCTGTCTGGGATCCCACCACCTTCTCCAGGGTCATTTGTTACTTGGTTTGTTCAGGCAGCATCACTGAGTCGTCCCTTGAGAGAGTCTGCACCCAGGGCTGGTGGAAATGGGTCTAAACACCATTATTGAAGGAATTATTAGCAATAAATGCCTTCAGCCTGCTTTAAAAACACAGGGTTAGACTGCTGGGGGACAAAGAGTCCTCCCCAGGGGAATTTTGTGGCACACAGGCACCAGAGCTGAATCTCCTAATTCCAGGTACAAACCTTCACTGGCACAGATGCTACAGCCTGAGCAGACATTGCAGTGACTTAAAACATTGGCCATTACCTCACCAGCGCAGAAATAAATGTCTCTAACTCCCGGATACAAATTGGAATTTTCAAATTAGCATCTGCATCGTCCAAATAAAATGGGGAGAATTGGCCATTAAATCAAATGGCAACAAAGTGGGGATTCAGCCACAGACACATTCAGGGAACCCGACTCGGGAACACACAACAGCCCAGCCCCATTAATGTAATGATGCATTTGATAAGGAAGTCACTTGGGGTGTGTTAGCATGAACACTGCAGGGATAAGATCCTCCAAGGCCGATATTGCAGCACTTCACTTTGCTCATGCCAAGCACAATCTGACCCAAGGTTTGGAGCCACCACTTAGTGACAAATTAAAGAGACAAAGACCAGATGTCAGGTCACAGACAAAGAAGTTGTCAGACTCTAAATAAACTCAAAGCAGAAACTTAAATTGGTCCCAGTTGTCGAAATCCTCTTTTCTTGGTTATGCAACATCAAAAATACCTTTGATTTGAAACAGGAGATGTTAAAATTTTATGGAGATGTTGCTGAATTCTTCTGCACAAGCAGCTTTTCCAAACATTCTCATCCATCAAAATGATTCTTTGCTGATAATTAGCCTCAGAAAAATGCACTTAATCAAAGTGACATCCATTACTTCTTGCTACCCTAAATAGGACTGTGGCTTCTGACGATGATTTTCTGGAAAGTGTTCAGACTATTTAAATTAGGCAACAAATAAGCTCCTAATGACACTTTTCTGAGATACAGTTTAATTTTATTTATGGGCTTTTTTTATACGCGCCCCAACCCAGCTGTCAGCACCGTCCAAGAAAAGAGAATGCAGCAGATCAAAAACCACCATAGTCAGGACAGCAAACATCAAAGGGATGCCACAGCTTGGGGTATGAAACAATATTTATCAATCCAGCAGATGTGCTTTCTCAGCTGCCTTTAATCAGCGGTTGCAGCATCACTTTGGAACAGGAGCCTCGCTGGCAGAGCCCGGCCCGCAGCTCCGAGGGGATGCTGTGCTCAGCTCCTCCTCCCTCCCCCCAGCACCCCCTGGCCTTGCTCCCACAGCTCCATGGCACAGAGGATTCCCATGCCCGGGAATGTGAGGAGGCAGCCAGGCCCCAGCAGTGTTTGTGCCCCCGGTTCTTCACCTTCTCTTTGCTACAGGCTCGACACCTCAAACTCTGCCTTTGCTGCTGTACCCCAGAGGCTCCGGGTGCTTTCACGTCCACAAAACACCAGTGAGATAAGAAATGCAGTACTGCCATAAGCAAGCAGAACAAATCCATTTTTCTCCCGGTACTGGCATTGACAGCACCTTCCAAAAGGGAAGGAAACTTCTGAACTAGGCAGGACTAACGCCAGACAGCGGAGGCGACTGCAAGGTTCCCAAAGAGAACCTTCCCTCCCCAAAGGTGAAATCACCTCCCAGTCCCTCTCAGTCAGATCCTTGCCCTGAGAGCAGTTTGTTCCCTCTGGAAATTCAGAGCTGAATGACACCTAATCCCGTTTCTCTAACCCAAGGACCTGCCTTGCAGAAATGTCAAGGCCAGAATTTAAACACAGCTAAGTCCAAAGCCTTCCACTGCCTCATAGTAGTGAGTTCCAAAAATGAGTAAGATGATCCTGGAAGGAGCACTTCAACTTGACAACTCTAGATTTGGTTGTCATTAGGCTTCTCTCTCTCTCTGTTTCACAAATCCATTTACCTCCCACATTCCCTTTCCAGTCAGCCGTTTCCTATTTGCTTCCTGGCCAATTTATTGCATCCACCACACGGCGTTCGAAGTGTTATTTTAATTCCCCTGTCAATCAGTCTACCTGCCAAAGAGCAAGCCCTGCTCAGTTAGACCGACCGTGTTCGTCTTCCACATTCTAAAAACAAAAGCAAATTAGGAGCAGCCTAATTTACCCATTCCACCTCGCATTCACTGATCAGTTCCTTCAGTTCCGGAGGTTATCTGGACAACTCTCTCCTCCTACTGTAGCACAGCTCTCTAATTATCTGCTTGTTCCAACGAGCTCTCATCTCCTCCAGCTCCAGCATTACCTCATTCCCTTACCTCAGCCCAGGGTTGGTGTCTCTTCAGCATCCTCTGTGACGAGGATGCACTAATTCATCTCTAACAGAAACGGTTTTAATTCTCCAGAAGCAGCAAAACCTGGGCTCCCCTATGGCCTCCCATCCTTTTAGTGTTCGCTGACCCCAGAAACCTCCTCACTTCCAGCAGCACACTCTCATTCCAGGGTAACGTTCAAAAGCAGGTGTTTGAGACACTAATGTTTTAAGCATTCCTTTCTTAAATAAATGAGACATTCAGCGTTATGGGTGTTCTCCTTCAGTGTTACATCTCTAAGTCCAACGAGCTCTGTTTTACCAGTCACGGTTCCCCACAGGGTTTACGTGGGGGAATTTTCCTCAGCACGTCCCTGTCAGGGCTGTAACAAAGCACTTCAAAGCTCAACTCTGAGCTGCTTATCATCCACGAGCACCGCAAAGCCAAAAAGTCTTTCTGCTTTTCTTTTTTGTCTTTGCCAGCCTAAATCAGCTCCTGATTCAGTGGGTTTGGAACAGGCTAATGAACTAGTCATAATTACACCAGCGAGCTTGATTCAGCCACAAGGCCCCACTGTTATTAATGACTTGGACTGGAACTTAGGCCTAACAGCAACATTTCCCAAAGCCCACAGCTCATCTCGGCTCCCAGCGAAGTCAAGTGGACTCCAGTGAACAGCAAATGTGGGCTCACAGATCTGCGTTCCCAAACACAACGGAATTACTGGCATTTTCCAGAGGAAGGGGAAATCAAACAGCCAAAGAAAGCAGTGCAAAGCCAGTGAAACTGAGATATCTTGAGAACAAGGCTAATGAACTCTTGAGAAACAAGGCTAATGAATTAACAAAATAACCCAGAGTATCTCTCCGTTAAAATTAAAGAGAGATGCTGAATCAGAAAGACTCAAATCTGGAGGAAAATGAAGGTTAAGGGGT
The DNA here is from genome assembly GCA_014706295.1 of Lycocorax pyrrhopterus obiensis. NCBI lineage: Eukaryota > Metazoa > Chordata > Aves > Passeriformes > Paradisaeidae > Lycocorax > Lycocorax pyrrhopterus. Next base: position 8,902,731 of record JACSVZ010000019.1, read on the forward strand.
GTAACCAGAGAAATACAGAAAGAACACAATCTGCAATTGCCATCTTCCATATTTCAGATGCTCTCAAATACTTAAATACAAAAACCACTAAATCCTCAAACTTGACCAAATGAGCCATATCATAACCATTCTGAAATCCAGACATTTTCTGCAGCAGGAATTTCATGTTAACTTCTCAATTGGTGCCATAAAACTGTATTAATGTTTAAGTGTCTGTTAAGGAAATCTGGGCTTTAAAACCTCCAGGATCGCAGACTCATTTTCGAGCCAGACCAATTTTATGCAGTGATAAAAGTTAGGAACACTCACAGAGAACATTTGTAAAACCCACATTCACAGTCTCAAAGCCAAATTCAGTTTTTCTTTTTTTTTTTTGCATGACACTTGTACATATAAAAAAACGAAATTATCTTTTAAGAGAGACACACAAAAGCCTTGATGCAGGTGCAGCAAGCACACAGCAGCTAGTCAAGGAGTAACCAGTAATTGAAAGGTTTTTTCCAACAAGAATCACATCTCGCTTTGTTTGCATCATGCAATTAATTGGTGGGGAAAGATAAAAATCTTCCTGACTCCCCATTAGCACTGCAGCTCCTGGGTATTTGTGATATGAACAGAGTTGAAGGGAAGGTGCTCGTTCCTCTTCATTTAACTGCCCTGCCCATGGAATTCACCTGCCACTCATGGCATGCTCAGCACATAAAGGCCATTCCTGTGGTCAGCCCGAGGAAGGGAGAGTTGCACCACAACCCCAGCAGCTCTTTAGGGCTACCCTGCTGCCATCAGCACTCCCTGCTGCAAAGACAGCGGCCAAGAACAGCCTGGAGGAGCCGTCCCTCCGAAATAAACCGATGTGCTCAGCCCAAATTGCGCACATGGTGTCACAGGGAGTTCCACCAGACCCTCACCCCTCTCCCAGACATCGCTCCCTTTTCCTGCTTGCCAGCCCCTCATGGGGCTGCAGGACTCAGCCAGCTGCCCACACAGCGCAGCGTCTGCTGGCCCAGCGCACCCACAACTCCCAGCACATCCAGCACCCTGGAGCACCCAGATGATCCGGGCGCCAGCTCTCCGAGGCCCCCGCGGCCTCCACCCGCTGCACACCCGCACATCCCAGCGGTCCCACACGCCGCTGGTTCCCGCCAGCACGTCCCGGTGCCCGCAGGCTCCGAACGCCCCCGTGCCCCGGTGCCCCCCGGCCTCCCCCGCCGAGAGCCGCCGGCAGCACCGCGGAGAGCTCCGCGCCGGGCGGGGTCCGGCTCCGCGCCCGCGGGAGCAGCACCGCGGAGAGCTCCGCGTCCCCTCCCCGCGGGGGTCCGCGGGGGTCCCAGGTGTGTCCCCCCCACCCCAGGTACGTGTCCCCCTCCGCGGCAGTGTCCCAGGTCCGTGTGTCCCTCCCGGCGGCTCGGTGTCCCCGCGCCCTCCACCCCGCCGTCCCCGCGGTGCGCCCCGAACCTGTCGTCGCTCTGGAAGGACTGGTCCCCCAGCAGCAGATCGCGGAAGCGGTACCGGGGCGGCAGGGGCAGCACCTCGGACTCCAGCTCGGTCATCTTCAGGGAGGCGATGTCCAGAATGACCCCGCTCTTGCGGCTCCCGCCGCCGTCCCCGCCGCCGCAGCCGCCGGGCGACGAGAGCCTGCGGGAGAGAAGGGGACAGCGGCGATGGGGGGGCGAAGGGGGAGCCCTGCCCTGCCCGCCCCCGCCGCCCGCCCCAGCGCCTCCTCCGGGGCCGGCCCCGCGCCACCCGCGCCCGGCACGCACCGCACCCCCCGGCCGCGATTACATTGCGGGGCAGGCGGCCGTGCCCCCCCTGCAGAGCGCTCCCCCCGGGGGCATGGGTGGCTCGGGGCTCCGCCGGCTCAGGAGAGGGGCCGGCGGGGCGGGCAGGGCGCGGAGCGCGGTCCCCCGGAGCGCCCCGCAGAACGGCGCCGGGCACAGGACATTTGCTGCTCAGCAGGCGACGGACGGAGAGCAAGAGGAGCCAATGGCAAAGCCCAATTGCCGGGAAGGAAATAAAACTGCTCGCAAGATAATCGAGAGCTGACAGCCAAACCCAGATCCACCCCCAGCCTCCCCCCGCAACGAAAAGTAGGGATGGGAGGCAGGCAAGGCGATGGCTCCACAGCCGTGCTGGAAGCAGAAGCACAACCTCCCCTCTGGACTGCTGGCACTTAAATCATCTGAAGAACCTCAGGATTAAATGAGAAACCACGAACGCTGATGACTCAGTCGCCTGTCCAGCTGCCAAGTGTCGTGGCCAGGAGGATACATCACCCATGCCTTGGCATGCCGGTGGCTCCGATCGAGGGGTGGGGGATGGCAGTGCCTGGGAGAGACCCGAGGTGATGGCTCAAAGACAGCTGTGTGTGGCCACTACACACAGAGAGGAGATTAAGCTCAACCAGCTCTCAGAGGTTATTGCAGAGGGTTAAGGGCTTTCTTTGGTCTCTTCTCTCAAAGCACACTTATCAGCCAGAACGTGGGTACGACCCTGCTGCCCGTCAGCTCGAGCTACGGACCGCAGCAGATTGGGGTTAAGCTGAAGCTTCCCTTCACAAAGCAGCAAAGCCGTTCATTGCAGAGACACCAAAGGCAGGATCCCAGGTCCTGATCCTTCCTGGTTTGGCTTCATCAGTGAAGTTCATCCATGCCACGACAGGAACACCAATTTCACAGACCCTTCGTGGGAAGAGGGGAGGACAGGGAGAGCTTGGAAGAGAAATGGTGCCTCTGAGCTGGTTTTTGTCCCTCACATGTAACTTCGGAGTGTGAGGCAGCAAATAGCTGAAAGACTCCAACTCCTGTGTGATGTACTTCCAAGAGTCTCACCCAAAGCCTCTCCAGCTCATTCCCAGCAGCTTCCCACAGCTTTGCCTCCAGTACACCCTGCACAAGCTAAACACAGGCGAAAGAGTTTCTGGCAGCTGGTTGCTGAACTGGCACTGAGCAGATATCCAGGGATTTGCTGCAGGGATGGGAGCCGAGGATCCTCAGATCATCTTCTATCTTTAACAACTCAGGCCCCTGTAAATCAGTTCCCAGCTGACCAGATTCCAAAGTCCTGCTCAGCTGTTGTTCCCAAGTTTCCAGAAGAGCAATCAGCATGCAGAATTTCTGCTGAACACAGCCCCAGAAGGGAACCCCGCTCGCTCTCAGTGCTTCAGATGGTTCTCACTGATGTTATTTGCCACTTAATTCTATCCCCTCCAGAGCTTTGCAATCCCTTTTAGCTGCCATATGCACAGTGCAGCCAAGGCTCTGCACTGACTAATGCATCTGTGCAGGGCCTTGGGCACCAGGGAGGTTATTCTATGCTACTCATTGATCCAAAACTTGGTCTTTAAGATAAATCAAGCCAAACTCCTGTCAACTCAAGCATTCCCTCCGGGTCGACCGATATAAACACCAAAGTTTGCTGACCACCTCTAGCTCATGTTGCAAAGGAGGATCTAACATTAAGCACACAAAAAAGAAAGCCACAATTAAGTCTTCCCTCTTAGAGCTTAACCATGATAAATTAGGCCAAAAGCACGCTGTTTCTAGGCCATCAGGGCAGCATCCTGAAACACAAATTTCAGCGAGGGAAAATGCAGTTTTTAAAAATTATCCACTCTCTTATTATAACGACAGTTTAAAGTGGGGAGCCAGGTGCCTGGCTCCAAATGGGGGTGATTATAATTGCACTTGAAGGAGACTCTCACACCCAGTGCTCTTGGGTGATTATGAAGTGCCTGTTTAAAGGAGAGCCTTGTTTCCTTCCCCAGAGGAAAGGCCGAGTGCTCTGGCTGCACAGCCATGGACACGCTGACTGCCACGTGGAAAGGGCACCTTCACCCACAGCTGCCACCCTGTCTGACACTCCACAGCTCCCACTGCGGGTCCAGACAGGGAGGTCCATCCTTATCCTGCACCCTCTGGGAGCTGTGGATGCTCACAGCTGTGCCCAGCCATTCTCTTGGATATCCAATGTTCATCTTTTGGGGTTTGGGTGCTGTTGTTGTTTTTTTTTTTTTAATTCCACGTGATTCTTTTCCGGCTTAATTAATCCATCAATCCTGGCCTCAGATCCTGTGTCAGATTCATGAAACAAAGCAAATATTTACCACTGTCCTCTCTCAGCATTTAGAAACTGTAGTAAAATCCAATTATATCAGTAGCTCTGGAAACACAATTTCTGCTACTTGCATCTGAGTTTCTTCTCCTATTGGCAGCCACAGCTACGCTTTGAATGTATTTTCTCTTATTCCTGCATAAAAAAATCATTCAGAATTTTAAAATTTTGGCACATTTGTTTATTCTAGATGAAGCTTCACTACAAGAAACACTGCATTTGCTTGTTTGTTAAAACGTCTTTATCAATTACACAGTGACTTTGAGATGTTGCACATCGATGTCTTAGACAAAAGTGCTCCTGCACTGCACACAGATCTCCTGACATTGGCACAGATGATTTACAGCCTCTCCTCCCAAACACAGGGATCCTGAGCTATGGAAATGCCACTGCAACCTGGCTACTTCTTCAAAGCTGTAGTGGAATAAAATAAAAAATTCATGAACAAGCTCATTTATTGCATAGTCTTCAAATACTACCAAAAAAAAAAAATAACCCTGGAGTGGTTTATAGCTAAATACAGAACTGCAGCTTTATTTTTATCATCCCGTTCCTTCCTTCCTCCAGAACCATGTACCACTAAAAAAGCGCGCTGCAATCAGCATATGGAAACCTCAACACTCTTCCACTCTCTCGCTACGGCTCCGTCTCTCCCCCAGCTTGGCCAGCTCCCCGCAGCCATCGGGAGGGGGACACGCCCCTGCTCAGCCTCCTGGGAACGCGGGAGCCGGGACCGAGCCGCGTGTGATCCAAACCAGACCCCCCCGCTGGCCTCTGCTCCCATTAAACCACAGCCAGACCCGGTCACCGCCCAGTGCAGCGAACACAGGAGCCCCGGGGTCGCACCTGCGCCGGGCTCCTTCGATCCTTTCCTGTGCCTGGGCTGGTCCCAGCCACCTTCTTGCCTTGCTGGTTCCAGCTGGGACACACAGGGAGCCTCGCTGCTGACAGCAGCATCCCCCGGGGCTGGAAATGCCGGCACAAGACCAGTGAGAGCCCACCGAGCTCCCTGTGGCTGTGCAGTGCCACGTGCTCTCTGGAGCTCCTCAGAGCTCCTCCGCTCCCCAGATCCAAGAGGCAGCTTTGCCTCAGAGGAAACCCACAGGCAGGGAGCTTGTAGGGATGAACAGTAGGATTTCCATTCTTATTTGTGACTACATCTGTCAAAGAAGAGGAAGGACACAGCCCGAGTTCCTCCTCTGCTTTCGTGCACACTGCACACCACAAAACCCACAGAGCATCCTCCTGCTTCCTGCCACAAACCAACCCCAAACCGCCCGGGGTCATCACAGACCCCACGCTCGTGCTGTGGTACCTGTGTGATGGAACTGCCCAAACCTGCCAGGCACCCTCAGGAGCTCCAAAGCGCTTGGTGACACCTCTGCTCTGCCAGCACCAAAAGTTATTGGAGGCCCTCAAACAACGCTCTTCCTCTCCTCCTTCTGAGGGCTGGCGAACAGGTGAACCTATGTTTGGGGCAAGTTCTTGCATAACCTCCAGTCTAAACCTCTCCTCTCCCACTCCAAGCTGCAAAAGGAGCCAGAGGCACAAGGTCCTGCTGGCAGCCATCTGTTCTAACTCCATCCTTTCCCCAGGAGGATGGCCAGGGAGTCTGGATGTGCAGCCAGGAAAGCAAGCACCTCGTGTCCAACATCAACATCCCCTCCCTGGGCCCAGACACTTCTCTTCACGTTCTGGGACCCAGCACTCCCTGCAGCACCACAGGCGGCTGCTGCTGTGCCTCCTGAGCCTCTAACAGGATGGAAAGGACAATCCCTGGCTGAAACAGTGGAGCAAGAATCACGCACAGGGTCTGCCCTTTCTCTTGCTGTTGGCACCGACACAGGACACGATCTGCTGGCAGAACCCAACCTTTGGGCAGCAAACAGGCACTGGTTGGGCAGGAGCCTCCAGCTGCTCTGCTGGCCCAGATGATCATGGGGTGACAGTGTCTGGATTGCACTCAAGGGCTGGGACACTTCTCCAGAGGGTCCTTGGGGCCAGGCTGCTCCAGGACAGCAAGGACTCTGCCATGTCCCATCCTGCCTGACCCAGCCATGGCTGCAGAGCCTGGCCCTGAATCCTGGTCCATCCTCGGCAAGCCCAGCCACCCCCAGGCTCTCTGAGCCTCTCCAGGGAGCCAAGCCATACAGGAAATGCTGCCCTTTCTTTTCCTATAGTTATTTAAATATATACAATCGTCTCGTGTTTGTTTCTCCTCCCACAGCTCTTCTGGTTACCAGGTTACAGTTGTTCTCCCCTCTCTTTTTGGTTTGGGGTTTCTTTCCCCTCTGAGTGACATGCCTGTGGGGTCTCCTAAAGGCTGGAGTGCGTGGGGACACAGATTTGGTCCCTAGAGCCGGGCTGGAAGGCAGCACATCCCTCCCTCACAGCCACTGCAGCAGGGCTGGCACCGCTTTTGGCACGGTGGGGTGCCGGAACTGGCACAGCACAGCCGAGGAGAGGGCAAGGACCAGGCAGGGAGGGAAGGCAGCAGCTCTGCACACGTGTGGGGGTGAGCACATGTGCAGGACAGCCCCCACAGCACACGTGCCTCACACACCGGCTCGGCATCCCCCTGCCCAGGCACTGCCCTGCAGGGACATCCCCATGGAAGAGCCAGGGTGCTCATTTCAGAGCTGCTTTCCCTGCCAACACCTCCTCTCTCTGTGAGCAGCAGCCAAGTCACTGTTGGTTCTGTCTTGGCTCGTTGAGGAAGAGCCCCAGATCCTCATCCCACCGTCCCCTCTCCCTCCGCAGAGGCCTCACTGTGACTCACGGTCACCGCTCATCGAGACACCGTTACTCATATGATGCTTGTGGGTTTAATGGGTTTGGATTCCAAGAGTTTAAAGAGCTCTGGGGGATGTGAACAGGCCCATCCCAACACCCAAGTCATTATTCCCTTGTAGCCTGAGCAGCTTTGGCCCAAGTCCTGGTTCTGGGTGCAGCAGCTGCAGAACGCGCACACATCTCTATATATATACACACACACTCACAATGTAGGAAGAGGTCTGTCTCCCAGATTCAATTCCCGCATCCAAATTCCCATCTCCACAGACAGCTGGACTGTCCACGTCAGGAGCTGCTGCTGCTCACAACTTCTCCAGAGCTGCCGAGCCCTGTGACAAATCCATCCATCGCTTCCAACAAGCACAGGCAATTTAGCACCACAGGCCTCGCAGAGAAATTAGCATTTTGTGTGTTTCACGTGGAAAATGAACAGGAAGAGTGAGTCAGTGCAAAGCTCCACAAGCCTTTCCCCCGCTGGCAAGTGCTACTTTCTAGAAGATAAAAGTATAAATTGTACCTTCCAGGTCCAGAGCCGCTTTTCTCATTAGACAGCCCTGCATCAGCAGTTCAGCCCCACATCTCCCCATCCCTTCTGGCCTGGTGCACACGAATGTTTTGTGGGACAGGGCAGAGCCCACAGGAGGCACAGCCCCACGGGGAAGCCTTTTCCCTCTTCTTTGATCCCACAGCAGCACATGGAGCTCACGAGTGGCAGAGGCAGCTCGGCATCCCCGGCCCCAGAGAAGCTTTCCACGGGTGGCCCTGCCAAGGGAAGGGATCCCAGGGGAATGATCCACAGCCATCCCCTTTTTCCAGAGCATCCCATCTGGAAGGGATGGCAGTGCTGGGGGTTCCCAGCAGGCACAAAGGCAAACAAGCCATGCTGGTGTCCCTGGTGACTGTAAAGCCCAAATAACACCGGGAGAAAGGAAGGAGGGAAAGAGGGAAAGCTCATCCTGCACATCCTGGGTTCCTGGCAGGTGAGAGGACCAGCTCCTGCTCCTCAGGCCTGGGCTGGGGCCTTCTCATGTTTTCCTGGCAGTACTAAGTGGTATCACAAAAAAAACCAACCTGGAGCAGTGCAAGGTCTGGTGGAACCAGCCTGGTCTGTGGAAGGTTCCCTGCCCATGGCAGGAGTTGGAACCGGATGATCTTTAAGGTCCCTTCCAGCCCAAATCCTTCTGTGATACTTTGACTTGCAACCAGTTTATTCTATTGTGTAAATATGCAAATAAAATGCAAATCAGCTCAGCTGATCACTTGCAGCACAACATCCCGGGCCTGCTTTCCTGAGGACGCAGCTCTGCTCCCCATCCCAGCATCCTTGAGCAAAGGGCTCCGAGGGCTGCGTTCCCAGCACCTCACCCGGGAACAGCCTCGGGAGAAGGGGCAAACCCAAAACACGCTCAGCCTGCAGAGCCAAGGTCACCAACCCTGCCGGGAAATTCCTGACTCAGCCATCAGGGCTATTTCTGGATCACACCAGGCCCCATCTCTGCTGTAGGAGCTGCTTGCTGAGCAGCAGGTTTCCCGGAGTGTCCAGCCCTTTCCCAGCAAGGACATCACCCTTTTTTCTGCCTGTCCCAGTGCTGGGTTTGCAGGGTGGCCTGGGAGCACGTGCAAATTCTTTTAAAGCTGAATCAACCCCAGTGCTCAAGAAATGAAGCAACCAGGACTCACTGGTGGAGAAACAATCCCTGAGGGCAAGGCCCCGCCGGTCCCACTGGGAATTTCGGAGGCTGTGCACACCAGACTCCTCAGGAAAACCACCCAGCCTTTAATGACAGGGTGCTGCAGCACGCAGGGATAACACCAGGCTCACGATTCATGCCAACCAACTACGACAAATCTTAAACCTAAACAGATTATTAAGCTAAAAAGAGAACAATTCCCTTGCCACGGCCTCCAGAGCTGTTCCTGGAGAGCCAATAGCCAACCCTCCACCCTTGCCTGTGTCTGTGATATCCCAAGGGACACAATCCTGGCGATATCTCACTCCCCCTCACCCCAAGCTGTTACATCCTCTGCCACATTTGTCAGTGCCCAGTAGCTTCCAGGCTCACGTGAAAATAAAAAGGCTGCAAGATGAGGAAAGTGCTAATTCTTGCTAATAAACCGCTGGGAAAATCCTCCCTTCTGCCCAGCCCCAAGCTGCCACAAGCAGCAAGGGCTGGAACGTGGAGAAAAAACTTCTCCGTGCTCCAGACTCCTGCAGAGCAGTCCCTGCTATGGAAGCAGAAAATAATACGTGGGAGGAGGAAGAGGCTTTTCACACTGTTCAAAAATACAAAGTCTTGCAGAAATAAACCCCGAGAGGCAGGTTTGTCAACACACCTGCCACGCCGGGATGTGATGGGATGAAGGGGAGATGTCTCCTGGGTTGGAAGGCAGGAGACAAACAGAAGGGGGGTGCTGAAGCAAACATCAGTGGGGTCCCACAAGGCTCTCCACTGTTCCATGGCTTCAGAAGGGATGGGGATGACTGCAAATTATTCGCTGCAGCCAGGCCAAAATCAGACTGTAAACAGGAAGATCTCGTGGCACTGACCGACCCCGTGATAAAATGTCAGACAAAAATTAGCATCAATAAATTCCAACTGATCCAAAGGGAGAGGGGGGCAATCATCTTCCTGCACAGGCACGAAGAGGTCTGCAAATCAGCACTCAGAAAAGAGCCAGAGTCACAGCAGATGATGCCACAAAGCCAACGGCTCTCAGTGGTGGTCAAAACCCCAAATGTTAGGGAAGGATTTTCACTCCAGATGAGCCCACCATGGAGTCACACACACTGCTGGCTCCCCTCCTCAGAGGTGAAACAGCACAGAGAAAGGGCATCAGAGATAACTGTGGGTTATAAAGTGTTTTGTGCAAGGCGAGGCCAAATAGACCAGGAGGAGTCTTTAGCCCGGAAAGAGACGTGATGAAAAGCAGATAAAATCAGAGCGGACAACCAGGGAGCAAGAGCATCACAGGAGCTGCAGGAGCACGGGGAAATCACAGGGCAGCAGCTCAAAGGAACAGCAGCGTGTTCTGCCACGGAGCAGCTGCATCACACAAGTGCCGTCCTCTTGTGGAGGCAGAAGGTACCAGTGGGTTCCAGAGGGAGCAGGTGAATCCCAAGGGAGGCATCATCCAGGCTGTGGAAGCGCAGCCACAGGTACAACCTCCAGCCCTGGGAAGGGCTGCTCCATCCTGCCCTCTGTCCCTGCCACAGAATCTCACAATGGTTTGGGTTGGAAGAAACCCTAAAGCCCAGCTCATTCCCATGGGCAGGGACACCTCCCACTATCCCAGGGTGCTCCAAGCTCTGTCCAGCCTGCCCTTGGACACTGAGGAATGGGGCAGCCACAGCTTCTCCGGGCTCCCTGTGCCAGGGCCTCCCCACCCTCACAGGGAAGGATTTCTTCCCAATATCCCATCCAAACTTTCCCTCCTGCAGTTTCTGTCACTTCCAAGGGACACCAGGCCAGAGGCACCTGTGCTCAGAGCTCGCCTGGCTCTTGGCCTGGTTTTATTCATGAGAAGGATGAATGAGATGTTCCACACTCCAACCCTGCCTGGCAGGGATGCAAGAGAAACGTTAACAGGCTCCAAAACAAATTGCGTGCAGCACTCGGGAACCAGGCGTGGGGGTCAGGGAGAGGTCGCTGCAGGAGAATTGGGAGGATTCAAATAGATGCTGTAAATATTTTTGCAGAGCAGAAAGAGCCCCGAGCACAGGCAGTGACCTACTTTGCTGTTCTCCAGAGAAGGGTGACACGGCCATGCCAGAACCCAAGGGCAGTTCCTAAGGAGGACATTCAGCACACCGGGGGTCCTTTTTTGAGCAGAATAGTGGGGAGGGGTCCCAAAAACTCTTCCCACTGAGCCAGGTGCGCTGGTGGGTGCTCCCCTGCAGCAGTCCAGAGCCTCACTCTTCCCCTTCCTAACCATCTGAGGAAAACGAGAGCAGAATTCTATCTCTGCTACATAAACACTCTGAAAACACAGCGTGTTTGGCCCTGCGGTTTCATGGCTCCCTATTGCAGTTCCTCCTGGAACAGCAAGGCCCGGATGCCCATGGGCAGCCAAAGCAACAGTTGTTGCAATCCACAGGGCTGACTTTCTGGAAGCTGAGAAATGTCCAAGCTGGTAATCTCGCCTGGAGGAATTGATTACTAATTAGCTCCAGAGTCTGGTTCAGTGCAAGCTCTGCCAAAGCAGCATCTTCTCATTCACTTCCAGAAAATGGAAAACTTAAGAGACAACAAGAGGCTGTCAGCTGCAGGGACCATCCTTGTGCTAAACTGAGACAGTTCCTTGGATACATCTAAGGATTGGCAGGAGAAGCCATGGGAGAGCCATCCTGGGCCTGGATGAGTGCTCACACTTCACAAGAATCCCATTTAATCAGTGCTTTTTTCTTTTCTTCTGCCTTTGGACTCAGGCAGAAGCTTTAACCAGAGTGGCAGAAGGTGCCTGTGGGCATTTTTAACCTGGCTGCCACTGCTCCAACTCTTGCTCTGAATTCTAGGGCCAAAAGCCCTGTCCTGGCTGCCCAGCCAGGTGGGGCTGAGGACAGATCCCACTGCAGCACAGCCCCTGCCGAACCAAGCCCCCTGGAGCTGACATTCCATAGGCACATCCCGAGTCTCTCCGGCTGCCGCTGTCCAGCCCCCAGCCTCAGCTTCTCTGCCACTTGAGAGCAGCTGGGACCCACCTTCCCTCCACATCCCGCTCCCAAACCCATGGCACAGCACCCAAATCCCTGCTCCCATGGGCTGTTTGCTCGGATGCAAACAGCAGCAGCCACACAGATCCCCCCAAAAGAGCCATTTAGAGCAGACCTGAGAAAAGCCACGTACGTCTAACGCAAAGCCATGACCTTCCTAAGCAGCTGCTCCAGGTAGCCCCGTGTGCGCCGCCTCCTTCCAGCTGTTCCTTCTCAGACGAGCCATAGGAGCAGGAGGCAGGGGATGGAAAATCCAAGCCTCCTCCCGCTCACCCCTGCCTCTCCCGCCGGCCCCCTGGCCTGGGCAGGATATTTTTGTGTGAGTCCTTCCATCTGGCTGCTCATCCATCACTCGTGCCCGCAGTGCCCTTACATGGGCAAGGCGGAGGAAGCGGAGCCGCTGGCCGGAGGAAATCCTGAGCTCCCCAAAGTGACAGGCTGGATCCTTGTGCAAACATTTACCCAGATTTCCCACGAGGTAGGAAAGTAAAATTTAGGCTCTTTGTACCCTCTGGGTGCCAGAAATGTGTATTTACTCTCCAAACAAACTCTCAAGTGCTTTTACAGTTAACTCCTTGCTTTCCACCTGGGAGGGACTTTTGGAACCATTGTCCTCTTATAAAGAGGGCCAAGAGGAAGCTCACAGACATTTCCACACACATCTCCACACTCAGGCAACTGAGAAGCTGGAATTTCTCTTTAACAGCCTTTAAGCCACCTCTGGATTTGCTAAGTGAGGGGATAATTGAGTTTTCCACTTATTTCAATGAGGCCAGCCCAGCTGAGGTCCCTTGAACATTCAGCAGAAGGTTCAGTGAACGTGTTCTATGTCTTTGCTGCTCTATCCTGGCTCTCACATCCCTCACACACACCTCTGGTGACAGCTCTGCTCGTCTGCCATCACACCTACAAGCACAGAGAGGAGACGAGGAGATGGTGTTGGACTCCAGGGACTGTGCACAAACCCCACAGCAGCCTGGAGAGCAGGGGAAACTCATGGGAGGTGAGGAAGAAACTCTTGTAGCCGGCAGAGGCTGAGCGAGAGCAGGTGGTTAAACGTGGGTGATCATCCACTGACGGGATTTGCGCCCCCAGCCCAGGCTGCAGAAGAGGAAAGCAAACAGCAGATCAGCCGGGGGGCCCGGGGCTGTCTGATGGTGCTTATTGCCTGCTCCTGCCCTTTCTCCTCAGCCTGTCTGTAACAGTCCTTTTCTGCTTCTTCAGCTGATCAGCTCTGAAAAAGTGCACTAGAGACCAGTCTGCTGCGAGCTGGAGCCGGGGAAGCTGCCGAGTCCTGCGGGCTCCAAGCAGCTTGTTTAGTATCTGCAGAAGGGCAGCAAAGGGCTGAGCACAAGGACAGGCAAGACAAGCCATGGAAAGCAATGGCATTTCAACCTCTCCGGAGCCTGAGGGGGTTAGAAACACATCGAGCTGTAGAACAATAATTAGGAGACAAACCTCCTCTATTCAGATTGAAAGAGACAGGCGGGAGGATCTCGAGGCAAGGATTTTGTAGCGCATTAGATGAGGATAAATGACCCCGGGCAGGGCTGCAGTGCCAGTAATGAGGAGCAGCTCCTCATCATCCCGTAGTGTTGGAGTTGGAAATCTCCGGGAGCTGTCGTCTCCAGCCCGATGTCTGATCCTCACACACACAGACACATTCAACAGCCTCCTCAAGGGTGTCATTTCTGCAGACACTCCGAGCACAGCTGCAAAATGAGGCAGTTTTGGGTTTGGGGAAAGCACTGTGCTCCACAGCCACTCTGCTGTGCCCAAAGTAACCGAAAGGTGTTATCCAGAGTTAGGGGGTCCTGAGGCACCTGACAGAGAGGACAGCAGGGGGTAACGATGAGGGACTTAAGCCCAAAAGCCAATATTCAAGGATTTTATTAATTACCCCATCAGTGGCAATGTACTGAGAGTTAAAGAACAGACTGTTTCTTCTTTTCCATTTAGGTTTTTAGGAATAAAAGATTGTTTCTCTAAATCATGGCAAGCAGATGAAGACATAGAAAACCCCAGCTGGGCGGCCCAGGGCACTAACCCAGCCAAGGTCCTTATCTGCCAAGCAGGAATTGATACACGAAATTCATCTGCACATTTCAGCTGGCATTTGATGAGTGTGACAGTCAGAAGAGCCACACCAGTAAATTTAATCAGAACAAAGATAACACACACCATTTATCACGAAAAACCAGGATACTCCAGCAAGGACCACTTGGGAGAAACAGCTGCTGCTGCCAGGCACAAGAGCACGGTGGCACTGAGTCCCCCTGATCCCCTCAAGCAGCTCTTCCCCTCTCACAGCAGCCTCTCCCTCATACCGGACACTGTAACTTTGGCATAAAACCAGCCCCAAGCTGGAGCAGCACCTACGGGAATGGAGCTTTTCCCTGTGTGTATTTTAGCCCCTCGGCTTTGGGGTGGCTCCAGGGCTCAGCCGAACACTGCCTCACCCTCACACCCCGGAGCACAGCCTCGGTCCGGGCTGGGCTCGACAGAGGGACAGCATCGACCCTCTTCCCATGAAGGATGTGACTGCTCGGGGGTCTCCAAGCACCCCTTCCCTGTACGCAGGCAGCTCCCAACCGGCCCATTCCCGAGGTGCTGCGCCCACAGGGGCATTCCCAGGGACCCCAGACAGGCCTGGAAGTGCCGCAGAAACTTTCCTGCAGGCTCGGGGCACGGGGAGAGCGGTGGGGACGGGGAACGGGGGTCCCGCCGGCCGCGCCCGGCTCCCCCGGGAGGGGAAGGGGCTCCCCCGGCTGCACCGGGAGCTCCGCGCTCCCGCAGCCCCGCGGCTCCCCACGACGGCAGCACGGGCACCCCGGGGACCCTCCCCAGCCCCGCAGCCCCGGTACCTGTGGGCGCTGCCATCGTCGTAGACGAAGGAGCGGTTGGTGTAGCACTCGGAGCAGACCGGCCGCCCCTCCGCCGGCCCCGCCGGTTTGTAGATCCCCTGCAGGCTCCGCTCCTCGCCCGAGAACGGCATCGGCGCAGCGGCGCGGGGGCCCGGAGCGGCGAGGCGGGGCAGAGCATGGGCGCCCCGCGCTGCCGGGGGCGCGGGCCGGGGGCTGCCGGCCGCGGGCAGAGCCAGCGCCGCCGTCCCGCCGCCGGTGCCGGCCGCCCATCACGGCGCGCCCCGCAGCCGCCGCCGCAGCAGCCCGCGGGCCGCTCGGGCGCTCCGCATGCCGGGGCCGGGCGGCGCCGCGGGGAGCGCGGCGGGGAGCGGGCGGCAACAGGTGCGGGATGCTCGGGGATGGGCGGGGACGGGCGGGGCGGGGCGGGGCGGGGCCGCACCGGGCGGGGCCGGGCTCCGCCCAACGCGCACCGGCGGCCGCGCTCGCCTCCTCCCCCGGAGCTGCCCCCGCCGGCCCCTCCCCGGCCCCCGCGACCCCCGGGCTGGGGCAGCAGCCGGTGATTCCCCCCGGTGCGCGTGCTTTGGCCTCTGGCCTGTGTCAGCACGACCTTTGGGTGGCTTGGCTTTATTTTCCTTTTTCCTTTCCTTTATTCCGTTCCTTTCCTTTTTTCCTTTCCTTTCCTTTTTTCCTTTCCTTTCCCTTTTTCCTTTCCTTTCCTTTCCTTTCCTTTCCTTTCCTTTTTTTTTTTTTTTTTTTGGTATTTTTTTCTACTACCCACACAAATATTTGTGTTGAGCGCTGCTGTGCCTCGGGGCCGTGCCGAAAGCAAACAGCTCGGCCAAGCCCCGGGAATTCCTGTGCCGTGCTGCGCGGCCGGGCCGGGAGCGTTGATCTTCCCGGGGGGCCCTGCTGCAATAACGCAGCCCCGCTGGGGAATGGCCCCGAGCCGAGGGACAGCGTGGGCAGCCTGGAAACGAGCCGGCCGCCTCCAGGAAAGGGTTAACGGGATGGGCTCCAAGGTGCCTTCCCTCCCCTCCAAGTTCAGCCCCATGTGCCAGGAGGCGGGAGGTGCCACCAGTAATGATGTGGCCAAATGTGAAGTGCCCCAAAACTGTGTCCCCTGGCCACAGGGGCCAGATGTGAGCAGCTGCAAAGGGAGCGGCCTCTGAGCAGCCCCGGCACATGGCAGGGGCGGCCGTGGGGCAGCAGGGCCCGGGGGCCGTTCTGCCCCAGCTCGGGTACGCTCCTCTCCTCTTTGTTTCTTTTTTCACGTCTCTTTCCGAGCCCAGGCCGTTGTGTGGGCGCTGGGGAGTTCGCTATGGTGCTATTTCGTGGGACCCCAGAAATGAGCAGATACCCCAATAAAGGAATTGCTCCCACAGAAACGCAGCGGCCACACAGCCCCTTGTGCAACGCGCCTCTGCCGCCTCAGTCACCCAACACACCAAAGCCCCCTTCAGTCACACCCAGGGGGAGGTGACACCGTCCGCGCTGGCATCCCGCTGCTTCCAGAGCTTTGGCTTCTCTCCGGCAGCTCCCAGTCCCGCTGACCCCGGGATACCCCACCCTCGCACTCAGCCGCCGCTGCCGGGCTCGCGTGATCCATCGGCACACGGTGGATGCCGCAGCCCCCGCTGTGCCACAGCCCCCGGATCCAGAGGGAAGTGCCCCCACTCGCATGCGCTGGGCTTTACGCTTCTCGCCAGGGCTGGAGACTTCGTTTCTCCCGCAGCATCTCTTCCTCCTCCTCTCTCTCCATATGGACTCTCCTACACTGGCAGTCACTGGAGAGAAAAGCAATTAATACTCCCCGTGCAATCCACCCGTGTGATGCTTCCCAACCCATCCTGCTTTTAAGTGGGAAGGTTATTCTCCATTCACTAATTGCCTCACATTATCTGGTGCAAAACGTCAACGTGCAGCTCCGGGAGGAGAGGGGTGGGTGGCACAGCAGCGTATTGACATGCTGGGTGATAACACAGGCGTGGGGGAGGAATTATTTAAAACAGTTACAGTTAGATGCTGAGAGAAATGAGAAATGAAAGAGAAAGAGCCAGAAGAAGAGAACATCCCCATCCAAATGCTGGAGCTTGAGCAGCAGAGTGGGACTGGTTCCACCTGTCTCTGCCCTGGAAGGGCACTGGTGCCACCCCAGTCCCACCATGGACCAGGGCAGCTGCTCGGGGCACCACGGGGACAAGCCGAGCAACCTGGTGGCATCCTACCTTGGGAAAGAGTCCTTGTCCTGGGGACTGCTCCCAGCTCCTGCACGGAGCAATTCCCTGCACCCCCAAAGCCAAGGGGGGAAGGCAAGGGAAGGCAGGGCAGTGTTCTCAGCAAAGGCATCGTTCAGAATTTTGGGTGCATGGGGCTGAGCTGGTCCTTCCTGCCTCCAGCTGCAGCACTCCCCAAAATGCCACCGATGCTGCAAGTCCTCGTTTCCCAGGAGTCATTAACACAAAATACAATTAATCAGGATTTCATGTGCCGACTATGGGACCATCCTCCTCCTCTCGACTCCCTCAGTCCCACCAGCTCTGCTGGGGAGCCCCTTCAGCACCCCGACATTCCTGCTGCACACCAGAGCAGGGGAGCACGCATTCCAAGGGGCTGTTTTCCGACGGGGCAGGGAACGAGCAGCACACCCGGGAACGGGCACATCCCGAGTGCCGTTTCCAGGGCCGGGTGCTGCGTGTGAGCAGCTCTCCAGAGCAGAGCCAGGCTCGGGGAGCAGCATGGGGGGGCTCGTACGGGGCTCCTGGGGAAGGCAAACCCCCGGCCTGAGACCCTCCAGGGATGAGTGCGGGGGAAGGCCCGGCTGCTCCGACAGATCCCAGCCCAGCTGCCCGAGGAGGGGCCTGGTACAGGGCAGGGAGACTCAACTCTGCTGTTTCTGTGTCTGGGAGAACAATAAATAAATCTGTGGGAGGCAACAGTGGGATGAGTCAGAGGCGAGAGTGAGAGAAAATCATTTCTGCAGAGCACATTATCCGAGTCCAGCAACCCACAGGGCTCCAGGGATTCGCATCAGGGGGGTCCCTGTCCTTCTCCAGTTCCCCAATAACCCCCTGCCAAGAAGGGCGATGGGCACAGCCCCACCAGCAGGAGCCTTGGCCACAGCAGCCCCTCCCCAGCCCCGGGGCACCAGCGGGAGCACAGCTGGATCCATCCAGCACCTGGAGAGGATGGGCTGGGGCATCACTTAAGCCCCAAGAGCTGCACCCTGCTCCTGTTTCCCCCCATGGCCTTGGGGAAGCTTCTCCTTTTTGGGTGCATCACACAGACACACAGGGACCCCCTCACCCCAGGAGAAATGCTCCGGCTGAAATTTCTCCCATTTCTCCCAGGAGAAATGCCCAGTGCTGCAGAGCAGCCACGGAGTCGGGAACAGCGACACCAGATCTGCTCCCAGCTGGAAACATTGTCAGAGCGTGGACGGAATTTAATCAAAGCAGAGCCTGAGTCAAGACTCCGACGCTGCGGATGTTGTGCGTGTCAAATGAATTTCATGTGAATCTCCGTTTGCCAGGCACAAATACAGCCCCAGTATGGCTGCAGGGAATGAAAGGGCGAGGCAAAAAGCACCAAAAAAGTAACAAAAAAGCAACTCACAAGGCACGCTCTGAGAATTAATAACAACAGGGAAACTTCTAGCCCACTGCAAAATAAGCAACTTTTCTGTCAAGTTGACATCTTGGCAGGGAGACCACTTGGGGAACCTCCTCGGCCCTGTGGCCTCACAACTCAACATTTCACACAAGTTTATGCTCTTTCCACTCAGCTCATGTTAACTCAGCGTTGCCGAGGCTGAAGGCAGCACTTGCAGAACACACAGGGGGTTGAGGCTGCCGTTATCCAGGAATACAGAGGTAGGGAGCTGTCAAAGCTGCCGTTAATCTCAAGCAGGAACAATCAAACATACCATAAAAAAGGAGACAGCTCTGTAACTCCTAGACTGATGGAAAGAAATGCAAAGAAAAAAGAAGAATGTAGGAAAGCTGGCTATAAAAACATGGTTTTAGTCTCATCAAGTGAGCCATTAAATCAGAAGCAAAGACACCTTCATCTGCACACCAGGAGCCACAGAGCTGTTTGTCTGCTGTGCCAGTGCTCAGCTTTGCTGGCTTGGTTTTCAGTTTTCTACTTATATTTAATACCCAAAGGGACATTAAATATCAAATAACAAGTGAAACACACACTGTAGAACTCTTACGAAGCCTCTTCTTCCATCATTTCCCAAAGCCCACAGAGAATATAAGGTGAGGAACTGCCTGCAAGAGCTGAATCATGTCTTCAAGCACAAACATTGCTATTAGGTGACTAAGGCCTAAACAACCATCTCTATTTATTGCAACTGATGCTGTTATTAAAAACCAGACAGGTCCCTCCGCAGCCCCTCGTGCTCTCGGGTCTGTGTGTGCTGGTGAAACACTGCAAAAGGCAGCTCAGAATAATGGGGATCCTTTGTGTAGCATCCAAAACACGTTGGAGACCTGGGAGTGCTTTGTGTTCACAGAGCATCCTGGCTGGGGACTGCTGGGGGGATAAAGGGCATCTCTGAGCCTTAGAATCAGACAAGTGAATCCATGAGGGCACAGGGAATGCCTCGTGGAAAGGGATGTTGTGCCAGGTGGGTTCCACAGAGGGACTCTCACCTGTCTCTGGAGCAGGAGGCAGCAAGTGAAAATTTTGGGAAGAGCCCGAGAGCAGGGGTATCATGGTGGGCATGGAGAGGGGTGTCCACCCTGCAGAGAAGGACATCTAGGGCAGGCTGAGCTCAAGCTCTTACATTTGAACAAATTTATATTGGGAAATCCAATTTTCACTGGATTTTGCCCATCAATCCCATCCATCCGCCCTCTCCTGCTCCATCTCCGAGAACGGTGCGTCATCCAAAGCCTTCGCATTTTCACGAAGTGAAGTCGAGCAGAGCTGAAGGAAGCCAGGCTCTGCTCCCCCTTCCAAATGTTCCCAGCACTGGGAGGGAAGCCAGGAGACTTAAGGAGATGTTTTAAGGAGCTGCAGGTTCGGCTGCTCCCCTGCAGCACCCACTGCCTGCCCCAGGCTCCTCCTGCTCCACAGCATCTCCCTCCTGGCAGCTCTGCTTTGATCTTTGGATATCACAAACCATGTCCTCTCCAAAAAATCAAACCCCAACACCCTTCAGCCTGAACACTCACCGCTTTAGGACAGGTCCAGTTGCCCACAGTGTTACATCCCTGCTCCTGTAATGAGGTTTGCTTGGACACAAAATTTAAGGAAAATGTGAAAACATCCTACAGAAAGCAAATTCTAGCCCTGTGGCTCAGGAAAACCTGCTCTCCTGGTTGATTGCATGATTTGCACCCCCAGGATTGTGCGGGGTCTCAGTGCAGCTGTAGGAACAGCGTTCCTATCCCCAGTGACCTCACTTCAGCCATTCCAGGCTCCTGAATTCACTCTTCTCCAGGAAACTCTTGGATCTCCCTGGGAGCAAGGATTTCCCCAAATGAGCTTCACTTCACCCATCTGGAAAGTGAGATAAGGTCACACATGAGCTGCTGGGTGTTGTGTTTGCCTGAAACCTGGGTTTAAAGGCCATGGAGGGATCACCCCCAGGCAAACCCCCCGGAGCTGAGGGACTCAGTTATTTTCCCCTTCAGCAGTCTTTGCCTTGCTGTTCCTCAGCTTTCTCCCAGTGGGAATCCACCAGGCTCTGTGGATAAATAAAAACCCACATCCAAGAGCTGCCTGTGCCCTGGCTGGGCTTGGGGAGTGTTAATTTTCTATTAACTTGGTATCAAAGTTGCTGCTGCCACCACAGAGCAGTGCTAAAGGAATGACTTCGGCAGTGCTTGCCAGCACCACGCTGGGCCTAATTGCACCAGGGATGATACACATGTGGGGCTTATCATCATTATTATTATATTATTCTAAAGATACTCAATTTTTAATGTAAGAGGTTTCAAACACTGGTATTTATTTGCTAATTAAATGATTTAACTGGAGACAGAAAATCTTCAAAGAAGGATTTTTTTTTTCCCAGAATGGGTATCTGGAGTTGCAGGGCTGTATTACAGTGCACGAAAAATATTTCCTTATTAGCCTTTTATTTCAGGGCACACATTTAACTGACACTTCCCGTGCTGACAGCTCACCCAGCTTCAAAGAACAACTTCTGTGAGGATTGCAGAGTGCGAGGCTGGGCCGGATGAAGCTGTGTCCCAGCTGACACACAAGCTCTGGGGAAGGAGTTTTCCCTCTTTTTTTGGAGGGCCTGAAGCAGAAATCCACACTGGGACCTGCCCACTGTGAATGTTTTGGGGTTTTTCAGTGGGGTAAGATGCACTTCCAAGCTGTGAGCAGATTTTGGGAACCTGGTTTCTTCTGTAATTCCTCTGTTCCCTCTATCAACACAGCTGGGAGAGCTGAGCATCTCGGCCAGAGCTGAGGATTAACCCTGGACCCCTCACGGCAGAAATCAAAGCTCTTCTCCATCTCCCTGGGACATTGGGCTAATCCAGGCTGCTCCAAGGATGCTCCAGGGAGCCTTGCAATGGCCCAGCCAAGACAAACCACAGCAGTGCCGTGTTCTCCTTTCACCCAAGGCTGCAGAACAGAAACACACCCTGACCTCTGAGAAATTTTTTCAAATTTGGAAAGAAATCATGATTTCCCTGCTCTCCCATGGAGGCTGGAGTTCCCGCAAGCCTGACACCTCCCACCTCAATCCACCCCTCCAACAGCAGCACTGCCATCACCCAACCCTTCCCTGCCCTCCCAGGGCGCTGCTGGGGACCCACAAACCCTTCTCCCCTCAGTGCTGCACAGCCCCGCTGCCAAAGCCAACTCTCCCCTGCTGACACCTCCATCCTGTTTGTGGTGTCTTTGGCACTTCCCCCTGCAGCACTTCCAGGCCCCTGTGGCTCCCCAGCCCCGTCAGCTCCGGCACAGCCGTGGCTGAGCCAACAGCAACACACAGAGGCTCCGGAGCAGCCCAAGGCAGAGCCTGTCCAGGGACAGAGCCGCAGGTGCTGGAGCCAGCCTGGCCTTGGGGTGTCCTCCACGACCCCACACAAGGCAAACCCACAAGCTCACGCCCCCAAGCTCCAGCTCAGGAGGTGCAGAGTGCTCAGCACAGGAGTCAACTGCCCTGGACTGGAGAACCAACACCACAATGGCACAGCTGTGGAAAACACAACCCCCAGGGCCAGCAGCAAAGCAGCAGATTTAGAACAGACTTACAACAGTACCAGGGATTCCTTTTACCGAGTGAGTCCCAGCATTTTCTTCACTTATCTCTCAGTGTCAGAAATTAGTAAAGGGAAAGGCCAGGAGTTTGCTTGCTTTGTTTTCTGTGGCTGCAACACGATCAGCCCCTGGGATCACCTTTCCTCGGTGCAGGCAGGTGAGGTGGAAGCCACAGGCTGCAGGTACTGGGCAGTAACTGGATCCTGCAGACCCAGATAAATAGAGCCACTGCCAGGAGAAACCGCCCAGAGAGCCCCTGCTGCAGGGACAGCTCCCAGCACCATGCAGGTAAGTGCTTCAGCCTCTTGCAGCTTTCACAGGATGGGGGTTGGAAGGGACCTTAAAGATCATCTCATTCCATCCCCTGCCATGGGCAGGGACACCTCCCACTAGACCAGGTTGCTCCAACCCAGCCTTTCCTTCTGGATTCTTACCCTGCCAGCTTTCATAGGGCAGTGCCAGGCCAAGCACCAGAAGTTCTCCTTCAAGGACATTTATTAACTGGCACCTCAGGCCTTCTGTAACAGGTTAAAAATAGTCAGAAAATATTGATAGCAAGTCATTCTCTGGTACCTCCACACATGGACGCACAGAAAAGCTTTCAACATGGTAACGCCCTTCTCAGTTTGGGATCTCACTGTGCCACAAGAAGTAGATTCCTTAAGTTTCTAGGAGAAAAAGAGCCTCACACTAATAATACAAAGACCACAGTCTAGAAGTTGTGATTGCTTTGCATGGATGTATTGTAAAATAAGGGAAAGCCTTTTGGTTTGAGAGGCAAGAGAATTCAGTGTCCATGTTCCTCTTCCCCAGCTGACACTCTGCAGGCTCCGCACACACCAGTGGTGCTTCATCCTCTTCAATGTCTTGCTTTTCCACGTGCTGCTTTTTGGGGCAGATTTACTGGAGCAATACTTCCTGCATTCCCTGCCTCTCTCTTACACCGACGCGAAGACTCTGGAGATCAGGGAGAGGGCCAGGAAGCTGGATCTGGATCCTCTGAAGGCCAATCTCTCTCACACTGGCAGCAGTGCAGCAACATGCTCCAATCAAGAGATATTTCTGCTCATCGTTGTCTGCAGCAGCCCAGAAAACAGGACAAGGCGAGACGTGATCAGGCAGACCTGGGGCAACGTGACAGGCTCCAGGGGTTACAGCATCCTGACTCTGTTTGCTGTAGGAAAGGCGGCTTCAGCAAGCACCCAGCTGGAGATCAATGAAGAGGCCCAAGAGCACCGAGACATTATTGAAGGCAGTTTCATCGATTCCCCCGAGACGCAGACACAGAAGATGCTGATGAGCGTGGAGTGGACGGTGACTTTCTGTCCCCGTGCCAGGTACATCCTTCACACAGCCCAGGATGTGTTTGTCGGCGTTCCCAGCCTGGCTGGGTACCTGCTGAGCTTAACACAGCTGGAGGACATCTACCTCGGGAGGGTGGTTCATCACGGAGTGCCTGACAGGGACCCCCAGAGCCCCGGCTTTGTCCCCATCCATCAATACCCCGAGGAGTTTTACCCGGATTTCTGCCACGGCAGCGCTTTCCTCATGTCCCAGGACGTGGCTCGCAAGGTTTACGTGGCTGCCAGGGAGGTGCCACTGGCGGTGCCCCCCGCTGCTTTTGTAGGAATCTGTGCTAAAAGAGCCGGAATCACTGCCAGGCACAGCTCCCGCTTTTCTGGGGAGAAGCACATCAGCTACAATCGATGCTGCTATAAATTCATTTTCACCTCTTCCGACATGAGAGAGGACGAGCTATTTAAAGACTGGAAGGAAACGAGCGACGGGGAAGATTGTTCCTTACTGGAAACCTACTACAGCCTGGTGTCCTGCAAGGTTCTGACCTACATTGATAAGTTCAAACAGTTCAACTTAGATAGGATAAAAAATGAGCTCCTTCATTTTGTCAATTAATGTTTAACTTCTGCAAAGAGTCTGGATTTTCTTTCATCAGCTGTGCTATCCTGTTAACACTCAGTACTGAGGATGCCCTCCCAAAGTTTGCTCTTTTCCCTTCAACAGCAAATGAATTCTCACTGTTACAGCGTGTGACAGAGCAGAACTGGATGTTCTCTGCCTATGTAAGTACCTACAAGTACATACATGAAAAGAAAAAAGGAGTATTCCAAGAGACTTTGTCTATATCCAGGGTTTTTCAGACTTTTGAGTCTTCAAAACCCCTTTTTTATCTGAGTGAGGCACCACCTACTTCCAAAGAATTTTGTAACTAAGGGGAAGCTTTCCATCCATGAAAGGAGCCGCCTCTGAACAGGCTGGGTTACAGAGAAACAGAGCAGCTCCAGAGGAACAGCCACCGAGCCATCGTGGAAATTCCTCAAGTTATGCTGCCTGTTAACATCCATCAAATGACGAGGCTTGGTTTGGGGTTTCTTGGTTTTTAAACCAAATGTTCAGCATGTTACCTCAATTCTCCAGCATTCCATTTCTGGTTTTTCCTCAGTTATCTCCACCTGTTACTTTAAGGAGGGGTGACAAAAACAACACACTTCAATTTTGTCATTTATATCAGATACAGAAGCAGCATGTAATCCATATGGCAATGTACAGCATGGGCAGGGAACTGCATGTGAGTAATAAGGGGAAAGTGATCAATTAATCAATCAACACTGAGCTCAAAGCTCAATAAAATAAAGCATATGTGTATACATACAAAAATCCCCTCGTTTGGCACCTCTGCACATTCTAAAATATTGTCTTTGGCAAATGTACCATGCAAAGCAGATGCTAAATACTCAGCACACAGAGTAGCCTTCAAAAGCACCAGATGAAAACACACAGGGAAGAGGCTCATGAATTGCAGAACAGGTTTATATATTGATTTCTTTTACTGACATTTCAGCATATGGCTCGCACAGAGCCACCAGCACACAAAGCCACCTAAAATAACAGAGCTGAACTGCTCAGAACAAGTGCAAACTAAGGACTTCTACATTCTTTTAATTTCCTTTTTAGTGCTTTGATGTGTTTGCTGGATGCAGGATTCATGAAGCTCCCATGCTCTCTGCAGTCACGAGACACTGCAGTGCATTTCTCACTGGCAGGTGTTTATTGGGCACATTTAGGATAAAAGCAGCAGCATTGGGATGTAGGACGACAACTCTGGTACATCTTGGGTCGTGAGCAACAAGGCACATCACCTCCATTTAGACAGGTTAGCAAACATTAAGGGATCTTCCCCAGCTCCTCTGAGCCCACCTGGACTCCTGGGCAGCATTTTTGGCAGGCAATGCCAGCTGCACCTCTACCTACCACAGGCAGAACCAGAGTTACTGCATGACAAGATCCTCCTGCTTCCCCTGGCAGCACAGGGACGTGGGGCCAGTTCTTTCCACAGTTACACCTGGCTGACACATTACTAAAATAAGCCCAAAGGAGTAATTTTATGTTTTATTCTGCTCCCCCCAGCTACTCCTCAGATTTATTTCTCAACAAAAACAATACAAGCCTTTGATATAAAGTACGCTGTGGTCTCTGTTTATGGACAAAGACACGTCACACGTCACTGGAGTGCCCAGCCAGTCCTGATTCTCTCTCACAGTTCTCACATCTTCAGAAGATTCCAACTCCCTAAGATGCCACATTTCCATACTCCCAGTTCATTCACTCCCTTCACCACAACAGCTTCATGTTCTTCCCCCTTTCAGTTGAACTCAGGTAACTAAAACACTACATCTCTTTAAATAACACTTTAAAAAATTGTATCTCTGTTAAAAAATAGTGTAAACAATTCAAGATTTGGTTCTGAAGTAGCCTTGTAGTGCTCCAGCCACTAAACTGAGCTGCCACCCCACAGCACAGCCAACAGGGGAGACAAAGCTCCCAGGTGGGTTTGATCCCTACAGAGTGCATTGGTTTGTTTGTAAAAGGGCTAAAAGCTTTTTTTCTTTTTTAAATCCTCAGCAGAAAATGTAAACAATATTTAGGATTATTTATTCCAGCAAGACTTACATCCAGCAGGTTGCAAACAAGAGAATCCAGTCCACACTCCCTCATGTGGACAAGTGTCACTGGCTTATTCAGCAACAGGATTCTGACAGAACAAAGAGAGTGCTCCATGCAAGTGCCAACTCTGGCAGGTAAAAAAATGAATTAAAAAAGAATAGAAATCATGGCAGCATCTGAGGTTACAAACCTTGAGGTGTTTTGGTGGGGTTTTTTTAACTGAACTATAACCTACTGAGAAAACACAACAGAAACTCCAAACCCAAGAACAATTTAACCAAACACTGATGAATTCTGCCAAATAAAACAGTCAGTAGCTGGTAAGTGCTCACCTGGGTTACCTGTCTCATGAAGCACACAGAGAACTTCTGCCTTGACATTTTAGGGGGAAATATCAAACAGCCTTTAATTTGCTCTCCTGACTCATTTCAAATAGAGTCAAAATATCTTCACATTCCTTTAAAGAGACAACCTCCAGTGTGGAGAGTTTTTACACCTTGTACCTCAACACCTGTGCCAGGAATATCTTTTGCAAGAGGGGGACCCCAGACACCAAGGACATTATTCTGCTCCTTCCACAGCTGTAGTAGAAACTGCCTTAACATAATAGGGGCCCTCGTGCAGGTAAGCCCTGAGCCTCAGGTAATACTGATTCCCAAAGATCTCTGCAATGGTTTTGGAGTTCACCAGGGCCTTCACCAGTTCGTATTTAGCATCCTTTGAAGCTTTGTCAGGCTCCACAGATCTGTCCACAACGTACTCCACAAACCCTGGGCTGTCCAGCATCAGCTTCTGGGCCCATGGTTGATTTGCAATGGCCTAAACAGGATAACAAAAGATGTCAGAGGGGAGGAAACATT
This sequence comes from Lycocorax pyrrhopterus obiensis, assembly GCA_014706295.1. NCBI lineage: Eukaryota > Metazoa > Chordata > Aves > Passeriformes > Paradisaeidae > Lycocorax > Lycocorax pyrrhopterus. The sequence continues at coordinate 8,929,262 of JACSVZ010000019.1, forward strand.
TTAAAACTCAAAAAAAGCAGTTACACAGTCAGGTTTTTGGTACAAAGATAAGGAACAGGAAAAATTAAATGAGATATTCATTCCACAAGTGGTTACACAAGCAGCACTTGAACCAAACAGCAGGGTTTAACACTGGAGAACAAGTACAGCTCAGTGCTTATCTTCAGTTTTAAGGGAATTATCACAGCAGTGCCTCTGGTATAGAAGCAGCACCTCAGAGCACAGCTGTTGCCTTTTTTTCCCTCTCCAATTTAGCAGAAATTAGCATTACAGACATAACGTGTCTGCTGCATTGTTTAAATGGGGAATGCAAGTGGGGCACAAGGAAAATGGCCTTTTTCTGACCACTTCTGGGCTTTCACCAGAAGTTCGTGGCATTCACTTGGAAGAAATAAATCAATCAGTCTGAGACTGAATGGCAGCACAAGTCACTCCCTGATCTTTAAAACCAGAAAGCACTCACAGTAAACACCCGTAAAGCCCCGCAGTGGAGATCAGGGAATGGCTGAGTGCTGATGCTCCTGAACAGTTCCAGGGGCTGGCTGGACAAGGATGTGAACCAGGATTCAGTCATTCTTAAGAGGTCTTCTGTCTGCTGCTCTGGCTACATAAACAACAAAAATGAAAGAGCTTGATTAGGATTATGAAAAGCTTTCAAGTTTTCAGGATGTGTCCAAATATTTCACTCCCTCATTTAGAGCTACACTTTTAACCCAGATCCCTGGATCCAAAGAACACCACAGGGACTGGAGCAGTTTGCCTCTACCCCTTTAAGCACAAGGATATGAAACCTGTTTACTCTCATTCCCTTGTCAATGAAGTCTTGACTTCATGTTTTATTAACACTTCAGAACACCTGGCTCCTTACAAACAAACCCAAACCTTTAAGCAAACAAACCAGGGAATTTCAAAACAGTAAATCAGTGACTCAGAACACTGAAAGCACCACTGCCACCCAACCTAGAGGCTGCAAAATGTCTTCTCACAATTACTCAGGTGTGTGATGATTTCATTCTTGGAGATTTGAATTAAAAGCAAAGACCAAAACGCCAACTTACAGGCAAGTAAAGCAGAGAGGAAATCGCATCCAAGCACCGAAGCCGTAACTCAGTGGGGGCATTCTTGGCCTGGTGCCCTATTTTGCTTAAGAGATTTTGAAATCTACTTCCTTTCAAAACAAAAACAAAGTGCTTTTAATTAATTCAGCCAGATCTCTACAGGAACACAGTTACCCATTACAAATGTATTCACTAGATAAATTAATACATTTTTCAATTCCTTTCTGTTATCACCCCAAACCAACCAAACCTTGTATTATATTGAGAAAGTTTTATTAAAGAAAAGAAAGATACTAACTAGTTTTCTGCAAAACCTGTTTGCCTTCCACATTTGATCCCAGGATTCCCAGTGTGTCCACAGCCACTCCAATCATGGTTGGGTCCTGACTTTCTGCCATTTCAAAGACTTTTTCCATAAAGACAGGGTATCGCTCACAGATCTGCTGGGGACTGTCCACAATGGCCAGATTGCCAAAAAATTTAACAAATCCTGAGAAAACAAGACCAAAAAAAGCACTGAGTGGAAGAACAACAACTTCAGCAATGTCAAAATTAAATGTACGTTAGTGTGAGACTGGTTTGTTCCTAAACATGTGTTATTAAGTCTGAATAGTGTTGGTAAAAAGCTCAAAATAAAGACAGAACTAAGCAACAAGCCAAATATTTTGACTGTTGCTTAATTCATGATGTTTGTATTCCTAAAAAAGGCTACAATAACACAAACTTTAAAGCTACAGCACAGCCTGTCCAGATCTTACCACTATTACTGAGGAACATTCTTCACGTGCCAGACTGTCCTTCAGCATTATTTAAATATCCAATATTTTACATATCCAATCTAATATTCAAAATTTCACCTCAAAAGAGAGGCTTAACAGTCCTGTCAATTTAACTCATTACCAAAGCAAGCAGCAAACCCTGGAAAGAAGGAATGCATGGTGTCACCTGGCAAGTAGAAGCTGGAGAAGGGATCAGACTCTGCCCCAAGGATGATGTTGGAGATTTTGTCGATGACTCCTTGCTGAGCCAGGTACAGCCGCCCATGGGGGGTGTGGGCCAGCGAGGTCACCATCTCTACGCACGTGGCCCTGCAACACACAAAGTTATCTGGGCTTATTTCAGGTGGGGGTTGAAGTACTCAGTGATTAAAAAAAAACTCCATACCCATAAGACAAAACAACAAATGACGCCGAGTGTCCAACACTCCTCCAAGCTCATTCAGCTCTTCAGTTTTGTGGAAGAATTTAAAGTGTTTCTATCGCAGCCAAACATCACAATTATCACCTCACACTGGGGCAACTCCCTCTTGGCTCTCAAATTAAGGTATAAAGTATTTTACACTCATGGCAGTTTAAGAAGAGGCAGATAGAGCATTTTTCTGAAAAGGGTTTTCCAAGAAACACACACAAACACGTTAATTTTATCAGAATATTAGAGTTTTAACAATGAGGGAAATCTCCTTGGCAATCTCATCGACATACCTGACCAGCACATCCTCTCCAGTCAGCTCCCCAATTAACTCAGGGATTAACCCACTGTTTGCACAGTAATTCAGAGACTCTGCTGACACTGATGAAATCTCCACAATCAACTAAATAAAAGCAAAAAGGAGGGTTTATAAAAACATTGTAATAATTCACAGTGACAGCCAAATACATCTTACAGTGCTGATTAACTCTATACACATTAAATATGCAATTTAATCATACTTTTATCATTAACCCAAATCTTTGCCTGAAGCAAGTTCAAAAGGAGTTCCAAGTTTACAGCACATGCATCTGACTTCTACTCACAACCAGCTTTTCCTGTGCTATGAACATTAAGCTCTAGAATGGCTAAATTGCTTCATTTCTCCTTTGATAAACATATTAGACTGACAGCTGGCATCTCTCCAGAACTTTCAGCAGCACTTCACATCCAAAGGTTAAGAGACTATTTTATTTTCAGAGAAACAAATACTTCAAGTTGTCTTGAGGAATCCTGTGTAGCCCTTCCAATGCCTTAAGCACTGCAAGTTAGAAAATAAACAGTAATTCACGCTTTTATACCATAAAATGAAAAAGAAGTTATTACACCATGAGAGCCCACGCTGCTGTAATCTTGCCACTCCTTTCTAGTTTTGATAAAAGGCAGACACAAAGAAAAGTGTGTAAAGCAGTGAGAAACAGTGATTTAGAAGCCAAAAAACCCAGCCTGAGAGTCACCAGAGAGCCCCCCCACCTCATAGACTCTGTAGCGAACAACGTCACTCGTGGCCATCACATTCTTCAGGTCACTCAACAAACTGCTGCCAAACAAAGCCTCCAAACCCTCCTGGCTCTGGGCTATTCTTGACAGAGATTTGATAGCCTGCAAGCAGAAACAGGAGCTCGTGATTAAAAATGAACAAAACCACACAGAGAAGAAAATCTGAAATTATCAGGCTTAGTTCCAATGTTCTTTATGAGCTTATTAACTATACCTATACATTTAATTTTAATTATAATTGAATTTTCACGGATGAGAGCTAGTTATGATTACTGTCATCCAACTAGTTCAGCTTGCAGAGGAATGGGACAATAAAGCCACGTTTACCTCTTTAGCCACTGCTATTTTCTCTCCACCAATGCAGTTTATGATTTGCCGTAACAGCTCGGGGCTGTGGAGAATTTCCGTGACAGCAGCTGAGTCTTCAACAATCCTCCCAACCTGCTCACAGGATTACAGAAAATAACATTAAAATGAGCACTGGAACAGCTGCACAGAAAGCCAGAATCACCATTTTCTGAGCTTTTTGGATTTTTCAGGTGCTGCTTTTAGCTGAACCTGAAACTTTCAAAAGTCCATCCCAAACCACAACACAAAACACAATCCTGTTCTTTCAAACTAATGCAACAAAAGCTCCCACAGCCTGTCTGGTGTTCCCACAATCACGTTTAAAGCATCCTGAATATCAAAATGCTGCTGCTTTTAGTTCTTAGAGCACCTGCTGTCAGTGCTGGCTTGGAAAGCTTTAACCAGGACACGTGGCAGAAGTTTTATTCACAACTTGCTTTCGTCAGGGCATAGTTTTATATATTATAACTGACATACCATAAAGCATTATAGACACACTGCATGGTAATTATCCTACATGGCACGAGTGTGGAAGGACACAATTCCTGCTTTTATCACAAACTGAGGCAGGAAAGAACAGATGGGGACTAACCCAGAGCTCACCATAGAGCTCTGTCCCCTCCTCCTGGAAGAAACCCTGTACCTGGGACATGGTGAGGATTTTCACGGAGTCATCGGGGTGGAAAAGGCCCTTCTGCAGCTCTTCCCTGAGGTTCTGGATCACGTAAAGGGGATCCAGGGCCTGCAGAAGCCTCTCCAGGATGGAAACACACGCGGACACCTGTTCCCTGGGCGGGACGGAGAGAAAGCCGAGGCCTTGAGGAAAGGGACACCGCTGTGCCACCTCCCGCCCCGAAACAACCCAGGGAATGAGCCGGGGAGGCGGCAGGAATCCCCCGCCCCGGGAGAACAGCAGCGAGGGCCCGGCGGGGCCGGTCAGGCCCGCGGCACCTCGCCGGAGCTCACCGGTCACTGACGCCCAGGAGACCGAAGAGCGCTACCAGGTGGTGCTCGCCGAGGCGGGCGCGGAGAGCGGCGGGCGGTACGGCCTGCACGGCGACCCGCAGCGCCCGCAGCTCCTCCAGCGCCGCGTCCCGCCGGGCCGCCCGCTCCAGGAGCTCCGCCGCCGCCTCCGCCATCTTGGCCGCCGCCGCCTCCGCCATCTCCCGGGAGTCTCGCGAGAATTCACGTTACCCTTGGCAACCGCCGGGCGGGAGTCTCGCGAGAACTCGGGTCGCCCTTAGCAACCGCCCGGCGGAAACATCGCGAGAGCTGCGGCCGCCCTTAGCAACCGCCGCGCCGTCGCTAAGGGCCCCCTTTGCGTCCGCCTAAACAAAAACAAAATGTCTGCGCGCCACGCCCCCCTCGGCTCCGCCCCATTCGGTGCGCGCGGAGGGGGCGTGGCCCCGGTGGCGGGCGGGGCGCGTCCCGGTTGGGGGCGTGGTCCCGGTGGCGGGCTGGGCGTGGTCCCGGTTGGGGGCGTGGTCCCGGTGATGGGCGGGACGTGAGCTGTTGTGGGCGTGGTCTCACCTGGCTGGCTGGGCGCGCAGGCCTGAGGGGCGGGCGGGGCTCGCTTTGCGGGTCGCCGTGTTTTGGGAAAACCGGGATAAACGGCGTTGTTGGGGTTCGGGAAGGGGAAATGCTGATCCCGGGAGAGCGGGGACAGCCGGTCCCATCCCGGTGTTTGCCCGGAGCGGCTCCCTGGGCTGCGGAGAACGTGCCAACCCCCCGATGTGTTCAAGCTGGATTTTCTCACCTTTTGCAAACAAATTGATGCCGTCACATAACTTCTACAACAGGAGCTGCTTAATAAAAACTCTGTGCTCCCAGCTCTGCGAAAGATTACATCCCCCGATAAAATATGGAATAGATGGGCGGGTTCGGATGTTCTGCAGGCTGGCGAGGAATGAGTTCTCCTGACAGGTTATGGGAACAGACAGGGGCACAGTAAAAAGTGACACAGGGGGACAATAAAGTTACAGCGTGAGGCAAACAGCGCTCGGCTCCTCTGCCCCGCGTCCCTCACGGGAGATTTTGGGTACGAACACCACGCCAGGACTCAGCACCTGCCCGGTGGTTTCTGTCCAAAGAGCCCCGACCAGATGAAATCTGAGAAAATAACAGTTTTATAGCTGGGGAAATCAAAGCAAAGGTGACGACTGGCGCCAGCAAGTCTCGGAGCACCGGGGACGGCACTGGGAGGGTTCCAGTGTTTGTACCGGAGGGACAGCCTGCAGTTGGATACCAGCAGCGACAGCACTCGGGTGTCTGACCCCACTTTTGGGGTGCCAATCCCTGCTCTTTGTCCCCCCAGCTCTGCAGGTCAGGCAGGGGCAAAGGTGGGGACACGAGGCTCGGGGTGACACCGCGCTGTCCCTTGTCCCCGCAGCGGGCGGGCACCAGCTGGGGAGGAAGAGGAGGAGGAGGAGGAGTCAGTGCCGCCTGTCCAGGCAGCGCTCCCGGCTCGGGCAGAGCAGGTGGAGGGGCCGCAGGACATGGAGGGGCTGAGCCAGCGCTGCCCAGGGCTGCCCCCCGCTGCCCAGGGCTGCCCCCGGCCCGGCCGCGGCACCTTGGTGCTGGTAAGTGGGAGCCTCGGGGCTGGGGTGGGCACGGGGCTGGGATGGACACCGGGCTGGGATGGACACGGGGCTGGGATGGACACCGGGCTGGGATGGACACCGGGCTGGGATGGACACGGGGCTGGGATGGGGATGCAGGACACGGGGCTGGGGTGGACGCGGGGCTGGGATGGACACGGGGCTGGGATGGACGCGGGGCTGGGATGGACACCGGGCTGGGATGGACACGGGGCTGGGATGGGGATGCAGGACACGGGGCTGGGATGGACACGGGGCTGGGATGGACGCGGGGCTGGGATGGACACCGGGCTGGGATGGACACGGGGCTGGGATGGGGATGCAGGACACGGGGCTGGGATGGACACGGGACACTCCCTGGGGAGCACGACAGACACCGACCCACTCTAAGCAATCGTGGAAATAGCCGTCTGTACCTTTGTTAGCAAACCTCTCCCCAAAACCATCGTGCAGGAGGAGTGGGCTCCCTGTACCTGCTGGGAGAGAAGCAAATTTCCAAGTTTTTTTTTACAGTGTTGGCGCAAGTTGTGTTCAGGTGGTGGTGTTCAGTTGGGGGTTTTTTTAATAGAATCTCATCAAAACCAGGCAAAAAGTCCTAGCATGGTGATTTTAAACCTAAAGCTGTTTTTAGTTCGCCAAACCAAAAGAAGTGTTGCAGAAATCTGAGTCTCTCCGCACTAAACTGGCATTTTGCTGCTCAGTGCTTTTAGTGAAGTGCTTAAAACCTCACAGGGGTGTTTTCAGTTTTGTTCACTTCAGTATTTTGGCAATCATGAGTTTAATTGGTTTATCAGGCAAGAATCCTGAGGTTTCACTCCTTCCCTTTTGCACCATCCCTTGGCAAATACAATTATTCTGGGAAAAAAGGGGGGTAATCTTCCTTTTCAGAAAAAAAATGGGGGGAAACACCAGAAAAAACAAGATAGTGTTCATGTTTGTGCTAATATTCAATCCCAAGTGATCCTGGGGATTTCCTCATCACATGCACATACATCTTCCAAGAAGATTAATGATCACCAGGCTGAACAGGTTGGATGGTGTTTTGGGTTTTTTTTCCTGAGCAAGGAGCATGATTAAATTTTAATCTGGAAAAATAGGTACACCAGCACATCTCTGTTTGGCTTGTAACTCTCTGAGTAGCTTCTGGGATTTGTTGTATAATATTTGTTAAATGGCTTAGTGGGAAAAAAAGAGCACAGAAGGAGCTCTAAAAATTATGATGAGAAGTCTTATGGTAACAAAGAATATTCCCTCAAATGGGTTGGGAAAGAGGAGACAAGCAGTACAGCACATTGGTCATTTTCCAAATGAGTGGTGACAAGAGAGATTTTTAATTCAATTAAAAAAAAAAAAGAGATTTCTACATTAACGCTGCAATGGCAGGTTGTTCAGAGGACAAAGGAGGGTGGAAATAAGGGGGGGAAATGAATATATTCTTAGTCTTCTAAGCATTTTTTAATCACTGTAGCTGAATCAGGGCCAGATGCTGTTTATGTCGAAAACAAAACAAAAGACAAAGGGAAGGAGCTGCAGCCCAGAACGGCACCGTCCTTCAGCTGGTCCTCAGCACTCCAAATTAACCTCACCGTTCCCGCAGCACCCCTGCCGGGATAATGATATATTTTTGGGAGGCTGTTTATGGCATGTGAGCACAAACAGCAGCGAAGGGGCTTGCCAGGAATAGCAGCTCCTGCACAGCAAACCCCACTTGTTGCTGCTGCTCTGCCAGGCCACGGGCAGAGCATTGGTGTTTGTGCGGCCCTGCAGACCTGGGCTGTGTCCTTTAGGATTTCTGTGCCCCACAGGATCCAGTTTCACGGTGCTTTTAGTAGCAGATAATTAAGATGAAATGGATTTAAAACCTGCCTTGAAGTCGGGCTGTGAGGCTGGAGCATGGTCTGGGTGGGCTGCACAGAGCTAAGGCAGAGGAGAAATATCTGACAGGGCAGGATGGAGATTTCCCAGGTCCTGGCACCAGGCTCCAGCGCAAACCTGTTTCCCACGGACAAATCACTGACAAACTGCTCTTCTCCTGCCCAAAGCCCCAGGGAGGCAGAGGGTCCTGTGCCCCCCATTTCCCAAAGGGATGGTGGACACACCTTACCCCTGGCACACGGCGAAAGGATGGCTGTAGATGTGTCCTGAGCAGGAGAGGTGTGCTGGGTGTGGGAGCCATTCCCTTCTTGCTCTTTTTTGCAGTAGAAACGGAGACATTCCCTGTCTTAGCTCCTTATTCTTCTTCAGAAAACCAGTCCTGGCTGCTGTGGTCGGGTGGTGGGGTCTGCAACCCCCATTAGTCTGGGGTGACCTCCCACAGTCGAGGCCTGGGCACCCCAGGCTGGTACAGCCTCAAAACTGCCCCTCTCCCACCCTGAGCACGAGATTGGCCCTATTGGAGGGGAATGAATCCCCCTAGCAGCAGGTTCTCACCTTAATTTAATTTAACTGTTCCCTGCAATGCTGAGAGAAGCCTGGAAATGTCCCTCCAGCCACAGACAATGTAAATATTCAGTTTTACTCTGTTTCGCCTCCCATCACCCGGGCATTCTCTCCGAGGCGCTGACGCTGCTGGTGCTCATGTACCCCCTGCTCCGGGGCCTGGCTCTGCACTTGCACTCGGCTGTCACCGGCAGCTACATCCCAGGGACACATTCCATCGCCTTTGTCAACTGCCTCAACGAGCAGATCGCCAGGGACATCGCCAGGTACGGAGACGCTTCCCTTGCTTGTCCGCTCGAGGGGTTCCAAAGCTGGAGTAAAGCTGAACATTCCCTTGTCCCTCGAGAGGATCTGTGTCCCTGTGTACTTTGAGTTTCTAGGGGGGTGAGGCCCTGGCACAGGGTGCCCAGAGAAGCTGTGGCTGGACAGGGCTTGGAGTAACCTGGGATAGTGGAAGGTGTCCCTGCTCCAGGGGTGGAGTGACATAAGATTTAAGGTCCCTCCAACCCAACCCATTCCATGATTCTGTGATACCCGAGCCATGCTCCTTTCCACAGACTCTGTATCACAACCCCCTTACCAGAGCTGCTCTGTCCCAAGGAAAGCTGACATTTGCCTCTGAAGCCAATGTCATGGTAACATCAAGCAATTCTCAATTTATTTCACTGCCTTGCATTTTCAAGACCCATTTTCAAGCTACGACCGTGAGTTTCTGGGTTTTCAGATGGATTAAGCTCCAACCTGATGTTCTCTGATCTGCCACAGTCTTTATTCCTCTCTAGAACAACACAGACAACAAAATGCCAGGAGGGGATTTATAGAGAGGGACAAAGCTCTGACGTGAAAATAAAGGAAGTATGAAAGTGGTCTACAACAAACACTTGTGAGGTACCACCTGGTACCGCTGTGCTCACCAGCAAACCTCAGGGAATGAGGGCTTTTCCTCGATTTTCTTCTATTTTAATATATGAGACACTTTGCATGATATTTTGCATGCAGAGTTTTTTCACACGTCTGGCAGTCCCTGACTCAATGGATGCTGTGTTTGAAGTACTGAACCCGTGTTGACTGGGGAAGTGTTTATGATGGACCGTGAAGTTTCCTGCAACACCTCCTGCGCTGTTTTCCTGCTGCCCTGCTCCTGCCAAAACCTCTCCATCTCCAGCAAAGTGCTCCCAAACATGTTCAGGAACTGACAGGCTACTGAAAGGGAGTTTGTGTCACCTTAAATACTGCAACTGTATTAAGAAATTCAAATAGAATGATGTCTGCACTGCTCGATGTCTCCTAAAAAAAAGGCGCAACTGTACCTGGTGAAAAGAGCCTCAGTTCCTGAAAATGCCTCATCTTAACAGCTTTGCAAATGCTTTCCACTCTTTGTTCCTCATCTTGCAGGGAAGGGAGAGGTCATAAATCATTCCTCCTCGCTGAGATATGTGTACTTTGGTTGTGGTTTTACTGGTGGAGTAACTATTCCTTTGTTCTGGAATTTGGAGCCATGAGCCCTGGCTGTAGGAGATGACACAGGGCTTCTACGCTGATTTTCCCCCACTCGTTTTTCCTGTGCTGTCGTGTTTATTCTTCCTTTGCACGGCCCAGTGGAGCACTCACTCGGATGGATCAGTCTGCAGGGAAATTTTCCACTAGTTTAAGGAAAAGGGGTTCAAGCTTTGGGAAAGCAGAAGAGCTGCAGGTAGAATTCAGCATCTCAAGACCTTCACTGTCCCCTGTGCCTGCTGGGAGGAGCTGACCCCCTTGGCTGGGTGGTGTGGCCACTGCACCTCACCCACCTTACCCAGCCCCCACCTCTGCCTTAGATTTGCGTTTATCATTTTCTTTGCTTTTCTGCTTATCAATATTTAATCTGTCTCACTTCAGGGCCTATTGTGAGGCACAGACAAAGAAACACACGATGAAGTGCCCAACCGAAAGCCATCATGTATTATGCAGACATTTTCCACAGATCACATTCAGCTTCTTACAATGTTCCCCATTCCCCTGGTGGCCTCTTGTTGCTGCTCAGCTTGCTGGCACGAAGTTCAGGATCTCAGTTAGGATCACATTTATTGGGACAGAGCACCCAAACCAAAAGGCCCCTGTGCTAAAATGCCTTGCAAGTTGCAGGCAGCAAAACCAAACTGATTTGTGCCATGTGTGACATGACAGTCACAGCAGGGGTGGCTCTGCTCGTGCTGCTGCACTTTGTTGGTCTAAAGATTAACTCAAGATGCTCCACGAGCATTAAATGCCTGGAACTGCCTACACATGGTGAGAGCAAACAACCCTGCGCCTCCTGGGGTGCTTCTCCTCTCCAGCCGTGATCGCCCCAAGCCAGTGCTAAAGAAACCGAAGGTGGAGTCACTGGTGCCCTGCCTGAAGGGACGGCTGCCACCTCCGTGAGAAGGGCCAGACACTGCTGTGGTCACAAAACACAACATTTGCCCCCTTTTTTCTAAAAATCCACCCTGAGATCGCTTTGGTGCTCTGTAATCGCTGCAGTATCACTTCTGCAGCCCGCCCCGAGCAGCTCTGCAATAACAAACCAGCCCACAACTAACGGAGGCAGCCGGAGGGAAGGAATTTATTTGGGCTTCAGATTTCGAGGACATTTTGGGTTGAAAAACCTTGATGTTGTTAATTTAACCAGATGCACATTTAGGCTGCTCTGGGAGGGAGGGGCACAGTTTGACAGTGGCAGACAAACCCCTTCCTGTCCATCCCAGCCCCAGTTCTTGCAGCCCCACGGTTCAGCCGTGCCCTGGTGACCCCATGGCCAGAGGGGCACAGGGCTGGCACTGGGCAGGGTCCTTGCACCCTCCAGGCCAGGAGCAACACCCAAACTCCCTCCTCAGTACAGGGAGGGTCCCAGAGCTCTGCCAGGAGGGCCTGATCTGAAGTAGCTCCAGCCAAAGGTCACCTTTGCCTCTGTTTTCTCAGGGTAATAAGTAACCCAAAATTCCATGTCTCCAATGTCAAAGCTGCTGCTGGCAGTCCTGGGCAGCACGAGGGAATGTCCCCATGGCTGGGGGTGAGCACTGAGCTGGCCTGGCACTGACTCCCCTCCTGTCTCCCCCAGGGCCATCATGGATAAGAAACTGGCTGCCTACGTGAACATCCTGCCCAAGAGCTCGGCCTTGTAAGTTGGGCTGGTTATTCCTCAACGGAGGAGGCAAAGCTGGGCTCTGCAGGGAGGGAAGGAGGGGATGGACACAGCCTTTGGTTTCCAGAAGGCTGCTGGGTCTGTTTGTTGTTGCAGATGATGGGGACAATCCTGACCGTGCTCTGAGCTTGTTAAGGAGCACAGATGCTCGGATTGCCCATGAGGACCATTTATTTATTGGTTACTTGGCTACACGGACATCCACCAATTTAGGATTTATGGTCCTGAGGACACGGTGCCTGTTATCAGAGGCTCTAAAAAGAAGCCAAGATAGGGACCAGAAAAGGCCTTTACAAAATTAAGCAGCTTTTTCAGGCAGGAAGAACAGCATGTTTGACCTTGGAACAGGCCCAGCCCCGCTCTGCAGGTGTCCTCAGCTGTCCGTGCGAAGGGACTGCACTTGTTAGAGGGGTTAAAGAGCAAAGCCCAAAACAGCTTTTCCTCCCAGAAACACCCTGGCAGAAGTGAGGAGCAGATCCCACTGCAGCCTTCCCTCAGGAGGGTGTCCCCACAGTGCACCCCCATATCCCAGCTGAGGGCAAACCCAGTAATACCCTTCTGCCCCTTATCCATCATTTCCTACAAACCCAAAAACCGGAGCAGAGCTGCTCCTGCACAGCCCCGGCAGCTCCAGCTGGATTCTGCTCCGTGCCCTGCTCAGGAGACACCGCGACGCCTCTGAGTCCTCCTCGCGCAGGAGCCCAGCAGGCAGATGAGATCAGGACAGGCTCCTGGCAGTGAAAATGTTTTGAAAGGTCATCTCTGACTCATGAGAAGTGCAGCTCCTCTCCTGCAGGGAAAGAGAGGAAGAAAGCTCAGCCTCCCAGCCACAACCCCTGCAGGCACTGTCCCCTGGCCACTGCTCAGAGCGGGGCCACCACCACAGGACATCCCAGTCCCAGCAAATTTGCCCTGCCAGTCTCCCTGGGCAAATTCTCTGGAGGAGGCTCTGGTCCATAAATCTGGGGTGCTCACTCATGTGCTCAGCAGTTTTGAAGCCAGAGATGCTTCTTGAGCCACTTTGTAAAGAAATGGCCATGTGCAAAAAGCACCAAGCAGGGAAAGTATCCTGAGGGTTGGCATGGCTGCAGCCAGAGCTGGATTTGTTGATGCTGCCTTTCTTTTAAATCCAGGTATTTCTGGAAAGGGGAACTGGAAGAATCCACTGAAATACTGCTGGTAAGTGATCATTCCCTACGTCACAGAAATCCCTGTTGCGAATGGTCCAGCCAAAAGGGGCTGCAGGGAGGTTTGGAGAGGGTGGCACCAACCTGCCAGGTTTGGGAACATCCCCCAGGGAAGAGCCCAGGAAGGGCTCCTGTCACACCCCTGGCCATGCTGGGTGGGGGCAGTGGAACTGCAGCTCAGGATCCCTCCATCCCTTCACATCTCCCTTGGGATTTGTTTTGGTTTTTTTACTCTCCACAGTTGGTGAAAACAAGGACGTCCAAAATAGGGGAATTGTCCAACTACGTCAGGTGAGGCTCTGGCGCCGCGGGAGCACTGGGTGTCCCATCCGAGGTAGGCTGTCACCTCCTGCTCCGGCTTTGGGAGTTCCTTGAGCCCCTTCCCACCCAGGGATGTTAAGTGCTCCTGCTGTATCTTGTGAGCCAGAAAAAAAACAGAGACAGCATCAGCGAAAAGGAAAAAGTGGCAGAAATATCAACTGGGCTTCACCCAGCCCCTCCATGCTGGATTCGGGGAGGGATTCTCCCTCTCCTCGCACAGGTTATTCCCTGACAGCCTCCTGATAGGATTTCCTGCATTTCCCGAGGGGGGAGCACACTCAGCTTTGGGCCAGGCCCCCGGCAGTCTGTGGTAAACCCCAAACTCAAAGCAAAATTCCCACGTGGCAAAAAGAAGCTGCGGGTGCTTTGAAGCGCGGGGAGGGCGCGGGGCAGGGCTGGGGCGCGGCTGGGAGCGCGGAGCGCGGCTGGCGCTGACTCTGCTCCTCCGCGCCTGGTTCCACTTTAGATCCATCCATCCCTTTGAAACCCCCGAGATCATCAGCCTGCCTATTGACCAAGGAAACCCTCTGTACCTCAAATGGATAGAGGAGAACGTGCCACGGGACTGAGAAGTGCAAAGTGCACCTCACTTTTGGGGAGATCAGGATCCTGCTGAGCCGTGTGGGAGGCAGCTTTTATCTTCGAGGATTTGCGGTAACACAGGAGCTTGGGATTGGGAAACATCCCCTCCTCGGCCCGCCCGGGGAGCGCTGAGCAGCCCGGAGCCGGTGCGGGCTGAGCTGGGGAAGGGCCGCCCGCACCAAAGGCTGTGGATGAGGATACGCGGAGATGTTCCTGACAGGACACTCGGGGGCTGCCTCAGGCTGCCAGCAGCGAATTCCAGCTGGGAGCCGTGGCCCGGCAGCCCCTGCAGTGCCATGTGTCCTCACAGCCAGCGCCTGAACCCTGCCTGGCCCCTCGCTCCCCCGCAGCGGCGGTCCCGGCATCCTGCCCCGCTCTGCCTCCGCTTCCCCAGCCCGGAGGCTGCAGGATGTGGCCGGGCACCCCGCGCCGTGCGGCTCCCGCCCTCCCCTGCTGGCAGCCAGCGTGCTGCTGGAGTCTGACAAAACCCAAGGAAGCGGCAAACTCCAGCAGATGCCGCGAGGATTTAGCAGGAGCCGCGAGCAGCACACACAGACTCTGCCCTGCCACGGAGAGCTGGGGTGGGCTGGGCGACATCCACGGCCACCTCGGGGAAGCCAAGTGCCAGCAGGACCACGACACTGCCCTGGCCCTGCATCCCTACCCCCACCTGAGCAGTGGCTTTCTGCCTAGGCCACGCTGACCCTTGTAGAAAGATCCTTATGTTAATGGTTTATGGGATATAACTTATGGAACGTTTTCGAGTTATTTATGGGACTGGGAAGGGAATAAACAGGAGCATTTCTTAGCTGGGCAGGCTCTCGTGGTCACAGCTGCGCAGGGGGAAGGGCCTGTCCTGGGCTTGCAGGACTCACCTCACCCGGCATGGAACACAAACCAGCAGCACCAGCTGCCCCGTGGTGGGCACTGGGCATCCCAACTCAATAATCCTCACACTTCAAAAAAACAGTGACCTTGAAAAAACCCTCACTTTTTAATTGTACATCAGACATATTAATTACAACTTGGGTATAATGAGAGTTGCTTACAAGCAGCAACCTGAATTCAGAAATCAGAAGGTGCACAGAGTTGTTATAATCTCTATTACCGCGAATGCAAAATATACTCTGCAACAAAAATACTTTTAAAAGGCTCCACATTCAATTCTCTGCAAGAAGCCAGGAGAAAAGGAGAGGGAACAGAGAGGGAGCAGAGAGGAGCCAGGGCCACATCCTGTGGGTGCCCCCACGGGTGTAATGTCCAGTGGCACATCCCACAGGCATGACCCTGCTCAGCCCTGGCACAGCTCTTGGCAGCCCCTTGGAATCACGAGGGCTCCATAGGCACTCAAGAAAGGGAAATATTTTAAGTGATCCTTCGAGGACAAAGCTAAGGCAGGACAGGGAATTTTCGAGCTGCTGGACCCCTCCCTGCCAGGGATGGGGGGATCTGGCAGCACCTCTCCCAGAAGGACAGGGACACTCTGCTCCAGATGAGCAGAGATCCCATGAGCACAGGTAGGACAGGACAGGGTCTGCTGATGGACAGGACCCCACAGCCCAGCAGGGCCCACCCTCCATCCCATGGGACAGTCATGGTGGGATGGGGGAGAGATGAGGAGGACACCATTAAAAATATCTCTCTCTCTCAAGGAAAAAAATCTAACACATCTATCTGGTCCTAGAATCTTTTTTAAAAAGCCAACTGTTCTGCTCCTGCCCAAGCTGGCAGTATTGCTTTGTTAAAGGAGGGGGCTGCTCCTTCTCCCCTGCAGACAAACCAAGCCCAGTGCTCACAAACATCACCACTACGAGAGAGGCACAGGGATGGTCACAGGGATGGTCACGGGGACCCTGGTACAGCCCCCTCCCCCTGCCCCCGCTGTCCTCTTCAGCCTTTTTTTGGTTTGTCTGCTGGTTTGGCACATTTGGGATGAAGATTCCTGTAGAAACAAAGGCCTTGGGCTCCAGTCTGTGAAGTGCCCATGGTGGTTTTAAGGCAAAGGAGGGTTTTTTGGACGATCTCTTCCAAGATCATGATTGTCAGAACAGGGAAATGAAGCTGGTGCAGCATCACACACAGTCCAGGTTGTGGGGTGAGAGCACATCTGCCCCATGGCTGCAACAGCCACACGTGGGCTTGCTTTGGGGCATTTTCCTCTCATGTTAAACAAACCACATTCCTTTAATGAACGGATTCAGGATGAGGTGGAAAACCCCAAGAGCTGTTCCCAGTTTCCCATGAGCACGGGGATGAGCTGTGAAAGCCCAGGGATGAGGAGGGGTTCGTGCTTTGGTAGCAGGACCCCCTCGAGGCTGCTCGGTCAGGCTGGGACACCGGGATAAGCCAGGCTATGCCAGGCACAGGCCGAGGTCCCTCTGTGTGAGCAGGGTGTGGGGTGCCCCCCAAGCAGCTGCTGCAGCTGTGGGACCCTTCTGGAAGGGCCGGACCCCCTCCCTGCTCTGACCACCACCGGGATGGTGCCTCGGGCTCGGCCAAAGGCTCCAGGGGGAGAGCACGGCTGGGCCCTGCTCTGCATAAACACAGCCAAGAAACTGAAAATGGTTAACATTAAAAAAACAGAGTGTCAGGGCTTCGGGTTTCATTCCCGGTCAGCGCTGCCGGCCTGGGCGCTGCCTCCACCCGCCGAGATCCCCGGGGGGCGGGACCAGCACCTCTCCTGTGCCTCACGGGCTTCCCCAGCACCCCGATCTCCTCTGCTTTGGCTCCGGGAGAGGTTTCGGGGCTGGCGGGGCTCAGTAGGGGGTGGTGCCTTCCCACTCCACCAGATACTGCACCTTCCCCTCGAGCGTCACCCGCCGGGCCAGCACCTGGTACTTCTCCCCGCACACCAGCCGGCCCGCGGCCCCGAAGTAGCTGCTGATGGAGGACTTGAGGTGCGACAGCGACGAGTCGTCCTCGCTGATGCTCTCGAAGGTGTGGCTGTCGATGCCGTCGTCGGGGCGGTCGGGGCCGGCCGCTGCCTCGCTGCCCTCGGGGGTGGCCGCGGCCGGGCGCCCGCCCGGCTCCCCCCCTCTCCTCTTGGCTCCCGAGGCGTAGGCTGGCACCGCCAGTTTGCGCTTGCGGCTGCCCACGGTCCTGCGGCTGCCGGGGAGGGCACAGGGCAGGAGTGAGGGCGGCACCCAAAAGTGCCCCCCCCCCTCGTACTGCCTTCTGGAATTTGGGGGAGCCCAGCAAGGACCGACGGCTCCGATCCTGCGCCACTTTGGGACCCCCAGCCCGTTTGGGACACACGGAGGAAAAGCTCCCCAGTGTGGGACATGAAGGGGGGAGACACAGGCCCTCGCCCCCCTGGCCATGCCACGAGGACCCCTCTGGAAGGGGCCAAGGGGCACAGTCCTCACCTGGACTCGTAGGAGAGGCTCGTGGTGGCCGAGCCCGAGGTGCTGGTGGCGTCCGTGGAGTCCACGTCCGATAGGAAAGTCTGTCCTGAGCTGGCGCTGCAGACGGGACAGGGTGGGATGGGATAGGCTGGGATGCAGCATCAGCCCCAGCCTGGCACAAGCAGCACCCCTGGCCCCCCACACCCCTGGTCCGGCTGCACGGACCTTTTCAGGCTCTGGATCTCATCCAGCGTGAAGTCGAAGATGCTGGCCAGGTGGTGGTTGGTGCTCCAGGCCGAGGTGAAGTCACTCTGTGCCACAAAAAGAAGCTCACTCCTCACTGCCTGGCACAGGGGTGCTGCCCACACCCCACCCCCGGCACCCTCTGCCCGGGGCCACCGCACTCCTTCCCATGGCCCCGCTGCCCTGGGAAGTGAGTTCGGTATGGAACATTTCCCAGGTGAGGGACAGGAGCTCTCCCTGCCCGTACGAGTGGGGAAAACTTGCGGGGAGCCCCGGGGCTGGGCAGTCCCACACAGCTGCCAAAGCCCAGGCTGGCTGCACAGGGGAGGGGGCGAAGGACTCACGCTGGGAATGGCATCCTCCAGCAGGAACTTGGCCCTCTTGCGCCGCGCTCGCCGCTTCTGCTGCTGGAGCTGCCGCGGCAGGAGGCTGCAAACAGGGCGTGAGGGGGGCGCGGGCACGGGGGGGGGCTACTGCGGGAATGTCTGGGGCAACGGGGCCGCTCACCTGTCCTTATGGGCATATTT
Organism: Lycocorax pyrrhopterus obiensis; assembly: GCA_014706295.1. NCBI lineage: Eukaryota > Metazoa > Chordata > Aves > Passeriformes > Paradisaeidae > Lycocorax > Lycocorax pyrrhopterus. Next base: position 8,947,315 of record JACSVZ010000019.1, read on the forward strand.
GCTTTTCCCTCTCTTCTTTAGCTCGCAGGAGCTGCTCTCGCCCTCGCCGGGGGCTTTCTCCGGCAGCACCTTGCTGGGGGGGTTCGGGGGGACGCGGATCCGCAGGCGGAAGATGCATTTCTTCTTTTTTATCTCCTTCCCACACAGAAACCTGGGCGGCAGAGGGGAGGGAACAGCCCTCAGCCGGGCTGGCACGGGAGCACCCTGCATCCCGCCCTGGCCCCGTCCCTCGCCCGGGACTCACCTGCTTTTGTAGCTGTTGAGCGCGTTGAGGAGGTGGGGGCCGCGCTCCGAGATCGGGGTGCCCGTGAGCTGCGGGACAGGGGGGGCAGGCAGGGCTCAGTGCCCGCTGTGGTTATGCAAAATCCAAACAGACGGGGGAACCCGAACTCCGGCTTTCGGCTCCTGCCCAGGGTCGGGGAGGGAGGGAGGGAGCCAAGGCCCGGCCAGAGCCACCCGGGTCTGGCACTGCCGCCCTCGGGGAGCCGCCCCGTCCTGCCCCGGGGGCAGGTTTCCAACACGCTTCTCCCAGCTCCAGCTCCCACTGGGAAAGGTGTGTCACTCCAACAAGGGAAATTTCAGCACAGAGGAAAGGGATTAAGCTCCTCTGGAGCAGGAGCTGCCATGCCGAGTGCTGCACGAGCTGGAGTGACATTTCCCACTCCCATGGCTGCTCTCCAGCACAAGCCCGGGGTGTGTTTGTACCTTCCCGAGCTGCAGCGGGTCCCAGTGGTGGTTCACGAAGGCCAAGATTTCCTCGAAGTCAAAGTACTTCTTCTTGCTCTGCACACCCAGGTTGTAGAGGGCGAGATGGACGATGTCCACCCTGCAGCAAAGAGGGGCACAGGGTCAGCAGCCCTGGCAGGGTGGTGCCACCGCCATGCCCTGCTCTGCCAGTGCCACTCCTGCTCCCAGGTCCTCCCAAAACCCACCACGGGAACCTTCCCACACTTCACAGGGGAAGCAGTCCAGCCCAGAGGTGTATCCTGGGGGATGGCCCAGCCAGGACAGCATCCCTTGAGCTTTGGGGAGAGGTGGGACACTGCCTGCAGCTGGGGGAACACCCGCACAAACAATCCTAGAATGGTTTGTGTTGGAAGGGGCCTTAAAGATCATCCAGTGCCACTCCCTGCCATGGGCAGGGACACCTTCCACTAGACCAGGTTGCTCAGAGCCCCATCCAGCCTGGTCTTGAACACTTCCAGGGCTCAGCCAGCCCAGTGTCCCAGAGCCACCCGGGCACATTCCAAAGGAGCAGAGCCCGTTTCTCACCATCTCAAGGGCAGGCGCTTGATGTATTCGGGTCCCTGGTTGCACACGGAGCAGAAGAACACATAGAACCTGGAAAACATCAGGGAGGGAAAGTGCCAGGAGTGAGGGTGACTCCTACAGCCATGCAGGGCCCAGGGATGGGTCAGGTGGGGCTGTGCCCCGGGTGCCAATGGTGACAGCAAGGCCAGGAGCAGCAGGGCTCTGTGGGACAGGGCCACCTGATCCATGTCGGTGCCGGATGAGACTGTCGGGTCAGGGAGACACAACTGGGATGTGTCCATGAGTCCCCCCTGGGAAGCCACCTCAGCAAAGCCCAGAAGGGACGTACCGGTCTCCGAACATCATGGGGTCGCTGAGGCACTGGGTACAGGCTTCGTGGAACCACTGCCGGCAGCGGTAGCACTGCAGCATCTTCAGGTACCACCTGGGCAGGGACAGAGGGAAGGTGACACTGAGGGCAGCGTGTGGCAGCCACCGCCCCAGCCCCCTCCCAGGCACGGGCCCCCCCCGCCAGGGAGAGAAAGCTGTGCCTAACTTGTGTTTCTGGTGCAAACGCTGCCTCCGGGAGCGAGCGGCGACCCGGATAGCAGAGGCGGCGTGGGGAGCAAAGCCACTGGTCCCGGGACAGTGCCCTGCAAGCCTGGGATCAAGCATCCCCACCCTGATCCCATCTTCCTTTTCCCCACAAAACCAATCCTGACACACAGGCAGGGCCTTACTCTCCGGGGCCCCCGCAGTAGCAGTAGCACTGCTGCTGGTTGGTGCGGTGTGGGGAGTCCCACTCCAGCAGCTCGGGGTTGTAGGACAGCACCATCTTCACGGCTTGCAGCGTCCTGGCAATGGCTCCTTTCTTCAGGGCGCCCCCCTTCTGTGGGGGAGACCGGGACGGGGTCAGCAGAGCCACCCGAGGGCCACGTCCTGGCCCGCTGTGCCGGGGCCGGGCAGCACACGGAGCCGGAACGCGGGGCAGCCCCACTCACCCGCACGGCCAGGGCAAATATGCAGCGGCGGCAGAACCACGGCGTCCCCAGCGGGCCCTCGCCACCGCTCGCCACCGGGATGTGGCACTGCTGGTGATAACCTGCGGGAGGGCTCCGTATCAGCACCGCGGGGCCGGCCCCACCCTCGCCCGGGGTGGGACACGGCAGAGCCCGGGGTGGGACACCCACACTCACCCAGGCCGCACTTCCCGCAGATGAGGATTTCGTTCCTGGGGCCCGACGTCTTCCCCAGGCAGATGCTGCACTTGGGCTCCTCCCCCGGGACACCGGCTGTGGGACGGGGGGGACAGAGGTGGCACAGCCACGTCCCCGTGCTGCTGGGAAGGGTCCCACAGCACGGCAGTGGGAAAGGGAGGCCGGGGCAACACTCACCATGCTGGATGTCCTTCCAGAGGACCCAGTACTTGGAGTTATCCTCGAACGTGACGAGGCAGCTCTGCTTGGAGCCGCTCACCTGTCAGGAGAGAGCGGGAAGAGTGGCTGTGTGACAGCTCCCATTCCCCGCACTTCCCTGTTTTCCTTGGTGACTGATCCGGTCTCTCGGGGCTGCGGGAAGTCAGGACTGGGGCAGGATGACCACCCAAAATGCCCCGCTGGCCAAAGACACATTGCAGCCCAGGCCAGCACCCCCTGCGCCACGAACTGAGCCAGGGAACGGCACCGGCTCCGCTGGCACTGGCACCTCTTCGGGTGCTCCCGTTCCCCTGGGAGTGCCCACGTTACCCTCTTGATCTTGCCGAGGTAGTAGAGCCCGTCTGTCCAGCGGCACAGCACGTACTGCCCCTCGGTCAGCCTGACCATCAGCTCCCGGCAGCCGCTGCCCCTCCGCGCCGAGCCCGCGGCCGCTGCCTGCTGGACACGGCCGGCGGCCGCGTACACATCCCGGATCAGGGGGTTCAGCTTGGTGGTCTCCATCAGCACAGCCTGGAGGGGACACACACGCTGTCACCTGCCCTCTCGACACGGCACAACATCAGCCGAGCACAGCATCCCTGAGGGTTTTGCCTGGGAGGACCGAGGCTGGAGGTGGTTCAGCCCCACCAGCAGGGGCTCAGGACGCTGCAAAACAAGTGCCGATGAGACGGTTCCTTTCCACGAAATCCAGGGAGCAGCCAAAATCTTTGCTACTGGCGAACAAGAGGGAATTAACCCCCGACAGGCACCCACAGCACTGGGACATGCCACAGGTCCGCGTGGTTCAGTTTTGGGAAGGGGCACGTAAGGAATAAAAGCTTTAAATTTACTGTGACTTTTAAATCACAATTTCCCCGCAGTTTTGTGGGCTCCCAAACCACCGGGACTGCTGCAGGAGTAGGGATGTGCCAGCACCACCCACAGCGAGCGAACCCAGGCGGCCAAATGTCACCGCCACGAGGTTTGGGGTGCAGGAGCAGAAGAAACCATCCCCAGCAGAGCTGCGATCCCAAAGAACACCACGGAAACGACTTGAAAGGGACTTTTCTCCCCTTGGCGCTCCCGTCACGGCCACACATGTGGCCTCATGGCAACACGCGTGTCCCGGCGCCGCGGATCGCGACACGAGCCCCCTCTGTCCGGCCCCTGCCATCCATGAGGACTCTCCCGCTCCCCGAGAGCCCCGGGATGGGCAGAGCGATCACACTCACGGCAAAGCCCGGCGCTCGCCAGCCGCGACACGTCCCGGCAGCGGCACTCGCCGGGTCCCCGCGTGGGAGCGCGTCCGAGCCCGGCGGCAGCTCCGCTCCGCGCCCCCGGGGCTCCCGCAGACCCCCGCGCTTCCCTCCGCTCCCCCGCGGGGCCCCGCCGCTCCCCTCCCGGCGGCTCCCGCCGCTCTCCCCCCGGCCCCGCGGACACGTGTGGGAGCGCCCACGCCGCTCCCGTGCCGGGCAGCGGGACCGGGCGGCGGCGGGAGCGCCCGGCCGGGTCCCCGCGCCCCGGTGGCACCTGCCGGGGGTGGCCGCGGGCAGCCCCGAGCGGCGGCCGCGGCCCCGCCGCCATTGGCTCATTCAAAGGCGGCCGCGGCGCCGTCTGTCCGCCCGCCCGCCCGCCCGCCCGTCCCGCCCGGTGCCCGGGCGCGGTGCCGGGGCCGCCCTTACCGCGGTGCCCCCGGCGCGCTCAGCGGGCGCTCGGGGCGCGGGGCCGGGGGGCTGCGGGGCGCGGCGGGGGCCGGGCGCGGGGCGCCATCTTCCCGCGCTTCCCCCGCGCTCCCGCCGGCATTGACGTCCCGGTTATGCAATTAGCGGGGCCGCCCCCGCCGCCTCCCACGGGTCCGGTCCCACCGCAGCGCAGCGCATCCCCGCGGCACCCACCGGCACCGCACGGGCCGGACCGGCACGGCACCCGCCGCCACCGGCCGACCGGCATGGCACGGACCGGCACGGACCGAACCGGACCGGACTGGCGTCGACCCACTGGCACGGCATGGACCGGCAGCGACCGGACTGGCACCGACCCACCGGCACCGACCCGCATGGACTGGCATCCATAGGCACCTACCGGACCGGACCGGCAGGGCACATCCCAGCTCGGCACGGCACGGCTCGGCTCGGTCCTGGCCGGTGCCCCGGAGTGCGCAGGCGGCATCCCCGGGGCCAGGACGGGGCATCCAGGGTCGGCCACGCACCCACCGCCCGTGGAGAGGCACCGTCACCCTCCGCCACACGCGGGACCTCCCCGCCCGTCCGCCTCCGAGCCGTGGCTGCAGCCAGGAAAGGGCTTCCCCCGGTCCCCCGGGATGGGGGCGGGCAGGGGGTGGGATGCGGGAGGGGTGGGATGCGGGCAGTGCCTGCGCAGCATTGTCCCGAGAGGGAACGACCTGTGCTTGCCGGGATTCCTGGAAGCGGGAGCAGCCTTTCAGCCTTTCTCTGAATCTCACAGAGAAAATCAATCACTGTAAAAATGCTTCGGTCGGTGCCAAGAAGAAATATGTAGGATTTGCTGTTTGTTGGAAAGCGATCCTGAAAAAGCAATGTTTTCCAGGCTGCTCGGGCCATAGGAGAGCTGATTCCCGGTGCGGGGTCGGGGCCAAGCGCGAGCAGAGTCCGTACGGCTTTTCCTGTCCGTGATGGATGAGCTCCTGCAGCTCCAGGAGCTGGGGCTCAGAGCACACATGCAACAAAGCTTGAACTGCAAGCGAGCAGCTCCCAGGCGGCAGGGGTGAGCGGCACGGCACGGGCTGAGCCTTTCTTCATCTTAGGAATCATTTATTTAACCAAACTTCCCCATAAAACATGGGTGTCCGAGTGCTCCCGGTGATGCTGCACCTGGGGAGGGCACGGGAAAGGCGATTCCCTGAGCCATGGGTCCGGCACGGCCGCTCTGCTGCTCCCTGTACAGGGCTGCGGGAGGAAAGCCACGCTGTACCGTGTGTGCCGTGTGTGCCGTGTGCGTGTGTGCCATGTGTGCCATGCCACAGGGTGCCAAGTGTGCCATGTGTGCCGTGTGTGCCATATGTGCCATGCCACAGGGTGCCGTGTGTGCCGTGTGTGCCAAGTGTGCCGTGTGTGCCATGCCACAGGGTGCCTTGTGTGCCAAGTGTGCCATGTGTGCCATGTGTGCCAAGTGTGCCATGTGTGCCATGCCACAGGGTGCCAAGTGTGCCATGTGTGCCATGTGTGCCATGTGTGCCACTGTGCCATGCCGTTGCACGCTGTGCCGCGCCATGCCGTGCCGTGCCGCGCTGTGCCACATCCCTACCCGGCGCCGGGCCCCAGCTCCCCGTGAGTCACACCGGGATACGTGTGAGTCACCTCAGGACTGAAATAACCCCGCACCACAACCCCCGGAGGAGCCCCGCTCCTGCTCCGGGCGTTGGGGCTGCTGGGCTTGCCCGAAATCCCATGGATTGCTGCGCTCCTGGGACAGGGTTCGTGTCCCAGCCTGTCCCGTGGGGACCGGGGGAGCACCACCCTCCTGCCCGGCCCCCGGGGCTGATGTTTGCGTGTTGGTTGCTCGCCGCAGGAATGCGGATGGTGTGGCACGGAAATCAAACGCTGGGTCGAGTTCACCGTGGGTACACGCAGGGAGAACCTGACTGAAACCCCTCCACACGGAGAGGGCACCCTAAACCTGCCACCTGCCAGTGGGAAGAGCTCGGGAACTTTGTGCTGGGACAAAAGTCCCAAACAAAAATGTAAAAACAACCCAGAATTTGAGATGTATCCTCTATTTTCTAACCAGAATGAAGCAACATGATCACATTTAACTCTGGTTTCTTTGCAGGTGCTCCTGCCACAGCATCCAGCAAGCCTGGCCTCAGATCCCACTGCAGAGAGCTACTGGATGCTGCCCTTCTCCTCCTCTTCCTCCTCATTTTCCTTTCTCCTCTTTTTCCTTCTCTTCCTCCTCCTCTTGCTCTGCACACCCCTCTGGTTTTTCCCACACCCCCTGGCAGGCTGGGGGAGCCACTGGATGTCCCATTTCTTTGGCACTGTGGGATCGCGGCCCCAGGCAGATGCTGGAGCAGGGCTGTGACAGCACCCGGAGCAGCTGGACACTGGTTTTGCACCCAAGGTTGATCTGCTGTCCATGCTGGAATAGGGCAGGAGTGTCCGGTCATTAAAAGCAGATTATTCTGTAAGCAAGGGGACAGGAATGAACGAGAGCCCCAAAACTGGTGCAAAGCTGAGGGCAGCAATCCTACACCCTCCTCGGCCAGGGAGTGGGGCCAGCACAGGCTCCAGGGCAGGACTCCCTGCTCCTTCCCCGCTGTGGAATTCCCAAACAAAACCAGCTTTTGCAAAGGATTTGAATGAAGCCCCGTGTAGTTAACTACTCCAAAACTCCCTTTTTTTCCTCAAAAACTTTTAATTGCTGCCCCGTACCCTGCACTTGCCGAGTGGGGAGGTGCTTTCCTGCTCGCACGAGGATGGAGCACCCGGGGAATCACGGCCCAGGCTGGATCAGAGCCTGCGGGGTGTGCAGGGAGAGCAGCTCCCAGCGCTGCCTCTCCGCTTTGAAAACTGCCCAGAAATCATTGCAGCCTCTTTTCACAGTGTTTTTCTTTCTTTGAAAACAGGAGTGGGAGGAGGGGTTGGATGTTGGCGTGTAGCCTTGGAGACCGAAGCCGAGGAATATTGAATGGAAACCCAAACACGGAGCTGCCTGTGAGCTCCAGGCCTGGCGTGGAGATCGGATCTGCAGGGACGGCTCTCGCTGGCTCCGGAGCCTCCCACGACTCCCAAGTGCCACTTCCAGCCGCAGGAGCAGCCGGTTCAATAGGACACATCCCTGACAGTAGAAGTAGCTCCCACAAGTTGCTGATTCCCCCTCTCATCCCTCTGTTCTGAGGGTCTCGACCACCACTTCACTGAAGCCACCTGGCTGACCAACACAACCAGTTTAAGCCACTGTGTGCAAGGTTTGAGTTCTTTCCCTGTCCTGAACAAGGGCTTATAAGCCTAAAATTTGCCCCTTTTTTCGGCTTCATTCGTCCATTCTAAAAAAAAATTCTTATTTTTCCCTCCGAAGCTTGTCCTTGATTATTTCAGACCATCATAGCTGCAGGAGCATTTTGACTCTTTGCCAGCCTGGCCATTAAACACAGAGCAAATGCTGCTGATCTAACTCACTAAAATTCTCCGTGATTTTTCTGCATCGTTTGATTTGATCCAGACAAAAAAAAAAAAAAAAAACCAAAAAACCAAAAAACAAACGAAACAAACAAACAAAAAACAAACAAAAAAAACCCCCACCTAAAAAAACCACCAACAAAAAAATCACACAGAAATGATTTGCTGGATCAGAGAGCTCCTGATATCGCCCCGATTCCAGCTCCTTTAGGTGTCGGCCACCTCCTTATCAAGACGCTTTTGCGGCTGAAGGTCTCGGAGATGAAGAGCAGGAGCCCGTTCCAGGCAGAGCCGGGCTGGGAGCGGAGCCCCGCGCCGGGAGAGCGGCTCCGTGCGTTCCTCGCGGCTCCGGCCGCGCCCGCAGGGACAGCCCGAGCTCCTGGAGCCCGTTCCAAGGATGGAAATGCCCTCGGAAGGGAGCCCTGGGTCCCAGGGGTGGCTGCCATCACAACCACAGCAGCTCAATCTGACATTTGGCTGCTTTCTGCCGGCTGTGCCTTTGAAAGGAGGAGCACCGGGCATCGGGTTTCGTGTCTGTTTGTTTATTTAGCATGGATTTCACCCATATCCGTCTTTTTTTTTTTTTTTCTTTTTTAACTGAGCTCTCTCTGTGGGCTCTGTTGAAGAGCCTGTAAGTGCTCTCCCAGCTGGGCAGGTTTGAGGGAAATGGACACAGAGATGTTTTGGGCATTTCTGCAGCTCCTGAGCACAGCTCCGAAGGGACCTTCCTTTCCCCAGAAAGAAGGAAAGGAAAAAGCAAGGAAGGAAAGTGCAGCACAGCTCAGCTGTCTCTATAACAAACTCCCATCATCACATCTCCAAGCTGCTCAATTCCCTATCTGACAGCGAAAATAGCACCCAAACCTTTCTTAAGTTAGTGAGCTTTATTTAGGAAATAAATAAAATGGTAAGAAAATACGAATGATTGTAATAAATACAGCACTTGTCAAAGAGCTACAGCCAGGAAAAGCATAATATATTCAGGTAAATCACTCCAGTGTGGTGACAGGGGCTGGCACACTGCTGGAAAAATCACTTTCTGTCCCTGGAAGAACATTTGAAAGATGGAATAGAGGAAAAGACACACAGATGTGATGGCAAAGAATATCCAGTTCCTTCCCAACAAGCTTTGATAAATATTTGTTTATGGGGTGGGTTTTTTTGAAATCTGATGCTTTATTACAACTAATTATTTTAAAGGCTGTTGCCAGGATAGGAGTGAGAGATTTTGCACACACGCAGACAGTCCCAAGCTTGTCTCGCTTATTAAAAAAATTATTCATTCCTTACCTCTATTAGAAAACCCAAAAAGAACAAAAGCATTTCCAGCAGTTACTTCTATTTTAGCGTGCGAAAAAACTTAAACGTCAGACCACACAAAAGGAATTAAGCAAAAAAGAAATAAATAATTTCTAGTAAGTCACCAGCCTTGAAGGAAGTCACTGGACATTAAACCAAACCACTGAGGGGCCCTGACCCCACCCGGAGCAGAGCTCTGGCCTTTCCAGAGCTCTGTGCCCACAGTGGGAAAGTCCCAGGGCTCCTTTGGAAATCCAAGAGGTGATTCCCCCAAGGCACAGTGTAATCTGGTCCCTGTCTGCTGATGCAACACATCTCCTTACAGAGCACAGAAACAGGGGTCTGAAATAAACAGCATGAAATGAATACCCGGGGGAAGGGACTGCAGACACCAGCGCTGGCCACAGCTCTCGGCTTCCAAGGTCATGGGGAAGCACAGAGACACCTGATCCGGGCCTCAGGGGAAGGAATCTGTCCTTGTTCCTACTGGGGAGCAGCCAAAATCCCCCCCTGGGGCTGCCAGCCAGCGAGGGCTGACAGGAGCTCCCTCCCTCCGTCCCTCCCGGGAAAGGGAGCTGCACACCCCGCAGGGCTGCCCGAGGGTGGGACAGCTCAGCCTCACCTGGCACCCCACAAACCTTCCCAGGGAAGGGAACCCAGCCACATTCCCTGCCAGGCACCCCGGCAGCACCACAGCCACATCAGGGCCAGGTGGGAGGGAGAACAGCCCCTTCTTCCACCAGTGTGGGGTGGGGGTGGCTGACACTGACACCCGAACCACGAGAACTGGCTGGTTTGGTGAAACAATCCCATTCAGCAGCTGCTGCACGGGGGCAGCTCCAGGTGATGGCAGCGGGTTCAGGGGGTGCAGGCTGAGGCTCTGTGGATTTTGTGTACACTAAAACTAACACAAGCTCTCAAACTGACGGTTTTTTTGCTCATGATCTATTGACATTCAGCAGGTGACTTCCGCATGCAACCGTATTTCAGGGTTTGCTAATTTGTTTCTATGATGCATTTAAGGAAAAGTGTGTCCTCTTTCACGTAGGCGTGCTTGGGGGACTGCAGTTTGGACAAGGGGAGGAACATGGGGCAGCCACTGGCCACGTTCATGTCGTTCACTGGCCTCTGGAACGATGCAGAAGTCAGGTCCGGGCGAAAGGCATCAATTATGTGTTCCCTGTTATTTTGGTCAAGCAACATAAATGTCACCTGAAAAACAGAATGTGGCAACGAGGAGTTACTGGAGTGAAAAACAATCCAAGCAGGGACAGAAGTGCTGCAAAAGCAGCTGGATGCTCCACTGATAATTGAATACAAACTGTAACGAACGTTTCCAACCTGCAAGGTCAGTTCATGTGGATGCCCAGATGAAGTTTTTAAAACTTTGCTACCCATAAAACAAAATTAAATTAAATCAAGTAAGGAATTATTCCTTGGTGGAGAACTGCACAGTCCAAAGGCTTTTTTCCTCTCTCTCTCCTGACAACTTAAACAGCCCCTGGGTTTGGTTCCAGTCATTACATTTATTCTGTTATTGTGGTTTGGAATCAGAAGAAACAGCTCAGTTGCCCGTGCACAAATATGTGAAAGACACAACCTAAATATCTGTATAGAATCTCCCCACCTCATTACCCCCTTTATTAACTCACTGCTCTTTAGCTTGAAATATGAAATGTCTGTGATAATCTTTTAATACAGTGAGGACTGGGAACTCTGATTTCTATTTTCTTGGCTGCTAACTGGTAGCAAAGCTATTTATAGGAAAGGCTTACAGAATTATTACCCCACAAAGGCAAGTGCCAGAGCAGAGATCAGGCCCTGCCAGGGTTTCACTGCTTTTCTAACCATTGCTGCCATTATCAGATCACACTTAGGGGAAAAAATAAGACCAGGATTACATCGGACATCTGTGGCACCTTTGTAAGTGGAATTCTCACCTCACCCTCCTGACGCCTTCAGGCAGCAAATCATAATTGCCTCCTAAACTGATATTATCTATGTTTAGCAAGAGCCAGGAGAAAACGTGTCTGTGGCTTTAGCCCAGGTGGACGCAGGTTGGAGTATTCCAAACACCACATTCTGGTGTCTGAAAATCCTGCCTGACAAAGTTTGGAGTATCAGCAGGAGCAGCTTTCCCTTCAAGGGACTCCAGTCAGAGACAAATTATTACCCAGGATTGCAGGATGGCTCCTCACCTTTGGAAAGGGATGTGGGAAAGCACTCAACTTCCACTAAATTCCAGAGAAAAAGTCACCTTGTGTTGACTTTTGGCTGGGATCAGATATGGAAATGTTTCCCTTCTCACCTTATGCCTGAAAGGCCACGGGAGCAAAGCGTCGTAGTCTCCTTTCATGACGACGAAGAACAGGGACATGTGAGTTCCTTTCCCTGTCCCATCCCCGTTCAGGTACACCCTCAGACACACCTTGTAGCCGTACTTTGCAGTGTAGAAAGCTGAAAATCAGAACTCTTTGTTAGTAAAGCCTCTTTTGGGGAAAAAAAGACACAGTGAGTGTTCTGGCATTTGGGAAAAGGTAACATGTGACGTGGTTTGCTCTCGCAGAGAGGAGGACAGACAAATCAGTACCCCCTGGAGATTACAAGCAACGAAAACCCAGTGGTTGGAATCCTTTTAGTGCCTCAGACCTTGGTGACAATTACCTGTTATTAGCCACACAAGCGCGTTTTACCTAATCCAATTATTTCCCACATGGGAAAGAGCTGCAGCTGGAGCCACGTGGTGCCAGCAGGCACCGAGGTGAGGGTTAGGAGGGATGGATCCACTGCCAGCAGCTGTGGTGGAGGGCAAAGTGCAGGATGAGAGCCCAAACTAGAGCACAGCCCTCTGCAAAAGCATATCCCAGTGCCTTGGATTTCAGATCTTTGCATGAACAGCACCTTGGTTTAAGGAGCTGTTTTAAAGATCCTCCTGCTGGGACGAGCAGGAAGAAGCAGATTTCTGGAGAAACGGGGGGGATTCTGAAGGACTGGGGTTTGTGAACACACATCTCCATCTCGTGCTTTACCTGGGGAATACAAACCGATTGTCCTGCCAGTCACAGAGTCCTGGAGCTTCCTGCCAACGTCTGTTATTTTCCAGAGGAAGATCCCGTCGTAGGAGGCTTGCTCGGAGAACAGCAGGCTCTTGTGCAGGCTGCTCAGGCCCGCGTCCTTCTGCGTCAGGCAGCGGTGCAGCTCTGCAATCTAGGGGAAAAAACCAGCCTTCAGTCAGCCCCCTGCTCCAGGCTGTGCTGCAGGGGTGGCTGAATCCTTCTGGAGTCCTCATGTTCTGGGAGCTCTGCTTTGATTTCTTTCCAAGTGACAGCTATGTGTCAAAACATACATGGAGATGTTGTTTGGGCCTCCAGGCAAAGTGCTGCTTTGTAAGAGGATCAGGCAATTAAACAGCTCTTTTGCTTGCTCACAGTCTGATTGTGGCAAACTCTGAACACTCAAACCCCTCGGGAATTTCTCACTACCTAAACGTGGATTTAGAGAACAAATTTTAGAGAACCCTATTTGAAAATGTATCAAACAACAAAAGGATCCTTGAGATGTGTCCAGAACTTAACACTTCATGGCTCAAACTCCCCATCCTGATCCCTACCCCAGCTCTCCCTGACATGTGTAAGTATTTGTTGTCTATAGAACAAGCACCCAGACAATCCTTGCTGTATTTACCTTCAGCTCAAGGCCCCGTATTATGTTCTGGTCCAGCTCGCTCTGTCTCCGGAAGGCCAGGATTTCCAAATTAGAGCTCTCCACCTCCTTATTGAGCACTGCCACAATGTTCTCAAACACGTGCAGCTTATTTTCTAGCTCAGAAATCACTTTCTCCCTCACGAGTTGTTGCAGGACAGACTCATCTTCAGGAACAGAAGGTCCAGGGAAACAGTCCACTTCTGGATCCCCGCTGATTTCCAGCCCTGCTGGGATCTGCAGGTCAGAGAAGCTTTTTCCTGCACTGTTCACATTCAGCTCTGACCGTGGGGTGAAGCCCTGTGCAGCCTTGGCAGCAGAGCACAAGCTTCCCTTCAGCTGCCTCATGTGCTGCAGCAGGAGCAGCATGTGGGCCCCCAGTGCGGATTTCTCGTGCTCCTTTATCTTCTCTTTGCTTCCCTGGAAGGAGACAACACTGTCAATGCACCCTCCGTGAGCACCACCACTGGCCTGGGGCCAAAGCCAGCGAGCCTGCAGCTCCTTGGGAGATGGAAAAACTGCAAGGTGCAGGAGCAGCTCCATCATCTGGCATCACAAGCGCTGATTCTGTTTTCAGAGACACTACCCCAAAGGGAATGTCCAAACCAGGGCAGAACATCCCTGAAGGGACCTGTTTCACTCACCCTAAATGTGCAGCCAACCTCAGAGAAACGACATCCATCCTTGTTGGTTGAGGATGTAGAGTGGCTCTGCTGAAAAAAAATGCAGAGGAAATAATCAAATACAAATTGAAAGGAATTCTTTTATTTCCCTACAAACAGCTAAGCCACAAACCCAGCAGCATAAATAAGATTAATTCAATTCAAGGTATTTCCACAGCTTCCAGTGCCCAACCAGCTTTGAAAATAGATGGTAAATCAATTAAGAGTGTGGTTGATTGCAAGTCCCTTGCACACAGCCTGGCAGTGAGGTGTCCATCTAACAAACCCCATAATGACAGAACAGAATTAAAGGAACCACGAGGATCACCTGGTAACAACTTCTCATAAATAAGATGCTTTAAATACACTGCTGTACAGCTCACTCCTTCTCTGCTCACGTGGCTCTCAGTGTATGAGAGGAAACAAATATTTGCCCATTTTACAAGATTAACTGAGAAGATAATTTAGTGAAGGTAATTGTGGGAGCAGGGAAGGGAAGGCAGTCAGGAGAGCTTTGCTGGGATGTAAAGAGCTCCCAGATACAACTGCTGGATCTGAAGATGTTCTCAGGTGTTCATTTAATCTAAATGAACAAGTGATAATTTTATTAATTGCCATAAAGCTGCATTGCACTCACCCATCTTTCACCCACCTTCTCCTCTGATGCTGTTTCTATTTGCACAGGTTTTTGTTCCTTCCCTAAACTGCCTTCACATGAATGGTCCTGTCATTAAAGCAACAAGGAAAAAATTCAGGATTTAATTATTGACCTGCAAGGTGACCCTGGGATATTGGACACAAGATTGGCAATGTCCAGGTCTGGCCAGGTTCAAACCAAAGTTATGTGCACACACACAAAATGTGCACTCACATACCTGCAGTGACAAGCAGGGGGTTACAGAACAGGAAGCAACAATGAGCAGAAGAACAGGAAATTCAAATATATACATAGATATATATATGAATATAAACAGGTTACAGCACAGGAAACTCCAATAGAAATTCTAATTCAAATATAATTTGGCTATAAACTCCTCTTGCGTTGACTTCATACAGTTTGCTCGATGTGCAGCCCCTTCTTGCATCCTGCTTATGAACATTTTGGAGGCTGGAATCCAAATTTTCCATCATGATGTGCTAATGCAAAATGCATCACCACTTACAGGAGGCTTCCTGCCATTTCTGGCTCCAAGAAGGGTAAAGTGATCCCCCTGCCATTGGTCCCTGCATCTGTAATATCTGCGTTTAACACAGCAACTGTCAGCTTTCCATTCACACTCCTCAGAGGGGGTGGCTTTAATCTTCATAAACTCCTTTGCATATCACTTGTGAGGTTTCCCTTTCGATTCTCAGAAATGCAGCCACGGGTTTTTCTCACTCTCTAACTCATTTTTTAACACTCTCTGTCTTGCCATAGAACAAATTATGCCTTTGTCTTATTCATTTCTACTCTTTTACTCCTTCAGATCACCAATTCCTTGAGGGGGAGAGGGACTGGAGAGGAGTTTATTTAAAAGAGAGAAATGTAAAAAATCAAAAGACCTGTAACTGAATGAATAAGAGGAAGAGAGCGAGAGCAGAGCCCAAAATTTACTGTTTTCTCCCAGAGGGTTGTGGACACATGGAATACCCACAAATAATCAAAATTCTGAAGTCAGTGCAAATTTAATAAAGCAGATCATGTAACTAGAATTCTACAAATACTAAATACTAAAGGAGGGAGAGAAAAGGCCACACCTCAAGGCCAACCCCCTGCTCGGTTGCCGAGGTTTCCCAACCAAAATATGAATTAGGCGGTAGCTAAGTGGGACGAGTGGGAGGAAAACAGCTCTGAAGCCGCTGGAGCTGCCGTGTCAGAGACCCCTGAGCAGAGAAAGGTGCTCAGGGACTGCACCGAGCTCAGGTTTCCCCCTCCAGCCTCAGCCTGCACTCACGGAAGGCTGAGAGGGATTTAGTGTTGCCACCTTCTGGTATTTACAGTTTCGGGAAACACCGGATTTAGCACTGGGAAGATGTGCCTGGGTCCAGATTCTCCTCTCTCTGTAGGTTAGGAAAGGATGAAGAGCACAAGCAAAAGCTTCCCAAGGAGCAGATTTTAGCAGAGCTCCTGATTCTTACCCCAGGAGGACTCTTAATTCCTTACAAATCTCTCAGCTCAGTATTTGGAAAGACATCAATTTGTGACACTTTGGTCATGCAGAGCTACCCACTGCATCTCTGAAATATTCACATGTGGGTCTTTAATCACTGCCCAACTCCAAGGCTGGCAATTATTCCCTTGAAATCATTTGGGGGGAACAATATTCATTGTTTTGAGCAAAAGACATTAAAATAGATAAAGCAAATATGTTTGATATCAAATATGAGATATTAGTGGCAGATTCAGAGTATGATCTTCCTGGTCTATGGACACTGCTGGTAATTTGGAGATTTATACCTGATCAGATCTAACAGATTCTGACAGATTCCTGCCTTACAAATCTGTGGGTGGTTTTAGTTTGAATAAACTTCAGCCACTTTCGAGATCCCTTCCCTGCCGCCATCTGTGCTTTCTGCTTCTCTCTTACCTCATACTGGGACAAGTTTTGACCCAGGAGCTGAAACTGGGGCTGCCCGAGCCCTGGGGGAGCACATGGGTACTCTGTCACACCACCAGCAGGTTATCACATCCATTTTTCCCTCCAACACATGTGTGGGAAAATGACCAAACTCAGGAATATTAAATATTCCCCGAGTGCAATGAAATCAGCGTGGAAAAATGGCACCACAGATTATTTAAACCATCAGTATAAAGACTTTATTTGAGAGAGGGATGTTCTTACCTGGTATTCAGAGCTGGCCAAGCTGCACTGGCACTGCTGACACACCGTCACATTATTGACACATCCATTTTCCAAGTGATCTGCCAGCTTCCTTCTCATCACCACATGTCCACAGCCAGTGTGACAAGGGATCAAAGCATATTCACATAAACTCTGATGCTCCTGGAGGTAAAAAGTTATAAAGAAACATGTAAAGTGCTGATTCACATTTATTTATAAATAGCCCCTGTTCCGGCAGCCCAGGGCTCTGATCTGCATTTCTTCTGAGCTTGGGTAAAGTCCCACTGCTCAAAGTTACTGAGATTACTGGTGAAAAATTCACCGACTTCACTGGGGCTTTTTTTGTTGATTATTAATTTTAAAAAATCCCAAAACCAAAACCAAAACCAAACAACTTTTGGTAAATTCAAACACGAGGTCTCCCTTAAACAGTCTCTTAGGGCTTTTGTTTAAAAACATGATCCTGGTCCCAGCTGTCTCCCTTGTATTCACTATTCACATTTGCGTGGCAGATTCACAAGTCTTGACCATTTAAATATTTTACCTGGAGCGTTTTGGATCAGTCTGAAAAGAATGATGAGTACAACCAATACATTGACACAGGAGGGAATTATTTCTCCTATAAAACATGCTAAGGACATTGCCTGAGCCGTGTCCTGGAAACTGAAGTACTCTGCCCTGTCACAACCTGCTTGTAGCAGCCTTGCATTTAAGTAAGAAGGAAACCCCTGGAAGAAATATCAAGTTGATGTAAATTTGTGCAATGTGAATTTCATCCAGGATGTTCTGGATTTGGCCAAAGCCCTACTAAAGTTAATCACAGAACCACAGAATGATTTGGGTTGGAAGATCATCCAGTTCCACCCCCCTGCCACGGGCAGGGAACCTTCCATGGATTAATGGCACGTTTTTAGATACTGTGTTGGAATAAACCACAATACTGACACTGATTCTAATTAATTGTATTAATTTGTGCCTGCTGATATCCTGGTTTCATTGCCTCTCTGTCCCCGTTCCAGTAACAGTGCATATTAATCTGAATAAACTCTCTTTAAACATACTTCAAAATCTTTCATGATGCCAGACCAGCTGCATCCGAGGGTCACACAGTGGACTCTGAGTTCAGAAATCTCTTTATTAATGGCAGCATCACCAAAAGCCTGGAAAGAAAACAAAGTGAGGAAAAAAAACACTGGTGAGAAAATACTCCAGCATGCATCCTTAGAATAGGAATAGGGTGACAGAAACCCACATCTTGATAAATCCTTTATTTTTTAAAACTTTACTGTACTGCACAAGACTCAATGACCTGGCAAGTTAATCTCAGTGTAGTAGAAGTCCAAATAATTATTAAATCAATTATTTCTTAGCATTCAGAAATAACCTCTCTGACATGATATTAATTTACTGAAAATAAGCCGAGCCAACTACAGCTCTTATTTTACATTTCTTTTCACAGGAGCTGAAATACTTCACATGCAGCGAATGTGCTGACAGGACCCTGACTATGGGGTCCCTTAACGAATGCATCTCATTATCGGGGTCATTAACACCTCCTAAACGTGCTGCAGAGAGGACTTGAGAGTGCTCTGCACGGAGTGCACCGCTCAGATCGGGGCTGTTTCCATTTAGCAGACACTGTGTGCTAAAAAAACACGAACCAGATGGGAGAGGGGTTTGTTCTTTGCACTACGTAGATTTCTGTGGTATTTAAACGTGAGGAATTGTACAATTGTTATGTAATTTATGAAATACTGCACACTTTAATATTACACCTTGCACTAAAATAGGTACCCTGGCACAAGAAGAAGCCCTGCCACAGTTAAAGGCATTTTTTTGGATGCTCTGGAGGAAAGTACAGTGCAGAGAAATGCAGATTTCACATGGAGTAACACAGAGCAAGGACTGGGAGGGGAAAGCTTTACAAACAGAGGGAGGAAAGTATTTATAAATGAAGCCCACATTTCAAAGTTCCTGAAGATCCACCCAGCATTTGTTGGAAATGATCTACACAGGCAGATCCTCCTCCCTTCCTGGTGCCTGGCTTCGTGTGGACACCCAGCAGGCAAAGGAATGTGCCAGGCAGCCCAGAGTGGGGTCTGTTTACAACCACCCACCCACAGGCTGCAGAAATTCCCAGCACACTCAGGGAGAATCCCACAGCAGAGAAATCCCAAACTGACAGTCAAAGCAGAAGAAGTTCATAAGGGTTCAGCTGCACCTATTTGTGCATGAAATCTGTTATTGGGAAATTCATTGCAGAACCGAGGATTTTTTTTTTCCCTGGGATATTACCAAGCTCAGCATTAACAGCAGATCCATTATTTTGCTGCTTCCTAAACTTTGGCTTCTATGCCACTCTCAGCTGCCTATTTGTTTTCATTTTTTTCCTAAAAAAAAAATTCAGACAAATTGTGTGTCTGTTGATATCCCTGCATGTAACCAGAGAGGAGGGAAAAGCACAAGCTGGGACTGGGCCTCATGGCCCAGTTTGTGTTTGGGATCTAGAACAGCACAGCAATTTGCCTGGAAAATCACACAAGAAGAGATCTGCACCATTAAATTACAGATGAAACATTTGCCAGGGCATAGATTGTATCAATTATTATGTTCAGCTTCACGTTTGAAGGGTACAAGAAACCATGAGGTTGGAAAATCCATTAAAATACTTCCTGAGGATAATAAGTAACAGTTAAGACATATCATTACAAGTAGGAAAGCACCAGTTACTTTGAGACAATAAAAAGTTAATCATATGGAAGAGTTTGGGATTTTACAGTGCAGAACCTTTGGAAAGTCCTGAGGCTGCCATTACACTTTTTAAAATCAAAAACTCTGGGAAATCCAAGTTATTAAAGCCTAAGCTAAAATGTGTAACTATCAGCTGCTATTGCCTTTTATATTATTCCCTTCTGAACTCCAGTCCAGTGATGACTACAGAGAATGGCTAATGATAAATTAATGACCTGTGAACTACAACTTACCCTTTCTTCTGCCAATAGGCTTTCCTCACTTAAAGTGTTGGGATCTTCCTCTTTGCATTTCTGACAAATTGCATTTTTATTGTTCCTGGCAAAAAGAAAGAAGAATTAAATAACAATCCATTGGTGCACTGCAGTTTAGGCGGTATTTTATATGCACTGACACAAATAAAACCATGGAAATTGTAATTTCCACTCAGAATCCATAGTCCTTGTTTATGAAAGGGCCAATTCTTGAACATACTGATGTCAAAAAAGCTTTGCTCTTCTGTTTTCAAGAGCAGGACTCTGCCCATTAATCTTATCTGTATTTCAGTAAAATAAGGGCAGCCTGGACCATAAATAGGAATAAAGACGGAAAGCTATTTATCTCATGAATGACGCAAAAACTGCAAATTGGAAAGATAATGTGAAAACTCAAGTCTTTTAAAGCACAGAAAACACCCATTTTGCTCAGACAGATAAAGACATACATGACACCATGTTCATTAAAATCCTATAACATCCCTTATCAAAGGACTGTAAAGTGCCACGGAAGGATTAAGTCAGCCTTGGACCAGTTCTTCAAGATTAAATCAGAATTATTATGTCACAGACAGAAAAACTCTGTCAGGCCCCATAATCCACCCCCCAGATTTCCATGGTGGAAACAAGGAGGAGGCAGAGAGTATCCTGCAGTCCACCACGGAAAATCCTGCCACCCAGGAAAATGAGAGCGGGGCCAGGGAGCCACAGGCTCGTCCCTGAGCTCAGCGGCACAGCCCAGCTCCCGGGGACGCTGCAGCCGCGGGCGTGGCCCCGGCAGTGACCCCGGGACAGCCCCGGCCGTACCGAACGATCCAGGTGAGGCAGGCAGAGCAGTACCGGTGCCCGCACAGCGTCTGCAGCGCTTTCTTCAGGATGTTGTTGCAGTTGCTGCACAGGTACTTCTGACCGGGCGCGTCCTCACAGATGTTGGTGGGGTATCCGAAAGGAAACTCGTTTTCATCGGGAGAAGAGCCGGGGGTGTCCTGCAGGCTCCTGGGGGTGTTCTCGGCCATCTGAAGTGAGCACTGTCCGAGAGAAGGAAAAAACCAGGTGCTCCAACACGGCACACGCTTGTTCTGATGTGAGAGGATGTATCAAAGTCCTGCAGCAGCCCCAAACCCGAGCGGTGACAGCGCTGTGTTTAGCTGGGTCTGCAGCGACAGGCGTGACCAAATGTCACAGCGGGGTTTGACCTGGTACCAGCAGGAAATTACTGTACACCTTTAAAATTTCCCTCAAACATTGCACAAAAATAGACAACGTCCTAAAAAGGGGTGTTGGGGCTTTTCTTTCAAGAGTTTTTAGCTTGTAGAAAGATGAGCTGCAATCCCGTCAGTCCCCATCACACAGAATTGTTTCTGTAGAGTAAATCCCCAACCACATGCAATTCTCAGCAGCCAAAATTCGTGATTTCACTTCACAGACACAGAAACTGAGCAGCTGGTGTGTTGACAGTGACTTTCCTGAAGTCATAAAACTTGTGGTGAAATAACAAAGGAAATCCCAAGTCCACAAGCCCTTAATGCTGTGCCCTTAATGCTGGAGCCACACGTGCCATATTCCCTTTGGTTTAGTAACTAAGAGCTGTGCAGTGGGATATTTCTGGAAATGCAGCCAAAACTGTTTCTGGTGTCTCTTGGAAAGTTCAAGGAAAGTTTTCACCCAGGGAACTGCTGCAGTTTGATCATAATGCCTGTAAAAAGCTTTTTCCCCCCCATAACAGTACTGACACCCCATAGCCTGTCACAGTATTACCAATAGTCACGCTGACTAAGAAATCTAAAAATGAATGAATCAAGGCTGCCGTGGGCAGGCCGGGCTGGCGGAGTGACTGCCGTGAGGTGGGCAGGGCACACCCTGGGCTTGTCCCTGGGTCTCGGAACAAACAGCGTTTTCCATGGCCCGGCTTAGCCAATTCCCATGGTCTCTGCAGACATCTGAGCGGGAGCTCAGCAGTGACCGCATGTGCTGCACAACCTGCCAGAGCCCTAAATGAAACCCAGTAACACAATCGTAATGGAAGCGGACCGGGGGTGTGGCGGGTGGGTGCCCGGGGGGACGGGGCAGAGGGGCCGCCCGCCGCTCCCACCGCCCGCGGCCGCGCTGGCCCAGCCCCGGCTCCTCCGCACCGGCACCGCCCGCGCACCGCAGCCCCGGGCACGGAGCGCTCCGGCCGCCCCGCCTCGGGGTTCCTCCGCCCATCCCGGCTCGGCGGGGCGGAGAGCGGCCAGGACCCCCGGCCAGCCCCCGCTGCCCTCCGGGCGCTCCCGGGCGCGGTGCGGGGACCGGGCCCGTGTGTCCGGGGGCCGCGGGCCGTTCTCCGCAGCGGGAGGCTGCGGCGGGGCCCGCTCCCCTCCGTCCCTCCGTCCATCCCTGCCGCTCCCCTCCGTCCCTGCCGCTCCTCTCCATCCCTCCCTGCATCCCTGCCTCTCCCGTACCTGAGCCCGGCGGCCCCGGGCGGGCGCTCACGGCGGGTACCGGAGCTGCGGCTCGGCTGGATTTCGGCGATGCTGCCTCGCTCCGGCCGGGAGGAGCGGGGAGCCCGAACCGCGCCCCGGGGCCGGCGGGAGCGGGGTTTCCCCTGCCCGGGGGACCGGCGCTGTCCCGGGCCGCGGGCACGGGGAATTGACTGAGGAAAGGCCCCTCGGAGCAAATTCCCCCGGGCCAGCTGAAATGCAGAATCTGGTGGCTGGTTCCTGAAAGCGGAGTGATGCGGGTCTGCCATGGTGGCCGGGGACTCAGACAGAAAGTCCTGCCTGCCCAGAGCGCGGTCACAGCGCCAAGTTCCCCCCTGCGTGCTCGGGGCAGCCCCTGCCCCAAATCCGGGACGGGAGCCTTGACTCCCTCTGGAGCCTTCGGGAAACCTCGCCGGGGAAGCCCCGCTGTGCCTCACCCGCCAACGCAGCTCGGGGGTAGCACTGCAGGGTGACACAAGAGTTCAGTAATGTCTGCAGAGCCTTCTTAGAGTGCAGTAAAGAGTCTACAAAGTGAAGTTTCATTATCAGCAGGAGGTCCTCTACCCCTGACACAGCTCACTTGGCTGCCACCCTATCTAGTTCTGACAGAGGATTCAGTCAGACAAAGAGCCGTACATGCAAATCTGTTCGCTCTTCCTTGTGGGGAATATCCCCGGGGGGGAGGCCCTGCTCAGAATTCAGAACAAAAGCAGAGGTGTTTCTCTAGGTGCTTCACTGGCTCGTTAATTGCTGCACTGACAAGAGCCACCAGCTGCAGGTACCTGTGGGTGCGTGGAGGCTGCTGAGGGATTTATTGCACAGCAGCGTTTGCCTTCAGTCTGGCACCTTCCCGTGCTGTGCTGGGTGTGCACAGGCAGACATGACAGACAGACACGACAGACAGACATGACAGACACCTCAGTTCCACTTCTCTCTGTGCTGATCTACAGCGTACCTGTAGCTGCTGCTCTGATGTAGATGCAGATCTGTAGTTCAGAGTCATCAGGGCTGGGTATTAACTCAAGGCTACGAGGAAACTGTGATACAGCCCCAGTTAGGCCTTGGCCTGAACCATTTGCTCTCGTTTGGGTTGTTAAAATTCATTGTAAGTCAATTTGGCCCAGGCAGTTTCTGCCAGGATGTGTTAGTTTCTGAAAGAGATTTTAAAAGATTTCTGGATGTGGTTTTTTAAACTTTGGGTATACAAAGAGGTGTAAGATGTTAATTTTAGAATGATCAGTGTTACACCACAGGGTCAGGTTTAGGGATGAAGTGGCAGCTCTACCTCTTCCCTGTGCCCTTAACTCACTCCTTCTCTTTTGCTTTGAGACTTCTTGAAAGCTTCAGTGATTCTATCACACCTCTGTCTCCAAAGGTGCTGAATTACACAAAGAAACTAAAGATAAGGTTTTGGTACTTTCCAAACTAGAGAGATTTCCTGTGGTAAATTTCCCCCATCTGAGATCAGTTAACTGAAAACAGGATGTGGCTCAGAGAGAGATTAAAATTTGCAGCTTAACTTTGCTGTAGAGCCATTCCACCAGGGCTCAGCATTGCAGGGCACTGTGTCACTATTTAAGGGGAATGACCATTTTATATCCTAGGGAAAAAGTGCATAAGGGAATATATTAATATATTTAATATTACCTTTTAAAAGTAAGCCAAGGTCCTGAGATTTTTAATGCAAGAGATTTCGTCGGACACTTAAAAAGGAATTTAGGCTCGGATGCTCCGGGTTTTAAAGGCTGTAGTCAAAATGAGAACTGCATTTCAGAGAGATGTTTAAGATAGGGATGTCTCATTCTATGGAAACTTAATTTTCAATTAGTATAAATTAGCTGCAAATGTGCACTTTTTCCAGGAAAACCTGAAAAATGGGTAAAAGGCAGGAAGGAAAATTTGCTAGTTAAAGCAAATCCAGTGCCCATGAGATTCAGTACTTCTAGGAACTGGAGCTGTATGCTTCAAGTCAAGATTCCTGCCTGTCCAGAGCTCTGATATGAAGGAGTTCTGTAACTTCCACATTATTACTTATTTTCTAAATGGAACAGAGTGTCTGCAAGATTTCATCAATTCAAGATTCAAGAAAGAAGAATCATTAAATTTGGTATATTGTTATCCTCACTGAACTTGACAGCTTTGCCACAGTTCAATCTCTTGTCTCTAACAAAATCTTTTTACATGTTTCAGTTTTATCTGTCTGTGCCTACTACCAGTTGTAGCTCTGCTTTGTTACGGTGATACCCTGAGGACCAGCCCAGCTCTCATTACAAGAGAAGGAAAGTTTCCCACTAAGTTTCATAAGAGCTGGACTGTAATCCTCAAAGAGACATCAGGAATCAATTTTATTTTCTTTATCCCTGCTCGGCCTCAAGATTTTTCCCAGATCATATTCTCTGTAAGATAATATTGTCCTAGGAATTTTTTCCCTCCAAAGAATAGATGCTCTGGAGCACCTCTTCAGCATTAGACAGGAGAAAAGCACCCAGAAACAGACTATATATATATATATATATATATATATGTATATGTATATCTGTGTGCCTTATATCAGTCACTAAAGCAGTTTCCACAAGCCAAGCCAAGGAATCACCCTGAAGAGGAGAGAGAAAATGAAAGTGTTTCTCTCTGTCACAGTGGCCTCGATGGTTTCCTACAAGCAAGAGTATTTCAGAGCAAATCATTGAGAGATTTCTGAGCCTGCCTCTGAGTTTAGGCCACCAGGCAGATGTTCTTTACATTAAGAAGCTTCCTGGTGGAATTGTGCCTCAGCCACTGTCCCCCCACAGCAGGACAAACGTGGGGTGCCATGTGTGAGCCCAGCATGGACCAGTTCGTGCCAGTTTCCCCAGCTGAAGCTCAGCTCTCTGCTGCAGCCCAGCCACAGGAAGGGTTCTGCTGTACTTGTGGTTGTTCTTCTGTTTCTCTTAACGTACACAGAGCCTGAGCTAAACTGGAAAATTCTGAGCTGCTTATTTCCATTCTTAATGCTTTGGAGAGAACTCTGGGAATGGGAGCTGTGCCCACAGGGAAGCCTGCCAAAACACTCTTCCAAAGCTCTGGATGTGACATGAAAAAACAAGTTCAGATTCAGTATCTTTTGACTCTAAACCAGCTGGGAAAATGTGGATATTCTATTGATTGACTGGGACTAATTAGTGGAAACAGAAAAAGGAAACATCAGATTTATTTAATGTCTTCATTAATTCTCATAAATGACAAGAACTGAGGGGAGAGTGAAGGTTATGGTAAATCTCCCTTAACCCTTTCAGAAGTTGCTCATTTTGCTAATAACAGTAAAAAATAAAGATGTTTAGAAGATGTTTTCCACATGACAGAAGCAGAAAGAGACTGACTCTGCACTAACTTGCATCTCTCTTCCACTGACACCATAATTCCTTTTGCTATTGCAGAATGACTAATAGCATCAGGCTCAGCTTTCCAATAGTATTTTTCAGCATGATTCATAATCCTGAGTAATTTCCACACCACCACTGACATGTCTTTTTGTACCTGTATTTTATGGGCAACACACCCAGGCAACACAGGAGTTCCAAGTGTTATCTGAGGTTTCACAAGAGGGAAACAAAATTCTCTTTATAGGTGTTGTAAAGAAAAAACAAAGCCCTCACCAAAACACTGCTACGATAAGAAGGAAAACTCCTGAGTGTTCACAAAACAAGATGTTTTTAAGGAGGACTCTCAAGGAGAAAGGAAAATAAATTTTAAGCATAGAAGGAGCCTGAATGAAAAAGTAAAGTTGGAAGTGGGGAAAGCAGGTGTAAAGAGTAACAGGTCTGTTCTGAGCAGGGGAAAAAGGTAAGTGTTTAAACTCCTGAATAAAAAGAGCTCTCTTGTGAGGTGAGGCCAGGCCTCTTGGCAGCTGTGCCAGTGATGGGACTCCAAAAGCCCAAAATCCCAGACATGTTCCCAGCAGCATCCTTGGCATCCGGCCAAGGAAACAAAACTTGTAGCTCCACATGCAACATCTGAATCATAAACTGGGTGTTGAAACTCCAAAGCCAGTGAAGGAGGCACACAGGGAATGCTCCCATCTGTCCAGGGTCAGGAACAATGGAAGCCTGGAAGAAACCAAAGCACAGCCTGGCTTTGGAGCAGTCCGGAATTGTGGCGAGGTTTCACAAGCAAAGCCTGAGTTTCCCTGGGGCAAGACACGGATGGAAGGAAATCCAGCATTTCCTAAATCTGGTTCTCTAAAGCCACATCTAACAGTTTATCTTACCATGAATATCTTGTTTCAAAGCCCAGGGACTCCCCTGGGAAGTGTTTCTGGGCTGGGACTAATCCCAGGTGAGAGCTGGGCACGGGGATTGGCAGGATCAGCACGGACACGGGACAGGGGATACACAGCAGCTCACGCAGGTTTAGATACATCCCCCCAGTTTCTGCTATAAATCCATGGAATCCTGCTAAATCATGTCACAGATTAATTTGATCCCTCATGGTTCCATAGGAAGCTTTTGATCCTACCTTGTTTTTGAGATTCCTGACCAAAACAGAAGCTTAGAAAAAAGCCCCCCTTTAATAGATTGGTGACTCCAAACTTTTGTAATTACACTACTGCTGGAAATGAATGCCCATTTCTACCTCCCTGTCAGAGCCTGGGGATGAATATTCTCTAGGACCTTACAGCAGAAGGTTTTAATGGAAAATTTGATGATTTAGGCAGTGAAAATGACATTTTTATGGCATATTGCTTTTTATAAATAATGAAGGAAACCTGGCTAATCAGACCCTGGCAGAGACAGACAACTCAGCCATGCAGTAAAGGAATGACTTCAGTCACAGCTGCCACTTAGGCCCAATCTGTCACCAACACCTCAGTTTATGTCTGTATATTTCAAATCACCTTTCAGCAGGTACAAACTGGCACAGTGCAACGTGAATCTCCTCGAGTGGGGATGTGTGAGGTGTTCCTGACATATTTCCTCTTTGGAAAGCAATTTTCCCATTGGCTTTTTGTGCTGCAATTGAAGAAATCCTGTCTCTGCAGCTCTAGATAACAAGCATAGCTCCTTCAAAATAATTGCAACAAGGCTGATTTGTTCTAGCTGAGGATGTGCTCCTCGTGGTGCAAACTGCAGGGAACACAGAACAGCCAGTGGAAAGAATATGCTGTGGAGGCTCCTCTTGTAAAGCCAAATTAGACAATTGAAGTCCATGTCAGGGCTCCTTGGAAGCAGCCTCAGAGCACTAAACCCAGCTCTGAACCTCTGTGTGCTCTGGAGTCCTTTAAACTGGCACCAGTGGGGCTGCTGCTGTTAAGAGAAAATAGATTTTCCACTGTAAAGCCCAATTTTGGGGGTTTAATATCTCAGCTGATTAAAAGTGCGTCAAATATAACTTTTTGTTTACTTTGCTTGTAAAAGAAATTGCCTTTTTAGTTGTCAAGTAGCAAATAAACAAAGGAACTATAGTCTGAGCCACAGCACCTTAGGAATAATCTGCATTTCGTGACTTCTAGCTAGGAATGTGGGTAAATATAACTATTTTATAAATAAGCCCCTGTGTATAACAAATATTTCCTGGGACAGAAAAGAAAGGGTCGAATAGAGCAAGCTTTACTCAGGATTTGTCTGCTATTGTTTTCTACACTTGAATGTTCTTTTTATGAGAGTTGTGGTGTTTAATTCAGTTTAGTATTTTCCAGGAAATCGGTTGCTGCTTAAACATGTATCCAAATTCCAAGTTCATTCAGAACTTGAAAAGCAAAATTTAACACAAGGACTGGAATTTTGTAATGATCCAGCAATTGGCAAAACCAAACTCTTAGTTCCCAGGAGAATGAAAGAGCCAAACCCAGATATTTCTCCTAATTAGAGATGAAAACATTATTAAATATCCTAAAAATTGAAAGCATATGTAACTCCTATAAGGTGGGTGTTTTACTGGAAAATAACTGACAGCCATGCCAAATTTCTGTGTGTTCTGATGTAAGAATTCAGCAGGAGATTAAGAACACATTTTGCTGGGAGACATGTCTAAACATTAACATTTACATAGACTGAAAATAAGCCTCTGTAGGTAGGGTCAAGTGAGACAACCACCATGGATGAACACCAAACTGGCAGCTCCCAGACAGCAATTTTTTAAATTACAGAATAATCTTCACTTAAAAGAAAAAATGGATTTCCTTGCTGTGTGTTGTTCACTCATCTCTTGCACACCTCTTCTCCAAATGGATCTGCAGCCCCCTGCCAGCTGATTCCACAACTCTTTGCTTGTGGAAATGGGTGTTTGAGATTATTTATTGAAAGAGTTTTGAACTTGAAAGGAATCTTCCTAAGGATTTTATTCAAGGATTTTGTATTGCTCCACCTCTTCACTCAGAAGAGAGGCTGTCCCTACACTGAACATCCTCACTGCTGTGCAAAGACAGAAAAGAATTTTGTTGTGATATCCTGGCTTTGCATTGCCCATGTGGACTGAACAAACTCACTGTGATGAAGTGAATATTTCTCCCCTTTCAGACAATTTCAGATGAGAGTGCAGCATCATAACCAAATAAAAATTCTGTGGTAACTTGGACTTGCACCCTCCTAGCTCATGGGAGCATTCTTATCTTCCACCTGGTATTTAATACATGTGTTCAGGTCAGCCAAGAAAGAACTATGACAGTCACTATGGAGGTATTAAAAAGTAATAACATTAACCTGCAACAGGGATTTACCATTCTTCTTCTAAAATTGCTGGGTATTCCTAATTCCAAAGCATTTTTGACAGAGCACTTGCCTGAGTAAGGCTACCTAGGGCTTGTGGCATGTCCTGAAAGATTATACACACAAAATCACTTCTTCTCTGCTTGGGAAACAATGGCCAGAGAAAGGCACCCTTTGGCTCTCTCCCCAAATTAGTCACAGCTCTTTGGCACAGCCCAGCAGCTTTCAGCCCAGACCAAAGTGTGAGTTTCATGTGTCACTGTGCATAACAGGGTGGAATTTGGGCTATTCAAGTCACTTACCAGCTTGGGTCATTGACATTAATTTCTGGTTGCAATGAAAAGAGAAATTAGTTTATTTTGTGACGCTTAGCTATCTAAAAACCAGTAAAATACAAATGGAAATGTACAGAAATAGATATTTTTAAAAGAGCTAAAGGATAACATAGCATTAACCTTTAGACTTGTTATAATCCCTGGAATTCAACCAACTCGGGCCTGCCAAGAGTATCCAGGGAGAATCACATTCGAATGGCATCTGGTGAGTTTTCTCATTCAAAGGGAAATATATGAAAAAGGAATAAAAGTATAATGCCCAAACTTATTTAATTGCCCTTAGTGGGCCCTGCTTTCAGAGATAATCTGTGCAGGCAAGGTCAGTCATCCGTATTCTTGGAAAAGCGAGGATAAACGCGGGCTGGAGCACTCGGCTCTCTGGGCCACTTCATTAACATGGAGGCAGAGCAGTCACCTCACAGCAGAGGCTGCCTGGCCTTTGGGAACACGGCAGGAGTGCGGCAGGGAAATGCAAGTTTTTCTGGAAGCACTAAAGCTATTGGCTGGGGATTCAAAGGCTGGAACATTTGGAGACTTGCACATCGCACACATAAACAAGCAGGGAACAGAAAAACACTGTGTACAATTCAGAGAGGAAAGCACCACTCTGATGTCCAGAATCCACAGCAAGCTTGGAAGTACAGAATGTATTCTGAAATAATTTCCATTTTATAATACAGATGAGTCACCTAAGCAGTGATTATTCCAAGAATTTCCATGTTTGCTGGGATTGATCCTGGGAGCTGTTTAGTGCCTCAGAACTCTCCGACCACGAGGCACTGAGTTCTAAAATCACTCCCATGTCATCTTCTCTTGTCCTGCTAACGAGGCCCTATGGAAATCTGCCAACATAATCTGCATGTGGAAGCAGATGAAGACACAGATACCCCTTTCCCCCACATGGTTTTGCTGTGAAGGTCAAGCCACGGCACGTGGGGAAGGTAAATCTTCCTGACACTGGTATATGTACACCCCTCCATCCTACGCGTGGCTAAATATCTGTACAAATGTTCCCATTTAAATACATGTATTTCAAATATTTTACTGATCTCAGTGATATATTGGATAGTTAATTCTAGGCAGAAACAGAGACGCAACAAATAAGATTGAAGAATTTTTTTAAACTGGTGACTGCAATTTGATACTCAAGAGCAGCATTTTTATGCGCTATTTTTAAATCAGGTTCCTGGTCTTCAGGAGCCTTTTTGTAGTCTGGCTCACTGAAAATCGATAGGACTTAAATGTCACAAGTCACCTGTGAAAACAAGACATGCTCCTTGTCATTTAAAGAGATAATTAGGTCTCACAATACACAGTCACCAGCTCAGAAGCAGAAATGTTTACAGGTGGCCTGTCTAGACAACCTCACTGAGCATTTCCGTGTACTTCTCCCTGCAATTTGAATTTATATCCAGTTATTACTGGATACAGTGTGAGCTTCTTGTGCTTCTTAGAAAGTTTGGAGCATTAAAAAAAAGCCAAATACTCACAGAGCCAAAATTAAAAGTTGCATCATCTCTGACTATCTTCTTTCCACATCTTAAATGTTCTGGATCAAGATATTCCTAAGAGAGAAGGAAAACAGTAATTTTAAAGTTCTTGGATGTGCTGCTTTTGGGCAACTCTTCAATATAAATAAAAATGTGTGCAACTGTACTTTGTATCAAACTCTCTCCTCAGTTTTACTGGGAACCAAGTTGATTTGTGCCAGGAGCTGTGAGCAGGAAAATTGGCCCTTGGTCTGCCACTTTCCTGGAGGCAAGGCAAGATTTTTAACTGTCAAATTCAGTCATCAAACGCAAAGTAACATTTGTTTTAATCTACCTAAGTTACAGGAGATGTTGATTCAGTTGACTGTGTCTTAAACCCCAAATAATGAAAGGCACACACATGATTGAAGAATTCTGTTTGGTTTGTTTTTTTTTTTTTAAACGAGAAAGCAGAGCATAAAACCAGCATCAGTTACTGTGAGGAACTGAAATGCAGGAATTCAAAAAAAAGAGTACAAAAGGAAAACCTAGGGGATAAAGTTTCTTTCACAGAGAGCTTACAAAGTGGCTGCATATATTTATGTTCAGATAAGACATGGGATTGAGTGACAAGACAGGGCTTTTCATGTTTGTTTTTACAATCAATCCACTTCTTTTGACTTTAAATGTCTTTGCACCACCCTGCGTTATTCTCTCATCCAAGCTTAAAAATCATATTTGAACATGACTCTCTTGTAATAACACTGCTATAAAACACATGCAAAGATAATTGTTCAAGATAACTATTAATGAGTGTTCAGTCCAAAAAGAATTAATAAATAGCTGAGGATTTTCCTTCTTTTCAATGAGATTTGATCTGGATTTTCAATTTAAAAACTGTCCAAGTGAATCAACAGCCACTGATGAGGAGATCTTCAGCAAAATCATCCATTGTGTTCAGAAACTCCTGACAGGATGTACAGGCTCTATTTGAAGGCCACCACTCAATCCAGGTGCTGGAGTCCAAAGGGTACTGGAATCTACGAAGACAACAGAAAATGATCACTTGCTGCTAAGATTTGGGAAGGAAAATGTCAAAGAGAGAAAAAATGACAATATGGAAGTGCTTGCTTTGTGTTCATGATCCTGCTTCAGGTGACACATCTGAAAACACGTTGTGTGAGTGCTGCTTGAGTACTTAGAAAATTAAATCAATTCTGTATGACACAAGAATTATTACATAAAACACTTCACTTTAAGACTACATCTCAGCATATCCTGGTGGTAAATTACTTACTTGAAACTGTAACCAACACTTATCTTTAAGGCTTCTTTTCCCATGATCAAATACTGCTCTCCTGGGGTCAAGTTAACATCTGTACAGGTCTTCTTTTTAACAAAGGTTATTTCATTATTTTTTTGAGCAAAAGCCTGCCCTGAAGTAAAAAAAAAGAAAAAAAAATCAAGAATTGGACAATTTCACAAAAAGAATTTCCAGTAACTCATGTATTAGATAGAAAACACTAAAATGTTCTACAGTACTGCACAGCCAAGGGATCTCTTTGCCACTATTCTGTAACAGGAAAATTTGATGATATAAAACATGTCTCTTGTAAAAGATTTTCCAATTAAATCTGAATGGCAAATAAGCCTTGTGCACATTAAAAAAGTTTATATTGTAGCAATTTTAAGGATATATTGGATGCTTAAACTCAGAGGAAAAAGGAGTGAATATCAGCTCCAGTTCCACAGGACCTATGAGCATCCACATGTGCCACAGTGAGTACCCAAGAACATTCCAACATCCTTTCTCCCAGGAGCAGAAACATGGACCAGGACACTCACCCCTTTTATAGAGATCCAGAAGAGTTGCAGAATACTTCACAAAAAACCCTTCTTCACTGCGAGATAAGATGTTCACTTTATAAACTGCACAACGACACAAACCAGAATGTGGTTATTCCTTGTTCCTGCAACACATCCTGATGCTCAGGAGAATATTGTGTCCCTTTACAACACTGATTTCTGGGAATGCAATGGTTATAGGGGCAGAAAACACTGGCAAGTTCTACCCACACCTAACCTGACGGAAGCTGCAGGTAGAACTCACCTTTCTCTGCTCCAGTTTGTCACCTCCCTTACTCCATGCCACTGGCAACCACACTGAATTTCTAATCACTACAGCTCTGATTTGAGCAAGATGCTTAGCAGCAGCAGCAAACAGAGCAAACAAACATCTCAGAGCAGGGGAAGCAGGCAGTGAACCCCCCCATTACCATATGCAGTGTCCCTCTGGCAGGCAGCCTCTCTCCTGCTCTCAGCAGTTATTGACCGGTCGAGCCTCTCCTGGATTTTACCACACTCAGCTACAAGGAGAAAGGGAAAGGCAGAGATAAGAGAATGTCAGCACATGTCCCCAGAGCAAACATGGATGTTTACCTGTTTGGGATCACTAACTGAGCAACACCATGACTATGGGATTGCATGCTGGAACACGGAATATTTAAAACACAAAATAACAACCTCAAACACCTGACTTAATCCAGTCAGACTTCCATGTTCACACTGCACACTTGGGGTTTTTTAATTTATTTTTTTAAATACAAAATTTGGAGAGGAAACAGTTGTGTTCTTATGACGATTTTTTTCCTTATGTTTAGTGGGGTTTTGTTCAAAGCACTACACTGCTTTTTCCCACCAAGTAAAATGAAAAAATATGTTCAAATAAAGCTTACCTTCCATGCATTTGCATTCATCTCCTTCACACAATCTCACAAGTTTTTCATTTCCGTAGGGGTTATAAAGTATAGTGCATCTTTTATCTAGAAGATCCAAAAAGAAATAACAAATACATGTAGAAAGTCAAAATCCAAGATGTCAACACTGAAACTTGGCAAGCCAAAAGTCACCTGAGCTTCAAATAAGTTGGATTAAAAAGCTGTTAAAGAAGGAAAAATGCAGTCCTTCGGGAGGAATGCAGAGCTAAAAGGCAAACAGGGATGTGAATACCTGGAACACATACCTGGTGCATGATATTCATACACAGTGAAGGTGGCAGGATTCAGCATTCCAACCCGGAAAAGCTCACTGATCCGGAAGCCAACACACAGGAACTTATGAGCTGGCACCTGTTTGAGAGACACATGAATTAAGGAGCTCTAAAAGAAGCAAAATCATTCCAAAGAGTAAAAGCAGTGCTTACAGTTAGGGAAGGGGTAACATACAGAGTCTATCTGCAGGAGAACATGCCCATCTTTTATCTCATAATCTGCTATCAACTGATCAACTCCACTTGCAAGCTGCAGGGCACAGAAAAAGATGAAGAACAGTAAATATTACAGCTCTGTCATACAAAGCCAGTAAGAGAAAAACCATTCTTGAATACTTGCAGTAGATAAATCCTCTGGGTTGGCTTCCACTCCACTGACCAGCCCTATGTCCATCACAGCATGAGCAGACCCCGACCGGGGCTCCCTCGCACTGGGCCTGTACCTGAACAGGATTAAACCCAGTATTAGTTAATTATAACTGAAATGAAACAGACATATTTGAATGTGATCCCAGAAAAACCTAAGGAAAATCCTGTCAACATTTAGGCCACAGTAAACTCAGAATGAAGCAAAATAGTCCAGATGAATCAATTCAGATTTATGCCAGTATCACGCATGAAGAGGCCTTTAATGCTTATGTTCCAGGAGAACCCAAACATAACCTGAAGACTCCTTCCCACAGAGATCATGACCTTTGGCTCTAATTCTGTTTACACATGTACATAACAGTGAAGAAACAGAAAGAGAAGATCAGGAGAGCTGGTGGAATTATTAATAAACAAACCCTCAGCTGCACTTACTTTGCACAAGCCTCCAGGCGCCCCAGGGGTTCCCCATCTCGTTTTATGTGACCTGTTTGTATCAAGTAGAGCCAAAGAAGGAATTGTATAACTCTTCAAAAGCAGCAATCCAAAATTCTCACAAAGCATTTGCATAATTGGAAGGTAATTCTTTAAATTGGCTTGATGGTTGTTTTTGTAGGAACTCATTGTCTAGCCACAAACAAATAACGTTTACCTCTTTGGTAACTCAGGTGAAATGACAGCTTTAAAGTTCAATGTAGTTTATTGTGTGTTTATATTATTAAAACCATTTCATGGCAGAAGTTCAGAATGTGGTTCTATACCCTGCAGTAACTGCACTAGAATGTTCAGTACCTTGTAGAATTTACTGTCACCATCCCACTCCCCATCATATTTCTTTCTTCTCACACCCCCAACTGTAAAACCTCTTCCATAAATGACTAAAAATGCACCTAACAGAAATAAATTAGATATTAATTCTATTCACAAAAAGGCAATAGTTTCAAACAGGGCTAAAAATGCTTTTAGCAATTTCATTTCCAGTTTTGCATTGAGAAAGTGGCAGAATTTATTTATTTCTTAATAAAAAACACTCATAAAAATGGGATTTTTTTCCCTCCTTCCCTTGCAGTGACCTGAGTAGTAACATTTAAAATTATATTAACCCCTTACCATCATCTCTCTTTGGAACAATCTTCAGTTCAAAGTTACAGGACTCTTCAGAGGTACCAAGGGTGTTATACACTGTCCTCACCTGCACACGTACAAATAAATCAGACAAAAGAGAAGCAGCATCAAACAATCCTCAAAACTGGCATAAAACTGTAAAAACTCACACTGTGAAGAACATAAACAAGTCTGGTTTATTGGTAATACAAAAATACCAGCAAAGCAGAGCAAATAAATTATCAGCACAGAAAGAAATGGGGAGTTCTTGAGCCACACCATATTAAAGAAAGAGAAATTCCAAATAAAAAATCTGGTTGCATACTTACATTTACTGTAGCTATGCCAGTGCTGCTGCCAGTGCTCACATACAGGTCATCTTGCAAAGGTGCCTAAAGGATTGGGGAGAAAAATGAAAAATGAAGTTAGACACTGATAATAAAGATAAGCAACAATCAGCAACAATTCAGGTCAGCTGATCTGCTTGTCTTGCTTACATTTCAAAAACGTGACAGATCCCACAGAAATATTACATTTAAGTGAATATTCAAATATATTAAATACAGCAGATTAAAAAATACCTTAAACATTTTTTATACCAAAATATTACCAGTTTGTTATAACAAAAAATAGCTACTTTAGTAGCTATTTCAAAGCTCAAATAAGTATTTACCAGGATGCTAAGGATTCTGGTTTCCCTTTTTAGAAGCAATATTATTCACTCACTGTCACAGTTCTTCCCACGAAATTGTGTTCTGTCAGTTTAAATAAGTTTAGGGGTCCTCTGTTTTTGTAGGATACTTTAACATCCATGTCCAAGTTCAGCCGTTTGACAAGAAGGGAATATTCAGTCAAGGCCTCGAGGGCATTGATAGTGTCCTGTCAGAAACCAATTATAAAGAATTAACTTCAGAGATTCTACTCATAAAATTTCAGTTTATGATGATGAAGAGAAGTCAGATTTCCCAGAGAGCAAGAATATCATCGCAATGGAGTCACTTGACACTAATCCCATACACAGGACCCTGATGCTGGCAGTGTGGTCATTTAATTATATCATCCTCTTAAAATGTTCATCACACAGAATCATGGGATGGTTTGGGTTGGAAGGGACCTTACAGCTCCCTCTCATTCCAACCCTGCCGTGGGCAGGGACACTTCCACTAGACCCGGTTGCTCAGCTCCATCCTGTCTGGCCTTGAATTTCCAGGGATGGCAAAAAATGTTTCAGATTTTGGTATGTGCAGAATGAGGACAGAATATCTGAGCCCACCTGTGTGGAATAAAATCCTCCCCCATGCCTCTGTTCTTCAGAGAGCCATTTGATGATGGGCTTGGCATAGTTTTCATCCCCTCTTAGCAAAGCAGTGAGCACGGCATAGGCTGTGGTTTCAACCATTTGTGCAGTGACAGAGCTGGGGACTGGCTGGTCTTCTGTTTTGAAAGCATCTTTCCAAAACCTGTAGATGGGAGGGTCACCTGCAGGGGGAGAAAAGGGTTCAGATGGAAGCACAGCAGCACAAGGTGAGGTACTGCCCACTCAGGGCCAGGAGACAGGGAGGAACTCACTCTGCACCTAACAGGGGATGGAAATCAACTTCTCCTAAGCTAAAAATCTGATGTTTATAAAGTGATGAGCACAGATGTGATGCAGAGCAGCTGATGGGGACAGTGCTGGTCAGGAGGAGTGAGCACTGAACAGTACCTATGACAAAAGCCTCCTTCTTCAGGGCAGAGAACGCCGCCCGTGCCGAGTGGTGGTTGAGGTCCACCAGGGCCAGGGCGTACGAGGTGATGGCCATGGTGAAGGGGCTCTGGGCCAGCTGCATGTTCTGCGCCAAATAATCCCCTGCTCTGCTCTTGGCATCGTGGATTTTCTGAAAAGAGGGACAGGTTACAGCTTACACCCGTCACACTGACCCTTAGAGAAACACATCTTCTCTGTCAGGACTATATAGATATATAATGTCTTCTACAGTATCTTGTAATAAATCCAGAAGTTCCTTGTTCTTTTGCTAACTCTGAAAGACAAAGACTAACAAAGCAAATGAAACTGTGAAACTGAAAACAACCTCTTGATTTCTTTAAACAAATGTCAAAGAAAAGGGAAGAAACTAGAAGCCCAGAACATGCCCACTGGCAGAAATAAAAATAATGTTTACCTGAGTAGGACATATTTTAATTGACTTGTCAATTCCAATAATAGAAAATGCTGTGAGATACAAAGATTTTTCTTTAGCTTCTCGAGGTAATGTACCCTACAAAAACCAAATAATAAAAAATAATTAAACAGAAATTAAAGTTCATTTAAATGAATAGAGCTTTTCACTGTTTAGGTGTGGAAACAAATAGAAATTCCTGTAAAAACAATCAGTTTAATTAAACCTGAAAATACATTGACTCTTTGGAAGGCAATAGCTTCTCTGTAAAAAAGAAACCAAAATATATGAAGCTATTCCCAAGCCAGGACTATTAGATTGTAAAATGAAGCTAAATATTCTTTTTCTAAATATTAAGAAGTGGCAAGCAGCTACTGTATGCGGGAAAACAGAAAGGTTTGCAAGATTGTGCTGTGCTTTAAATGAATTTAGAATAAAGAGAAAAGTTATCTTGAACGGGTGTTTTGATGAAATTCAGCCTAAAATATCTTGCACTGCTAAAACACTTTATCTCCTGGTGCCTTCAGCTTTCACTGTCTGAGCACAGAAAAAGTTTGGGTTTCATACCTGTAGTTTCACTGGCTGGTAGTTTGAAAATTCATTGAATGACCCATCTGGCATCTGACAGTTATCAATCAGCCACAGAAGGGAATCACAAACAGACTTTTGATCAAGATCAATGTATTGATTAACTTGTCCAAGAATCCTTAAAGCAAAAGCTGTCAACCTGCCAAGGAAAGCAAACAGATCCTGTTTGTTTAGATTGGCAGGTACTCCCACACTGCAGAGGGCAGACACAAATTTGCACTGTTTAGGATTCTGTATCCTACACACTCCCACGGTTCAAAGCAATAATGAAGATTAATTTCAAATTTAGCTTGGCAAATGGGCAGTAATTACTGAAATAATTTTAAACCAGGATCAATTCCCGTGCTTTAGGGTATGAACTCATTACATCCCAAACCCATCTTGGTTGTCATGGTGTGAATTATGGACACTAAGAAAAGATGTGGCAAGTGAAAGCAAGGAATCAAATTATGTTATTCAGAGTAGTAAGCGCTGATTAAATCTACCATCATGTTCTTGTCTGGTGGTTACTAAAATTATGAAAGCAAAGGAGTGAGATAAGCCTTTTTCCAACCTCAAACCCCTTTTAACTCACCACGTGCTAGCTTGCCCATTCTTCCACATGCTGTAGGAGCAGTCAGCATTCCTGAATGACAAGATGCTCACAATTCCTGAGGGATACATCAGGCACAAAGAAAGTTATGAGAATTACGTTTGCTCCCTCAGATGTATCACCCCTCTCACTCAGCAAAGGTTATGGACCTCTACAACCCTGAAGCAAGAGAAGCAGCAGATTTTTCTACCTTCTTTCATCTTCCGCCTCATCTGAGTCCTTGACCTCAAGGTCTCAGGGCCCAGTAAATGCCAGTTATCCGACTCTTCCAGGTAGCGGAACACGTAAAATACTGGGGCAATGCTCATGAGCTCAGCCTCTGCACTGCCCTTGGGCAGGCTGGTCAGCATCTGCAGGCCACTGGGACTCAGGATCATGGCAATCACTTCACCCATAAGATGTCCTGTGGGAGGAAAAACCCCAAAATTGATTTAAACAACAGATCGTGGAAGCGAATCCAAGGGCAGAATCTGACTGACACTTATGAGGAACCATTCTTTACTAAGTGCTTCAATTTCTACACAAAAAGGGGACTTGCAAAGCCTTCTCTCAAAAGAAAAAGAACTTAGGAAGAAATGAGATTAATTTAATACAAAATAAGAGGAAAAGGACACACATATATATAGAAAGTACATATGCAGTGCACTGAAAGTTTCAATTTACCTTTTACACTGACACTTCTGTCAATTTGTGTTTTAGGGACCAGATTTAGTGGGACTTTGTATCGAAATTCTTGTCTTCTCTTGATTGAACCTGTAATTGAAGATGTATATATATATGTACATATATCACACTGCACAATCTAAATCAACAGATGATTCAGCTGTAATTGCCAGATTGAAGGTTACAACTGAGAATTCAGCAACCAGAACTTGAAAACCAGAAATATTCCCAAATGCACATGCAAACAACATCAATCTTCAAAAAGGAACAGGTGCAAATTTTTTATCTTTCATTTGTTACCAAAAAAAATGTGATCTGGACCTGAACTTTGTGGTTTCTTTGGTTAAATGAGAACATATTCTATTCCCATTAATAAATCACCTGCTGAGAAAAGCTTCCTGTCATATCACACTAAAAGATACATATAAAGATTCCTTTAAGAAATTAATCCAAGTTTCCTTAGGCCAAGGGCAG
This sequence comes from Lycocorax pyrrhopterus obiensis, assembly GCA_014706295.1. Lineage (NCBI taxonomy): Eukaryota > Metazoa > Chordata > Aves > Passeriformes > Paradisaeidae > Lycocorax > Lycocorax pyrrhopterus. Next base: position 8,986,565 of record JACSVZ010000019.1, read on the forward strand.
GAAATCCTTGGGAAAGGATATATTTACAGTATCTCAGGAAGGAGAAATTCCAATTTTTTCATATTATGAAAAACTTGATTATCAAGAATCAAGAGCATGAAAAAATAACACAAAGACACATCATCAGTTCTCTTACCATAAACACCCTGTGGATCCAAAGTGAAACCTGCATGAAGTTCTTTCTTAATGCCTTCTGGCTGGAATCATTATGAGGCAAGAGTTAGAAAATGGAAACATTTTTGCTTAATCAAATAGGGTGAAACAACAGGTTAAACCCACAGTATTTTTGCCTTCTTTTTCTGTAGCTGAGTTTGACTTAACTGTTGTACAGCTGTTCCACATGAATTTCAGTTAGTGGTCTAGCTCACACAATTCTTGAGAAAATTTAACAAAAGATTTAAATAAAACCTTAGGAAAGGAAAAAAATTACCAAAAATTGTGTTTCAGTGAAAATCCAAATCAATCAACTTAGAATAAAGTATTCTCCTTGCTGACAAAGTTCTGATCTATCTTTTTATACATATAATCTTTCTGACAGGTCTTATAATCAAGGTTTAAAAATGAGAGTACTCAAATACTCAGCCAATCATTTTCCCACTGCACACACCTCAATGAATTCAAGGACATTGTGTGTTAATATTAAAATAGAGCAAAATTTCTATATTGACTCAATTGAACCCAATTTGAAAATAACAAAAAAAGCCAAAAACACTCAGATTTTTTTTTCTTACCATGACACGCAAAGTTTTAACTAAAATTTCACTGTTCCTGGGGGTCAGCAATGTAAAATTGACAGTGTGAAGACCCAATTCCAATGGGAGTATCCGGAATGTAATTGCTGAGGAAGAACCACCATCCAGATTCTTAAATTTACAGCTCTGCGTCCTCGATCCAGCACTTGCAGAATCTCCAAAAGTACAGATTCCATTTCCAGCTGCTATTTTAACACAGAACTGAAACATGGAAAGGTTTTAATGTTTCATTTCTATGGCAGGTACGACACCAGAGAAATATCAAAGCCACTGAAATCCTGTAATGAGCGTGCTGTTACTGTAATGCTACTTGTCTGTTTGCAATACGTAACATTGGCTTAAGGACTGGAGAAATCTGATCCAAGGATCTGTTTATACTGGATACTCACAGGAAAAATGCTTTTTTAGTTTATTATTATTTTAATCCTTTCACAGAACTCATTAACACAAATTACCTTAATTGCAGAGGGTTTATGGTTATAAATGGATCCTTTTAACTCAATTTGCTCCCCTCGTACCACGGAATAAGGAACATAAATGCTCAGGAAGATATCCTTCACAACCTGGATTTCCAAAGGTGCAGCAACACAAATACCTAAGTGAATTAAAGACATAAAAGCAGTGTCTTATCCACCCTCCCGATAAACAAGTTTGAAAAGGTCTCGACATACTTTAGTGATGATTTATCATTTTTCAGTGTGCACTTTGAACAGTCCAAGCTTTTTAAAAGTGCCCTGGCTTTTGCTTCCTTATCCAAGCTGCTCTTTCCCACTCCTCACACCCCTGCTGACATACCAGGTTCTTTAGGTTTCTCCTTCCCAAAGAAATTCTCTGCTTGGATTACCAAGTCCGTTGGAAAATCTCAAGTCCCTGAGCTACAGGTAGCAGGACAACGTAAAGTTGTCCAGGCAAGAGTTACTCAATATTTTTTCTTCTTACTCATTTACTATGAGCCACTGTCACACACAAGTCAGGATTTGTTTTCCCAGCCACTGACACTCACAACATGACATGAAGTAATTTACTTTCCCTAAAATACACATTTTTGTTTTCTTTTCCTGTCTATCAACCAGAAAGTGAACATTTTAGAACACGAGTGTCAAACTGAACGAGAGGGTCTACAAAGCTTCCTGATTCTTTAGCTCCAAGCTAATCGGGTTGCAGTACCTACCTTTATCTGAAATGCCAACACCTTGTACTTCCCAGGTGGTCAGTGAGTCAGGCAAGGTGACAGGCAGAGTCTTGGACCTGTGTTAAAAGTGTTGTTACAGTTATCCATCACCAATCACCATCTGTTAACAGAACAGCTCATCACCAGCAACATTCCAAGAGAGACTCAGGGAAGCTCTGAGACCATAGCCAGAAAATAGGAATTCTGGATTTTCGTTTGAATAAACCTGGTTTTAGCTGATTTCACAGAAGCTGGTATTCAGTAAGATCCAAAATGAAAGGAAAAGTGGCTCAACAATCTGGGCACCACACAACATACGGAGCATGGAGGGGAACACGGCAGGAATAGTTTGTTTGGATAAGACTGCATTTCAGCTCACATCTCAGGTACAACTAAGGTTACCCAGTTTACCTCAGTTTTAGCATTTCCTTTCTAGAAAGCTGATTTGAGAAAGGCAGTACCTTGAAGAAACTTGGTGAACTTCCCATAACCAGCTTTCAGGGAAGTAGCTACGAACTTGTGCCTCATCCATTTCCAAGAGAGCCTCAAAATCTGAAGAACATAAATAATGCAAGTAAAAAAACCTCTGATACAAGAAAAAAGGTATCTGAATTCCCTCAGTCAAAAATCTGTGTTAATTCCACCTCATCCATTTACACATGTGAATACCTGTCCAATATCCTGACAGATCACCTTGTTAACAAGCAATTATAGGGAGATAATGGAAGGAATTTGACACTCCCACTGATCTTTCCTGAGGTGTTACCCACTGGCTGTCTTGGGCCTGGGCAAAGGATTCAAATTTAGCATTCAAGTTTACTCTTAATACTGCCTAATTGCTGTTCTGCTTGTTCTAAATGTGGGTGGACAGAACACAGAGCTGAACAGAATAAAGAACTGCTCTCCTACCCCTCTTCAGGGATATACAACCAAAGTCTTGGGAGACTGGTAAAATTCTGTCTGGACTAACCCTGGCAGGTATCAGGGAGGGGTTAATAGACTCCATCACCTCTCTTTCCCCCTGTTCTGCTGGAGCACCCAGAGCTCTGTACTCACGCATTCTGGCCAATATTAGGAGCTTATTTGGCTCTTCCAGCCGCAGCTTGTTGGCAAATTCACAGCAGTCTGTGAATGCAGAAATGCACCTTTGGTTTCTCCGAATTCTCTGAGCTCTCTCCCTGCAGGTCTCAGAGACTGGATATGCCTTTACTCCAGCCATGCAGCAGCGCCGGACTTCTGGATCTCGGTATTTGGATACTGAAATAAAAATAATTCGCTTCCTTGAGATGAAGTTTTTATTTCCAAATGACTTGTTTGCAGGATTTCAGTGAAGACACAGTTTTGAGGATGAAGGTGTTATTTTCGTAAAGTTAGTGACACATGCTTCATAATTACTATTCTGAATTAAAAATATAAATTAGGTAAGATGAGTTGTATTACATTTTAAAATTTATCAGTCAAAGGCTCTTCTGACAGGCTTGGTCTGGCATGGGGTGATTGGGAAAGATTGTCATGGGATAGTACTGTGAATTTTCAGTTATGCCTCTTCAGAACAAGAAAAGACTAAAGAATCACAGATTTGGGTTGGGAGTTTAAAGATCATCTCATTCTCATTCTCATTCCACCCCCTGTCATGGGCAGGGACATCTTGCACAAGCCCAGGTTGCTCAAATCTTAAACATTGCTTAAACATTGCTGTATTTTTGACATGAGCTTTAATCCTGAAAGGCTTTATAAATTAGGTCCTCTCTGAAGTCGTTGTCTGTATTTGTCAGTCTCTCTCTCTCAAATACATTAAAATTAGTAAGCAAACACTCAGATTCTTGATTTCTAATGGATGTGATTTTTTTTCATAATGATATACTTAAAAATATTTTTAACACCTTCGTTGTGTATCTTTTCCTTGAAGTCTAAGTCAGACCGTTTGGTTCTTAACACTTCATTGCAAGGTTCACCTGTCCAAAAAAAAAAAAAGTACAAACAATGTGAACTTCTTTTGTAATAGCACAGTCCTCTTAAAAATAATTCCATAAAATCACATTCCAAACGCGTGAAACTTTTTCTGTTTGCTGCTTTAATCACATATAAGTATTTTCATTTCGATTACAGTAACTGATCCACAAGATGTTTGCCTCCCTCAAAAGTCATTAGCATATGCATTCCCTTGAGTTCCAATATAATAACTGAGAATGACAACAGAATATTTCAGAAAGTCCACAGTTCCATGCCTGGACCACAGGAATGTACCTGCTTCCTCTGAGTCATCAGCGTTTGCATTGGTCAGAAAGGTGAGCCCGGCCATTCGGAACACGGCGATGTTGTTCTGTCCTCCCCCAGCCCCACAGCCAAGGTCACTCTTCTCCAGCTGCAGCATTATCTGAGGAGAAACACACACGCCATGCTACCAGAATGCCTTCAGAACACAGCCTGGAAAGGTCATGGGAAAAACAAAGAAGGAGATCGTGGTCTCCATGGCTCCTTGAGCAAGGAGCTCTCCAACACTGCAACCTGGTTTTGGCCAGGTCTGTGGGGTTCTAATGAGAGAGTTCAGATCTGCCTTTAAAACCACAACTTACTTCTACTGGAATTCAAAAGATTGTAAACTAATTCCTTTAATAATTTTGAACTGTAGATTTAAACCAACAACTTCCATTCTGGCTTGAATTCTCTTCTGCCCATTTTCAGGCTGACTGAGTGCATGACATATCCGTTATTGAATGTGAACATGAAACAAAGAGCAACTTGATTTCCTTTTATGGCTGCCAGCTCACCTTTTCCATTGCTCTCTTCCTTCTTCCTGTGACTCCATATATTGCCTTGTCCATAGCTGACAGAGCAACAAAGGAATTGGACTGGGTTTTCATGGTGAGTGATACAACCTCTGCTGGCTTCAGTGTCTCTTTGCTTGACTGCAGCTTAATCTATAAATTGAAAACAAATATTGCTAATTTTGAAAGCACATTGTTCCAAAATCAATCCATCTGAAGCAGACACTTTAACAAGTTAAGTGTGAAAGAGCTTGTGTAAGTCCAAGATAAAATCTGACCATAAAATGAATGCAGGCCCACAAATTTCAGTGCCTATTTTGCTACTCACATCAAGGCTATTCCCACATTTCTGTTCCACATTCAGCCAAACTGAATCAGCCACTAACTCTGCAGCTCCTTCTCCCATGACTATGTAGTAAACGATAAGACGTGCTGAAGGAACCATTTCTTGGGTTATCCGAAAAGTTAGATGCTCATATTCCAAATCCTTAATTCTCTCCTGAGTTCCAAAGCTTACTATCTTCCCTTTTGATGTGATCTGTGGTTAAAAAAAAAAATGATGGAAAATAAAAAAGTCAAATTTTATATTCAGTCTATTTCTCACATGTAATAATTATTTGAATTTATATCTTCCACTAAAAAGAAATGCTGCCTCTGCACTTCTTTTCCTTCATCTACATTTCACCTTCTGAAATAGCTCTCGAGACCAACACTACTTGTCCTCAATCCCAGTCAATGTCAGATGAGAATTCAAAAAAAAGAGACTTAATACATAATTTAAACATGAGACTGTTATTTTTTTCCTATAAAGCTGACAGATTGTATCTGAAAGGAAGCAGTTGTTTGAGCTGCACACATTCTATGCTGAGGATAGTTCTTGATTGTTGAGGTTTTTCATCCATGACCATATATATTAAATTGCAATTCAATATTTTATGCAGAAACATCTGTTACTTACCAAATAGCTGTAGTGGTGTATTTTATCAATGTAGTGACTCTGTGGATATACATTAATATTTATTACATCCCCCACTTCTAGGGTTTTGTGGTTTGAAGCCCAGTCAATATAGAGATAACTCTGACTCAGGGATGAATAAGCTTTTGCTTCATAGGTTTTACTTGCTTGGTTTTCATCTGAAAGATGTGGATCTGCAGTTTTTACCTGGAAAGATAATAAATGTCTGAATAGTCTGAGTACAGAATTATACCTAAGTAAACAAGCAAAGACAATACTAAAATCACTCTGCAATATATTGTTCAGAGGGATCAATAAAAGCCAGCTCAAGACCTTACCCTCAAAGAAATAATTACACCCTCAAAGAAATAATTTAATGGAACAATTTAACTCACTTGAAACTCTAACATTTTGCTGTTTGATGGGACATTAAAAACAAACAAAGCAGTTCCATCACGGATGCTTGTTTTTCTTCTCCCGGATTCTGAACCCTCTGATATCAACTGAGTCTCATCCATTTGCTCACTAAGTGATTTTGCAGTGACAGTCACAGGGACATTTCCAACAAAGTCATCCACGGTGTCTTTCACCTGCACCTGTTCATCAGGATAAAGAAACGGTGACATTTTTCAGGAAGAAGCTTCCAAGCTGCTCAGCTGCTTCTACAACAGGGAGCCAAAAATGTACAAGCCAATGGAAATTAAAGTGTGTTCAGACATAGAGTGATATAGAGAGAAAACGACAAAGCTTATGCATTATGGGGTTTAGGTTGCAGTGTGCAACCACCCTGCTCCTGGGAACTGACCTTAACAAAGAAGGGAAGTCCAGGCTTCACAAAGAGAGGAGTAGCAATCAAACTCAGCTTGTAAGGAGAGACAGCAAACTTGACTCCAGAGAACTCTACTTCTCCACTGAGGCCACCTAACAAAACATGGCACCCCACGTGACAAATAGCCAAAAGTAAGTTTAATCCCTAACCATTTTTTACAGTGAGAATTGGCTGTTCTTCCTTACAAGTTTTTGGAAGAAGAAACTGAATATTAAAGAAAGTCCAATGTTAGGAAAGTCTTCCTATAATTTTCTTTTCTAGTTCTGCTCACATTTGCAGAAATGTTAAGAAAAATTGCAATGAAAAAGCAACTTACCTGTAGACTCCAACACTGATGCCACAATATATAAATATGACCCATCCAGTGCTTCCAGACTGTCAAACCCTATAGAACTTGCTGCTCTCTTACTGTTAAAATTGATCCTAGCAACTCCATTTTCAATCTGGAAATGAAATTGAAATCATCACTTTATAGTTGATAATTTAGTAATAATACGTAGACTATATGCAGATTCAATGTGTTTCTGTTCATTGTCTATTTTCAGAGGAAATCAAAGGTGGACATGTTTTAAAAAAGAATTATTTATTCCCTAAATTTATTTTAAATTAATCAACTAATGGTACATATAGCACAGTTTGTGTGCAGGCTCAGCAAGAGGTAAGGATAACAGAGATATCTTCACTACATGAGGAAAGGGGATAATTAGTGGAGAACAGACTCCCCACAATAAATCAATATCATTTTGATCTGCTTGTCTCCATTTGATTTCGTTTATTCTGTAATAGATACCAATTAAGTTATTTCATAGAAATTTTAATCACACAGTTTGGCCAAGAGAGTAATTACATCAGACGGAAATGACATTGTCCCAGATGCTGCCTCCCAGTTTCATTTCCAAGTGCATTTCTCTGCCCCTGGATGACAGCGTTACACAGGAAAAGGCCACACTGGGGAGCCGTGGATGCAAACTACGGCTTGAGGCCCATTCTCACCAAATTTAATGGAAAAACTTCCATGGAATTGGATCAGTCCTGAATTATGCACATGAATTCTACACAGACTTGACTTGCTGCTTCTTACCCTCGTTACATGCATTGCCTGAGGCATCATTCTTTTCTCACTTTCTTCAATTATTCCAAAACGAAGAAAAACATCAGCGCTTGGAAGCTTTTTGTTGGAAAAATAGCTGAGAATAAAACAATATAAATGGTTTTGAGATTAATGGCTGCAACAAAGCATTTGTTGTTGAAGAGGAGTAATTGCCTAGGCAAGAGATGGAAAACAAATGTCTGTGTATTTTAAAGACTTCTGTTGGAAAATAATCACTTTGGAAGAATTTTAAGAAGGGTCACTTAGATCTCTTATAGAGCAGAAAGGATTTTCATGAAAGGGCTGCCTGAGGAAGGCAAAGAGGAAACTTCTGGACTCATGAGAATCATTCCTCCGGTAAAAGAAGAGATACAAAATATTCAGAATTCCAAGCCCCATTTCCTTACCTCGCTTTCACAACAATCCTGAAGTTCTCAAATTTATCTGAACTAATGAAGTTGCTCTCTGGCTCGATGACGATGGAAAAGCTTGGCATTGCTGCAAATGGAGTAGAAAAAAGGTCACTTGGGTGTGTTTTATCCATGAAGCCACAGGTGCTCAGCCACTGGAGAATCCTGGCATTTCAAGGGGTCTGAGTTACTGAACATACTAAAAATGCAGGTTCACAGTATGGCCACATCTTACCATACTCCTTAACTTCAAATTTTGCCACAGCTGAGGTCACAAAATCCTTCTTGTACTTGGCTTTAATCTTCCAAATACCATACCTGTGAAATGTCAACAATCAAACAGTTTTTAAGATGAAAATTAATGATGAAGGCAAAAATTATTATTACTGCTTAATAATATTTCATGGTAATAATCTCTTAGAGAGGAAAATTCTGGACCAAATTTTTGCACTGCTTTGAGCAGATTCTCTTTGATACATCACCAATTATTTGACATTTATTTTAAATAAAAATCAGTGAAAATAAAATCGGTTATAAACCAGTTTCTCAAGCCCCTGCTATCATCCTTCTGCCATCTCAGCAATGCTTCAGCACCCTCTCAAGACTAAAAGGAGAACTGAAGAGATATTTCTTTTTTATGCTGCTGTTCCTGGAAAAATGCTGGTGATTTGTATGAAATCCATATGAAATATGAAATCACCACGTGTCTCTCACTGTTTATGTCTCTACAGTAGAAAGCTTTAATTGTCATTAATATTCTTTTTTAATTGAGCATGAAAAACCTACCACTCACTGTTCTTTAAGGTGAATACTCTGTCATAAGGTCCCTATTTATATCAGGATTCCACCTTATGTGAAATGTTAGAAACCTCCAAGTTTCAAGTCATGCCCACCATGCAAAACCACTCTATGACAGTCACTATAAAAAGGCATTATTATGTTAACAATTCACCAAAAAAAAAAAGCATTAAATAAATCTACTTAGGATTAGGAGGAATCTTGAAGTCAGGAAAAGAAACTATTCCAGTAAAATCATTTTCTTCCAAAATATCCACTTCTACTCCTTCAGGATCCTTTAAATGATAAGAGGAAAGAATGAGCAGTTATAGATTGTTCTTGTCAAAAGGAGAATCTTCATCCTGTGATTCTTCAGAGGCAGGCTGGCCATAACATATTTTTATTAAGAGTTTCAGAGCATAAAACCACAAAGATTTGTAGAAACAACTCAGACTAAAATTCTGACAACTTGGTTCCACCAAGTAAAAGCTATGCTTAAAATAGCTAAAAAATTACTGCAATAACCAGCCAATTGTTAAAGGCTAAAAAATATAGTAGATACTGACTATTTTTATATCTTAAATCAAACAAATAGTATAAAACCCATATATTACTAAAATTCTCTCAAAAATCCTTTTCCCAGATATTAAAGGTAATTTTTTGTTGTTGTTTTTGTATTCTGTAACAACTTCAGATCTGGAACTTGAAAACCTCTATCCAACTTTGCAAAGTCAATTTTAAATCTTTTAAAAGATGTCTACCTGCAAAAAAATCCAAGAGTTTTATTAAACATTGATTGCAATACTGATTTCCCACCTACCTACCCTCCTACCTTTATTTGTTATTAGAACTAAAAAATAATAATATTAAATTCAATTACAACTCACCGCAAAAGTTAGGACAGTCTCTCTCCGAGCTGGCTGCAGTTCTTCATTCAGAGAGTAAACTCGGACTTTCACTGTAAGAATTATAGCAATAAATCTCAAAACAACCAAAAAATTCACTAATATTTTAAACAAATTCCCAGGAAAATCTTTCACTCTTTGTGCCACAAATGAATCATTTAGGGTGAGGAGGGCAGGGAGAAGTGATTTCAGTATGATTGAATAGTTCAAAATAATATTCTGCTGATTAAAAAATTAAAGATCAGCTGATGGCAATGCAACACAACCAAGAGCTTAAAGAATATTTAAATCTTAATTCCTTGGCAGAGTCAGCAGACTTTAAAAATTAAATACCAGCTAAGAGAAATAAGCATTATTTACCTGACTGATCAGGAGTATAAACTGGTTTGTCTGTATGAATAAAAAGAAACCCATTCTCATAGGAAACAGGAATTTTTTTAAATCTTGTAAAATGTGGAGAAACAGCTTCCAAATACAAATACTTGTCTGAATTATCTGTTCTTGGTAAATCTGTTGGTTGAACCTGGGGGAGAGGAAATAAAGGTTTTTGAAGATTATTAAAATATTTTTCATGTATTTTTTCCATGAAAAGAGGAACTGAAAAGCAATTACAGTCCTGTGGTTGAGTAGCATTAAATAGAAATATCAACACACTCAAGGATTTATTCTTGCCTACATGATAGTTGATGGTCTGGAGTATTGAGCTACAGATATTCTGAAATACTGCATTTTATTTACGCCCAGAACTAAACCAGCGAAGTTCAAAGCCCAGTTATGAGTTACAACAGAACAAATTATCAGATTTCCATTTATGCCCATGATGAACCCTGGCCACAACAAAGCTGCTGCTGTGGTTGGTAGCTTGATTTGATCCTCTCTCTTTATGTTTAAAGTTATGCAACTATGGTAATGTTTCTAAAATAGTTTGATTCTATGTTTAACTTCAGCATCGTTCCTTTACACTGATTTTATTCAGCGTAATTTTCATTTCAGACCAAAAATCGGGGAATTAGGTTTCCCTCCCCAGTTTAAACAACTGAAAAGTTACCATCATCTTTTTTAACACTTCTCACTAAAGGTGATAATAAAAAGACTGTAAGAAAAGTCTGAATTCCTTACTGTTAAAGTTACAGCATCTTGGAATTTGTTGGCTGGAGTTAAGGAAATCCGAGCAGACGAATACACAGCAAGCTTATCTGGAAAGCTTTTTAGGGCAATATTGACTGGAAATTGCTCCTCATAACCAAAAGCTTGAACTACAACTTTCTCAGAGGCCCCGGCTCGGAAGATCTTTGGTGCTGTAAGGACATATCTGTACATGGAATATAAAACAATAACAGGGTAATGGAACTATATTTCTTTCGGATTCCTTACTTCCCTTTGTAATTCAGTTACATACACAGTGTCAAAGCAAACAGGATAATCAGGTTATTGTAAGACACTAATTAAAATCCTGTTTGGAAAGTGCCCTTTGTATTGGCTCTACTTAAATCCTGGACTTATTTACCCAAAAGAGAGGACAGCAATCAAGTAACATTTCCAGTAAATTCCGTACTCGCTTTACTTACGTTTTCTCTTGGCTAAAAGTCGTTCCAGAAAATAGCAAAAGAATAAAATATATTAAAATAGTCATCGTGTTGGGGACAACAGCAAACCATAGAAGTTAATGAGGGTGGGTTAAACAGCCTCTGCCGTGGGTGAGCAGAAATGCCACCAAGACATTTCACTCACAGTTAATAATTAATTGCAGATCATTCTTTACTGAAACGTGATTGCACCCTCCTGAGGAAGCCAGAACTGCTAAAGTTAGGAATTTTTTAATACAGGATTTCAACTTTTGATATGTCCACAGCAACCTTGTGTCAGTCCTCACTTTCCTTCTGACAGCTGCATTAATAAAATAATTTTCAGAGGTAGAAAAAACTCCAACAAACAAAAAAAAAGATTCACTTTGTCTTTAATAAAATAGTCTTTTAAAATCGTGACTTTAAATTTGTGTCTGAAGGAAAAAAGCATTTCAGTTATATCAAACAACGTGTGGATGTGTTTAAACCAGCATTATTTTTCTGTTGTTTTGAAATAATGTTTCCCTTACAAATTTCTTTTAGCCATTTGTATTCCAGATTACGCCAATTTTCTGACCACTTCCATTACAAATAAAACTGCAATATGGAAATACTAGGGCACAATATATCAACATGCACTATTTTAAACAGCATTTTGGCAAAAACATTTTGAAAACATTTGGAAAAAAACCTTGCAAACATTTGCAAAAAAACCCCCCACAGCCATTGGTGACAAAACCTCTGCAGGCCTGATATCTAGGGTAGCACCTCAACAAATAAGTTTATGTAAAGTTAAATAAAGTTGTGCAAGAATGTTGAAGTTTAAACAAATACCACAGTCAACCTTTACGGGAAAAGTATTTACAAAACTGTTTCTGATCGATATAAAATGAAATTACAGTAAGGTCAGCTTCTCACCAAATGTAATGAACTAGAAGGGAAGCAATAATAGAATAAAATCTTAGAAAATGTAAGATGCTTAATATTATTAAAATGAATGGCCAAAATACCTATCATCAAATAGTAATAGGGGTGGTGTGTAAATGATAAGGCGCAAATAGTGAAGAACACTAGGGAATGTTTTAAAAGTCTAACAATACTCTGAAATAATGTCTTTTAAATCTAATTATGCTCCTTCCCTACATTTTCCACAGACACAGCCTATTGGTTTTTCAACCCTGCATTTCACACCTAGTTATACAGATACCGACCGAACTCAGTCAAAGTGTTAAAAAGAGATTTATTTACACGCCCCTGTGAAAATGACTGTGATTTAGACCGGACACACAGAGTTGGTAATTGTAAATGAGCGGTGTATTTCCAATATTACACAATAAAGCCCATTTGTACACAATTTTGCATTGACATGCTAACGCGAGATACGTAAGACTACAGATAAGGAAAAAATATCTATCAGCAGACCAGGTTTTATTGTTTATACAACGACTCGGGCTTTAAATAGACCAAAATCCCTCAAGGTTTAATTGTTTATACAGCGATTTGGGCCTTGGTTACCACAAACCCGTGAGGACGCGCCCTGAAGCGCTGAGGGGACGCGGCGGCAAATGGCGAGACGGGGGCGGGGCCTCAGCGGCGGGAACAGCGCTGGGGGCGTGGCCTCGCCAAAGCCCCGCCCCTCGGCCTCACCCGCCGCGGCCGCCGACCGGACAAAATGGCGGCGGGGCGGCCCCTCAGGGAGCGCCCTTAAAGGAGCCGCAGCTCCCGGGGCTCAGCGGTGCGGGCGGCGATCGCTCGGTGAGGGGAAGGAGGCGGCGGAGGGGTGCGTTGAGAGCCGGTGCCATCCTTCCGGAGCGCCCCGAGGCCGCCCTGCCCGCCCGTGCCGCGGCGGCGAGCGGTGAGACGGCGTTACCATGTCAACGCAGGTAATCAAAGCGGAGGCCTGAGGGGGCGGCCCGCGGCCGCGGCGGGATCGCCCTGCGGCGGTAACCGGGAGGGGATGGGGGACTGGGAGCACACAGGGCCCCGATCCCCGGTCAGCCCCCCGGCGGCTCTGCCGTGGGTGTCGCTGCGAAACCACAGCCTGTCCTCAGGAAGCAGCGTTAAAACCACGAACTGCGCTCCTTGAAACACGAAGGGACGCCCCGATGTGGCTTTTCGTTGGCGCGCCAGCATCTTTCTCCCTCTCCTGCCCCTTCCATTCTCACTTTCCTGATTTTGTATGAATTGTGTTTCCAAGTAATGGATAGAAAACAGTGGCCCTTATTCTTGCTTCCCTTCCCTTTTCCTTATTTCCTTTCCAATTTCGGAGAAAAAAAAATCCATCTCAATGAAGAACGTATTCTCAAGACACAATGTAATCACTCACAAAGCTCCAAGTTCTCCTAGCAGAAGACTTTTCTATCTTAAAGAATGTCTTAAGATGTGCCCTTTGTTCACTGGGTGGAGGTGTTAGTAAAGCTCTGTCTCTTGGAGATGGTTGCTACAAGGGCTTTGTCGCACAGAGTACATGACTTTTCCTACACTTATCCCTGGGGAAATATGTTCATCACTGAGGGAAGTTTCTGTTAACATTCTCTGGAATTTCCCAGGCAGTCACAGGATAATTTGTTTGCAGAACGGGAAACTCTGGGAATGCCAGTGCTAGACTGATCTTATTTTTTTTTCTCAGTTGCCTTTTTTTTTTTTTGCTTGTATTTGTTCTTCTAGCTGCAAAGTGGGTGATTTCTACCTTTGGTAAAAACAGCTGGCATCCAATCCTGTGTTTGTGTCCCTGCCAGCTCTGTCGGTCTGAGCTGAGAGTATCTCCAGACCTGCCAGACTTTGTGTAAGCCAAAGCCTGCAGGACAGGAGGAAGAGGAGCTGCAAACACAGAGCAGCTCAGTCACTCCCTGGGGCTGTGCTGTAGAAGGGTGGGTGTATAAAGGTATGACCATTCTTCCCAGTGCCGGGAAAACTGGAAGCTGGCACCCGCTGGAGATTTGGCATAGATGTGGCTTTTGGCACGGCATGCTTCTGTAGCACCTTGGTTGTCGTGCAAACCTTTAAGATCCAGCTTTGTACACAGACTGATATTTGTTTCTGTTCTTCCAGATATTGCCATGTGATACCCAGCATTTCTGGCAATGAAGAAAGGCTCTGTAAGGAAAGCTTCAGGTAGAAAACCGCAGGCATCAGCATCCCAGATACCTCAGCCAATGTCACCTGTCAGTTCAGGTGCCACATCTCCATACCTTGGCCAGCTGACATCTCCAGCTGCTCACAAAACCATGGAGCAGAGGCCCCAACAACTGGATATTCCAGCAGGAAATGTTGGACCTGCTTTTAAATTTCAGAAAGGTATTGCATAATAAATAATACTGGTATCAAAATATGTACCACGAGCATTAAAAGCCAGTGTTCTGTGAATTGTATGATTAAAGATGTATGATCTGTTGGAAAGAAGCCTGAAAAAATTGCTTTCATCTTTTTTTTTTGGAACACAAATGCAGAAATGGGAGTAATGAGAGCTGGGGACAATAATGACACTTTTACTCCTTCCTCTAAATGCTTCTGGTGGGATAATTTTCAATGTTTTTCCAGTATTCAATGTAAAGAAAATGACAAATATAAAAATCATCTATCCTTTCTGTTTGTTTTCAGGTGAAAATGATTTTAGCCCAGGAGTTAAGTACATAACTGAACCTCTTATAAAGGGTCTGTCAAAACAGCAAAATTTGGCATATATAAGCTCACTGAATCTTTCTTCCCCAAAGGATGGGGACAAGAAATTTAAGGTAAGTTATTGAAAATAACTGGAAATTAAACTAAGTTTAAAATAATTACGATTTATTGTTTAATGCAAGCCTATTTTTAAGTGAGTGTAAACAGCATGGTCTGTTAGCCTAGTTCTGCAACCACCTTCTGCTAAAAAAAAAAAGGCAGTGGAGACTTGAGCAAAAGAAAAAAATTGGATTCATTAGAGTGATGTTTAAAAGATACTAATTAATGTAATTTTTTAGGTTTTGGGTTGTGCTGGTTTGGTTGATTTCGGGGGGGGGAGAGTTTGGTGGGGCTTTTGAAATAACATGTTCCTTTTTGTGTAGATGAAGACTGGCCCACTGTAAATTTAAAATCCAGCTTTCCAACACTGTAGAAGACTGTACCTAAAGTGGGATCTTAGAATACCACAGTGGAACTGTGATTAATAAAATATTAGAATACTTGGTATTTTTAATGAATAGAAATCTGCCTTTCTCTTCAAAAGACCCAAACCCTGCAATGCTAAGGGATTAATTTTCTGTTCTTTAGTACATAGAAAATTTGGAAAAGTGCTCTAAACTAGAGGTGCTAAACCTTAGTAACAACCAAATAGAGAAGATTGAGAAGTTGGATAAACTGCTGAAGCTGCGTGAACTCAACTTGTCTGGCAACAAAATCAGGTAAGAGGAAACACCAAAGGGTTTGGAGAGCCCAGGGTCCATAAAGCTGATTTTCTTTTACTGCTTAAGTGAGTTCTCTCACAGGAGTGAACACTTGATGTGGATTTCCCAGTTATGTGTCAAGACTAACAGGCTTTGAGGTCTTTTTAAACAGCACAAGCTCTGAGGTATTAGAAGTATAAATAGTTCTGGGAAGTGCTGTCAGTGCACCATGACTGTGGTTTAATTTGTTTTCTTTGGAAACCAAGCCAGCAGTGCAAGTTTCCAGATACCACAATGAAGAGTGGGCAATAACCCAATTAAATGCATTAAAAAATTAATTAAACTTTTACAGTTTATTATTACAGGTAATATAATAAGGATTTTTTTTAGGAGAGGAAGCTGAATGGGCTTGATCAAGCAGGCCGTAAACTCACTAAATTGCTTTTGAACTCTTTTGAGAGCCTGGTGTCTTGTTTGAGTGGTTTAAAAGTGTTGAAGGGTAATGGTCCATGCAGTAGCAAAACTCTTAATTGCTTTTAATGTTTCTGTCAATGAATTATGATCTTAACTATTATGAAACTGCCTTTACAGCAGTGAAGCTGCTGTTTCATTGCAGACATTTGCAATGGGAAGTGAGTAAAACCCCAGAGTTTCTACACATTGCATTCGCACAACTTCCTCTCTCAGCGGGAACTGAAAAGGGCACAGTAGCTTTTAGCTACTGCTCTGTTTTCAGACTTTAGTTATGTGCAGTTCATACATACCCAAGAAATAGTACAGTCACAGGAGCACATCCTGCTGTACTTTGTTATGATACTCATGGTTTACTTAATCCTCACACATACTCATAGAAAATGCCCAGGTAAATGAAAGCTTCCTTGATAGTTTTAATGAAAACACTAGAGATGTAGCTCTTCATGCTGTCAGTTTACAGTTGATCCTTCCTTTTTATGGGGGGAAAAAACCCTCACAAAACAACTTTATTTTGATTCATTTTTGTCCCATTACATTCTCAGGAAAAAAAGAAGAGATTTTGCTTATTAAAATGGAATTACCACACGTTAAAATAATGTTAATATTGAAATGAAGGTATGCAAAAGTAATGGTTTTGCTACAATGACAGAAAATCATGCTGTGATTTTTGGTCTTAATTTAGTACTTATAAGTAAACCAGTGTAATTTCATTTGAATTGTCCATGGCAGTAGATAATGGTTTTGCTGATCTCTTGGTTAATTTATTGTGACAGATTTTGTTGTAGTTTACCCATAATGCCTCAGTTGCACTTTAAATTTTCTGTGGTTCATAACAAATTATGGTTTTCTTCTCATTTTCAGCAAAATTGAAGGCATAGAACACTTGCAGAACCTGCAGAAGCTGAACCTGGCAGGCAATGAGATCGAGCACATTCCTGTGTGGGTAGGGAAGAAACTGAAATCCCTGCGCAGCCTTAACTTGAAACAGAATAAAGTGTCCTCAGTAAGTGATGACAGTTAGAAACAGGAATTGTTCAGTGTCTTTTCATTAAGTGAGCTGTGTATTTACATTGATTGACTTACTCTGAGTAATTGCTGAGTGGCTTTCTACAAAGTCTGCTGTGAAATGCAGTGGTTGGGAGCCTAATAAAGTTATTGATCAGAAAAACTCCTTTTGTGCAGGTATTGAAGATATAAACCTATATTGTGTTGTTTGGGAAAGCAGAAGTTTCTGGAAGGTTATATCTATCAACAGGCCTTGGTATCCTGAAATTTCCAAGATGAAGCTTGATTGCTTTACCCTCTTTGCAGTGGCATTTTTTAATAGAGGAAATAATTTGATTTTTAGGAAGTGACTTTAGTCATAATACTTTGTATTTTGGTAGGTTTTTAGAGCTTATTCTTTAGCATAAAGGTTAAAATAAATCCTTTGGTACAGACCTAACATAGAACATTCTACATAATCAGAAATTCACTCCTGGGGGTTTAATTTTTCTCAGGAGGATGTCTAATCATTGTTTTCTTTCTCTTTGGTTTAGCTCCATGATATAGCTAAACTGAAGCCTCTGCAAGATCTGACCTCTCTGTTCCTTGCTGAAAATCCAGTTGCAAGTCTGCCTCACTACTGCTTGTACACCATATTCCACCTGAGAGCACTGGAAAACTTGGATGGACAGCCAGTGACAAATCATGACAGGCAAGAAGCTCTGGAGAGGTTTAATTTAGGTAATAACTTGTTAAATCTAAAGTGAATGACACAAAATTTAAGTTTAGAAGGAAAAGATTTTTCTATTTGAATGTTTCTCTGATTTCGTTTTTCAGAGGAGATAGAAAAATTAGAAAGACAGTTGGAAAACACAGTAAAGGAGATGGAGAACCTGAAACTTAACCAGTCCGAAGTGCTTGAGCAACTTCACCATCAAGATGAGCTCAACAAGTCACTGAAGGAAAAGGCTTCACAACAGAGACAAAGCTTTGAAGAGCTACAGAGGGACCTGGGCACCAAAAATGAACTGGTAAGATAATCCCTGGCACTAAGGAAATCTTTGGACACAGAGTTGTAATGTGAGAGTTTAAATGACTGAAGATTTAATTTTAGAACTGAGAGACTTCCAACTCTTTAGAGAGTGATTATTGACTTTCAATATTTTTTCGGTGGAAAAAGTAAGTATATTGAACCAGCACTCAGTATCACTCTTGTGATTTATAGTAACTTCTTTGTTTCTAGTAATTATTTATTAAATGATGTTTAAAATTTTGTCACGTGATGGAAGGTTAAGCTGCTAAATTGCTGATGTACTGAATATGCTGCACTGGTCAGACTCTAAAGTGCTGCTGCAATAAGGGAGAAAACTGCTACTTTTACAGAAACAAGATGTTCACACAAGTTATATGTCAGTAATAGCCCTTGATTATTATTTTGGGTAATGCCCACCAGTTTAATTGTATTTTATTCACATCATCCTAAAGTCTTATGTTTGAGTCTCTTTCATTGGTAGCCATAAAATGCAAGGAAAGTCCTATTGACTTGAGAGTGCTGGGTTGTGAATGACCTGATGGGAGCTTAATATTTGGATTTTATCTTATTAGACTTGTCCTCTAAAATTTTATCCTTCAGACACTCTATACTTGGTACTTCTTTAGCTGTTTCTCTGAACACACACACACTTACCATCGATCTGCTTCTAAAATGAAGTTTTCAGTATAATGAGATTTAGCAGCAAATACTTTGCAGCTTGAACCCACTCTTCTCCTTTGGATGACAAACTTGGCTCGCTTCTGTCTCCCTTTAGCTGGTGTCTGGGTTTGTCACAGTCCCCTTCCTGCAGAGCCTTTGTTCCTCACTCAAGGTAGCCCCACTGTGCCCCTGGGTTGCATGGTTGGTTTTGTTTCTAGGATGTATTTGCACGTTCCCTGAAGTAGCAACATTATTATGAAGTGTCCCAGTGAGATTTTATATTCACGGTGGTTTGGGACGAAATTTTCTTGATATTTTTTTCCCCTTTTCTCTGAAACAGAGTTAATTTTTGCATGGCATTTATCAGGTGTTAAAATCTCTCTTTAAGCCTTTCCTGTTCTATTTCTTTTCCTCCATTAGTCCTGCTTTCCACTCTCTATTGGAATTGTGCTGCATGTTCTCCTTCAGGTATTCAGTGTGAAAAGTTGATTTAAAAAGAAATCACATGATGGACCTTTATTTAAAAATAACCTCAAATTGATCTAGCACATGTTTAAGCTAAAATAAAACGCATAGACTTTGTACTCTAGACAATTGAAGGATTTTGTTTCTTTTACAGACCCTGAGGGTTAATAGTCCTCATGCTCACTAGTTGCAGCAAATATATTTGTTATTTTGGCCTAGGTTTTGCTAAAGGATTGTACCCAAATTATTGTTTTATCCTAAATTAGGTTTAAAAATAAACTTGTTGCTTTGATGTACATAAACTTTAAAGGGCTTTCATGTGATCATTTGTATTCTATTAATTGTGGGGCTTTTGTCTCCTCTTAGTCACCATTGTACCTTGTAATAAAATTACCCTTTGTGATATTCTTGATCCAAAATTGTGCTGTGAGCTTTGTTCCCACATTAAGGGCTGTGCCCTGCTCTCTGTGGAGCTGCAGTGTGTGACAATGCTGACTCTCCAGTGAATGAGACTCACTTGGGTTTGTGGTTTCTCAGCTGAAGCAGAAGACAGTGGAGCTCACCCGGGCTTGCCAGAAGCAGTATGAGCTGGAGCAGGAGCTGGCCTTTTACAAGATCGATGCCAAATTTGAGCCCTTAAATTATTTTCCCTCAGAGGTAATAATTTTAAAATCATGGATCTTCTCATTGCTGTTTCCCTTGATTTTTCAACTTAGAAAATAATAGTTTTTCTATGAACTAATAGATGCTGCTTTATTAAAAGCCCAACCTCTGTCATACTTGCAAACAAAAATGTGGAGATGCCAGAATGAAATCCATAAGAAAAGTAAAGATCAGTAATCAATGACTACAATTAAGTTATGTCTGAGTAAAACTTAAGTGCAACAGTGTAATGGACTAAATATAATCTAAGTAAATTCAATATACTGAGAAAAAATTCCTCCAGATATTTGCAACAAACTGGTCACACCCCAACTGGGTTTGTTTGGTTTTAGTTCCATTATAAAATAATGATGTTTAAGGCCAAAATAGCCAAGTATTGTCTGTTTTCTTCTAATTATTCTAATTTCAAATTGGTTTTCCTTTTTATGCTTGATAGGAAAGTTAAATGTATGTTAGGAGTTGACTGCAGCCATAGTTCTGAGATAGAGACTCTGCTTCTTACATTTCAGGAGGTTGAACTTGATAATGTACCTGGTGAAAGTCCCTACATTGGTAAGGCCAGGTACAAAAGAAATATGTTTATAAGGGAAGGCTACATCGCTGACAAAGCTCAGCAGCTGCAGTTTGGGAAAATGCAACGGGAGGAAGATGGCTCCTGTAGGAAACCCCAGCTGGAATTGCATCTCCAAAGTCTAGATAAAATACTGGAAGATAAGGAAGAAAAGATTAATTCAGGTAAAACCTTATTTTTTGTCAAATAAAAACATGTATCAGTGTGGTTTGTTCCACTGGTTACGTGCTTGACATAAGAATAGAAACAGTGTTTCAAAGGCTGGAAGTGCTGTGATTGTTAAACACTGAACTTGATGCAATTTTGGTGTCAAAACTGCTACAGTTTCTTACTGCTGTTACTTTAAGATAACTCAGGATGAAAGCATTACATGTTGTTGAAAACACAGTTCTAGGGAGGTTTCATATTTGATGCATGAATTTAATTGTGTAATACTTGTTAAAAAACCTTTGGACATACTTTTTGAGAAACTAGAATGTATTAGCTGTGATTATCAGTGTGTTAATGCTATGCTGATTAATGTGCTCACAGAAGCTGTGTATCAGTGTTATACGCAATATTATAATGTATTCTGTGGGGTTGAGGGTTTCATGTTGGGATTTTTTTTTGTCTGCAGCACAAAGAAGATTAGAAGAACTGCGAAGTGAAATTGGAGACGCAGAGCAACAAGTGTTGAAAGTAACAGGGGAACTGCAACAACTGGAGGATGCTCTGGCCCAGAAAAAAGTAAGTTGTTCCACGAACAGCAAGAGAAGGTGTTCGAAGCAGTGTTGATGTAAGAAAATACAACTTTTTCTCCCCATTCTTATAAAGGGGCCACTGTACAGGCATAAATCCATTTGTCAAGCGTCAGAAAAATCTTACCGGTTTCAGATAGCTTGTTCATGAAGCAGCTGCTGGACCTGTAGTGCAGTTAATGGCATCCGTTCCATGTGTTGGTGTTGATTTATTGCTGACTTTCCCCAGAACCCTTTGGAGGAACCTGCTGTGTGGGTTTAGTTGTGCAGCTGATAAGCAATGTGGCTGCAGAATTGGCAGCAAGAATCAATTTATCAGCATTAAACTAAAACAGCATCTTCCACTTCTCCAACTGTCATCAATTATTGCTATTTTTAGTTTTTAAACTTGCCTGAAAATCCATGACCAGGATCTTCTTTATTTAAATTTTAAATATGTTGTTGATCAGCTGTGTTTTTCCAACTCACTCAACCTCCTGGTGCTGTCTCCAGATGTCCCAGGCCAGCAAGGATGCAATTGAACAGCAATTGAGTGAAAAGTTACGAATCCTGCAAGAGCTACGTAAGGAAGCACTAGAACTGGAAAAACAAATAGAGAAACAGAAAAGAGAAATAGGGAAAAATCAGAAAGAGCTTGAAGATTTGCAGAGTTCTCTTGGTTCTGTAAATCCTGAAGATCCAAGACATGTAAGTAAAACCAGAATCTTAAGTTTTTTTATGTACTGTGCAATGGACTAAAGGCAGCTTTAACAGATGACCATTCACTTGTGCTTGTTTCATGAGTTTTATATTCTTTTGCTGTTTATCAAAGTCATTAACTTAAAATTTGAAAGTTAAAATATCTTTGCAGTTAAAAATCCTACCAAACCAACCAGCTTTGGTAAAACACTTGAACAACTCATTTTCCCAGCAGGTGCTGTAGAGCATGTTAAGAACTAAATCTTTATGCTTTGCACAAACACGCTGGGCAGAGCCTTGCAGACAATTTCTGTGCAAGAAATCCCTCATGCAGCTTTTTGTGGAGTCTGGCCTTAAAGGTTTTTAAAGATCTGTGTCTGGCAGTGCTTTTAGAGCCTGTTTGGTGGGGACTGATGGCCTTTCTCTGCTGTCACATGCAGTCCTGTCAGTCCTGAGAGAATCAGCAAGGCCTCAGAGGTCACATCTCCCGGGGCTGGGGTGCCAAGGAGAGCTCGAGCTTCCACCTAACTTATTGATCTCCAGGGATGCAGGACTCTTTCTGAGTTATTAACTGTCTTCAGGTACAGCAAACACTTACAGAAATTAAACTAAAATGAAACGGAATTACTTTTAATAGTGTTTTTTAAAAGCTCATATCTCTAAATGAAAGTTTTTCAGGCCAGCTGGATGCTTTTAAGTAAGCAATGAAAGACTTTTTCTGCTTGGCTCCGTTTTCAGCAGAGGCGTGCAAACACTTCTTTAAAAAGCTCCTTTTGTGTTTTTAAACTTAATTTCCTCGGCTGTTGGGTGGCAGAAGCGCCGAGCGCGTTCCGGGAAGGCTCCCAGGGGAATGGCCGGGCCCGGGGCAGGAGCGAGCCCGGCCCTTCCCGCGGCCGCCCCTCGCTTCGAATCACAACACAGGAAGCGCCGTGCGGCCAACGGCCGGGAACGGGGCTGGGAACGGGAACGGGAGCGGGGCTGGGAACGGGAACGGGGCCGGGAGCGGAGCTGGGAACGGGAACGGGAGCGGGGCTGGGAACGGGAACGGGCAGCGGAGCCAGGGCGGCAGCTGCGGCCCCCACCGCGGACCGCATGGAGACTCCGCTCAATTCCTGCCCGTGCTGAAGCTGCCGGTGCTTTATTCAAATGAATTCGCGCTCAGGGGTGGGGCGTTCTGCAAGTGCTGTCTCAGGAAGAAAAGACAAAGGCAAAGCTGTAAGTGGTCGGGGACTTGTGGCTTTTTGTTTCTTTTTAAAACTGCATTTTTGGTGCCATTCAGCAGCTGCAGCAAAATGGCTCAGTGGGAGTGGCGCAGGTTTTACTTGTTGAAATTTCGTTTTTGTAAGCTGCAGGGCAGTTTGTGTTTAGCAAGGTGACAAGTTGAACTGCGCTGATATGGATGTTTAAGTTAACTTCCGGTTTAATCCATTAAAAATACAAAAAGCTTTGGTTTTACCCATTTACTTTTGTTATGGAAGCAACTTTAGAAGTGTTCTTTTTTCTGAGAATTCATTTAACTTTTCCACTGCTAGCTCAATTTATTTTTTTGAGTAGTAAGAAAAACGTGCAGTTTTATAATTCTGTATTTTCCCAAGTTTCTGGCATTTGGCTTGTTTCTGAGCAATTTCATACCAGTGAGAAACAACACTTTATTCTGTTGATAATCAAGATTTGTAAACAGCTGAAACAATCAGCTAATTCATACTAAATGCATGAAGTCCTTGCCAAAGTCTGTGAGAGCTGTGTGGTGTGTCTCCCAGAAATATTTTAATAAAATAAGACTTACTTAAGAATATTTACTTAGTAACTGTAAAGTTTGCCCGACTTGCTGTTTGTTCAGAGTATTTTCCTTCAAGTGCTGACCTGACATGTTCTAAAGCATCATCTGCTGTGAAGGCAATGCAGGATGACAGGATTAAAGGTTCTGGAAGAAATCATGTTTGTTCTTGACTGAGAGAGGAAGTGGTAGAACGAAATGTAAAAGCAGGAAGAAAGATAGTAGCCATGAGTAATAATTTATAAAGGCAGGCTTTATTCAGCCTGGGCAGGGGGGAGCCTGCAAACAATGCTGTTAGTCACAGATTGCTGCTTATCTGGGGTCCTTTGTGGGGCAGGAGGGAGGGAAAATAACAACAAGTAACAAACCCCAAAGCACCACAATGTGTGCTGAGCTTGTGGCTTTTCTTGCTGATAGTGAGACATTGCAGAACTGAGGCAAACTCCTGATTTGATTTTTTAAATCTGTATTGATGCCCTGCTTTACCCTTTTAACTGTTACTTGACAGGCTCACATGAGAGCTCAAAAAGCAAGTAAAGAACAGCACCTTGATATAATGAACAAACACTGCCAGCAGCTGGAGACTCGCCTGGATGAGATGCTCTCCAGGATTGCAAAAGAAACTGAGGAAATCAAGGATTTGGAGCAGCAGCTCACTGATGGTAAACTTTAATTTTTGTCTTAAAGTATTTCTTGTACTTAGGACAACACGACAATTGAATTGAGGATTGTTCTGTTTATCTTTGCTCAAATGAAATACAGAATGGGTACAAAAGTGTTAAAAAACTTCCTTAACTGATGTAAAAGGAAACTGTGTGTGTTCACCTCACCTGTACCTGGTTGGGAAAGGGGGGCAGGAATACACAGAGCTGCAGTTCCTTTTAGCTCTCCCAGTGGCCAGGTTAACACAGTAATATTGGGAATCCTAACCTTAAAAACAAGTATTTTCTGGTTGAGTTCTAGGTATTTGATTTTACTTACTCCAATGGCAAGCATTTTAAATGATGAAGAAAGGCAGTTTGGTTTGTTTGGTAAATAAATGTAGCTTCTTAACTACCTTGAATTCATTTTGCATTTCTTCAGGACAAATAGCAACAAATGAAGCACTGAAAAGGGATTTGGAAAGTATTATCACTGGGTTACAGGAATACCTGCAAAGTGTGAAGCATCAGGCAAAACAGGCCAATGAGGAGTGTAAGAAGTTGCAGAAGGAAAAAGAATCTTTGCTGGGAAGATTGGCAGATCTGGAGGAGGAAAAAAGCAACCTGGAAGTGGTTGCCATGGATGCAGAAAATATGAGAAAAGTAAGGCTAAATACCTCTTTTCCCAAGTTCAGATATCTAAGAATAAACTTGGAAAAAGTAAGCTGGTGATCAGATTGGGACTAGGGAAGCACAATTCCTTGGGTAAAATAATTTCTGGTATGGTAGCATGGTTAGATGTGCTCACACACCTCAGGAATAGAATCTGGCCTTTAAAACCAGTTGCAAGAGACGTCCAGTAAATGTGTGCTGAATGGGAGAAGCCTCAGAAATGCAGGTGACGTCACTGCCAATGGATTTGCCGGTGACACCGTGGGGAATGTCACCAGTGATACCTCTGACCTTGGCCAAGGGTGTTTGTTAGCAGCTGGGATCTGTCCTGTCAGCCAATGACAGAGCTGTCTGGGCATCCTGATGGGTGTTATGTAAACCTGGATTCCTGGGACAATCGTGTATCACTTCCAGCTCCACCTGTCTGACCTGAGTGTAGATTTTGGACAGTCAGAGTGGCATCATTGACCTGCAGGTGGAAGTGCCACCCACCTTCAGGTTTTAATGGAGTTCCTGAGTTAAAGGGAAGGGAGTACTCTTAAATTCTGGCTCTCCCGTCTACATCCTTCTAAAATGGATATAAAATTCCAGGAAATTGCAGTGCTGGAGAGTGCACTCCAGGAGGAGAGAGAAATAAGTGAGTCCCTTCGAGATGTCCAGGGGAAGGTCAGCGCCTACGAGGCTGAGCTGGAAGCCCAATTAAAAGAGAGGGATGCTGAAGCCAGGCAGCAAAAAGAAGAACTTGAAAGACTGAAACAACTTAGCCAGGTAAGAACAGAGCTTTAGTGCTGCCAGAGGTGTTACCTACCCCAGGACACCTCTTCTCCAGCATTACATCACCTCACAACTGCTGGTTAGGTGTGCCTCACACAGAAGGTGGTATCAGTTTGCTGGGATTTAGAACTTTGCTTCGAAGCAAGGTCCAGATGGTTTGCTTGGGGTTGTTTAGTTGAATCTTTTTTAGGTGCTGTCATATTGTTGCTGTTTTAAGAAATACATCTGTTGTGTATTTGGGTGACAGGTTGGGGTTGGGAGTGGGGTATTAATCTGGAGGTTTTCTGTTTTTGTAGATGGAGCTGTCAGCCCTGCAGGATGAACTTGAAAAGGAAAGACAACTGTTAGAGAATGCTCAGACCAAAGCACAACTGGCAGAAGAGAAGGAACAACAAAATTACAAGCTGCTTTTACAGTTCAAGCAATTGCAGGTGAAGTATTTGTTGTATCAAAAATTCTAGCGTTTATCACTTACAGATTTGTTTACTTACATTTTTGTGGATTTTTCTTTTTTGTCTTTCTTTAGGGAGACAATAATTTCCTAAAACAGCAGCTTAAAGATCTCCAGAATCAGCTAAACCATGCAGTTGGTAACTTAATTCATCCTGAGGATGTCATGGCTTGTATAAATGAACTCAGGCAAAACCTTCAGACAGGAGCTGGAGAGATGAAGTGAGTAAAATAAAAGTACAGTGTGAGATTTGAGCATGTGAAAGGGGCAGGACAAGAGGAAATGGCCTCAAGTTGTGCCATGGGAGGTTCAGGTTGGATGTCTGGGAAATTTTCCTCACTGAAAGTGTTGCCAAGCATTGAAACAGGCTGCCCAGGACAGTGGTGGAGTCATCAGCACTGGAGGGATTTCAAAAATATTTAGATGTGGCCTTGGCAGTCCTGGGGGAATGGTTGGATTTGATGAACTCAGAGGGCTTTTCCAACCTAACCTGAATTAATTTACACAGCACGTCTTAAACTTGCACTGTTGTCTTAGGCTTCATGATTTCAATATCTGGTATCACATCTTTAAGTCCCTATTTTCTGTCTTGGAACCTGGATTGTTTCTCTTTCAGGTGTCCAAATTCAGCTGATGTTTTAGGAAAAAGCCTTGCAAACCTGCAGAAAGAATTCAATGACATCCTTGCTGACGCTCAGAAGGAAAAAGAGAAAGCATGGGCTGGACAGAGGCAGTTGCAGGAAGAAATGATATCCCAGCAGGAAAAACTGGAAGAAATACAGGAGAAATACAGACAGGCACGTATCAAACAGCTAAAGGAAAAATAAGACTATTTCAGTTTAGTCTAAAAAATGTCATTTGCAGCTGAAGGATCAAGTTTCACTTGATGAAGCTTTGCTACACTCTGTAACAGTGGAGGCTGATTTGATTTTTTTATTAATAGTCTTTCTGATTTTTACTTGGTTATGGGCTGAACTGGAATTTAGTCAATGATCTGTCTCAGAGGCAGAAAAGACTTCAATGACCTCCAGAAAAATACAGCTCTGAACCTTCTTGAAAGATCATTATACATATCTCTAATAAAATAACTGGGGCACTCTTAAAATATTATAGTTACAGTGGCTAGGTAGTTATCTTCCTTTTCTGTTTTGATGCGAAGTATGCTGGTACCTGCATTTGCCAGAAGTTTCTTTAATTAAATAATTAAAACAGGGTGGCTTTTATTTGGAAAAAAATTTCTGGCTGCTTAGTCTAACATATTTTACTTACAGGTTAAAGCTGAAAACAGACAAAATAAGAACAAGGTCCATCAGTTAGAGAATGAAATAAAATGTTTACATGAAAAAATAAAGAGCATGGAAGAGATTCAGGGCCTTGCTGATCAGCAGCTCCAGGAGGCAGATGAAGAAAAAGAGGCTATTCTTGCTCAGCTGGAGGATTTAGAGAAAAGGGTAAGAATGCGTGAGGGCAGGTCTGTTTGATTGCTCAGGAGAGAAGAAACAAAAACTTGTGAATTTTTGCCTTCTAAGATAAAACAACACATGTGGGAACACAAATGTTGAATATAACATCTTTCTTTTCCTTAAACTTTACTGCTTGTCCTTGCTTTAGATTTTTTTCTAAATAATACAAAATGGGGTGGGGATGGATGGAGGATGTCACACCAAGAGAAAAGCAGCGTGGAAGAAAGTACATTGTAAAAGGTCTAATTTCCTGGTTTCAGAAAAAAATAGAAGATGCCAGGGCACAGATGCAGGTGCTGAGTCTGGATAAGGAGCTGAAGCAGCTGCAGAGAGCAGTTGTCACCTCGGACAAGGTGGCAGCCACCGAGCTCTCCGTCGCTGCAAACCAGCTCAAGGCTCTGCGGGGGACCGTGCTCAGGATTAACCAGGAGAGAGCTGAGGTAAAGCAGCATGGAGAATTAATTAATTAATTGCTTGTTAGTGCCATTGCAGTGGGAGCAGTCCTGGTGTCCTTTAAATGAGCTTCAGAGTTTTCTTCTGAGTTGTGCTGCTGCACAGGAGCTCTTGCTTTGGGCAGAGTTTGAGATGCAGTAAGTGAACTTCACTCACAGGGAGTGAGTAAATTGGGGTATGGACAGGTGTTCCTGCTGTGGGAGGGAAGAAGAGGGAGAGGCACTTTAGTGTCTTATTAAACAAACAATAGATAATACATTGTTCTGTAAGATAGAAAAGCAAAAGAAAGGACTGGAAGTTTGTGCTTGCACAAACTGGAAACACTTTTTCAAACTGGGCAGTGCTTTTGGCTACATAATAACATCTCCTGTGTAGCAATACTGTAAAGTTAAAGGAGAAACTGTATTTTACATATATCTAGAGTGCCAGAACAGTCAGGTGCTGATGCTTCTCAATGGTCAGCTTTTCACAATGGCACATCTCAAGCCTGAGAAATGTTCCTGCAAACTACAGCTCAAATGAAAATCTCAATTTCAGGAGATTGAGGAAGCCCAAGAGTTCTGTGCTGAGGCAGCTCGTGCTTCCCAGGCTCTTGCCAGAGCAGAAGCAGAAATAGAATTGCTACAACAACTCCTGAAGGAGAAGGAAGAGCAAGTAGGTTGTTTGCTCTGTGTTATATGATAAAATACCAGTGAGATTCTGGAAATGTCATGTTTAGAGGTTCTTGCCCTGCCCTCTTCCCCTCAAGTTTTCCCAAATCACGATGTTCTTCCCTTCCCTGACACCTGTCCAAGAAAAAACTGAAAACCTCACTGCCTGGAGCAGCTGAGTTTTAAGGAAAATCATCACCTGTTCACTTACACACCTCTGTGGCCATGGCTGAGCCTCAGTGATATGAGGGGATGGGAAGAACAGCTCTGTGGCATTGAGTGGGAGCTTTTTGTGATTGAAACTTCTATTTCAAATAGGTTCTGCAGGAAATGGAGAAAGCTGGTGAGAAAACTGTTGCATCAAACACCCAGAAGTCTGAAATTAATAAATTAAGTGAAGCTGTGGAACAGCAAAAAGCAGAGATTGACCGTTTGAAGTGGTGGTTGGATAATTTTGGGACAGGTAATTTCTCTTTTGTCTCCGCTTCTTGCAGATAGGCAGGGATACAGAAGATTATTATTGCTCATTTCTCACTGTTTGAACTGAGGATCTGGAGAATAAACTGTTGAGAATATCCTTCTGTACAGGTTTATACGGGATATGTGTCAATTTTCATCAGTTTGTACTTTTTACAGCTGCTTAGAAAACACTGATTGTGCTGAGCACCCCATTTAAACTGCTCTAGGACACTGTCAGAGATCTGTGTAAGGAAAAGGAGCAGCAGTTACCTGGATATGAACTTGTATTTCCACAATCTTAAAGCACCAAACTTCTGGTGTATGCCTGTCACTATAGATAACATTTTGTTTGTTTCCCTCAGCAATTAATTTTTTTAAATATAATTCCAGTTTAACTGGGTAACATTGAGGGAAAAGTTGAATGCAGTATTTATTTAACTATTTGCCTTAGATGACTCTAAAACTGTGATTAATTTCCAGGTAACAAAGATGAAATTGAGACCTTACAAGATGAAATTGCAGCCCTCAGAAATATGCTCTCACAGCAGAATGATCACACCACCAGTACAGCAGAGCCACTGAAAAGAAGGGGATACTGGTA
This sequence comes from Lycocorax pyrrhopterus obiensis, assembly GCA_014706295.1. NCBI lineage: Eukaryota > Metazoa > Chordata > Aves > Passeriformes > Paradisaeidae > Lycocorax > Lycocorax pyrrhopterus. Next base: position 9,016,354 of record JACSVZ010000019.1, read on the forward strand.
CTACATGCCCTCATCACAGGTCAGGAATAAAAATCCTGTTATGGTTTGTTGGTGAGGGAAAGTGCATTATAAATTTAGTAGGTTTGGGAGAAATTGAAGAACAAATATTGGCTGGCATGTAGGAGAAATACTGAAACAAACACACAAATGTTCCCTGGTAAAGCCCTTTACTGTGCTGGTAGGAATCCAGGGTACATAACATTGGGAGACAGCTATTCAGTGGGCAGTACTGTAGATCCATTTAGGTGAGGGTTAAAAGGGGATGTTACAGACAAACATTTCTTTCAAAAGAACATTTGTCTGAATTTAAAACCAATATTGCTAAAATATATGTAGTGCTTTTAAAGCAGCATCATGCTTAGAACTGAGAGACAGCAGAGTATGTGTAGCCTGTTCTGAGAAATCATTAGAATGTCTACAACAAATCCTTTATTTGACATGATTTGTCATTTCTAGATTAACACATACTGTGTTTTTTCTCTAGGCTTCAACTCCTGCTTCCCACAGCACCAAAGACTCTGGAGTGTGTTTGGGGTGCTCTGGCACATCCCCAGCCAGGAGAGGGGGTGCTCAGGACAGGCCCTGTGGGAGGGAAGACTTGCCCAGCCAAGGATGTTGGGTTTATTCACCAGTCAGAAATAGGTTGTACAAAGCAAATTCTGGCAAAGGTAAGTCAGTGTCAGTCTCAGACTGTTTAGGAGCAGACTAAAGATGGGCTTGCTTAGAGCTCACAGAGAGTTCTTTTGATGGGCATGAGTGAATATAAATGCTTATTACTGTTGAATAACTTAGTGTAAGCAATGTTTGTTACATATTTGTAAATTACATAGAATTTAAAATGTGCATTTGAACACTATCTCTACTGAAAAAATTATGAAAAATAACATGTTTGGTTTTGGTTTTTTTAAAGATAGAAGAGCAAAAGAAGATGGTGAAGGAAGTGCAGGGTCACCTGTCCCTGAAGGCTCTCCCTTTGTCCCACCCCCGGGCACAGTTATTTACACAGTCCTTCCAGATGGGGCCCCTGCACCTCAGGGCATGGGGGTTTATGCCCCTCCTCCTGCAGCAGCCACTGGAGCTCCAGTTTCTCCTGGATCCGTTATCCATGGCCCACCTCCTGTGGGATCCCAGGTGGTTTATGGCCCTCTGCCTCCAAACTTCACAGTGCCTCTCATTCCCCTTGGAGTGCTCCACTGCAATGTGCCTGAACATCGTGATCTGGTAAGAACCAGAGCTGCAACTGCAGGTGGAACCTTTGGGAACTGACTGACAAATGGGTTAGAAAAAGGTCCCTGCTAGGAAGGGGCTGGATCTGGTTACAGTCTTTGCCATCTGTAGCTGCTCCTGGGTGTCAGGAGGCCTCAGCTGGAAAATAGATCCTGATTCTGTTCTGTTCCCCGTATGCAGGAGAGTGAAGTCTCAAGGCTGGAAGACACTGTGTGCTATTTAAAGTCTCAGAAATACAAAGAGAAATGCTCAGAGGCAGCTGAGCATAAATACAAAAAAGAGGTGGAAAGATTGCATAGAAACGTTGAAGAACTTGAGCACGAAAGAGAAGAGCTGGAACGTGAAGTGGCAGAGCTGCGCCGAGCAGCTCAGACACGGAGCACACGCAGGTGGGAGCAGTGCATGGAATGCACTGAAAGGAAGCCTGTGGAAATACCAAACCTTTTCCCAGCAAAAGTCAGCTTTTTGACTCACTTACAATTCTAGAACTTGAAGAGGCTCTGGGCCTTTGGCGTCTTTGTATTTTAATTCCATGTTTTTCATCCTGACCTCTTAGGGACTTTATTGACGGCTACACCAACAGCCTCCTTGCAGAGCTGCAGCTGGAAAAGTCCCTTCAGCAGCAGGAAGATGTTGCAGAGGAGATTGAATGTGCAGAGAAGACTCTCCTGAAACGCCGGGCCGAGCTCAGAGAGGCCGACAGGCTCCTCGCAGAGGCTCAAGTGGAACTCGAGAGCACCCGGGGCAAGGTGAGTAAAGGCAAAACCCTGAGGGCAGAAATGGTTCTATATGAGAATAAGTTGTGAGATAAACTGTGCTAGAAGAAATTGGTTTAGTCCTTGTTGAAGAGGAGGAAGGTTTTCTGCTCTGGACAAGAGAGGAGAAAGAGTTGTTCATGGTAGAAACAGGGAGAAGGCTCAGGTGGAATATTCAAGCCAGGAGCTCACCTTTAAACAGCAAATGCAGCATAAGGTGGAATGTATTGTCTCAATCTTCAATTTTTGTTCTAGACTAAAGAGACTCTGCAGAAGTACAATCGTGCCAAACACCATCTGTCCTGCACTGAAATGGAGGCAGAGGAGCTGGAGCAGAGGGCTCAGGAAACAGCCACTAAACTTGTGAAAGCAGCTCAGCAGCTCAGGTACCCTGAGTGCTCTTGTGGGTTTGTATCACACGGGGTGAGGACAAGGACTGGGTTCTTTCCAGTATCAAGACACTGCTTTTGGAGAGGGAGAGCTGTTAAAATGTTAATATGAAAAGATATAAATGCTCTTCTAGGTTATTGCAGACAGATACAAGGGGTTTGGAACAGCACAAGAGGGAACAAGAAGGTATTTTGAAGGAAATCAACAAAATGGTGGCTGCAAGAGAGTCTGAGTTCCAGGCATTAAACCAGAAGATAGAAATGCTCACTGAAAGGTGAGTACCTTTCACTTATCATAAACTGTAATAAATTAAACATGTCCTCCTCCAGTCAGTCACTGCCTAAGATATTCTCACTTCTTCTGACTCCTGTTTTTATCCTCACTCTCAGTCTTCAGAAGCTCCAAGGAGATATTCGACTTGCAGAGGGTAACGAGGACCAGCATCTCCAAATCATCAGAGAAGCAGAAAACCTTGTTCAGGGCAAGAAAACTGAACTGGAAACATTGAAAGATCAGGTGAGGCTTGGCCTACTAACCCTGGGCTGTCCATTTTGTTGGAATTGACCTTTATATCATAATTATGATCCCAGTCTCTCTGACACACTAGTTCATGTGTGTGTTTAGCTACAAAAACAAAAGCTTCCACTGATTCTTCTGTTGAACTTCTCCATGGCAGATTTCTGCTCAGCAGCAAGAGCTCTTGTTCCTGGAGCAACAGGTGGCTCAAAGAACAGAAGAGCTTCATGGCCTTCAGGACTGCATTTCCCAAAGGAAAGGTGACCTCAAAGAAGCCCTTCGAGATGGAGAGACTGAAGCACATGAAAAACTTCGCCAAATAAGGGTAAGTTTCCCAAATGAGTTTTCAAGTCATTGTAGCAAAAGCCTTGAAGTACCACAGACATTTCAGGAGGTTTCCACAAAACCAGTTTTGCTTTTTGCGCCCTCCCCAAACCCACTGAAAAATAGAACATGCGAGTTTATGGTTCTGTGTGACTAAAGCTTGGTCCAGATGCACAAAGAAGAACTCCCCAGTTCCAGTAATTCTTACAGAATTGGTCCCTTGAGTGCTAAATTACATGAAGTATAAGTCTCTGAATGACTTCCTGTTGCTGAGGAGCAGCTGCTAAAGGAAATCAGTGTGATCAGTGTGTGTAAAACACAACAGAGCTGCCACAGTCTGTCCCCATCCCCATTTGCACAAAAAGGATTCTGTACTTCCCTGCTAAAATCAAAACAAAGTATCAGGGCTAATTATATTTTGTGGTTTATTTTCTTTTGTGAGGGCTTCTTGTCTGACTTTGTTTTAAGGCCTATTAGTCACTTGAATGACAGTGTTGTGGTAAGACTTGGAGATCAAAATCTTTGCAGAATTACTACTCTAAATCATCAGCAAGCAAGACTTTAGCCTAAATATTCTGGGTTTTTTTGTTCATTAGACCAGAATAGTGATGATAGACTGTTAAATAATTTTATAAGTATTTGGAACTTCAGTTTAAAGGAAAACTTCATTTAAAGTTGCAAATAATGGTATTCCTTATAACACATTCTCACAGGAAATAAAAGTACTTCTGGGAGAGCTTAGTGTTGAGAGGAAAGAACTGGATGTCCAGATGAATGAGAAAAGAGCACAGCTTTTGGTCCTAAAGAAGGATACTAGAAAGGAGGAGGAAAATCTTCAAGGAATACTTGGGCAAATCACCAAGCATAAGATGGGTATGTCCCAGGATTTACTGGGTTGTATGCAGATTGGGAAGGAATACACAGAGCTCTTTAGTTCATCCTCATCCTGATCCAATAACTGCTGTTTATTTCACCTCACTAGAACTGAAACATGTGCTGGAAATGCTGGAGCTTGAGAAGAATGAACTCGAAGGTTTGAAACTACAACATGACCAGAAGGTCAATGAGCTGGAAAAGACCCAGGTGGCCATTCTAGAGGTAAGAAATGCTTCTGTGGCTGATGCAGAAACTGGGAGAACTGTGGTTCTCTTGAGCTTTGGGTAACAGACTCCTGATGCTTTTAAATCAATCCATTTCTAATCTGATTTCAGCTTATCACAGAAAAGTCTTAAGTCTTCTTAGGCCTTTTAAAATAATGGGATTTTTTGGTGCGTGTGAGAGAGAGGGAGCACAGAAGCTCTTCTGTGGCTGTAGAATGATGGATGCTGGTTTTTTAGGAGCTTCCAGAGGCTTTTTATCTGGATTCTGTGTCCTCACTTGCAAAGAGTGAGTCTGGAAGAGAGTTTAACTCAGCTGGATGATCTTCTCTAGTGTTAAACAGGTCCCCAAGGTACTTGGTACCCTTCTATTGTCACCTTCCTCCACTAAATGCACTCACATTACTCTGGCTGCAGCTAAGGATGTCAATACTTGTTCTGCTTCTGGACCAGGTAAATGTGGTGCTCACCATGCCTGTTTTTCCTAGGAGAAGTTAAAACTGGAGAATATTCAGAGGTTATTTCAGTGTCAGCAAGGGGAAGTGGATTGGCAGGAGCAGCTCCTCAGGAAGGACCGTGAGGAAAACGAACACCTGGGCTCTCAAATGAGAACTCTGCAAAACAACATCGAGGCTCTGACCAAAGAGAAGGAGAAGCTGGAAGAAGACTCCAGGAGTTTGGAGAAGAAGTTGTCACAAACCAAAAGGTGGGGGACTGTCTTTTTCCTGGTAAAGATCAGGAGGGATGGGGAAGTGTTAGAGTGTCTGTTTGTTGTAATTGAAAGTACAGCTCTAACTCGGAGGTGCCCAATGATACAGAATAGGCAGTTTCTTATGTTTTGTGGAGTTTTTGCTCTAAGCCTCTCTCCAGCAGACTTAAAAAATACTCAGGAGTGGAACGGATAAATCAGCAGCATTTGTTATATCCTGGCAATGCCAGGAGAAATGTTACAAAAAGTAAAGTGTTGCATCTTGGAACAGGACATTTGCCTTGCTCTGACTGCTGGTACCATCCCCTTGCGCTCAGAGGGCTTTGCTGACATTTTTTAAGTCCTCACCAAAGATTTCCAACTAACCAAGAATATGATTCACATTTTACAGAGACTTAACTGCTGCTGAAGACAGCAGCAGAACTGCACTGTCCAACATGGAAAAAATGGAATTGAATGTTAAGAACCTGCAGCAGGAGGTGGAGCTACTGAACAAGCAGAAGAAATCACTGAATGCAGAGATTGTTGCAGTCCAGGAGGATCTTCAAGGTAAAGATCAACTTTTGGGTTTAAGCAGAGATGTATTTTAATAGAAATTCTGTTAACACTTTAACTGAACTGTGTGATACTAAATATTCAGCATGCTCAGATGCCCATGAACAGAAAGTATTTAACATGTTGAAAAGATGGAAATTTTAGAAACTGTGTTTGTGTTATTCACTCTTTGCTCATGAAAAGAGAATTTCTGTGTATTGGTATTTCAAAATGCTGATTGAAAATCTCTTGTCACCAAATACTTTTCTAGGGAAAAAGGAAGAACTGGAAACACTGAAAGGAGAACTGAATGACTCGAGGCAGCAGCTTCACCTCGTGGAACAGGTTGGTTTTAGTGGAACACGTCCTTATTGTCACTCTGGGAGTCTGTTGTTGCTCCTGACCTGTTCATGTGGGCACAGCTCAACATCAGAGCCCTGCAGAGCTGAGAACAGGGACTGCTTTATTGCCTTCTTGCTGAGCGTGGAGTGGGTTTATTGTTTTTTAGGAAGAAAATAATTTAAAAGCAACCAACCAACCAGCACCTTCTGGCTTTTTATCTGGTGGCTCCTTCTGTGTTAATTCACTCCGTGGCTGGTTTGAGTGGAAGGAACCCTGAGTGTCACAGTGACCAGTTCTGTTCTCTCAAACCCAAACCTTTTGGGCCGGTTCCTCCTCCCAGCTCCTCCTGCCACGTGCTTTTGTTTTACATTGCAGGATCTGGAAAACAACTCAAGGCAGCAGGAGGAGCTGCTCAGAGAGCAGGCAGCCCTGAAGGAAGAGATCCGAGGGTATTTAAGGAAACGTAAGGAGTGCCAGGAGAGGCACAAGAAGAGGGAGAACCAACTTCAGCAGCTCCAGAAAAAGATTGAAGAGAAGGAAACAGAACTCACCCAACAGGAAGTGGTAACGAGCCCCCTGACTTGCCTCACTTCCTCCTGACCTTAAAAATAATTCAGGCCAAAAAGTTTGGGGTGTGAATTTACAAATAATCACAGAGGCACAGGCTGGTTTGGCCAAACCAGCTCGGGTTGGGTGAGGAGTTTCAGCAAAGTGTTACCCAAAAGGAAAACTGAGGGAGCTCTCCTGAAAATGAGAGAGGCAAGAAAAATTGACAAACTTTATTTGTCAGTAGGGACTGTTAGATTGCAGTTCTTTCCAATTCATGCTGCTTTTATTTCTCTAATGTCTCTTAGTGATGGTTTTTGTTGTCCCTGAGTTGGTGCTGGTTCAAGCTCAGAGTGGGGGGGGGTTTCTGGCAGGTTCTTCATCGCCTCAAGCAAAACTCAGAGCGTGAAGGGAAAAAACTGGAAGAATGTACAGCTAAAGTGAAGGATCAGAAAATCCTATTGGAAAAGGAACTAGCAGATCAACACAAGAAACTGGAGCAGGCAATAGCTAAAGTCAGGCTGGCAGAAGAAAACCTTGGGAAGCTGGAAAAGGAGGAGTCCCGGTGTGCAGCTCTTGAAGAAACCATCAGAAAAAGCAGTAAGAGGCGTTGCACAAATCAGTTGTCACCGTCCTGGGGGCTGAGGTTAATGGCACAGCAAATATTTCTGTTTATCTTGCTTGGGTTCTTGGTGTTTGGAAAATATCTGCTGTGTATGGAGTGGACCAAGATAGTTAAGTTTTTGCTAATCAGGATTTTTTTTTAAAATGTTCATTACAGAACATCAGCTCTCAGAAAAAGAATTACAGTTGCAACAAAAAGACAGAGAAATACAGTGTCTTCAGAAAGAACTGGAAGTCTCCAAGTCTGAGCTAAAGCAACTTCAAGGTCAGATAGTGTCAGAGAGGAGAGAAGCAGAAAAACAAATCTTGAGTCTGAGAGAAACACAGAAAATGCAAAGGATGGAGCTTGAAAGCAAACTGCAAGTAAGTCCTGGCTGAGGGCAGAAAGTCTGGGGGTTTGGGTTATTTTAAACAGCAAAATGCAGGAACACCCCTTTTTGTCGTTGGAAGAACAAAGTAATACATCAACTTCCTGACCAGACTTGAGGCAACAACCTCTGTAATTCCCAGTGCTGCACAACACTCAAATTGATCCTGTTTGTGCCTTGAAGAAGTTGTGGTTTCTCTTAGTCCATGTTCTGTGGTGGGTGCTCCCAGTAAAAGGCATCTTCCTGCGCTCTCCTAGGAGCAGAGGCATGGAGATGGCAGTTTGCAGAGTGCCAGAACCACGGCTGAGCACGGCACCCACAGTACCTGCCCACGAGCCAAGCGCCACGGGGGGGACCTGGGCCAGCCCCAGCGGGAACGCAGCGACCCCCAGAGCCAGGTACAGCTGGGTACCAAATCCAGGGGGGCTGAGGGTTCATGGCTCCAGACAAGCTCATTTTGTGTTGGTTTTGAGTCTCTTCCTCCTGCGGTCTCACAACTGAAAATACACCCAGAGCTGTAATTTATGCAAATCGCTAAATGTTTGCAATGTTTAGAGCTACTCAGTAGGCATTTAACAACTTGCCAGTGCCAGCCTGGGCCAGCTTTTTCTTCTTTAGATACTCACTTAAAATTAAAAAGTAATTCACCTTGTCTGACTCCTTCTAGTCCTTCAATAAGTCCTTTATAAATTGTTTTGAAGCCCTTTAAAAACAGAGAAGAATGTTGTTGGCAATTGGAAAGCATTTGGGAAGGCCCTGCAAGGTCAGAGTGTGGCAGGTTTAGGTTAACGAGTGCTGTCCTGGTAACTGGAGTTGCCTGTTCCCATCTGAGGGGCTTCCCTGGCAGAGTTAATGCTGGAACCAGGGCTCCAGCAGGTCAGAGGCTTTGGGATTTCTTACTGCAGTGGTCCAGTTGTTCCCATGTCCAGAACAGCCTTGTTCAGTTACGCAGGAAAAGCCCTTGGGACTGATGTTTGTAACCCAAGTGTTCTGTGCTGCAGGTTAAAACCCAAAACCTGGAAGAGAGACAAAGGGAAATGGAGAGTGCAGCAACATTGCTTAACCTGGAGGTTGAAAATGAGATTAGGACAGGGTTTAAATCTCCAAGCTCATCTTCTCCAGACCCCTTGGAAGATTTGGAAGCTTTTCCTGAAGGAAGGGGAAGTCTGCAGAGTGAGTGTGATAACTCAGAGACTGCTCCCTTCGCTGCTGCTGACAGACAACTCCTCTCCTTGGAAGAAAAGTTCAATATTTCCAGATTCTTCTTAATGGTAAAATGCTTTGGACAAGCAGGTGCTCCTGGTGCTGTGTTGGTCCCTCTGGCTGAATGTGCTTTTCTTTTCCCAAAGGATGAGCAGTGGCGGGGAGAGGCGCTCCGGGAGAAGCTGCAGCAGCACGAGGACCGGCTGAAGGTGCCGCATCTGTGCCCCTCATCTCTTGGGCCCCTTCAAAACGTGATCTAAACAACCTGGGGCAGTGGGAATCCTCCTCCAGCTCAGGCAAATCCACTCTGTAATGACCATAGAGAGGAGCTTTGGGTGGGAACAGTAAAAGCCTGGCTGTAGCAAGATGAGTAATTTTAATTGGCAGTCAATTGGATGTTGGAGTATTCCAACAAGATTCCCTCATTTATATCATCCTGTGGTGTATCAGCAACAGGACAGAGGAGTTCAGCACCACCCCCAATCACTTTAGGGTCCAGGTTCAGTTAGAACATGGCCATCAAAAGGGAGCTTATTTAAAAATAACTCCCAAACCCACTGTGCCCTGCTTGTGGTGTGAGACTCAACCTTCCAGCCTTTAGGGCCTGCTGTTTACCAGCGTTGCCGTGCCCGTGCCTGGTGTGACCAGCCCGCTGTGTTGCAGGCGCAGCTGCGGCGCTGCCTGGCCAAGCAGGCCGAGGTGCTGCTCCGGGGGAAGCGGCAGACGGCCGGGAGCCTGCACAGCCTCCAGCGCCAGCTCCAGGTGCTGGATGACCTGGTCAGCAGCACTGCTTCAGATTCCCTCTTCCTGCCCAGCAGCCCCAGCCTGGGATCTCTTCACAGTGCTCTGAATGTAACAAAAGCTCAGGTAATGTTCTGCTGCAGACCAGAATTCTGATTTGGGGGTTTTAATGGTTTTTCTCTCACTGGGAGTTGTTACAGCCACGTGCTGCCTTTCTCTGAGGCTGGGCAGGGGTTTCTGAAGGTGGTGTTCACACCCTGCCCCTGCTCTGGCAGTAGCTGATGTCTGTGGAAAGGCTGAGCTTTCCTCACAGTGGTTTGGGGGTTTTTTACAGGTCCCCAGCAGCCCGGGAAGTGTGTTGGGATCACCAGTGCTGCATTCCAGCTCCCAAGGAATCTCTCGGTGAAGGCCAGAGGTGAGATGTGGCTTCAGGCCAGTTCCAACCTCCCAGAGACACGAGTGGCTGGAAGGCTGAGGGACCATGGGGCAGCTGTGGCTTCACAGACCACGCTGTCCCTTCCCAGTGACAGCATTCCCGTGGCTGGTGTCTGTTCTGCTTTAGGTTTGTGTGTTGTGCAGTAGAGTCTGGGTGAGAGCTGCTGGGAGCTCTCCTGGGAGATGGAGTTACTGCTGCGTAAGTTGTTGCCATCCCTGCTCTCACAGGAACTTCCCTGGTTTAACTGTTCAGCCCTGTGGCTGAACCTCTGGTACAGCTGGTTCCACTCCAGCAGGGTACGAAAGTGTTCTTTTGTAATGGTTTAAAGTAAAAATGTTACTTGAAAAGTGGCTTCACTTGAAAAGAAAAGCCCAAAGCACATCCACAGCTTGGACAGGGGCCCTCAGGTGCCACCTCGGAAGAGTTCTCCTACCTCACTAGGTGAGCCTTGTCTGAAAAGGCCTTTGCCACCACTCAAACAGCTGCTGCAGGGCCTGTACTGTGAAAGTTTTGTACAACTGAGAACAGGTTTATATATATGTTGGGTTTTTTTTTTAAAAAAACTATTTTAAATGTGTATTTAAGTATGTCCAAACCAACCTCCTATTTAAGTGTTCAGCTAGTGGCCAGTTTCCACTTCAAAGAGACCTTGTTACAAGGCCTGATCTGTTGCCAAATGCATGGAGGTTTAAAATACAATTATTTTGGATACTTCCTTAAAATAAACTTTTGTGACTGATGCTTTTATCTGGGGCTGGTTGCAGATTCTTCTCCTTAAAGCTCTCCTCCAGGACACTGATCCTGGCACAGCCCTGGACAGTGGCAATGCTCTGAGTGCTGGGGCTCCTCCTGCTCTGGAAAACACTGGCAGATTCCTCTGGGAAACCCTGTGAAGTTTGTACCAAGTAAGGCCCAGGGTAAAGGTTGAGCACAAATCCCAGCACTCCAAGGAGCTCTCCCCCCTCAGAGGTCCCACTGTCAGCACAGAGTAACACACACCAGGGAGGTTTATCTAGATACAGGTACTTTATTTACAAATATTTAGATTAATAGCATTGTTACATCAAATGAGGAGTACAGCAGTCCAAACAGATCCTTTCTGTGACAGAAACAATAAGACCTACTGTAACTTACTCTGGGAGTACAGGTATTGCACCTCAACAAGCTGTAGTCATTACAACACTGACTTCACATCAGCAGCAGGTCGTGGTCCCTGGGCAAACCCTGGTGCAGCCTTGGGTTAAGCAGGATGCAGGAGCTGGAGATCTTGAACATACCCATCTACTGAGAAACAGGAGTTAAAAAAGGACTAACCAGACAAAACAAAGGGACAGCACACGAGTTACCCAAATCTTATTGTCTGCACATTCCAGTTTTGGCTTTTATTTAACATTGACTGTACAATACTCTGGTACCACTGGTTACTTACAAGTCTGAACATTGTAGAGTTTTAGTGTCTAGAGAGGGATTTTCAGACTACTTTGTATTTGAAATGCTGCAGTAAGCCTGAAGTGGGACATTGGATCGTGGTTAAGCACTTACCCCCTTCCATTTTTAAACCATGTGATGTTTTCCAGGTGAAGCTGCACAAGGAGCCACAGTAAAACCCCACATTAGTGCAGCAACACCCCCACAGGCATGGTCACCACGTGACACCCCCTCACACACATGCCGGGCTGTGGCACCCCAGGAAGGATGTACTTGAAGGCTTGAAGCAAAACCCTTTAAAAAAACCCCTCACACAGCACTGTTAAAAAATACAAGAGTAGTTAAAAATCCCTAGAGAGCACATGTTGTTCCAACTGTCCAGTTCAGCCTCTGCCCATTCCCAAAGTTACAGGTATAAAAGCGGGAGGTGTGCGAGAGCCCGGCCACGGCTGAAGCCCGAGAATGCCAAAGAGAAGCAGGTAGAGCACTGCTGAGTGCAGAGGGGAGATTTGCACAGTGCAGAGATGAGAGCCACACCCCACTAGTGTTAATGTCTGTGTCCCCCAGCACCGTGGGGACCCTGTGAGTGACGCCCGGCAGCTGCAGCCACAGCTGGGCTGTGCTGCCAAGGGGGCACAGAGAGCTCAGACTGTACAAACGGGGGGTTCTTACAAGCTGCTCTAATGCCAGGCATCATTTTCTTCATTAAAATCATATACACAGGATGTATTTAACTGTTAGCTCAGTTCCTTCAAATTTTATACATATTTACGTTCTGTTAACAAAGGTAAAGGATAAAGTGGCAAAAAAATGACGTAAAGCTATTGAGCACAAGAATGAAGAGATCGCTTCCCTGCGCCACCCCGACCCCAGCACATCCCACAGGGAATTCTTCCAACAAAAGCACATCATTACAGAGCCCCTTGCTACCATCGGAAGTCATTTCACAGCAAAAACTTATCCTTTACTACGGACAGCTCGAACAGTTAGAGGTGGGGAAGAAAGGCCAAAGAACCATAAAATAAACCATACAAGACAAAGCCCTGCGAAAGTGTAAAATCAGGAGTCCAGCATCAGTGCTCAGTTTAAATTATGTATCGGTGACACTATCACAAGGACAATCAAGGAAAAAAAAACTTCTAGATTTACCATGCAGGAGAGGTTTTATTACTCTACTTGCCTTTGATAACCTGATTACATCTAAAGTTGTTTAGCAGTTTAGTACTGTGTTAAACTTGTCTTGGAGTTTTAATTAAACCCAGTAAGATGTACAGAAGATGGGGAAGCGGTCAAAAGCACCACTCCCTAGAGCCAGAGGTGAGGGGTCAGGAGGAGCCACGGAGGGGTCACTAGCAGCCGCAGCCTTCTCTCTGGGGCTGGGGTTCGCTCGTTAGCCGCCCCCCCTGCGGGGCTGACGGTTTGTGCTGTACGCCCGACTCGGCCGCGTTCAGGTCCAGGCTTCCGTCTTGGATGTTCTGGTAGATTTTCTTGGCAGCCTCCAGGAACGCGTCCTCCACGTTCTCTCCACTGCAAGAGAGCAGCAGGAGTTACTGGGACTGCAGTGCTGCTTCCAGAGGGAGCTGGGCAGACACTGCTCTGGGACCTGACGGGCACTGCCCCATCCTCTTCCAGCCCAACAACCCAGCCCCGGGACAGGGCAATGCCCTCCCTGGTCGCTGCACCCATCAGCACCAGCCCGGAATATGGAATATGTGCTGAAGCACCGAGGAGCAAAAATAAGCCAAGGCATCGAGCTACGTGCACAGGGCAGTTCTGACAGAGGCTAAAAGACAAGGGAACCACTATGGATCAAAACCTCTTTCTGTTACAAAGTTCTGTTCTGACAGGTGGCAGCGGGAGCCACATTTCCTGGTGGCCCTGGAGACACAGTGACACAGCTGGCCCCAAGCATGGCACAGCAATTCTTCACTTACTGGAGGGACTGGTCATTGCCTACAGACCAAACTTTCAGCTCTGAACACCCAGGGGAAGGAACTCTTTACCCACATGAACACATTCCACACTCAAATAAGGCCTGAAATCCAAATCACTTCATTTGAATTCAACCAGTCTTTGCCTGAAATGCAGCCATAGGTCTCAGTTCCAAGTTACTTTCAAGTCAAAGCAAACAGACCAATGTGAACCGTTACTGCAGCCAAAAGTCACTTACGTTTTTGCACTTGCTTCAAGGAACAATAAACCTGTTCAGAGACAGAGGTTTAACAGTCAGTGCACAACACACCTCAAACAGCCCAAAGTCAGACACATCATGACCTTCCCATTACATGCAAGACACTATTTTAGTACTGAACAAGGTTTTGTGACTGTGTTAAGGCATCAACACAAGCTGATTTCTAGAACTAAGCACAATTAGCACTAAGCCAGACTGCCTGAGGCACAGCAGGAGCTTGTACGTACAATTCCATGACTCTGGAAGTGTAAGCTTGCAGCTATCAATGCTGAGGAATCACTTTAACATCACTATCTTGTAGGAAATGTACCAGCTTAAGAGAAAAAAAACACACCATTTTCTTCAGCAAATTGTTTGGCTTCTTCATATGTAACATCCCTCTGTGCTTCCAGGTCTGCTTTGTTTCCTATGAGGATTATCACCTGGGTCAGGAGAGACAAAGTTAGTCTGGGAAAAAGCTTATGAGCCTTTTCACTGCCACCTTCATTATTCATGAGACTTTTTAAAAAACCAAAGGGAAATATGCAGAGCAGGTTATCTACAGAAGCCATGCTCCTTCTGGAGAACTCTGCTCTAGCATTCCCCACTTTGGGAAAGCAGGAAGAGCATCTCCAGCTGTCACTTTCCAAGGCTTTAGGATGTTCTCATGAGATGAGGTCCTAAAAATCAGTGGTGCTGCTCTTTACTCATGAGAGCTGTACCCTGAGCCACTTCTTGTGTTTGTTTAATCAGCTGCTAATCCAGACAGAATCTTTAAAGTTTTCTTTCATCACAGCACAGATTTCTCATCAGTTTGGTGCTAAGGTATTTTAGAGGCATTCAGGAACAGGCTGAAGAACAACTCTGTGATATGGGCTGAGACACCCAGAAGAATCTTCCTCCACAAAACCTGGTCAGCTTTTGTTGGAGATCCAATTTACATTCCAACCTAAGGACAGCATTCACCTCATTACTGACAAGGCAAGGAGTAATGCAAGTCAAGGCTGGTCCAGATTTCATCCCAATTTTGTCTCCAACTGCTTCAAATAGACCCTGAAAGGTGAGTGGCATGAGAAGACTTTTAGAAGAAGCCCTTTTGCTCCAGCTGCAGTAAGGGAAGTGAATCACTGCACTCTGCAAGTGGGAACAGGAGCAGCAGAGAGAGAACACAGGCAGCTCTTGCAGAGACCACTGCAGTGCTTTGGCCTGAGCCTCCCACCTCTTGCTCAGGGAGAAGCAATCTCGCTTTTAAGCTAAAGAAAGTCCAACTTACAGTATTTGGATTGGTGAGGTTCCTTGCATCTGTCAGCCAGCTGCTTAAGTGATTATACGTACTTCTTCTGCAAAGAATCGAGAGGACAGTTTTAGCCTTTTATAAAATATTTAGGTGCCAACAGCACAGTCAGCATCCAAACACAGCAACATCCATCATCCCTGTTCTTCTCCCCACCTCAAGAGAGACAAAGCAGCAGCAGTGTGGACTCGGACCACAAATTCAAGTCAACTTTAAAGCCCTGGGGCAGCTCTTACACCACCAGTGGAAAGCCAGCCCAATTCCCACCGCTAGCACACAGCTCTGCACACAGACAACGCTGATGCTGTTCTGTACAGAACACATTAAAGGGTTTCCTGTCAAATACTCTTACAGAACACAGTGCAGAACAGCACTTCAGTAACAAACTGCAGAAGATCATGTTTTACTCAAGATTTACACAAACAGGAAATACACCTACATATGCAGGAAAAAACAAAGAGGTGCCTGAAGAATATCAAGAACAGCCCCAGAGGAAGAGGAGAGATGTGTGAAAGCAAAAGTATTTCATGTTGCATCTGATGCATTATTGTTCCAGCAGCATCTTTAGTTTTCATCTCTAGAGGAAGCCAGGATGGCTCCTGTGCAGGGCCAGGGTGCTGGGGAAGAGGCCCAGGGTCAGGCTGAGGCCAGGCTCTCTCCCCAGCACAGCACGGGCGGTTCCGCACGTTCACTGCGGCACAGCCGCGCTCTGGGCTGGGCCCACTGAGGACACCCCTGCCAGGTGAGCAGCGCTGCCACTGCCTCCACAGCAGTGAAATCCATGT
Source organism: Lycocorax pyrrhopterus obiensis (assembly GCA_014706295.1). Taxonomy (NCBI): domain Eukaryota; kingdom Metazoa; phylum Chordata; class Aves; order Passeriformes; family Paradisaeidae; genus Lycocorax; species Lycocorax pyrrhopterus. The sequence continues at coordinate 9,031,843 of JACSVZ010000019.1, forward strand.
GCTGAAGAGCAGATTCTAAGGACAAAGCCAGTTCTTTAAAAGAACTTCGACACAGGCAGGCACAGCCTGAAATGGCAAACTCCTCAGGCTGATCGGCAGTGAGATTTTCCAAGAAAAGCAGCTCATATCATTCCCTGTGTCTCATGTGCAGCTCTTTAAGTAGTGGGGTATTTAGATAAGGTGTGGCAGACATCACACACCAGGATGCTGCTCATCCAGGCACACACAGAGCCTTTGAGCCACGGGGACAGACAGACAGTATTTACAGGGCTGTGCATCCCAACCTCACCAAGCACACCCAGAGCTCTGCTGCCCTTACCTGGTGATGTCGTAGACCATGAGAGCTCCTGCTGCTCCTCTGTAGTAGCTTCGTGTGACAGCCCTGAATCTCTCTTGTCCTGCTGTATCCCAAATCTGTAGTTTAATTTTTTGGCCACTAACTTCAATTATTCTTGTGCCAAATTCAACACCAATTGTGTGGGGACAGTCTGCCATAACTGTCATGAAAAACAAGAGCAAAGATCAGATCTTCCTAGGACAAGGTTTCCTTGCTGCAAAGATATGACTACCACAAGTTTTCAGTTATCTTTACTAGATTTTCAGTCTCTAAAAAAGCATTTTTACAGCTACAGTTCCTAAACTGCATCACTTAACCAGAAATAAAATGCTGCATTTCCTGAGCTGTTGTTAGTTTTAAAAACAGTTATAAAATTCCTTGCCTTCTCTGCTGCTCTTTGGCCATACATATCAGAAGGTACCAAGTCAGCTGATTCCCAGTCTATCCTTGCAGAAACGGTTAACTATTTTAATGCAGTAGGAAAAGATAATTTTTAGGGAATTACCAAGAAAGATACAGTTTAAAAGTGTCACATCTTCAAAAACAAATACCCAAGTTGGTTCAGACAGGGCAACAGCATGACTGTCCACAGGGAAACGCCAGTTTCATAAGTAGCTACAAACACACCAAATCAAGTCCAAGAAGGCATCTTTCTAGTTATGATAAACTCATATTAACAAGCTCATCTTTGAGAAAGATCAAGAAAATACAGACAGGATGAGGACCTACTCAGGCTACCTAGAGTTAGTGGCAGTCTCACAGCAGAGGTGTTTGGCACGTTAAGTTTGGTTGTACTGCTTTGGCTTGGTGCTCACAGAGTAAGAACATTCTCCTCATGGAGAAATTGACCATGTGCAAAATGGCATTTAAATAATTGGCTGATACTGCATTTTCATTAAAAACAACAGTCAGAAATTCCTATTTCTACTAGAAAACAAGTATTTTAACTGCAGCTTCTACCCACTTGTTACCACATCTCAAGTAGCACATGGTGATGCCTGTACTGATAAATACCTGCAGACTTACTCACTGAGTGAGGTCACAGCTGCTGCAAACCCCAATGCAACACACACGAGGAAGAACTGAAGCTAATTCTTAATTAGTGATGATACCATACATGAGAAAATGTTTCAGCTGGGAGAGACTGCAGTAAGCCCTAAGCACCATCACCCAGAGCAGGCCAAGTGTCCTGCAGGGCTGCTTACGGCTGCAAACAAGGACTCAAAGAAAAATCAGTGTTCTCCTTTTGAACTCCTTAACAGCACTAAAAACTCCAACTGCTTGCGATCAAGCTACACTGATATTGAAAACATGTGATGTTCAGACAAGAAATTTCTCTTTGTCCATATGAAAATCCACAGAAAAGCTGTAAAATCAGATCCAGTCCTCCCACTCCTCACAGGCAGGACTGGCTGGAGCAGTTTTGCCATTACTACATCAACATTTTGTTTCTGCATCTGCTGAAGTCAAACCAAAACTGTGACCCAGTACAATCCAAACTCATATAGAGTAAGACAGACACCAAATCGAGCTCATGCATGATGGAAACAGGCAGGAAAAAGGGATGAAGATGCCAGGTAGAATAAATATCATGAACTGCAATACTCACACTTCTTTTCTGTGAATTGATGAAGCAAACAGGACTTTCCTACACCCATGTCCCCTGTTACAGAAAGAATAGTTAAATCATTGTTGCAACAAGCACATTTTCTTCATCCCACACAACAAATGGTACAGAGACATTCATTTCTCAGGTCAGATGGGCAGCATTCTATCCCTGGCTACATCCTCACATTTATCAACTTTGGCACTAAAGCTCTGGTTACATGAACAGGGCTGCAAGCAAGAGTGGAGCAGAACACTCAAGAAATAAGTTAATTTGTATTACTGGTTTTACAACTGGATCTCACAAGGTTATAAAAAGGACATCTGAAGAAACTGAAATGTAAAATACACTTGGTACTTGCTCCTGTCTTACTTGCAATTACCAGTAAGAACATCAAAGATACTGACAACCATCCAGAACACCCCAAGAAATTGCTCCTTTTCCACTGATCCTCTTTCACAATGCCAAGAGTGAGATACAGCAAGATCTTTTAAGAACCAACTTTTCCAGAGGCTGAGCCTGTCACAGCAGCCTGACTTACAAACCTGTACAATAACACTGCAGATCATTTACACCTACACAAGGTCATTAACAATTAAACAATTAACAGCAAGACCAGTTTTTCCAGGATAGCAATAAATGCAATCCCTTAGAGTCTCTGACTAAGCAGCCAAAGAAGGTGCAGCTAAAAGCAACATTTAAACACAAAAATATAGCCTGACAGAGGTTTATAAGCCTCATGCAATGGTTTCCAATCAGCACTTGTGCCTTCAACATAAATTCTAAAACTTTTGAGATTAATGATGCAAAATGCTCCAGTAAATGCTAAAGCTGTAGAGAAGTGTGGTGACCTGTGGGGACTGAGGTGGGACAAGCACCTACTGAAAGCAGCGTGGCACAGCCACAGGCATCTCAGGTATCCACACAGCAACATGAACAGGTGTGTGCCCACTGGTACTTACCAATAATGATGTACTTAAAGATGTAGGAGTAGTTGTAAGGTGCAGTTGCCATTGTGGCACTAAAATAAAAAACAGAACACATCAGAACTGATACTTGTTCACCAAACTCAAGCCAATTCATTCAGTTTAGTTCATCTGAGAAAAAGAAACCCCTTCCTCTCCCCCCACAACTACCCTTTCATTCACAGCTCAGATTTGCGTAGTTCCCCACAGTCACTGAATTAGTGGCACAGATAGCCAGCAAAGTTCCCACATCGTTTGCTCTGAGCCCCTGTCAGTAAAGCCTCCAAGCAGAAACATGCTCTGGGGTAGTACTGATAATCAGTTTTATCCAGAAAGACTTAAAGCTGTTGAAAAGCTCAGTCCCTCCTTGCTCTGCACAGTCACTGCCAGACCAGCGCTCACCCGCCAAAGAGCTGATGTATGGACCGAAAATAAAATCTGACTCCAGCACAAAATCTGAAGAGATTTAACAAAACCAGCAAGTTGGAGCTATTACCTCACACTTTTGAGACTTGCAACAGCAACAAAGGAAGCAGTGCAGCTTGCAGCAAACAGCTAAGATTTAAAAGAATGCTGTAGCAGCCTTAACTGGGGTCTGGGGTGCTGCTTGTCCATGTCGGAAAAGCGGCGCAAGCCACAAATCAGATGTTCAGGAAGTTGGTTAACATCTCTGTGGCTTTGTCAGCACAGCAGTGTCACAGCAAGGCTGCTGAGCAGTTTCTCTTTTTTAAAAAGCAGCCAAAGTACTTCTAATATTCCAGAATTTTCCTATGCTTTCCTAAATGTAGAGGGAATTAGAACTGGCTTCAGCTGTTTAAATCTGCAAGGAGTAAAAGCTGACTTACCAACTAACACGTCAGTTAGCCAGGATTACACATCTGTAAGGGCCAGATGTTGCCAGTTAACATAAAAGATGGGAAATGCCTGCTTTTGTCCCAGGTTCTAAGTTAAAGTGGATACACTGTGATCAGTTAAGCAAGTGGAAAATTTCTAGCAGGAATTCAGCACTTCCCTTCCTGCTCCTGCATGGCAGATAGCCAGCCCTTACAAACACATGGTACTCCTTACAAGGAACATTGCTGGAGCCTAGAAAGATTTTCATTAGGTCATGTGTCATTCACATGACAAATGAAACCAGTACTGGAAAGAAATACAAACAGAGGAAAGCTTACAGGCCTGGGACTTTCTCAAAAGCAAAGTACTGTTCCTTGAACCACAATTAATCCCTTTCAGTGAACTGCAGCCGTAAGAAAGGTGAACAAATCTCATTCCCAGCACAGAGCCAGCAGCCTCCGCTTCCCAGCGCAGAGATTTGAGGCAAACACGCTTATCTAGACCTCGGAGGGGGAACAACTCCCAGAGAAGTTAAGAAGGGTTTACTGAGTGCCAGGCGCTGCTCTGCACCTCGTCTTCCCTCCATGCCTGGCTCAGGAGATGGAAACACTCAGTCCTTCTATCCCAAGCAGTACGTAAAGCACCTCTGCTAAGTCCTATAGAGACACACGCTGTTCTGCTAAACCAAGTTTATTCCACGATAGGAAATAAAGTGGCCATTTTGGACAGTAATTCAGCAAGCAAGGCAGCAGCTTTACTGCCTTATTTCTTGGAAGATTCCAGAGTTACAGTACCAGCTTCAACACGTGCACTGGTTATTTTCAACAGCAGTAAATAAAGACAAGTCACTGCTCCATATTGAGTTCTAAATGAATGTGTCACTGTGGAAACAACCAGTCCTTCAAGTTTCCTGAACATCTTCACACATTATGTTCTTCTTCTTCTCCAGCACGTCCCAGCACAGTAAACTGGGCATGCAAAGCACGTGTTCTTGCAGGACACTTCACCTGCCACTCACAGCTCAGCTCCATTTGATGGCACACAGGGCTAAACTGGGGGTCTACAAGGTAATTGGAAGTATAAAAGAAAGCTTGAAAAAGCTGATTTATACATGCAAGTACTTCAGGAGGGGAGCGGGAACTGCACTATGTTCCCCAGAAAACAGCTGGGTGTTACAGCCACAAGACAGCAAGAGCACCAGTATGCACCAAAGATCTGTGCATTCTGAGGATGGAAATATCCAGTAACTTATGCTGTTAAAAACCCCAAACAAACCAACCAGCACCATGAACTCCAAGACAGGGAACCAACCACTTGTGGGGCTATGAAAGCTGCAGAAGCCTGGGTGCCTTCTCTTCTTCCCAAGACCAGGGAGGCCAAGGAATGCCAAGTACTCACAAACACAGGGAAGTTTCATGTTTCTGAGCACATGACTCTAGGATATCACTGTATGGTAAACAACGTTGTAGTGCTGTGCTGTTCTAACCAGGGGGGAAATGCATCCTGCTATCCAAGTGTGTAAGTGGCATCACTGGAAAGTGAGGAGGACTTTAACAAAGCATGGACAAACTGCAAACTCAGTGCAGTCTCTGTAACAATCTGAATTGGAAGTGAGTCTCAACCAGACTTTCATTGCTAAATATACAGCTCTGTTTATCTGTCAGACTGTTTCTGCTTGCTGAGATATGTCTATTTTCATTATGCCCTTTAAGTAAGAAAGTCTAACTATGCTATTTCAATACAAAAATCCATTGGTATTACATTTATTCCAAGGGTCACATTACAGAAAAGATTCTGAAATACTCCAAACCATTAGTAAAGGTCAGGAATCTTTTCTGGAGAACAGATGACTCTTCTAAATAAAAAATAAAATAAATACCCAAGCAATACTAAAACAACCAAATAACAAACTTTTGAACGCTCAAATTCCAGTAAGGATTAGCAGGAATTCAAACTGCACTCAGATCTTGGAATAAAAGTGATATTCCACAAGGACTCTGTGCTGAAGGAGAAAAAAAAAAATGCAACAAACTAAACACAGAAACCCCGCTGAGAATTCGGCCTTGGAAAACTGACCACCTCAGCATTTACTGCAGACGAAAGAAGGAAGTCCAGACAAGAACAGGGCACAACAGGGGTCAGTAAATTCTAAACTATCAGCTACATGTCAATGCAAGGGGTTGATATGTTGATAGCCATCACCCATCTGTAGAAACTCGAGTTCTGCCTCCACCCTCTCTGTTCCAGACATGTGAATCTCAGTAATTCCAATATGGGGGGATGGGGCTTTCCTCTTGGGAGAGCTGGGGGGGCAAGAACTGCAAAGCTGAGAAAGTTGCACATAAATATCCACAGCTCAGCCTCGGCCACTGCTGGCATTGTGCACTATGACATCAAAGTTAACCAGCCATGAATTTACTGTTAACAGAAAGCAGAAGTTTAGTCTGGGAGCTTGGCCTACCTGCCATCCTTCTTCCGGGAAAGTCTGCCAGCTCAGAGCAAGTTTTGGCTCCCTTCTCCCAGGTAAGGCTGCCCTGGAGCCCAGAGCATTATTGCAGGATGGCCCCTGGCCAGAGGATCGTGCCTCACTATGCACAGATTTATGCTCATTTCAAAGCCTGTACGATTCACTTCTGTATTACATTAAGACTGGAAATTTTACAGTGAGCAGTGTCGCCAAATCCATTTTCCATACACCGACTTCTTCCTTAGAGGCTTTTTTTTAATAAAAAGTTGAAGATGACCTTAATGAGATACCAGTACATCTACATCTCCTCCTCTCATCAACAAGCACTACACAGGTATTTAGAAATCTCACTGAAGCCTTATTTCGAGTATCAGCTGCATCTGTACACCCTGAGATAAGATTGTTCTGGGCACACTGCTACAACATTCTTTATCACAATAACATAACTGTAAATATCAGATTCATACCAGCCTTTGTGAGACTTGTGCAGTTCCTTCCAGCTCAAGGACACAGTTTTAACTCTTCACTGGATATCATTTGCATTGAGAAATTTAGTATCTTTATGCTCAAAAAGAAGCAGGTGTGTTATGAGAAGAGACCAGAACCTGCATGCAGAGGGTTTATTAGACACTGCTGTGGTTCATACCATCAGCTGATGGATGGTCCATCTGCAGGGATGAGACCTGGGAAAAAACTACTACCTTCAAACTCAGCACTGTCCAGTTTTTACTGGTTCCCTGCAAACCACAGCACTCTGCAGCCAGGGAACCACTGGTTAGTTACTCTGAAGCAAAAGGCATTTTGTAGTCCATCTGGCCAGCCAGGTGTTCTGTGCATCATTCTTCAAGGGTGTGCAGCAGGAAAGGCTCTCGCAGTTGAAGCTGCAGATTTATTTGGATATTAATTAACAGACAACATTAAGATTGATAAGGGGGAGGAGCTGGAGAGAAGTAGAATTATTTCATGTCATGGTTGCACTTTTCCCCTGATGAGGACACTTTTGTCAAGCACACAAAACAATGTGGTTCAACTGGTACCTTACTTCAGCAGGCTACCAGAAGCAGTCTGTGAGTGCTTCAGTTGTGGTCATCTGTAAGATCACAGCACACTGGGAGGCAGTAACAGTTCTGTTATCAATCCATTCACCCAAGCACTGAATTCCCATAGGTCTGTGTCCACAGCAAGCTATGAGGTCTGCTACAATTAAATTCCACTGTGGTTCTCTGACTTTCACACACCAAAGACATTCAGGTCTTCCTAAACCACATCAACATCTTGGCCCTCTTTAAGATGATGCTCTGCAGTCACCCTGCTCTACTTATTTATTAATTTTTGCAGGCTTGGCTTTACAAAGCCCTGCTGAGCCTGATCCCTGAAGAGTCTCAGAGCCTGCTGCAGCCTTCACACCTGTCTGACAACATCACTTGTTGCTGGCCAGTTCCTTACTCATCCCTCAGCTCTTCCAGAGTCATCCTCCCTGGCATTCCCCACCTGGATTTCACCAAAGCATCTGATTAGCACAAGACAGTAAATTTGGCTGAGCTGATCTTTGATCACCCAGCAGCCTCTGTGAGCTGCTGTCCAGGATCACTTTGCATTTCCTTATTATTCCCACATCCAGTACTCTTTCCCCGACAGCACACAAGGCCTGCAGGCTCTGGGGCTCAGACCCACCAGCTGCAGCCCTGCAGAGCCCTTTCCAAGCTGTTCTTGAAGAAATGCATTTGATATATTCCACAGTCATGTAAAACACCTTAAGCCTGAGGCCTAGGAGGTTCTTCTAAAGGCTTCACAGGCCTTCACTTCTCCTTCCTACAGGAGAACTTTGTCTTTATTTTTAAATCAAAGCTACGTATCACGCTACCTTCACTTTCTGACTTTCCTCACCAGCTCTCCAGTCACACCCGTGTCGTGCTGGTTATCCTTCTACTGGTTTCACATCCTGCTTCATTAAGTTACTCCATTTTGCTTCCTAAACTTCCTGCATTTATATGTGCACACCTCAATTCTCCCTAACCACACCCCAGCAGCAGGGCTGAACTAATCACTGCATACCTGTCCTCATCAGCTCGAGCACCTTCTGCCGTGTCCCTCCTCTCAGCCATCCTTCATCCACTTATATTTCCTCACTTATCCCATTCTCCTCTTCCTACAGAACACTCCAACCTGTAGCACATGTCTGTTCACAACAGGAGAACTGAGGTCCAGAGATATCAGGTAAATTTGGGACAGTATATACCAAACCAGAAGAGTTTTCTGTCTTTCCAACAAATCAGAACAACGCTCTGAGTCATCACCTTGGAAAACAAAAGTCACAGACATTTTAGGTAAAAATTAACTAAGGTCTACCTCCTGTTTCAGGAAGATACAGCAAAATGAGAACCAATCATAAGCAGGTTTCATTAGATGCCCAGGAGTGAGCAGGTAATTTTAAAATATTATTTACATTTTACATCCCAGTACCTCCAGTAGAACAGGTTTGTTTCCAAACTGCTGTCCTTCATAAGAACTCCTCTTTTTTTGTGTGCTATTTATAAAATGGAAAAGGAAAAGAGGAAGTTCTTCCTTCCACTGAGATTTATGACATTTTCAAATCCCTACAGGAAGCTAGCAAATTCCTTTCTAAACCGTATTAAATTGTGACATTTAGTAATTAAATTCCCCAAGGTTCGTATCGTCTTCCCATTCCCGAGTAATGCTCAAGCACAAGGGCCCCTCAGTCCAAACCATGACAGGAATCAATCCTGGCCAATACATTCCATAGGATAACATCTGGCTCCTGAAAAGGATGGGGTGACTTGGGGTTTGATATGATTTACGATACAGTCAGCCTGAGTAAATCTTGTTCACTAAGGGGTTCTGTTACCTCTGAGGAACGTCCCAACAACTCAAATCTGCCCTGTTTCAAAGCAAAGTCCACACCAAGTAACCTCCAGAGCCACTGCCAGAGACACTCCAGTGCAGACACCCACCTTTTCCTGGCTTTAGTGCAAGGATAATTCACTACAACTCCAATTTAAGACAAAGCTACCAATAGATGTTGTAGATACTTAAAGTGTGCTGCAAACAGGCAATAAACAATTACAAGAAAGAACAGAATTTCACTCTGTTTAGCCTAAATAAGCTGTGACAAAATAAACAGTCTAGAATACTTTCGCTGCTTTCTCAATTAGGAAGTGGCTTTTCCCTCAACCCTCAAAGTCATTTTTCTGTCAAAGTTCATGAGGGCACAAGTCAATATAACAATTAAAAGTAGACATAACGCTGCACATCGGCCACATATACGCTACAATATACACATACACACCCTACGTGCAACTGCAACAGCTCGTAAGGGGGAGATATAGAAACACAGATATAAAAATATCGCCTGTGTTTGCTGGTGGCGTTGCCGAGTGTGCAGTGCAGAGGAGCAGTGGGAGGCGGCGGTGACACAGAGCAAAGCGGCCTAGTCCTGCCCGGCAGCCTCACCCCGCTCGGCCCGGCCGCCCCTTCCCCTTCCTGCCGGCCCCGGGGCCCGCCCGCAGCGCCCTCGGGGCCGCACGGCGCCCTGCGGGCCCGCCGGGCCGCGGCTCGGGGAGGCACCGGGACGAAGCGCCGCCGACCGGGACCCGCCCCGGTCCGCCCGGCCCAGTGGAGCCTCGGCGCGGGGCCTGGCGCTGCAGGCCCGGCCGGGTGGGCGCCCCTCCCGACCCCCGTACCTGTGCTCGGGGCTCAGGGAGCTGTGCAGCGTGGCTGTGCGGGCGGTGCCCGGTGCCCCGCGGGCTCTGTGGCTCGGCTCGGTCCGGGCTCGCTCCGCTGCCTCAGACGCGGCTCCGCTGCGCCCCCATCACCCCCGCAGCCAAGATGGCGGCGCCCCTCGCACGGGGTTTCCCCTCCCACTCTCGACGGGCGCCGGGGCCGCACAAAGAGTGGGCGCGAGGGCGCCGCAGCGCAGCCAATCACGGCGGCCGCTGCCCGGCGAGGCCCCGCCCACCCCGCCGGCGCGAGGGGCGGGGCCGGGAGAGGCGGGAGCGCGCGCTCGCGGCGGGAGTCGGGGCGGGGCCGGGGGCGGGGCCGCGCGAGAGCGGCGCGAGGGGCGGGGCGGGCCCGGCGGGAGCGCGCGCGCCCTCAGGCGGAGGAGCCGCGGCGGCGCCTCAGGGCGGAGCGGGGTCTCGGGCACCGCGGCAAATCTCGCATTTCCGCGCTTTTCCTCGTGGAAAATCCCGGATTTCCGCGCTTTTCCTCGTGGAAAAGTGGGAGTGACCCGCCTGGAAGCTCCAGCTCGCCAGGAAATGGTGCGAACAGGAACAGCCCGGCACGATGCAGGTACGGGGCTGTAGCACAGTGTCCAACATCTCTGAGGGGCTGCAGAGCTCGGCGTCTGTCTCCAGTAACATCATCGGGTGCTTTGCCATGTCCCGTGAAATTCTCTAAGTTGTTAATTTGGGCTTTTATTATTTTGAATAGGTATTTTAAACACTTGTGGCAGGCGATACTAAAAACCTAAAACCACAATACACTGCCCAAATCTCACAGCTCACGGGATTCAAAAAATAAATCGGTGGTTCAGGAGATGAAAAACTGTTTCAATACATTTCCCCAATAAGGATTTTGTTTCAGTGCCACACATTTTGAAAAGCATCAAATTGTGTTGTGTGTCCGTGTCCAAGATTAAAATTGCAGCTTCCCCACTGCTATAACATTTCTATGGAAGTATTTTTCCAGAATGGGCATTTTCCATCTCCATCACTGTGGCATTAATAATTCAATTTTCTTAGTGCAGCAACATCCAGGGAATCCTCTGCTTTCCATGAATCAGCCACCCCCTAACTATTGCTCAACCTCTGCCGGGGAGACACTGCATGGTAGATAACACTCCACGTTATCTGGGCAGAAGCCTCACAGAGTGAAAAGCACTGATGAAAAACAATTAGACTTTTTCCTCCTTATCTGCATAGTAAATAGATAAATAACGAAATCTCTTGAGTAATAAAAAGCAAAGATTTAATAGAAAAATACAAAATCTGCTGGCGATGTAGTACAGGTGTAGGACTCCTGTCAGTTATTGTCAGGGTTCTAACTTCAAAACGGATAACACTGTGCAACAGAATCCTTTTCAAGTTTTCAAGACCTTATATGGAGTGACTTTTACTAGAAAAATAGGTCAAAACAAGCCAGTGAGAATGATTTCCACGAGAGGGAGTCTTTAAACGGAAAATGACCTGACTGTTGTGACACAGTTGCAGTCTGGTTCACTGACTTGAAAAAAATACACTTCCTTGGTATTGCCCCAGATATTAATATTAACGCAGACACTGTAATGAGAGGTTTTAAAATTCAGAATTGTTCAAATATCACACACAAAAATCCATTGAGTACTTTTCTATCCATGGTCCAGTGTTGGTAGAGTCAGGCAGGCGGGGTGAGCTCCCCTGTTTTTACACAATGGAATTCATGACAGGTAATTATTGCTGTTATCCATGGAAAGGGCAAGGGCCTGCACAGCCTGCCAAGGGTGGGAGTGGCTGACTGGAGCAGCAGCTTCTTTTCCAGGGGAAATTCCAAGCAGCCCTTTCCCCCAGGCAGGCTCCTCTGGCTCCCCGTGGGGTTTGCTCACCCCGCTGCCATAAAGAGAAGCAGAACATTGCACCTCTCCAGTCACGCTCACAGGGTGGCACTTCCCCCTCCAGTGGCCATGGAGACATCTCCAGGATTACTCAACAGCTCTGGAAATCACTTTAATCTGGAGTCTGGCTTGTGAGGAATTTTAATTGTGAACAGAAATGAGAAGCAGTTTTGGGATATAATTACTTTTTGTTTCTTACCTGCAACAAAATTAAAAGCCATTACCTAAATATGAGTAAGATTCAGTTTTTTAACTGAAATTCCCAAATATATTTTATGTAAAACTGCCTTCCTTTCTGAGATGATGTAAAAGGCAGTACAGATTTGCTTCAAAACTCCTGGTTTTGAATCGTTTTATATGCTCTGCTCAAATATTCCTATAAAGTTTAAAGTCCACAAAAGATAAGAGTGAGAAGGATCGAGTAACAGCGTCTGCATTTCTTTGATTCTTTATTCTTGTGAGTGCTTGAAAGCCTGCAGCAGTTTTTCAACAACAGTTATTGAGAAAAGGCTGACTTCAGCCCATTCATTGTGAACATCTGGACAGAACCTAACAACAGTAATTAAAACCCACTAAATTGGTAACAATACCAAATTGCCTGGGGTGGAATCCTGCTCTGTCGTCCCACCCTTCCCTGTGGATTTCTGCTGGATCAGTTCACTCTTGAAAAGCCTTTTCTACGTGTCTCTTTCTGAGGTCTCTGTCAAGAGAGAACAGCATCCAAATTTTCTTGTCACGTGAGCCTTGCTCTTGGGTTTATTTTTGTACCACAAACCCCAGGAAAAGTAAAGACTCCGAGTTAATGCAGTTGATAGAAGGTTTGAGGATCTTCTTCTTTTCAAATAAATTACATAGAGTGATCTACAGTATCTGCTTCCTTCTTTAGAATGCATCCTTGTAAGAAAAAAAATCTGAATATGATTAAATTACACATCAGCATTCATGAAGAACATGGGATTGAATGGAATTTTTTATCTGCAACACTCTGTTTTCCCTGAGGACAGCAGTAAGGAGGCCAGACTGTCAGAACTTAAACTGTCAGGCCGCAAACAGTCAGTAAAAGGTAGCTAAAGTCAGATTTGTCTGTCTGTCTTCTTCCCCTGAACCCCAACTTCATCTTCTGTCTTTGCTCAAGTTTCTCTAGACAGAGACAGAAGGGAGAAACATGGGATTTTTCAGGAACTAGTTTGAAATACACTTCTGTGGGAGTTGATCACGTAACACTGGATTGGTCACAGATGACTAACTGGTCTTCACTTGTATTTTATTTTTGAGTTGCCCAGTTCTCGTTTCATCTCTTACCATTTCAGTTTTGTGGTGTCTGTAGAAATGTTCCTGTGGTCAATTTTTTTTTTTAGTTCCTTCTTTATCTTTTCTAGTTCCTTCATCTCATGTAAAATAGGCAGCCCAAGCCCACTGGCACTTCTACGGTCTCAAAGCTTCAAATTAAACTTATTAATGATAGAAGAACATTTGGGCCAGTGGTAATTCTGGTGCCAGTAGATGCAGCTCAGCTGGATTCTCTCTGTCAGTATTTCGTGGGAATGGCAGTATGGAATGGAAGTGTGCCCCTTTCCACATGGATTTCAACATTAATATTGAGGAATACTTCCAAATACATAACAGCAGTGAGCCCACTTGACAGGGTCAGTGCTCACCATGACTCCTTTTATCCTGATAAAGATAAATCTGAGCTTTACTGACTTTAATTGACTTATTTTGAAGATCACCTTTCAGCTCTGGTGCCTGGTTCACTTCTCCTTGAACATAATCCTCAAGAATTCAAACTTCTACATGTCCTTAGCAAGTAGCTTCTATTTTAGCACAAAACCAAATTGTAGCAATAGAAATGCCTGCAAAATACCAGCATCTGCTTTTCAAAGACATGTGGGTACTGTGGTTTTCCTAGCTGACATGACAACATGCCCAGAGACCAGATCCTGACAGTGGTGAAAGACTCTGTGAGTCAGTCGTCTTGCACAAGGCAAGATTCAATCCATGCAGAGCTGCTCCTGGACAGAAAGCAACCTCTGGAGCTGACAACAACCTGTAGGGATTTGTGCCCCAGTTCAGGGTGTTTCCTTGCTGGAAGACTTTGCAAGTGCAGAGCATAAAACTGCCACAGCACAAGTCTCCCTGAAAAACTTTCCACCCTTCTCATCAATCACAGTGGTTTCTGAGGCGCTTCCTGACATCAAGAGACTCTCTTGGTTCTGCCCTAAATACGTGTGTGCTTCCACATCTCTCTCTGCACTGAGAGGTTGCTTCCGGAAGAGCAACTCCCTGAGCTGGTTCAGCGTGCCAAGATCACTTTTCTACCCTCAACAGCACAAATGGAGCTGCATTTCCGGCTGAATAGTGGAAACGAGGACCTAAAATTTCCATGGAAACATTACAATTTAACAGTACTTAAAGTAATTGAACACAACGTTTTAGAAAGGCTGAATCATTTTGCATTAATCATATTTGATGGACAGGTGAAGGATTTTTGGTTAGCTGTGTTGATTCTTTACTGCGCCTTAATTATGTCTCCCCGGATGGGGGAATTTCTAGAGCCCTTGCCTGGGCTCTGCAGACGAACAGGACTTTTCTACGCTTTTTGCTTTTAGAAAGTTGTTTATTAAGTCTTAGCAGAGGAGCTCAGCCAGAGAGACATGACTCCCCTTAGCGCATGTGAGAGAAAAGCCGAGTTATCAAGATAACACCGTTCTTTTAAAGGTAAACTACTCAATGAAAGCCCAAAACGAAAGATATTTTTACTTTTCTACCAATGTTCAATAAATCTTTCTGTCATATGAAAGGAACTGTGGCATTTTTCACTCAATCATCTCAATCCACTTTTGCTGCAGAATATGGAGTTGTTGAAGACAAAGGAGAAGGTCTGGAGAACAACAACAATCCTTTATCTTGGAGGTTTTGCTTCTTATTTATGTACTATATTGACAAACCCAACACCTCTAAATTTTCACCTTGTGACAATTCTTACATAATGTTCGATCACCTAGTTCACACCAGTGTAGATTCTGCTTCTTCCCAGAGGGTAGGTAATTTTCTCCATGGACAAAGGTCAAAGACAGGGTCGTCCAGGGGGGTAGAACTCTTTAAAACAGGCAGAGAAATATTCCCTGCACTTTGGACTCCAGCACTGGGTGATGATGTTACAGATGCATGATGTGATATGAACATGATGCAGAACGTCAGGTAGATAAGTTATGAAAACAGAATCTGTGTGACTGTGGCACAGTGTCAGTACCTCTTTGTAAAGGATGTTCCTGATTTAATGAAAGCCCTGGCTATGCACAGCTCTCCCAGACTGCAGAATCAAAATGGCAGATGGTTTTTAGCCCACCTAAAACATTCCGGTTAATAATGTTCTCATACACAAAAGCATAACAACAAACTTCTTCAGTTACAGCCGTGACAGAGGAGAAATACCCACCACTGGCTTTATCAATAACCATGTCATTGTTCCATACAATTCCAGCAGCAACTGGAGGCATTGTTGGTGGCATAGAAACCGTTTTTGTAAGAACCCATTCCAGGGTGGCACTGTCTCGGTACAGTGCTCCTCTCAAGAACACAAGACAGTCTCTGATTACATGATGGAGAGAGCGAAAGAAAAACAACAGCTGTCTGTGGCCTGCCTGCCTGTCTTAGATTTACCACAACTCACTTGTAGTGTCAAGGAAAAACTACATAAAAAATGCAAGAAGTTAGAAATTTCTGTTGTTTGTGAGTGCTGTTGGAGATGTCTGACTCGCTCTCAGATGTGTTATTACATACGATGTTTCACAGAAAGTGCTTCCTGGTAAATTGCTTTTAAGGATCATGTTCCTTTCTCAGACTTCAAACACAATAACCACGGGAGGGATGAGTGTGTTCTGTGGGATATTCCCAAGTGCATGAGCCATAAGGTCCATGTCTTTTTGTGTGTACTTAACAATATTCAAGTAATTTAATGTTACACTAAACTTCTTAGGAGCTTAAATGGGTTATTTAACCAACAATTATACCTTGTTACCCGTGTCATCCCAATTTGTTCCCCAGATCCCTACACTCAGTGCCCAGGGGCGCTCAGTGTTGCAAAGAAGATGTTCTAAGGTACATTGTAGCTGGTGAGCACCAAAAATGGGCTTTGCGTGGCTCAGGGCCAACAAGCCATCTGTACACACTTGTCTGTGCATCCACACACACATATCCCAGAGCACTGGCTGCAGGGACAGAGTGTCTATAAATAGGTGACAGGAAGGAAGAGGTCACTGGCGTCCAGGGCACCGCCAGCGCTGGCCCCAGCAGTGCTGCTCGTCCTCCCTGCCTCAGGATCAGGGGCTGTGCACGGACACTGACACCTCCCAGACCACGTGGACAGGTTATTGGGACATCCCCCACTGCGTCCTAGAATGATGTTTGATTAGTGACTGTTGTCCGTAGGAGACTGTACTACAGACCCCCCTGTACATGTGCTTTTGTGTGGACATACCAATACCTGTATGAAAATTACAAAAACAAGCAATGAAATTCATATAACAAATCATTAAAACATTATCTGGAGTTGAAGAGGTGGGAAGATGTGGCAGAAGCAAACTTATCCCAACAGCTGAGAGCAACGTGTTAAGAAACAGGGAAATATTTGCCAGTTAGTGCAAGGTCTTCCATACCACAAGGAAAATCCCAACTAAACAGAAAGTCAATCTGCCAGGGATAAAGCCAGGAAAAAGCTAGTAACATCCAGAGACGAGAACAAACCTCAGCATACAGACACTCGAGTTAAAGATTTGGAAGAAAAGTGGAAAAGGACAAGTTGGGAAGAGAGGCTGTGGCCATGTAGAGCTGGAAATGGGCGAACCAGCTCAGGGAAGAGATACTTATCACCCCCAAGTGCCCTGGGCAGAGACATTGACCCTGTGCGTGCTCAGCAAGTGGAAGCTGTGCCCTCGCAGTGCTTGCTTTGCCTTCATCTCCTGCTATTGCCCGGTTCTGAGGGTCGAGTCACCCGGCCCCGCTGCCTCGGCACAGGGGACACGGCCCGAGCCTCCCACGGCACGGGAGAGAAGGGCGGCTTTGTTCGGAGCCTCAACACCCGCCTTGTTCCCTTGGGAGCAGCAGGGAGAGGACAGCAGGGGTACGGGAGCTCCGAGCGTTCCCTGGGTTTGCTGGTGAGCATTTCCCGGGATGATGCGCCTTGGCATCCCTGTCCCACGGTCTCTGCCTCCATCCCGGCTCCAGTGGGAAGGCCGCAGGCAGCGGCGGCTCCATGGTGGCAGCGGAAGGGCAGGAGGGACCTGGCCATGGCAGGACTGGGGGAACGCGCGGGTGGCCCAGGGGCTGGACAGGTCCAGGGAGGGCACGGGCGGTACCAGCATCGTGTCTGGCCTCACCGCTGGTTACCTGGTGGTGCCAGGTTAGCTGAGCCCAGGGTACCTACGCCGGGGTACCCGTGCCCAGGTGAGCCGTGCCGGGGCCCCAGTGCCCGTGTCCCAGTGCCCGTGTCCCAGTGTCCGTGTCCCGGTGCCCGTGTCCCGGCGGTCCCGCAGCCGCGCCCAGGGAGGCGGGCGGCGGGGCGGAGGCGGGGGAGCTCCGGGTCCCGCCCCTGGGGCTGCCCGGCTCTGCCCGGCCCTGCCCTGCGCTGCCCGGCCCCGCAGCTGCCTCTGCCCGGCCCCGCAGCTGCCTCTGCCCGCGAGTGCCAGCACCAGGTAGGGCCGGGAGCGGCTGCCGGGGTTTCCCCGGCTCCTCGCCGCACGGCCGGGCGGAGGGAACTGGGCTCGGAGGGACGGAGGGAGGGGGCCGGGGTCCCGGGTCCCGTCCCGGGGCGTTTCCTGCGGCATCTGCGAGGATCTGCCAGGCTGTGCCGGGCTCCGCGGGAGCGCTGCCGCCGAGGAGCAGTTCCCGTCCGGCGGGGCCGGGGGGCGGAGGAGCCCCCCGCAAGCCCGGTGCGCCTGTGAACGCCGGTGAAAGCAGTGCGAGTGGTGATGGGAACAGTGGGGGATTGTTTGTTTTGTTCTTTGCCTGGGGGAAGAATGTTTGAAAGGTCTGTTTGAATAGAAATTCAAAAAATGTAGACACTGAAAACATATTTAAAATGTTTCCTAGGAAGAGTGTTAAAAAAAAAAGTTATGGGGATGACTTGTTTCAAGGAGGCCTCATTAGTAAGTAGATCCCTCTTGGAATAAAACTGCTTTGAATGTTATTTGCTTTTGGATGTAAAAAATCCGACTTTGCTAACAAGGATAATACTAGCATTGTTTCCCCTCAAGTCTCTTATTTTTCTTACTGATCATTACAATTTCCATTTTCCACTACCAGCTCTGCATGATGCAAGTTTATCGGCAAAAAAAAAAAAAAATCCTGTATTTCCTTTGTGGGAGTAGAGCATGGCTCAGCTCAGGGTGTCCTGCTCTGGAGTCAGAGGGGGTGGGGGTTCCTTAAATTCCTCTCCTCCTTTGGGTTTCTCAAACTGTTTTACAGAATACCTTGTAACATCCATCTGGAAAAATGAAGCGAAACCTGAATGCTGAGGAATGGGTCTCTCACAGGCTATTGCAACTGGTTTATTTTGTCCACGAGACAGTTTATTCCATAGTTTCTACCACAGAGAGGTGGGAGATGGAAGCTTAGCCTGTGCAGGAGCAGAGAGAAGCAGAAGTCAGCCCTGTTTAATATCTGCTCCATGGGATGGGTGCTGCTGGCATCGCCGCCGCCTCCCTGCCCGCCCCACTGCCTGGCCTTGGTGTGGCTTCAGGCTCTGGTTGAACTCTGTCCATCTCCAGAGCGGATAATGGGAATGCTGGCCCATGCTCAGGCACCATCCCAGGGTGTCAGTGCTCATCTGTACCATCACCAGACTTGCTGGAGTGGTGGGAAGTCCAGCTCCAAGGATTTCACTGGAATTCAGCATCCCCGGTTGGAATGGGTGGGAGTTTTAGTCACACCTCGTTGGTGACATGGGTGGATGGTGAGCGTCTGAAATGTAAAATGTTTAAAGACAGGGAGAGATTTTCCAGTGGTTGTTTGAGAGTTTAGATGAGTTTTAGTGAGAGCTGAGTACCTGCAGTTTCCCCAGAGGAATGACCCCCGCTCTTGGCAGAGTGGAGGCTTTCTCTGGCTGGATGAAATTCCAGTGCTATGGGGAAGACAGTGGGGAAATTGAACCAGCCGTAAATCTTTGGCTACTTCTGAATGTCAAAAGGGTGACAAAGCAAAAATGCTACTGGTGCTGCTAGTTTGACTTGGATTTTACAGGCACAAATCCAACACGTTTGTGAATTTGTTCCTTTCATCACGAAAGCAGGGATGGGAGCACTCTGCAATCCAGGTTCATGGCTCTGATAATGTTACGAGGGGGATTGCTGCCAGCTCTGGCTAAAAGGCTGCCTGATGTGTTCCAGTACAGGGCTGTTTTTGTAATGCTTTATATAATTTTGGGAGTGCTGCAGCCACGTCCTGAGGTGGTGGTGTGGGCAGCAGTGTCACTGAGCCTCCGTGCCAGGGAAGGGGTAGGGACCTTCCTCTGGGACAAGGAGCAGCAGGTTCAGCTGCTGACCCAGACCGAGCCAATGCCTTCCCCCATCCCAAATTCAGATAAAATAACTTTTTGTTGTAGCTTGGATGTTTTACGGTGGGAACCAAACCATTTTTAAAATAGCCCTGTGACGTTTGTAGTGCTCAGGATTTATATCTGCTTTCAGCTCATTTACAAATACAAGCTTTCCATTTTAATCCCAGCCCCAGACATTAGTGTTGCTACTGAGTGGCATGTATGGGAAAGAGGATTTTGGCCAGAAATGTGCCGCTTCACAAAACAACTATTTCCCTGCTTTACTTTGGAATCTGGAGACCTAAAGGAACTTTTTTTTGTTCTTTAAGCTGAGGTGATCAAGTGTTGCAGCTTGGTTGCAGTAAAGCAGAACATGGTTAAACATAGATATGAAGTAGCTTGGGCACAATAACTACTGCCTAGAGAGAAGCAGCTGCTCTTGATTTCTGTTCCCTTCCACAGCACTCTGGAATTATCATGTGAATAATCAAGTTTTGAGTATGTCTCTGCCTCTGTCTGATTATTATAAAATGTTTTTCCTGAAAAGGCAGAAGAGTCTGATATAGACAATTTGTCTGTAACAAGATGTGTATTATTTCTGTTGGTTAGTGACTGCCTGGTTCTCCGGGCCAGGTATTTGATATCCCTTCTAACAATTTCAGCTGAAAAGAAAATTGTATGTATTGATATTTCATATGTTTACTTCTGATCTCTTTTGGATCCTTTTAAACTCAAGACTCAAAAGATGTCTGGTGCAGTGGCTTTCAGAGGTCACTGAGGTTTTGCCTTAGGAAGAAAACCTCAAGTTATCTTTTTTAGTGAAGCTTTTGTGCAGCTCTTTGTGTACCTATGTCACTTCATTTGTTCTGCTTCTCACAGCTTTAGTTCAAGTGTGTGTCTTTTCAGTCTCTTAATCATTAATGAATCACTTCAGACACTTAGAAGCCTGAGGGAATCGGAAAGAAATGCTCTGGATGGTTAATCGTTTTCCCTTAAAAGCACTAAACTTGCTGGAGTTCTCAGCTCTGAGCCATGCCGGAACTATTTTTCCTGTGTCAGACACAAGCTCCCTAGGTGGGGATAGTGCACAGCTATTGAGCTGAACGCTGGGGTTTGGCAGTTCGGGAAGTGTTTTACTGCAGGAGGCTCCCCAAAGCAGTGGGAGAAGGGAATGCAGCCGGAGACAGCCCCGGGGCACAGCAGAGCTGTCACGCTGGTTCAGCACTGTCTCACAACAGATGTTTGCACAAAGAAGAGAATGGAAAAGTGCTCAGGCAGTTTTCCTCAGGCCTGTCCTTGTGACTTTGGCAGTCGGGAAGTGTCGTGATCAGGCATTTCTGACTTGAAGGTTCGTTCGGATATTTCAGTCAGGAGGACAAAGGTAAATGAAGCGGTGGTGGGAGTGTCTGAGAGCTGTGTGTGCCCCAGGTCTGGATTTCAGAGGTTTTGCCTCTGCCTCATCTCTGCTTCCCAGGAAGTCACAGACGTTGGCAGATTTTCAATATTTACACTGTGTCCTACACCCTGATAGCAGACTGCACCCATTGCCAGAGCAGATTCATGAGGCCGCTTACCAGCTGTCAGACGCTGCTGGGTGCCTCTGTTTGCCCCTGCAGCAGTGTGTTCCTACCCTCCAGATCCAGCTGCACTGCCGGAACGTGCCCATGGCACAGGGAAATGCTGGGGATCCTTCCCTTGCACAGCACAGGGCCGGCTGTGTCCATCAGTGTGTGCACCCTGCTGATCCGGGGGTGTATCCAGGGCGCTGGAACGGAGCTGCCTGTTAATGTGGCACTGATAAATCCCATCATAGACGAAATCAGGTCAGACGGTGTCCATTCAGTGTCAGCTCGGTACTTCACACCTGCTCAGGGAGGGAAAGTGTGGTCAGAGGTTAGGAAAGGCAGTAACAGCCTGTCTCAGCAGGATGGCCAGGTATTTATCTCTGATTATCCACTAATGATGCATTTGCAAGGTTAAATAGAGCTCTGGCATTAGCGGAGTTAGACAGAGCTCTGGGGTGCTTTGCAGTGCTGGGCTGTCTGGAAATGCCAGCTCGGAATGGCCGTGCTGGATCAGGACCCACAGGGAGCCTGGTGGTGCCGCTGGCGTTGGGAGTGGTTGATTTGGTTGGTATTCTGGGGATCTCACACTGCCCTCTGGAGAACGACCTTTATTTTACTTCGTTCAGTTTTCCCAGCTTTGGGACTTGGTGAGCAGCTGTGTTCTCAGTCAGGATATTCCAGGTTGTCAGGTTTTGGTGATCAAAATCTGGGATGTGATGGTGTCTGGATGGAAGGGTTAGATGGTATGGACTCTGAAGATTTATATATTTTTTTCCTTTGGTCTGTTTCAAAGTGTTCTTTTCTGACTATAGACTGTGGTTTTGGTCTTTCCTTTTCTCTTTTTTGTTCCTCATTCACCTCCCACTGAGACCCTGGAGAGCTGGAACCGATCTCAGCTGAGGTCCCAGCAGAACTGCAGTGGGAGAAACAACTGTTTGTCTGTATTAGGGCAGTCAGGCAGTGGGACACTGTCCAAACCCAAAGTTTAAACATATGTTATTTATTCAGTGTTTCCACATGCAGTAAAAGTACAGCTACAATTCAAAACAGCATCTTTAAAACACTGGAGGAAATGAATCATCCCGGGATCTCTCAAGATGGATGGAGGCTGCTGCAGTGGTCACTGACACCGTGAGGACTTTCCCTTCTTTCGGGCTGTCTGCTCTGGCAATGCTTGTGGTTCCTCCACACCAAAGCCTGAATCCTGCTTGGAATGAGATAAAATTAAACCCTCCTCTGTTAATCACTTAGCTCCGAGGAAGAAGGGATGATTCTGGCGTGTGTGTTTATAGCATTGCCCTCTTGTGGCTGTGCCCGGCGGGATGGGAGCCGAGTGCTCCGGGCATTCCTGCTGCCAGGGCTGTGCTGCTCCCACGGGTTGCGTTCGCTGGGTCTGGAGCTGGGAACAGCCTGAGTGAGAAGATCTGCATCTTCAGCCACAGCCATTAACACCTGGCCACACCTGCATGTGCCAGGAGAACTGGGACAAAATGGAGAGGGGAACTGGTAACTCCGTTTCCACACTGATGTACTTGGTGTCTGTGAAGGAAGCCACATCGTGGGAAATGGGGAAATGGGGGAGTCCTGTCCCCCCTGAAGAGGAAGGTGGTGGAAATGTGCAGAAGCTGCCAGCACTTGTGTGTGCTGGGGCAGGACTGGAGGAAGCTTTTGGTCCACAGGTCTGTGACTGTTCCCTGCCAGCAGGTGAGCACAGGAACTTGGAACCTTGAGCCTCACCGTCTGCTCCTTTTCTGAGCTAGAAGGATTGATTTTGAATGTCTATTAAGTGAACTGATTTTTATTAATCCTGAGTTGCTTCGTGTCTTGTGTGGGTTTTTGATGTGGAAAGTTGAATTCTGTGTGGAGCTGATGTGGGAGGCAGGAACTGATGGACTCCCACTGGCCCCGGGGTGACACCAGACCTGCTGTGCCATGTCACTGTGGCAATAGCAAAATTCATTTATGTGCTTTTTACTCACTTATACTCAACCCTAACACCTGCCTGTACCTCTTCTGCCCTTGTCCTATGTGTAGCAATGATTCCAAGTCCTTTCACCCCATTGCCTGGGCCTGATACTGCACGAGGAGTGCAAGGCCACACTGTGCTTCCCTTTTGGACTTGTTTTAGGCCTCTCCTGGTTTCCAGCCTTTCTCTGGCGATAATGTATTACTCTGTTCCTCTTTGGGTTATGGATCACGGATTGAACAACTTCTGTGCTGCAGAGGAATGTATCAGCTTGTTCTCTGGGGAAAAAGAGTTTGCATAAAGTTGCAGATGATTTCCCCTGAACAGGCAGGACCTGGAGACTGGAGGAAGAACATCTGTGTCATTTCCCTGCAGCTGACCACAGGCATGTCTTCACTGCTTCCCTTAATGTGTTCTGGCTGTCACCAGCAGCTCTCTTTCTGGAACATAATTTGGGGAGGTAGCCATGTTTTAATGGGCTGGTTTATGTCTTATGTGTTACATAAGCACTCCTTAAATATTTTTTCAGCACTGAACAATGATTTGTGTTGGAGTATAATTCAGGATTTATTTTTGCTCCCCAGTGAATGACAGTGGTCGGTGGTTTCCACTGATCCAGCCTTCCCTGTGCTGTGTGTGTTTAAGTGCATGATTCAGCTCTCACTTATGCTCAAGGCAGGGCTCTTAACCAGCTGATCGTATCAGCAGATTTTCCCTGGGTGTGTTTCAGATGGCAGACCTGTCTAATCTCCAAAGCTTTCTCCCATGGAAGTAATATTCTCCCCAGTTTACATCACTACAATTGAGAAGAAACTCAGGTTTTTGCATGGAAGTTTTCAGCCTGGGTGCATTGGGCTGAAAGCTCTGTGTTTACTAAGTGGGTTGTATTCAAAAGGTACAGAGACCAGAATAGAGCTGATGTGACTCATAGTGCAAATAAACAGCTGGAAAAAGTGAACAATACTCAAATGTTCTGGGCCTTCTCATTTGCTAAAGTGGTTTAGTAGGAATCTTAACAAATGCAAAAAAACTACTTGCCAGTTGTACAGCTAATGCTGGACTTCGTGTCCTGGACTCTTGGTCTGAGTTAGGCAACTCAGTTTGAATTTTTTTGGATTTGTGGCTTTTCTGTTAAAATGTGGCTGCTGGGAATGCCATTAACTGTGCTGCTCCTCATACAGGGAGCTGAAATAGTTCATGGAGTCACCATGGCTGAGGCAGGGGGAGGCTCTCCCATGCCAATTTTTTCTTATCCCAAATAACCTTTGTTTACTGGCTTCTTCAAGGAATGGAAAGAAAGGGGTTGGGTTTAGTTTTGTGTATATATGAATTTAGGGCTGTCTGGAGACTGAAAACTGAGCTAATCCATCACTTTAGATATTTTTCAATGCCTGTCCCCTTGGTAACGAAGTCCTGGCAGAGTTATTTTCAATGGTTTACTGAAGAATTATTGATATTCTATACTGGTTTGGCAGGGAAGCTGAAGGAATAAACAAGTATTTCCATTTTCAGGGTGTGCTGTCATCGCTGTGGATCCTGTGCTGAGCTTTCTCTGTGTTCAGCAGCATCATGTCCTGAGTTCTGGATTGTCAGAACCCGAGTGATCCTGTGCTGTTCATTCTCACAATCTTTATTAATTCTTCAGAGTTTTTATGGGTCAGCAGCAGATCAGAGAATAAAGAAATGGCTACGTGGGTAATCAGACAGTGTGGATTGTGTTCAAAGTGCATAAAGAGCTGAACCTGAAGCAAGCAAAAAACTTTATTGGGGTTTTTGTTTGTGTGATCTCTTCAGTGTCACTATTTCAGACCTGGAGAATGCAGCCCTTGCTCTGGGCTGTTACTGTGGCAAGTACAACCTGTAGATTTCCTCGGACCGATCATGCCAGGAGGATTATACCCCTTTGCCTCTTGCAAAACAAGGATTTAGGGTTTTCCTGTTGTTGCAGTAGAAATACAGTGGTGATTTACCTCTTCTGGCACTTGGTATAGGAGGTCTGGAATGCTGTGAGATAAGGGAGGCTTTCTTTTTTTGAGGACATATATTGTTATTTATTTGGAGCAGCTCATATTCTCCAGGCAATGTTTGGCAAATAAATAAAAGGAAAGAAAGAGTTAGTTGGGTGGAAATGCAAATGTTTGCCCCCAAGGTACAATAAGGATTGGTGCACGAGGGGCATTTTTGCAGCATGACTGTAGTGTGGGTACAGACTCTACTCAGATTTACTGTTCTCCTCATATTTAAGAAATTCAGTCTGTATTTGCAAGTTATTTTGATATTCTTCAAGTGTCATCCGTTAAAATAAAAAATACAGCCTTTGCCATGTAGAAAGGCAGGGATTGGTCCAGCAGTGAGCAGCAGGTGGTTTGGATGCTCTGTGGTGAAATGTTGTGTTGGCTGCAGCCCTTCCTGTGTGGGGTTTGTTTATGCAGCAAATTTAGACAAATTGTCTGAACCCATCATGAGTCGACGCTGGAGCTGCAAATGAGCACAACCACATGGGAATGTGGCCCAGCCTTGTTTCTGTCTTATTTAATTCAGCCAAGCTTTCCTGAGCAGCCCTGTGCAGGTAAGTCTTGACTGTATTTGTGGGTATTTTCAGGTGTGAATTGCCACAAATTATTACAAGTTAACCGGGCCTCCCAAAAAATGTTGTGCTCATTTTTCTCTTGTTAGTGGCTAGTTACTGAATGAAATAAAGATTTTCCTTCTTTCCCTGCTGTGAGTATTGGATGATATTATCTTGTAGAAGGTTACTTTAGATACATCATTAAGCTTTAGATGGTGGTAGATGTGAAGATGTGAGAGCGTATTTGATGTGGAGGAACCACACATTAATTATTCCCTGCAATGGATTTTGCAGTGTGGTGAGGTAGAGTAAGAGATTCCAGGCTCAGTGTCCACAGGTTACTCCTGAAGGGAACAGGACATTCCTCTCAGTGTGGTTGTGCTGGGTGGTGCAGAACTGGGCAGCTCCTTGGCAGGAATTCGGAGGAGAGTAAAGGCAAACGGCCAAAGTGCTGCTGGTGTCAGTCTGTGAGGGCGTAGGGGACTGAGACAGATGAGGGGGAGGCACAGCCACAGGGATGCATGAGCAGAGCAGAAATGAAGAATTTGGGGAGGGAGGCAAAGAGAGCTGTTTGTTACAAGCTGCAGGGTGGAACTAGGAAAGGTGGTTTGGTTTGGATACCAGGAGAGACAAGAGCTGAGGCTCGGATCAGAGACGGTGGAAGCAGCAGCAGCAGTCGGGGCTTGCACAGCACAGCACCGGGAGGGTGCACAGCAGTGTCAGCAATGCTGAGCACGGGGACTGGGGGCCTCTCTGCCTTTTCTGGCCTTTCCCCTGAAGCAAACGGCTTCCAGCCTCGGGGAGATCGTTTCCCTCTTCCCTGAGCAGCAGCTCCAGGCTGCCATTGGTCTGTGGGCCACACACAGACTTTGATCAGCGTGCACTTGCTTCCCTCACGTACCGAGTGTCGCCTTTTGTGTTGGGTGCCCAGGAGCAAATCCCTGGGATTGTTCCTGCAGGCCAGACTCCATCCCAGGGCATTCTCAGGCTGGCCTGTCCTGGTGGTGTGACTGCACATCTGGAGGCCATAATGAACTTGTCTTCCAATGGTTGCTCAAATCATTGGACTAATTTTCCTAAGTTCTTGTTTTTATCACTATGCAGCCAAGTGTCATTTAGCTGATCCATCTGCTCTGAAATCCTGTATTCCAACCCCTTTCCTTGTTTTCCTTAAACAACTTTCCTTTGCATAAGATGTTGGCTGTGCGTAGCACCCTTTCTGGGACTGAGCTGGACACTTTTATTATCAGCAGCTTGAAGAGTGCCTATTTTCCATGTCTCCATCAGGAGACACCATTTTCAGTGGGGCCCTGGCGATCTCAGCTGGCAAATACCCTCAGAACAATGTCCAGAGCAAACATTTCTGGGGCTTGATTTAACAATGCAACACTTGCTGCCAGCAGTAATAACCCAAACCAGCTGTTGGGGTAGATTTACACCTATTCCCTCCAGGAATGGCTCAGATTAATTAATTTTACAGAAGAACATTATAATATACAATTTATGCACTGTAGCCCTCTTTCCATTTTTGCCTGTATTTACATACTGCAGCTCATTGGCAATGCAAGCTTGGACTTACAAAATGCCAAATTAATTAGAAGACTAAATAAATTGTTTTTCAAAAATATTGTATCTGCATATATCTGCAGATTACATTATATCCTACAGTGGGATGTTAACAAAGAAGATTATTCTGGGTCTTTCTGCCTTCAGTCTGTGAGGTTTGCCCAGGTGTGGCACTATACAGGTATTTAATTTAGTAATAAAAAGTCCAGAGTATTTTTCCATTTGGAAAGGACCTATCTCTTTCTAATGTTATGCAACCCGGTTATTTTGGTTTGGGTTTGCTGCAGCTGCCAAAGCCTTTCACAGCTGCCTTCCTTGGAGTCAAGGTTCCAACATGTTTTCCACTGACTTAGACCTCTGACACTCTGAACTTCCTTTACAGAGATCAGAAATACCAGCAGGACTAGCACATTGTTTTTATTGTCTGTTTCAGTTTGAGACTTTCCAGTGAAATTTTCAAAGGTACATTGCCAAGGTGACACTTCAAATTAAAATGCATCAGCTTGGACAAGAGAGCAGCAGAGTGTTCTCAGGAGAGATGGAAAGAAAATGTCCTCATGGAGAGTGGAGAAAGCACAAAGCAGTGTCTGCTCTTTCCTTCGTGGAAGTTTTGTTGTGGGCTTCTGTGGGTGGAGGGTTTGGCCCCTTATTTAAGCATCTTTTGAGAGATTCTGGCACTGGGAAGCTCAGCCTGTCGGTAGTTCTCCCCTGGGTGTGTTGAGAGCAAAAGTACCCAGGAGCACAACCCCACATTGTGTGGGTGCTCTCTTCCTGAGGGCCGCAGGGAAAGCTTCCTGCACAGTTCACTTGCTGAAAACACTTGGAAAATGTGATAGATGAACTTGCTGAAGTGTGAGACGGTTGGGAGAATAATCTCTTCATTGGTGGCAGATTGTTGGGATGCTACAGTCAGCCCTGTTGTAATTCCTTTGGGCTGAGTAGGTTTGATGGCTGTTGTGTTCCTGTCACAGGGTGTTGCTACACCCTCAGACATACCTCGTTGTGAAATTATTGAATTACTGAATGAGCTTTTGTTCTGTCACCTACCAGACTCTGAATGCTCTGTTCTGAACCTGGGAGCTGAAATCCATCAGTGCATCCCCAGCCCCCCCGAGCTGTTACTCTGACAGTGGCGTGTGTGGTTCATTCAGGTGCAAAGCAGGGGCTGAACTCTGCTCCTCTGACAAGTTCAGGGAGCTGAGGGTGCATTCCCCCATCCTCAGGTTGCTCAGTTGAATCCTCATCTTCTCCAAAGTCTCTTTCCCTGCATCCGCTGCCAGCTGGAGCAGCCGTGCTGTTCCTCTGTGTCTCATCAACTTTCCAGCTCTCAGCTGACAAAATGTTGCCTCTGTTGCTGATGTCTCTTAATTTCTCCCTGTGAGTGGATGTTTGGCCTGTGTGGCCCCCACTGCGCTGTCGGTAATGGATAGCACATTGTGTGGAGTGAGTGCCTGCTGGGCTGCAGGCTCTGTGAGAGGCTGGAGGAAGCTCTGGGATTCCAGCAGGATTGTTCGCACAAACACGTTACGCCCCTGTGCTGCCGAGGGGGTGGGTGTGTTTGTCCCCGATAAAAGATTGGCTTCTGCCCTTCATCTTCCCCAGCAGCGAGAGGAGCCGGGAGCTGGGACTCCCCACAGCCTCTGCGGGAGAAAGGAGAAGCCCATTTGCACGTAGAAATGGGCAGAAAGGACTTCAATTATCTTTTCCTCACCATTTTCTGCACAATGGCTCTGAAGCTGAACTGTGTCAGCTCCATGTCTATGGCAGGGCTTGGATATGTTGTTACAGCAGCTGTTGTGCTTTCAGCTGTGGTAAGTGATTAACATCACAATTAAACACTGAAAAACTTCTGGTTTCCAACTACTTACAGGAGTCACTCTCCTTTAACTCTTTGTCAGGGTTTTGTCCAGGTTTTAGTGGGAATTTGGGAGGATTCAGGCTGACTGGAATCATGATGATAAAGTTAATTCTTTTCCATCTTTGATACTTGATTTCAGTTTAGGAATCACTTTGGTACCTAACTTGCTATTTTGCTTTCTAGTTTGTAACATTCTTTATTTCTGCCTTGAAAGCTAAGCATATTTTACTTTTGTCCATCAGCTGCTGTGAACCATCTTCTTTGTCAAAGTACTGAATGCTTCTGCTATAATATTGTAATGTTTTCTTCCCTGTTACCTGATAGCAGTCAAAGGCATGGTGCGATCGATGGACAGACTTAATTGCCAATGCACCAGAAATGTTCTATTTCCTTTCAGAATTACCAAAGTGAATTCTTTTACAAGAGAGGAAAGTGTTCATTATGTTTGTTTAAAAAAAAGGATATTGCACCGTGTTAATATATTGCATAAGTATGGCAAGAAACATATTAAACCAAAATTGCAATGTCCTTAGGACAGGATGTTGTGTAAATTAATGTAATTCCTACCAGGGAGCAGTTTAAGTAACAGGTAAAAACGGAAGAGCTTTGAGAAACCTGTTAATTACCTAAATCTTCGATGATACTCACAGCATTTTCCATTTGGTTTTAGAAAACCTGTAAATCATGTTTGTGCAGGATGTACAACATGTGGAGTTGAAAGGGGTTTCTTTCCGACAGCCTGGAATGTCAAACTTCACTTATGTGCCATACTGAAAAGTTATAAATTAGTAAGGAAAATATAGAGATTAAAATCCAGAGAGAGAGAGACAATAGAGTCTAGAAGAGGAAAAGTCAGGAATAAACCAGGAATTAGAGGTGATTGAAGGTGAAAATAAACTGAGCAATAGAGAGCGATTCTTTCCACACCCATCCTTTTTCTTCCCCTTCAAAACTCAGTGCACGAGAAAAAAGGAATCTTTCCACTTTTTGCCTGGCGCAACAGATTAAGAGATGAGAAGCAACTTAAATTAAATATTTCCTTGTGTCCTGCACACTGAACAGCATCCTCTGTCTCGCCCCCAGCCTGTCACCATGGTGGAACACGCGGAGTTTTTGAAGGCTGGGAAGGAACCCGGCCTTCAGATCTGGAGGGTCGAGAAATTTGATTTGGTCCCAGTGCCAAAAAACCTATATGGAGACTTCTTCACTGGAGATTCCTACCTGGTGCTGAACACCATCAGGCAGCGCAGCGGGAGCCTCCAGTACGACCTGCATTTCTGGTTGGGTGAGTGCTGGGAGTGTCCCTGTGGAACTGGGAGCCCAGAGTGACCCCTGAGCCTCTGACTGCACCGCCATGGCCAGTTAATGTTACCCAAGGAAGTAAAAAGCAGAACAGTGAGAATGCAGTTCTGGCTGTAAATAGCCCTACTCACCTCAGATATTTGCACGGTCTCTGCAATAGAGAGTACAGCCACCTCTGTTTGCAAAACCAGCTGTTCCTGGGCAGTAGGACAGATAAGTCCCTGTTCTCCAGAAGGAAGACAAGATCTCAGATGGAAGGGCTGGCTGAAATCCTTTCTGCCTGAAAGGAGGGAGGTCAGGTGTGTTCCTCCTGATCAGGGAGCGGGATTTTTTCCCTCTCCTAACTGCCCTCTGCAGTCCATGTCACAGAGTACCATGCCAAGGCTTTCCCCACAGGCTGCAAACCCCAGGCTCTTTGGCAATATCACAGTTAAACCTGCTTTCTCCCCGTGTGTTTGCATTGTTGAATGCAGAGGCAGACCCTGCATTCCCTCCAGTGTGTCTCTCAATGTTTCAGGTGATGAAAGCTCTCAGGATGAGCGTGGGGCTGCTGCCATCTTCACTGTGCAGATGGATGAGCACCTGCAGGGAAAGGCTGTGCAGCACCGTGAGGTGCAGGGCCACGAGTCCCCCACCTTCCTGGGCTACTTCAAATCCGGCATCAAATACAAGGTGGGTGACAACAGAACCTAGTCTGCAAGAAGTGGCATCCTGCCCAATTCCCAGGAGAGTGAGAATTGCCTTTTTTCCAGTTGTTCAAAACCCATTGTCAGCCAGATGTTTTCAATGAGTTGGAGCTGCAGAGGGTGGAGAACAGCAGATCCCAGTGGGAGAGGTTTGGCTGAATTAATAATACACAAGAAAAGCCCCAGAAAATTTTAGGAATCGAGGTTTTGTTTTTCTTCGAGAGGCAGAGGAAAGAACAGTCCCAAGGCACCTGGAATGAATTTAAGAAGCAGCAAAGTTAATGGGAAACGCCTACCCAGGGGATTTGATTTCTCCCCACTTGCATAACAGTTTGACCTTGCAGTCTCTGTGCTTAGCCCACCCTCTCAGCATGTGCAATGTTTTGGTAAAGGAGATGAACAGTAGTGGGAATTACTCCTCCCTGCCATCACAATAAAGTGGGATAGAAGTGAAAACATGCAGTCAAGCGGTTGTGTCTGTTAGGAATCCAAAGGCACAAGCAAAGTGATATCAGGTCACATGCTTGCAAAGTGCTCACATTGCCTCACGTCTGAGACTTTCCTGATCTTTCTGTTTTATTTCCCACTCATTTGTTAGTATTTTCATTCCTTTAAGCGTACTTATGCTTTTTTTGAGGATAACTGACATGGGTCCTGTTGCCTGCATTGATAAATGATTCCCAGCGTCTCTTTATCAGCAGAGAAAGTGAATCTTGAGCTTGGGATAATTTCTGGTAGGCAGGACATGTTATACACATGGGAATACACTCTTCCCTCCAGTCCTAGTGTGAATCCTTGCTCCTGTGTTTCCCCTCAGGCTGGTGGTGTGGCTTCTGGCTTCAGACACGTGGTTCCCAACGAGGTCACTGTGCAGAGGCTGCTGCAGGTCAAAGGCAGGCGAACGGTCCGGGCCACGGAGGTCCCTGTGAGCTGGGACAGCTTCAACACCGGAGACTGTTTCATCCTGGACCTGGGCAGTGTGAGTACCATGTCAAAGGCAGGTTTGGCAGAATCCTGGGGGCAGGAGATGTCTGACACTTTACGTAAGGTTTTTTTTCCCCACTCTGTTGAAGCCATCTCAGTGCTGAGCGTCCTGAAATACTGACATTGTTCAGCCCCAGCTGAGTCCTGTCTCATCTAGAGAGGAGTTGTCAAGCTCTGACAGCGACTTTCTCCTTCCCCCAGAACATCTTCCAATGGTGTGGCTCCGACAGCAACCGCCAGGAGCGGCTGAAGGCCACGGTGCTGGCCAAGGGAATCCGGGACAACGAGCGCAACGGGCGCGCCAAGGTCTACGTGTCAGAGGAGGGATCCGAGCGGGAGGAAATGCTCCAGGTTATTCCCTTTGTCCATTTGTCACTGCTGGAGTGGGAGGTGCGGTGTGTGGAAGAAAGGTTGGTGTGTCTGTACATGTGAAGTGTTTGTGGTGTAAATACAGCTCAATGCAGACCTGGTCCTCTGCCCCGCTGGGACATCAGAGTGTATTTACATGATTGATCTGGAATTCTCTTCTACTCATTCTCTTGACTGGAGCACCTGGGAAGGAAGATCCTCTTGGACTGGCTGGTAATGATTTTTCTCTCCCTCACAGGTCCTGGGACCAAAGCCCAGTTTGCCAGCAGGGACTTCTGATGAGACCAAAACTGACACAGCCAACAGGAAGCTGGCGAAGCTCTACAAGGTAACAAGGAACCCTGTTATAACCCTGGGGAGAGTGGAGTGATCTTTGTGAAATTAGATGGAGGTGGAATAGCAGAGGGGAGCTGAGCTGCTCTGAGTCCTACTCCTGCCTCACTCTACTTCTTAACAAGTTTTGTGTATGAACCTGGGTTGCTTACACCACATGCCCGTGTACTTTCTGTTGTGTTTGTCACCACTTTTGACTAGTGAGACAGCTGGGACTTTCAGGAATTTTTGAGAGAAAGGTGGAGTGTGAAACAAATGAGGGAAAAAGGAAGTTTTCCTTTTTTGCTGTCAGGCATTGTGTTATGAAGGTGACAGGAAAGAACCAGAAACAGTGAGCCTGAGAAGCAGGACCTGCCCCTTTCTAACACCCAGATGAAGCAATGACTTGGAAGGTGCCACTTGCCATCAGCTGTGTGAGTTGGAGAAGAATGTCCAAGACTTTTTGGGAGGAA
The DNA here is from genome assembly GCA_014706295.1 of Lycocorax pyrrhopterus obiensis. NCBI lineage: Eukaryota > Metazoa > Chordata > Aves > Passeriformes > Paradisaeidae > Lycocorax > Lycocorax pyrrhopterus. The sequence goes on from JACSVZ010000019.1 coordinate 9,064,844, forward strand.
TCTTCTCTAAGCAGCCTCTGATATCCATGGGGTGAATGTCTGCCAGGATGGTTTGTTATGTGGCACTTTATGCATTAGTCAGTAGAGGAACTGAGACTTTTAACCCCACTTGATACAGGGAGGCTGTTCTCAGTTACCCTCCAGTCCTTGTGTGCAGTTGGTTTGCTTTAGAAGCTATTTCCTTTGCACTGAGGATATTTACCATTTTGGACCAATCTCTCTTTGATCCCAGCAGTATCTGCTTTGCTAGAAATACTTGAAATCTTCAGAGTAAGTGTTATGTTTTTGCCATACTGTTGTTGTGTTAGAGGTATCCTGTTTGAAAACAATAGTGCCTGTAGCAGCCAGTGCATTCAAATGGATTTCCCTTCCCCTCCCTGAGTTCTGAACTATGGCCACGGAGCAGGGGGAAGCAGAGGGTGCCTTATATGACCTCCATGCTGTGTTGTCACAGGTCTCCAATGGGGCTGGGAACATGGCAGTGTCCCTGGTGGCAGATGAGAACCCCTTCTCCCAGGCAGCCCTGAGTACTGATGACTGCTTCATCCTGGACCATGGCACAGATGGAAAGATCTTTGTTTGGAAAGGTACCAGAGAGAACCAGGGAAAAAATAATTGATATCATAAGTAGAAGGGCAGTTGTTCTCTCTCAGCCGTCACAACAGGCACGAAAGAGATCAAACAATTGCCGTTTGCTATTTGGCATCATTTATCTGGAAAGCTGGGCCCTTTTACTTTTGCAGAAGGTATTTGGGACAGTTTCTTCTCTGGGTAAAAAAAATCTGACCCCTTTTCTCTCTATTTTCATTAAAGGCAAAGGTGCCAACTCTGAAGAGAAGAAGGCAGCACTGAAAACAGCCTCAGAGTTCATTGACAAGATGGGTTATCCCAAACACACCCAGGTAAGGACCTGTGGCAGCCCCAAGCACTGGGGTCACTTTTCTCCCACACGGGCCAGGGGCTGCGGAGCAGGGATGGCTCAGGTGATGTGTCCCTGTCGGTCTCTCAAGTAGCTCCTGTTGTGGGTGATCTGCTCTGTTTTGGGAGATGCTGCAGTGGTGCTCCTGGCCTAAACCAGCATTTACCCCAACACAGCTGGTAGTTAAAGTTTCTTCCTCTTGGATACTCTTTTACCTTTTCCATGACCTCTCCAAAGAGGAAAAAAGGAGTAGATACACCTGCTGTTCTTAGGGACATGCTTCTAAAGGCTCATTCATTTCAGATCCAAGTCCTCCCTGAGAGTGGTGAGACACCTTTGTTCAAGCAATTCTTCAAGAACTGGCGGGACAAGGACCAGACAGAAGGGCTGGGGCAGCCTCACGTTTCTGGCCACATTGCCAAGATCGAGCAGGTCCCTTTCGACGCGGCCACCCTGCACAGCTCCAAGGCCATGGCTGCCCAGCACGGCATGGAGGATGATGGCTCTGGCAAGAAACAGGTCAGCGGTGGCACAAGCCCTTTGGGAAGGTTTCCAAACTTTTCTTTGCTACTTGATGGCATTGCTGCAAGAGCAGCAAGACAAATGGAGGCCGGAGAGTCATCAACACTGAGGTCTTGTAACTGCTGGGGGAATTTCTGACACCAGAAATACCATCAGGGTCTTGAAAGCCCTGCAGATAAGTGGGGTTGATTCTGACTCCACGATTTCCCAGCGCTGTGGACATGGATTTATTCCTCCTCCTCCTCGTTATTCTCCCTGTTGCCATCACGTGTGGGAGGGATGGATGTCTTGGAGCACCTGGGTTCATGACTTTGAGCATGGAGGCAGGGGTGGAGTTGGGCTTGAACGGGCTGGGAGCTGTTCAGAAGCCCACAGAGGTCCCGGCCGAGGGTTGCCTCATCAAAACCCCCCGAAAAGCCTCAAAGCTCCGTTTGGGACGAGCTGCTGGAGCGGCTGGGAATTGTCCCGTGAGGTCCCGGCAGGGGGCGCGGCAGCACCGCGACCTCCAGGATGCGGAATTTGGGGATAACGGGCGCCGGGAATGGGCTCGTTCTGCAGCGCCTCTGCTTCTCTCCCGCCAGATTTGGAGAATAGAAGGCTCCGACAAGGTGCCGGTGGACCCCGCCACGTACGGGCAGTTTTACGGAGGGGACAGCTACATCATCCTGTACGATTACCAGCACGACGGGAAGCAGGGACAGATCATTTACACCTGGTAAGGGACTTACCCTGGGGCAAGTTAGGAAACCCTGGGGCTGCGAGTCCACTTGGAAAATCGATCACTGCTGGTTCCCTCTTTCAGAGGAACCTTGGGGGATAAAGTTTCACCCTGGATAACTTTCCCTTGCAAACAAAACAATACCAGAGGTCTGGGGTGTTTCATTTGAAGTGGAACAATGGAGGGAATAACTGTGTGAGATTTTTTCTTTTTTCCTTTCCCCCCCACTGGTAGTTACTCCCTTCTTTGGATCAAGCTGTACTTATCTAGGAAAGTGCTGCTTATCTAGGAAAGGTTCTTATCTCCCCCTGTACTCGCTGTGCTACAATAGAGGATAAGGAGTTTTTCCTTTGTGTTGAATGAAGTGCTGCAGAGATTGGGTTACGCAGGATTTCCTTTCCTCCTCTTGATCTCTGTAAGGTGTGTGTGGGGTGGGGGGAAAGGCTGAGAATAAAGCTGGGATTTGGCTCGTTCTCCAGGCAGGGCGCCGACTCCACGCAGGATGAGACTGCAACCTCTGCATTCCTCACAGTGCAGCTGGATGAGGAGCTGGGAGGCAGCCCTGTGCAGGTAAAGAGGCAAACACGACCCAGCAGAAACCAACCCCAACACTGGGGGAATAAATACATATATATTAACACCTGGCTCAGCTGGGTGCTCTGTGAATATTCCAGCTCGACAGCAGGTTGTAAAAGCCATTTCTGGTACATCTTGTGCTCCTCAAAACTGACAGCAAGTTTCTTTTTCTCCAGAAACGAGTAGTGCAAGGGAAAGAGCCCCCTCACCTGATGAGCATGTTTGGTGGGAAGCCCTTGATTGTTTACAAGGGTGGAACCTCGCGGGAAGGGGGCCAGACAGCACCTGCGGCAACGCGGCTGTTCCAGGTCCGCTCCAGCACCTCTGGAGCCACCCGAGCAGTGGAGGTACGTGGAGGGAGTCAGCCTTGGTGGTGTGTGTACAGCCCGTGATGGGAACATGAGCCAGCTGAAGAGTTCAATTCCCTCTGTGGAAGTGGAACTTGGGCCAGGACACGGGTTCAGAGCCCCAGTGCTCTGAGAGAAAACGCACGCAAACCCCTCTGTGCGACCACAAAGGGGAGATTAAATCCTAGTGAGGAGAGGGCAGTGGTTTGTGGCTGCAGTAACTTCCCAAGTTTCCAGCTTCAAGAGGCCTTGTTGACACAGAGGCGTTGGTGTTAATGATGGATCAGTGTTGGCAGCAGGGACTGCTCTGCCATGGGCTCCCCAGTGAGCTCCTAAAGCTGCTGCCATAACCTCCAGGACTGGCACAACGACAGCCAGGCATTCCTGCCATAGGTCGTGTGTACCTGTAATCACACACTGAAACAGTTATTTACTCTTCCTGTGTGGAAAATCTAACTCATCGCTGGGGTACAGGGAATATAAAACACATCTGACAGCCTGACATGCTCACATGGAATATCTTGTTTGCAGTTTATTCAGCTATAGGCTCCGGTTTGATTTTGAAGTAACAGGCTCTGTGTAGAGGATGGTTACATCTGACACCTGCAATGTTCCTTCTTTTCAGCTGGATCCTACAGCCAGCCAGCTGAACTCCAACGATGCCTTTGTCCTGAAAACTCCCTCTGCTGCCTACCTGTGGGTTGGCCAAGGAGCCAGCAATGCTGAGAAATCGGGAGCACAGGAGCTGCTGAAGATACTGGGAGCTCGCCCAGTGCAGGTTGCTGAGGGCAGAGAGCCAGGTGAGGGGGTCACGGTGGAGTCTGGGATCATTTCTGAGTAGCTGCACATCCTCAGCAATTATTTCATGGATATTTTGTCTCCCAGAACAAGGAGATGTGGACATGGGCACAGAGGGGCTTCTCCAGGGTATTCTTATTGTTTAACACTGCTCTCATGTCTGTAGGCCCTTGTGACTTTCTGAGCCAGAAGAATGCTTCAAGTCCTACCCAAACCATAACCCTGATGTGGGTTCCATGAACAGGAGAAGCATCAGTCTCTCTTTGTGTTTTGCAGACAATTTCTGGGCAGCCTTGGGTGGCAAAGCTCCGTACCGCACCTCGCCCCGGCTCAAGGACAAGAAGATGGACACTCACCCCCCGCGTCTCTTCGCGTGCTCCAACAAGAGCGGGCGCTTCACCGTGAGTGTCTGGGGGGATTCGTTCAACATCCACCCGGCAGGGCTGGGAGAAGCTCAGGCCCAGCTGCTCTGAGCGCCCCACCAGGGGTTACACCTGATCATTCTTCATGTCAGTAAGGTAGTGATTCTTGAAGCCCGTGCTCACCTTAACCCTCTGTTTTCCAGATTGAAGAAGTTCCTGGAGATCTGACTCAGGATGACCTTGCCACAGATGATGTGATGCTCCTCGACACGTGGGATCAGGTGCGTCACATTTACAGGGGGACAAGAGGAGCAAAGAGTAGGCACAGACTGGCTCTAGGTCGAGACCTGAACCGCAATAGCCAGAAGTGCTGCTGTATTACAGATTCAGCACAAATCAGCCACAAGGCAACTCGGAGATGAATTTTGACGTTTTATGGAAAAATGTTCAAACATCTGCTACTTTCCCCCGATGTTAAGCTGGTGTAGAATTTTTTCAAGGATCTACAGTTCATGAAGATAAAATGCAGGCAAAAAAATTTCTCATTATTGACCAATAGCTTTGGTCATGTTGGTCAACAACCCAGGCACACCAATACGAGTATTTTCTGGTTTGTGTCACACTCTGTTCACTGAGGCTTCATCTAAATTATCCCTTCATAAATAGATTGGTTGTTGCTGAAGTAATTGATATGCATATTTTTATCTTTAGGTCTTTGTATGGATTGGGAAAGATGCCCAAGAAGAAGAAAAGACTGAGGCACTGAAATCTGGTAATGTCACATTTTCCTCTCTGAGCTATCCCTTTCTCATTTTCCGACTGTCTGATCATGACTCAGGCAATTTATATTCTAACAGGTATAGATAAAACCATAGGGTACAAACTTTCAGTGGGTATTTCTGTTTAAATGGCCAATGTGAAGCTGCCTCTCTGGCAGCCATTTAGTCCCAGTTTAGCTGCTGCTCTGCAGGCCTGGTGCTCAGTGAGATCCCCTCCCTGTGTCCCCAGCCAAGCGCTACATTGACACAGACCCATCCACGCGGGACAAGAGGACCCCAGTGACCATCGTCAAACAGGGCTTCGAGCCTCCCACCTTCTCCGGATGGTTCCTGGGCTGGGACGACGACTACTGGGCTGTGGATCCCCTGCAGAGAGCAATGGCAGACGTGGATGTGTGAGGAATGTGTTTGAAACAGAGCAAGTTCAGTGCCTTCAATGCCTTCAAGAGCTCCTTTCTCTGGCAGGATGTATGTTAATGAGGGAATGATGTTAATAGCCAATTAGCTGTGCAATAATTTCCGAAAACAATCATGACCAGTCATTGACCCTACTCCTTGCTTTGATTATATTTAATACAATAAAGCTTGTATGAAATATGGGAAGAACAGAAATGGTGGGGTTTGTTACGAAGAAGAAAACATTAAACAGCAGCTGTAGATCCCACATTTGAACACATCTTAGAAACCAAAACCTTCTTTGTGCCATCTTTTGCACATGGACTTTTTACTAAACGGTTACAGAAATTATTTTGAGGAGTTTGGGACTGCTTTGCTTTTCTCTCAGAATTATATGCATTTGAGACCCTGATAAACAGTATTTTACTCTTTAAGAAAGTCACTCATTAGTAAACAGCATGTTTTTTATTCAGGATGAGAGCAAAAAGCATCTTGTGGTGTCAACAAGAATTCACAGGGGTGGCACCTGCAGCAGCAACAGCGGGAGTTACAGAGTGACTCATCTTCCCTAAGGATGAACCTGGAGCTGCGCAGTTGCTCTGTTTCCCGCTCCAAGTGCCCGAGCACAGCAATGCTAATTATTCCAGCTTTGTTAACTGGTCCCCCCCCTCCCAGCCAGAAGTTAAGCTCAGCTAACATAAGCTGCCACCCCGACAAACACAGAGTATATTGCTTTGGTGATGCAGAGGAAAACCTGCCCAGCAGACAGGCAGAAAAGCAACAGCACTTGGGCATCTCCTGCCAGTGACAAAGGCACAGCGTGTCGAGGCACAGGTAACAAGGCCTGAAACACCGGTAAATACAGAGCTGCTCGGAGCAGAAAGGGCATAAAAAACAACTTATGAAGTTTATGCTGGCCAGCGGGAGAAGGGCACTGTTCAGTTTCATTGCCACCTCTCAGAATTTTAAGATGCCAGACTCAGTGTTGGTGGCAGCCTGAAGAGCCTCCCCCCATGCAAACTCCAATTCTTCTCATTTTAATCTGTAATTACATCTACTACAGAGGTACAAAACAGGAAGTTTAACAGCTTGGGTTATGTGAGCTGAGGCTCACCTGCTTTGGGGATGAAGTGTAAGGCCTTATTGACTCAACAACCACTCCAGGTCTGCACAGAGCAGCACCAACGGGTAAAGCACCAGTGCAGCATCTTCTGTTAACACCATCCCTCCCTGCTAGTTACAGACATCTTACTTCCTAGAGAAATAAGGTTTTAGACCTGGATAAAATGCAGCACTTTGGTTTTTAAAAATTATTTTTAAGAGAAACAGATACAGGCAGAGCCTTTTCAGTGCTTTGAAGCAGCATAACTCTATGCAGACACAGCCCCATAACAACAGCAGCCCATCAGTGACCACAAGCACATTGTATCCATAACTACGGCATGTTTGTGCCATTCCTGGGTGGCAGAACAGTCAGAAAGTTCCACTAACATACTCTTTCTCATGAATGGGGACTGGTTTAGAGAGCATGAGCCTGATTTTCAGGAGTCCCCAGGACACTATTCCTCTTCCCTTGTAGGGCTACAGACCCATTTTGCAGAAGGAATAGTTCCAAATGTTGGATCATCTCTACCACAACTGGTTTTTTATTCTATTTGAAAAGGAGGTTTTGGATTAGAGGTGTCCCATCTAGGACAGTATGGATAAAGCTTATTTAAGATCACAACCTGCTTGTACTCCTTCTGAGAGGTTTTCAACTTCAAATCTTGCAATTGTCCACATTCACAAACATTACATACAAGTTCTATAGCACACTCAGTAAAACAAAAAGGTTCCTCAGCAAACCCACTTTGCTAACACTGCCATAAGCTACACTACACAGGGAATTCAGTGCTGCAAACATGGGCTGACCCCAAGCTCGCCCCTCCCACCCTCCTTACTCTTTCCCACCTAGGAGGCCCTGCAAGATGTTTATGGGCAGGGGGAAGACGATGGTGGAATTCTTCTCGGCAGCGATGGTGGTCAAGGTCTGCAGGTACCGGAGCTGGAGAGCAGCGGGAGACTCCGTGATCACCATGGACGCCTCCTTCAGGGCCCTGGACGCGTTCATCTCCCCCTCGGCCGCGATCACCTGGGGAGGCAAAACCAGCGAAACTGAGTTCATCCTGCACAGCAAGAACAGGGAATCCACAGGGGGATTTCAGCCCTAAGGCAGGTAGCAAAGCCACTGCCCAGTGGTCTGCTAAGTGACCTGCCCTAGGCACATGCTTTCACCAGGCACAAGCCACTCCTGGTTGCTCTCCAGGCCCCAATGCCTGCTTTCCTCCCATCCAGAATGCAGGACCATGAAAGCTGGCATCAGGTCTTGAGAATGCAATGCAAGTATTTATTCTACCTTCCAAAGCTTTTGTGCTTCTTCCAGCACTGCCTCTCGAAACCAGAGGCACTCCCCACAGATAGCTGAAAATACTTCTGCAAGCTGTACTTTTTTGTATCCACAAGGGCTTGAGAGGGAATGGCGTATTTCTTACTGGGGAAACCCCAAATCCAGCCCCCAGGGCTGATGTCATTACCTTGGCTCTTGCCTCCCGGGCAGCCTCTGCTTCTGCAGCCATGGCTCTCTGCAGCTGGACAGGTAACTTCACATCCTTGATCTCCACACGTTCCACCTTAATGCCCCAATCATCTGTTGCATCATCAAGTGTGACCTACAGAAGGCAGCACAGGTAAGTGAAGCCAGCACCTGGCTCAAACTAATGCCCAAATTTGAACAATGACCAATAAACCAAATGAATTATCTTCAAATTCTCAGACTTTCAAGGCTTTAGTATTTCTAGTATGATTTGATAGCTATAAGAGCACAACTGTTTTAAACTAACAAAAAACCCCAGAGCTTGATTAATACATAGAAAGAATTCTGTGGCACAGTTTCCTTCAACAGCGAAGTACTGACACAAGGATCCAGGGAAGCCCTCCTCTCCTGTATCCCTTGTTCCCACTTACTAGCCCCACTGGCTATTACTGCTTTAGTTCCTCACTCTTATTTTACAGAGTGGCCTCCCAAGAGATCTTATCAGGGCTTTGCCTACAGCTCCAAATCACAACTTATCACTTAGAGGTGAAATAAATCCACACCTTTAAGTTATCCATGGGATTGCTGCTTAACCTGCTGTTTGATGGATTGCTCAAAACTGCTCATACCTGCATGCTGTGTGCAATTTCCTCACGATCAGAGAGGATCTCAGAGAGGTTTTTGGTGCCCAGGACATTCCTCAGGGTGGTCTGTGCCAGGAGCCGGGTGGCTGAGTCGGCGTTGGTGATGTTTGCCACGGCCAGGGTGGCGTTCTGCACCCTGTAATAAACCACTCCATCCACGTTAATTGTCACCGAGTCCTTGGTCAGGATCTGAAACGCAGAGGGGAAAGTACAGAATAGTCCATAAATACAAGGTTAATTATTATGACAATCACGTATTTGTTTTACTACACCAAGTCCTGGTTTTCCACTGTCTTGGAAACAAAAGTCCTTATACACATATGCTGCATGTGAATGTGTCCCAGAGTTCATTAACCTCCCAGTACAGCTCTGCAAAGCTGAGACTAAATATGGGATTAGAAACTTCTCAGTGAGAAATACATTCCATTAGCTTTGTCCTAATGTTATTTTTAACCCACTTCCTCAAATTCACGGAGGGATCTGCAAGTCATACCAGTGACAGGAAAAAGAAAAAAAAGCAGAAATTATTTACTCTGAAATTTGTCTTCACCTGGGAAGGTTTGACCAGTGATTCTGGCAAGGAATCACACCCAGGCAGGTCCCTGTGCTGCCTTTCAGTGAGGCTATACCAGGGCTGTGAGGCAGCCTGACAGCAGGGCCGTGGGGACTGTGCTGCAGAACTGCAGCCTCCTGGGACAGAAGGGTGGCACTGCACAGGGGAGCTCAGAGAACCAGGGCCATGCCCAGAGCTGCCCTCGTTCCATGGTACACAATTACTGTTGTGTTACTTGACAAGAGAGAGGGATGTGTGAATTACTCAGCCTTCAAGGCTTACCTGCCCTGTCCCTTCCCAAACTACCTCTTTTAGCAGGCTTTTCATAACACAAAAGCTAAAGAATGAGTAGCATGCACAGAAATCATATCGTACAAATAAAAATGGATTTCTGCCTCTATGTACAGAACACAAACAAACCTAAATCCGTAAGCGTAATTTAATCAAGTCAAAAGAAAAACCGGATTACTGATGGCCTCACTAATGGCACATCAGCAGCTGCAAGCACATTCTGCCTGCCAGTGATTAGGTTTCTCCCAATTACCCTTTAGAGTGTACCAGGACAGCTGCCATTTGTCTCAATCTACAACTAACGATGAGCAACAAACACACGAGCGGATCTGACAGGAAACAGATGCACGAGACAGGCTGCATGAAGCATCTCTGCCTTGCAAAATACACAGATACATGAGGGTTACAGTTATAACCATCAGGATACAATTGTTCACTAACTTATTTTTAGAGGGACAGTTGGGTTTTATTCCTTTTTTTTCTATTGAGTTGGCAGCACTGAGTTCAGCTGGCCTAATGCTCTGGAGATATCCTGCTACAAAGTTATGATGTCCAAGGAAAATCAGACGAGAAATCAAAGTAATTTTTTTGTTCTTTAGGACCTGCCATGAGTGGTACCACCTTCTTTACGTTCCTGTGCAGGGCAGGGCACAGAAGCCACGTGCACACAAACCCAGCGAAGGGAGCTGAGCACTCATTCCCCCAGTTGCTATAAATAGTGTTTGATGTATATACCAATTTCATCCCATTACTTGAGCCAGTTTATACATGTAGATAAATTGGCACAGGACAGATCACTGCTGCGCCTGGAAATCTTCCAGATTTCACAGAAGCAATTAGGGAACGTTGTATGAAGCCCAGCAGCCTTTGTTCCAAACCCCTCCCATTTCAGGTCTCAGGCAGTACTCAATTATCTCATTTGGTCCTCAGAGCATCATCTGTTTTCTTTCAGTGCTCTTCTCTTACTGGATGACATTTCTAAAGGATATATGTATTCTTCACAATACATTGCACCTGCAATCTGTATTTAAACTGCATGTAACCCAATACTGAGAGGGGAGAAGGAAAACCAAAGCGCACAAAATTCTGCAAGTACTTTAGTAGATGCAAAGGCAAATGCAAACTCACCTCCTGAGGAGGGATATCAAAAGAGATGGTTCTCATATCAACTTTGATGAAGCTGTCTGTGCAAGGCAGGATGAAAAACAAACCTGTGCCAAAAAGTCCATTCAAGAAGATGTGAAAATGGGTCATTAAAGCAGATGAACTTGTTACTGCAATAAGCTGACATTCAACTGTTGTGGCTGTGCAGCTCTTCGTGAGGAGCTCAGCAGCATGACACTTGTCATTGGCTTCCAAACCAAGGTAAGATTTTCAAAAACACATGCTGAGAAACTTCAATTTATCAGGGTATCACTTACTTAGAGATTTTTAATATTTGAAAAAAACCAACCCCAGAACTGTTAACAGCTACTTTTAGAAACGTCTCCCACATAGTTACTTGTGGGGCCTAATTCTGGCAAGCATCAACCTCCTTCCTTCTGTTCTGGTGGCTCACTGAGATTCTTCAGCTTTACAGCAATGTGGAATATTGCAAAGCCTGGGTGAAAATGAAGGAAGAAGCTATAGCCCCTTTCTGTCACTTTGAGCAGCAGGAGCAACAGCTGAAAATAACATTCTTCCAGATCTCAGAGTTTCTAATATACACAGGCAACTTCTCAAAACTATCAAATACTCTACTGGCTTCTGTTACTTTTGAAGGACATCAAGGCTTCCAGACTCATTTGGTTTAACTGATACATCAAACTTCTTTTTTCAAATAACCCATTCGATGCCATTATTCCTCCCTTTACATTTAGTGCTTTTGATTCTGCCTGCAGATCATACATTAACAAAGGAGAGCTGGGTAAAATTAAGTTTGCTGCCTTCTCAATCCACAGTATGAATCAGAACATTCTGAGCTGGAAGAGACCCATGAGGCTCATCAAGTCCAATTCTTGTTGTAACACATCCTCTTACTGGAAGTTACAGACTTCTTGAGAAATCCATTTGCCACTTTAATGCAATGTCTCTAAACAATTATTGTTTTGCTGATGACTAATTAGAACAAACTGCTGTGCAGGACATACCTGGTCCCTTTGCTCCCCCTTTTAGGATGCGTCCAAGTCTGAAGATGATGGCTCGCTCATATTCCTTGATAATCTGTAACAGGTTGTTGGATATCATGCACGGGTTTCCAGAAGTCACAGGATGGATTCCAAATTAGGTACACACCAGTCTAAGACAGTCTTGATTCGCAAATTTAGCACACATTTCTCTACTGGCTGCTTTTGAGAATTTTAGCCTAAACTTTAATGTCAAAAAGCAAAGAGCAAAAGGACAATAGTCCACAAGAAATATTCCTCAGACTCTCAACAGGATGGCACCTGGGCAGGTCCAAGCACCAGCAGCAGCCATCAGGAATATCCTGGCAACAACACAACAAAGTGCAGTATTTATGACCCAGCAGGGATTTTTCCAGCTCCAATTCTGATGCCACACATCAGCCAAGCCAGGAGGAAAAACTCCTGTCTGGAAACTGCAAACATCAACCTCAGAGTGACCACAGATGACACTCTGTGTCTTCAAATGTGTCACATGCAGCCACATCTATGTACATAATTACAGATTTATATTTACATACTTCATATTTAGACATGTGATATACACAGAGAGATCTCCTTAAAAAAATAAAATATCGGTTCTCTAAGAGTAGTTATGGGTTCTTGCAATTATTCTGATCCTTCAAATGAGCTTATTTACTAATGACAACTGGGCAGATGTAGTAAAGATGTCAATGCAGGAATTATTTTGACCAAATATTGTAACAGCACCTTTATTTTTGGGTTGAAGATGAATGCACTGAAGTGCTGGGGTCTGCTATCTACTGTCTGCTATAGCTCAAGAAAGAACAGAGCTGGATTAATTTGTGTTTAGAACAAGTAAATCCAATTGAGAATAATATAGCCACTCTGCATTGCTTAAAGTTTTAATCCAACTTAGCAGTGAACGATTTTACCTTTATGCACATCCATATTGAGATAGGAAATGTAAGAACAGTGAAAACAAGCGAGGTGATCACCAGGATCCATCCACACACACCAAGGCCAGTATCAGTATCATCTACAAAAGAGCAGAAATTTTCACTTTTTTAAACCCAAGAGTGCCTGTTAAAGTGCCTAAATTGCATATTTATGTTGACTATTCCTTGAAATAAGTCTCTGTTAGCACTACTCCTCTGGCCAAATGCATTAGGTTTAGTTCAGAAATCAAATTAAAAGCCAAATTCTGCTTTGATTTTCACCGGTCTCTCTAAGCTGTGCAAGATAGCTGAGGGCAGAATGCTGTCCCAGTAGCATTTATGCAGAAATGTACCAACACTTAAGTTTCAATTCTCAGATACTTTTCTCCAGGTTTTTCTAGTAGAGTGACTCACAGGCTGCAGTGGAAATCCTGTTCCTTTGTTTTCTGAGAAGTCAGAGGAACCTCACTTAAGGAGTAAAACGCTAATACCCCACAGCCTGCCAGCTCTGGGACACTATGGTTAGAATTTGAGTTCTGTTCCAACTGTCAGGTGCAGATCTAAGAAAACCACAGTTCTCAGACCTGTTGGATCTGGGAAGTTGGATAAGATGAGGTACAAGATTAGCTGGATGTGAAATAAAGCCTCCATAAAGAATTTCTTGGCCAGAAACTCCTCATGCCTTATTTCTCTGTCAAGAGAAGACACCAGCGGAAGGTATCTCTGGGATCAAATAACGAGCTGGTGGTTTCAAATGCTACCCAGCTAAAGCCATGACAAAATGTGGATTGGGAGACATTCACAGAGCAACAGGAAGTTTCTTATCCTCCCAGCTAAGACTCTTAAGGGCTGCCAGGAGCCTGCTGCCAAGCAGGGATGTCCCAGGGTGGCACTCAGCACTCACAAACATCACATTCCTACCCTGGACAAACTGAATTTCATGTAGAAGTCACACCTCAAATGATGTAAAATTTCAAGACTGCAAAGAGGATACTTTATTTAGCACCAATGTCCCACAATGGGGTGTATTTCACAATACAAGAAGGGAGAGAGATGCTGTCTTGTGGAAAACTGTATGAAATACAAGAAACATGCCTGGAATTTGTGGAATGAGCTAGTTCTGAACCATCTCATCATGGACAACTTGGACAACTTCATCAATAGGCAATTCTTGCCCGATTTCTCAGTGAGGCTCATTGACACTGGATCCTGAGAGCAGCCAGTTCAAAGCATTTGAGTGGGACTGACAGAGGTGGTGCAGAGGTAACACTGCAGCTCCTGCAGGTGATTCCTATCCCTGCCCACCCCACAGGCTGAAAATACAGACTTTACCCCACACTAAGTGATGGCTGACAGTATCCCTAAAACCTGGAATTTTCTCCTGAGCTAAAAGGCAGGCAAGCCCACAACTTGGATTTATAGCCTGCTGTGGTGGGCAAATCAAGGCAGGCAATGAAAGAAAAACAAAAGTTCTTGAGCAACCTCTTTAAGAAGTAAACCACAAGGAGAAAGACTATTGAAAAAATAAAAAACTTAATTGAATCACCCTTCAATGCCTTTAAGGCTGACTGGAACAGTTACCATTACTTTAGCAAGAAATTATCACTTGGATCATCAAACTGTATTAAGAATTTATAATACACACTTAGTGCTGGAGGCTAAAGTGAAAGGGTAAAGTTTTCATTACCACTTGAGGTGCGGCACACACTTCATTTGTGATTTATTTCCTTCTGAAAAGACTCCACAATCCAAACAAGCATATTACTGTCAAACAGCAAAAATGTGCCCTGACTGAAAACAAAATGCCAATTTTGATGTGAACTAGATGTATTCAGAGATGCTTCTCAGAGTATTTCACACGGGAAAAAGCCAAAATTACGACATCTAATAACTAAAACTACGTCTAATGCCATTTACTCCATCCTTTATTGTGATCACGTGAGAGCTGCAGGAGAAACCACCTCAGCAGCATGTTCGGGAAAGGCTCGTAGAGACAAGATTGGAATTGACATGACCATGGTGAAGTATTAATAACTAACAGAGTTACAGCATGAAATGCAGATCCTCTCCAAGGATACCAGAACCAGCATGTGCCATTGGGCATGAGGCCCAAAGAGATCCACAGTTATTTATACAACAACTCGAATTACCCAGCCAAAGGCTTCGTACACAAAGCAATCTTATAAATACATTTCCTTCTCCGGTTGCAAACGAGAAAGGCATAACATAAATAATGACTTTTCCGTTGTTTCTGAACAACAGAAGTAAAAGGAAAACAAGCTTCCAGTAAGCGAAACCGTCAGTTGTGCTATCTCAGTGCATCATCTCTAAAATGTCCTGACCCACGTCACACACTCACACCTCCTAACTGGAAGGCCAAACCTCACGTCCGTAATGATACCAAGAAGTAAAAATTCAGTACAACTCATTGTCCCACCTAAGGACTTCTACCACTTCCTGCAATCACACCTATACAGGATTTGGCTGCGGTGAAAAGCCACAATAGTGTCAAAAAACAATCCCTATCTTCTCTTTGTTCTTGTTTACTGGTGCAGCGCACCAGGGATTACTTCTGTTGACTCTGCTTGTCATTATTTGCGTAGTTTTCCCCTTAGTGATCTGAGTTACCACACAGGGAAGGAAACCACATGCCAAAGAAACCCACCCGAGTTACGCCACCGGGGCAGCTCGTGATGATGCTCTGACACGTTCCCGAGGGCCGTGTGAGGACTTGCCGAGAATCATCACCTGCAGCCCCGTTACTCGAAGAGGCACCGGGGTCAGCCCCCTTTTAGCCAGGGCTGAGGCTCATCATTGCCCATTAACCGGGACTGGGGACTCAGCATCCTCCATTAGCCGGGGCTGGGGACTCAGCATCCCCCGTTATCCAGGGCTTGGAGTTCAGCATCCCCCGTTAACAGGGGCACCGGGTTCAGCATCCCCCGTCAGCCGGGGCTGCGGACTCAGATCCCCGTTATCCGGGGCAGCGGGCTCGGCGTGCCCTGTTAACCAGGGCTGGGGGCTCAGCACTCCCCGATAGCCGGGGCAGCGGGCTCGGAACTCCCCGTTAGCCGGGGCTGGGGTCGCTCCGGGGCCGCCGGTGACCGCTCGGCAGCCGGGGCTCAGGGAAGAGGAGGCTGCCCGGGAGGCGAGGCACGACCACTCCTCGCTCCTCCCGCGGGCTTAACTTCGGTGAAGCATCTTCAAACTTTTCTCAGAGACTAAATAAAGCAATAATTAAAACCGAAACAAAAAAGCGGAGGGAGAGACACGAAGGCGCCCCGTGCACGGAGCCCGCGAGGAGCGGCCGCTGCGGGGCCGTTTGCGGACAGCCCCCTGCCCGCTCCCCCTGCGGCGGTTACCTGGCGCCCGCCGGGACTTGGACGGGTATCCCGCTTCGTGGTCTGCCATGGTCCCCGCGTCCCCTCAGAGCCGCCTCAGAGCCCGTTCCGCGTCCCCTCGGAGCCACCTCCGCGCTCCCCCGCAGCCACCGCCGTCCCCCCGCGGCTCCCTCAGCTCCGCCTCAGCGCCGCCGCCACGCGCCCGCCCCGCCCCGCCCGCGCGCGCGGGGTGTGGCCGCACGCGACCGCCCCCGCCGCCAGGGGGCTCCACGGGCGCTGAGGGCGTGAGGGGGCGGCCATGGCGGGGCTCCGGCCCGCAGCGCGGGGCTCGGGGGGCGGCGGACGGGCAGCGGCTGGAGGGCGGCAGAGGGCAGCAGGCAGGGCAGGGAAGGCAGGAGGGGAAGGCACGGAGTGTGCGACCGGCCCGGCGGGCAGCCATCGCCCGAGGTGAGTGAGCCCCGAGCATCCCCTCCCGAGGGGAGCAGCGAGGAAAGTTCCAGCTGCCCCGGCCTCGTATGTGGTTTAATGTGAGGATGGAACAACTGTTCCATTAGGTTTTATTGTTTTTCTTCCTCACACTTTCTTCCTCTCACGTGGAGAGTTTGGATCTTTCATCCCTTTTGGAAGAGGCCACAGTAGAGTACAAGGTCCATCCACAGAGACAAGGTCTGTGCAGAAGCATGTGTTACACACACAGGCACTGCATAGCGGATTGTAAAGATTGTTAAATTTGATAAGAGTTCCAGGGTTGAATTCTATATTAGTATGAGTTGTGAGGACTGTAAATGATTCTTGGCTGTTCTTTCACCTTTATTTCTCTATAGGATGTTGGTAATTAGTAGGCACGTGCAAACACACATCTATCACGTTGCACTTCATACTGACGAGTGTAATTGCTTTTTCTTCATAAAACACATTGAAGCCTATGAACAAAAATGGTATTAGACTTCTAATATAGAGCAATTTATTTTCAGTGTTGATGTTATTCTGTGTTAAACTCTTCCTTTGAAGAGCCTAAGTGGACAGCCTGAATCTTGCTGTCCATTATGTACCAGAGGAGCAAAGATTTTGGTTTGGTGAGCAAAGATTTTGGCACAATTGATTGAGGCATGAGGGAGGAGTGGAGCTGCGTGCTAGACGTAGTCCTGGTTCTTGATGTCTGCAAGTGACAAGAACAGCACTGGAGAGCGACCAGCACTTTCTCCAGCGAGTGTAAGACACCTCATGAACACCCTTCCTGTTGCCGCTGTGAACTCCTCTGCCACACTTGTGCCAGTTGATTTCAGACTGATCCAGATGAGCAGTACATGAAACTAAAGACTAAATCTGTCTCAAGATCCCCGAGTGACCTTTTAAAATTCCTTCTGTCCATTATCTTTACTCACATGTTTGCTATCAATACATTTATGAGTGCTGACACCTGCTGTTCTCATATTAGTAATTCCTCAACCTTTTTGTCCTATTGCCTACAATTTTGTGAGTTTACCTATGCTCAGTATTCAACACACAGGGCTAATTTTTTACATAGGTGGGCGGAAGGGAGAACCTTTGAGCTGTCCAAATGATAAATAATCACTCTATGCAGACTCAAGTTGTCACCTGCACACAGCTCTCAAATGCTATGAAGAAACTTACAATGCAATGTGATATTTGACCATGGGTAGCATGGTCATGATGCTGTAATTGAATTAGAATCTGTGAGATTCCATGGGCTGGTTGACCTTAGGATCTTCGGGCAAATAGGCTGGTTTAGAGTGTTTCAGCATTGATAAGCAAGGAAGGATGTGCTGGAAATGAGAGGGATGGGCTCTGTGAAAAGGGTAGATAAGCTGTGAGGAACCCCCATCATCCACAGCAAATTTGGCACTAGAAAAATCTGAGCTGGTGCTGATAATAAAATAATGGTTCTATGAGTCTATAGGTGCTTTGAAAATTTATACAAATTGCTCATTAAAAGATGTGCAGCATGAGTTTACCTTATTTCAGCAAGGAAGAGGAAGCACCTGTTCATTTCCCTTCTCTGAAATAAAAAATAAGCAATTAAGACCTTTATCCTCCATAAACTTGGAACCTTGCTTCAGCAATATCTCAGCAGCACGCTGTGTACTGATGTACAAATTTATGTTGGCATTTTGCTTAAAGAAGAGGAAGCTTCTCTCTAATTTTAGATGGGCCTGCATTCCATTAATTTTATTCTTTGGCTGTTTGCCAGGGAAGTTGGACAAGCCCCTGGCTGGGGTGGGCAAGGACACCGCTGTCCTGTGGGGCATTGCTGCCATCTGCTGCCATTGGGGTGCTCTTCCACAGGGCATTTATAGGACCTTAACCAGCGGGAGAGCTTCCCTTCCCTTTCCCTTTCCCTTTCCCTTTCCCTTTCCCTTTCCCTTTCCCTTTCCCTTTCCCTTTCCCTTTCCCTTTCCCCTTCCCTTCTCCTCTCCTTCTTTGCTAAATAATAACAACAGAATATCTTCTAATTTTCGGTTCAATAACTCAAGGAAATAAAGAACTTGATTTCTGTCAGCCTAGAAGAAAACAGTGGACCTGCAAAATGATTTATTAATCTCTAGATCTTACGAAGAGGAGAATTTAATTGGATTTTGGCTTTATTATTTCCGTAAGTCAGTGTCATTTCAAATATGGGAGTTCCTGGCAGCAGGAACTCCTTGGTACTGCTCTGTAGTGAAGCCTGGTTTATTTAACCTTTCTTTGAGTTCCAGTATGTCTGGTGGGCAGTTAATTAAAAGGAGGATTTGTGTGAGGTGTATCAGCCTTAAAAACAGAGGCAATACTCTACACTCGGGATATTTATTCACCAGATGTGCTTTATCAATGTGGTTTTTCTGTAGTGTACCAAGCTGCCGTTAGATGTCAGCAGGATATTGAGCACAGCCTCCACTGACAGCCGTGTTCGAAGCTTGTACTGAGTGCACTGATTTTTGTCACCTCAGTGTTTTTTAAAAACACTTACAGTAAAGTAAATTGTAGTCCCTAATGATTATGGAATAATAGCAAAGGCTATTCCTGAAACTGTCTTTGAGTCTTACCTTAAAAAGATCCTGGATGTGGAATGTTCAGCTTCAGAATTGTGTTTGGAGCTAGTTTACTACACTAAATTTTATGTGAAACCTCAGTTTTATTCACAGTCTTCTAAATCCATGAAGTGCTATGTGCTATCAGCTTCCCACAGGGATTAGACATGGCGGTTTGGTAGTGAGGTGTGATGGTGTGCCTTATTTTAGTGTGTTTTTCCCAGTTTACAATACATTTTAAGCAACTCTTACAATTGTTTTCCATTGCTGTTTGCCATTCCGAGTTTTGAAGGGTGAATTTAAGTGTGTCAGGACATCTGCTGGGTTCTTGCTGTATATGTGTTTAAATATTTTGTTGAAGTTTTAATTCTCTGGAGAACTTTTTCACTTACCCTTATACATTTGCCGTAGGTCTGTCTCCAAATATTTTGGCTTTAGTCGTAAAAGCGCTGCTTTGAATCAATTTCCCCTAAAACATCTAAAAGTAATCAAACCCAGAATGCAAGTTCCACAAACATTTCCCACGCTATAAAAGCCTGCATTTCATTTAGTTGCCTATTTTTATATTATGGGACTGTTTCTTTTCAGTGGAAAAAGATTATGTATATGTTGGATAATAATCCCAAAATAGGAATGTCCTAAAATCAGTTTTCTTTAAACAGAGTAATTTCTCCCACATTAAAAGATTCAGAGTTTAAAATAGCTTTGAGTCTGGGAGGTTCATTATTTTTATGCTGTTTACACTTAGAGAATACATATGAAAGACCATTCGGAGCAAAGCTTGTCCTGAGGGAATCCTGAGTTTTGGTGGTTCTTGTACATGTATTTAACAGGAGAAACCAGGGGTCACAGCAGTCTGCCTCCCCCATGACGTGCTGCTGCTGGCGGCATTTGAGCTTTGAAACAAATCATTATGCATACATATGCATACGTATTTTTTCCTGATTTAGGATACTTTCGTTATTACAAATATCAAGAAAATCTGGTCAAATTTTCAGCAAATACTTTTACTGCCAAACTATCTATGAGTATTACAAGTACTTTAGAAATCTAGGAAATTCTACCATACATCCTGTTGAGGGAGAGTTGGGTCCCCAAATACAAATCAAAGTCAAATTAAACTGTCCTTGCTGATGGTATTTGCTGACAGAGAATATTTTGGAAATAATTCTTGTTTTCTGAAGTGTTTCTTATGGTTCAGAGAGGCAGAGGACTGAGTTTCCAAGAGTTTTAGCAGTCTAAGAGCTCCTCCAGCCCTGGAACCAGGTTGGGGGAGGGGAAAAGAAGAAAAAGGGTGTTGCAGTTGTGAATTTCCAGATTTCCCAGAGCCCTCCAGTCAGTTTCTTGAAGGAGAAACCTTCCTCCTATATCCTATGCTGGTCGTGTGCACAGAGCTTTTGCTTTGCAGTTTACTTTGTCATTACTTGTCGTTTCTGGGCTTACCCAGGATCCATCTGGGCAGCCAGGGCTCTTTTTGATTTTTCAATATAATGATTTCTTTGCTACTGTAGGTTTGGCAAAAGAGAAAATTTGTGTCTGACAAAACAGAAAAAGCCTGAGGTAACACACACAAACCAAGCAAATGTGCTAGAGCAAGTCAAAGTCATCAAGGTGCCTCAAAGCAGCAGTGGAATGTCACTTTGCTATTCCAGAAACCCAGGCTCAGAAGGAATCCTCTTGCATATGTCACTGAAATTACAAGTTTGTCTCACACTTAGATAGCCTGGGGGTTTTAGCACTTGTAACTGCTCCATCCCTGGAATTAAGGAGCAGAGCTGCATTCCAGAACACTGGCATGCTTGAAAGATTTAGTTGCAGAATAAGAGATTATGTTACTGAAAAAACAAACAAAAAAAAAGATACTGAAGGGCTGCACGTTTCAGTCTGTGTATTTAATAGTTCTATATTTTAAACCAGAATAACTGTGTGAGACACTGAAAGCAGTTTTGGACAAACAATACAACCTAAATCTGATGATAAAAGTAACAAAGCTCTGGGGCCTTGGTAATAAGAATGTATTTTATTGCAAATACATTTCTGGCAGCAGCGGTTGAACTGTACTGGATGCAGAAAAAGAACTAAAGGAAGTGTTAAGAAAGTGAAGACAAACATTTGTATTCACGTTTATTGACAACAAAATTGGCTCTGAGCTGGGGGTCAGTGGCAGTAGACTCTGGTGAGTCCTATGTTTGTGTCAGAATATTCCTGAAATGTCCCAGTCCTGTGTTCATCATTTGCATGAGGTTATTTTTTCCATAGTCAGGGTTCCTATGAGGCTCAGATTTCTGTAACAACCTTTGACAGGAGATTTTACGTGCAGATGGGAGTTGACTGGCACACAGGGATTTTACTGGATGACCCAAACCCCACAATTTTCGCTGTTGTTCCCCTGTCCATGGCAGCTGTTGTTCTTCCCTTGCCTTTTTACAGAATCATAGAATCATTTAGGTTGGAAAAGGCCTCTAAGATCATCGAGTCCGACTGTTACACGAAACGAAAGAGCTAATTGGTGTTTTTGAAAATCTAGTATTAAGTAAAGCTGAAAGTTTAAGAACAGGTTTGATAGAGAAACTGAGAGCCCCATGATGTGTTTCTATGGAAACTCCAGTTTAAGGTTTTCTCTGATGGATTCTAAAAAGGGTACAATCTGCCTCTTTTTTGTGATTGGGTAGACAGAGGAGAAATACAGCAAAATCAGTATTGCAAAGTGATCTTTGGAAAGATAGTTAATGAAGTGCTTCAGGATGAAAAATGCTTTATAAATGAAAGGTGACGTTTCTGTCTTATGCACTGCCTTTAATGATGAGATTTTTAGGACAGATTGCTGGAGAGAAGCTGCAGCTCAGCAGTCAACATATTGATGTAAGTTTCCATTCAGCTGCTGTTGTTGAAATATTTAATTGTTTTTGCTGAGTCTGAGAGCATTAGCTTCTTGCTTAGAGTCAGTCATAGGATGTGGGCATTTCCTGTGCACATCTCAGGGCATTTCCAGTCCTGACCCATCACATTTCTGACTTCCTCATTCTCTCCTGGTAAATGTCCACCCTGCCCTGCTGAGCCACGTCCCTCCAGTCCCAGATTTCCCACAGCTCATCCAGTGGCCTCTTGGTTTCTCTGGTTGTTGTGGAATTCCAGAATCGTTTGGGTTGAAAGGGGCCTTAAAGCCCATCAATGGACCACTGGACTAGGTGGCTCCAAGCCCCATCCAGCCTGGCCTTGGACACTTCCAGGGATAGAACAGTCACTCTGGGCAACCTGTGCCAGGGCCTCCCCACCCTCACAGGAAAGAATTTCTTCCCAATATCCCGTCCAACCCTGCTCTCTGTTCGTGGGAAGCCATCCCCCCTTGTCCTGCCTCTCCCTGGTGCTGCAGCACCCCTTGCACAAACCCTGTGCCAGGGGCTGCACTAACGAGGCCGAGACTGTACAATTTATTCATCGTATCGTAAGTGGAACGTGCTGGTCAGAGATGAAAGCTGTGATTCACTGAGCCCTTGTGCTATTTCTGTCCATGCTTTTATTCACTTGATTTCTCTTTCTTAATCAACACAGATCAGTTCACAGCCTTAGAATTCATTATGCACCATCTATTCATCCTCACTTTCTACCAGATCTTTCAGTAGTTCACGGCAGAGACTGATTCTCGCTTAATCAAGTTTTAGTTCAGAAGTCAGTGGCACCTTGTGCTGGCTGTGATTAATTCCCTCACAATTCCATGAGCCATACAAATGGCTTCATTAGGAACATAGCATATGCTCATGTTTATAATTGGTTGAGACTGAAATATCTTCATCTTTGTCTTCTAATATTGACTTTTAGAGCAAATGAAATAACACATGTATTTTTACTTGTGCTCTAATGAGTTCAGGAACTACTTAGACTCTTTTACACCAAGTATAGATTCACTTCTGAATTGATGCTTTGAATCGAAGAGTAATATGGAAAACAACAGCAATTTGTTTCCAATTTAAGGAATTTTCTTTCTTCCCACCTCCTCAGAAAACTCAGAGCTACCTGCAGTTTCTTTCCTCTTGATTTGGCTCTTCAATCTTTTGTTGAACTATTTCCCGTGTTTGCTGCTACTCTCCTTTGGGGAAATGCTGTTGCACAAGTAAAATGTGGAATATAATGTAAAGAGCACTGTTTCCAACAGCAGCTACCAGGCAACCCTAAAGTTCAGGATTTTTCATTTTGACACAAGTGCTTGATACTGGAAAGGAAATATTTCTGCTTTGGCTCGTTTGATTTGTTCCTTTAAATAGATCGAGTGGAGTGCACCAGGTGTTTGGAGCTTTACCACAAAATAAGAGGAGAAATTAATAAGGGTTTAGATAATTTTAAAGATAGTGAGAGTGGTTTAATGGGAGAAAAATTTACAGTCTCCATTGTACAAA
This sequence comes from Lycocorax pyrrhopterus obiensis, assembly GCA_014706295.1. NCBI lineage: Eukaryota > Metazoa > Chordata > Aves > Passeriformes > Paradisaeidae > Lycocorax > Lycocorax pyrrhopterus. Next base: position 9,088,146 of record JACSVZ010000019.1, read on the forward strand.
ACCAAACAGAAACAGGCTGGTGCCAGCAGCTGAACAATGTAAAATAATGACTGGCTTTGGCTCTGTGAGGCTGTTCAAACCAAATGACTGAAATTATCCCAATGACGTGTTCCCAGTTCAAGAGATAAAAACGAATTCATGAGTATCTTGCATTTCTGGCTTTTGTAATTCCACTGTCTTTTCACTTCTGGCTGCATTCTCCCCAGAATTTGGGATAGCAGTGCTGGGTTCTGGAAAGGTAAATTGCTGGCAGAGGGCTTGAAAAGGATTAATTATCACCATGCCAAGTTAGAAGGGATTTTTTTTCCTTCCTTGATTTATAATGTGGTTGCAGAGACCAGCAGTTGCTGCTCTGAGCGAAATCTCCAACCCCAGAGAGGTCAGCTTTATTCTGCCCATTTTGCAGGTGGTTGAAGAGGTATTCACATGGATTTCAGACACGTTCTATAGATTACTGACAAGACTGTACTAAACAGAATCACTGATCTTAACGTCCATCTGAGCTTCACTCTGAGCAGCTCAGACTTCCTGTCTTGTGTCACAAGGACACTTCCTTAGCATCCAAATCTTCTGTGTTTACCTCTGTGTGTTTTAGGAATTATACCCACACTATCAATATGGTTAACTCCAAGTCCTGACTGAGCTGAAGTTGCTACAGTAATTCCAAATACATTGTGTGCAATATTCTACAGCAGGAGAGTTACAACAAACTGTTTACCCCCTAGGGCCAGCAGTAACATTATTTGAAAAGAAAACAGAAATGATTAAACCGTTATGGCCTCTGACTCTCTCACTTGGTTGACAAGATCTAGTTGGTTAGAAGGTTAGATAAATTTGATGACTATGTTTAAATTACAAGATATAATGATACACTTTTCAAGAGGATATTGCTGTATTTAGTAAATCTCTCTAATAAAGCACTGCTTGTAGAAGCTTTTACTCAAGCTTTCTTTAGAGCTGTCAAGACACTCTTTAGTCAGTGACTTTTATTGCTTGTCTCTATGCAGTGTTTGTTGAGCAGCTGATTATCTGATCATAGAACAGTTTCTGGTGTGCTTTGTGAAAGAAATATTTTATTTTTATTTCTACTGCTTCAGCAGGACAATTTCATATTGAGTGCATCTGTTCTTATTAGTCATAGCTAACGTGGCTCGAGGGAGCCCCACAAAGCTACATAGATTTTTAAAAAACTTTTGTGACAGATATATTCCTTTATGAGTTCCCACTGGGCTGATTTTTGCTATTTTCTGAAACTTATTTAGTAGAAAGACTTTTTTAGGTTTATTACTGTTAATTATTTTCCTTAAAGTAATAAGATGCTATTTTCATTTACAACATGAAAGAAGTTTGGTGTATACATAAAACATCATAATCTGACTTCAGTGCTATTTTGGTATCTCTTTTTTTTTTTTTTTTTTTTGGTTGAACTAGGTGAATTAGAAGCAATTATTTTGTGCAGTGTGGATGTTCCTGAAAAGTGTGTGGTTTTTTGTGTATAGTCTCTTTCCTTGCATTTAACTCGAATCAGTTTCCAAACACTGGGCAGGGCCTGGTTTTAGGAAGAAATCTCTAAGGAACACCACAAACCAGGAGGGAATTGTGCTGTAATTTCAATAACTGTAAGTGTTTACTGGCAGTCTGTATAGAGGTACAGTTAAAATATTCCAAATGGTAGCATAAAACAATCCCTGACATCCTCTGCTCCGTAAGAACCTGTGACATCTCTTTGGCCTTTGCCTTGTCTGGGTTCTGCTCATGGAGAGTTTCCTTGGGCCTCAGTGAATTCCCCTGCTGTGTGTCAGAAGATGTGCCCACGGTGCTGGTGTGAGCGAGGCTGGCGCTCACACGCCGTGCCCGTGTCACAGACCGTGAGGTGATGTGAGATCCAGTAAGTGGATATGGCTGAGAGGGGCAGGAGAGCCCTCTGGAGCCCTCTGGGTCATCTGTGCCTCACATCCCTCGGATGTGAGATTTTACTCCATGGATTGTTCCTCTTGCTAAGCAGCTGCTGCAATGCACCCCAGCGGTCGATGAAACTGTTCCACTGTAGCTCATAGAGTGCATTAAATCTGCAAAGTACTGCTGAATTCTCTGGCTGACAGTCTGTTATTACACCAAGCTGTATTTTTACTTTCATGTGTGTATACCTCCAGGAATGGTGCTGTGATTAACAGTATGGTGGATATGGTGTATGACCCTCTCAGTGCTCCGTGCTCCCAACACAAGTCCATTAATTTGCTGATGGTTTGGTCCTTACTGATACTCCACCTGTTTCTGTTCTGTTTTGCTGCTGTCTCCAGGGAGTGGGCAGTGGTATGAATGTCTCTCCCAACACAGCAGCTGAAGATGCATTTCCTTCAAAGCCTGCAATCGATTTACTAAATTACTATTTTTGCTCAATTTGTGATAGACTTGAGGTCTCGTTCCTTATTGTTGTAAAGCTCCCTGTGACTCCGATTAGACTGGAATCAACACGGACAATGGGGGAAATCCCACTGCTTGCCTCTCCTTTCATCCGCAGGACTGTGTCTTAATGGCTTGCAAACTTTCTCAGCTGAAGTCATCTCACATTTGGAAGGGATTTATGTTTCTATTTCTTGCTGTATGGATTTGTCCTTTGACTTTTTCATGTAGGTTTAGAACACAATGGAAGTGCTTGAACAGTCTGTCCACAGAGATGCCAGTTACACTGAAGTAATTAAAGCCGTGCCAGTGTTTCCACTATAAAATGCATTTCTCCAAGTTTTATTACTCAGCTTCAGTAGTTTGTTCTTGTAAACAAGATGTACACTCAGACAAATTGTTTTGAAATGTGTTTTAAATGTCCCTTTTGCAAATTTTTGAGCTGTAACACAACTGAGGAGAGACCTGAGCACTTGGCTGAGTTTTGGCTTTCATAAATCACAGAGAAATGTATTATTTTTCCTAGTGAAATGGTGCAACTTGTACCTAATGAGCCTCACTGCTGGTGGGGACATTAGGCTTAACATTTGCTTCTGCTGTGATTTCAGGGAAGCTTAAAAATGAGAAACTATTACTGTTATGCGCAGATTAAAAATTCTACCTAGGCCTAGGTAGCTATGGGGTATGATGGAATATTTCTTTTTTTTTTTCCCCCTTAATTTACAACAACAAAAAAACCTTTACAAGACTTTAGGGCACTAGAGAAGTTACAAAGGCTTGAAGGAGAAAAATAATGTCAGTAGGTTAGATGTTAAAGACTATAATGTTAATGATAAATATAGCCCAATTAAACTGAGCCGCAAACTTTTCCAGCAGGTTCTATCCTGCTTTAATGGCTGGGATTTACTGCCAGCAAACTCCATCTCCTTGAGACTGATATAAATAGAGACATAAAATGTCAAGCTTGACAAGTAGCATTTCATATCAGGCACTGTCTTGCTCATTGTGTTCTCCAGTCACTGATTGTCCTTTAATACCAAATTGTAAACCCACCTTTTCAATCAGCTTCAAGCCAAATGTTCTCTATTATGGTGTAACAACCTCTGCAGTAAAAAAGATTTTGGTTCTGCTGAGCCAAGAATTTGCCCTGTGTATACACCCTCCCCCCCCCGCCATCTCTGGATTTCCATGTTGATTTAAAATATAATTTGTCATTAGGGAGATTTCTTCCCATTTCTGTTGCTCTTGGGTGCAGTCATAACTTTTTGGTACTGAGAAATTATTTTCTTGCTTGCAGTTAAAAAGAGTAGAAGTAAGATCTATGTCAGTGCATAGTTTTAACCTGTCTTAAAGTTCTAGTGTAATTTAAGTGTGTGCTTACAAGAATTTGAGTTTTAAGAGGAGGGGACATCTGCAGCCTGTGTAAATACCCATACGTGTTTGGGATTATCAGAACTCCGTAGGGGGAAACTTTACAGTCTTTACATTATGGAAAATAATGAGAGAAATGCCATTGAAGGAATTTAATGAATTCAAAGACTCATGTGAAAATCAGTATTCCAATTATTGTACAAACCAAGGCAGGCATAGTGCAATACCTGACATGGTTGAAAGGACAAACAGATGGTTCTAGGAGTAGGTTGGAAGAATGGAAGTGCAGAATATTTGCACTGGAACAGGACTAGGTGACTCAGTTGCTGTGGAAGGTTTGTCAGTGGGAATGCAGTGGAACAGAAGGTCAGGGCATGATCCAGAAACTGCAGACTAGAGCAAGGTGAGGAAGCTGCAAAACCTAGCTCTGCCAGAGGAAACACTTAACATAATTACCATCCCAATTTGTATTACATAACTTCAGAAGATGAGGTCTGCATTTAATTTATGAATGGGATACAATCTAGAAGGATTTGGATGTCTTCTTCCTTTAGTCACTCACACTGAATATGTAAGTGTGCGCTCATAGTGCCCTGTACCCTCAGCTGAAATGACTGCTGGTTGCTAAAAATAAATTCAAGGACAAGCAGTTGACTTCAGTTAAAAATATAAGCAACGAAGGGGTACAGCTGTACTTGGATAGCATTTGGACTACCGTGGCCTTGATACCTTGTTCATGACGTTATAAAGCTTCGTTGTAAGAAATGACTCAAATACTCTTTTTATTTCTTGAGCTTATTCTTATATACAGGCTTTGAATGGGAACATTTCCTGAGCGGTAAATTCTATTTTGCCTTTGTATCTCCTGTCTTCATCTCTGCCATCTCATAAAATGTTCATTATGTTGAGCCCAAAGTGACTGAACTGAACTTTCGTGGGATGGTTTGCGCTCCGCAACAAAGCCCAAGATCCAGGCACTTGCCTGAGCTCATAACTCTCAGCAAACAATTGTAACCTCTGAGGATCTGTAGTGCTCCTCTGAGTTTGTAAAGTGCTTTGAGACTTGTGGATGTAAAACATTGTGTAGATGTTTTGTTTATCTGGTTTTACAAAGTAAATATTGATGCTCAGAACTACATTGGTGTTTTAGAATTAGGCTGTGGTGAATCAAAATGGTAATTTAGCAGTACCTGGGGCTGCAGTTTGTGGTTCCTTTGGGGTGCAAACAGAAGAGCTCTTAAGATACTTCAACCCGATCCTGTATATTTGTTTGTTTTGTTTCATCCTTAGTGTCTCTTCATTTGGGAAGTAGGACAGTGAAGTACATTTCCATGTTTCCTATAGAAATTTGCCTAAAATCTTCAACAGCTGATGATGTCAGCCGCATTTGGAATTAATGAAATAGAGTAGTACAAAGTTCCTAATATGCTTCCATGCTTCTTTTTCCTGCCTTCTGTTCAGACAGGGTCAGGTCTGAGGTGAAATCAGGTTGCTCAAGGCTCTGTCTTGTCTAGTATTGAAATAAACCCGTTTCGGAATGGTCAGGGGACATAGCATGGGGAAAAGCGAAGATTTAAAAGCGATTCATTTCTTCTGTTCCAGAAGGGATCTTCCCGAATCCCCCACAAGAGGGAGTTTCAGTCTTTGCCATGGGGGAACAAAGGCGGCATCAAAATGAGCCACGAGCGCTGGTGCCCAGACTGGTTTCTTCAGATAATCCCAGTTAAAAGGGCTTCATGCACCGATAGCCATTGCCCCAAATCCCAGGCGGAGGCCGGCGGAGGTGTTCCCATCATTGCTGTATTTCAGCTGTGGGGTCTTTTAGGAAGAGCTGTTCCCTTGTGTCTTCATGGCAGGTATTTAGGTGGACTGTTGTCACTGAATTGTACTTGTTGGTCATCTGTGCATTAAAGATGACGGTTCTTCCTGCTGTGCAGCTGAGGAGCCTTTGGAACACGAGTGGGTGCCATTCTCTCATCCCTTAGCTCCCAGTTTGTGCTGTAGCCACTTTTAGGGAACACAGCGTGAGAGGAGAGACCTCTTGGGGAGAGCGTTGGTGTGCAAGGCTGAGGACCCTCACCCAGCATGGTCACTGCTGAACTTTCACCCTGGAGGCAGATGCAGCCCCCAGCTGTTGGTCAGGTGTGTTTTCCATCCTCTGGCCAGAGGGAATTAGTCCCAAGGCTTAGCTTAGTCAGAGGAAAACACAAGGATGAATATTGGGTGGGTTTGTGGCCTTGAACTGACAAGCCAAGTAAATGATGTTGATTGATACTGAAAGGCTCAGCTGTGAGGAAGCCAGGAATGGGTTTGCTCTTCACCCTTTAACTGAAACTGTTCCCCACTTCTGGGTGCTTCCAGCGTGCTCAGGAAGGTCAGAAACGTAAGGGTAGACTTTGAAAGTTATTCTGAGCAATTGACTGTGAAAACAGGGCTGTTATTTATTCTCCTGCTAAAATTATTTGTGCAGAGAGCGAGACAGAGCACAGTTGTATCATGCCAGCTACCTTCGCTGGTTCTCAGCTGCAAATTAAAGTAAGAAAAACTAGAGCAACTTTAGTTTAAGTGAATTTGAAAAACCTCTCCTCAGGATGAAAATAAGGAATAAAGGCAGAAGTCTGTCTCTGCAGATCTTCTCTGAAGCACCAGATCCAAAAAGGGGCCTGTGTTAGTAAAAGCTAACTGCTTTTAATCTATTGTAAGGCTGCACTCTTATGAAAAACCTTCTGGCTGAATGGTACATTCACTTATGTTTAACCAGAAAATCCATTAGAGGCACAGAACAGATCTTCATTTCAGATTGGGTGAAAGGAAGCCAAGGCTGAAACACCATGACTATGTGGCAGAAGCTTAAAAAAGCTAAGTTAAAGGAACCAAATTAAGGAATTCAAAGAAATACAAAATTATTCAAAGGCCAAAGGAAGGCTGTCATGAAAATACAGTATTTCTGATGCCCCATACATTGTTATGCAGTCCCTATTTCAAATTATCAAAGTTTTGGGAACACCGCCCAGTGATTAGTTGGGACCTGCATAAGTTCTCCTGCTTTCTTTTCCAGGGAGAAAATACTTCTTGGACACATATGGGGAACAGCTCTACCTAAGGACCTTTCTCCAGTTCCTCTCTGGAACTCCTGCATCATGAAGGGGGATTTGCCTCCTTAACACCACGAATAGGCTGCCCAGTTTGCTACAAGGAGTAGCTGTGAGCTCAGGAAGGTCTCCGTAACAAACAATTCTGTTTTCGTATGGAGACAAACATAATTACTTTCAGCTTAAGTGCCCTTCCTGCTTTAACTACTCACTTAATGTTGATTTAGGAGAGTGGGTCTTACGCAGCAAATGCAAATGGATACTCCTTGAGTATCATCTTGATCCTTGAGATCAAAATCATATTTCTCTTGGGTGAAAATGAGTGAGGTTTATTACAGGTTAAGTCTCACTATTGCTACTCCTGTATTAAGCATGAGGTTCTGCTCTGTGGGAAGGATTTGGATCCTCCTCTAAATCCATGCTCTGTGTGTTCATGCAGTGGGGTTTGTGGGCGTGTTGGGAGGGTATGGCCCACCTGAAACCTTTGCTTCTCTTCTATGGTTTTTTTCAACAGCACAGCATCTTTAATGTTGTTCATGTTCATTTTTTTATGAAGGCAAATTACTTCCCATGTTTATTTGTAATACATCTATCAACAAAAATAAATGGTCTAAACACATTTTAAAAATTCTCATTTTAGAATATGAGGCATAAGTTCCTGTGAGTTTAGAGAAAAGCCAGCAGAGATTCTGTGGTAAATCAGTTTGTGAGATTTGTCTAAAGCATTCTGTAACTCCACAGTCAGTGCAACTCAACATCTTTTCTCTTTGTTAAAGAGAATGCTCAAATCCATTAGTTAATTCAAGCTGAATAAACTCTGTGGTGTGCCAAATACTATAAAAGGGAATATTGAAGTGTTCCTTGGAAAGGCCCCTAGGATCTGTCATGTCCATTCAATTTTTTTTACTAAGATGCAGATATGCTCCTGTGTCTTTATGAACCATCATAATGTGGGGTTTGTTCCGTGTGAGCAAGTAAGAATATGAGCCTGGTGCTTGCTCAGCTGACAGCACTTGGTGAATCCAGTGATTGTGTAGTGAACTGCAAGGTCCTGGAGTTCAGGTTCAGTCTGATGGTGACACAGTTCCCGTGTGCAGGTTTGGGTTTGTGACCTCCTACTGCAGCAGTTCAGAGGAATCCATTACCCTTGGAGTTATTCACAGCACTGCCACTCCAGCTCAGTCATGTGTCATTTCAGAATTACACGAAGCCCTTCCCAGGGAAAGGTGAACATTCAGGAAACCAGGCAGGAGGATGTCACTGGAATGCTGAAGTTTCAGAGCGTGACAGCACTGGGCAGTGGGACAGCCCTCGTGTGGGCTGCAATACCCAGCTCTTGGCATCTGCTCGGGAGGGCAGAGAGCAGAGTGCCCAAGCTGCTTTCTCTCGCAGTTACAATGTGGGGAATGGCTGGAAGAGGGGCCAGAGAAACATCCCAGGGCTCACATGAAGGCAGATCTTGGCAGAGGCTGTTACACCGAGGCTGTCAAAACCAATCAAGCAGGAGAAGATTGACACATCTGTGCTAAAGGACCTGGAGCAAAAGCAAGCACGGGAGTGCGGGGGGTGTGCCTGTGACCCTGGGGTGCTGTGAGTATGGGAGGTGTGCCTGGAACCCTGGGGTGCTGTGAGGCCTTCAGAGGTGAATATTCACATTTATCTAACTGATAAGGCCCTGTCATGTAATCTGTTTGTAGAACAAATCCATCTTGGCTTAGTGCTCCTCCTTTTGCCCGTATTCTGCTCAGCCTGAGGGAGGGCACAAAACTGTTCCTCCAAAGCAGGACAAGGAACAACAAGCAGTAAGTCTTTCTGAGGCAGTAATGCAGAGGCACTGGCACATCCCTGGACTCAGCTATTCCACTGGGAGGGGATAATTGCTCCACAGCCTATCATTGGTAAGCAAAGCTGCAGGCAGACTTTACAGATATTATTTCTCCATATTTAATTTATGCTGCCTGCATTCAGATAGTGAAAGATCATCCAGGGAGCCCTTTTTGCCATTGGAACAGCAATGCCTTTTCTTTCCAGCCTTCTTTGTGCTTTTGGAAACTTCATGCTATTTTCTGTGACTGTGTGCTACCTTTATATAACCCAGGTAATATTTCACAAGCATTTCAATGGACAATGCTGCTGTCAAGGACTGTGGTGCTGCTTCTCACATTATATTGCTAAGCAACATACAATACAGCAGCATGATACCTTCCGCAGTTGGTAAGGAGTCAAGCTCCAATATTCAGTAAAATTATTCTGATCTACTTTTCCATTACACAAGAATCCACTCATTTCAGCACATAAAGACTTGTATAATTAGTAACAAAGTCATACAAAAGTTAGACATTTTTGAGGTTTTTTTTAAATTCCAAGAGTTAAATATATATACATAAATATTTTTTTCCTAATTACCCCCAGACAAGTTGGTCTTAGGCATTTTGAGGTTGTGTGGCTTTCACTGTCTTTGCCAAGACTTGCTTTTATCAAAGTACCAGTTAAGTAAAATGCTTCAACTTTGAAGCAGATTTGTTTGCTTACCTGCTTAAAATTACAAATGTGCTGGAATACCTCACTCAGCATGGACCAGCTTGAGGGCAGAGAGAGGATGTCAAATCTCTGCTCAGATCAACACAGATATTTTCGTAACATCTACCTGAAATACAGACTGTAGCATTTGATAAGGTGGAATCTCAGTTCTCTCATTTATTCCAAACTCTAATCACTTTGTAAGTTCGCATCTGACATTTCATAGTGGAGATCATTTTTGTCAGCTAATCTCATCTCTATAGAAACAGATGCGTATTTTTGTTTATATTGATATTTTAAATAATTCAATAGGACCATCACTCACAATGTGAGCCTCCTTTGGAGGGGTCTCTCTAAAGTATTTCAGTAGACCATGAGAGGAGAATTGTGGCGTTTGGAGATTTAACAAAGCCTTTCCTCTGAGTTGTTTCCCACTGGCTTTCAGCAGCGTTAGCAACAGTTCCACTTGCTGGCCCTGGGTAAGCAAAACTCTCACGTCATTGCTATTAAGGACTGCTGTGATAGGGATCAAAGGAGACTTTGTAGTATTCATCTGGTATCTTAAAGGCTTGGAGCACGAGGTCAAAATCAGAGTTATTGTCAGTAATGAAATCACGAACTGTGTAATATTGAGCAAGGCAGGATCGGCAAAACCGGCGACGTGGAACAGAAATGATTTAGGTGCTTCCAGGAGGGACTGCCAAGAACAGCTGGGCTGATGTGGTGGGAGGGAAGGACTTGGGACTATGAGAAGCTGTTTCTCAAGGAAAAGCTTGATCCCCATCGAGGTGGTCTCCCCTGGCTGGGTGTGGGATGTGTGGGTTGGAAGGCTGCTCCTCCAATAGCCAGAACAGTGCCAGGACCTCTCCTTTCTGCGGCTGCCAACGTGCTCACTGTGCTGGGACTGCCTGGGAGGGAGGCAAGGCATGTGTCTGGGAAACTCACTTCTTCCCCATGGATCTTTGTTTCCACATCCTAATTTTAAAAAGAGAGACCGAATTTTGGGGAGCTGTGTACCTCTGGAAGGGTACTTAACTTTCCAGGTGGCATATGGAAGAAAATACAGGCTTTGAGGATAATAACAGTGAGTAGGGGGTGAGGCAGAGCAGCTCAGTGTGAGCGAAATGGTCTTCACTGGAACAAGAGCAGAGTAAACAGATTGGCTGATAGTGCTGAATACCAGGCAATTTCCTTTTAAATTAGCAGATAGGAGGGAAAGGCATATAAAAGGAAGTAAAAGAAAAAAAGAAGCTAATGATGAATGTTGAACGGGAACAAAATGTTGCCAAGACATCACGAGAGAATGAAGAATTGATGAAGAAAGGGAAATTAAATTGGTGCTTGATACGGGAGCTCAAAGAGCTTTGAAGCCCTGGCTCCAGTGTCTGAGGAGCACTTTATAGGATCCTGGGACAGATGTGTTTTACTGACATGCCCCTTGTGGCTGCAGAATTGGACACGGGGAGGATTTTGTGCTGATGATAAAAAACCTGCAGCAGAAGAGAAGCCCAAGAGGGGATCTCATAGTCTGTGCAGGCTGAAAGGCATTTCTGAGCATCAGGCAAAGCCAGTTTCATCTGACACTAAAATTATTCTATCAAGTGATGGGAACTGATTATAGAAATTTGTTGTATCTACTTGTCAGAATAAGAAGGCAAACGAGGACACAGCTAAATCAGATAAAAGTAGGCTGCCACAAAGGAGGGGAAAAAAAGTACTTTTAATTCTTCCAGCCATTCTAATGATTTCAGTTAGAACAAAGCAGAAGGTTGGAGAGTCTGGACATGGTAATATTGCCCAGGGAGAGGTGGACACACACATCTGAACAGTCAGCAGGATCAGCAGCTGAGTGTAAAGCAGTTACACACTGCAGCAAGTCAGACTTGATACAGAAAATTAGTAATGAAATTAATTCATTAATTAACTAATTAATTCATTAATTAGTAATTAAATTAATGGAAAGATGAAGAAGCTGTACACACCTTACTGGAGTTTCTAGAGGAGATGAGCTATACAGGAAGATTGGTTGTAAAACCCAGCATGTTCCACCAGGAAAGGGGGTCTGGAGTGAGTGGGTAAAGTAAGCAGAGACAGAATGCCTGTACATGGAAATCCAACTGGATCAATCACACAGAGAGAGGAACTTGTATATTTAATTTGGGTTTAAGTAGACTAAAATGTTTTTCTTTAATTTCTTGTCTTTGTAGCTGTATTGCCTAAAATGCTGTGAGTGAATGGTAATTCTATTTGACCTTCATCTGTGCTGAGCTAAGAAGTATTTCAGGGTAAATGGAAGAAGCATCCCTCACCTGAGGGTCGATCTGTGGTGGATGGATGAACCAAGAGGGCGGGATTCCTGAATAACTCTTCTAGATTCCCAAAACACTGTAGAAAAGACAAAGGATAAGCCCCACATGGACTAATTGGAGAAGTATCATAGGAGTCAGGAAAGGAAGTGCAGGATAGATGATTGGTTAGTCAGGATTTTTTGTTCATCAGCATAATGAGTAGCAGGTCTGAACCTCACAAGGATGCCAAGATGAGCATTTATTTTCTGTCTTTTCACCTTATGTTTCCTCTTCCTGTTGATCTCGTTTTCTAGCCAAGTCTGAAACGAGGTTTGCTGGAAGTACTTCACACCCACACCAGTATCTCAACAATTCTGTGGAAGCCTTGGGTTAAAAACTGGTTTCTCTGTCAGGTACTTCAATCAATTTCTGAGGGCTTGGCTCAGGCAGAGCTAATTGAGTGAGAGCAGAGATTGTGTTCTCATACTTTTATTCTGCCTAAAGCAAGGGAGAATATTGAAAAAGTGAATGTGAAACCAGAAGTTACTGGACAACAAAAAGGAAGACTGACAGTAATATCCCAAAAAGAGACATTATAAGCTTTTTTTTTACCAGAAACAGATTAGAAACCTTAAGAAAGAATAAGCCATCATTTATCTTGGGTTTCACTTTCCATGTGACAGCAACAAACAAAAGTTAGCTCAAAACCTTTGCATTTTGCTGTGGGAATTTCACATAACAAGAGCCCATATGGAGGAATTTAGCCTCAAAAAGCCAGTGAAATGAAGAGGCTGCTTGATCTGGAAGGACAACAATTGGCAAATCTCTAAACTGAAAGGGAGAGAAGGAGGAAAAGACAGGAAACAGTAAATGCAGGAGAAGAAGGAGCAGGCTCATAGCAGACAAACTGACAGCTTTTGAGGGCTCACACTATGTTTTAACGCAACAGCTTTGTTCATGTGCCTAAACACTGTCTGGAATTTTTTCTTCTTTTTAAGTTCCATGTATTTCTGGAGAGAACTTGCAAATGGAAAGGAATCCAGTATTTCTATACTGTAACTATGGATGTGTGGGAATAATCTACTGCTCTATGGTAATCGAGATTTCAGAGGATCTGGAATGTCAGTTTTTTCCCTCATTTACACTGAGTAAGACACTGGTCATACCTGGAAGAGGGAAGAAAAGATGATATTCAATATACAAAAATATTTATAAATGCTTCACCAGGGCTACTTTTCCAGCAGACACTGTTAAGGATTTAGTAGTTTATTTGGATAGTATTTCTTTTAGCCTGGACCTTCACAGAAGCATCAGGTGGAATTTCTGTCCATGTTTCAAGAGTCTGCATGTGATTTCACCCCGTTGCTGTGCAGTAAGATCCCTTCAGAGCTGCATTCACTATGAATTTAGCTTGGTGCAAGAAGGAAGGATGAGTAAATTTCAATGTAGTCTACACTTGTAAGATACTGACCCAATGTTTGGATATCTTCAGGGTCCTGGTTAAGTATCCAAATGTCTGTATGAGTATTTCTCTGAATTCCATGGGTACTTTTTGTCCAAGGTTTTATTAATAATGCATTGGTATTACACCTGTTGCTATTGTATTTCATTTCCATAACATGGCAGCAAAGAGAAATGCACTCTCTAAGGCTGTCCGTCCACTGAGGCAACACACACTGATCCCGGGCATCCGGAACATGAGCAAAGCTGTTGCAGAGTTTTTCAAAAGAGCTGAGAAAACAGCAAATGCTTCTTGTTCCTGTTTCTAGGAGACAACTGCAGGAACATAGTGAGGAATCTGTAGAGTCAGCTTGGATGGAATCTCAGCAGACAGCTCAGTAAATTGGGCACAGAACTCTGGGTGTTGCAGGCCTTTTGTTATTTCTGCTCTGGAATCAGTTTAGTTTTATTTTCCTCCATTAAACGGCCAGTAAGGTTTTGCCAAAGAAGCCCAAAGACACTTTCCTCAGTCTGAAGTGTACAGTAGCAGGAGGTAATGTTATATTCTAGTGACCCTGAATTAATGTCCTGATGTTATTATTAATTTTTGGGGTCTTTAAAATATTGACTACATTTGATTGTTGGCATTTTTCACAGTAGAATATTTAATGTGTCCTCCTTTCATAGCAGTAGTTGTATTTTCTGTAATTACTACGGAACCTGTAACTCTGAAGCATTTTGTTGGTTTTTTTCTTTAGAATTTTGTTTGTTAATGATTACAAGATTTGGTAGTTTGTGGCAGAGATTTAAACAGAGATAAAAGGCTCAGTCTGTTGGGCAAATGGCTTCTGAAGGCAAAGGGGGTTGAGGAAGTGCCATGTTTTGGACACATCCCAGACACAGAACTGCTCTTCCACCAGAGAACATTCTGATACACCCAGCTCCTAATGGTTCACAGCACAGAGAGCACTGAGGGAAGGTGTGACAGGAGCCAGTTCTTGCACTGATATCCTGGGGAATGTCTTTCACATTGGCTCTTTCTCCAACACTGATCTTGCAGCTTTTCACGCTCCATTTAATCGTTACATCTTTTTTTTTTTGCACATGCTTTTTCTCTGTGGTGGAGCTTTGTTGAGTTCTGGATGAAAAGTTGCCACCTCAGATGTGTGATTAGAGCATCACCTTCTTCCGAAAATTAAGATAAAAGCCTGCTGACTTAATAGCAGGAGCGTTTGCACAGATAGAATCTTCATAGCTGGGGCTGCTCTGCAACTGGGGCCTCCTGAAGATCCCAGTTATATTTGACTTCTCTAAATGAAATGGTTAAATTGGGGAGAATCTCTTGAGGAGATTCTTGCCCCCAGTATGAAGTAACCAAGGCTGCATCGTTTCCATTTGTGCCTGTGACATATTCAAGCACATTTCTAAGAGCTGTAGTTCAGCTCAAGCAGCAAAGCAGCACAATAGGGCTTTGGCATGAACTTTTGGAGTCGGATGATCCCTGCACTTGCTGTCCAGGGCAAGATAAGCTGCATCTCAATGGGAACAGCCCCAGCCATGAGCAGTGACTTTGAAAATGTGCCAGGTAAAGCCAAAGAAACTGAAGCTGGTTACTGGGTGTGAATTGTTATTCAGCCCTCACAAAAGAGGAGGCTTTGACAACACCCCCGGTAACCTTGGCAAAGGGTTTTGTTAAGCAGGTCTGTGCCTCGCTGGCTTTTCAACCCGCAGGCATTCATTGCTCCCTCCTACATGGGAATTTGTGTTCCGGGAAGGGCTGGGTGGTGGCGGCAGCTGGGGCATCACGCTGGGCCTTTGCGCTGCTCCCAACAGCCGCCTCCGGCCGCCGCCACGGAACAGAGCCCGCTCCGCTCTGAGGGAAGAGCGACAGAAATTGCCCTCACTCCTTCCTGGAGATAGCCAGCCTCAAAGGTTCTCATGTCTCCTTGTTCAGTCACAGAATCCTGGAAAAGACCTTAAAGATCGTCAAGTCCAACTTGGGTTTCTCCCATAGTGGGACACTACTGAGGATGGCGCGTTATCTTCTGGATGGATGGAATATTATTTTGAAGAATGGAATGCTGTTCTCACAGTGTCTCTTGGCTGCACTTGTTTATACAGTATTTCTACTTACTTTTTCCTATAGATATTTAGGCACCTGGTAGAACAGAAAACAGGCTTTTTACAGACTCTGCTGACTGTGTTCTATTGCTACTATACATAAAGTGGGAAAACCTGGTCCAAACAGATCTACAAAGGAAATCTTTCCCCTGAAATAAATCCAAGACCAGTTATATCACCACATGTATGCTGCAAACTTAGACTGTATTGCTTAATCTGGAAATAAACAATTATTTCATGATAAAGATTCCGTGCTGATCTGTGTGGCTGATAAAAGAGAGATGAGGTGATTTGCCCCAAGTTTTACAGCAAACCAGAAGCAAGGGTCATCTTTCTTGTTTACAATTTCATGTTATGGAGTAAAATAAATGCCAATGTGAGTGATGATTCCATCTGTTAGGAAAAGACATCGGAGTTAGGAAGTAGCAGCTCCCAATTCCTTCGGTGTAAAATCTGACATATTGAGCACGACTGGAGCCTGGGACATAAAAGATGCTGAAGCAAACATCGTACAGCCATTAGGCAATTAGATAGAACTTCTTTTTCTGTCTCCAAACCAGCTATTGAGGGGAACGCAGAGATGCTCTGATTAGACAGTAACAGAAGACATTTAATTTCCATTTCCATCCAGCAATTTCTAAATTCCTTCCTTGAAGAGTCAGCTTTCCAAAACTCTCCATTTTGTGTTCCACTTAACCTCATGGGTATTGCAGAGAACATGCTCGCTGGACTTCTCTTTCCACACTCATTAGTTCAGTGCACTTGGCTCATTTCCTAGGATTTGGTCTAGCACAGCCTCTGACCATTCAGCCATTTGTCTGAAAATCATTTCCCTCTTCACTTCTGCAGTTTTCCTTTCAGTGCCTGAGCAATTAAAATCCCGAGTGATCAAAGCCCTGGTCTTCCAACTGTCCCTTGTTTTTCACAATCGTGGCATGAGCTCCTTTGCCTCACTGCATGAGTTGAGCTCAAACAAAGAAGGTATGACAATTGCTCAATTGTTAGGAATTGTGAATAGTCGTAGCCAAAATATTGACATCATTCTGACTTACACATTAAGGATTAATTTTTAGGTCTGTAACTAGAGATTAGCAAATCATTTGGATGTCATTAAAATCAAACTGGTTGTCACAAAAAATCATTGAGGTCTAAATAACTATTGCTTTTCACTTTCCTATCTTGATTTCTTGACCTCAGCTATTCTGTAGCATTCCTGGATTATTTCTGACTCTCCACAAGGAAAGATTTCACAGGTGTTTATTCTTTTCTGGCTCTAAATTGTCTCTATTATGTATATGCAGCATCTGTTTCATGGCAGAATACAAATTGTTTCTCTGGATACAATTTGTCTTGACTCAGATGTTCCTTGCAGAACTATGGATTCCTTTACGTCGACAATCCTGATTCTCCAGGCGTTTTTAGTCCCTTGTGATCGAGGAGTCAGTGAGTCACTCAGCCTGTGTTTGTGTATCCCCACGTCCTGGGGTACAGAATAGGCAGATGATACCTGCTCAGGCCTCCTCACCCCAAAACATCTCTAAATCCCTTCCATACCAATTTTTGACAGGCTGGAGGGGTGCAATGTGTCAGTCAGAAGTTAAGACACCTTCTTCCATCAGACACTGATCCTGGCCCGTGGACATGACCCAGAACAGGTGGAGCACTGCTGACAGGCTGTGCCATGTGCCTGCAGGCATGGAGTAGGTGTTTTTGTGGGGAAGGTGGAAAGAGGGAGGTTTTTTTGTTTTGTCAGTGAGTGGGAGAAGTATTGAAGTTGTAAAGAACATCGGGAGCGTAGGGTGCGAGGGGGGGAGAATAGAGGGTTTGCAGCACTGTAATTTCCCCCAGGGCAGAGATCTCAGAACAGTATTTAATAGGGGCTATAGACTGTGCAGTACTTAAAACAAATAGATGGAAATGAGTCTTTCTTCTATTAATATGGCCTAGCCCTCAGGAACCGTGCTAAAATGGTTTTGCAAGGCACAATTACCGCAGAGTCCTGTCAGGCTGCTGTTAATTCCTCCAGGCAGAGCTCCGTGTTTTGCTGCCTTCAGCCAGCCATTCATTTGTCCGCCCACAGCCCGGAGCCCCCGGCGGCAGCGGGGAGCTCCAGAGCCGCTTCCATGGCTCTGGGAAGGGGGAGCTGCTGAGGCAGGAGCATTACCCAGGGCCCGAAATAGCAACCCTTGCCTGCCTCAGTGCTCTGGCACCAGCCACGACAGCCCCAAAATGCACTCAGGCTGCTCTAGGTGTTTAGAGCGATTCTTGCCTTGGATTCTGTGAAAAGCATTCTTTTGAAACAAGGTATGTTTTAATGCCTTAGCTGGAGTATTGAGGAAAGAGTTTGAATTGTGGGTTCAAGGTAAAATTGATCCTGAAAGCTAGATTTGAAGAATTATTTCAGGATTGTTGTAACAGCAATATGAATTTACTTTTCAGAGGCACAGCTTGGTTTAGAGTTGCACTTTGATATATTTTTCTGTTATTTTGTGGACATGTCTTCAGAGAAAATGAAATTTTTATTCCTCAGCCAGGTGATGGAGTCTTCTTCCTCAGCCCTTGTACTGTATCATTTATCCAAGAAGTTCAAAGCGTGTAAAGCTGGGAGGTTTCAGCTCCTTTCCTGTGAGATAAGATATATTTCAATGTCACTATCACAGAAGATTGAGGCACAGAGAGCAGTTCTGAATTACGAGAGGTCTCAAGGAGGTAGTGGCAGACCCAAGGAGCAGAATGAAGGTGACCTGACTTGCAGTGCTGTGATCTGTCTGTCAGCTGATACGGGCTCTGTGAAGAGACTCTGGTGTCATTTGCTATCCGAGTCCAGCCAAGCTGGGGCTCGTCCTTCAGCTCCTTTGCAGGAGCTTTTCCAACACCAGCCTAGCAGCAGTCCTGGCTTGGCAGAGCAGGGAAATGCAGGACAAGGTCCCCAGCCAAAGGCTGCTGCTGCAGCGAGTTCCGAGTGCCCGGCGCAGAGTCCCGGAGCTGCCTCCCAGTCAGGCACGGGCTGGGCTATTCATTCTGCAAACAGCCTCCTTCCTCTCCAAGCCAGCCCGAGGGACACGGGGGAACGGCAGAGTTTATTATAAACTGAGTAAAGGAACAGACTATTGCTGGAGGAGATCCAGGGTTATAAAAGATTGGAGCGGGGAGGGGGAGGAGGAGGGAACAGGACATAATTTGTGTTTGTGCGTGAGGGGGTGCAGACTGGTGGCTTCGGCGAGGCATTCCCCAAACCCTCAGGACCTTTGCCTGGTTTTGGTGGGATTTTGTGCAGTGCATACTGTGCTGTGTCAAAGCCCACTTACTTTTTATTGTATCAATCATCCTCTTTATGCAGCACCACGACTCGGAGAACGCTTGCAGGTCCTGTTCTGAATGAGCTGCTCTCGCTGCCAGCTCAGCCTAGTTACTGCTGTAACTTAGTCTGGGGGATGGGAGAAAAAGGTTGCTGCTACTTTAAATATAATGCATTAAGAGGATGCTGGAAAAAGGCCTGCATGCTGTAATACCCAGCCATCGAGTTGGAAAAGGAGCCAGATGTAATACAAAAGAAGAAACACAGCCTCTTATGGATGCTGCACTAATTCATAAATCAGGTGAATCAGCTTAGGCAACTGCTGTGTTTTTATGCCTCTGCTGCATGGAGAACTGCATGTTGGATGCTTTTATTTGAAGTAATGGAACCAGATAATCCTTTGGACCAGGACAACTCCAATGGTAAGAAGTAGAAAACATAGAAGAGAGAGGGAAAAAAAGGATAATGAGAGTGTCTGAGTTACCCATCCTGCTAAAGGCACAGGGGTAGGCATGTGTTTGTACTGTCTTCTGCATGGATAAGTGGAAATGAATGTGGGAATGTGCTTCACAAGAGCTTAGAAATCCCTCTGTTTACAGGGTCTGGAGACGAACATGTAGCAGACTGATACATTGAGATATTTATTCTACTGGAAGGAGCAGGAAGCAGGCAGAATTAACCTGTCTCCTGAGCAGTCTGTGCAGAGGGAAGAGGGACCTGTGCATTCCACCTTATTCAGTTTGGGGGGCTTTTTGCCACTGAGAAAAGAATGAAACTTTGTGCCGTATGTGCTGTCAAATGTAGCATTTGGGAACAGATTCTTTATCTGCAGAAAGCTTTCCTACAGGCAGTCGCATGACTAATTTACTTAGGAGGATATATTTAGCCAAGGACCACATAAATTCACCCTGGAATTAAAGTCCATGGTTAAAAATGCAGCTATTCCATGGATTTATAACATTCCACATGCTGATGTTCTGCTATCCAGTCTATTGGAAAGCACACAAAAAAAGCATAAATTGAGGGAAAAAGTTGTTTGCAAGTCTTATTTCTCTGTTAGTGGAGAGAATTGGCTGCATTAAGGACTACAAAGTATTCATGTTTATGAAAACAATTTCAGATGGTGATTTTTGGAATAAATTGATTCTCAACTGTTTAATATGCATTCGGCATATTCTGAATGCAGCTTGAAATCCACTAAATATTCCACTTCCTACATAAATATTGTTCAGGAAGTAGTTATGGATTTCCCACAGCATATTCTCTGCTGATAACTAGAGCTTCACGTCTGACACAACTGCAGTGTTAATATCACAGAGACCTAAAACTGTGTGGAAAGAATGTGGTTAAGGGAATGAAGTAACATTTCAACTATGTGAACAGTTGACTGGGCAGATATAAGTGGGCAGCACTGCTTTACTTGGGGCTCTGTGCCCTGCTGAAATCGAATTTAAAATAATCAAGGGCAGATTTCAGTGGTGTTTCAAATTAATGATATTTGCATGAAAATATTAAGAGGAGAGTCTCACTCTTCTTATTTCTTTTTTTCTGTTTCATATGTAGTTATATTAATTTCTCTCTAGAAGAAAAGCATCTACCTCTCATGTCTTATATCTCCTCTTAGACCACTGAGACACAGAATTAAATCTCATTTTCTTTCCAGCAGGAAGTTTTAGGATTTTCAGAGAAGTGCATGCATAGTTTGAGCTGATGTTAACAAATATATAAGCAAGTGTTCTTGCCTGTCTCAACATTAGAATCTGGCCTTTAGGAGTCACAGAGAGTGTCTGGGTTCTGAAGGAAATACAAGTTTAACTTTATTTTCTCTAATATGTGAAATTTCTCACTAAATTTAGAATGCATATTTGCAGATACATAGGTTGTCATTCTTTTCTTACAGACATCTAAAGTATATTCTGTCACATTGTGTAGAAACTCATTTTCCTACAAAATATTTGAATAAGTCGGCAAACACTGGGAAGGTTCATAAGCTGGGAAATGAGAGATAAGCAAGCACTGCTGGTACCAGGGATCTGGGAAAAACTTCACTGCTTCCCCTTCCTAACTATGTAAATCCCCATCTTCCTTTGAGTTTATTTTTAATTACTTTGATTTAAACTATCTCATTGTAAACAAATGGGTTGAACCATTTATTGATCAGAAGGTCAGTTCCTCCCCTGTGCTGCTGCTGGAGCTGCGGCACTGCAGGACTGAGCGACTCAGCTGCTGTTCTGAGATTCCAGGCATTATTTTGCATGAATTCAGGAAACAGAACGTTCTCAGAAATCAGCCAGCAGAGTGCTGTTCAGAAAGATTTGCCCCTTGAGAACGTTCCCTAGTTCTGGAAGCAGCCCCTCGGTCCCTTGGATATCCAGGAGCTCTGGACATGCTGGGAACGGTTGCGTTTATCCCGCTGGGCCGCTCATGTGACAAGTCTTAATGCCCTGGGGAGTGACCATGACTTGAAACTCCTGTGCTTGCTGTGAAAGTGTGTTTTTACCTTCAAGAATGCCAAATCAAATCCCCTTTTCTGCCAGCAGAATGAGTCCATTCTTTAATTTTTGATCTACCTGCGAGTCCGTGTGGGTTGACCATCTACCTTAAAATTCAGCCTCGGTTCCTTCTGTGTTGCTTATTGCCAGCACAATCAATAGATGATTAATGACAGAAAAAGCTGTTCTGAAGAATTTGTGGCAATAATATACTTGAGAGTTGCTTTTTTTGCCTCCTGCAGCCCTTCCATTTGCTTACTAACATGCATGAATTCAGCTCGCAGGACGTTGGTGGAATATTTAAGACTGGGAAGCTGTGTCTCATTTCTTAGCACAGGTTGTTTTTTTTCCTAATCAAATTAAGTTGCCAACTTTTCGTGGAGATGCCTCATAGATTTATTATTGCTTGTAGCTGGAACAGGGAATCACCACTCATTTATGTGGGGGCCTGAAATGAGATTTAAACTGTGTTGGTTGCCTTGACGTAACAGCCCCTGGGATAAAACCATCACCTGTGGGTGCAGTGGTTGCTGGATTTTTCTCTCTGATTCTCCACGGAGCTGCAGTGCTTGAGTGCCTTGAACACAGCCTGACAGGCTCTTCTTTTGGGGATTTGTGAAGAGAGTTCTGTAACTTTTCTCCTTCTGTGCATGGAGTAAAGGCTCACAGAAAGCTACAGGTTCTCATAGGTTCTTTAAAAATCATTAAAGCAACCTCTACATTATTTTCCCCTTTTCCCCCACCCATTATTTTGTTTCCATTCTCTGGAATGCAGGCATGTAGAGAAAGATTATTGTCATTTTATGGTGGCTCACAGCTCTGACTTTTTGAAGTGTTCTTTTTAATGTACTGGCATGGATTTACTTGATTCTTTTCACCAAAAAAAAAAAAAAATTGGAAGAAACTTGCTGAAGAATGTGCTGATTCCGAAACCATAACCCTAAATTACCCATTTCGGAGGGATGACATATCAGAACTACGGATTTCTCTTTTGTACTATAGCCACTTGCTGCTCCAAGAATAAAAGACAGCTCAGCAGCTTTCTGCAAGCTGGTGAAGATTTATAAGATGTTTTATTTGTGTGCAAACTCTTCAGTACAAAATATCTATGAATTATGTATTCATTGTGTCTTCTAATTGCTCAGATCTCAGTTTGTACAGCTCTTGTCAACACTGGAACCACCTCTGAGTTTATTCTTTTCTGTGTCCTGACAATGTTTCTTTGTGATTTGGATGTTAATCCTTAAAGAGCATAAGATTTTTATTAGACTTTTTGAACAACCTTGTAGACCAGGTCCCAACTACTGGTTTCAGTGGAATTATATTCCCTGCACAATAGGTGTGAATCACAGATGCAGATTTTGTACCACAAAGAAATAAAATTAAACCATTGTGCTTTAATAACACAATAATTACAGCATATTTTTTCTAGTCTCTGACGTACACATTGAACCAGGTGAATTACTTGGATGACAGCCAGGCTTGAACTTTGTCTGCTGTTGGTAATTTAGATTCTTTAGGCACTGTTCTAGGGCAGTAATGACATCCTGGCCTCAATGACACCTTGACGTGCATTAAAAATCACACTTGGTAGAGAGGAAAACAGAAGCAAGGGCTGGGAACACAGAATTTTTGTACGTTTTGTGTGGTAGCAGAGTTGAGTGGGAAAGCTCCAGGGAACAGACTGAGGATTCAGCAGATTCCTGTGTAATGATGTGTAGATGCATTCTGCAATTTCCAGGTTGGAAATTGAGGTGGGGACAATCGTTGCATGCAGTGGCTTCCTCTCTGTCCCTGCTGAAATCAGTAGAAGAGGGCAGAGCCAAAAAATAAATGAGCATCCCACTGGATTATGGGCATTTAACAAGAGAGAACCATCCCTGTGGAGCCCTGAAGGAACATTCAATGAATGGAATGGAACCATCCATACTTGGAGGTGCTGGAAACAGTCACAGTCGTCTCTTGGTTCTTTGGAACTAAAGAAAAGGGTCTTTTCATAGTCAGGCAAATTCAAGGCCTCTTTTATATTCCTCCTAAAAGAGAGGAACTTCAAAGCAGAGCGTTGTGAGGGAACCTCCCAGATCCATCTCTTCCATACAGCACTGCCAGTCTCTCTCAGAACTTTCTACATCAGCCGTGGCTGGAAGGTGAATTCAGCATAGCTGGATGGAATGGAAGAGACACAGACAGGGGATTTCCTGGGAGCAGAGATGATGAGGAGTTCGAAGCATACACTTGATGTATCAAGGTTCTTTATAGATGAGCAGCTTCTAAATTAATGAGATTCTGGTAGTAGCTGACAGGAACTGGAGGAGCCCAGGAGGAAGTGTCCCATGTTAATGAGATCTGAGCCCCACATTTTGACACAGTGGGATTTCTGAGCCCTTCAGCCAAGGGTTATTGTGATGCCATGGATGTAACTCAGTTGTTGGCCAGGAGCCTCCTCTTCTGGTGGTGTCCAGAGAGATGGACGGGTGCTGACGCCTCCCATCCCTGGCTAACAAATCCACCCTACAGAGGGATGTAGGGAATAAAGAGCTGCTTACCCTGAGCCACTGCAATGTTCTTTATGATGTCTGATCAGGATGTTTGTCCGGGAGGTTCCTCGGGGCATACACGGGGTTATCCCAGCACTTAGAGCATTATGGGGATAATGTTTGGATTTAGATGTGCTTCCTCTCCGAGCATCTCCAAGGAACCAGCACATGGAAAAGCTATAATTGCCAAGCATTCCTCCTGCTGGTAGAGGCTCAGAGGCCCAGCAGATGCCTTGCTCAGTGAGTCAGTTGTCAAAATGATTTTGGCTGCTATGGAGCTTAGTGCAGGGATCAGAAAATACCTGCCAAAATGAAGCTTCAGAAAATGTTTGTTTTCCTAGCAGATCTAGATATGTCTCTAGTTTTGTTTTACACCTTTAAACACTTCTCTAGCTGCAGCTGGAGATTGGTGGGCAGCTGTGGCAGATGTTATAACACGAGCCCTTGTTCTTTGTGCTGGACCTGCCTGTGTGGGTTTGTTTGCTTAGCGTTGGGTGGGCATGGCCTGGCTGATGGAGCAAAACGATGCCTCTGGATGTGGGTCCTGCTCTGAATCCTAGGGAGAAACCCTGATACTCGATGTTTTGAACATAGGAAAGTAAAATGCAAATAGAGTTCTCTTACTTGGTCCAGAATGAAGAAAAAGAAAAAAAGACAGAATAATAATAGTAAAAGTTAGTCCAGAGTTCACAAAATTTTATTGTCTCTCCGACTGGCCGTGTATTTGCAGAAGTGCTGTTAGAGCCCTACTCCTGGCAGAGAGAATATCCCTGAAGAGTTTTTCACAGTCCATGTGTCAGACAGGAATGCAAAGGATCAATTTACAGCCAGAGACAAAGATCTGAAAATGTCCAGGGGGACCTGGGGGAATGTTTCTCACCCCAAATAGTTTCAGTGATTTAAGTGATCCCGCTTGCGTGACTGCAGCGTGTGTCCAGCTTTGCCGAGTTCAGCCCTGGGCAGCAGCAATAAAAACAGAGTCTGTGGCTGCAGCAGAGCTGGGGCAGGAGCACCAAACACCGCAAAACCTCCTTGCAGTCACTTCTGCTACAAAGCTAAAGAGAATTCCAGCGTGTTGTGGAAAGCTCAGGAGTGCACTACGGTATTCCAGGGAGAACCCGGGTGCTGTGCGTTTCCATTAGTAACTTGCTTTGTTTAGCAGATCATCCTTTATTACTGGGTTGCAGCTGTCAGAAAAAACCAGGCATTGAGCTGAGGAGTTGTATTTAGAAGTGCCCTCTGGATGGGATGGTCTGGAAGCTACACAAAGCAGTTGGAAGTAGTTTCCAGTTCAGTTTGGCCAGTTTTTGGATAATGGTTGTACTTTCCCTGAAAGTTGGTAGTCATTTTTATTTCGTATATTTTTAGAGATATTTGTTTTAGTGTAGCTTAAGGTTTCCTGGTAAACTTCAGGCAAAACCAGAGGATGTATTAATCTATTTCATATCATTTGCAACAGGATCTGTGAAGTCAGGCCTTAATCTTAGAAATACATATTGATGTATTCGGCAAGAGATGGCATGAGGGGTTTCTCTGAGTTGTCTGGAAAAGCACCCACACAGTTCATCCATTTTTTTTGACTCTTACAAATGTTTGTTGTTTTTAAGACTGAAGAAAAAAAGAAGATTTAATTATTGTGACATTTAACCCAAGATGAAGCTGATCACACAAATTCAAGACACAGAAAAAGTAATGAGCATTTAGGATTTAGGGGAAAAAAGCAGGTGCATTCAAGTTGCAACCAGTGCTCAGCACACTGAGGGCTGCTGACCCGCCTGCCTGTGCCTCTGCCTAGGAGAGAGGCAGGTTTTATTTTCCCTGCTTATTCATTTTCTGAGTCATTCATCTTGTGCTATAGCTATTGAAAACTGTAACAGAGTCTGGGAAGCGCTTGGCTTTTGAGTGCTGCCTCCTGATTGGGCTGGGGAATGCTGCTGTTCGGGAATAATGTGTGAATACCATCTGCTCCGAGGAGCCGGGAGCCTCCGTGGATTCTGCTGGAGAGGCACCTTTAGCCAGGACTCCAGGCAAGGGGAGCAAGCCTGCCTTCCCCCTTTCTTATCCAAACTTTTAGTTGTCACTGGATTTCCTTTCTGTTTCCCTGTGGAACTTTTTTTGTGCTTAGCCCGAGGGCTGAGTTGCTTGTCCTGTGGGTTTTGGGGGTGTTTTTCTTTTATTTTTTTTCGCTGTGTGGGATTTCTTCTGGGGTTCAGCATGCACACCAACCCAGGAAATAAATCAGGGAGTTTTGCAGCTGTTTATTGCAGCACGAGAGTTAACGTGGAATGTCTGAGTTGCTTTGAGAAACTACTTCCAAAAATTTGACCTGCTCATAAAAAGGTAAGCAGGGAAGGACTTCGGCATTTCGGGACTGACTTTTTACTTGCAGGGGGGGTTTGTTTTGTTAGGAATGAATGTGTCTCATTTGCAATGTACAGTTGCCTCCTAGCAATGCCTGAGATCAAAGACTGGGGTTCGTCTCCGAATTTCTTTAATGAGCAGAGTTGGAACAATGATTGTCTTTTGCTCTTTTGTGTAGAAATTGTTTTACAATAGGTCTTAACCCAAACTTTCTGCATTGTGAGTGTAATTGTAATTCAGAACAGCAGCTCTTTTTCGGGTTTGTATCTTTATGCAGAGAACTCTCTCAGCTCTCGTTTTCCTCCTTATGGAATCTCTTTTTCTGTTATCTCAGACCAAACGCAGTTAGTTTTCAGCAGTCTGGATTTCCACTTGCAGAAGACAAGATGTAGTTTGTGAGCCTGTTAAATCCTGCTCACTAATGACCTGCAGAGAGAACTGGGGCCGTTCCTTCACCTCAGGGCAGCAGGCCTGACACCACAGCCCGGGGCCACCCCTCTCTCCCTGTTAGCACATCCTGAACTCTTGGATGTGACTTTTAAAATACGGGTATACATTTTTTTTCTGCAGGTTGCATTTCAGTCAGACTCTTCTATGTACACAAGGCAAAGTTAGCAAAGGGAGGGCAAGAAATACTGATGGTTTGCAAAATCTTGGCCCTCCTTCCAGTGAGCCAGTTCATTCAATTTACTGTGGTCTGTTCAAGGGAGAAATCTGCAAAAACTAGTTCTAAGACTTTGCTGAAGGTTTGTAGTCTTTTATTTTTGACAAATACCTGATTTTTAGCTTCTTTTGTGTTGGTATGTTAATTTTAACTGCAGCAAGTGTGTGAGCTGCATGTACTGATATGTACTCCAAGGCACATGTTCAGTACCTGTAATTAAGGGAACAGTAGATTTATGTAACTGATGCTTGGTCTAACCCAAGCTTTTCATATTCAATCAACTTCAGATAAACAAGAGAAGGTCGTGCTCCTACTGTGCTTTCTTACACCCAGGCCTGTGGAGCAAATGTTCCTGGAGTACAGAAAAGAGCTGTTGCATTGACAGTGAGGCAGCTTTTCACTTAATCATTTTTCTGGCCCACTGCCAGATCATCAAAAGCAACTCCTTTAATGAAGAAAAAACTTATTTTGCTGAAGCCTAAATCAGGGAAATTGTGGCAAGTCACAGAAGGAATTAGCAGTTGGGCTTTGATGATCCTTGTGGGTTCCTTCCAACTCAGAAAGTTCCATGATTCTATGAAGCAGTGCCTGAATCACACCAAGCTGCAGCACCAGCACAGTCCATTAGCTGGAGGGCACTGTGCTTGCTGGGAACATGGGATATGTGGGTTAAGGTCTCACAGTGCCACGTGTGCCACTCATTTTGTGGATGCTCAGAAACCTTTGAAAGGTCGTGCATGCACCAGTCCAAGTGGGGTTTTCCAGTAATACCACATTTTGGGGATAGAAAAACTATTTCTTGTTCATTGATAGTAATAACAACAACAACAACAATAAATACTCACTTAGGTCTTTTTTCGCTGGAATTATATTGTCATATATAGATTTCCCAGCCTGTCATTGGGCCGGACATGATGATTGTAATGAGGAATGAAATCCTGACCTTTAAACTCCAGAGGTAGGATCTCTTCCATTCCAGACCTGGCTCGAAGGTTTCTCAGCCATTGGGAGGGGTGACCAACAGAATATGGGACAGTGGAGTCAGAGCTCTGTAATTCCGTGGGATGTCCATATGCACACTCAGATCGAACACCAGCTGGTTGTAAAAGTGTGTTTATTTTTTGCTTTTCGTACTTCAGTCAACAGCAATTCCTTGGTTCACTGGTCTGGCTGCGATAGATATTTTTGCAAGGGTAGAGTTTACTGGTTATAACCCTTCTGCAGAGGGTTCCTGCTGGATCCCTCCCAAACCCCTCCACAGCTTAGCCCTGGTCAATATTTCCTTTTCATGGGATCCTGTGTAGCTGCAAAGCACTTTCTGTTCGCCTGCCTGTGGCTGATGTGCTGCTCTGATCATCAGCACTGCAATGCTCCAGTGTTTTTCCCTCTCTAATCCAGATAACTTCATGCCAGCTTAAATGTGCTGCTTTTATCCTCTTCTTCTGAAGGGGAGCTGAATTAGAAGTGCCTTGTCCAGGGTCACACACAGGGAGCTTTTCTCATGGTATTGCAGTGGCACAGGATCTCCTGTGTTCCCCGTTAGTCCTTTGCTATTCTTCTTGCTCCACAGCCCTCCTCCTTGCCCATTTCTATTTCTTTGCTCTTCTTCCCTCTGTGTTTCCTCAAAAAATTATAAATTGCTGAAGGGCATTTGTCGTTTTGCTGTGGAGAGCACAATCCACCTGCCATGTCTTTTGGAGTCTGGAAAATCTCAGTACAGATTTTGCAGCAGACCAGGCTTTTTGTTCCCTTGAAGATGAAGAATTCTCATTTTCACTACAAGAAAGTACTTTATTTTGCTAAAGTGGCAACTGTGGCAATGCAACATCATTGTATATTTACAGCCCAATTTCAGGAATCCACATGGATTCCTTTCCTCTTCTCCTCCACCACAGCTCTCTTGTCTGTCTTGGTTGCCAGACTTTCTCTGGGAGTTCAGTCTCACTTAATTCACAAAGAATGTGGCTCCTTCTGCCATACTCAGTTCCTGGAGTCTAAATCAGGACACTTTTAGTGAACTTCAGCTTAAGATAAGTCTGACCTACCTAGAATTGAGGTTTCCAGCTTGCAGACATGACCCAGAGTCATGAGGCTCTACCATTACCTTGAGGTTCTTTGCCTGTATCTGTGCTAGCCCTGCGTTTTATATAATCTGATAGTCCTTTGCCAAGGAGTAAAATGTAATAGGAACTATTTTTGTGATCTTGGGAGTATTTTTGCTGGCTCTGAGCTCCTTGGAATAGATGCCGCCTCCTGCTATGATGTCATCGTTCCTGGTGCTTGCCAGTAGACTATCAACATTTTAAAAATCAAGATAAGAAAATCAAGATAAAAAATTGATATTTTTGCCTCCATGTAGGTCAGATGAAGCACAGAAACTAATGTTTTAAACAGAAGAGAAGCACTGATGGGCATAGAAGGACTTCAGAAAAACTGGGGCAATCTAGTGGCAAGCACAAGAAACCAGAGAATTCCTGGTTCATGGTTCAGACTATGTGAAACCATTTTGCAGAGCAGTTGTGGAAGTGAAAATCAGCAAAAGGAGGGTTGATTTTGAATTTCCTCATGGAAATTTTGGAAGTCCTTCTTTCCCTCAAGGAACTTCAGCCCACATCTTCTCTTTTCTCACAGGAAACTGTGCCAACAACCTGCCCTGGGAGGGGCCTGTCCTTAGATCCCTGACCCAGAATATCATACTGGGAATGGTATGGAGTGACTGGAGCAGGGACTCCAATCAATCTTGGGGATTTAGTCTTGAAAAAAATGTAGCCAGAGCTTCATGGCAATTTTTTGAGGGCCTTTTAAATGCTCTAACCCCAGTTTTCTACTGTCTTGTTCTGAGATTGTAATTTTTAATTTAGGAGCAGAGAGCTGAAGAATAATGTCAGTAACTTATTTTAGTATTTTTGGTCAAAAAGGTCCGAAAGACCTTTTGAGATTGCTGTTGTTTTATGTGCCTTTGGAAAATGCTGCCTGACTTCTTGATCTCAGGCATTTGGGCCATCTAAGAACAACTTGGTGAATTTTTTAAAGCTCTGTTTTGAAAACATCGGTGCTTTGTCAGTGAATCAGTTCAGTTTTGGCGCTTACTATCATTTTCCTTGCAAATGGATCCCACATCAAGAAATGTTCTTGAATATTTTAAGCTAATTATATATGTACATATTTTGGTGTTGGATAGAGATTAAATATAAATTAAAAACCAACACAGAGAAACATATTCCCCAATGGATTGTAATAAACTTTCTCCTACTGTAAAAAACGTGTATCCCAGTAGATGTAACATGGATATTTCAAAAGCTCTGTAATGTTTAAGGGCCCATCTCTTACAGATGCTTTAGATGTGTTCTCTGGAGGCCAAGCCAAGGAACAGTGTATCCTGTCCTTTCATCTGTCCTGATTTCTAATGAGTCAATCCCTAATTTTCCTCCAGTGAATGGGCAGATATGTACCTTAAGAGAAAAGGTTTCTAATGTTCCCATGTTTCAGTGAGCATTGAAAACTTCCAACCCTTCCCTCGTTGTTTCTTCTTTTACCGCTTGAAAATGTTCTTGGGAGATTTTATCTTGCTCTGTGGATTGCTGGGTGCATTAGCACAGCTTCTGCTTGCCAGAGCTCTTACTAAGTAGAACTGGTTTCAATAAATCATTGTAGCTTTGGAAAGTCTGGAGTTCCAGTCATGGCAGCTCAGAAGAGGGAGGGGGAAACAGGAATACAAGAGCTTTTCCAGCTGGGGAAAGAGCAAAGGTAATTCTCCAAAGAGGAGTCTGAACAGAGAGGTCTCTGATGGAAGGTTGTGGGTATCGTTCTCTTACAGGTTGGATTAATATTTCATCTAGAGAGGTGGAACAAAGTCTTGTTCTGGTTGAAAGTGGAGAAAGTGAGTGATTCAGCTTATTTTGCCTGCAACAAGGTGCAGTACAGCATTTTCCTAGCCATGGAGAAAGAGTGCTCTGTCTGGAGTGCCAGTTGGAGATCCTGCAGCAATTGCTCGGCCTTTGTCTCAGATCAGTGCAACTGATCCCTGCCTTGCTTTCCTGAGCAGTAAAATTCCCACCCCAGGTTTAAATCTCCCTTTGTCAGTGATTCAGGCTCGTACACAGTACATTTATTTCATTCACATCTGAATTGCTTCAGATAACCTGTGTCTGTCAAGGTCTGAAGTAGTGATCTTCTTATTTTAATAAATCCTTTAGTATGAAACTGGCTTTAACCCCCTTTGCTATTCCTGTTCCCTGTCCAGGGTAAGCTTGGAAATCTTTTTTCTTTTTTTTTTTTTTTTAATTGCTGCTTGCTCTCATAAGCCATACGATGCTTTTGATAACAGTCATCAAATTTTACAGCTATCACTATAATCTCAGTGCTGTTAACCATCTGCATCTCTCCTCATGTTCTATAGAAACTGAAGAGAAAACAAATACATAGTTAATTTTAGACAGCACATCACTCCTCTTAATGGAGTTTTGTGTCCCAAGTAGCAGCACTGTTTAATGTGTCTCCAAATAACCTCATGGAAACAAGGAAGAATCCACATACAAGGACATTCCTTAATGGTTTAAAGCCCTTAGGGCCGTGTTACAGGGATCAGGAATGGGTTGAGAAGTGTTTGAGTCCTACAGAAGTCTGGACGCTTTGAGTTATAACTTCTGTAAGTTGTAACCTCTGTTTGGGGATTTTAATTTCATGGAATCTGAACTTGCCGTCATCAAACAAAGTCAGGTGAAGAGTCACCTGTGTCTGTACCTGGTGACGAGCTGGGAATAGTAAGGGGAGAGCAGAGCAGAGCAGAGAGGGGGGAAAATCTGACTTGAGTAAAGAGAAACCTGGGCAAAAAGGGTGAAGAAGCCGTGCTCTGTGAACCAGGCAGGCAGCATGGATACAAGCCTGGGATACAAGTCTGGGATACAGGCCTGGGATACTTCCCTTTGGTCCTAGAAAAGGCAGAGCCAGGTGGAGAAAAGCAGTGTCCCAGCTAATGGGGCAGCCCGTGCCCAGAGCCCAGTCCTGGCTTTAGGGAGTCATTTATCCTCCTCGCTTCTCAGCATCCAGCCCTAAGGAAGGGTTGCCAGATGTCACACCTAATATGGGATTTCCTGTACTTTGCCTCAAAATCCTGGGATTTGTTTAAAAACGTGGAATATTACCTTTCTTGTGCCTGAGCTGAAAGATGGAAATCACCTCACAGCCAGTGACCTCCCAGGCTGTGCTTTCTGACTTTCTTCGCTGCTCAGGAGTCAGAGGAGATCCCGTGTTGTCGGACAGGTGGAAATGCAGCTCTGAAGTCAGACAGCTGCCAGCTCTGCAATGACCAGGGGAGTACTCCTGATCCTGGGCAGGACCCTCCCTCGGGAGTGTCGGTCCTTCTGCTCTCACATGCCGGGGCTTACAGAAGAACCACAGACTTAACAAAGGTCGTTCTACTCCTGGTTACCTCCAAGGAGTACCAACTGCTCAGCAGGTGCAGTCTCACCTGAATAATGCACTGGAATTTGCCACTAATTGAAATATACATTAGAGGTAAGCTAAAGTTAAATATTTTTTAAATTGCCCCCCCAAAGGACATGAAGAAAAAAACGTATCTCACTGTCTTGTTAAACTTTTTATGTTATGAAAACCACAAAGGAAAAGGTTTATTTTTAAGATAATGGTAAAATACAACAGAGGGACTGAGTCAGAGACAGGACTGTCATCTTGAGAGCAAAATTACCATTTCATTTAGGCTTCATTGGAGTGGTCAGGATTGGTGCTTAAGATGACATCCGTGTCCACCAAAACCTTCCAATATTATATTTAATCATTGTGGAGACATAGAAGGGGTCCCACAATAAAAATGATATATTTTAAATTTCCTGGTCATAGTGCTTTAACCTTTGTATTACTGACACCCAAGATTCAAATAGAAATGTGCACTGAAACTCTGTAATTTTATATGTTCCCAATTTTTTTCTTTATAGGAATCCATTTAAAATTACACAAGAAACCTCTCTTCATCTTCTGAGTGTTTCACTGATTAGCATAATTTATAGCCAGTTTTGTGAATAAGGTGATTGTACCCAGGTGATTGCAAAAAGGTCTGTGGATCTCAGCTTTATAAATATTATTCTGAATCTAACTTTGTTAAAGTAATTGATGTAACATGAGTGAGTGCTGTGCAGAGCTCTTCAAGTGCAGAGACCACACACTGTGTAATCTCTGGAGCCAGTCCTCATCGTGCCTTTGCTTTTCTTAGCAACAAAATTAACTCCATCATTATAAAATTTAGCCAATACTTTACCTCTGCAGTCAGAATCTTCTCACATGAGATTCAGCCCACACTCTAAATCCTGCCTTCGTTATGTGTCACTCTTTGCCTCAGAGAACTGGAAGAGTGACTTTGCAGTCGCTCAGCAGAACCAGAGATGTTCTTACATCGGGAGGTGTTGCAGGGGAACCCTGGGAGGTCCATGATCACCTTCCACACTGTCTCTGACTATCAGAAAGCCTCCAAGCCCTCTTCTTTGGAGGGTCCATCCCCAGCTGGATGCAGAGAAAGGGAGGAAGTTTTCTCTCAGCAGGCAAAGCCGCAACTCAAGGTCAGCCAGGTGAAAGGAGGCGCCCAAGGCTGAGCAGGGACTTTGTCACAGACAGTGAGGCCCCAGGCTGTGCTCAGCTTTGTGCTGGGCTACGAAATGAACCCTGCAGAGCCCGTCCCAGGCTCGTTGTGCAGCTGTTTGGCCGCTCAGACTTCTCATGCCTATTGGATTTGCCTCTTGCTCCCATGTTCTCTTCCTCCGTGAGCGCAGTGCTGCCAGAAGGGCTGGGCGGGTGCCCAAGAGCTTTTAAATACTCTGGTTAGGAGTTGGTGGGAACCTTGTCAGTGAGTTTGTGTTTCTCTAAAGAAGCTCTGTGGCTTGTTCCTGGTCCTGCTCATGACAAGGTCACTTTGAGGGAGGAGGATGCGAGTCACCCACTGTCAGAGCCCTGTGCCAGCATGTGGGGCGTGACACAAATGGGACAGGAGCTAAAACCTCCTGGAGAACTACAGAGATGAAAACAGACACAGCTCAAAACCTGCATGTTCTATAATGATGAGATTCTGGGAGAAGCTGGAGTCCTTCTTACAGGAGAGTAGGGAAATAAAGGTTCCCAGCTGCTAATAATAACAAACCAGGGATTCTTCTTGTTCAAGCTGGAGGAGAATTGCCTGGAAGTCCCTGGAGAATTCCATTCCAGCACTAGACATTTGAAAGATTTGGATCCTGGTCTGAAGTATTTCCAGTGCTTGAGTGATTTTCCAAAACTGAGCTAATTTTTATCATAATCCAGTCAGAGAAACAAAATTTATGGTGCAGTCGGCCATCAGTTTAAGTATTTTGAGAGGAGTATGGTGGCTAGAGAGTCTGCTGTGTGTGCAGGTCCTGAGCATCCACTTGGGAATGGAAGAGACCTGGAACAAAACCTGCTGTGGTGCAGCTGACTTTAAAGAAATAACTAGCAATGGGTTTGAGGTTCCTTTATAAGAGAAAAAAGAAAAGGAAAAAGAATGCAAAAGCCAGCTTGGTTCAGTGTCTGGGCACATTTTCAAGGCCTCTTTTATTTTGAGTAATTAATTCTGTGTTTTATTAGTAATGAAAGCAGAGGCTATTTTGTTCAAGGCTGGAGCAGTTCAGGGTGACTCGGCAGGAAGTTAAACTGATGTAGCATTACTTTTGCAATTTATCACTTGCCTGTAGTGCTTACTCAGGGTATAATACAAGTTTATCATTGTTCAGAGCAATTATATTCTAAATTCACTTAATAATTACCTCTCAAAACCAGATAACTTTAAAGAACTGATTATTTTATAAGTAACTGGAAAAATCTCTAGCGTGACATCTCTTCTTTGAGGCAGCCTAAATGCAAGCTGGCTTTTTGGTGATCTGTTTCAAATTAAGTGATTTCATTGCATAAATGTATGTACTGGGGCTTGAGTGTGGTGTATCCAAATGCCTGCAACCTTCTTAACACATTTGTAATGATTCCAGTGATTCCAAACTAGAGAGGGTTTTTCATTTGGTGGATGAAAAATCCATTCTATTTTGTCTTTGGTTAAGGGCACTTGAAATACTAGATAGTATAAATGTACAGCTTCAAAACTGGTCACAATTATTGGTAGAACTGGTAGACATGGCAGCTGAACACAACAGACCAACCACAGACCCTCCAAAGCTTTTCTTTCCTGACTCTTTTTTCTGCTTCTCCAGGTGTGGAAGGCCCTGGGAGCTGCGGGGTCCCTGCAGCTGCCCCGGTGCAGACCCAGCTCTAATTGATTATCCCAACGTGAGCTTTGAGGGTCCCGCAGTCCCTGGCCAGGCCCTGCTGAGTTACTGCACAGCTTTAGGCAGCAGAGTTTTAGTGACTGCAGCAAATAAATCTGCTGTGCTTTATGGAGCACGGAGCAGCTTGTTTTCTGAATCTTAATTGTCTCAATAAATCGTGTTAAGATTGTGTTCTATTAGACTGCAGGAAATTAATGCGAGCGGTTCGAATATGGACATTATTGGGAAGGTGTGTTGCTCACAGGACTCTTAGAAAAAGAGTTTTCAAATCTGGCTGAGCGATAACGAGGGTGATAAGGATTGTAGAGATATGGAGTGCAGCTTCCCAGGAATCCCTATTCAGTCTTGGGTTTACCTACAGGGATTCTCTTGTCCCACTGGGGACTGAGTGATGATGATTTGCAGCTTGTGCTTCACAGAGGAGAGGAGACATTTGTAACGGGGCTCAGATAGCTCAGGCACAGAGATTGTGAGAGGGACACCCTGGTGTCAGACCGTAGTTCTGGACATTTAGGATGAATGATGAAGGATGAACCTCTGCTCTGGAGACAGGCTGAGAGAGTTGGGGCTCTTCAACCTGGAGAAAAGGCTCCGAGGAGACCTTAGAGCCCCTTCCAGTGCCTAAAGAGGCTCCAAGAGAGCTGGAGAAAAATGTTTTGATGCTGTGACTTTAGAGTTTGGTGTTAATGAGTGCAGCAATGAAGATGAGCAGATTTTACTCCCAGCCTCCTCTTGTCCCTGCTCTCAGGGGAGGAATACTGGTTCTTTTCACCGAGGGGTGGTTGTGCCCCTCGGGGTCAGAAGGCAGGAGCTGCTCTCGTCCTGGCACCGGGACAGCATCCAGATCTTTATTTGCAGGATTAGAATGTTTTCAAAAAGATAGGCCAGGTTGAAAGCTCTCCATTGCTATATCTCCCAACGTTCTGCTGGAGAGCTGGAATGATTGATGAGCATTTCTCGTTGCAATTACAGATGAGCAACAGCAACCCACAAATCATGGCACGCTGGGTAGGAGTTCCTGAGCCACTCTCTGTAGTCTGGCCAGCAAATCATTAAATCAAGCGAGGATGAGCAAGGGGCTGCTGGATGTTCTCGCCTCAGCACAGCAGCTGAGAGAGCTGAGTAAGCTGCTGTCTGCCTGAATCAATCCCCACACTGGAAATTGAAACAGTGCAGACATGAAGCCTGTCCGTGGCCACATAAAAGCCGCATTATGGCTGCAATTTAGGGGACTACGCCTAAAGCAGCTCTTTGAATCCCTAATCCTGGGAGCTCCGAGGGAAGAAAGCAGGGAGGCCATGCTCAGATGTCTAAAACTTTCCTCCTGACCCTGACTCAAAGTGGGGGACCTGTCCTGCAGTGAAGCCAATCCATGGGGAGTTCATGCACAGTGTATGTTGTAATGGGATTTTACAATACAGATCCTGGCACGTGTATTTAATATCTGACAATTCAAATAGCTTGGCTGGCAAGCACACTGAACATTGCCAGATTTATATAAGATCCTGTGAATTCCTGACCTAGATATTCCTTAGAGGAGGGAATTCAAGAGCAGGAGAGAAGCATGAACGAAGTATGGTAGACTGGACTCCTCACTTCTGACCCAATTCCCTTATTTCTTCTGAGTAGTAAGAGCCTTAAAAAACCACAAAATTGGGTTAATGAAATTTTTCAAGATGATCAGCTCACTCTTAAAGTTGTTCCAAGTTCAGTCTTTATTCAATTTACCTTATGCTTGGAGTACTGAATAATGAAAAATCTAAACAAACAGAGCACTAAGCCTCAATCCTACATGTAAATCTGTGCACATGTGCTGCAAGCAAGATAGCACCCATGGACAGATTTGTTTGTGTTGCCTTGTGAGCCAAATGCTGTGGTTTTGCTTCTTTTAATTATTCAGTCCTGAAAGAATTTACTGTGAAATCCCACCAGGCAGAGATAAAGACTGGAAACCTTGTAATCTACAACTGTACAGGAGGGTCAGTTTATGGCCTGAACGTGCTGGAGAATTTAGATGTAGAGAGAATCTTTCATAGTGAACTGGCGTGAAAACCTGTATTATTTCAGGGCTTTGCAGCATATAAATTGTGTTTATGATGAAGCTAAAGCTTGGAAAAACCAAATTGGTAGATCTAATCCAGATTTGCTATTCTGATGAATTTTTTCCTTCTCAAATTAATTCAGGTAGTCAGATTGATTCAGTCCCAACATGACAAGGGCAAGACAAATTAATTAGCTTAAGCTCCGTGAGTTGTGAGGGTTTTGTCTCTGTGTGCTTTGTGTGAGGGTGTGCAGGGCAGTGCTGTGGGTGATTGACCATGGCAGGGGAAAGAAGGGTCCTTCAGCTTCACCCCAACACCGCTCCCAGCCGGGTGAGAACACTGTCAGTGAAAACACTTGAATTCTCCTACAGCCTGGAACTGAAGACCACATTCCTAGTGCACTTCTGATATTAAACTGTTCACCTGAGACTGCTCAGGAGTCACAAGTAATGCTTTAAAAAAAAATTTAAAATGTTCAGTTGTAGAGAAAAAATGGCCAGGTCTGGTCTCATAAAAACAAGCAGCCAATTTTTAAAAAATGTTGGGTTCCACAGTATCTGGAACTCTTGCATGTCATAACCTTGTTAAGATAATTACAGTAAATGGCTTTTCTGCAAGGGAATCCCCTGACATTCTTCCTTGGGAGATTAAATCTTTGCTGCTGTTCTAGACGGATTCTGCGGCTGAGTGAAAGTCTCTCTTACCTCCTTTAAAAATATCAACAACCAAAGAGAAGACAACACTTAATTCATTTTTACAAAAGGAAAAGAGAGTCATGTCTTGGGAAGAAGGGAAATCAAATAAAAAATTTAATGCTAGAGAAGAAAGGCAAGAAATGCAGTTGCCATGGAAACCGGAGCATAAGTAGAAACTTTCCAGCAAAGAGCAGAAACTAAAAATGAAAAAGCAGAGTGGCGAGGCTTGGCAGATAGCCAGGAGCTTCCCCCACCTCCTTCTCTCCCGTGCTCCTGGTGGGATGCTCTTCGTCATCCTTCGACAGGCTGGAGGTGCTCTGGGCATTCGGAGAGCAAAGCTGGGGTTGGAGCACTTCACAGGGGACAGCAAGTGACAGCATCACTTGGGATGAGGCAGCTGTGCCAAAATCCTCTGTATGCTTCAGCTTGGGGCCACTACCACAGGAGAGGGGAAAATTCACTGGGAATGGCCGTAATGTCACAGTGGGCTTGGGAGAGAGTGGAAGCTGCGTGGTCTGGTGGTCACAAATCACCAAGCAAGTCCTTGATTCTTCTTGTGTCCAAACCAAGGTCTGGGAGTTCACTGCAGCAATAAATAATTTGTGTTCTTTGATACTTCTCTGATCCCTTTTTCATAGGGAAAAGGTTCCCTAAAGTTTGCTCCGAGTGTTGCTGCGCCTGAGACTAGCTGGGCACCATACCTCAGCTCTCTGATCCTCAGCTCCCACCTAGGAGTCACATTCCTTGTCAGAGTTCTGCCATGGGCACAGGATGTGTTCCATAGTGTTTGTTGGCTGCATCCCATGTGTTTCTGAAAGCAGAGGCGTATTCCAGACATTCTGTTTTGTCCAGGGCTCTGGGTTCATTTGATGCTGGCACGTTTAGCTCAGTTGTATGCAATAAAGTAATGCAGTCATTGGATTAGCGATTATTAAATCCACATATGCTTTTTAGTATGACATGGAAAAAAGCAGGTTGGGAAAGCTGGGCAGGTTCCCAGGCAGGGCTGTAAAACCTCTGTGATGGCCAGGAAGTGATTTGGGTGAAAGACTGGGAGCGTACCCAGGCCTGTGTGCTGTTACAGATGGAAGCAATGAAACCTGCAGTGTTCAGCTTTCCTTCAGTCATATTCTTGGAATTAAGTACGGGTGTAAGTTTTGCTAATTTGCCCTCAGACTGTTCAGCATCTTATTTAATTGACTCCTTTTTCGTGAACAAAATAGAAAATGCACTGCAAGTTCAAAAAACCCACTTGACCTCTTTGGATGTGAAATCTGGACAAACTTACCCGGGATGCAGCACCAGGAGTTAGGAACCCGTTCCTCAGTTTGTCACTGGAAGTAAAGCCTACACGTTTAACTCTGCTGCTTTGCCACTGACTTTACTCCTCAGCTGTCCTGTCACGGTCTCACCTGGACTATTCCTCATTTAGATATTATTCCAAAACACAAGGATTTGTGGTTTGTTGAGGCTTTTTAGGTTGCAAGTAATGAATGCTTGAGTAACAAACTTCACTGGGATTTCCAGCTAAGTAAATGGAATGTTTTGGGGGTTTTTAAATGTTCTTTAGCATTTAGGCAAGGAAGAAAGCGGGGGACATATTTCCTAAGCTCTGCAGAAAGGGGTTTTTAAGAGGAAAC
Organism: Lycocorax pyrrhopterus obiensis; assembly: GCA_014706295.1. NCBI lineage: Eukaryota > Metazoa > Chordata > Aves > Passeriformes > Paradisaeidae > Lycocorax > Lycocorax pyrrhopterus. The sequence goes on from JACSVZ010000019.1 coordinate 9,127,407, forward strand.
CCTCTCTGGGGAGGGAGCGGTAACCCCGTCCCGGGGATGTGGCAGCGATCCCAGGCGGAGCCCGCGCCCTCCCGCCTGCGGGCGGCAGCAGAGCCGTGCGGAGCCGCTTCATCCCCGCCTGCGCCGGGACAGCGACAGCCCTGCCGGGGAACAGCCCGGGCCGGTGCTGGAATGAGGGAACCGACCCGAGAGCCAGCGCTGGCCACAGCACACTTAGCACCTTGGGCACTTCCCGTGATGCTGCCTTGTGAAGGAATTCCCTGTGAGCAGCTGGATTTGCAGCAGGGCTGTGTCCAGAGCAGAGCAGTTTTCCTTAGGCTTTAACGCGCTGACAGAGCACGGGCGTTTCTGGCGTTTTCAGCTGGAAAAGCTCCCTCCCTTCTCCCGTGTTCCTCCGTGCTCAGTGTGTACAACAAATGTTTTTCCGAGACCACTGACATTGTCTTGGGTTTATGTGGTGTAAATTGAAACGATCTAATTCCTGTTGCAATAGTCAAAGCACTGATGGACTCCGAGGGCTTGTTTGTGACCTAGGAATGCTCAGAAAAGTCAAACCAAATTGCAGAGAGGTGTACAGTGCATGTGTGCAAAGCACAGCCTGGCCACAGCTGGGAAAAGCTCCACAATACCCTGTATTATGTGGGTTTATACCCAGCTCAGTGTGTTATGGAAGGAAGTTTAAGAGTGACGTGACCCAAACAAAAAGAGCACTCCAGTTGCTGCCAAGATGAGATTCCAGGCTGCTGTTGACTGAAACAAGATGCCTTCCGTGTAGGATTGCCACTTACTGTGTGAAGGTAACCATGGGCTACTTCCTGGAATTGCAAAGAATGAGCATTTTTGGAAATTCCAATTCCTGTTGCCTGTTTTCAGCATTGCTGCTAAGTGTTTTACCACTTCAGGTGTGGCAGTGCTTGCCAGGCTGCCTTGTTTGGAGTAGATTGGGAGGAAATTTGTACCCCTGCCCTGAGGAGTTCTGTTAGGAGAAAAAGTGCCTTTGTATAACGAGCTAAACAGGACCTTCCAAAACCCCCTCAGTTCCAGGAGTTTGGAGTCTCTTGCATTTACCCTGACACAGTAAGTGTGGGGTTCCTGATCTCTGTGAGACTCTGAAGAAGGCAGAATCTGACCTTTTCCGAGGCTGGTTCCTTCAAAGACAAATATCATGCCTGTAAACATTCCCTGCCCTGCTCAGGATCACAGGGAAGTTACATTTTAGCCCTGGCCAGCAAGAATCCCCTCATACTGGTGAGCCTGCAGCCTCAGCAGCTTGCTGACATGGTATAAATCCTGTGAGCTCAGCCTGGCCTCCGGGCCTGTCAGAACACTTAGTTTTGGGGAGCCTTGCTGCCCAAACTGTGGTGATGGTGGGATAGTCTGTTCCAAAGGTTGGCAAAGCTCAGAGTTTCAGAAACAGCAAGAGGTATTTGTCAGCTAATGTTCAGACCTGAGAGGTCCTGCTGTCAGAATATTGATCTCAAATTCCTCCAACATCTCTTCTGTTGGGAGTTAGATCTGAATTTCAGAGTGCAAGATGTGCTCTTCCCAGATTGTTCCCTGATCTCCTCCCTACACCTTCCATTAGCAGTTCTGTACATGAGTCTCCCTTGTCATCCTGTCAGCCCTCATGGTCTTTAAATAGTCTGTAGGCTCTGGGTGGTGATCACCACATTGTTCCCCCTCCTTCTGCAAGCTGCTCATGGAAAAGAGGACAAGAATTACTTGCTCATACATTGCTTGTTCAGAGTCCAATTTTAAAGCCATCTCCTCGTCTCATTTGCCGAGTCCATCAAACCAATATCCTGCCCAACTCCCTGCCCTACCCAGCTCTCAGCGAGCAGCTTAGATCCCGAGTTACCCTTGGAATTCCAGAGGGATCCTACCTCGTCCCTGCTGGCAGCAAACCCAGACGCAGCAGTACCACAGCTAAAATGGGCTGCACATAGGGAGATCCGTGTTCCTACTAAATTGTTTGGTTGCTATTTTTTCTCCTCGAGGGGAATTCCATTCATCCCCTTTCAGAAGAGCCTGTTAAACTCAGCCAGTCCTGAACTCCCAACAAATGTCCTTTAATAGTTTCGGGTTTCAGCTTGGCGGCCTCTGACTGTGTGTTCCTTTAATACATTCACGACTCCCCTGGGAGAACTAAGCCAGGAATAACCAACACTTTCTTAAGCCAGGCCTCCTGCTTTAAGGTTGTGTTTCTTTTGTTGCCATGTATTCCCTTGCTCATCTCCACAGCTCCCACTTCCTCGTGCTTTGCATTGCCCATTCTGGACTCAGGTGTTCTCAGGTGTCTGAGAGGGGAGTGCTGCATCCACCGCTTTCAATTTTGCTGGCTGAAGGAGCATAAAGGACTCTCAACATTCTCTGCAGTTGCCGCTCAGCTTGGCATACTGATCATTTCAATAATAAAGTGTTTCCTTTCATTCTCCAACAGTCAGGCCCCTGCCAGAGCCATAATTGTTCACAGATGACTCATTTTGGCTGCATGATCAAAACCAGGGAAAAGTGCTGTTTGCACAGGCTTTGAAACGTACAAGATGGGAAGAGATGTTCACGCTTGATATTTGTACCATATGTGCTTTCTAAATTTTATTATAGAACCTTTACATTTCAAAAGAGATTCTAGTCTTATCCTGGGGATGATTTAGAAAGGAAAAGATAAGTAGAGTTTTGAGTTAGGCCAAGATTAGCAAAGACTGACTGTGTAGTTTGAGCAGTGAGGCTGCATCCTGCCGGGGCTGGTGGGAGCTGGGCAGTGTGGAGGGGCCGTTGCTGCCCTGAGATAAATAGATCTAGATCTATATAGAGATATCTGTGCGTTTTTTAGGGGCTGCAGACTCAGTCATGTTTTATATCAAAGTCCCACTGAACTCTTCATTCTTTGTAGAATTTGTTTTGAAATCCTGCACTCGGAGTTGTAGCAGGTGTTTGCATTTTCTTCCCTAATGGAAACCCAAGGAATGTCAGCACAGTGCACGTGATGCCCCATCCCCAGGGCTGGGCAGTGCCCTGCCCTGCCTGGGTGATGTTGTCTTTTCCCAGTGTTTAACTCAGATGTACCCGCTGGGAGGGTCAGCAAAGGGGTCAGCAACGAAGTTCTGGTTTAGGGTGGAGAAGAAGGAAATGAGAGGATGATTCCTGCAAAGCCGTTCATCACCAAGCATGAGCTGTGTCAGTTAGGAGCTACTCTTTGTGTCTCCTCCCAGAATTGCTTTGAGGCCACCCAACTGTTTTAGATAAAACACCAAACAGACGAACTTTGCCTTCTTTACATCAGTGTGGCATTTTGACTAATGAATTGTACAAACCCTGCAAGCCAGGTCGTCCAGGACTGCTGCCACGTGGATGTCCAAGGATGTGAAGACAAGCTGCTATTGGACAGGCCTTTGCAGGGGCTCAAAGGAAAGAGTTAGACTTGTTAATCCAGTGAAAATGAGTATATTAGAAGAATAAAGGATATAAATTCAGTAGGAAGAGGTTTTTTTAGTAGCTTTTTCTCTCTAAAAATGTAATGGGTGTATTAGCGGAATGGGAACATATAGACTACATACGCTTGTGAGTGGAAGATCTGTATGAAAAAGTACGAAGATAAGCAGAAAAAAAATCAATTTGAACTGCTGCTGCAGTAGAGGAGCATTATTGGGCACTGTGTGCCTTGCTAGATATTCTCTATTATTTTCATTTGGAGTGTCCTTTATCCGATCATCACCCAGTTCCTGCACAGGGCTGGTGAGGTACCGAGCCAGCAGGAGGAGAATTCCCAGGGAGCTCAGGCACTGGAGGTGTTGGGTGCCCTGAGGTTCCACACTTCAAAACATCCCAGCCCTTGCTTTGCTCATGGAGTGTTTTGCATATTTGTGCTGTTTGAAGGAGGCTCTCTGATTGTTTTGCAATCAGCTGCACTCGGACAATAACATCTCTCAGGGCAGCCCTGTGTTGTTGTGCCAGAAGGAAAAACGTAAATTTAAATAACCCACCCTCACAATGGTACTTAAAAACTGATTGCAGGATTTCCAGTCGCTTTTGTAAACCCCTCTTTAAAAACAATAGCTACATTTTCATTTTTCAACTTGTTACCAGGGAATTCTTTTAAAACAGAGGGTGTTTTCTGTGCCACACTGTCATGTCAGCCTGATAAGGAAGATGGCTAAAGATCATTCTTGCCAAAATATTCCTTGGATGAGTCATCTGATGCCAAAAAGCAAGTGAAACGAGCAACTGTATTTGCAGTGGAGTTTGCAAATTATGTGGCAAGGAAAGGAAGAAAATAATCTGTTGCATGAAAAATGAAGTTTAGGTTGTGTGTATATAAATCAGTGATTTGTTATATGAGCGTGAGATCATTATCAGGCATTTAAACATGAATTGGAAGTGCCTAATCTATTAATTAATCAGGAAATAAGTTTTACATAGCATGTGTAATCAAGTTAATCTTTCATTTCACTTGCCAGCAGCGATGCTGCATTCAGTGGATGTTGTCATGAGATTAAACACCCCGAGAGCTGATTCTTGCTGCTGAGGGAGCCTCAGGTGTCCGGATGGCATCGGGAGGGGAGGGAAGAGGGCTGCTTCCCTGGAGCCCACTGCATTCCTGACGCTGGGAGAAGTCGTCTGTGCACAGAGGGAGTTCCTGGGCTCTGCAACACCTGTAAAACCCTTCTCTCCTCCCCACCTTGAGTTTGAACAGACTCAACTTCCACGCAAGCAAGGAGAGCGATGCCCTGCAGCAGCTTTCTGAAAGGTCCATGGTTTTTTCCCTGACCTTTTAGCACGCCACATTGGAAAGCCATTTTAACAGAACTCACAATAAATAGCTGAGCCTTCTGCTAATAATAACCCATAAATGTGGCACAGAAAGTCAGTGATGCCAGACTTTTATCAACTCCTTCCCTGCAGCAACACAACAGCAAGTTTGCTGCTGAAATACAAAGTAAAAATATTTTTAGGAGTTAATTTATTTTGTTATATGAATATTTTGATCAAGGTCAATGCAAATTACATATTTTATTATAATAATTTGTTATTACATCTAATAATTAGGTTCTTAACCTAGAGGTGATGTGGGTTTTGATTATTCAAATGTGCAGATAGGAAAGTAAAGATCATCATCTGGGCTCCCTTCCCACTGAAGGTTGGACCGGGTGAGATTTTGAGGTCCCTTCCAAGCCCCTCCAGGGTCATGGCAGAGAACTGCTCCAGTTTTGTCTTGGAGAAGGAAATGGGAGATCTTGGGAAACCCAGAGCTGAAGTTGCTCTGTTAATCACTCAGTGAATCACTGATAACATTTTATTTTAGTAATAAGGGATTTTTGGAAAGAACAGTCCTGCTTAAACAAATACTTCCTGCCAGCAGCTCGGCGTGGAAGACACACAGTGCTGGGAAATGTTGTGCAGCTCCCAGTCATGTCTGCGGGGCTTTGTTTGATTTAGGGATTTGTACAAGATTTTTCTTTTTAGTTTGGAACTTTTGCTGTACAATGGAGACTTCACACTCCTGGATTTTTCCTCCTGTTGAAAGGAGCAGGCTGGTCTGAGGCACAGGATGTTTGATTCTGGTAGAAGTTTCTTCTTCCATTTGTGTTGGATTCTGTGTGTTTAATTGATTCATTAGGTCTGCAGAAATTTAGCAAAAATCTTAAGATAGATGTTGACTTTGTAAATTTTATTAGCGTCATTACCAGCCAGGTCATAAACCTGTGTATCTCAGTGGAGTGTTCTTTATCATCAGGAATACGTGGCAGTAGAGCATGTGGAGTGATTTTGTTTTGGTCTCCCCCAGCCCGCTGCAAGCTGATTTGAGAAGCTGATGTTCCTTAGGTCTATTGTTCTGCTGGGAAGTGGGCAGGAAATGTGCTCTGAGGTCAGGCTCGGTGTTTCCCCGCTGTTCCTGGAGTTCATCGCGGGCGCCGGAAGCGTCTCCGGGGTTCTCAGACACGCCGGCTCTCCGTGCTCCGTGCCCCGCCTGGGCATAGAGACCCTTCCCCTCTGCGCCACTGCGTGTGTTTAACACAGAGCACGAGGGTGACTTGTTTGGCCACCTCCTGCTGGCCTCTGGATCCAGGGTGTTGTGAATTCCTGTCAAGAAGCTGCAGAAATTAAATGCAATCCAAAACTCAGCTTGTTGGGAATTGGAGGGGTTTTTTCTCTCACTTCCTTTTTGGATAGTGATATTTGAGAAATTATTTTATTCACATTTAAAAACTATATTATGACTCTTTCTTAAAATCGGGACATTATTAATAACTGACTTTCCCATTTAATACTGGGGACATTCCTTGGATTTTTTTTTTTTTAACCTGAGTGAAAAAGAGGAAGTTTGTGTGTTTTAAGTACATTAAACTGAACAAGTATTTGCAGAAGCAAATATGCAGAAGCCTCTGTGCTCTGGTGGACAAAAGACACTGTAGGAAAAAAGATATGATTATATTTAATACTTATTCATCCCAAGGGGCTTGTCTCAGGAGAGTGGGGAAGCTCCATTTATTCTTTGGGCAAGGATAAGGGGTGCAGGGTGTCTGCCTCGCTCTGCCCCAGCCTTCCCACGTGATGCTGAATAAATCGCTCGGGGCTTCACTTCTCCAGTCATGGAATGGACTTGGGAACTTCATTATTGCAGCGTGTGCAATACTCTGCATTTCCTTAGATCATAAGTGCTGTGCATGAGGAGTCAGCTCTTAATTGGTGGTTATGCAGATCCCAAAACAATGAGGCATTGATCCTTCTTTGCGTCTCTGGCCCTGCCATGGTAAATATATAATGAAAATAATAACAGTAAACAACAGGCACAGTCTGCATGGAGGGAACAGTGATGCTGAAAGAATTCATGTCCTGGTTTGACTTCCAGGAGACTGCCTGAACACTTATTTAATATTTCATTATTCAGATGTACATCCTTCCTCTTGCTTTTTCATATGGCACTGCTTCTTCTGCTCATTAATATCATTAAATATCTATACTATGTATAATGACTCTTTTTCATTTACATTTGGATTTCATCCCCATACACACAGCAAGAGTAATCCATAGTGTTGTGGTAGCACTGACACCATTCAATAAATGGACAGCGGTGATTTCTCTGCCTAAATTTAAAGTAAATGCGTATTTCTCATTTTCATCCCTGGTCTATGAACCGTTTTGTTGCAATGCTCTCAAGAAGCTGCTACATTCTACCTAAAGTAGTAAGGAATCTAATTTGCCTATGTGCACTCTTAAAATAATCATCACGTTCTGCTAAAATACTAAAAACAAGTGGTTTGCTTCAGTTGTGTGTATGAAACTTTCCTTCACAGGTCTTCAAACAAATAAGTCACCGAAGATTTAGGTGTGGGTACGGCTGAATTGAAACTTAAGTTATCCTCACACAAAGGAAATTACCTTCCTCCCTGGCTCTGCTTATGAGCTGATGTATCCCTGGGAGCCTCGAGGCAAAAAAGCCTGGAAATCTTTCAGCCTCAGAGTGCGCTGGGCTGGCGTCTGCAATGGACTTGTGAGCAAATTCAGGCAGGCACGCACTGAGAGTGTCTGGGAGCACTGACAGAAACACTGTTTCTCTTGTGTTGTAAAAGAGATAGTTTGTACAGATTTTCCCTCCTTCCTTTTCCCTCTGGCTTTTGGAGGAATATGATCGTTCTTCAGGCACAGAGGGGTTGCATGTGACAGGGAAACTGGGGTTGCAGTCTGATTTTTATTCAATTTCTTGATGGTCTGTCTGCAGTTCATTGGCCTAATGCAAATTAGAAGTTAAGCTGATACCTGCCACTCCTCTCTGCTGGCCCAACCAAAACCTTTTCTTGTTGTTTGGTTCAGGTTTTGGGGGTTTTTTGTTGTTTGTTAAGTTTTGAAAACTTCAGTTCAGTTCTTTGTGAAAGAAGTCTGGGAAACTGAAATGAAATCCCTGAAGCTGCTGTCTCAGAAGGCAGCCTGAATTCAGAGGCCATGAATTCCGTGTGTGAGCAAGTCAGGACATTCTCAGACCTGTCCAAATCGGGGGGGTGGGGCTGGAGTGGACCCCACTGAAAGAGCACGGAAACTTTCACCTTCAAAATAAGGAATTCAAGTTCCTTGCCATAAACCCAGAGGGATCTGGGTTTAGGAAGGTTTAAGGGCAGGGTGACAGCAGTGGGTGACACCCAGGTCAGCCCCGGGTGCCGAGTTCTGTGCTAAAGCCCAGCAGCGCCTCAGACTGGATATTTTACCACAGTTTGGTATGTATTTAATTATCTTTAATTCCATGGGTTAGGTTTGTGCTCAGTGTTGGGGAGGAGTTAACACCCCAAAAATCACTGCTACATTTATCTCCAATTGCTCTTCTTCATGAAAGATCCAGCAGATCCCTGTCACTGAGCTCATCCAGCTGCCTTTTGGAGGGAGCAGCCAGACTGGGATGTGTTATTTTAGAGACAGAGATTTAAGGTTGTCAGCTTTCCTGAGCAGTTGATAATCCCACGTTTGTGAGTGGCAGATTCCGCTGTACACAGAACATTTGTGTCAGGGTGTGGCTTTCAAAAAGAGAAAAAAAAAAAGTAGTAAAGAAAGAAGAAAACAGAGCAGTGTGGATTAATTGGAAAGGTCTGGCCCCGTCACATCCCCCCCAGGTGGGTTGTTCATTTTCCTGCCTGCTGCTCTGTAGCATCTGAAGTTAAAGCCTTCAAAAATGTTGTTAAGTGAGAGAGACAGAGCCAAGCTGGCGAAACTGGAACACAACTCCCAACCATTTATTTATGCTTTTATATAGGGCTGCTTTCTCTTGTCAGAATAGTTTATAGGCCCTCATTAACTTCTCCTGCTTCGTGGTCACCTGAATGATTGGTTCTGAAGGTACTAGGCTGATGAAAAATAAAAATCCCTGAGCATTCCCACCGAGCATTCCCTCCGAGCTTGGGGACATCCCCAGCACCCGCCTCTCCCGCATCCCCAGTGCTTTGAGCATGAGTCACCTGGCTCCAGTTAAGCAAAATCAAACCTTCCCCTTTCAGATCATCTGAATTTGGGTGAGCTTTTAAAATGGTTTTGTTCAAACTTTCGTTTCTGTCAGTGCCTTTTTTTTTTGCTGTTGGGAATGACAAAAGTAAATTGGATAGGCCGTTTTAAAGACATTTCTAGTGATAAAAGCATAATTGTAGAAGACACTGTTCAGAGCTTTCATCCCGGTTATTATGACAAAATTGCAGAGACATGCCTGAATATTTGGGTGCTCGTCTACAGCAAATCTTTAACCAAACGTCAGTATTTTCAGCCTTTCCCATCACTGTATTCTGGATGTTCTCAGCTCCATTTGGGAATTGAATCAGCTGCACAGGATGAGTCTCTGGTCATCTGGAAAATGGTTAGAGTTGTCCCTGTATTTTTATTTTTTTAATGTACCCAAATACGAAAAAGAAAATTATTCTGGCTGAGAAGAAGAGAGCAGATGTGCAGCAAGCAAAGGCTTTTCCTTTTTGCTGGGATCTGCTGCGGGATGTGGTGAGGGCCGGTGGAAGCGCAGAGCGATGTCCCGGTGCAGCATCCCCCTCCCGGGGCAGGGAGCCTCCTCTGTCCAGCTGGGATCTGCCTCCTTGACCTGAACTTGTCGCTGCCCTCCCGATTGCTCATTCCTGCACTGCCTGAAAGCTGGCGCCGAATTCCTCACGTGTGGCCTCAAAACCAGGCATGGACTTCGGGGAAGAGGCAGACTTGGGTTTTCCTCCTGGAAGGGCCTTTCTTAGCTGACACACAGTGTGGGTTTGCTTCTCGATGGAAATAGGAAACACAGGTTGTGTAGAATTCTGATGTTTTCCATGACTGCCGAAATGTGTGAAATCCTAAAATTGGGGAGGATGGTTGGTGCTAGGGAAGGGACTCCTGTCCTGGTGCGGTTGCTGAACTGGAATAGTTTCTGCCTCTTGTTACTGGAGGTACAAAACAGGATAATCCAGGGAAGCTTTCCAACCTCTGCAGAAGCTCCGGCTGACGGGGGAGCGGGGCTCATCCACAGCCAAGCCCGTGTCTGGTCATAAGACACCACAAAGATAAATTTGCACAGAAGTCTGGGAAAAATGACAAAACGAGGACACAATACAGAAAGTTATTGTGCAGATGTTGTTTTGCAGCTCATCCCACTCAGATGAGGTTTCTCTGTTACCTGCCAGCCTGGGAGAAGCAGCAGCCACACGTTAAGTTCTTGGCCACCATTCTGGGTCTCCGAAATGTTTTCTGTCACTCTTCCTTCAGAGTCATTTTTGTGCCAGCAAGGGAGGAAGCTTAGGTGCAGGATTCTGGACAATTCACTTCTGACCTTTTGAAACGGTAAATGTGGAGTGAAATTTTTTATCTGTTTAATATATATTTTTTATTTTATTTTCTTCCATGGCCTAAAGTGTTAATTCTGCCCACTGAAATGTAATTTTATGGAGCAATATGAGCCGGAGGCAGAATCTTCGCTGCCATCAGGACCCAAATGGTAAATAGGCCCTTTCTCTAATTTGTGGGATGTGCTATAACTCAGTTTGAATGTTGAAAGGAAATGGGCCTCCAGGGGAGTCTGGAGCTCTGTTCATTCAACTTCTAATTAAAGTTTTCCCCTCTCAAATTTCACTTTATTTTCCGGGGCTTTTGCTCCATGATGATTATTAACATGTGTCCCATGGCCAGGAAATCATTATCCCCTTCCCCAACGCAGCGTTTCCCAGATCCCTCGTGCAGCAGAGCCGCAGCCTCCTCCCGGCGATGAGCTGCTGCTCGGGGCTGCTGCTCGGGACAGGCGAGAGCGGCCGGAGCCGAGGCCGCCGGGCCGCACTGCGCAGGGAGCTGGGAATTGTTCCAGGACACTTTGATCAGATGGTGCTGTCTGGCGGAGAGGATCCAGTCCAGGATTTCTTCCAGCCTATGCTTCACGTTTCAGGAGCCCAGGCCAACTCTGGCTTCCTATTCCTACTCCAGCAGGCTTATCTTTTTGGGGGCAGGAGTTGTTAGCACAGTTTATCTTGCTCGCTGCGAGTCCTCCCTCAGCTGAGACATGCACTCCGGTGCCGCGTGCTTTTTTCCCCCCTCTCTCTCTCTTTTATGTTTTCTTCTCGTTGTTTTTCTTTTTAAATGTGTCAGATGAAGAGTTCCTCTTCCCCCTTCTCCCTTTCCACTCCAAAGAACCACCCTCCAGTTCATTAAAACGCTGGGACTGTTTTGCTCCTGTGCCAGAGGGGAGAGCGAACCTGTGCCTGCATGTGTGTATGTGTAAAATAGATCCAAAAATGTCCATGAACAGCAGGAAAAGTTCCGGGAGACCGTCTTACTACTACCGACTGCTCCGGAGGTCACGACTTCAGAGACAGCGAAGCAGATCCCGCAGCCGGAACAGGCTTAGCAGGGGTAATTGCAACCACAGTTCTCTTTAATTGCCGGTGCACAGCCCGCTGCCGCCGCTGCCCGGTAGCGCCGTAGGTAGGTGAGGATGAGCCGGGCGAGGATGGGCAGTGGCCCCGCGCCCCGGGAGCGGGTCGGGCTCTGCACAAGGTCAGTGTGCGAGGGACTCGGGGCAGGCGTGGCTGCTCTAACACCCCGTGTAGTGTCACTAACCCAGGCTTACAGCTAACCACGGGCCAGCTTTTCAGTTTGTATAATTAAGGTAACTACTTTTCCGAAGTGTTTGGAGGCCTAATTGATGCTTACAGAGCTTTGAAAAGCCGTGCCTAGGAGATGGCGTCTCTCTGCAGAGATGTATTGCTGAACTTCTTGTTCTTCATGAGCCGAGTGTCGCCAGGGGGTTGAGATGACAAAGCTGAGAACAGTTTAGGGGTAGGATTTTCCAAAGAGCCTAAAGATTGTGCTCCCGAGGCATTGCAGAAACCTGTGGGACTTGAAGCCCCAAATCACTTTGCACTTTTAAAAATCCTGCTCTAAAAGGGCCTATTTGTCCTCATCAGCAGGAGGGAGGTCCACAGACGAATCTTTCTGTAGGGCACAGGCAGCCCATTCCTTCTACTGGAGGCAGCTCCTGACCCAGTTGCATTTTTAAAATAAGCTATTCTGCCTTTCTCTTCTAGTGTGAAATAACTGTTTATTGGGTCTTTTGCCTGTTCTTAAAGCAGCCAAAAAGTGGGAGTCTGGGAGTGTTTTCCTATTGAATTTTTTCAGAAAGGAGGAAAGAGGGTTGTGTTTGCCCTCCAGTCTGGCAGTCCTGGTATATTTATCATGCTGTGAGCTTAATCAAAGCCATTAACTGAAAATAATTCCTTTTTTCTTCTTATTGTGTGAATAAAAAGCACAACTGCAACTTTGCATCAGGTGTCTGTGCAAATCCAGGCCAGGTGTCTGTGCAAATCCAGGCTTGGACTTGTCTCACTGCAGTTAATTCTGATTTATGAAGCGGATTTTAAACTCAGCTTTACCACTGCAAGATTTAGCTCAGTGCGATGTCCTCTTTCCTCTTTTCCTGGCACTCAGGACAATTTTAAGGATTTTGAATCATTGCTGAGAAAACAATAGGAAGCTGAATCAGTCCCTGAGCTTCACCTTTTCCTTTAAGCAGACAGTGGTTTTCTTTGCATGATTTTTTTTGTTGTTTTGCCTGTCAGGGAGGAGTGTTCGTAAACTCCCAAACATGTCCCAGTTCCCTTTTCCTCTTTATTTTTGTGCTGTGCAAAACCAAAATATTTTACTGTCATTTCAGTTACTGTGACAAACTAAATGTGTTTAGTTTCGTTTAGGTAACCCAATGTGAACTTAATGGCATAATTTGTCAGGAACACGAGGAATATACAGGCAGATTGGATGGAAATGGGAATCAGCCCGAAAGTTTGTAAGAAATTGGATTTGAACCAGCTGAAATCGTGTTGCTGTTGATCTCTCCTGGAGTATTTTGTTTCTCTCTGGGATTCTTGCCTCTCAGCACTAGCTGAGCTCCTCTTACCTGTAGATCTGAAAGAGATTTGCAAAGCTGCATGAGAATTTTCTCTTTATTTTTGATACGTTTTTGTTGTGCAGTGGTGGTGTCACACAGCCAGGCCACGCCGTGGGTCAGAGGGGAGCTTGGTCCAGGCTGGGCAGGGTGACGGAAGTGCTGGAATAATGCAACAGGAATACTTTCCTTGACAGTTTTGTTTCCACTGGAAGAACGATGAACAGGAGGCTGTAGGGGTCTGGGGGCTGTGGAAAATGCAGAAATGAGAATGAAGTTCTAGATTTTGGGGAGGTGATGTAATGTTGAATTCCAAACCTGCAAGTCTGGAGGAAGGATGGAGCTGAGAGCCTCCTCCTCAAAGGCTGATGCACAGTGGAGTTTGCTGTCTCTGGCTGGGATACTCAGAGATCAGGAATCCTTAGTGGGAGGTTGCCATAAATTCAGGCATGTTGGAGTTACTTCACAGGAATTGGCAATGCCTGGTTTGCCACATGTGTGTTTCCAGACATCCTCTTGGCAGTTCTTGCACTCTGCAGTCTCTGGACCCTTTGCCAAGATCCCCACAGGGCCCAGGTGAGCCTGTGGCTCTGCTGGAGGGGCAGTGATACTTGGAAGTTGATCTTTTCCAAGGGATGTCAGATGCTCCGCATGCTTTTGGACAGGGAGCCTGCTGGGGGTTGGGCAATCCTTGCACATTTACCAGGGAGGAGGAGATCTCTGCTGGCACAGGATCCCTGTCCCCGTGTGGGACCGTTCCCTGTGCTCCATCCATCCCAGATGATGGATGCCTGGTGCTGGAGCTGAGGCTGGAGCACCCAGGAGACTGAGGTGCTGCCTCTTTGCTGTGAGTCAGAGCCCTCTTCCAGCCCCCTCTGCTTTATATCCAGCAGGCTCTGAACACACAGGAGCTGTGTTTGAAAGTGTGTATTTACATACTGCCACAGCCCACTCTCCCCCCAGAGGCACTGCCAGCCACCCACACCTGCCCTTCTGACACTGCTGCTGCCAGCCCTTGGTAGGGATGGAGGGACAGAGCCCATCCTGCCCCAGGAACAGCAGGAAAGGTCAGGCTGGGGTTACAGCTTGCACGGCTCTGTGAGGGCTGAGACCCAGTTGGGGAAATGAGTTTTGCTTCCTGACGTGCAGAGAGAGCCACTCCCTGAGGAAAGTGCTGCTGTGGTGCTTTTAGCTGGGCAAAGTGAGCAGAGTTTGCATTTTCTGTGCAAGGATCTAAGGGAAGGAGGGGAGAGCTTTGTGTTGGGGCTCCAGATGGAGCCAATCTGCTGCAGTGTGTGCAAAAACGTCCAGGACTTTGAGCTGTTGGCAGTGACAGCAGCTTGTTCAATGGTTCATGTGATGGCATCCTCTGTTCTGGAGCTGTCTGGTCAGCCCTGGTGCCTTTAACACATTCATCACATTTGAGTGTGTTTGTCATTCTGTGCCTTTGGGACAGGCTGGAATATCTGTACAGTGACACTGGTGGGGAGGGCAGAGCTGAGCAGGAGGGGAGGGCTGCTCTGAGGAGGCTGATGGGATCCTGCCTGCAGCACGTTTAAACCATGGCTGTTTGAGAGTGGGTAAAGCATTCAGGTTTCACTGCACTGTTAATCTCTGCTGGAATGAGGGCAGTGCCTGAAACCCCCAGCTCTGCCCTCCACAGAGAGTCAGGACATGCTGCAGGTAAACATTAGCTAGATAAAAAAACTACCTGCAGAACCCCTGGACCATCTGCTCAGCTCAGAGATGTGTGGGACTGTGGGAGGAATCATGGCAGTAATTATAATTACTCCTAGGTGATCCATCTAATGTAGTGGAAGGTACTTGGGAGGCAGAGAGCGGAGAAGGAAAATTTTCAGTGACAGCAACACCTGCTTATGGCTGCACTTGGGTCTGTGGCTTTCTTCAGGGTCTCTGCTTCTCCTTACTCATGGACACAATGAGGGAATGGGGGTCAGTGGGAAGTGGTCTGAAAATTCCCTTTGCTGATAGAAACCACTCATGGGTGCTCCATTCACAGTCCCATCTCTGAGCCAAATGCAGCTTTGGCTTCAGGGCTTTCTTGTGTAAAACTCTGCAGGCAATCAGTTGGCATCAAAGCCCTGAGAATTTGAGAACATTGGAGTTCCTGATCTTGAAGGTTCACTGTTCCTGATACTTCTGTCTCTGTCAGCCTCAGACACAAATGTCTTACTCTGAGTTCTGTTTATCACAGATGCTTTTCAAGATGTTTTATGAAAAGGATTTTTATTAAACAGGCTTTCTTCTTCCTTTCCTTTGATGGCTGCTGTGAAGAGAAAACTGACTGATCTTCAGCAAAGCCCAGAATTTCAGTGCACCAAGCACTGAGCTGGGAGGCCAAGGTCAGGCTGGGTTTTTTTCTCAGCACAGGCTATTCAGATACACATCTGTTGAAAACAGCTGGAATTTAGTCTTTCTCTCTCTGTTTGATGAAATCAAAACCTTTTAAGTAATAAATGAGAGATCAGCTTATACCCAAATAATCAATACCTTGGAGGTTCAGGCACTCGCGTGGGACAAGGGAAGCAGCGACTGGAAAATTGTCCCAGCATGTCCCGGAGTGACATAACAACTAAGGAGGTTTTATTATATTTAAAGCCACCTGAAATTGCACTCACCTCTCAGTAATCTTTCCTAGCTGAAAATCTGTTCTGCAGCACGTTAACAAAAAGTGATATTGGACAAGGAATGCCATGTGGAATTTCTCCCTTTCCACCTCTGCAGGACTTTGTTTTTCTTTTAAGGGTTAGGAGAAGGCAAGTGAGGAGCCCAGTCATAAATATTAGCGATAGGCTTGGGGTTTTTTTTTTCCAAGGGTGGTGTCTTTTAAATGCCAGGAAAAGGAGACCTTCCTGCTTTGCACTTTTTAATGATCCTTGCTTTGTTTTTCAAATCTCTTTTGTGGCATTTTCTGTTTCACCACAGAAGCCTTGCAGTCTTTCATTGAAATTTTAACAGCATGGCTGACAGATGCCCATAGAAAAGATATGCAAAATGTTTTAAGCTGTGCTGTTTATAGGAAATATTCACTGGCAGCTGTGCTATTTTTAGCACCAGTGCTCCAGCTGAGACTTTGCTGTGTTTGTTCAATGCTTCATTGTCTAGTAAAAATCGAGACTAAATTTAATGACTTGGGAAGTGGTGCATGATGGAGGAGTTCTGGAATTGTTTTGATATTAAACAATGCTTAAATCTCAGAATCCCTTTAATAAGCAAAAATTTAGAGTGAATTTATTTGAGGCAAATTTATTGGACTGACCCTTCAGCAGGAGCGAGGTGGCAGCAGTGCCTTGACTCCCTTTGCTCCTACAGCAAACACTGACCTGCCCCACCTCCTCCAGACATGCCAGAAATGCAGGAACGTCCACACTCAGTGAGTGTTCTCTGTGAAAAATTCCTACGAGATCAAAAATGAATCAAGTTGTAAAACTTCCCCTGGGAAGCCCCAGTGGGAATCTCTGAGGAGCACTGTCAGTTTTTGCTCATCTTTATCTCTGTTTCCAGCCCTCTCCTCCTGGTAGCACCCTCCTTTTCCCCTGACAGTGCTCCTAAGAGGGCTGACTGCTCTGAAAGGAAGTAAGTAGCAGATTTGCTCTCGAGTAATACAGAATGAGTTTTTATCTACAAGCCATAGGTAATAAATGAGAAAGAGGTTAAAAACCCTGCTCTGAGTCCAAACTAAAATTGCATCAAAAAACATGCTTAGAGGGGTTTCAGCAGACTTTTCGTGATCACTCGTGTATTAGAGTAAGTTTGTGTCCTTACAGCTGTGGCAGTCCAAACAATTTAGACGCAAAGCTGCCTTTTAAAGCTTTTAAACCTGTATTTCCCTTGAAGGTCTTCTAGTGTGCCACTAATCCCCTAAGTTAGTGCACTGAAGGCACTCTCTAATCCTTTAATTCACTCTGCTCTCGACAGAGATGGGAACGAGCTGGGTCAGGGAACGTTCTCATTTGGGCTTTATCAGTTTTGCTTTTTTCAGCACAGACACTACCGAGGGTAGTTTGCTTTCCTTTGCAACACTCCAGAGAATATTTTAGTAAGACATTGATTGTTTGTGTGTTTGTGTATAAATTAGTAAGACATTGATTGTTTGTATTTGTGTATACATGCTTATTAGAAAAGGTGTACAAGCCCCAGAACTCCCTACTCCTGTCACTGGTTTGTGCAGCCTCAGGGTCAGGCTTTTACACTGAGTTCCCTCGGGCCCCTTTGGGAATCAGAGAATGTAAAAATGGATGGCCTTTGAGAACTGCGAGTCCATTCCCCACCTAGAGCCGGTGAGGGTCAAGGAACAGTGTCAGCCACTGGTAATTTCTGGAAGGTTTTTTCCCCCAGACCTACATGAGAGAGAGATTCTGACTAATGTTTCTTTGGTGCTGAAGGTAAAGCTTGGAGGTGATGAGCAATGCCAGACAAGTGTTGTGGTTTTATTAATAAGCAGAAACTCTAAAAGACTGGTTAGAGCAACACATGGCCTGAATTTGGAAGGTTTGTGCTGTCCATTGGTTTTTTCCTTGCATGAGGGGCGTATCTTTATCGTAGGTCTGGTTTGGAGAGCCAGCCTGGGACCACAGTCGGCTCCCAGAGGTTCATTAGGAATCCCAGCCTCTCACATTGCTCCAGAAGTTCATCTAAAGTTGAGCATTGAAGCATTCAATTGGAGGAAAAACATGCCCTGCAATTGTATGGACTTGGAGGACATTGACAGGAATAAAGACGACCGAAGTTTTGCTTCATTAACATTTGCACTGAAAGAGGAATCCTCAGATGCTGAGCACTTAATGTTTCCTTTTGAAGAAACCAATTTATGTGAAGTGCAAGTTTCTTTTATACCTTATGTGCTCATATTTTTGATTTCTTACAGCATTTCTGCATCACTGAATTTCTTTTAGAGTCGGAGATCAAGGCTGGGCTTGTTCTGAAGTACCCAAATGTGGTAATAGGTGGACTGGTGTAAAATTTGGCATCTGGAGTTAAATTACAGGATGCTTCTTAAGCTTCTTGGTTTCTATAGGAACACGTAATAGTCATCCTTCATGATTAAGCAGTGTCCATGGTAACCAAACGAGCAAGTTTTAAATGAAAGATATTTTCCCTTTACATTTTTAGCAGTCAAAGGTTACCAATTATTACCTTTATACCCTTAGACAAGAACACATTTTGATGGGGCTGGTGTGTTTGAAGTGAGAACATTTGGTGTTCATTTACATAACTTTGCTTCTAGGATCAGCAGAAATTTGGGTGAACACCAAAATAAAATTTCAGAGAGTGGGATGGGGTGCATTAACCTCCCCAGGAGGGTGAATGTTGGTCACTAAATTGCTGAATTGTTCTGCAGGGTTGCAGTGTTGCTGTTCAAGTGCCCATTTGCTCCTCGGAGTGACTGCAGGGCAGTAGTGGAGGGAGGAATTCCAACATGGATCTGGCATACTTTTTTAGGATGGAAAATGCAAATGTCAGTGTTGGTGTAGGTAAGAACATCCTCCTGCTCCCTCCTGTTTCAAAAATAGGTTGGGAAGTGAAAACACGACTGGTTTTTAATGTTTCTTGTCTCTCCTTGGCACCGGTGCTGTTTGCTTGAAAACTGCAGAGTGAGTGTGTGCAGCTGCCACCTGCGAGTGTTTGCAGAGCAGGTTTGTGGGAGAGGAGCAGAAAAACCCACCCACCCCCAGAGGAAATAAAAGGATCAGTCACAATAAATTAGGATTTACATTCCACAATTTCTAATAGCGAAACAATTGCTAAGAGAGTCTGAGCAGCCAGAGGAGAGATGGATGGGGAACAGCAGTGAGCAGGGATGGATTCTCAGCAGGATTTTGGGCATGGGGGTGCATTGCCCAGGTGTGCAGAGCTGCTGTACCTGGCACAGCTGCCTGTGCACACACTCACATCCACACACGGCAAAGCCACAACATCTGGGGGAAAAATAACACTCAGTTTATAAGCATTATCTTCTATTACTGCATATTAAAGTGAAGGAGACTTGTTTCTGTTTGCTAGGGGAACTCTGAGGCCTCCTGCATAAACATCTGGAAAACCAGGAAAGCCCTCTCAGCTATCCCTAACCCTATCCCCAATCCTAACGCTCCCTAACTGGACCTGGAGGAAGAACAGTGGTTCCAGACTTTGCTGTCACTGCTGCTTTGAGTTGCTTCCTAATGTCAGATACTGTATTTTGGTGGATACCTATCAAAAATCACTGCCATCCAGTGACTTAAAATCCAGTATTCTTCTGTGTTTCCAATGAAACTGTCTCCTAAATAGCCAGTGTTAAATCCCAACCTTCTGCTTTCCTGAGCGGAGTTAGAGTTCCTTGGCTGTGAAGGCAGTGTGAGGTGGGTGAGTTGGCTCTGGGCATTGAGACTCTCTGAGGCTGCTCTAAGAGCCACATGCACCATGTGAAATTCGAATCTTAATGTTTGGTCTATTATGCAGATGGATGTGAACAGAGATACGTGTGTGACCCCATTTATCTCTCTAATGAAGTGTCATCAATGGAACATCTGTTTCTTCGCTGTAGAAGATGAAACCTCTGATGAATCATGCTTATAAATTAAGTATTTATTTATTTAATTTGCATTTTACCAGTACAGACCTGTTCCAGCAGCCGCCATGCACGGCTGGAGAAATGGCCTGGGAATTAAACTGTGTGAAGTTTTCATTTATCCTCAGGGTGTTTCATGTGAGTGAGCTGTTCTGGCCTGCTTGGTAGCTCAGCTGTCCAGGTCAGTTCTGGGGGAAAGCCTCAAACCAACCCTCACTGACGAGGGACAGACCCAGCCGTGTCCTGGGTGGTGTGTCCGGGTGACACCTCCAGCTGACAGGGATGGGAATTGCAGAGTATGGAAGTTTCTCCTTGCCCTCAGATTGCCTCTGTGCATAAAGTGCTGCAAGAAAGCGCGTGGTGACAGAGCAGAATCTTTGCAGGAAGGTTCAGCATGATGGATGAGCCTAATTTAAATCTCCCCAGAGCTGACTCCTTGTTCTCCACACTCGGTGTTGCTTGTCTTTATCATCACATGGGAGGAAGCTGATGTTCCACTTCACTTTATCATCCTTTCCACTTTAACCAGGGTATTGGCAGTCGCCACGATCTGGCCCCCAACCAGGATAGAATTTCAGCTTTTTCTGATGTATTTTTTAAGTTTGAGCTTGATTTCAATTTCAGCCTGGAAAAAAGGCTCCTAATGATATGCCGTTAGCAGAGGAGGAATTTGTTCTGTGGATGTCATACCAGAGAAAGATAAATACCATACATATTTTATTTCAGAGACTAATAAAGAAAGAATAAAAATACCAAATATATACATGTATCTAGTTAAAAAATACCAGACAGTAAAATGGAGTTTGTACTACAGGCTGCTCAGTCAGCACGATTTGCTGTTTATCTTTAGAAAGGGAGGGCTGTTTTCTGGATGTGTTACACTCTCTCCCTGGCACCAGGTCTGGGGACCTGCAGCTGTGCCTTGTGCACGTGGATCTGATCTGGTCTCCAGGTTTTAGCACTCAGAAGTTGCTGTGTGTATTTTCAGACTCCTCACAGTGAGAATTACCTCAGCTTTCCTTTCCCATTAGTGATATTCTCTTCTTCGCCTTTTGCCCTTAGAGGGGAGTTTTTCCAGACAAATACATTTAATCTGTCTCCTCAGGTAAAGGATGTGCTCCCCCTGGATTTCTGGGGGGAAGGACTTGCCCTGGGTGTCTGTCAGCGTGCCCGGGCAGAGGGGAGCTGAGTGCCCGGCTGTGCTGGGATGGCTCCACAGCGGGGAAAGAGCGGGGAAAGCGCTCTTAACTCCACTGACCATCAACTGACCCAGCAGCCGAACCACACCTGGAGAATTCCCAGCGCTGCAGCTGGGTCGGGGCTGGGAGCGCTTGGCCAGCCAAGGGCCTCCAGCTCCATCTAGTGAGGCACTGGGATTGCGGCTGTCACACGCATCCCGCTGCTGGAGAGGGCACAGCAGCGTATCCCAGGTTTTGGGGGATGGAAATCCCACCTGAGCTTTCCAGGAGACAAGGGGCTGTGGCAGCAGGCAGCCAGAGCCCGCAGAAAGGCAGGGGAAGAGTCTTTGCTGCTTGCACACATCAAAAAGCACCGTGGCAGCTGCTGGGAAAAGAGTTCTCTTACTGGGTAATAGAGAAAATAGAGGAATAGACACATATCAAGTACTCAGAAAAATAGCAGAGCTTTTTTCAGTACTAGATACCAGAGCCATTAATAGCACTGGCTCAGGAGCAGGATGAGGAATATTAAATCCATGATATCCAGGAACCTGACAAAGAGATGAGGGGAGATCCATTAAAGTGCAGAGCGTGCCGTGGCGAAGGTCAGTGTCACTCCAAATCAGTATTTAAAAAAGAAAAAGCTCTTCTTTCAGGAGTTCTTAGTCCCACTTTGGGAGAAGATGGTAATAGACTTTAGCTGAGGGAACCAGTGTGCTCTGATGTTTTCTGGGATTTGTTTTCTGTATTCCAGCCACTTCTAATAAGGCTCTTCAGTTCACACAACTGTCCCAGCCACCGTTTTTGGAGCTGCAGAGAACTCTGGGCTCTAAGTGGTGCTTCAGGTGCCTTTTGCTGCTTTTAGGCCGCGGCACAGTTGAGTCAGAGACACACTGAACGTGGTGTTTTGTAACACTGAAGTCACCTGCGGGGGAAACAAAGGTACTGGTAAGAAGCAGATCAGTTTGGTGTAGTCACCGTGGGGAGCATTAACTATAGGCATAGACTCAGTTGTTAAATTCGAAGTATTTTGTGCCAGAGTGTAGCCCAGAAGGCAAGTAATGATCCCAATTTATTTTTTTGTTCTGTGTGTAAACAGTTAGATAAGGGAGAGGGTTTTTTACAAGCTGTAGTTCTGTAAACAGTGTCCTTAATTGTCTGGAAAGGTCATGAGAGCATGAGAAAATGTGAAACTATTTCTGCTTGGAGCATGAAATGAGTGGGGAGTAAATCAGTGGTTCTGATGTGGAAGAGTTGTGGCTATAACCAGGGGGATTGCTGGGCTTTATGGAAGTTTATGAGTGTTTAAACCAGAGAGTCTAAGATGCTAAAAAGAAAGAATTTTATTCTAAGGTAAGAAGTGGGGGTGACACAACTTCCCTTTGCCTGGAGAACACCCTCTCTGTGTTCATTAGCTTTGCTTTCAGAGGAGTCTACTTGTTCAGAGGGCACCGGTACCTGCCCTAAACTTCTGCTTCATGACCATTTTCATTTAAAAGTCTATTTTATTGGTAATAAAGGTTTGGCTTTTAATTAATTTTGTATGGTTATAGTATTGCTGTAAGGGGTCAACTGCAAGGGTCAACTGTAAGGGGTCGCTGTGGATCAGCAGGGCTCTGGGTGACAATTCCAATAAATACTTCTGCAGGTAACTGAACCACGAAGGTGGCCCTGCAGCTGTGTTCCTGGGCCTGCTCATGGGAGCAGGAAGGGCTTTCATAACCTCTCACAGCCTCTTTGTCACTGGAAATCAGACATTTTGGCATCTCTGCTTCCCACTCAAAGTTCTTCACTCCTTGTGAAGGGGAAAGTTGGCTCAGCTCAGTGTTTATTATTTTTCTGTCGTTGTCTATTCCGCTTTTTACAAGTGTGTCTATTCCCTTCTAAATCTCCATTTGGATTCAGACTAAAGATGCATCTTTTCTCCTGGGCTCCTGTGGCCACCCAGAGCTGTCTGAAATGTAGATTTTTCTGCATCCTCTCCTGAGTGTCTGGAATCACACAGACACTGCAGATACCAGTCCTCCAGGGATTGTTCTTAATTCGTAAATGCTACTGTGAGCCATGTTAAATCACTGTCACCGTGCCTCCTCCTCTCCTCTCTTGGGTTTGTAATAAGGACTTATTAGATAATGCAGAAATTAGAGGAATAACACCTAAATTCATTAAGCAATAAAATTAATTCACGGCCTATAATTGTATGAGCAGGAGACCGGTAATTCCTGTTCCCTCTGGTTTCACAGAAACTCCACCCTGGCAGGCGCTGGGGCACCTGCGATGTCGGGCAGTGCCCGGTGGGGCAGGACAGGGAGGAGCTCAGCCCCGCTGGCGGCTCAGTGCCGAGCTCGGGAGCAGCCTGACCTCTCCAGGGCTGCCTGCGGGACCTTTCCCACCAGCCCTTGGTTCTGGAGAACTCGTAGTTTTCTGCATCACCTCCAGACGATCTGGTGAAGTTTTATTGTGCTCCAAAGTCTCCTTTCCATAGGCACGTCCCGGCGGTGGGAGCAGGAACCTGCCCTCCTGCCGTGTTTCCCGGTGCTGCTGCCGGCTCTGGCATTCCAGTCATACTTCTCTTTCTTGCTGCCTCTGATGAAGTCATCACCTCTCCTCTCATTCCCGGCTCGTTCCGAGTGCCATGGCATGTGCGCTGCTCACCAGCACGGCTTCGTTGTGGTGAGTTCAGGGAGATGATTTCTCCTCTCTCACTTCTCTCCCAGCACTCAGGTTGGACCTCCCTTTCTTGTTTGGAGCTGGAGCAGGTTCTTATCAGGAGATCAACTTGCTGGGAAGTGCCTGCTTGTTGTTATTCCTTCCAGCCTCTCTTTGCTTTTGTTCGTGCTGTCTCTTCCACTGGCTGATCCCCGGAATTGTGTGAGGTGGGGGGACCGTGAAGAGAGATGAACAAACAGGAGTTAATGTATTTTATTCTCCACAATGAGAGCATAATCCTGATGATCTCTTGGAGTAGTTGGGATCCACAGGAGCAGGTAATGCAAATGTAAGAACACCTCACTTGCTAAGTGAAAAGTAAACAGTAGTAGTAGTTGTTTGTGTATTTGTTACACATCACAACCTGCTTTGGAGCAGTGTCTGAGAAGCTGAATCAAAGGAGGCAGTGATGTTGGGTGGGTTAAACAAGAGTTTGGGTGCCAGGAGCTGCTCACAGCCTGTTCTGCTGCTGCACTGGAGCCTTGGGGAGATTGCTGTGCTGCTCCGTAACGATTCCACAGCATGAAAAACAGGCATGGAAGAGCGGAGGGAGGATTAATTATTCTGTCAGTTGCAGTGCCTTGAATTAGTTAACAAACCAAGTGTGTTTATTACTGTACAGAAACAGTTTCAGAAATACTCATAAACCCGAGGTCCTAAATTAATGTGCAGTGTTTGCAGTGCCGTGTGTCCTCTTGGCAGTGGGATATGTTCAGCTTAAAAACCTTCTGATGCCTTCCACAGCCAACAATGTGTTGGCCCAGCTGTGTGGGATAACCTGGGAGAGCTTTCAGGGGCTTGGTAATTTCAAGGAAGTTTCTCTTTGAAGATCTTACTCCACACAGGGGGAAACCCAAAACATTGCAGCCTTCTGTAAATATTTGGAAAAGCAGGAAGCCTTGTTGTTTGCTTCTCTCTCTCCTGTCTTGTATAATGTGGGTGAGCCCTGGGCCCTGTGTGCTGTTGAGAGGTGACACAGAATTGCCACCGAGTCTGTCCGGACAGAGATGGAAGTTCAGGAGGGGTTGGGAAGAAAATGCTGCAATGAGACACTGGATCTGATCTCTTGTAGCTTGCATATTTTTTGCACAAGTGGGCAAATTTGTCAGAAATCGCAGAAAATAAAGCTGGAAAGGATTTCAGGAGGTGTCTGGTATCCGTCTGCCCCAGGAGAGGGGAGGGAAGGAAGCCCACTGTCCCTGAACCTCGTTGGGCAGGGAGAGCTCTCCCTCTGTGGGCCATCAATTCCAGTGTGTAACTGTGCATGGCAAGAGGGGACTGTTTCCAGTGCATAACCGAAATACCGTCTGCTGCAAATTAAGACATTTCTTTCTCAGCCTCTTGTGACTGTGGAGAGTTTATGTTATTGGCTTACAGTGCCCTTTTCCGTGGCCCTGGGCTTGCTGTGGCAGCATGGCTGATGCCAGGCCCTGGGCAGAGTGACCCAGCCTCAGATGGTGCCTCCAACCCTGAAGAAGTAAAAAGGGCACTTAAACCTTTATATATTCATACTGCTCACCATGTAAAGCTGTTCTGTGGTACATTCCTGGAGTTACTAATTTACCTGTAAGCTATTTTTATTAACCTTTAAAACAAACAGCTCCCCCCACGTCCCCCCCGACACCCACACCCAACCCTCCTTCTGGTTATTTCTGGTTTCTTACAGAGGGTTTTGTAACGTGTCTCTCCTGCAGTGAAACCCACAGTGCTTAAATGAAGCTAAAATGGAGATTTGACTCCAAACATTTTATGATCCATAAGTTTAATAATTATAGCAGGATTTCGGTCCTAAGCCAGCTCTGTGTTTGGTCTGGGTCGAACTGATGTGTTTGCTGGCTCTGCTTGGGGTATATTTTAATGATGAAGTAAGAAGCTAAATCGAGGGGCTTTTACCCCCATACAAGTGCTTTCCCTCGGTGCTGAGCAGTGTTTGGGGCTGGGGAGCACTTGGGGAAAGTAATTTCTTGTAGCTGCCTTTCACGTACTCCCATCGTTCCTGTTTTCCAGCCAGGTGTGTGAGAAATGCTTTAAACAATGTTGATTTTTCCGGTCATTAAGAAAATGCAAAGCAGCTTCTTCAGTTGTCATCTCAAGCTCACTTTCAAAATGCTGTAATCAAGTAGTTTCTTTATGACAGTCCAAAAACAAAAGAAAGCTCAAAGGAATGGGGTGGGAGCCTGAATCTTGTGAGAGGAGACGACACCAAAGGATTTTACTGCTTGAGATTCAAAGTGCAGCTTTCTGCAGAGACAGTGCCCCAGACATTTGAAGGCTCGGCTGGAAGTTGGGAAGGCAGTGAACGGCTGATTTGGGCTGGCTGAGTTTCACACAGGTTACGTGGCAACCAAGGAAGATGTCACTGAGCCGTCACCTCACCCAGTCCATGGCTGGAATCTCAATCTGTCCTTTTGGGATAGTTTAAGATACATCCCAGCAATTGTTGGCTGGAATTGCTGGTGTTAGTTGTTTCTTACAGATCTCGGGTGATGGCAGGCTTTGGCAGGGGCAGAACCTTGCTGGGGAGACAACCTCCATGGAAGTGCTTGGCTAAGGAGGTCTCTGGAATGGTTTTGGGAAGGGAAGCTTGTTACAAGGTCTGAGCATCACTGAATAGCAGCTTGGAAGTAAATCTGTTTTTCTGAGTTCCATGGTGCTTTCAAAGAGGGTTTGTGAACTGAGGGAACACCACCTTACAATGCTGTAGCTGACCTAACCTCTTTCTAAATCTCCTCAATGCTGGGCATATTTGTTAATTTTGCCTTTTCAGCCTCCTCCCTTCCTCACTGATGGGGAAGGAGGTAAGTATTCCTATCCTCATTTTATACTTTAGCAAAAGCAGGATTTAATGATTTTTTCCTGGTTCCAAAGCAAATTGCTAGAGGAATTAGAGAGGTAACTTAAGCATCCCGTGCCTCCAACCCCATTAGCAGTTTCCCCGAGGAGGATCAAATCCACGAGTGCACGGATCTGTACTTTGCATATAATTCTCACTCATCTCAATACAGTTTCTGTTTACTCATCTGCAGACTGGAAATAATGATAATGCCAACCTGTCAGGCATTATCTGAAGCTTACAGTTGTATAAAAATTGCTAATTGTTGAAGGTGAAAGTCTTGCCGATGGAATGTTGTTCCAGGCAGCTCGGGGAAGCGCGAGCAGAATCCGTGGGGTCACGCTGGCTCGTGTCGGAGAGAGCCGCCACATTTTGCACGGGCTGCTGGCGTTCCTGGGCTGTCCCTGTGCTCCCGGGGCTGTAACTGTCCCTTGTTTTCTGTCCCCCGCAGAGTCCCCCCCGGAGCGGTGCGGGCAGAGGCGCAGCATGCCCAGCGGCATCTCAGAGAAGAACCCCACCATGGAGCCTGCGGCCACCACGCCCTTCCGGGTCACGGTCAGTGTCTCCCCGCTTCGGGAGTGCTGTGGGATCCTAATGAGTGGCTTGGGGGGCTGCCAGAGGGGAGAGGAACTTGCTCACCCTGAGAGAAGAAGTGCTGCGTGTGAACCTGGGTGGTTACTTGTTTGTGGGGAAATGGGGTGGTGGTAGATACTGCTAGCAACAAGCAGCTGTCAGATGTGTCCTGGTAGAGCAGCAGGGTTTGAATGGAGTCTGGAGCAGTTTGGGTAAGTTGTTTCACTCGGGAGGCTTTCCTGGAGAGGTTTCCTTGGTGAGTCCTGGTGCATTGTATTCCTGGGTGTATTTACCTGTCTGCAGCTATACAGTGTGTTCTCATACTCCTACAGAGAGAAAATCTCCTCTAGAGGAACCTGTCATTAACTCACGGGACACCTGCCAAGCTGGGATTGCCCAGAGCCTGGGATCCTGTCCCAGCAGGAGCCTGGAGGAACCATCCACTTTTTCCATGGCTTCAGTCCCTTTGCTTTGAGATGTCACTGGTTGTTCACTAACATGACTAACAGTGGTCTTGGTGCTCCGTGGGAAGGGCACTGCAGCGTCCATTTACAAATGGGAACAGGGACCCCAAGAATGGGATCTGTTGGTGCTGAGCCCTGGCTCTGTCACTGCCCGGTGTCAGTGCAGTGTGAGGAGCCTGAGCACAGACTCCCCTCCCCACTCCCTGCACTCCTCCATCAGCTGTCTGGGCTGGCTCTCATTCACACAGGTATTTTTATTCAGAGGAGACACAAATGGTCTTGGAGCAGGTTTGCTCCATGCAGGTTTTCTCTGCGGGCCACACCTTCTTTACAGACTCAGCTGCTGCTTACCAAACCCAGGGAGGCAGAACCAGAATTTCAAAGGAAAGACAATGGTGCAATCTGAAAAAAAAAAAAAATCTGAGCACACCCAGTTCACCTGAGAACATTTGCACTGGTGAATGAGTCATGATTAGCAGTTTGTACAAGGAGTTTATTTTAGTTCTGTAAATTGTTCTTCCAGCCATCAGAACCTACAATCTCTGTGAATGAGTATCCTTGAAACTTAAACAACTACTGCTTGTTGGTGAGAAAGGCAAAACATGATGGGAAAATCTGGATTCTTCACATGACAGAGGATTTGGGAATATTTTTCTTAGTGTCCTTGTAGTCAAAGAAAATAAAAAGCTGTTTATTCCTTTCCAGTGGCGTATATCCTGCTTTTTGGGGTTTTTAGAGAAGCTATTCCAGCTTTGAGCAGGTCAGCCCTTGGTGGTGGAACAGCTGACGTGGGATTCAGTTCCTTGCTTTGAGCAGCTCTGTTACTCAGTGTGGATTAAATAAAGGCAGCCATCACAGGGGTAATACATGACATTTGTCTTCTCTGAGTTAAAATCCACCCTCATCTCATTTCTCCCCTGCTCCCCCTCCGAGTGTCACTGCATTAATATGAATGGCTTCATTAGGTACAGTTGGTGCGGCTGCCCAGCCTTCAGCAGATGTCTGACTTTAGAAATATATTCTCCCTCACCTTCCTTCATTAAGCAGAGGAACATTAGCAGTCAGTCCACTCCAGCCACTGGGAATAGTAATTAGTGCCTTAGTTTAGTGGTAATGGGATTATTACTTTTGAGCCTGCTGTTGTAGGTTTGGAAATTGTAAGCTTTTCATATTTTACAGCTGATTGTTCTTCCCTGACATCTCCATCCTTCTGCTGTTGAGTCTCCAAGGGCCTGGGAAGCTCAGGAGCCATTGGATTCAGCTATTTTGGCAGTGTTACACTCCCAGTTGCTTTCTTTTATTTCAAAACTAGAGCAAACTAGGGTGGAAATTTGGGAACTTCCCTTGGGAGCTCCCTTCCCATGCAGCAGTTTGCCAGGCAGGTTACAGTTAATTGGGCATTGTGGTTTTTGAAAACAAGAGCTCCTGGTAGTTTTTGAATTATAGAATATAACCTTGAAAATCAAGTCTTAAGATTTCTATATCTTAACATGTGACTAACTGTTCTTACTCCTTCTCCTAAAAGAAAATTTCAATGAAGCTTCTTAAACTTGGAAAAATCTTCCCTAGTCCTGGTTATCTCATGCTGTACAATAATGATTTTCCATGTAAATCCCTCCCTTCACTTCCGTGCTCTCAGAGCTCTGTATGAGCTGATGCAGAATGAGAAATTCGAGGCTCCAACCCAAGTGGTCACTGAGCTGAGGTCCCTGTTGTGAGCCTGCTCTCAGAACCAAGTGTTCAGATTTTAGTCTGCACTTCCAGTGGACAACTGGCAGCAGCTGGTGATGCTGCAGAGCTGGAGACACCAACGTGTCCCTTCTCCATGGCCATGGTTGAAGTCTTGCTTTTAGGAGAATCCAGAGAAGCATTTTGCCTCTCTGCGTTGAATCCCAATAGTTCGAGGTGTGAGATGGGTTAAACCTGACATTTGTGGGGTATTTTATCAAACTCGGGGACCAGAAGCTGGGAAAGTCTGCTGAGTGCTAATTAAATCCTTCACTGTGCCCACCATGCAGGGAAGTGGTGCAGGGGAGGATTTGCTGAGGCTCACTGGGGAGGACTCGCTCCCATCCCATCAAGCACTGCCATCTATTGACTCCTTCTGTTAGAGCCCGATTTACTTCGTTTTCTAGGAAAATATCCCAGGCCAAACAAAGTCCAAATTGCCAAAAAACTTGAGGGAGCATCTGTATTCTGTCTTTTACTAGACAGAATTTAGGATTTCTTTCTCCAGACCTTTAATCCTCAATTCTAGCACTAATCATTTGCTTTCCAGGAGCACCAAAAACACTTCAGTGCTTCTTCTGGTTGAAGCCACATTGACTCTGAAAATCCCCCAGAACCACACCAAAACACAGTTTTCCTTCTCCTTGTAACGTGAACTTGTTTTCCTGCAGTTTTCCTGCCTGTTTGGGCTCAGTACACAGCTGAATTTGCAGTGATCCATCATAAGCTACTCCTATGGCATTCCTCCATCTATCCTGGTTTTAATCCTTGATAAATGAAGTATTAAATACTAATGGCAGTAAATGGAAACTCCTGGAGAGATGAAAGTGAAGAGCCCTTCTGCCATTCCTCTTCACTGCACATAATCCTAAATAATGGGATCCCAATTCAAGCTGCTGTGGACAAGATATAGAAGGATTTTTTTCCCAAGTTTTTGCCTGTGCATAATACACTCTATTTTCCATTTTAATTTTTTTTTTTTTTTGGAAAGCAGTCATGTAAATTATATTATAATGATTTGACTTTGGAGAATTTATGTTCCTGTATTATGTGGAGAGTGGAATGGCACTTCCCTCGGCATGATCACCCCTCTTTAATTGAAATGTAATTGTTTACTAAACCATTGCAGCTCAGAGGGAAAATTACTATCATTTTGGTCTGTGGCTGCATACATTAAAGTGCCCCTTTTACAGGGATTGAATTTAAGGAGAATAGGAACATTATCACAGATGCTATATAAACATAAAGCCATTATCATTAAACTGTCAACTGCAACTGACTTTGGGTAACCAGTGTTGGTGGCAGCAAGAAATATGGAAATTACTTGGAGAATGTATCTGTCAGTTCAGTCACCACTTCTGCAACAGGACATGCTTGGAAGCTTTGGGGTGGTGAGCATTTTAGGGATTGGAAGAAAAATGAGGTCGTTTGGAGTCTTTGCAGTTATTTCCAGTCTCCCTGGTCCTGCGTGGCAGAAATCAGGAGGGCTCATCTGGCCATCAGAGGGGTTTGTCAGGTACCCCAGCACCCAGACTTTGTACCTCAAGCCTCTTTTGTGGATGGATTTCCAGGCTCTCCACAAAGGTGGTTTGTTCTTACCACCCTCATTTTCCAGCTGGGAAAACCAAGGGAGGGAAAACTTAACTAACTTAAATTTGATCGTGCTCCAAAGCCCAAAAATACGTCCTGAGCCGAATTTCTTCCTTTCTTATTCCCAATCCAGGTGTTAAGCACTAGCTAAGCTATTCCTAATTACCTCTGTGAAATCCTTCTCAGTTTCCAGAGAATTAAATATTCTCCAAATTGATGCTGTAATGTGAAAATGAGTAAGTGGGTTCCTGGCCTCCCAAGTCCTTGTTCCCAGGGCAGACATGCCTTGGCTTTCTTACTTCCTCTGCCAGCACCTCATGTTGTCAAATTCCTAATTGCTTGTTATTTAAGTTAGAGCCCTCTGCCTTATTTTTCTAAGTCATCTTATTAACATAAATCTGTGGGTATTTCTGATCTTTAGTTTTTGCTTGTCCTTTATGAGACATGAGACAAATTCTAGTCAAGATATGAAGGATGAATTTCATTTTGATAAACGGAATCTTTTTCCCTACTCAGTGCTCCCTAGCACAGGGATTGGAAAGTGAACCTGACTGTAAAGATATGTTTAATTCTTTGAGTCTGACCTTGTATCTTGAAATTTTTTTTAAGTAAACCTGGAATTTCCAGTTGTGGAGTACTGGAAGGCAGCATGGTCAGAGATAGGAGGGACTGTCAGATTTCAGCACGGAGCTGCAGTCCAAACCACTGTGGATTTATGATGTGCATCAAGCAGGAGACAGGAATGACAGGATAAAAGACATGGTGCTATGACCTGCTTCACTGAAAGGGACTCAGCAAGGCAGGGTATGGATTTTTTCCCTTTTTGAACTGAGTATGTTCAGGGAGGTCTCTTTTTCAGAGCCTGCAGCTGTCTGAAGGGCAGTTTTAGAGAAAAGAAGAGCATAAGGGCTCATCAACAGCTTAATTCACACACTGAGGCCACTTTTCTATAGAAGTATTAATGATCCTGTTGTAGTTTTTGTGGGGTTCTGGCCTGCTTTTGATTGCTGTCACACTGAGGTGGTTGGACAGCAGAGGCTCCACAGGGTAGGGGCAGGGCTGGCTCTGGTGTGTGGCAGTGAGGAGGGGATGGGACATGACCTGGTCATCTGCTGCTACATCTCAAGGATGCTTTGTGAGGATCCTCACAGTGCCCAGGCAGAGCCCCTGGTTTAATCTTCAGCTTCCACCGAGAGGGAAATGCCACAAATCACTGAATTTCTGTGCCCCAACACCACTGAAATGTGTTCTAGACTAGGGCAGGAACTCACCTTGTTGCTTCCTGGGAGAAGCTTGGGCAGTGGATAAACAGGGAAGCTTGTGCTTCTGGGGAAGATAAAGTCAAATACTGTGTGGTTCTCGGGTGGGAAGGGGGAAAACAAGTGTTTCAGGAAGTTGCCTGGCTCTGCAGAGGGTCTAAATTGGCACAATTCCATTGATTTCGTTCAGCTACTCCAGATGTTTACACTTTCTCAGCCTTTGAGTGCACTGGACCGATCCCTCTGGGTTGTGTGAAACCTGTGACTCAGAGCAGGGCTCAGGGTCCTAGGGAGGTGAACAGCAGAAAATCCTTGGGACTGGGATAGATTCCTTGTGCCAGGAATGAGAGGGGAAGGAGTGAGAGTGAGAAAGCAGCTCCAAACTCCCTCTCCCCAGAAAGCCTGAGCAAGTTTTTGTGGGATAAACCTGTGTTGTTCTCCTGATTTCATGACTCTTCTCCTCAGATCCCTCCATTCCTCCACTCCTGGGGAAGCAGTGTTGTAGCCAGATGAGAAATACCAACAGCTCCTGTGTGTTTTCATGGAGAGAGCCCATGGGAGGAATATTTAACATTTAGGCAGTAAGTAGGGCTAATAGGAAATGCTAATTCACATTTCATTCTTTTGATCAGTGTATATTGAATGATAATTACAGTGATAGTACTTGGCACTTCTGTAGCACCTTTCATCTGGAGCTGTTAAAGTGTTCTGCCAATCTGAATGAATTCAGGCTTGCAGGCACTGTGGGGTTGCAATTTACCATAATGCCTGCAAATAAATGGGAAACTCAGGCCTGGGAAGATTATACCACTTTCCCCATCATTCAAAATCTGTATGAAACAGTTGGGGCTTTGTAGTAGTGCTGGGCATCTCATAAGGAGCAAAACCAACTCAAGGCATCATTTAAAATGGTGAAAGCTGTTTAAACTGGCCAGATGACTGGCCTTTACTCTCTAAAGCATGTTAATTTAGCATTTTTTGTGGTCATTTAACAATTCAATATACACTCAGGTGCTCTGGTGTGTTTTTGTTTGAATTCCCTCCACAGAGAAACAATCTCAGATTCTCCCTGGATTTTTCAGCAACGTACTTGGATCCATATCCGTTCTTTAGAGACTTCCATCTCCGAAGGATGATTTGAACAGAAATGTTTATTTCAAAGCTACTACAAGAAAAAAATCTGATAGTGTTTCAGTCTCTTCCCAGGAAGCCCAAGTGCAAACAGCCTGGACTAATTGATAGGCTGTAGGGAGGCAAATGGACCTGACTGGTTTCATTTCTGTGGAGTGAATGAAAGGCACCAAGTAAACAAACAAAAGCTTCAATTCGTTTAAACCTCTGGGCACTGAAAGCTCTCCGATTGCTGGTAGCACAGAGAAAAGAGGGCCATTAGAATATACAACATGACAGTGTCCCTTTAATTTGTTTCTGGGTCACAGATAAAGAATTGTCCTGCAGATATGAAAGGTAGGATAATAAACACATTCCATTCTCCCTCTTTCAATAGCACTGACATTGTGCTTTCAGAAAACAAGTCAAAGAGTGGAAGGTATTATCTGAATCTCCTGGAGACCTTCAGTGGAACATGAGTGCCTATTGCATCAGGACCTTCATCTCTGAACTTCTTCCATTTGGGATTTGTACGGCTTTAGCTCAGGGATATTGGGTATTTACTTAAATACTGAATTCATTGCACTGGAATTAATAGAAATGTCTGTCGTTGCCACAGTTCACCCTGAATAGTTTTCAATACATTTCTACCAAGTTTTGTTTCTGAGACAGATTTTGTCTTTAGTTTACACTAAACACTTCTCCTTAATTGCCAGAGTGTATTATGAGCCATAATTTCTTGGTCTTTCATTGTAGATGGTTCACATGGCCCCTGTGTACTTTGATAGTAATGAGTGTGCTGTGACAGGAAATCATGTGAGAAATGCCCCATCCCAGCTGGAAGTGATCTTGTCCATGTTGTTCACCCTGTGGAAGTGGCTGAGCTTTAACAGATGTGGAGGAGCTTATGGCCTTTCCTGTTGAGCTGGATCATTTGGAAGTTGTTTCGGAGGTTTCTTCTTCCCCTCCAAATCCCAGCCTGGTGCTGCCTCGTGTGAGGCTGTTTCTCCAGGTGGTGACACTGTTGTTCCAAAGCAAGTGCAGCTGCTTGGAACAGCAGGTCTGATTCCACGGTCTCCTGGTGATTGCGTGGACTGGGGATATTGCAGGAGAGACCTTTTATTCCGCGGCTCTGGGTGGAGCGCGCATGGGAAGATGACATTGATTTCTATATACTTTTTTCAAACTTTAGTTGCCATGGAAACAAGCTTCCCTTTCTCCTCCATGCTGTCACTTTTCCTCAGCACTGCACTCTGATAAGCAATAGGCTGTGTTTGTCCTCCCCACACTCTTTTTTCCCAGTGATATTCATGGCTCAGGCATCAAGGATCATTTGAGAGAGAGCTGGGGAAGCTCTGCTGCTTTTCCTGAGGTGTTCAGGTGTTCCCAGGCCTGGCGCTCCGCCAGTAACTTTCTTGTCTTTATCTTCCTCCATAATTACAGTGGATCATATCTTCCCTGCAACATTTTTCAAAGCACCAAGGAAATTAGCTCCAGAACTAATCATGTCTTTATTTCCTGAACGGCTCCGTGTAGTTCCCCGCACGGCTTTGCAGGATGAGTTCACCCTGAGCAGCGTAACCTGTCCCTGTCCCTGCCCTTGTCCCCTCCCTTCATTCCTGTCTCTTGCAAGGTCATCTCCACGGCATTCCCATGATGGGACAGCCTGGCCTGATTGGAGTACATAATTAAGGTTACTTTACTTGAGTAAACTCAAGGTTACTTTTACTTCACATTTTACGGGGAGTCCCATGGAAAAGGCGAGGGGTGATGAGTGCAGGTTGCTCCTGGAGGGAGGCCATTTAGACACAAGAAGAAAAAAATTTTTGCTGTTCTTAGGAGGTGGAGGAGGAGACCTTCATATCCCTTCCTGGGAAACAAGGGAGTGTCCCAGCTGGTGTGGCACTGGCTGTGACTGAGGGACACATGCTGGGCCTGCCCTCAGGCCTTCTGGAATGAAGCATTCCTTGATAATTAGCAACCAAGTCAAAAATAGTTAAGGAATAAGTGAATGACACTTAAATCTGCCTGATAGAATTGAAATTTCCTGCTGGGTGACAAAATTCTGCTTTAAAGATAGTAAATCCACTGCTAATAATTAGGCAAGAAATAATCACTGCTAAGACCCAAAAATAGGATCTGTCACTTGCAATGTCTATCTTATTATTTTGAGGGATAAACCAGCAGTGAACTTAATTTTTGCCTCCAGTTTCTGAAGGATATTCTTTTTGGTTTATATCTTTCAGTGTGAGTGTTTTAACAGAATTGTCAGTCGTGCTGCCTCACATCACCTTCCTCAGCACCTCAGCCCAAAATCAGACACTAAGTACGAGCTGAAGAGGAAAAGGAAAGGAGTAAAGGTGGAGAAAAATAGCAGGGAGTAGTCTTGCCTTGGTTTTCATTTCTCTCTGAGCTCTCTTAATCAAAAAGCTCTCTGATCTGTGTGTCCTGAAGGATGGAGAAATCATGAAAGCCAGGCTAGTACTCCTGGAAGTGTCATACGTGTGTTATATTTATCCTTCCATTGTAATTTTTCTCCCTTTTCCCAAAGCTGTAAGTAGGAGGTGAATCAAACTGAAATAGCCATTTTCATAAATTCTGAGATGAGGATAAATGAACTTCATCTTCAGTATTTGCACAATGTCTGGGAAGTGAGTTGTCTAGGGAGGTAGATAGGGGAAATGCAGGACTGATGTATCATCTGAATTCCTGTTGGTATTCCACACACCTTTGCAAAAGTGAACATTTTTGTTTGATTGCAGCTGTAATTATTGCTGAATACAAATGTTCCAATTTAAGCTGCAGAAATGTGGGGAAAGTCTTTGAAGCCAAGAGCATCTGCCTGGAACATGAGTTTCATATTTGAATGAGTAACTTTTACTGCAAAATTACACAATGAATCCCTACATTCAAAAGATAATAATATTTTTTTACTCTAAACACATCATCTACCAACTGCTTTTTCAAATTTATTGGCTTGGCAGCTGGTTCTGTAGAAAATGTGTTACTAAAAGCACACAAGATTTGTCAGTGAAAATGAGGCAGCTTGGTGTTGATACCTTCCTGTAGACTTAGAGTTGGCCATCAGTATTGTGGAAAATGGGATTCTCTCTTCCAGTATTTGCTCTTCTCCAGGGGTTTCAGGTGGAAGCGAGCAGGGAGATGCCTGACACAGCAGGACATCCATGTGCTGCTCCAAGACCATAAATCAAAGTAGGGAAAGCAGGGATAAAACACACTCATGAACCAGTTTACTCTGCATCTTATCCAAAGGTGGACTTTAAAAGGGAACAGTAATGTAAAGAGGTTTATGGAGATGGTTTTCTCCTCTCCCCTGTATGTTTATTGCTCATCTTGGAGAGCTCTGATACCTGTTTTACCAGGAGCAATGTATTTGGATGGTTGGAGGGCTGGCATAGGAATGAGCACTTGAGAAGTAATCCTGGCTTTGCAGCTATCTGTGGATAGTCAGTGTAGCAAATCACTTGGACAGCTCTGCCTTCACACTCCTCCCTCTGTGACCTGCCAAAAGCGTCCATTCTGACAGCATTTCCTACCTGCTCTCCCACCTCCACGAGCGTGCCCTCGATTCTGCCTCCTTGGACAGTAAGCTTGTTGAAGCATGGATCTGCCTGGGGACTGGCTTTTAAAAGGCATATTCTCATTTCTGAGATTGTGAAAGAATTAAATTATCTGCTTTATATTAAAAAATAAATTTTTTCCTGAAATAGAAGGGCACAGTGGTTGATGCCAACTATTCCTAGACAGGTTTTGTACCTGGTGTAATTGTACTGAGCCCAGTGGCCAGTGACCCACTGGAGCTGAAGTGCTGCCCTGCAGAAACAGTTCCAAAGTGCAGCTCTTGATAGCTCCTGGGCTCCTTAGCCCTTGGCAAAAGCCCAAGCGACCTGGATCAGGATGTTTTGGAGCTTTGGATACAGCAGTTTGTCATCTGGGTTGGGTGACTCTGTTGTGCCTGTTAAATAAGGAAACTGCTCCATCCCACTGGAATCCTCCTGCAGGTGCCAGCCTTGCTTGGCTTCCCTGGTTCAGGCTGTCCCCAGTCCTGCTCTCTTTGGGTGAATCACTGGGTTTGCTCTTCAAGGTTTCTTGCATTCTGCCCGTGTCTCTGTTTCTGCATCATTCATCCTGATCGCTCAATTACCCTTCTCCTACCTTCCCAAGGAAGATTTATCTGTCTTGTTGGGATATGAAATGTTGACAGTGTGATAATTACGGAGCTGGGAACAAATAATCCAGAGTAGTGTGGGTTTGTTTTAATAGGAGAACAAAAGAATCCAAATTGAAGAACCAGATGATCCCTGAATAACAATGACTGTCGAAGTGTGGTTGTCTTCTGGATTCTTCCTGACACTTGCATTCCTTCATCCTTTATTAATGGCCCACCTGTTCCCTGTCCACGTTCCATGGAAGTCATCAGTGCTAATTGGAGAATCCAGACCCAGACTTCCCAAGGTTTCTGTAACTTTACCAAAGGCTGGGAAGGGGATCTTTCCCTGGTAGAAAAGAACAGGAAAGGAACAGAGTGAAATTCTGCAAAGAAGCATTTGGCTGAAAATATCAGGGAGAATGTCCTGAGCTGAAAGCTATCAGTCCGTGGAATTCTTTCTTCAGGGCAGTGGGAGAAGACCCCGTGACCAAGGCAGTTTCAACCAGATAGGTAAAATCTTTACAAAAATCGAGCTCAAGCAGCAATCCTTTATTGGCCAGAGGTGGGAAAGGGATGAGATGTTGTGTGTTAATGTGTTCTGTTAGTGCTGCTTCTCTGTGATTTGCTGATACTCACATGGGTGAGATTTGCCATATTCATAATTAACCCTCAGTGCCTCTCGTCTGACGTAATTCCAGCTTTCCTGACCTGGCCAGACCCATGCTGTCCCCTGGGTGACCTGGGGGACATCAGAGCATCTTCATTTGATTTTTTCAGATGGGCTGAGCTGAGTGTTTGCAATGACACTGCAGATCTGATTAATCTCTGGCCGTGGCAGGGCAGTGTTGCTAAGCAGCACTTACAACACGAGCTGGTTCTCACATTCCGGGGCTGCTTTATGGCCTGGCTCCCAGACATCCCCTCTCATGATCCTGAGTGCTGGATCTCCATGTTTATCCTTTAACTCCTGATGCCAGAGCACGAGTCTGACCACAGCGTGTGGAGCAGCAGGATTGGAGTTTTTATTGCCAGTTATCACTGGCCACGCAATGGGTTTGCAGCTGTTTTGTCATTCCTTTGGGATTTAGCCTAATTCCAAGACACTTCTGTCTCAGAGGGGCTTTCCTTATCCCTTTAGAAGAACATTTTAGGGTAACATCAGTCAGAGCAAGTGGTGGTTCCTTGCTCTTAGTGAGACATCAGGGGAGGTTTAGATGAGATATTAGGAAAAATTTCTTCAAGGAAAGGGTTGTCCAGTGTTGGAACAGGCTGCCCAGGGCAGTGGCAGAGTCACCATCCCTGGAAGTGGATGTGGCACCTGGGGACATGGTTTAGTGGTGAACAGGGTGGTGGTGCTGGATTGACAGCTGGACTTGATGATATTAAAGGTTTTTTCCAGCCTTAATTCCATGATTCTCTGCTCTGCTTCTGCCTCTAGGGGCTCACAAGGTGACTGGGAACAGTCTTGAGATTCATCAAATTAAATGGAGAAAGAGACACTGAGGGACTTTGCACCCACTTGAACAAAGTCACAGGTTCAGAAGGAGAATACACGTTAATCTGTGGGTGCACTTCTAGGTCCAGAGAGAATAAACGCTTTTGGTTTTCCTTTGAAGTTCACATCTCTCCTGCTTTGCAGACTTTGGGAGACTGTTGCTCTCCTTTTCCCTTTCCCTGGGATTGCGTTGGGCATATCTTCACAATCACAGCAAGCTGAGGTTTGCCATGTAAACAGAATTTGGGAGTGCTGGTTGATAAACTTCCAAAACTGTAATTTCCTAAGGTTCCTGCAGGTTTCTCATAAGTTTGGGGGGTGTTCAGTCTCAAGGTTGCTGCTCTCTTGTCTCCCATGTGCCCAAGTTCAAAACAGCCCCTGTGCAGGCCTTGTATACCCTGGAAATGCACTTTTTGGGGAAGGGAATTCCATAGGGGCCGTGTGCTCGGTCACCTGAACAGAGCCCTTCATCACACCTGACAGGAGCAGAGCTGCAGGATAGCAAAGCAACTTATAACTCCAAAGTTCAAATCGAAAGAGCTGACAGAAATAAATGATACATGAAGTGTTTGAGGGGCTACAGACACTTCCAGCCCATTTGATCCATAAAGGTCAGTGCTGTATAGAAATTCCCTTCCTGCCCTGCTCCAGTGCCAGGGACCACTCGGGGGATTATTTCTGTTCTTGGGCTTCCGAGGGACACAAATGGTGCCTAAGCTCACCCTCAGTGTTGCTTTGGTCTCTCCATTCTTGGGGTAGCTCAGTGCAGTTGTACAGAGAGAAGGGTAAAAATGTCACTTAGATGTTTTTACCTAGTAACAAGCAGCATCAGATGATCCCCCCAAAAGGTTTCTCTTTTATTTTGAAAGCTAAGACTAACGTTGGTAATTGTAGAAATGGGTAAACTCACATGTTTGGAACATTAATGGCTATAAAAGGATGCTTAGTGTTGGCACAGCTCTACTTGTTTCACAAATACAAATATTAATTATCCATTCAGTGGAGCCTCAGTAAGAGGGTATTCCCATGTGCTGTGCAGGAGCAGAAAAAAACCCAAACTAATTCCAGAATTAAATTAAGTTTAATATAAAAAATAAAAATTGTAAAGCGCAGAATAAGGATGGGTCTGGTAGAAAATATTTACTCTCAGTTTTATACCTTATCCCTGGCAGAGCAGAACACATGGAGACCTGGGATGAAAGGCTGCATAACACGTTTGTACTCACAGCAAATACTTATTTATAGCAGTTTCCTTATTATGAGTAGTGAAAAAATTCCTGATGTCCTCTCATGTCCCCTGGAGTTGAGATTTGCTTGAACTAAAACAAAAAGATATGGAAGAACTATAAAAATAACCCCATCTGTTCAGTAGTTCCTGTGATCTGCCTTTGTAGGGGTTGTTCTGTGGCTTGGGGACGAGAGCAGAAGCCGGGGCTGTGTCTGTGCTCCTGTCTGACCAGTGCCCTCCCAGTGCCCCGGGTCTGCCCAGCCCTCTCCCTGTTTCCTGGCTTAGAGAATACAGAGAGCTGCCAGGACTCTTCCAAAGAGAGCTGCTCGTGATGCATCCAGCCTGATTTATTGATATATCATTTTTTAAATTTTATCTCTATTGTGTTTCCATGGTGCTGAATTTTTACCTTTATAACTTTATCGTGTGGATTCGCTGCGAGTGAACATTATTGGTGTGGGAGTCAGCTCCAGACACAAGACTTGCATCATTACTTTATGTTTAATAAAAGAGGAGCTCCAGATTTTGCTGTCATTAACACTCTGCTCAGTTTTGTCCCCCTCCCCTTTTCTCTCTTCTTTCTAGTTTTTTTTTTTTGTTGCCCCAGGGTGTGTGGAATTCTACAGTTCCTGCATCTCAAAGGCATATGGTGCTGATGGGTTTGCACATATGCTTTAAAAGTATTATAACACCAAAAATATCCAAACATTATAATATAATATAATATAATATAATATAATATAATATAATATAACATAACATAACATAATATAATATGATATAATTTCCATGTTCTAGAGTAATTTAAAATGCCAAATTTGATAAGGCAGAAAAATTTAAATGAGAGTCCCACCTTCCTCTGTCTGCAGTGAGATGATGGCATTGGATTTTGAGTTTGTCAAACATATAAGAAAAGAGCCCAAATCACAGCAGATTTAATTGTGCTGTTTTGAATTGTGCCATCCTGTTTTAGCTGAAGTTGCTGTGGTTGTGATTAAGCCATTCCTCAAAAGGATTTGTTTTGTTTTCTTTTGTCTTCATTCTTTGTGTCTTATTATGACTTCAGTCAGCTCTTGTGATTAGAGCGATTGTACTCCGAGCTTGGAGATGTCAGAGGCAAAGCAGCAGAAACAAAGCAAGAAAAGCAACGCCCTTGCACTTGAAAAGTGAAATCAGTGCTCAGCGGGAGCTCTTCGTGTTCCCACAGAAGCTGTGGCTGCCCCTGGGTCCCTGGGAGAGCCCCAGGCCAGGCTGGATGGGGCTGGGAGCAGCCTGGGACAGTGGAAGGTGTCCCTGCCATGGCAGGGGGTGGCACTGGAGGCTGTTTGAGGTCCTCCCAACCCAAACCACTCTGTGATTCCATAGTTCATCCCTTTTTCTTGCCAGATTTGATGAATTCTGTGCCACATCGCTCTGTGGGCTTTCATGGATTGCATGGGGCCATACTCTTGACCACAGTGATTGTCTCTAAAGACCCTGAAAGATCTCCTCTTGCTCAGAGTTTAGGCTGTGCAGGGATGAATTTGTATAGCTGGTACTTCTGCTTCCATTGTAAAGAGTATTTCATAATTTACTCTATCTGAAGGGATTCTTGGGCTCTGCAGATTTCTATTTTTTGTCATTTCATAGAGACTATTAACTTCTGAATGAAACCTTTCTCAGTTACTAGTTTAATCTTTGCTAAGATATTTTTGCTGGTGGTGAATGCTGCCCACACACAGGAAGACACAATTCTGCCCTAGACAGTTCTCAGTATAAGCTTAAAAGTGTATAAAGAACATGCATGCAAAGGGCAGTGCTTTAATTGCTGGAACCGACAAGAATGCAGCTCAGCTAGAGGAGCAGGCAGTGCTCTGAGGGTGGGATTAGCCTTGTTTGTCTGGAGATCAGAATCAAATGTTATTTAAAGTCATAAATGAAGAAGAAATGGATCATGTCCTTATGATCTCACTAGGAAAGCTCGGCGGTCACACCCCAGGTCAGAATCTCTCTCTTGTATTTTCACAGACAGATTTCTGTCTTTTCTTCTTACCCCATCTACAAATTACAGAAGGTATTAATTCACACATTAGACTTTCTGATCTCTGGTGTGCACTATGGAGGTGCAAAGTATCACTATAGCAGCATAATTTATCAGCATTAAAATCTCTGACATCTCATTCTCCCAAGGAAGCTGGCAATGAAAACGGAAAATGGCTCAGTGTGATCTCCTTCTGGTGGCAACAAATGTAAAAACAATGGGAAACAGAAGGAAAGTAATGTCTCGCTGCAACCCTAAATTCTAATTTCTAAATCCTGCGTGGATCATGGAAGAGTTGTGGAGATGTAGAATACACGATGGAGGAAGAAAAATGTCACCATTGGCTGCAGAAGGCATTTGGGTTTTTCCTTATCAATTCCCTGTCCAGAGTTCAAAGCTATTCTTGGATTGAAGAAGTGGCTTGATAAAATGAGGACATACCTGTGGGTGGGCTGGCAGGGATTAAGGAACTCCAATCTCTCGCTCCTGGGCCAAAACCTTCTCACCAGAGGAGTTTAGGGCAATATCAGGTGCTTGGCCAGTTGTGTATTTTGGATTTTCCCCTCACAGCCTGTGTCCATAGCAGGCAACCAGAGCCTGGTCCAGTCAGAGGAAACAAGAGGATGGAGAGTTGATATGATGAGTGTGAGGCTGATACTGAGTTGATATGATGAGTATGGGGCTGATACCACGTTGATACGATGAGTAGGAAGCTGGCTAAGGTCTGAATACTGAGGGAAATATCTTAACAATGCTCTAGATAATGCAAATCCTCAAATTTGCTTTTCACAGCCATGTTTCTCTATACTATAAAATTCTCTAAAGGTATTTCTCAGGGAAGAACCCTTTTGAAAAGGCCTTTGTTATCTCACACGTTGGCTTTGTGCAGGATGACAAAGTGTACAATGCGATGGCCTGTGTTTTATACCTCCTGCTATTTCAGTCATGCAAATAGCTCCCGGAGAAATATTCAGTTCACATGAATGCATGTTACATACCTCGTTTGTAAGTGAAGTGGCACTTAATAAATGTGAAACACCTTTGGTTATCTAGATGTTTGAAATTCTTGGTGCACTTACGAACAGGAAAGTCACTACCGTAACAAGAGCCACACGGAGTGCCCGGGGAGATTTTGCAGCTTGAGAAAGACATAATGTGAGCCATGAATATCCGAGGTGGGGAAGGAGTGTTTAAATGGCATGAACAAATGACAGGCTACATAGAAGTTAGACTGTGATTATCTCCCTGCAAGACATATTAAAGGTGTTCATTTATAAAAGGGAGCTGCTAAGGATCCATTCCTGTATGTTGAGTGGAGAAACTCCTGAGGCTCCTGCTTTGGAGCAGGGGTGCACTGTGGGCATGGCTGGGATGCTGCTCTGGTACTCTCATGTTTCCTTCCTTACGCATGTCAGAATCTGTGCTTGATCTTGGATACCTTCCCCCTTTCCTGGGGCTTGTGCAGAATGTCAGGTTCTGCGGGGATTGCTGAGTTGTTTATGTGGAGCTGATCTATTTCTTTAGTGTGATGGTCCATAAAAGGAACACGCCTTCGGGCTTCATCCCAAAATTCTGATTTCTCTTTAAAATGTCCCCCCACTTTCTCTGGCCAAAGTGCTTGACCCTCTCAGACCATTCTCATGCGCTGTAGATGCCGGCCAGCACAGTAGTATTATAATTTTAGTGCCTTATTTAGCGGAGAGATTAAATGTAATGTTCAGATTATGTAGAACATTAACTCCTAACAATAAGCAAATAACACATTAGAAGCTTTGCTATTAAAACGTTTAGTGCTGGCTTTGCTGTGGAGCTCTCCAGGAGCCGTGACTTATGTTCCGTGAGGGAGGAGGTTCGGCGGAGAAGAAGGAACGAGCGTCTCTTTCTTCTCTAAGGTGGTGCCTGTAGCCCCGAGCCCACGGGCGGTGTTCGGACGAGCTTTATGGAGCTCCATCCATGTAGCTGAACACCTGAGCCCGGCTGTGCCGGCCATGGCCGCGAATCCGGGGGGTTTCGAGCAGGTAACGGAGCTCTGCCGTGTGCCGGCGGCTCGGCGTGGGTGGCGTCTGGGCTGGGGCGGCCGGAGCCAGCCCCTGCTCCCGTCAGGAGCTGCGATGTGCCAGTCTTGTCTTTCAGACGGGATTTTTATGGGAGCTGATGGTTGCCAGGGCAACGGAGGCTTCGGGGAGTCTCGCGCGCCGCAGCCCCGGCCTGGGAGCGCCGGGAGCAGATGTTGGCTGACGCCAGGCGCTGCCGGCGCCGCTCATGCGGGAGCTGCCGAGGACGCTGTGCCCGGCTGCACGGGCGGCACCGCTCCCGCTCCCCGCTCCCCTCTGCCTTGTAATTTAGTATTCTTGTCTCACCCCACAGGGGTTCCTCAGCCGTCGGCTTAAAGGCTCCATCAAAAGGACAAAGAGCCAACCGAAGCTCGACAGGAACAGCAGCTTCCGGCACATTTTACCTGGCTTCAGGAGTGTGGACCATGAAAGGTAAGGGGACGTTTCGCGGAGGGTGTGGGAGAGAGAAGGAAGATATTGATTTTTCCAGCTCTTGTTAAGATCTTGCTTATCTTATTCAGAGCAAGGGCTGCATCTCTGATAGAAGTAGACTTGGTTAATTGCAAGAGGGGTAGTTTTAATTTGTTGCTGAGGATGCGGTGCAAGCCCTCCCTTTTCAGGTTAAATTCCAGGTGCAGAGAAGCCTGTCTGCTCTGCTTTCTCTTTCTCAATAAATCCTAAGTTGATGCACCAGCATATAAATAGCACAGAGATGCAGCAGCCAGAGCCGACTGATGCAGGTGAGGGAGGGAGGGGAGGGATGCTCCCACACTGGACTGCACCGATCACAACTGGGTTACACACGGTAGGAACAATACCATGGAACAATAACAACCATAATCTCCCCAAATGCCTGT
Source organism: Lycocorax pyrrhopterus obiensis (assembly GCA_014706295.1). Taxonomy (NCBI): domain Eukaryota; kingdom Metazoa; phylum Chordata; class Aves; order Passeriformes; family Paradisaeidae; genus Lycocorax; species Lycocorax pyrrhopterus. Next base: position 9,172,121 of record JACSVZ010000019.1, read on the forward strand.
CTCCCCCTCACACACATCCGTCTCCATCCCGCCGTTGTCTGCCGTCATTACACGGAGATGGAGCCTCGGCGTGTGGCCGGAGCTGCTGCTTCTGTCTGAGCCATGACAGGAGCTCAGTCCAGGAGGGATGTGTTGCAGGGAATGTGCAGATGGATCTGATAAAGCATTTCACGTGGGATGGCCAGTATTGGAGCAAATTGGGAGTAAAATAAAAGTGAAATGAGATCTTGGGTTTATTCTTCAGCTGGTTAAAAAGTAGAGCAGCTCTTTAGTGGATTTGTGTGTATTTATGTACGTGTAGATTTATGTCAGTGTGAACATCAGACAGGCACGGTTCGAGGTAAATTCATGTGGAAATTCATATGCAGATCAAGGTCATGGTTGGGGAAGACAGATTCCTTTACCAACCACAGAAACAAACCAGTGGTTTGCTTCCAAAAGGAAGGTCTTTCAACCTTACACAAGTCATTTTGGGGAGTGACAGAAATATTGAAGTGCCAGGAAAAGTCTGCGTCTGAAAATTCCGCCAGGCTGGACATGCCCTGATGTAACCAGTTTGGAGCAGAGGCAGTTTAATACCCCAGGTACTTGAGAACACATTGAGTAAATGGTTCACTTTGAAAAGCAGTGACAACTTACTTTGTTTTAGCTGTACTTATTCATTGGAGGGGCCGTGAGCTTTTGAAGCCCACAAATAACAATTGTCAGTCTGGATTTTGCCTTACCTGACGTATTGCAGCCTCCTAAGCTTTTTCCTTCTGGATTCTGCAAATGAAGTGATTGTGCTGGTTAGTGCCGAGTAAGATTTCAGGGATTACTATCTGGGCAGACAGAGCTGATTTGGTTCCTGTGCTGCAGTTTTCCCAAACGCTCGAAGTAGGGCACTGTGTTCCAGAGGGAAGCGAGCGGAGCCGGGTGGCCGGGAATGTGCCTACGGTGCTGCTGCTCTGCTCGAAGAACAGGCAGATTAGGCAATGTTTCCTTTCTACCTGAATGAGTTTTGTTTCGTTCTGTGACTTGGCAGGATAGGATATGGGAATTAACTGTTCTGGCCAGCCCTGCAGCCAGAGTCATTTTCCCAAATTAAGCCTTGTAGTTTCCCTGCCCTCCCAGCACAAGAGCCCCGGAGCTGGCTGGGCTTCCAGAGAGCCAGATGTACTGCAACTTCTCCTTAAAGAGACTCAGGGAATGCTGTAATGTGTTTGCAGTGTAGAGCTTAAAGGGTGGCTTAGAGGAGAGGTGGCACTTGGCAGCCTCAAATAACCAAGGATTTGCTTATATGAGTATGAGAAACTGAAAATGAATGATACCTTCATGATACCTGAAATTAGACCTTCTGTTAGGCAGGCATCACTCAAAAATGCCCTTCCTCTGTGATACACAGACATCCCTGAGCTGCAGGACACTGAGACTCAGTGGCTTTTGACAGCAGGCTCTTAGTCCCTCGCTGCCATCGCGGTGTCAGATCTGTCAGGTGAGCAGGAGTCCTCTGCAGGAGAGCTTGGCCTTAGGGACTGTTGCTCTCAGAGAGGTGAAAGAAAAGCAGCAGCTGGGCCTCTCAGTCATGCAGTGAGGCTTTGGTTACAGAAGATAATTTTATCTTCCTGAACATTCCCATCCCATTGTGTGTGCACAATGTATATGAAAGAGCTCAGGTCTTTCAGATCATTCTCGTGCATTTTCTGCTGTGCTTGTCTTGCTTGTAATCCAAGAACTGTTTCACAGAAGCATTTGGTATTGGAATATGCGCCTCTTAAATATTTGATTCTTGACTCCATCTTGTATTGAAGCTGATTGTTCAGGAACCACTCCTCTGCTCGTGGAAGTCACTGTTATAACAGTGTTCTGTTCTGGAGCGTGGGCCAATTTCTGCAGGAATGCCACAGCAAAAATGAATAGTGCAGTAAATGCAGTCAAAACACTCCAGGCTGAAATATTGAGCTACGGTAGATTGTAAATGCTTCTGTTACTTGGCTTCTTTGTATCTAAATTTGGACTGTTCCTGCCTCTTATTTCCTTTATTTTTCTTTTCCTTGCATGTCCTGTTTATCCTGCAGGTGAATATATGAAGTACATGAACTGTGCACATGCATGTTCAGACAGATAATGGCATGGATGTGGCTTGTGTGTGGGGCAGAGAATATAAACAAATATATTTCACTAAATTACTGCGGGGTTCACATGGCTAGAATTGGCCAAATTTTGCCAGTCTTGTGCATACTGGTATTTTTCCTGTTACAGTAACAGTAATACAATTATTGCTAGTGAGTAAAAGAAGCGAAATCAGAGCAAGTGTAACTCACGTTCCGTATGAGAGGTGCATTAGTCTGGTACAATCAGAGTATGCAAATAGGAGATCTAAAGGAGGATTGTGGAATGCGTGTTTCTTTCAATTTGCTGGCTGGTCATGTTGCTTGTTAGAGCTAAAAAGGGTTCCAAAAAGTGGCTTTTTGCTAACAATGTCTCCTGCCTCCTGATTTATTACAGCAGCTCACTAAGTTTTTATCATGGAGCACTGAATGCTTGGCTTTGTAGTGGCCTCTGGAATCAGCCACAAATCAAGCATTTGGCAGGCGGATTTTTTATAATTGGACCCACATTTCTCCTACAAAATTTGTGATGGAGAAAATTTCTGGGTTGGACATGGAGCACAGGGAGTAGAGCCAGAGAAGGGAGAGAAGGTTGTTCTTCTGCAGTTGTTAATTATTGGTGGGGATGCATTGCTGATTTTCTTGTGGTGGCAAAGGTGATTTTACACCAGCACTGAGGCCACGGTATCACTGTGTGGGACAAATGCCTTCAGATTGTAATGATTTGGTGGGAAATGGTAATGTGATCCCTGAACTGATCATTGCTGGGGACACTTTTCCTCAGTGCACCTAGAATCCATTTAATGCTAAGGGACTCTGGATTACCAGCATTTGTGATTGTTTTGCAAGGTTGTTTTTTTGGGGTTTTTTTATCATTCCAGGAGATAACATTCCATTTAAGCTTTTATTGGCACTACAAAAGCCTGAGCATATGGCTGATTGTTAAATGAGCCTCAGCCTTGGAAGGGGTACAGCCCTGCATTAATAACAGCAGTAACTTGCACTACTGAGACTTCCTCTTTAAACTCCTTTTTGTTTTTAGCCCATCCAAAATTTTTGCTTCTAACCCCCAGAGGGAAGAGGAATTGTACAAGTCATGTACTGCAGCACATTTAATTCCTACTGTGGTGCCCACGCTGCCTGTTGTAGGGGTTTTCCACGTGCACACAACTTACTTTGGTGCATCAGGAACTGATGAACGTCTGTGCTCCTGCAGCAAACTTAGTTTGGGAGTTCGTGGAGATCTAATTACCATTTGTTTATTCCCAACAAACCTGATATGCCACGTATTTTTAGGCATGATGAAATTGGTTAAGTTTGATGAGAATCTGGTGGTGAGTGCTGCATGGCGAAAGATGAAGAAGTTGCTCTATTTCCTCTGGAATCGGAAAGAGGAATGACTCATCCTGCAGAAGTAGGACACTGGCAGACCCCAGAATGCACGGAGGGCTTTCAGATCTGTGTGAACAAGTGCTGGAGAGCTGCTTCCTCTTCTGGCTCCTGCTTAAATGGCATTATCCAGGGAAGCTGTCTGAGGAGGAAAACCTACACCAGTGGGGATCCCCTGAAGGGCGGCACTGACACCACACTGTGGACAGCCGGGCTCTAAGGAAGACATTGTGAGGAAACACCGTGCAGTTTGTGTAGGGAGCCATCCAGCCCCATCAGCAGTGACTGAAATGCAGAATAAAACAGCTTGCACAAGCCAGGAGCATCCAGCAGGACCCATGTCACTCGTGCCGGGGGTGATGCCTGTCCCCACTCTCCCCACATCAGGGAACAGATTTCAGCAGAAAATCAAGATTCAAGGACAGTCTCAGAATTCAGACTGGCCTCATGTAGTACCTGCATTTATACCAAGGCTGCTTTGTCCTGGAATATGCAAATCAGCTTTTTAATGGGGTTCCTTTGCAAAATATTTCTTGAACCAGAAAGTTAATTACTGATCTCTAATTAATGGCTGTGTTAAGAGGCTGGAGTAAAATCAGAGAGAGCTGCTTTGAAGGAGAGATGCAGGAAGAAATTACCATTTCTCTCCATCAACTGTGATATTCCTCATCTTCTTCTTGTGGTATTAGGAAGTTTAGACATTTTAAAAAGGAGAATGCTGTTAATGGAAAGAGGGCATTTTGAAAGGGTTTTTTTGGGAGGCATTGAAAGAAACAAAAATCATAATTTAATAACTCCAAGAGGGACAGAGATGGATTGAAAGCAACGTGGGGCCTTTCAGCTTCTCCCAAGGCAGCAGCAAGGTCTCAACTGTTCCTCCTGTTAATTTGGCTTTTACAGATACCTGTGAACTTGTATCAGAGGCTGCCTGAGGTAAATGTATTCCCCGTTCTCAAAGGAATACAGAAACACTTCCCTTTATCCTGCACATTCAAACCAACTTCCTAATTGAATGGGAGGTCATGCCTAATACCTGTCACTAAAGACTACATGAACTCCTGGTAATTCTTCAAGTCATAATAAATGTCAAGGGAAAGGCTAAGAGGCTGGAATGATTTTTGTAGAATCATAGAATCATGGCAGAATTTTCCCAGCCTTTTTCCCAGTTCTGCACTTGCTGGTTCCTGACAGCCCCGTGCCCCACGGGGCGCAGCCGGCGCGTTGACTCAACTCGGAGTCACGGAGCAAAATTAGAAAATCCTTCCTGCTTCGGCATATGCAGCTCTGCTGGGATAATTGGCTTCATGCATCTTACAATTAGCTTGCAAAAATATGTTTTGCATCCCTGACCTTTTCTCTATACGCAAGGCCATTGTTTCCCTGTCCTGCTTAATTACAAAATAGAGCGTTGTGTGAGGAGAGAGATGACATCGTTGGATCGTCGGCTCTAATTTGACGAGACATCGTAATGGGGAGTTTTCATACTGAGGGCACTGAATTAGTGTAGCGTGAAGGCACATTTCTCCAAACCTACTAAATAAGGAGAAGTTAATTTTCTGCTCTATCTTTTTGACGTTTGTAATCAAAGCGTTGTATTCCAGCTGCAGATGGTTAGCGCGTGAGGGATGTTTGGGAAATGCCGACAATCGCGAGGCATTGTCTCCGCGGCCAAGGATCAGGTTGATTAATGGATACAAGGATGCTTGCTTTCATTTTGCTGCTCTCCCAGTCTGAATACACATTATTGACTCGTGTGGCCATTGCCTGGCAGCTGGGATGTGGTGGTGCAGCAGTGCACACCTCAGGGGGACAAGCAGAGCGCTCCACTGATGTCCCTCGAGCACAGACTCAGCCAGGGTGACAGTTCCGCTGCGTTGTGGCCCGTGGTGTCTTGATACTCATCAGGTCGAAGACAGATACTGCTACTCCTTGCATCAACGTTTTGTTTCCAAACAGACCATTTATTCTGACTTTGCCCTGGTGAGGTTTTCATGTGCATGAATTTCAGTGCAATTACATTAGCATTACTCTTCATGTCAATAACCTCAAAGGAAAAAAAGAGAAAGAAAATGCCATCACTGCAGCTTTTCTACCAGAGGATGCTTTCTGTTCCTTCTAGACTCTTCTCTTTTTAATTATCATCTGTTTACAATAGATACTGAGATACTTCTATCCCAGGCTTAAACATCCCCCTGCCGTGGGCAGGGACACCTCCCACAGCCCTGAGCAGCCTGGTCTGTGGAAGGGGGGTGGAATGAGATGAACTTTAAGGTCCCTTCCAACCCAAACCAGTCTGAGATTCTGTGATTCTGGCACGCAGGGAAAACTGCTCCTGATGAAACCATCACTCGTACACTGAGAGGAACAGTCCTGCTTTCTCCAGCCCATTGCCTCCTGCCCACGTGTTCCCCTTCCCATCACACGATCTTGGGAAGGTCAGCAAGTGGATTCAAGGGGAAATGATTATTTAAGGGGTGATTTTCTGTTTGGTTGGGGCACTGAACCAACTCCAGTAGCTGCAGAGAAGCAGGGAGATGGCAGAGCAGGGACTTTCCCTGTTTCTGGCATGTGCAGCTGCATTTGATGGGATATAACTGTACTCTCAGTTTCTGCCCCTTGTGCTGTGTGGGCCTGGGGGAGGGATGTCCAATTGGCATCTGCCTCCAATTTCCATCTTCCATGGAATTTCCCATCTCCTAGGAGAGATCCATTGCATGTTGGCTCACACTTTGCTGTCCTCCACTCTGTCATTTCTAGTGGCAATCAGTTTTAGCAATAAATGGTTTTCTCTCTTGGAAGGAAGGAAGCAATGTTTTTAAAAAAGTTTTCAAACCAACTTCCGCTCTGTTCTTTATTGAAACCTTGCAAAACCTCGATTGGAAAATCTGTGTGAGGGACAAAGAGTTGCAAGTGAACATGGAAGTGAGGTGGGGAAGGGTTCCAAGCCTTTGTTCAGAGCTGGGAGACGCCGATGTTTGACGTGTGTTGCTTGTTATCCCAGTTCTCTTTGCAGTGCTCGGGCACTGAAATCCACTGATTGTAGCTGGAGGCAGCAGCTGGAGCTCACTGCTGGCTCTGACTTGTACAGAGCACTGGCTGTAATGATGTTCAGGACTCGTGAATTCCAAATAACTCTGTCAAGTTCATTCATCAGCTGGGGGGGAAGGAAAAACCAGATTGGGGAAAAAATATACTTCCTCTTCACCATAGGATATAGAGCCTCTGAAATGGTTATTCGCGAGAATGCAAGTAGTTTGTTCACCTATGGATATCTTAAGATAGTGATATTATGGTTGTGCTTGTCTGGTTGGCAGTGTTTACAATTCAAATCTTCAGTACAACTACAGAATGTCTCACTTAGGTTCTCTTCCACAGAATTCCGGCCAGGTGTGATGAAAAAAAAGCAAGAACTGATTTTAATTGAATTAAACCAATGCATTTTAGCTGGAATTAAAATGTAATTTGTTTAAAAATGCTGAACTGATTTGAATTAAAGCCAGAAATATGAATTTAGCTTTAATCCATGTGTGTTATATAAGTAATTATATGAGAAAGGGCTGTGGCGTGCCTTGTGATTGATAATGTGCAGGAGGGCAGCGTTCCCTCGTTCCAAATGATGGAAATGTAGTAGGAATTAGAAAGCCAGAGCTGTTCTATCAGGCTGTGCCCTTTGCTCACGTTTACAGATGTCTCTGGGATTAAGCTGGCCCTGTACCCTGCCTCCCCCACTGCAGGGGGGATTACCCACATCCCCATCCCAACCCCCAGTGCCGCCTCTCCGGAGGAATCCCTGTGCAGAGCGGGCCTGCAGCAGATCCCAAATGATTTACATAACTCGGCTCTATGTACCTTGAATTATTAATATTTTGCTGTCCTGGCTGTGTGGGGAGATTTGTTCCATTAGGGATGTGTTTGTTGCTATATAGTAGCACTTTAGATGATGGGAATACACGGAGAGAGAGAGAAGGATTTATATGTTAAATTCTTTTGGTGAGAGCAGAGTTTTTACCAATGCCTGCCTTCTGAGGATTGGAATGAAAGTCTCAGGGCTGCTGTTGCTCATCTTGGAGTCTGGTGTTTATCCTCTGCCTGGGCATAATCCTCCTGGGCACCAGGCAAGGCCAAGTGCCATCAGGATGTGAAGAGTTTTAATCATGACATGGCAGTGTCCGTGATTTCCCTGGGTCGTGGCATCTCCTCCCTTTCCCCAGTGCTCCCAGGGAAGGTGGCAGCGCGTGCTGTTTGTGCAGGGTCCGTGTGGGTGAGCACAGGGCTTGTCCAACAAGGTGTAATTAGTGAGTGACACAGGGCCACGTGCAGGGGGTGCCTTGGAGGGTGCTGGGCACCCCGAGGCTCCGCCAGGCCCCGCCGGATGCTCCCGGTGCCTTTCCTGAACGGGATATTGCATCCGCAGAGGCTCTCTGCAGGAACCCTCTCCAGCTCCCCCGAATTAATTATTCACTGATCATCACTCAGACCTCATGGATTAGGGAGCAGGGAGCAGGGTTGGCAGGGGGTGGATAGAAGATGGAGCAATTTGGATTGCAATTAGTATTTCATTTCTTCCCTTGTTCCCTGTTTGCTTAAATTGGAGATTGCGTGTTAGAACAAAGCAAGGATTTACATCCCAGCAGTGGAAGTTCCCTGTGCACCAGAAACGAGCAAATCCACTACAGTCCTTAAGCTTCCCAAAGGGATCAAACACTCAGTTTGAGAAGCTGAAATATCAGAGGAACATGTTCTGCTTAGAAAATGGTGTGAGGGAACAGCAGTGCTTGGTCTGCTGGAGCAGGGACTTCACCAGCCATATCCTGCTCTCACGAGAACAGCATTTAGATGTTGTCTCTCTCCATCCTGAGGAATGGCATGAAGCTCTGCCAGGGAAGATTTAGGCTGGATTTCAGGAAAAGGTTCTTCCCCCAGAGGGTGCTGGGGCACTGACCAGGCTCCCTTGGGAATGGTCACGGCCCCAAGGCTGCCAGAGTTCCAGGAGTGTTTGGACACCGCTCTCAGGGACAGGATGGGATTGTTGGGGTGTCTGTGCAGGGCCGGGAGCTGGACTGGATGATCCTTGTGGGTCCCTTCCAGCTCAGGATATTCTGTGATTCTGTGAGCCCTTATCTCCTGTCTCCCCTTGCTACTCCTGCAGTGTGCTCCTTGCCAGGAATCTTCTCTGGGAGAAGGAAAACCCATCTGGGTGGGCAGCCCCACAGCCCCGACATCACCCCCAGCCACCGGGGCTGTCCCCCTCTCAGGCAGTGTAATTGGAAGTTCAGTCATTACAACACTGTTACCAAGAGTTGGAAACTCTGCTCCACCGGTGAGACTGTGTCTAATTTTGAAACCTCAAGGGGTTTTTTGATTATACCAGTAACCACAGTCTGGGTCACACTTTGCAATAATTATCCTGATGTCTGAGAGCTTGTTAGAACATCCCTGGAGGAAGGGGCCTGGTTGCATCAGAGGAGAATTTAGAGGTATATGCTGGCAAACCTTCAGCACTGGAGATTTATTTAAGTTAGTTCTTTTAATTGCTTTCCAGCATCCCAATTCTGTTATAAGCTCTCTGAGCCATCTAGGGAAGTGAGTGTAGCTCACATTAATCTCCTCAATCCTTCTTCCTCTGACTAGTTACTCCCAGCTTCATTTACACGGGCATTTGAGCCCTACAGAGCGGGCAATAATTTTGATTCTGTTTAAACATGTTCTAACAGAAGATATAAGATAGGAAAATTCATCAGCTGACTGCAGCATTGGATTCTTTTTTAACTCTCATCTCTTAAGCATGGCTTACGGTCTTTGTATAACACTGCTGCCTCCCGAGTCTGTTGGCAGCTCTGTGATATGTATTCATAGAGCAATTCCAGTCCTTGAGTGAAGCCTGCAAGAAAAGGGCAAAGAATTATTTGTCTTTTTTTCATTATCGCGGCCCTCTTGTACCTGCTCTGACACACACTTGAGAGAAGTTTGCCTTGATGCCTTTTTATCTGAAGCTCTCTCTCTGTACCAGCCCAGACGGGGTGTCTCACCCTCGTTAGATAAAGTCACCCACGTTGAGGCTCTCCCTCACTTCATTAATCGCAGTCCCAACCTCACACAACAGCAGAGCCTCCACGCACCCCCCGTTACACACTGCGATAGCAGGGGAGGGAGGAACAGAGGGACTCCAGCACGTCCAAGGGGTGGCCAAGGAGCCAGGGCCAGCTCCCTGTTATTCCCTGACTCAAGAACTTTGTTCTCTCTTCTGAACAGTAGAAAAAGTTTCATTGTCTTAAAAAATAACAATAATCCTGTTTGAGTGGTGTGAAGTTTTTGGTCTCAATTACATCTCGTATCAATGAATTCCTCAGACAGACACTGTCTGGTACATAATTTATAGCACTGGCAGATTTTAATCTATTAAACTCCATTATCTTTCATCTTTATTATCTATTCGTTGGCCATTTTAGAAAAGACAGTAAATAGAAACAGGCAATTCATTCCTGACTTCACCATGCATTATTTGCTGGTAATTTGTCCTGTCAAGTCTCCTTGTTTTTCCCAGCTAAAGACACTCTTCTTGAATTGTTTTCCATGGTTTTTATCACTTTGAGGCATTCCCTACTCAGTGTGTTTGCTCATGTACAGTATTATGTTGTTGGAAGAAACATGTTTTCTACACCTGTTTGCCTTGAAAGCACTGGCAAGTCTGTTCTGAGCATCTGGGAGCAGTAGGGACAGGGGCTCCAGGGTTTCCTTTGGGTCAGAGGCTCCAGGGCTCTCACAGGGACAGAGGCTCCAGGGCTCCCGTGCCCTCAGCCTAGGGAAAGCCATGACCTTTCCATCCCTGAGACTCCTCATCCCTGCTCATGTCAGAGGAACACATCCTTTTGTTAAAATGAAGGGATCTGGAGTCAGCATTACACAGAGGAATGAGACATAAAATAACAGAGCCAATAATGATGGGAATCCCCCCACGGAACAGGAGTGCAGCCTCTGGAACAGCAGCTGCAGCAAATACATCCAGGTTATCAGTGGCTGCTTTGCGCTGAGGAGGCTTAGGTGTAATGAGAGTTGCTGCATCCCGGGAACCTCGGCAATGAATAGTGACATTTTCCAATAACAACTTTTAGAAATGGGAAAAAAACATCCTGTGTGTGAATGTGGCCCTGAAGGACAGCTCAGGGGTCTCCTCTGTCTGCCTCAGAGCTGGACTCAGGTCACCAAGCTGCTTTCAGGCAACCAAAAGTGACTCTTAATTGCTTCAGTCCTGTCTGAAAGCTCATCAATAATTTCCTGGGCTGGCTGTCCTGGCATTGGCATTCTGAAACACACGTTAGATTTGATTATTTTTTCAAATTAACATGCAAAGCATGACTTGACCTAAATAATTCCACCAGTCCAATCGTAAGTCTGAAGGTTTTGGAAGTATCAAGTTCTCTTAAACATTTAAGAGAGGGATTTTTACAAGAGTGTGTAGTGATAAAACAAGGGCAAATGGCTTCAAACTGACAGACCACAGGGTTAGATGGGATATTGGGAGGGAATCCTTCCCTGTGAGGTTCGGGAGGCCCTGGCACAGGTTGCCCCTGGATCTCTGGAAGTGTCCAAGGCCAGGTTGGACGGGGCTTGGAGTGCCCTGGGATAGTGGAAGGTGTCCCTGCCCATGGCACAGCTGGAACTGGATGGGCTTTAAGGTCCCCCCACCCCAAACCAGTCTGGGATTCTGTGATAATTCACAGTCCCTGATTTCTCCCAGCCCATTATCCTACTTTGTTCCAAATGAGCCCATGGCATTCTCGATCCTGCAGTAAGTGCCAGGCTGGAGCAGTGTCAGTGCTCCCAGAACAGGCTGTGCTGTATCACCTGCATCTTGGCACTTTGATTTCCTGCCGTGTGATGTGTTGAAACCACAGCCCCTGTCACCGATAAGCTGAGAAAGCATCACTCAGCCCTGAGTAGTTTTGTGGACACTTTTCTTCCTCTGACACGTTTTTCTTTCTATAAATGTCAGTGCATAAAGGGCACAGGATTAAATTTGATTTGTGCTCCTGGTGTTTGGTACATAAAGAACAACACTTGGGTGTCAGTACAATACATTGGAGAAAGTGACTCCTCCCAGCTGTGTTCAGCTCCAAAATTGAGTGATCATAAAGAGATCTTCAAAACCCATTGGATACCTCTGGAGATGAAATAGTTTGAAACAGTGATTACAGCTATTCCTGGTATCTGATCATTATTTACAACTATTTGTGAATCTTCAAAATCAGACTCATTTCGTGTCACCTGAACAATCTACTGAGAAATCTTCATTTTTTTGTTGAAAAATTATTTGGGTGACTAATGACCCAATTGAAAAAAAGTCATCAAATGCAGCAGTTTGTGATGATGACTGGGGATGCACTGTTTTGTCCAGGGACTTTATCTACCATTTCCATCAAAAAGTGCACTGGGAAATGTTTTCTCTCAGTGCAGTGTCTGTGTAGCTGTTTGTCGTGCTGCTCCTGAGGTCACAGAGCTCCCACTTTGCTGTGTCAGGGCATCCAATTTATAGAAACCTCATCATGGACCAGTTTAAAGGTTCCACATGTCCCTGCCATGGTTGGCTTCATTTTGCATTAACTAGAAGCCCACTGCTGGTAATTTTGGCCAGCAGTGGCCCCTTTTCCCAGAGCTCGTCTTTGCACTGCCCTTTTCCGTGCTACAAGAGGTCACGTTATTCCATGTCAATTAATTTGTGGAAAAAGTCTCGCTTTTTCTGTTATGGCCATGAGCTGCTGCTGCTGCTGAGCTGGAACAAGCTGGGAATGTCCTCAGTGCTAAACTGAGATTGCATAATTATGGCTTACACAACAGCACACACACAGGCAAACAAACCAGGGACTGCTATGTGGGATGGACTCGGGAAGCCTGTGTTGGACGGCTTTCAGCACTCATGTTCCCTGCAAAAGGAGTTCCTGCTACTTAATTTAGTAACCATATATCTGATTTTCACTTTTCTGGGGAAGGTGGGTGGGTTTGCTCAGAGTTTGGGGAAATTTTGCTTTCCCACTCTCCCTAGTGGCTCGGAAAGGTGGAGCCCACATAGTGCTTTCCATCGAGCCTGTCTCCATAAGGGAGTGGTTTTCCACCACAACAATTGGCAATTACGGTTCTTGTTTTAAATAACATGAAAACAAAGCAGGCTGCTCCCACCCTGGACTCTGCAGATGGGCAGGGTTCTGAATCCTGCTGGAATAATCACTGATACTAATTACGGAATTCGGGGAAGACGGCGGGGCCGGGCAGGCTGAGCTGGGCTGAGCTGGGCCGGGCTGAGCTGGGCCAGGCTGATCCTTCCAGCATGAGCTCCAAAGCAGCAAATCTCTCTAATTTCTCTGTTGTGATTTCTGCTCTTTGCTTTGTCTCTGTTTCCCTCCCCTTTGCTGCCCTTGCACTTCCAGCACGGGAGCGTGTAGCAGCATCGTAGTAAGTGCTTGAATGGCTGGAAAATCCTTTCATGGCAAAGATGTGATTGTTACTTATTTATTTTATTTTTGGTTAATACGACTGGAATACAAATGGGGCTCTGGTGCCTAAGGGCCTTGCATTCTTCCAGTAATTCCTTATGACATGTGTCAGGCTCTGTTTTATTCAGGTGGGTGGTGTGATATTAAACAAGAAAGCAAGCTTGCATTTCTCCGCAGCTGTATTTATACACACACTCCTGGCACAGAGCTGCTTATTAGGAGAATGTCATCTCCACACTGCCTGTACCTGAAACAGTCTGCAAATACCGTGTGGGCTTTAAGAGAAATCATCTTAAATCAATCAGATCTCCCAAGACCGGAGTGTCCTTCCTGCCTTATCCTTTGTCCAGGCAAAGATGGGGCTGCGAGAGATGTTCCTTAAGCAATGCTGCAGCCAAAACAGTCATGTCTGAATGGAATATCGATTTTCTAATTGCTGTGCTGCTGTTAAATGAGTTGTTATGGGGGAGCAGGGGGAAAGCAAACTCAGATGCGTGGCTGGCTGGCTTTGCTTTGGCTCTGCTGAACACACCCGGGGTGTTAATGTGGGAAATTCAGCAAAGGGAGGAAGGTGGAAGCCTTTTTTTGTGTGGCACGGACATGGAGAGGGCAAATGAGACTCACCAGCGGGACAGGCTTATTCTCTCACAAAGCACAAAACAGCCCTTTGGCTTCCGGCACTCGGGCTGCAGCCAGGAGAGAACGAATTGCAAAGCAGAGGCATCTTATGCAATAGTCCCCGGGAGGAGGCTGCTGCTCTCCGTCATCCCGGGCTCTGCCCGGGCTCCTCGGGCTCTCCAGGGCAGAGCGGGATTGGCTGCTCCTCACACACACACAGGCACCACAGAAGGGGGTTTGCTTCCCTGGTGCCTGTTTGCTGCTTTTGGAAGTGGCCGGATGGACAGTCCCTGTGCAGCCGTGGGGGGATGAGCTGCTGGGACAGGTCAGCCCTGCAGTCATGGAATCTCCATGAAACCATCGTTAGAAGGGACCACCTGGGGAAGAAAGGGGCATCCCTGGGAAAGGGACATACCTGGGAGAGAAGGGAACTGGACCTCTCTGGCTTTTTTTTTAAAGCCTCTAGTCAGGCATTTTGGAAAGTGAAACGCAGTCCCCGTAGTGAAATCTTTATCACAAAGCATCTTCCTGAGACAATAGAAGTAGCTATCAGCCACATCTAACCAATAAATAATATTTCTTAATATAGTTTCAGAAAAAGCAGCATATGTTTATGTGTTCAAACACATCCTCTTAGGAGAAAAATAGCTTCTTTATTTTTCTGAAGATTAAAATGCCAAATCAACTAATTACTTTTCTTTGAAAACCTCTACCACATAAAACACACACTCTCTCAGTGAACTAAATTGATTTATATTCCACCATTAATTCTTTATAGCCCATAATTTGCAGAACAACAAAGCTGGTTGGAAAATGTGCCCTATTAAGGGACAAACAGCTTTCTGAGTAAGATGGAAATATGTTGGCATGGCAAAGAAACGTGGGTGCAGCTGAGGCTGGGGTGGCCCAGGGGCTGTGCTGGGGCACAGCCATGGTCTCGAGGCAGCCCTGGGAGAGCCTCCCGAGCTGCTGTGCAAAATCCCTGCAAACTGAGAAGGGAATCAGCCTGGCTGAGGTCAGGGGGAGAGGAAGGTCCATGTCCACCCAGCTGGGACAGTCAGTGTTCTCTGTGTAAACATCTTTTCCCAAGCTTTTGGATGCTCTCCTGGTGTTCCTGCAGTTCAAGTCCATATATATAATTTAATTAGGTGCCGTGACCTTTCCCTTTGGGTGGTGTTTCTATTGGCTTAAGAATATCTGAAATTCCTCCTAATGTCTTCACTGGTCTCATTTGCATTACCCATGGAAGACTTTATTTTTTATTACTGAGACAGTCTAGAAAACTGGAAATAAAATTATGTTTGGGTTCTTCCAGTAAATATGTCAGTGACTGGAATTGATATCTTGGTAATGAAATTGGAATTTGTCTATTGCTGTTTTGGGGTAGTAATAAGATGACAATAGAATAATCCAGGTACAAAACTGCTGGGGTTTGGTGGATGAATGAGCTGCTACATAAGGGGGTGTCTGCCAGGAGGGCTTGGATTGAGTGCATGGATTGGAAGTGGAATTGGAGGCTGAGAGGGGCCCACGTTTGAGTGCTGCTTCTCCCTTCTCCTGGATTTCAGGTGGGATCACAGGCTGCCTGCAAGGCTCAGGGCGCTGCATGTTTTTTATGGAAACCTTCTGTTTGTTCCCTGAGATGGGAATCTGTCAGACACTGAATAAATGCAGGCAGAGTTGGCAGGGAGGTGTTACAGCACAGGAAACAGAAACACAGTCTTAAACAAATTAAAAAGATGGTAATTAACCAAATGAATTTCATCCTGGAGATAATCAGACGAATATATTTAGAAGGAAAATAATCCCAATTCTCAGAAAACAGTAATTAAAATATACTCATTTTTGGGAATGGTTAACAAGCTAAATTGGAGGCAGCAAAGTAGGCTTGGGCCCTGGTGGATGCTCCTTGGGACGGCGTCTGACGAGGCCCTGATGTGTGATCTAAACATAGCCCCTGATAGCATCGGATCCGGAGTTTGGGAAACGGCTCTGGCTGGATAAGGATAAGTTCTTGAGATGCTGAAGGGAGCGTGCAGCACAGGCAGTGCTGTTATCTGGGTCGCTGACAGATAACAGAGGATGAATTTCACAACCATGTATTTCAGAGGTGTCAACAGGGGGGAGGTGAAAGAATTTAGGGTGGATAATTGACAGGTAAACACGAGAAAAGGTGGGAAGATGCAGGCATCCAGGCGTCGGGAATCCACCTGCCTGCGCCCATGTGTCAGTCGGAGCAGGCTGCCTGGAGAAGCAGGGAGAGCTCCCCATCCCTGACCCTGCCTGGAGGATGTGCTGGAGGAGTCAAGCACCCAACAGGTCTCTTCTGCTTCCCAGTGGCACCAGAGGATCCCAGTCTGGGTCTGAGAGCAGGGAGGTTTATGGGGGAGTGGAAGGGCTGGGGGAAGAGAGGGAGGATGTCTGGG
Organism: Lycocorax pyrrhopterus obiensis; assembly: GCA_014706295.1. Lineage (NCBI taxonomy): Eukaryota > Metazoa > Chordata > Aves > Passeriformes > Paradisaeidae > Lycocorax > Lycocorax pyrrhopterus. Next base: position 9,188,132 of record JACSVZ010000019.1, read on the forward strand.
TGCCTCTTGTGGGGATGTCCTGGCGACGGGGTTTGTTCTCTGGGGATCTTGGTGCTTTCCTTTGGGGTCTCTCTGTCAGCTCAGCTGCTGCCTTTCACTACCAGAGGTGGGCGTTGTACCCACAAAATATTGACTTGTTCCAGTGCATTGAAAGCTACAAAGTTTGGGGAATTTTTGGCCTCTCTCATAGTTGGATCTATTGAAAAGGAAGTGGTTGGATAGAGCACAGAACCAGAAAAATAATGCATTTGTTTCCCAGAGTAAAATCTGTTATTTTCAGGATTTAGTCCATGAAACACCGTGTCAAAACCTCACTAGGAAACTTGTCTCTTTTGGGTTCTGGGTGGGCAGATGCACATTCTCTCCTCTACCAAATGTGGATAAATACTGTTTTTCTAGGAAACACCCAGCTGATCTGATCATAGTGATTGTGATTTGACATCTGTGTGCACACACAATAATTACATTGATCTAACTTATTACTGAAACTGCCAGTAGGTGAATCGATGGTTGATGAGAGGCAGAGTGTTTGGGTATTCATTTCATTTTCTTATTAAAATGCCTGCAGAGAGGACAGATCATGCTGGGATGTCTGGGAAACAAACCTTTCCAGGATTCTGCAGTTTTTACCTGTCCAGTAAATGGAGTGAGGGTGAAGAATGCCCTTGAAAGGAGCTCCATCCCCACAGGAGCCTGGCATGGACATTCCAAAGGGCGTCTGTGAGAAGGCGATTCTGCTGCACCCAGTGTCTCAGATGGACTCAGCCCTCTGAAATAAACTGTTAAACTAGCTGCTCCTAGGACTATTAATGAACCTGAGATCCTTAAATTGCATATTAGGGGGTTTCTGTTGCATTAAGCCTTCTGCACATCACAGTGCTCTTAACTAGAATTTATCTGCATGCAAGAAAAGGGCTAAAAACTGAATTAGAAAGAAAATATCAATAGCAATCACATAAATTAGCATGCAGATTTATAATCTCTAATAATGACTACTCTTTCAAAGAGTTTATATATTTTTTTGCCCTCACCCAAACTTTAAATGTTTAATTTCAAATTTACATTTTTGGTCTTGCACCATCTAAATTTACCACTTTGCCTAACAGCTCATGTGTTTAGGTGCTTCAGTGTAGCCTGGGTTCTTGTCTAAAACAGAATTAGTGATGCCGAGGAACCGACTGTGGGGGTTGAAGATGGTACTGGTGGTGGGAAATTAATGTGAGAGCTTGGCAAAGTGGGCTGGGAATGACCCCATGGAGACCAGTAAGCAACAAAACCGTGCTTCCCACTCTCGATCCAGCCCTCCGAGCTGTCCATCAGTCAGAAAACTGTGAATACCAAACAGCTTGAAAGTAACATTTAATGAATAGGAATTCTGTGCTCTTGAAATAAATAAATAGCCCCATTTTCCATCTGTATCTGCAGCACATTGCCCCTCACAACCTCTTGTTAGAGAAAGTCTCTTTTAGGCTGATGTGTTTTCCTTCCCCAGCTAATTATGCTCAGTTGAAGTGGGTGCTCTGGATTCAAAAGTGACTGTCATTTAGGAAGTCGGAGTTGGGAGAGATACAGAGTTTCATGGAAACCTTTGTGACCTTGGAATGTAGCAGACATTTTTCTTATTTTATTTTTTTTTTAAGTTTCACTTCTTCAAAAGAAGACCTTGAGCCCTGCTCAGATTGAGCCAGCTCTATCTTGCAGTCATTAAAGATTCAGTAGCACCTTTTAAGTCCATGTTAGGAAATTCAGATTTTTCAATTTAGTCAAGCTGTGTCTCTTTTTCAAGTACTATGCTGCTCAGTTTTGAAGGTCTTCCAGGATTTCCAGTGGCTTCTTGCAGAGCAAGAGCCAGAATGTGTTGTTTTAATCTAAAACCTCAGGGCTGCGTGTGTTCCATGGCTGAGCTGTCTACAAAGGTAAAAATGTCACGTAGGCTAAGGAGGAGTCCCCCAGGTGAGCAGTGTATTTCTGCCGTGCTGCTGGAGTCCTTTCTGAGTGTGGCTTGGTTATTTATCTCTTATTTATTTATTTCTGTGTTTGGGATTGGACCAGAAGCAGAAGTCTCTTCTCTCCAAGGGCTCGTAGCTTTTAAATATTGAAGGTTGAACCTCCTCATTGTGCTGAGCTAAACTGCTGAGCTAAACTGAGTGAACTTTGAAATCTGCTTCAAGGTCTGAACTTTGCTAAGTGGCCCTTTCTCTATTTAGTCTTAAGAGGAGGAAAACTCTAAGCCTCTGAGTGGATTCGTAGTCACACTTTAATTAATCATATTTTTACAGCATGCTGCCAGCAACTGTCAGGAGGAAGGAGATGCCTCTAATCCAAATTCACAACAACAACAAAATAAATGCACTAGAAATGTCCCTAGCCAATAAACTGCCTCATCCTCCAAGAAATAATACTTCCCACAGCCCAAACACAGGAGAACTGATGGGAAGCAGATTTCCTCCACCCTCAGTCCCAATGAAACAAGGCCCATTAGTGAAGCAGGAGCGAGTGCCAGGCAAACCTGTCCCTCGCTGCTGTTCCCCGGAGCTCGGCCCCTTAGACTTTTCCTTCCGTGCCTGCCGCTGCTATTGGCCTCTCAGTGTGCTCCAAAACATTGGAGATAGGCTTTTTCTCCCTCTTTCCAAGTGGTTTCATTTATTATTTATTAATGACATCCAGAGGACACGGGAGTGGTGGGTTGTGTTGTGGTGGCTGCAGCAAAACTCCGGGCTTGGGCTGAGGTACGGGGGAGGGAATCAGTGCGGGAACTCCAGCGCCCCGATCCCTCGCAGCTGCTGAGCTCCTTCCCAGGGAACAGCCCCCGGCATTCCCGGGTGAGGGACAGTCCCCCTGGATGGCACGAGGCAGCTGCTGGCACAGCCCGGCCGGGAAGCGGCAGCTCCGTCCGTGCCCTCTGCAGCCCGTTCCTGTCCCTCGGAGCCGGTGGCAGCTTTGGCACGGCTGCAGGAGGGGCACGTTTGAAGCATTGATTCCTCAGGGACCCAGCAGTGCTGTCACGGCTCAGCTGCAGCCAGGGGCCTTTGAAACTTTGATTTTGGGGCTCTATCTGAGAGATTAATCACAGTCACAGCAGACACAAAGGTCTTTATGGGCTGCCACAAGCTGTGACTCACCAAACTGAACATCCAGGTTGTTTGCAGCCTTCAAACGCGTTGGTTCAGAGAGATTCCCTCCTGGAATACTGTCCTTGGCTCCAGCCACAGCACAGGATCACTTGCCCCATGCAGCTCTTCCAGAACCTCCTCTGATTCACCCCATGCTAATAACATCCCCCACTTTCATAGAATTATTACATAACTTTGACTGCTTTGAGTTTTCCCTAGTTAAAAGCCAGGACTTTAGTTCTTTCCTTCCTTCTATTTTTCCTCTTTTTGTGTAATGAAAATGTAGAAAAAGTCTTGAAATGGTGTCATTGAGTAGGTAGAGACAGAAAAAGCTTCCTGTGTTTACAGTTAAAATAGCAAAAACAATATTTTAAGACTTTTCACCCAGTTTTGGAGATGAACATGCAAATCTCTGTCATAGTGAAATATGCATAGAGATGTTTTTAAACTTTTGGGTACTATTACTATTGTTTGTTTCGTCTTTGCTGGGGTGTGGTAACAGCAATGTCACACTCAAGCCTGCTATGTGTTTTCTCACACAGAGAATGATTTTCTTCTGTGAATGGAACATAAGTTCTGGTTAACCCAGAGAGAAGAGTAGGCTGAAAGACAAAACTGGTGCCATTCCTGGTGGGAATGTTTGTGCCATGCAGGGAATTGTGGGGCAGTGGGGGTGTCCCATGGGGCTGGGCTGTGCCAGTCCCAAGCCTCACCTGCTGTGGGACATCGCTCCTGTGGGGGCTGGGCCTGGCAGTGGAGACATCTCCAGAGCCTTTGGTGCCTGGGGTGCAGGACTCGGGGCAGGGCAGAGGGGCAGCTGCTCCAAAGAGTTCCTGGTATCTTTTCAGTGCTCCAGGCAGGAGGATTCTTCCCTCCTGCCACCCAGAAAATGGTATTTGATCTGATCCCGTTGCCCCTATTTGCCTTCTCCTGTGAAGTTCTAGTTTAATGAGTTCAGAAACATCAGTAAATTGTAAATTAATTTCAAGTGCAATTCGAAAACAGGGCCTTGACTATCAGGTGCATGGATACATGAAAAATCCATGTGACCTTTAGAGTATTTCCTTGCCTTTAAATTAACTTTGACTTGTATAAAAGTAAAGATTTTCTGTATGTTTTATTTTTGGGTTGAGGATGGATTTAATTTTGGGGGTTTTAAATCCTTTAAGCTATTTGCCAGTGTCAGTTATGTTTTTTAATCAGTCTCCTTGTCTGAGGACTTCTTCCCATCTGATTTCCAGTGCTGGCAGTGTCAGCTCCCATTAGAAATACAGAGCCTGGCACGTCTCACATTCCCTTGAACGGCTTTAGCTTAAAAGTATTGAGGAATGCTGCATCCTGGTGCTGGAGGGGACTGCTGGGAGCAGACCAGATGCTTTTTAAAATGTTCCCTCTCTAGGTTTGTCCAGAGCAGATAAACTCCCTCTGTGCAGAGGGAGAGTGTGGCCACAGATGCAGAGAATCTGCCCGTTGGGCCCGAGGGGCTGGGACAGAGGGGTCAGAGTGTGCTCTGAGCCCTGCGTGGGGCTCATGGGCTCCACACACCATGATTCCCATTCTCCTGCCTTTCCAGGGATTCGCCTGTTTGTTTCCTCGGAGGTGCTGGAGCATATTCCCACCATAGGTCAGGGTGTTCTTTATTGAGTTGTGTAAAAGAGTTGGACAGGTAATAACAAAAATTTGGCCAGGGTGCATCACACTGGTGGTGCTCAGGCAGTGCTGCTGGAGCTGCACCACTTTCCCCCTTCATTTTCTTTTGTAGTTGTCTCCCAGTCAGTTGTCTCTACTCCCAGCCAGATGTAATTTTCTTTACACTTTTACCTGAGGCCAGAAAATGGAAACCCCCCATTCTTCCTAGCGTAAGTGAAACTTTGCAGTCCTTCACCATGGAAACCAAATTAGTTCCTAGTGTTTAACTTGCCTCAAAGTCCAGATGCTCTGTTTGCCCGTGATTTTTTGGGAAAGCTGCAGCCTTATGTCTCTCTCCATTGTGGCCAAGGCAGAGGGAGGCTGGCAGCATGGAGGGTGACCAAGCAGCCAGAAACATTGCTGTGAGGGGTGACCCGGGGCTGTGTCACAGTCAGCAGTGTGTATATATAGATATAGATAGATTTATCATCAAGTTATTGATCCTGCTCTGTGCACAGAAGCTCCTCACAGCACACGGAGACAATCTTGCCTTGCCCACAGGAAGATCACAACAGGGAAAAGCTCCCTGACAGTGCTTTTGCTCATTAGTTTCCTTGGGGTCTCTGATGTCATTTCAGCCAAGGCAGTGGGTGACACCACAGATAACCAGCCCAATACAGCTGGGGTCTGTCCCGGGCCAGGGCAGGTTGGCTGCAGCTCATCTCAGCATCCTCTGTTCTGCGGGCACCACGAGGAGAGGGGCTGCTTCCACCCTCTCTGCGTGCCCAGCACGGTGTGCTCCACCTCGCTGCCTCCTGCCTGCTTAACAAATTGCGCTAATTGTCCAGCCAAACCCCCTGGGAATCGGGATACGCCTGCGCAGGGGAAAACTGCAGCCGCCATCTGTGTGTCTGTGTCCCCCCTGCTCCAAGGAGCTGTCAGTGGAGGCTGCTCTGAATAATTCAGGCTCTGAGCTGCAATTTGTAAGATAAAGGCGAATAGAAAGTGCCTGTGGCTGTCTGCAGTGGCAGTAACTCTTCCTCCCGAGGTTCGATATCCTGGCAGTGCCTTCAGGAGTGAGCTGGGCAGGAGCCCCCGAGCTCAGCTCCTGTGGTGCTGTCCCTGTGAACACCTGCACACGAATGCTCCTGCCGGCAGCTCAGTCCTGCTTCTGTGTCTGTCCAAGTTCAGGGTTTTCCCCCGTTGCTTCCCTCCCATGGTCCGTGTCATTCCAGTGGTGAACTCCTGCTGGAAACAGCTGCAGGAGTGTGGAAATGTGGCAGAATGGAGCTCAACTCATTTTAGCTCCTCTCTGGGAAATTTTTTAACTTCTGTGCTTTCACAAACTTGCATTCAGTGCTGTGTAACCAAACCAGCCCAACACAAGAGCAGACAGAGGGAAGGAAGATCTGGTGACTTCTCTTCGCAGTCAGGGCTGAGGGACTGCAGAGCCCAATCTACCCCACCACGTCTTTTCCTTTATTTGAATGCGTGGATACCTGCCACAATATTTCTCTGAGCAGTATTTCACTTCATTAGGTTGCATTGTTAACTGTGAAAGTCCTGTCAGTTTTTATCTATTGTTTCCTGCCAAGTGTTTGAAACAATCAGGGGTAAATTATACAGCTCTTTCCTTAAGCAGCCACATGGCAGTTTCCTGAGGGGCATTCAATGGCACAGGATTAAAAGAGATAAGTTACAAGATAAGGAACGGGTTGAGGTTTTGCATCAGCAAAGGGATGGTGCCTCATTGCTTTACACCTGCCCTCCCCAGGGACACCTCTTGCTTGGGGTCTTGCTGCTTCTCGCTTCCCCTTTCCCTCCCTCCACCCTGGCCCTGCACAAAACACACATCCCTGCAGAATCCTGGAATCACAGAATGCTTTGGGTTGGAAGGAACCTTAAAGCCCATCCAGTGCCACCCCCTGCTATGGGCAGGGACACCTTCCACTGTCCCAGGTTGCTCCCAGCCCCATCCAGCCTGGCCTGGAACACCTGTGGAGTGTTTTTTCCGTGTTGTTACCTTGCTGTGCTTTGTAGACCCAAGTACTGTGCAATGTTAGTCTGTTCCTAGGGTAAAGTGATGAAGCAGAAAGAGTCTTCAAGGCTGCTGAGCCATTCCCATCAGGATCGGCAGTTTTCTGTGGGGAGACAGAGATTCGTTCCTCATCTCAAGGAGGGCGGTGAGGAAGCTGTTAGCCTTGATTCCCTCATGTGCTTCTCTTCGGGAAGACATTAAGCTGTGCCTAAGTGTTTTGCTAAGTAGAAGAGACCTTATTGCAGGAAACTTTAAAGGCACATTTTACAGCTTAAATCTACCTCTGAATGAGACTTGCTGACAGAAATAAAGGGAATAACAGACTGATGCATGCAGAGTTGTCTCATGATTTTTAAAACATAAGGTCATCATTTACAAACTTGGCTCCTTCAAGTTAGGGATTCAAATGCTTATGTAGGTACATAAATAAGTGGCCTAGTTTTCTGGGATGCTGAATCCATTAAAATCAATGGAAATTTTGCATCTCTGAATAAAATGTCACTTATTTTGCTAGCTAATTTTAGGTACCCAAATACAGAAACTTTGATCTAAAAGAAAAAGATTTTTTAAAAAGCTGCTGAATTTTTGCCATGCTTCTGAAACACCAAGCTCCTGTGTTGGTGTTCCAATTCCTCCTTGAGACCTGGCCTTCGGGGGAATTCAAAGGAAATCTGGCCTGAGTCCTGCATGAAGAATTCACCTGGAATCACCTCAGTGTAGAAGAAGGAACGTCCTCACCTGTGGAGTGTGCAGTGTACCCCATCCACTCTGTTCGCAGCCTGGGCCGAGGGCACAGGGAGAGATCCAGCAAAACAACAAGTCAAAGCCTGCTGTAACAATCTCTCCATGGGATCAGGAATTCCTGTAAAGGCATTTTTGGTGTGTCACGTTGGTCAGGCCAGATACGATCTCGGTGCATTGTCCCTGCAAAGAAGTTGCCAGGTCGTGACTTGTTTTCCTGTTGGATCTGATCAGTGCTGGGAAGGTCAGTGTGGTCGCAGTAAAATGAAGTGAGAGCTCTATCACATGCTTTGGGCTTGAGTTTTATAGCACTGAATATAAAAAATGAGAAGGGAGAGTGTCCTTTTGTCCTGTGAGGGCACTGATTTTCATTGCCTGCTGCTGCTGTGCACGGGAGCTGCAGAACATTAAGTCTGAAATTCTACATCGAGGACTTTCCTACTAATGAATTCTGTCTCCTGAAAGTGAGAGCTCGTCTCTTTAGCATTTGTGCCTTGCACTTGATCCACAGGTCTGTGCTGCTGCCCTGATCATGTCACAGATATCCCTTCCTGTGGCTCTCCAGCTTCCCAGCTTAACCAGCATCACATTCAGGTTGCTTTTCCCCTTCCCTTTCCAGCCTCAGTGTATTTTCCACTGTGTGTATCCTATCCTGAGCTCCTCAGTAGCATTCAGTCCTCTCCTGTATCATTCTTTTCCTTCCCTGACTCTGGGTTTCATGTCATCTTTGTGCCTTTTTGTCTGACAATATCTGTATTTGGCAACTGGAGCATGTTCCTCCCACTCACAGCACTCTCCATTTGCCAAGCCCCTGATCCTGGTCCAGTTCCTCCCTGATGCTGTGGCTGCCCTATGCTTGGAAGTGTTCAAGGCCAGGTTGGACAGAGCTTGGAGCAACTTGGGATAGTGGAAGGTGTCCCTTCCACCCTAAACCATTCTGTGATTCTGTGAAAAACCATTCCTCCCTCTAGACCCAGTCTCCACATCCCCTGTCCTGGGCAGTTCTGTCCCTTTCCACACCACCTGATTCCCAGTTAAACCCAGCAGTTGTGTCTTCTCCTGCTTGCAAAACACCCTCTGTGAAGAGTAAAGGCCATTAACACCGTGTCACAATGTGCCCCCTGCTCCTCTGATGTCAGCAGGAAAACTTTTCAGCTAATTCATAATTTACTGTGTACTTCCAGATTAAGAAAGAACCGAGAATGGCTTACGTACACAAAATATTCAACGGCCAGAGGGACCGTGAAAAAGAAAAAAAGTATTCATTTCAATACATTTATTTTCCAAGAGAACAAAAAAAACTTCTTTTTTTTTAAACTGGGTCAACACTACATCTGCAGCACTCAGCCGTTTTCCATACGACACGATCACCCACTCTGTTTATCTTTAGGCAATATGCTCTTGCAAACTGCCAATTAATTGCATATTTGGTGCCTGCTCTCTCCCAGCATCCTGGATAAACACGGCAAGGCAATCACGGGGAGCTGCTCTTGGCTGCCAGGGGAAGGAAATCTGTCATTGTCTCAGCCTTGTTATCTGCAACCAAGGCAGACTTTTAGCAGCGTTCTGCTTGTAAACACCCTCTTTAGACACCTTCTGATTTCCAGAGATGGCTCGTCAGCCACTCTGCCATGCTACCTGCAGCTTCTTAAATCATTGCTTTCCAAAATGTTCGATGCAGATTGTCCTTGGTAAAAGGGCCATCAGTGCCAGTAAAATGTGGTGAGAGAGTCCTTAAAATGAAGAGATAAAGCTGAATCCAAATAAATGTAAGAGACAGAAAAGGGGAGAAGGAGATGTCGAGACACTGCTCTGCTCTGAGGGTTCTTCCCAGGGATTTTGTTGGGATTGCTGTTTGGGATGTTTGGGGGACAGATCTGGTTGTGATGTGGCCTTTTCAGAAAGGTCCAGTCTGTTGGTGTTGGCTCAAGTCCTTCTCCTCCGCTCTAAGTTGGAAGTATCTCCTACTTTTGTGCAAGAGTTGTTTAAATCTATGCCCAGAGAAAATGAGACACCCTAGGAAATCGTCTCCATGACATGCAGGATTTTCTGGTTGGCCATATTCTTCCTTTCTGTCTAGTGAGAGGTATCCCTGACCATGGCAGGAGGGATGGAAATGGATGATCTTTAAGGTCCCTTCCAACCCAAACATTCTGACTCTAATTTCTGTCCCTATTGAAATCCCAAGAGAAGGCTGTGGAGAGCTGATCCTTCCTTGGGTTGGGATGGGCACCAGCAGATCTTCACTCTTTATTTCTATCACGTTCTAAAGCTGGATGACTTCAAAAGAGGCTGACTCTACAGTGGCTGCAGAAGAACTGGGACACAATCTTCTCCTGGGGCAATCCTCAAGAGGATTTAAACTGCCATCTTGACATTGAGTTATTGTAAATTAACTGTTGCTTCCAGGCAAGGAATGATGAATGGTCTGAAATGAAGAGATAAGCCTGCATGTGGATAGATTCTCCCAGGCTCTTGTGGACCTTCCATGTTATGAGCAGCTGGAATAATTCCTAAAACAGGGAATATTTGATGCTGGGTCAATTCCTATTTTGATATGCTCATGTACATGGAGAATAAATGAGAATAATTACTTTGAACCAGTGTAATTAGAAGAAAAACAAGCTCCTTGTGTCTTAGAACAATACAAACACATATTTGGGGTTTTCTGGTTTGTTTGCTTAGCTGAACTCTTTTACCTTACACTGTCCATGTTTTTATTGTGCCATTTAGTATTTACCTACCAGTGGTGCCCTAAGGCCAAGAGTTAAGGTGAGTCCTGAGTGCCAGGCTGACAGTAGAGCCAATCCACTCTTGGTGTGAGCAAGGAGGGGATCCCAGGAAATGGGAGGCTTGCAGTTATCCCATCACAGCTGCTTAGGAGTCAGATCCTGCTCCTGCTAAGTCAGAGGGAACACCACCACTGGACTTAGGTTGGCATCTGGCCTGCAGACAGCAAACACGCTTCATCACAGGGACTGCAAACCTGTTCCGTTCTTACCTCTCAGGTGTGGATGCAGCAGGGTTTCTGGTGTGAGAACACCTGAGTTCAGGTACAAAGTGGTTCAGAACGAAGGCAGTGCGTGCCCGCGTGTCCCGCAAGCCAGCTGAGCAAATGGCCCCAGGGAGATTAGAGGGATGGTGTTTGCTTTGGGGTGATAGTGAAGTACATTATTGGGATTATTCACAAGTCTCTGGTGAGCTGTTGGCATAAGGTTGGGCCCTGAGCAGAGACGCAAGAGAAAACGCCTTTGGAATTCCACCCTTCCACTTGCTTCTGTCAATAAAAATGTGTCCTGAGGAGCAGCAAGCCCTTGCTCAGGGCTCTCCTGGAGCACTGGCTCATGGCAGATGCTCTGGGTTCCCTTTCTCGTTCACTCAGGGAATGGTGCAAACAGCTGAGATGGATAATCTGGCCATCCCCCACTGTTTGTGGCCATCACCAGAGCAGCAAATCTAAACATCTGCCATCAGAAATGAGTGAGAACCTCTGCCTCGAGGAGGATGTGTGTCAGGAGAGGGGGAGTTGTAGGGGGTTGGGGAAATTAAACAAAATATTTAAGGGTTTTTTCCTTTTATTTCTGTCATATCCCAGAACTTTCTCATTGACTGGGTGAAGTAAAATCTGTTGGATTGAGCCTGTTTACCAAGTCACTGTGGATTATTGTAATATTGGAATACAGTGGAGATGAGATCCATATGTTCCTGTCAGGGACTAGAGTTTATTATCGCACTGGGGATGGCTAATAATAAAAGTTTAGATTTCAAGCAGATTTGAGGAGAATGTGCTTTAATTCCTGTCTGTCTGGTTTGTGGACAAACTCCCGTACGCCTGGACTTCTTTACAATTTAAAATGTGACTTGTAAATACCAATAGAAGGAAGCTGCGAGCTAAGCTGACAGCAGCTATAGTTTGAGCTTTAAAGATTAACTGCCTTCAGGAAGTAATGAAGATCAGAGCTGCCCGATCCTGATGCAGTTGCCTATGGAAAGATGTTGACACTGCACTGACAGGCTTCGGGAGCAGCGCCGTGTCTCGAGGAGGGCTCGGGAATGTGCACTCCTCTGGCACAACCAGCATCCCTTCTCCCATCCTTGCTCCCATCCCTTCTCCCATCCCTCCTCCAATCCCTCCTCTCATCCATCCTCCCATCCATCCTCCCAGCACTGCCCAGCCTTCGGCAGTGGCGTCAGGCCCAGTGCCTCCAGCAGGGATGGTGGATACGGAATGTTTTGGAAGTGATGCGAGATAGTTACTGCATAAATAAAGAGGAAATCTTAAAATGAATCAGAGGTGCAGACAGAGCAGCCCGTGCTCAAACTCTCCTTTCTTACCTCTAGGTTTGTTGTTCTGCACTAATTATGTATGAGACAGAAAAATGCTGGATGAAGTTTAATTAGGAATGAGCTGCTTTGTCATGTAAACTGCGAGTGCAGTTTGCAAGCCTGGCTCGCCGCCAGGACCGGTGTGAGCTCCTCGGCAGCAGGGAAGGGGCTGGGAGCAGATGCCTCTCCTCCAAAACACTGAGCCTCGAGGAAGGGTTTGAATTACAAAGGAAGGGAAGGGGCTGAGCTTCCCAGCCCCCTCCTCCCCTACAGAGGGCAATAGTCAGTTTACTTTCATAACCCCACTATCAGCTGCAGAGGAAGTCTCGCAGTCCGGGAGTCTGCGAGCGGTTCCAGAGCAGCTGAATCCAAACCGGGCAGAGCCGGCCGAGGGAGGGCAGCCGGGGGGATGGACTCGCCCTGCTCCCGGAGCAGCTGACTTTCCCGGGGACCTCAGCATTGCTTTTCTGTCCTGATCTTATTTTTCTGTCCTGATCTTATTTCTCTGTCCCGTGGAGGCTTGGGTAAGTGCCTGGTAGTTTTCCACTTACCATTCTCTTCGGTGGTTCACCAGGATCTGCCAAAGTGCAGTGGCACTGCAATGACAAAGTATTCCCTGCGCCTTTGTGAGCTTGCTCTGGAAGCGGATGATCCAGATTGGAAAAGCTGGACCTTTACAATCTTTTGAATTGATATACTGCATTTTCAAAAGGGACAGGGAGCAGATATGGAGAAAACAGACTTTCCAGCACTTTGTTTCAGCTGGTGGGGACTGCTGGGGCTACGGCAGCTTGCAGTGTGCCGGATTTCCAGCGGTCGGATTGCTGGAGCAGAGCTCTGCCGAGGTCTGTCCGGCAGTTCGGTGGTGCAGATGTTTGTGCTGTTTCCTGTGGAATCAGCCTGTGGGGGTCGGGGCAGCTGCGCCTGGAGCCAAGCTCTGTATTCCATCACCCGCCAAGGAGCGCAGCGTCCGGCGCTCCCTCTGGCACTCGTGGGGAGAGAGGAGGATGCAGGAATCAAATGGTGACATGGTTTGCTGGAGACGTGTTTGCTCTGGGCCCTGATGCTCTTGCAGAAGGGATCCGGTGGAGTGGGAGCACGGATCACAGGCAAGCAATTCCCTCACATCCACGGTGAGCGGAGCGTGCGGAGGGGCCAGGCAGAATTCACAGATTTTTCAAAGCCGTTGTAAAAGATCTGTGTGATTGTAAAGAAAGAAGCGGCCGTGCCTGGCGGTCGGGGTGTTTGCAGGCAGTCCCGGGGGTGTGGGTGTCTGGATACGTGGTAGGAGCAGCCGGAGAACTTGAAAGGGAGATGGACTAAAACTTACGTAATGTGCGAAACCGAATGTCCTTTCCTGCTGTCCCTGCTGTGAACCTGAGAAGACTAACCCTGAAATGATTTTTAAAGCTGTCTTTGTTAGTCATCCTTTATGCAATTTGTTTCTTTATCATGTTTCATTTTGAGTACAAGGAGCCAGGCTGGTTCCACTCCCCTCTCCACTCCTCCTCTATTGTTAGTCTCTCCCAGCTTCCCGTACGATTGTCCAGCTCTGCTCTTTGCAGAGCCCAGCGGAAAAGGATATGGTTGAAAAGAAAGAAAGTATTTCAAATTAAAATCTGGCGAGTGCTTGCATCCTCATCAGGCTTCAGACAAATTTCTTCCCTCCCATGACCTTTTTCCCAAAAGTTGAGGGGTGGCCAGTATCACTTGCAATACCTTCAACTGCAGCAGAACCCCTCTTAGCCCTCATAGCCATGCACGGGCCAATAAGTGCAGCAAATAATAATCACAGCACAGCTTGAAAACAAAGCGTATTTATAATAATGTGAGCAGCCTGCTCTAGTGGAAGGTTCTCTGCCTGTGGCAGGGGGTTGGAACCACATGAACTTTAAGGCCCCTTCCCACCCAAACCATCCTGGGATTCTGTGATACCTACAACTAGGAACACCTACATAGAATGAAAGCAGGGAATTCTTGCATTAAGCCTCATTCAGATTTGTGAGCTGGTCACAGCTGATGAGTTGTCCCAGCAGTGACACTGAGCATCTGCCCCAGGCAGGACCAGGCTCAGAGGACCGGTGTGTAAGGAAAGGAGCGTGCAGGGAGGGAGGAAAGGTCATGGCCCTGTCTCTATTGGTTCTCATTAAGCTGTAGCTTGATGAGCAAATGGTAATTAATGGTTGTGTTAATGCTCAGAGGTAAGCTGATAGGACTCTCCTTGCTTCCTCTTGATTCCCAGACATGACTTCAGTCCTTTTGAGCAGCACTGATGAAGCAGGGTTGGGTCTGGGTGATCTTTGGAGAGGCCCAGCCGGCAGCACGCGTGACCTTCTGGATTGTTTGCACCTCCTGGCACCATCCTCCTTCCCACTGCACAGCGATTAGTGGGAAGTGTCCCTGGGCAGGACTGGAGCCCAGGAGAAGAGAGCTGCCGTGGGGCTTGTGAAGATAACAGAGTCTCTGGTGAGGCTGAGCTGCCTCCTGTGGCCTTGTTAGTGCCAATATTGGCACAGGGAGATGCAAGCGGAGCGGGTGGAAGGGCAGAGCTGGAGACAAAGGGGAGCCCCAGTTCCTCAGGAGACGTCTCCATTCCCTGCAGTGACCCCTGTGCGTGGAGCTCCACTTGCCCCAGCCCGAGCCACAGCCCCGTGCCTGGTGCTCTGTCACAGCCCCTTGCCAGGCTGTCCTGGCCCCAGGGAGTGCACTGGGGAAGCTGGGAAGATAGTGAGTGGGATGAGAAAGCAATCAGTAATTCCCTGAGTTTCCTTCTGCTCAAAGTGGCAGAAATAACACCTTTCTTATGTAAAAGGCTCCCTCAGCTCCACTGGGTATTGTACAGAAACACCCCCCTGCTTTGCTTCTCTTTGACTTGCATCGTTTCAGAGACCTGCAGTTTGGTGACAGGTTTAATAAGATACGATTGGCACTTGTGTTGAGAGGAGACATTCAAAGAACCTGCAGTTGTATCACCTGGTGTACCAACATGTAAAGGCACTTTTCAGTTCAGACACAGTTTTAGGTGCTGGAGACCCAGATTTTAAGACTTGTTATGACCCAGACTTTAATACTTTTAAAGACTTGTCCATCAGACATTGATGGCTGAAAACTTGTTCCAATAGAGTCTCCCTTCCCCCAACACTGGTTCCTTCTTCCACCTCTTCACCATATAGGAAATTTCTGTCTTTTTTTAAAGAGGCAGTTTTTCTTCTTGTCATCCCTTCCACTGTGGTAACACCAGCACCCAGGAATAGGAGGAGAGAACAGCCCCAGTTTCATTGGGCCTGACTGGGACCTTGCTGGTAGCACTTTTGCTGATGCTGTGGCACTGAGAGGTGACAGCCTCTGCCCTGCTGCCATGGCAGGGTCTCACACTCCATTTCCCAGAAAGAGCAGGATGCAAAGTGAGCTGCTGCCATAAATTTACAGCAAAGACAATAAAAACAAGAATTAGACTGATAAAATGATTAAAAGGCTTTACCAAAGCCTCTAAGCAGTTTGTCATATCCTGCAAGGTGATTGCCCAGGACACCTGCAGCACAAGCCAGCCTTTTCCAGCGTGGCCCCTCGGCCAGGACATCAATAAAAATGAGGATTTATGAGCTCTGTCATGGGCAGCAAGTAAAGCGTCGGGCAACAAATTAATCGCTGATTGCAGTGCAGTGCTGACTGGGAGCTTTCTGCTCTCTCTTGGCATCGTTGCAAGGTTGTTGGTTAAAAAATTAGTTTGATAAAGAGACCCTTGACTCCCAACGCGTTCCTCTGTTACCTGCTCACCGAACACAAGGCACTGTGAGCCCAAAAGGTGCTTTTCACTGTTCAAGTGTTCCAGCTTTTAGTCATCAGAATGTGACAGCACTCACAGTTCTCAGTGCCTGTCTGTTCCTTCCTGTCCAGTAATTTTGGGATCACAGAATTCCAGTCTGGGCTGGGAGGAGCTGGGTACTGCTGGTCTACTAGAAGCACTTGGGTGCCAGAGCTGTGTATTCCTGCTAAGCTGCTTCCCTTTCCTACCACGGAGGTTTTGCTCATTGTTCTCTAATTTCAGCAGGCAGGAAAAAGCCCACTTTTGAGTTCTGTTGCCTGCCCTGTCCCCACAGCTGGTGCCACCATTGTCCCTGGGTTCCTACCCGGACCCGCTTCCTTTGTTCTCTGCCGGGCAGCTCCGCGAGGTGATTGTTTTCACAGTAATTTTATTTCTCCCGGCCTGAGACCTGACCATAATTTCCCAGTGACTCATGTCACCTGTTGATGGCCTTTTCCTGTCCCTCACACAGAGGCAGTGCAGGGTGGGAGATGGAGCTGGTGCTCCTCAGGTTAAGGAATGCTCCCACCTTCCAGGAGCCCGAGAGAGCTGTTGGTGGCAGCCACACGCTCCGCAGGCAATGAGGGACACACGTCAGGGGCTGGGGAGAGGGAGCTCCGTGGGGGATGGCGTCGTGCGTTGGGGATGTTCTGCCCTTGTTATGCCAGACTTGTACCAGCTGATCCCATCCAGCCTGATTTGCCCACGGATGATTTACCCCGGGAGCCTCGGGCTCCGCACGTCGCCTGTGAGCAGATGCTGAGCAGACCCGTCACATTTCAAGGCACTGCCTCGGACGAGCTCCACGGGACGAGCTGCCAGCAGCTCTGGTTGAGCTGCAGGCTTGGTTTGGTTCATCAGGCTTGGCTCTTACTTTTTTTCCTGTTTCCTTTTTTTAAGAGTGCTCTTACATCAGAGCTGAGCTCTGTTGCCCATCTTCGGTGCTGGAGGTTACATCTCCTCTGCTCCTGCTCGTGCTAACAGCAGTTGTCGGGCTCTGGACAGGGAACAGGGCATTCTCCATCTCAGATGGAACAGCAACATGAAATTTCATCACCTAGGTTTCAAGAAAAATAAACTGTGGCTGGACTTAAAACCTTGCGGTGAGGACTAATGGAGAGAGGCTTTTATGAGCATTGAGAATATTTGTAGCTAAGCAACCAACATCAGCAAGAAGAATAAATCAAAAGTTTCAGGGCTCTGCCTGCCTGCCTTGAAGGGTCAGGAACTGTATTTTCCCTCTGTTAACAAGATTGCCTTCCTGCTGGAGGCAGGATCTCGTGTTAGATGGAGCATGTTCTGGGATACTGGGCTGGGAACAGGAGTGAAAGGACAGAGAAGAATCTTGCCAAAGGCCACAAAGCCAGCTGCGCCTCCCAGCAGCTTACAGGAAAAGGCTCTTGGAACAGTAACATCTAACACATAGAGATAATGTTTTCTAATTACTCTTGTATAAGTCCTCCTAACATCAGAGAGGGACTCTTTATCAGGAAGGGTAGTCACAGGATAAGGAGTAATTGGCTCAAAGTGAAACACGGAAGAAATCTCTCCCTGTGAGGGTGAGGCCCTGGCACAGGGTGCCCAGAGCAGCTGTGGCTGCCCCATCCCTGGCAGTGTCCAAGGCCAGGCTGGACGGGGCTTGGAGCGCCCCGGGATAGTGGAAGGTGTCCCTGCCCATGGCAGGGGTGGCACTGGATGGGCTTTAATGTCCCTTCCAACCAAAACCATTCTGGCATTGTCTGATTCTAGGCTCTGTTCAAGGCAGCAGCTACAGACCATATTCCATTTCACAGATGGCAGAACTGAGTGACTGGATGACTGGAGCAGTTTTTGTTTGAAACGGTGAATCTCTGTGGCTTTGTTCACTTTCTATATTTGCACAGTTCCTGTTGCTCGGGGCGCCCACCCCGTTGCTACAATTGCAGCACAGATCCAAGGCCTATTAGATAATTGAGCTTTATTTTCTACGAAGATATTATGCAGTGTTCTTCACTGGGTTGCACCAGAAAACCTAGAAGCGAGACATTTTACTTTAAAATATATTTTATTTGTAAAAAGAAAACTTCCCAGAAATGCCAATGGGAATGGCAGCAAATCAAATGCCAGGAATAAATTTCTCAATTGAGCTTTTTTTTTTTTTTTAAATACCATCTTATAACCTCAGGGTATTTTCCATCTCTGCTTCTTCCTCCTGCTTAGTTGGGAGCTGGTTGGAAAAGATACTCCAGCCCCTATCCTGTCCTGGCAGCCTCATGGATCACCAGGAGCCCTGTGAGTGCCCTCTGTGCTGTGGAAAGATCCCCTAAAAGTGCTTTGGAACCAAACTCTTGGAGCCCTGAGTCCCCTCTGCACAGCTGTACCACACCATCAGTCCAGGCCTTAAACAGAATTATTCCCTGGTCAAGCACCCCAGAGACCTCTTTGCTCACATAGACACTAAAGTTGGTGTTAATTATAAACCTGTGTATTACGGCCAGATCTCCCAGTATTTCTGTGGAACTGTGTTCCTAAACCAGGTTCATTGTTTTCGTGAGAGGAATGAAGTGTAATGCAGGATAACTCCTGTGGTGCTGGGACTTCCAAGCCCTGTCCCAGTACCTCTCACATGCCATGCCAGAATGCTCTCCTTGGCAGGACTGTCCACATATTTTACCACTTTATGTGGCATTTCCTCCACTTTTCTGCCTAGAAATCTTCCTGCAGCATTGAGCATTTCAGTGGAGTTTAAAAATGGGTCTTAATTTTTCTGTACTGGCAGCCAACCTCTGTTGAGAGCATCCTGTTACAGACGATGACAAGCATGAAACTTTTCGGAGGCGCGCGGCGTTTTCTCCATCTTCTCTCCCGACGCAGCTGTGGCCTGGCTGGTGACTGGAGTTACTCAGCTGTGAAAAGCACTCAGGGATCTGCAAGCAGGGGGTGTTTCTGTCCATTAACACCAGTGCTCGCAGCAGCCCAGCTGGGTGGGGAGTCCATTTAGTCCCAGTCCCACAGCTGGGCTCCGAGAGGCGCCTCGAGCCGGCAGGTACAGACTGAATGGCTCTCGGGGATTTTAGGGATAACAGGAGGCCAGCATGACAGTAAAGGGTTATTAATGATAGCATTCATTCAGGAAGGACTTTATTTTTCTTATTAGGGAAACTATCACTTTTGGAAGTGTTGCAGACACATTTTGGAAGCAGCACCAACTATTTTAAAAGTTAAGAAATGCATTGGCAGGTGTGAGGGAGATGTTCTGGAAAGAGAAGATACAGCCTGGCTTAAGAGAAACCCGATGTATTCAGAAGATCCAAGCTTTTCTGTTTGATCATTTTTCTCTTCCCACCCACCTTGGATCAGCTCCCACCTCTCCACATGTAGGATCTGAACCATTCCAGCCAGTTCCTGAGTCATTCCCAGCTCCCAGTCCATTTAGACCACGGCACAGCTCCCTGAGGCACTGATGGAGTTTGTGAAATGCTTCCACAAATACAGATAAGGACAAGCTGTTGGAAAACAAACATTCTCCAGGAGCTGCAGTGAGGGTGCAGGAGGGCAGACCTGGGAGTGGTGGGGAAACCAGGACACCGGGGTGGTGGCAAGGACAGCTCCTGCCTCCCCTCCCTGCTGCCTCTGGATCACCCTGTGGGGAAGGAAATGCACCCAGCTGATGGTGAAACAGGGTGAGGACACTGTAGCCAACTTAAAATTCATTTTTGAAGTAATTGTTTCAACTTTCTTACTCCATTTCTGGAGCTTTTCTCCCTTGTCTGGTTGTATTTTGTTCAGTTGGCTTCTCTCAGCTTTTTGTCCTGGGGGTCCCAGGCAGGTTTCTCTCTCTGAACATGAGAATTTGTTCTTCAGTGCTTCTTTTAGGGTGTTTATCTCCTTTTAGATCCTGTAAGTGCCTCTTTTTCCCTGTTACTGTTTCCTCCACAAATCAAAGCCTCTTGTCTTCAGTTTAATTTTTACATTTAATGAAATAGCCCTGTAATTAAATGTTCTTTAACAAATCCCCAGTCAGGGTATCTAACAACAAAAAGTACTTTGATTTTATTATTATTATTATTATTGTTATTATTACTAACGCAAAGTAATGACATGCTTGAATCCTTATCAAGTGTAATTCAAGGGGATGAATCATTTCAGCTGAAAGGAAAAGTTTGCTCCATCATTTACGCTGAATTCATCTGCTCAGTGTCCTGCTCCTGTTTATTTATATTTATCATTCTCTACCTGTTTTTTAGGTCTTGAGAGCAAATTGTTCTGGCCTGGCACATACAATACCTGTAATTGCACGTGTTTGTCTGAGCTGCTGTGTGTTAGCACAGTGCTAACAATGAGGTGTGTTTGGTTTTGTGCTTCACTGGGCAAACAGCAATAAGCTAAATACAGGAAAACAAGCTAAATACAGGGAAACAAACTAAATACAGGGAAAGAAGCTAAATATAGTGAAAACTGAATGAGAATAACACATTTTTGATGCCTGTGATGTCGAGCTTGTCAGACCCACTAAGCACCTCGCTAAGAAAAGCAAAGCAAGCCTCAAAAACCTCAGAACATGCCGAGATGTTCTCATTGAGAAAAATTTTTGCATCTTCAACTTGAACTACAAAAAAGAGCAACTGTGAATCAGTCAGACATCCCACATTTGTGGCTGAATTGAACTCGCAAGCAGTTCCTCCAGTCCCCTTTCGCAGCTCCTCGGAGCTGTTGGTGCTAATGAGCCCCAGGCCCCGGCTGAAGGCTGAGGAAGCAGCTGGGGCAGATGTTGGCCACCTGGGCTCCAGAAACAAGGCTTCCCAAAGCTGGGACAGGTTCAGCTCCCAGAGCAATGGTTTAGACATCGAACCATTGTCAAAACTAGGTCAGCTGGATATCAAAAATCTGTGTTTGCTGATATCCAGCTCCGGGGCAGTTGTGCCTGGGCAGGCAGCAGCAGCTGCGGGCGGGCGGCTGCAGCAACACCACGGAAGGACGGGGCTCCCCTGTTGCTGTCAGTGCTGAGCTGATGGAGATGGCAACAGCAAGAGTCCTTCTGGAAACCAGAAACCAGTGTGGAGGTTAAAAGCAGCCATTGTTTGGTATTTAGGGGCTTTGCAGACAAAATTGCACATCTCTGGCAAAGGGCATCTGCAGCAGATGCAGGGAGCCTGGCGTGTGTTTAATGCTCAGTCGGCTGTAGGGGGGTGGGAGCAGGGCTGACAGTGCTGACCAGCCACAAATCCGTGCGTGAGGAGCACTGGGAAAGGGCAGAGAGACAGACAGTGCTGAAACAAGGCACAGGATAAGGTAAAGCATTCCAGAGGGGGGCTCTGGAGGCCTGGGCCCTGGTTCTCGGCTCTCTCTGTACTGGACGTGAAGCAGCAGCAGAGTGCGCGAGTCCCCAGCACCTCAGCCTCCCCCCCTGTCCTGCCTGTGTCCTGCTCCCACAGCCCTACCTGAGCAGTGATCCCTCCTGTCAACAGCTCTTCCCCAGGAAAACACTGTCCTGCCCCATCCTGTGTTCAGCAGCCAAGGGACAGGAATGTCCCCGCTGTCGTGGTGGATCCAGTGCCACAGACAGGGCTCCCGGGCTCTGAGCTGGTGCCCAGCTCTTCCCATTGAAACAGGGCTGCTGCCACAGAGGGACACAGCCTCCCACGGGGACAGGAGCAGGGCAGGTGTGTCTGAGGAGGTTCTGAGGCAGCAGAGGAGTCACTTTGGCTGGAAGGAGGAGGACAGAGGGTTCAGGCTTGTTCGTTTGCATGTGGCCAGCCAAACGTGGCCAGCCAAGCGTTCCTTTCTTCTCACCAAACGTTCCTTTCTTCTCACCATCCTTCAGCTCCTCTTTGATCTGAGCTGTGCTTTTTCCTGGAAGACTTCCAGCATTCTCAGTGTAGCTATGAAGCTCCCTTTTTTCCTCCCTATTCAGGCCACATCCCTCAAATTTTAAGAAAGCCGCTGCGATGGTGACGTGGGACTGTGGTGTGTGAAGTCATTTCTGGAGAAACATGTTTGACTTCTTCAGATGTTCCTGATCTCTCCTCCCAGAACAAGCGCAGAACAGGCAACAGCAGCACAGGCTCCCACAGTCACCTCAGTTTGACTTAATGCAATATGGAAAATCAGCCCCATAAAAGGTTCAAGCTGTGGTTTGGTACGGATGTCCAATAAATTGAGAACTTTTGGCGACCCTCATTTCTAGACTGACATGTCAGACAGATGCACATGCCAGAAGCACACTGGGAAGCAAAGACTGTGTTGGGAAGGATGCCAGGAGCCAAGATGCGTTTGCAGAGCTTCAGAGCAGCAGCTTGGCCATCTCTGGCCCAGGCAGCAGGATGATGGAGAGAACCCCGGGGTAGCTGGCTGGGTAATGATGTTGCTTTTAAAAAGGACAACAAAAAAGGCGTTGCACCCTGCTCCTGCTAAGGAGACTTGGAGGCAGGAGAGAAAAGGCTGCTTTCTCTAGAGGTGAACAGTCACTTCTTCCTGCAGCAGAAGAAGCCTGACACTAGATAAGTAGCTGTGAGAAGATTCATAAAAAAACTAATTTATAATTTGCCAGAATATAATCCTATTTGATCAGTGTTATTCAGTTCCTCTTTCTTTTAAAATTCAGTGCACTTAACTGTTCTACGAGGGTTTATGAATGTTTAAAAATTGCTTTGTGGTCCCTAAAGTAATTTGACAAGTCTGACAGCTATTGATTAAAAACCTGAAATTATTCAGACTGTAGGATGACTTGAGGGATTAGATAGAAAGTTTTTTCAAATGTGAAAGGAAATAAGATGTTGGAAAGTAAATATGTTCTTGAATATTTTTGAAAAATCCATTACAACTGTGAAATTAAATTGAAATGAGATACTTCGTGTGGAGATGAAGGAACTAAATGCTGGCTTTACTATTTAGGCATGGGGTAGAACTCCCCATCCCAAGCCCAACAAATGCTTCCCTGGAAATTGCTGGTCTCTGGCACAGATCCCATCTCAGGGCGCTGAGGGAGCCCTTGGGGAGCTCCTGCACCTGCCCAGTCCTGGCCAGGGCCCAGCCAGCTCCTTCCATCCCACTGTTCCTGGTGGGGCTGATGGGAATGGGGCTCTCTGTCCAGTATGAACATTCCTGTTTGTGGGACAGGCGGGAGCTGATGGAGCCTCAGAGGGAACGACCGCAGCCCCCCGGAACGTCCTGATCCGTGCCCCAAGCGGGGGCTGCTGTGGGAGCTGGGAGCAGCTGGGCTGGGCACCTCTGCCTGCACTTGCCCTCCTTCACCAGACCTCGGGAAGGGTATCCAAGAAGTGGCTGTGCATCTCCACATGCCAAAGAAGTCTTTAGACTCTTAGGGCAGCCGGGACATTTTCCATGTGGCCAGAAGGGATCCTTTTGTTCAGCATATCCAGATCTGTTCTGTTCCCAATGATCATGTTTCTGAATATCCTTCATAACTATATTTTCTCCATCTCAACATCACTGAGGTTTTGTTCCCTGTTCTCCCCCCTTCTGGAAAGCTAATCTTGGATTTCACTTCTCTCATGGTTAAAAGCTCTCTCCTGATTTCCAAGTTTGAATCTATTCACAGCCAGTTTGAGCCTCTTGTTCCCCCCGTGCTGCCCTGCAGCTTGAACAGCTCTCGTGCCTCTCGTACTCACTCTGGAGTGGGTACAGTCCTCGTGTCCCTGAGCCCTTCCCTGCAGACTGGACCAGCTGAGTGTCACAACACTCCAGCATCGAGCCGGGTGTGACCCAGCAGGTGACATCCCTGCACTCCTCTTGGACGGAGACTCAGCTCAATCCCACGGGCATTCCCAGCCTGGCTGCTGCACCAGCATTCAGCCTGGACAAAACACTGCAAATCTGAATGGATGATCCATAACCAAACATATCCAGGTCTGAAGAAGTAACTCCCACAGCCTGCTGCCAGCTGGTTGGGAATAAGGAAAAAACCAGTTCTGAGTGTGTTTTGCGAGAATCCTCCTTCCCTGATGGGGGGAATGGGCCGCTGGGCACAGAACCCCTGTGCCCCTGCTCCAAACACGGGAACTGGGGCTGTTCCATACCCAAGGGAAATGTCTGGCTGCTCGCTGCCAGCACTGTGGGCAGGGAACACGAGGCAGCTCAGTGGAAGGGATCAGATCCGTCAGTCCATGGGCTGGTGCAGAGCGTGTGGGCAGCTCTGCAGACTGGTTCTGCCAAGGGGGTGCTCCACAAACACCTATTCTGCTTTTGATGGTGTTATCACTGCTGGTGTTTAATCAGGTAATGGGTGGCTGTTGGTATTGGTTAAATTCCTGAGTGATTCTATCCATGGAGAAAATCAAGTGTTTGTTATGGAGATAATCAAGTGGTTTTTATGACGATACAGTTCCCTGGATTGAGCAGCAGAGTCATGGATGTGGAGGTACTCAGTAAGCAGATAGAGGGCTTGCTTGGCCTGTTACCTCAGGGCACCACGCAGCCCTTGCTCATCTCCAGGAATTCCCAGTTTCACTGGGATCAAAAGCCTTGGTGAGGGGAGTCTGCAAGGTACGAGTAGAGCTGGAACCAGGCGTCACCAGGCTGGGCATGGTACTTTAAACCCTTGTGCTATATAAGGCCCTCAGTTATATTTCAGTGACAATATTAAACTTTAAAAAGATGACTGGAAGGAAAGGAGACCTTCAAATTTAGTTACTGCCAGGAAATAATACTCAGCACCACACAGTTGTCATTTTGCAGCAGACAGGGATTATCCATAAACCCTGTACCTCCAAAGTGAAGGAGAGTAATAAAGCCGACCCCAGGCGCACTTTGAACTTGGCTACCTCTGATTAATTAAGTTTTTCCTTCCTCGAGCCTGATTTAGTACTTATGCTCAGAATGAAGGATTTAAGTTAAGAAACTGTTGAGAAATTGAAGGACAGCTCTCATCCCCTCTTTCCCATCTCATCCCCTTCCCTATCACATGCACACACATGTGGGTAGCAAAGGGCTTGATGTGGCTGCTGAAAATCAGGCTCTGAGGGCATTCCTGTCCCAGAAATCTTGTCATTCCTCCTGCAGTTGCACCACTTTCTCTGTGGATTTTTATTCCTGCCAAGCTTGAAATGTCAGCGGGGCATGGCAAACATCAGCTAATTCTGGCTGCAGGTCTCAGGGCAGTGGAAGGTGTAATAGTGATCCTGCATTTATATGGAAAGTAGGAAGGTGTCTGTGCCGCTCTGGAGTATCCTCCTTTCATTCATTTAATGACAGAGCTTCCTGGGACATTTAAAATCCGTCTGTGGCAGGACTGAGGCTCAGCACAGCCATACACTCCACATTCAGAGAACTCCTCTGCTTCCCACAGAGGGAGTGAGGGACTGGGAATGAGGGAGAGACCGTGGTGGCTTCTGAGCTCCCCAGATTTGCAGAATAGCCCTGAAACTTCACAGCCCTCCTTGGTTAATAGCTCTAATGATCATAAATGGGTTCATTAACCTGCTGGTGTTTCCAACCTTCTGTTTGGGCAGGGCAGTGTTGAATAAAACAGAGAGAGACCTGAGCAGGGACAATGAAAACCCACATCCTGGGAAGTCAGTCAGCCCCTGCTTTCCTGGGGAATTGCTGTGGCTGTTGCTGTATCCCAATTAACACTCAGGGATTGAGAGGGGCAATGGTGGTACCTGGGTAGTCAGATCTAAAAAAACTTACCCAAAATAATTCTGCTTATCCCTTGATCAGACTTCCTTAACCCACTTTTTTTGGAGGAGAAACAATTGTTTAGAGTAATGAGAGAGTCTGTTTTGATTGAAGGATATACAATAACCTGCTCTGAATCTGCTCTGCTGCATTGTACCAAACTCACTTATTTCTCTGTATTTGTTCATAGTCAAAGCATAAATAATTTAGCATTTTGTCTCTCCCTGTGAATGTGAGAAGCATGCTTGCTGATTCCAGATCAGATGGAGCAGTGATGTTTATTACTCTGATGTTGGAGAATGATTGTTGCATATTTAATATCACCATAAATAAAGCTCCTGTAGCTGCATTCCCACTCGCGGGATCGGCGTGAGGCTCTCTCCAAACACTCTGATCTGCAGCCCTCAGAGCTGTGCTGGGATGGAAGCAGAGGCTTTGCTTGCCCACTGTGACACAGGGCATGAGTGACAACTGCATTTCCAGCGTGCCCAGCCTGGCTGGCATCCACCAGCCCACAGCACTGCCAGCCCCGCCTGCTCCAAAGTCATTTATCTCACCCAGAAATACTCAGAGACTTGCACTGTGTGACAAAGCAAATACCAGAAGTAAAACAAACCTCATTAAAATAAAGTGGCTGGATGATAAGGCAAATGGTTAACATACCTTTAACAGCAGTATTTCTTTTCTTCATTTTATCTCACTAATGCCTTTAAAAACTGCCTGAAAGTATTTTATAGTAATTACTAAAGGAGCTGGAGTTTTTAGCAGTCTTGTAATGGGGAGCTGAACATCTCTGATTTTCGTGGCTTTTTTGCAAAGTGTGGGGAAGACACCAGGCAGTGAGTGAGGATCTGGGCCATGCCTATTATTCCTATTTATAATTAAAATTCCTTCAAAGTGTGGCACAGGTATTGCAGCATCCTGCAGTCCTGGGCTGGGTGTTCTGCCATCCATAATAGCCTTGCACGACTTTGCTCCAGCACCTTGCTGAACTCCAGCTGGTCACCCAGCACTGCTTTCCATTTTCTCCTCTAAAATTCCCTCCATGGAGAGAAATTCTTGTACATTTTACCTAAGCCACTTGCCAGAATAAAGGGAGCGAGGCACTGCTTGGCAATAGTGAAAAGCAAGGGAGAGAGAGCGAGCTTTGTCCACGAGCCATTTGCAAGCCAAGGCTGTCCCGCTGGGTCACATTCCTGTTCTCTCCGCCTTGGCGTGGATCGCCTCTTTTTAATGGAGTCCAGTGTTCCCAGTGTTTCCAAACTTGTTTTAGTGTTTGCAGCAAGCTGGGATGGTCTCCGAGAAACAGTTTGTGTGGATGTGATTGAGGGAAGGAACGTCACTGTGCTGGAAACAGAGACCCTGCTGGCACTCCGGCCCTCTGAGAGCCCAGGGATGGACTTGGCTCCCACTTGGAATGCTGAGGGCTCTGAGAGGACCCATGCCAGTGTCACAAGGTGGATTGGGAGGTGACTCTCTCCACTGTCCCCACATACCATGCTTGGATCTGCACCACGGAGCCATCCCAGCACCTGGAGCGCTCCCGGCAGGAGCCGAACGCACTGATGGGTTCCAGGAGCAGCCTCCTCTCCTCCCAGGGTGCAGACAGGGCAGCAGCACCAAGTCTTCTACTTAAAACCTGCCCCTTGCTGCCCGCTGACGTGGTCCCTGCCCCAACACGGCACCATCGGGGTGACAGAACCGTGCAGAGGGGAAATCTCCCATCCAGTCCCGAGAGCTGCTCCGCTGGAGCCGGCAGTGCTGGACACTGCTAAACAGATGTGGATCAGAACTGCTCCAAACCCTGCCTTTACTGGCACACAGCCATTGTGCTTGTTCAGTATTCTAAAAGCAGAGTTAATGACTATTTTTGTCTCTATTCTCATTTCTCACGTACATATAAAGGCTCAGTTGATGTTCAGCTTGACAAGCCAGGCTGCAGTTTGGATGCCAAAAATCTCCAAACTGTCATGGAGGGAGACAAGGATAAAGGAAAAAAACAACTTAGATAAAAGGGCTGTGGACTCAGAAATGCTGCATGTGGCACACTTCCCAATCCTCAGAGAGACTTATTAATTCACATCGTGGAAGTGTTTGTGGTGCACAACTCAAGTGGCTTCCTGGCTCCACTTGGGATCTCACTGCATTTAGGAAGAAGTTGATTTCACATTCTATAGGCAAAGGAATTAAAAAGTTGTTTTGTTTCTCAAAGTGTATAAGGTAATAAAGTGTTTAAGGGATAGAATAAGGGAAGCCACATGTCAAAGGCTGGCCAAGACTGTACTCAGGAATTGCACATCAACCTAATGCAAGGGAGGTTTTACTGCCTTCTCCCAAACCACAATGTTCAGACTTGGATTTAACATCCAGTCCTTTGCTGTATCCTTGCAGCTCCCAGAACTAAAACTGATTTTTGCCCAGGGACTGGGCTGACACGTTCCTCCAGCTCTAATCTCTTTATAAAAAACCAAAGCTAAACAAACAAACAAAAAAATCCACAAGCAAAAAATCTTAAGTTATTATCCCATCATTTGTAACATGGATGTGAATGTTGTAGGCACTTAACAGACAAGGCACTTGGCAGCTTTTCCCAAATTCTCTATATTCTGTGTGGCAGCTGCTGGTGCATCTGGATTTTGCAAGAGCTGTAGGTTGGAGAGCACAGAGCATTTAACCCATCCCTCATCCCAGGGAAGATTCCTGTTTTATCCTCACATCAGCCAGCCAGAGCCTCATCTCTTGTGCTTTTCTCAAGTGTCCAAAGAAGTGAAGAAATCATGGAACATTCTTCTCACTTGGCAATTGTTTTAATTTCTCAGAAGTCTGCACTGTGCCAGGCCTGTCCCTCCTCTGAGCCCAGCAGTCTGAACTGTCGCCCTCGTGCCCTGTAAATGAGACAGGACTGGAGCTTGTGCAGTGACTCAGTCACAGCCCGTGCTCGGTTACTCGCCAAGAGCCAGGGTCCGTTCCTGTAATTGCTGCTGACGGGCTGATGATTTCCTCGTGGAGAGCCAGCCCTGACAGGGCCGGCATGCGCAGCTCCGGCCTGAGTGAATCACGCTGCATGTGACGGGCTCCAGGAGCCCATTCCCGAGTGCGTCTGTGGCTGTGTGTCTGGGATTCGGAGCTGGCAGCCGTGTCCTGGGCTGGGGGATGAAGTCAGGGAGCTGCAAACACAGTGCGGGCAGAGCAGGGATACCGGGGCTGCTAATAGGAAATGCAGCTTTGTGCCTCACAGTTTGAAACCAAATGGGCAGGGATGGCCAGAACTGCTGGTTCTGAGGAGCACTCCAGAAGTGGCGCTGGATGAGGTGCCCCAGGGCCATTCCCCCCTGGCAGCCCCACGTGGCCTCTGGCTGCGGTTCAGTGTGGGTACCCCACACCTCTGCATGGGGTGCAGCCCCACGTATCCCTGGGCAGGGGACACCCGTCTGTGGGGCGGCGACTGGGCTCCTGGGTGGGGAGGTGGCACAGCTCTTGCTGAAATGGGCTCCTCTTTCACCTAAATTGATTGGGAGCTTCAGCTGAATCCCTGGCGTTCAGCTGTGCCTGTGTCCTCCCAGCTGAATCCTGCTCTGTCTCCCACCCTGTGACAGGGACATCAGGAGATGGCTGGGAGTCCCATCCTGGAGAGGACAGTACAGTCCAGGGCCACATCGAATGTCCTTTTCAAACAGCTCCATAAATGGTTTTATGAAACCATTTTAGGCTTTAATGCTGCTCGTGCAGGATGGTGACATCAGAGGCTTGGGGCTCCTGTTTGTGATGGAGTGGGAAGCAGCTGGGACTGGTTGCAGCAGGATGGACTTTGCTTTTTCGCTGTGTTTAGAGCACAGTTGCTCATTTGGAAACTCACCTGGTGCTTTCAGTTTTGGTGCACTGGAATGGTACATAAAGGCAGCCAGGCCCTCTCCTGGAGCCGGGCAGGGACAGGAGGAGCAGCCCCTGTCACCAGAGGGAGGTAAGTCATGCTCATCCCCGGCTCTGGGCTGGGACATTCCCGGGCTCTGCCTGCCCGCTGCCCACCCAGGCCAGCACCCCCCGGTCCCCTCTCTGGCTTCCTTGCTGGCCACGGCATCTGGGAGTTCTGGCTCCACCCCAGAGCTATACATCGGTTCCTGCCATGGTGTAAATCCAGGGCAGCCTCATCAGCTCAGGAGCAGATTGCAGTTTTGTTTATGAGAACATACGCTGGCCCCGCGTATTCCCAGGGGTTTGACCTAAGCTCAGCATCTGTCAGGATAAGAAAAAGTGGTTTAGTGCAGTGGCATAGCAGCAGTTCAGCGGATGGGCAGCAGGGCAGAGGGGATTGTCAGCTCCTCCCACTTGGATGGGATGGGTTTATATTCCATCAGAGGAAGAAAAAATATTTGTGGAAATTGGTGTTTTGAGAAATTAAATACAAGAACAAAATCTAAACCAGATCCAAACATTTTGTGTTTTCTCAGAAAAAAGTAAAATAGAATTTTTGGGGTCTGCTCTGCAGATTTAACCCTGCAGAGTTGGGAACTGCAAAGCAATGCCAGTGGTGGTGGGTGGAAAAGGCAGAGCCAGGACTGTGAGAAAGGAGTGAACCCCAGCAGAAAAAAAGGTGTCTGTGCAACTCTATTTTAACTCAATCTACTTTACATCAACTCAGGCTCTTAGAGTGTCTGAGCAGTTTTAACTCTTCCTGTGATCAGTACAGGCTAATGGCCTAAAATGTAGGTTTAGACATTAAGAATGGAGTAAAATTGCAGGTGAGACAGGCACAGGTCTACCTCAGGGAGTTAACTGAGGCTGGGCTGGGTTGTGGGGAGCTCTGTGGTGACCCTGAACACCCACCACAAAGGAAAATCCTTCCAGGTTCTGTCTACAAAAATTCCGTACAACTGTGAGTGTAAAATACAGTCATTTTTGCAATGATGATGAGCTGGGTTTAATTTAGTTAATAACTGAGGCAAGTTAATCCTGTTCAGGCAAGGATCAAACCAGTTTCAGTGCATCTGTGTCAGTGCTTTGCATCTGTCTAACTAGATTGATTTAAAATAGCTTGGTCACAAAAGGAAGTTGCTTCTACTGTACAGCTCCTGAACTGGGGCTCACACCTGCCCCTGCTCCTGCCTCCATTCCCTTCCACAGGGTGAAGCTTTAGGTCAAGCTCCCCTCTGGCTCCCTTGTTTAGAAGGTGAGGGTGGAGATATCCACGTGGAGAATGCATTCAGGAATCTCCACGTCCCCTCCAGAAGATGGTACAAAGTGTTTCTGGTGAGGTTGATTTGCTGGGTCTGGAGTGTCCTGCATTTACAGGAATGGCTCTGCAGCTCCTTCTCCTTTTGCTGGCAGCCAGGCTCTGGGTCCCTTTCCCAGGATTTGTGCAGAGGTGTGGGCTGGGTGCTCGGGGCAGGAGCAACAGGACCCCCTGGAAGCTCAGCAGGGCACGGCTCAGGTGGAGCCGAGGGGGGCTGCAGGGCTGCAGCTCCCCGGGTGAATTGTCAGCAGCAAAGCTGACACGCTGCTCACTGTCTTCTTTTAATTAATGCATTATTCAGCCAGGCTGAGAGACTCTGTTCTTCTGAGGGCTGATTTAGATCTGCAAAGCTTGTTGCCACCATGGCTGGCTTTGTCCTGCAGGTAGCAGGAGGCACGGTGTGCACAGACGTTGGCATTCCCAGACACATTCCGAGTGCAACGCACTCCCCGTGGCTGCAGTGAGCACCCGGCCTCCCTTCCCTGGAGAGAGCCATCCTGGCTGCATGCTGAAATCCAAGCCATGGCTCTCATTTCCAGTGCAATAGCCAATGTTTCCATCTTGGGGAAGCCACATCCACCCTGTGTAACCCTGCTGGCTCTCAGCAGACCCCAGCAGCTCTCACAGACTCCCTGATGCCCCAACCCGTATCCACAGCAGGGAAACTGAGGCACACAAAGGCAGAGTGACCACACCAACCCTGTGTAAGAAAAGACAAAGCCTGTTTTTTTCAGTCTGTACCTACTCCAGGTATCACTGGGATATTCTGTCAGCTCTTGCTATACAGAGATTTATATGAAATCGTTTCTGTTCCATTGAAGCAATTTTCAGAGATTAATTTTTGAGGGTATTAGCATTGATTCCTGAGCACATGTGCCTCCTCCTCCCGCCAGTGGTCCATATCCAGGGAAAGCTTCATTGTCTGAGCTGGAGGAAAGCTCACTTGCCCTAATTTATTGAAAAAATTAATTTTAGATTTAAAATGGGGTTTTCATTTATGAACCCTGCTCAATCTGTTCTTCACTCCTGAGTCTTCACCCTGACCTTTCCCTTATCTGAAATCCTCTGGGCTGTACACTGTGTTCATTAGTGAAACTTCCAGGAGGGAGCAGCAGGTGTGGGCTGTGGATAAGGACTGCACGCACGCTTGGCTCTGTGCTTATCCAGGTACCCCTGGCAGCTCCTGGCTGTAATTTAATTTAGGGCAGTGCCAGGATTTGGACTTTTTTAAGAGTTTTTCACAGTTTGTAAGTTTTAATAACAATTTTTACATCAGCTCTGGAAGTAGCAGCCCTTGGCATTGCATGGAGAATGCAGTAATGATACTTGCACTTAAAAAAATGAGCTGGAGAAGTGATGCAGTGCACCCCAGTACTGCCAAGTTTAATCCCTGCTCATGGAGTCTGGAATGGTGAGAGCCAGGATGGTCCAGCAGGGTCCCTGGGGCTGACCTGGGTTTGGTGCAGAGCTGTACCTCACACTGCTCCAGGGGAAACAAATGAGTCGTTCCC
This sequence comes from Lycocorax pyrrhopterus obiensis, assembly GCA_014706295.1. Taxonomy (NCBI): domain Eukaryota; kingdom Metazoa; phylum Chordata; class Aves; order Passeriformes; family Paradisaeidae; genus Lycocorax; species Lycocorax pyrrhopterus. The sequence goes on from JACSVZ010000019.1 coordinate 9,220,143, forward strand.
AGAAAAGGCCATAGAAAAATCACCAGCTTCCTCGGTGTGAACCTCTCATTCCATCTGAAAAGAAGGTTCCCATGGGAAGGATGTGCTTTATATCCATCTCTAGAAGACACTAAAACCTATCTGGCTAAAAGGCAGATAGCAATTGGAAGAAATTAGCTTTATATCCTGGTGCCAGCTATGGATAAAAAAACACAAACAAACTTTAAAATGCTTTGAGCTTTTCTTCTTCTTCTTTCCTTTAGGAAAAGTTTGGAAGCAGCAAAAGAATATTTTTCCAACTTTATTCTGATTATAAATTTTGCGTTCTTTGGATAATGTTTTGTAAGAACATCATTTTGTTGAACATCATTCAGCCTCCAAAGTCAGCTCTTCCCTATTAAACTGAGGCCATTATACAGGCCAGTGTTGTTAGACAGAAGGACAAATCACAGGAAAATGTAGTTTAGATGCTAAAACATCTATTTGTGTTTGTCAGGCTCAAAGTCATTTGCCACTGGTACCCCTCTGTAGTTTAGATTTGAAATTCAAAACTTGACTCCTGCAAATGCCTTGGCTCAAATTGTGGTTGAATGTTAAGTGGTGTCTCTGAAGCGAGACTAATCGCACGGAATGATATTGGATGTTTGCAGGAATGGGACCTCACAAAAAGGTTTAGAAAAATCTGCTGCTAATAACAATGTTCTGTTTTAAATAAAACCTGCAGAAAAGATGAGTGGCATCTCAGTAAAGACAGGTTTCCTGTGGACTGGGATTACATTCCTAGAGGAAAGTCTAACGCTTATCCAGGAGAGCAGAAAAGTGAAGCTAATTATAAGCAGAAAGAGAAATTGGCCAGTCAGATGCACTGTCTGGGTGCTGTGAAAGGTGGCTGGAGGCAGAGTGAAATATTCTTTCAGTGTGAACACTCTTGAAACAGTGCTCCATTTTTCAGGGGTGCTCGAGTCAACTCTGCCCCATCAGTGCAGCTCAGCTTTGGGGGTCAATACAGCAGGGGAAGAAGCAGCAGCCCAGTAACAGCCAATCAGCTGTGCAAGTCCATGTATTGTAACGTTAATTGTGCTGGAATGTGGGATTGTTCAAACTTTATAAAACAAGTGCTTTTATGACATCAATGGCTATTTGATTTTAACTGTAAATTTGGAGTAGATCTGGATAATCACAATCCCTTCCACTGCTAACTTGTTGAGATTATTAGGAAATTGTTTGTTTCCCAGTGATAGACAGTGTGGTCATAAAGCACAAAGCACTGGCTTCACAGTCAATAAAAAGTGAGAGATATCTGGGTTTAATAGCTCTGAAAGGTAAACATGGCAGGAGTGTGGAAAGGCTGCTGCCTGGAGGGCTGGAGGCAAAGCTGTGACCATCCTCCTCTGCCCAGCCAAGGAAACAGAGTCAGCCAGGCCTGGCTGGGACCAGAGGAGAAAATGTGACCCAAAAAAAGAGGACTATAAATAATACAAATAATAACTGGGAATGGAAAACTTCCTGTAATAACCCATGGAAATGTACTGTTTACCTGCCCTGACTGGGCACAGTGGCTTTCCTTCCACAAATGCCATTTCTTGAGCAGTGAGCAGGGTGGGTGGTGCTGGGATCCCGTCAGGAACAGGAGGTGTAAGTGTGGAGAAGGGGTGGGGTGGACGTCACGTACAGTGCCCGGGGACAGTGCCAGCACTGCAGGGGCAGTCACAGCTCTGACTGTGCCATACAGCTCGGTATCACCTGCTGAACAGAGGGAACAGCTGTCTGCAGGGAAACAACACCTTGTGCACACGCAGAGTGAGCTATGAGCTCGCTGGAATGAAGCTGCATAAACCCTGGCTTGGACAAAATGAGCTGAGACTTTGACATACAGGTTCTTCTTGGTGGCAGTAAATGCTCCCTGCAGCAGTATTTGAACACTGAGTCAGTGGAATGTGGATCCTTCACTGCCTGGCACTCCCTGGGGACGGGGACAGAGCACTCCCCAAGGCCCTGGTCTGCAGAGTTTTAATTTCTGTCTGTACCTCCTGAGCCACACACGGGTGTTCAGTCCAGAGGCCGTGGAGAGGGAGAGGGCAAGGAATGGCCTGTGCATTCCAGATCTGTATCCCAACAAGTTTGTGTATTTTAGACTCCAGCCCAACCCCAGAGTGATCGATGGGACAGGGACACAGTGACACTCCCCATGTCACTTTGGGAAAACACAGTTGTCATTTGCTGAGGTGAGTGTGGAGAATCAGTGTGCAGCACGACAGTCCCACAGGCTCCAAGGTCAAACATTACTTCATCCCCTGATGCCTGGCTCACTTCCCAGTCCTGCACAGACCAACTGTCTGGAATTTCAGGTTTGGGACAGGGGGAATTCAACTGGGCAGTTCCCAGCAGACAGAGCTCTTTCACTGGGTCCTGCTGGTCTTTGCTGTCATGTGGAAGCTGCAGTGGAGCAGTGCTGAGTCCTTAGGTCAGCTGGAGCTGCCACAGTTCCCAGCAGAGCCGGCTTCCTGCAGGAACACAGGCCAGAGCACGTGCTCGGTGGGTTCAGTACTTCCTTCCAGAGTGTCCTAATAAAGTGTCTGAATGTGCAGCAGAGGCTGTTCCAGTGCTGGGCTGCAGAGAGAACCTGAATCCTCCCTCTCCCGCTGCCTTGGGTCTGCTCGGCTCTCCACCCACTGCAGGTGCGAAGGCTCGTTCCAAAGTTCAGGTTCTGCGTTTCAGTGCCTTGCCAGGAAGATAAAAGGGTTGGTAAAACTGTAACTTGACCTTAGCATTTCGCAGCAGCCGCAGAGATAAGGTGCTAAAGGAAATACGGAGAGCAAAACACGGATGGCTCTGGGGAAGGGGGAGCCCACAAGGCAAGAGCTCCGTGCTGCGGACCCGCGTGGAGGGCTCAAGAGCTGCGGGGGAGCCCGGCTGGCAGGCGGGAATGGCTCTGCACTGCTGACCAGCATCGCAGGCTGGCGGGCACCGTATTTGTGCTCCACCACACAAAGGACCCCTGTGCTGCTGCTGCTGCAGATTTGAGAAGGAAAAGATTGACTGAAGCTGCCTGTTATTATTTTTGGCTACTCCAGCAATGTATCAAAAACCTGACGCTGGGTTGATGCTGGTGCCCTACTTTATAGAAGCCGTGAAAAGCAGATCAAGGACAGCAAGCTTGTCTCTCTGCGTGGCATCTGCCAGCAAAGGGTGAGAAAACTTCAAACCGCTGGTGGGGGAATGGGGGAGGCAAAAATGAGGCAAAATGTGCTAAATCCAGAGCGCTGTTTGCAGACTTCAAGGGAAAGGGGGTCTGCATGTCCTCCGCTAGGGAGGGAAGTTGGGACAGGCAGAGACTGGGGCATTCTGCTGCCAGCGTGGCTGGTGAGCTGGTGCCATTGTTCCTGGGGAACAGTTTGGCTGGGGACCAGTTTGTTCTGGAAGGAAGAAGGGACCCCAGTGGCCTTAGGTGACCGCGCTCCTTGTTAGCCAAGCCCAGCAATAATGCTGCCTCATGTTTTCTGGATCCTTTGGCTGTGAGAGAGTCATGGCCACCTCTTTGGCTGAGGAGGAGAGGCACGTAGGGGAGGCTGTGCAGGGAGTTAGTGTTGGAACTGGGCAGAGAACCTGCGAATTTTGACTCGTTTGTCAGTGCCGTGCACAGTGGCGCTGGCTGGAGGGATGGTCTGTCTGGGAATCCGGCTTGTGTGTCCCTGGAGGAAGCGAGACTTGTGCCTGCTGCCTCGGGCAGGACCTGCCCGTCTCCCACTCTGAGACCTGCTTCCTTCTCCTGTGCTCTGGGGAAAGCCCGAGTATTCCTGTCACCTGGGGATGTTTACCGCTGTTGGCGTTTGTCCCTCCAAAGCTGACCAGCGTTTGCAGCCCAGGTGCCGGCTTCCTCCGCTGATCCGGAGCTGCCTCGCATGAGCTGGAGGATTTATGCTTTGCTGCAGACATGGGCAGTAGCCTTTGAAAAGTGGAAGAGGAAGCAGCCATCAGTAGGAGGCAGGGGACAGTGCCATGTGGTGGTTTTTCATTTACTAGATAGTCCTACTTTGTTCTTGATGAGTAATGGAGGCATTTGAATACGCCAGGATGACAGCAGCAGTCTGGCTCTGGGAACGTGTCGGCGTGGGCTGGGTGAGGATGGTGGCAGTCGGGACAGTGGGACCATGCCGCGCAGCCTTCCCGTCTCTTCTCCGCTGCCTCGCATCTCCTCTGCCGCTCACCTGCTGCCCCGGGCCCCACGTTCCGTGAGGCCGCCCGGGCCTGAGCCCCGCGCCCCCGGGCCCCGCCGGGGAGCCCGGCCGGGAGCCCCCCGGTGAGCTCCGCGCCGATGCGAGCGCGCTCCGTGCGGGGTGCGGACCATGGCTCACGCAGGGGCCGCTGGCTGCTGCTGCAGGCGCTACTCCCTGCTGTGGATCGCGCTGCTGCAAAGGTCAGTGACTCGGCTCTCCGAAACGGGAAAGGAATGCGGTGCGCGGCCGAGGGCAGGGACAGGCGGGCGGGCGGCGCCGTCCCTCCCCTCCCGGTGCCGGGCCGGAGGACGCGGCGGGGACAGGGCTGCCCAGGGCAGCCGACGCACGACACGGGCTCCCGGAGAGCTGCGCTTTCCCCCCGGTTTATCACAACAGAATGAGAGCGGCGGGCGGGACAGGCGGGATGAGGCGAGAGGTGAGCGGCTTGGGGACCGCGGGGCACGAGGCGCTGCTGGGCGGCGGCGGGAGGGCGAGAGGGGACCCCCGGCCGCGGCGGAGAGCGAGATACGCCCGCTGCCCCCCGAGGCGAGCCCGCGCTCCGGGGGCGGTGGGCCCGGGGCGCTCTGCCCAGCTACAGCGCAGCCAATGGGCCGCGGCGGGGCGGAGCGGCGGCGGGGCCGGCCCGGGGCGGGGGCCGGGGGCGGCGGGGCCGGGGGTCCCCGCCCGCGGCGGCGGCGGCGGGAGCGCGGCATGGCCCAGCCCGAGCGGAGCGGCGGCGCGGCGGCGGCGCGGCGGGGGCCGGGCCCTGCGGGTGAGTGCGGGGCTGCGCGGCCGTGTCCGGGGTGCGCGGTCCTGCGCGGGCAGCGCCAACTCCGCGCCCGGCCCCGCGCCCCGACCGGCGGGTCCCGCACGGCGCCCGGAGCGGAGCGGCCGCGGCGGGGCCGGGCGGGCCGGGGGCCGAAGCGGGCCGGGGGCGGCGGGCGCGCAGTGGGGCCGGGACGCGGAGGCCGCCGCGCTGGAGGGACGGGCGCTGACATTCGCTCCCGGCCGGCCCGGCCCGGCCCGGCCCGGGGATGCGCGGCCGCGCTCCGTCCCTCGTTCCGTGCGTTCGCGGTTTGTTTTCATCCTGGGCGGCGTTTCATCATCCCTGGCCGGGCTCGGCAGCCGCGCTGTGGAGATGGGCCTTGCGGCTCCATTTCCGTGTGGTTGGTCCAGGAGGACACATCCTGCCTCGCCTTCGCCGCCTTGTCCAGATTCCGCTTCCAGACTGATGTTATGCAGAATTTAGGTGATAGAAATCAAACCCTTTATCCCCACCCTGCCCCCCCCGTGGAAACTAGGAGCACCCCGGGAGTTCTCCCGTGAGTGCTGGCAAGGAGCAGGGGGGCTCTGGCTCGGTCCCTGCGTCCCGGTTTTGCTTCTGCTGCCGTGGACGTGCCCCAGGTGTTTTTTTAGGCCCTACGGTCCCTGCTTGCTCTGAAGGCCGGTGCTGTGGGAATGACTTGTTCCCAGGGCTGTGCTGTGGCTCAGGGTCCAAATTGGAGTGGTAGATCTGTCACTGCTGTTTGCATCAGATGTCCCCAGATCTGGTACAATTTAGGCTGGTTTAGGCAGATGTGATAAAAGGGGTTTTTTTAATGTAAGTGTTGATTTCTGTTAAAAGTGACATGTTAATGCCATTCCGCTTATGGGGAAGGGGCTCCTTGAAAACATTTTTGATGACTGAAATTCAGGTATATTTCTGATCACCTTTTGCATCCTGCTTCTGATGCCCTTTCCTTGCTCTTGCAGTTCCTCTCCTCTTGCACATCACAAATGCTGTCGGTGTCCTTGCTGGTTGTCCTGTGCTGAGCTTGCAGGCTGCCCCTGACAAACTTTGCAGTGGCACATTGTTAAACAAATACCCACGCTCAGGTGAATGTCACAGGTTAAAATCATCCTTCAGGTTTGCTCTGGCAAAAACAACGTTTGGAATCTGGTATGAGCTGACAGAGTCCTTTTGAATGTAATTAATCCTGCTGCCGGTTGAAACTGAGAACAGTCTAAAAACAAGGGCAGGCATTAATAAGTTTAATTACATGTCCTTTGTGTTGCTCAGGGAAGGTGTTACGTTAGTGAGGGCAACCTGTAATGCCGGGTTCCCATCGTGAGTGTGCTGAGCAGTGTTTCCCAGGCAGAGATCAGCAGCTGCACTTCAGGGAACGGCAGGAGAAAGTTCAGCGTAGCAGAACATGGAGAAGGGTGTGCTGCTGCCTGCTGAGACTTCATCCCCATGTCCTCTCCTACAGGAAAAAAAACATTCTTCATCTTCTGGAAGCCTGCGAGTTCTCTTGTGTGCTGTTGGTGGTGGTTATTCCCATGACATCGCTTTCATATTTATTTGTTACATTGAAGCAGGATGAGGCACAGGGGAGGAAGGGATGAGAACTCCCAGCAGTGGTCGCGAGGTCAGCGGGAAGTTGGCCCCCGGCGGGGGGGTCACTCAGGCGCTGCTGAGCCCTGGGGAGAGCTGCTGTGGAGGAGAGTGGGAAGCAAATCAGAGCAGTCTGGGCTCTGCAGAGCGTGGTCCCAGAGTGAACCAGCAGCAGTGAGGCTCAGGAGGGACAGTGGCACAGGGCAGAGCTCCCAGGTGGAGCTGGCAGAGGATGGTGGGTGATTTACTCCCATCTGCGACTGCTAAAATCCTTCTCCCATCTGATGTCGCAAATCAATTTACTGGAGTTGTGCACTTTGTTCTCAGTCATAACAAACCCCTAATCCCCGGGCTGGAGACAGATTTAGATTCTGTCTGTGTTGCATGTGGATCTGCCGGGCTGTTCGGCTGCGCTTGGGCACGGAGGACCCCCTGCAGCAGGCGAGTGCTGGGGAGGGGGTCAGGGCTGCCCTAAAGAACCGGCTCGCAGCTGGGCACAGAAAAGAACTGTCAGCCTCAAAAAGCTACACACAGGGAATCTTTCCTGGCCAGGAGACGTGTCACAGAGTCAAACCTGTAATTTGGGAGATCAAATCCCTCTGACACCGGGGAAGCATGCACACTGCCAGCTCTGCAGCTGATGTCAGTGGGACTTCTTAGGGCCTGGACTTCCTTCAGAATTCCCCAATCTGTTCAGAGCAGAACAGTAGGAGATTTAAGAAAGGCTCTTCATTTTTTCCCCCCATGTTTCAGTGTTAGGTTTTTTGTCTGCTCCATCCCTATGCAGCCACCCACCAGGTTCCCTGTTTGTTTCTGTCTCTCGAAAATAATCAGGAACATTTTCATCATAAAACCGCAGGAGCAGCAGCCAGGTGGTTTCAGGCAGGTGAGGCTCTGAAATGAGGACTGACAGAGCTGCCTGTTTGCAGCACTGTTTGCTGCTTCCATTGCTCAAAATCCAGCCCTGGAGTTGGGTGAGGAGAGGATGGATTGTCCCTCCATGCTTGTTTTTCCAAGTTTTCCCTGCAGTGCACGTGGTCCTGGTTGGATTTGGTGATACTCGAGTGGCTGTGGAGGGCACAGGCAGAGGGGATACATCTCTTCACATGATAATGTTTTATGACTTTTATTATTTAGCACAACAATCCTCTCTCATTGCTCTCGGGCAGCAGAGCTCTTTCTTTAATAACCAGAGACTGGCTGCTGCTCCGCAGGACTTGCCAGGTCAGTGCCGGTAGCAGTAATGTTATTTCTCTTTAGAACTAATGTGGTCTTTTATGAGATTTTTTCCTCCCCCCTTCATTTCAACTGAACTTTAGGCAAGTAGAAAGGGATTAAAAAAAGGCCCTTGGCAAAAAGAACTGAATGTGCTGTTTGGAAAGAGGGTTCCCGCTGTGAGATGGCTCTGGGCAGCTGGCCGTTCCCAGCGTATTAAAACAAAGGTGTAGGATTGGAATTAGATCAGCTGATGTAAACCGGGACAGGACCTGGAATACGCAGCGAGTTATTGGAGCAAGAGATCAGATGGCCCCACAGGCAGCATCTTCACAGTGATGGTAGGGGGATGAATGTGCACAAAGTACCTCTGTCATCGTGGAAGTGTGTGATCACCATCAGCAAATGGTGTTCCAGGTGCGTTTGGCTGTTTGGGATGGCTCATGGGCAGCACAGGTCTGCAGGGACTCAGGTGTCCCTGTCACTGTGGGTGCTGCTCTCGGGCTCAGGAAAGCAGCTTGTGGCCTTTCTCTTACTGCTGGTACAAAGGGAAGTCTGTGGGAGCAGCGATGGGGACTGGCAAACATTTTCCAGTGAGTGGGCTCCTGCCACAAATACCATGTCACCGAGGGACACGAGTGCTCTCTGCCCTGGAACAGGGATTAAAATGAAAGGACCTTGTGCCCTTTGAAGATGGGAGGGTGGAACAGAGATGGGACAGAGCCCTGGGAGGGGGCCCTGCTCGTCCTGCCCTGCCAGGGCTGCTCTGGCAGAGAGATCCTCATCCCTGCTGCCGAGATTTCCAACAGCTCTAATTAATGACATCTCCCCACTTAGCTCTTGATACATAGACAGATGCTGGGTTTTAGGGCTGGTTTGAGACCTGCAGCGCTCGCCCTGCACAGAGCAGCATCTGGTGAGAAATGTGGCTGCTGCTGGCCCGGGCTGGATCCGAGCGGGCGCTCAGGAGTGAGAGATGTCGTGGGAGCAGATCCTGCTGAGGCAAGGACCTGACAAATAACCTCCCTAAAAGAGTCCCGTTCATTTTAGGATTCCCAGAGGCATTCAGTAGAGCGTGGAGGGATAGAAATACACATTTGCTGAATCTGGTGAGAGCATAATATGTCCTGAGAAACTCCCCCTTGGTAATTCTTCGTATTGCACATCTGCACTCCCACCCATGGCCATCCAGCTGCAGTAGTTTTAAATGAAAAATAGATTTGTTTTGTTTTAATTTTTAGAAAAATTCTTAGGCCAGCATGAAGCAATGCAGTTCAGTAATGTACTGAGTTGTGGGTTTATTTTATCAGTGTTTATATTTGTCTACACAAGAATGCAAGTCTCAGATTGGTTATTTACCTTTTCTAATTTCATCTGTAAAAAGTGGACATAAGATTTACCATAAATGCCTCGATTCTGGGCTTATCTGGGCTGGGTGAGCAGTCTGTATTGTCAGTTCTTGAGCTGCTGGATATTAGTTCTGCACTCAGCATCCAGAGGTAACTTGATCTGTCTGCCTGTATTAGAGTTAATTTACAGTATCATTCAGGGGAAAAGGATAGGGACCCTTTTCTGTGAAAATAGTGTAAAATTGCCACAAAGTACTGGGAAATGACTGTGCTGTGTTCCTAGAGATCAATTTACTCGCCATAGAGATGTGGGGTGAGTGGGCAGTTGAGAGGATGGCTAATGGCATGGAGAGCCTTTGCTGGGAACCCAGGGCTTCTGATCCAGCACAGGACTGTGCCAACCCCGACGGGGCTTTCAGCACCTGAGGGCTGGGGGTTGTGCCCTCAGAAACCCTGTGCTGGTGGCTGTTCTGCAGATGTTTTACTGATGTCACCACAGCTGGTCCTGGCTGGCACCCCAGTAGGTGCAGGGAAGTGTCCCAGAGCCCTCCCCAGCGTGTCCCCAGGCCGGGTGTCCCTGGTGAGGAGGGGTGGCCCTGGCACTCAGAGCTGTCCGTGGAGCAGCTCAGGCAGGGAACCAGCCACAGGAGCTTCCGTTATCACCTGGGGCTTCATCCATGGCCTGAATCTTAATGGCAAATCTAGAGAAGCACCTGTTTGTCTGCTGCTGCCGTTTGTCTGAGAATCTCCTTGGGCTGTTTTCTGGATCCAGCCTGGCGTGTGATTCACTGGAGGCGATGAATTTTGCATGCACTGTTGACATTTCTCTCTGTTTTGGTCAGCTTTATTCTGGAGAACAACAAAACTCAACGCACACATCAGAGCAAGCTGGGAGTATACTGGGAGCATTGTTGTTTGGCTCATGAAAGACCATGCTGAGAATATGACAAACTCCCCTTATTGCTGTCCTTCCGTGCCTTTGGAGAAGGCGTCACACTCCCTTTGTGGACAGGGACACTTGGTCTCTTTGGGAGCCCCCAAAGTGCTTGCCAGAGGTTTTAAAGGTCAGAGTTACCGGGATTGGAGCTCTGGCGTAGGAACATCTGACGTGGTGCAGGCTATAGAGAAGGCAGCTGCTCCTTTTGCTCTCAAGTTATTTTTTCCCTTACCACTTTATGGGTTTGCTGTGTTTTCCCTGGGAGTATTTAACTATCTTTCTTTTTTTTTTCCCCCCCCTTGAGCTCTCTGGTTTTGCTTTAAGAGTTACAGCACCATTGATTGTATTGGCTGTCTCAGAAATGGTGCTCTGCTCACTGTCTGTGGACTCCCCGCTGCTAAATGCTGCCAGTGGGACTCCAGAGCATTTAGATCAATCGATAGGGCTATCACAGCCTTATTTTCCACACTGTCCCCATCCCAGGGATGTGTGTGACAATCAGAGAGAGCACACGAGCCCAAGGGTTGTTGGGGACACAGTGCGAATCCAGACGGAGGTGTTTTGGTGAAGTTCTGGCACCATCAGAGCTCAGCACCAGGTGCTGCAGACCTGGTGGTGCTGATGAGGCAGCAGTGGGTGCTGGGGCCAGCTGGCCTCCAATGCGCCCACCCTGCAACACCCCACACCTGGGAAGTCTCATTTAGGAACACACCACACCTGGGAAGTCTCATTTAGGAACACACCACAACTGGGAAGTCTTGTTTAGGAACACCCTACACCTGGGAAGTCTCGTTTAGGAACTCACCACACCTGGGAAGTCTCCCTCAGCACATGTGGTGGCCATTTAGAGTTTGATTCAGTTGTTCAGAGACCCACAGTGTGCAAACCTCCAAATAATTGACTCCTGACTGCACTGGAGTTGGGAAAAAATGTTTTATTGCTCATACTGACTGTCATGGAACCTTTAGAGTAGAAATTACAAATGGGACAGTGTAGCAGGCCCTGTTTTTCAAGGCCCTTGGTTATTTCACGACAAAACGTTCCCGGAAATGTTGTGCAGTTGTTGCTAACAGATGTTGCTAACAAATTTGTCTGGGAAGGAGAGCATCCACTGACACCGTTACATTTTTCCTCCAGATCCCATCTAATGCCGAGGCTGAAAGAATCGCGCTCACACGAGTCCTTGCTCAGTCCCAGTAGTGCTGTTGAGGCTCTGGATCTCAGTATGGAGGAGGAAGTGGTCATCAAGCCAGTCCACAGTAGCATCCTGGGCCAAGACTACTGCTTCGAGGTAAGGAGCTGTGCTGGGGCTGTTCCTGCTGCGCCGTGGGGCAGGCTGGGGAGCCAGGTGTGGGCTGGCATCTGGGGTCTGGCTGTTACCAAACACTGCTGCTCGGAATTGCTACACAGAGACCATTTCATAGGCAGAAAATTGCTCCCATCTTTCCAAGGAGGATCATATCCACACAATCAGAGCAATGAGCTCCTTGTAAGCGCTGTCACAGCAGAGCTGCTGGCACAGGTGCTGCACTGCTTAGGGCTGTGTATCAGCAGAGCATGAATTTGTTTGTGCTCCTACAGTTTATGTTCATACAGATATTGGGAATGCTAATCCCTACTCAGTGTTCCCAAAGACATTACACGTGGTCACAGAGCCAGCCTGCTGCTGTCAGTGGGAGTGTGGAGGACTTTGTCTAGAAAACTGAAGCTTCCCTTGTTTGGGTAAATAGAAAAATCTGTGAGTATTTGAGATTACTTTGACATCTGTTATGGCATGTGGTAAGGTCTGTGCTAGCGGGAGGGAGTAGGACACGCACAACCCAGGCTGTAGCTGGATAATTCAATGCAGTATATCTTGGGAATCATTTGTCCTGAATTGTGGATGGCAAAGTATTATTGCTTGTGGCAGTGGCTGGGTACAGAACTGGGAAATGGTTTTCTTGCAGTAATAAGGTGGTGGATGTTTGTGTTTCTGTGAAGAGAAGCTAACACCTGCTTGTGCTTGGACACAGAGAAGCAGATAAATGGTGTATCCATGCTTGGATTGTGCTCTAGGGGTGATAGGGCTGCAGGCTGTCCTTGGATGGGCAGGGCTGGATGAGAACACACCAATGTTCAAGAGCAGTCAGACTGGAAAGATGAAGACATTTTTCTTTACTGAAATTAGCACATTTTGAAGTAAATGAGTTAAAAGATCCATTTCTTAAAATATAAGCAGGTAACATGAAAACAGCCTTACAAAAAAATAGCCCCAGACATAAACTGTGTAGTGGGCTGAGATATAAATTTTGCAGTGCTGTTCATTCTTTGTGGAATTGAGCAAATGCAATGGGTCAGGAGGGGAACAGTTTTGTAAATTATGTGTCCTCTATTACATTCCACTCAAGAAAGATAAAATGAAGCTAGATGGAAAATAGATGTGACATCCATAATATAAGAGTTGTTTACCAATTCTGTTCAGCCCACAAGAGGAGAGGAAGGGATATGAACAGAACTTGTACAAAGCTGAGTGAGAGGGAAATTACAAAAGTCATGCTCTTGGAAGGAGGAAGAAAATTTTGGGGTTAAGTGAGTTGGATATAGAGAAGTCACACTGTAAAAAAAGAACGTGTTAATTGCTGTTCTGCAAACCCTGCAGAGGAGAGGAAGAATGCCAGGAAATAACAGGGACATTGATTTGTCACTGGTGGCTGCTCACCAACAAGCTCCAGCGGGAGGGACCGAGGTGAGAGCTAAATGGCACTTTGTGTCAATGCCTTGGTCTCGTGTCTCCTGAGAGCCTCTTCTAAGCTGGGAGTGAGGTCAGCACTGGAATGGGTTTGCACATCTCCTGGGATCCCTGGTGGGGGCCAGGCAGTGACTACAGCCCCCAGCACTCCGGTACCAGTGATGGACACTAAGGAGCTCAGCAGGTGTCCTGGAAAAGCAGCCCTGACCAAGAAATGCCAAGTGAGAAGGCCCTGCCAGGATCCCAGGGATGAGGGGAACCCGGGTGTTTTCTGTGCAGTGGATTGGGAAGGTGCTGCAGTTGGTGGTGGTGGTGCCTCATCCCTGCCCGTTGTGGCTGTTGTGGACCTGCTTCCTGGGGAGATCTGCTGGGAACAGGCAGGGCTGCTGCCTCCAGTTGAGAAGCGAAGCTGTTGCTGGGCAGTGCCAGCCTTGCACAATCCCTCACCACCTTCTCCCGGCGGTGGGGTGGCCGGGCAGGGACAGTGCCTTGGGAGCTGTTCCCATCCCCAGCTGGCTGGTGGCCATCAGTGCTCACCTGACACAGCTCCTCCTCTGCCAGAGCTGCTTCGTGGCCTGGGGAACAGGCCAGGAAGATCTGACACGGCTGCAGATGGAGGAGAGCGGGTTCGGAGAGGAACTGGCAGCACACCCAGACGGAGACAAAAGCGAGAGGTGCCAAAGCCATCTGCAGTGGAAAACAACCAAGTGGCTCGTTGGGAGGCAGCTGGTGGATGAAGGTGCAGGGAATTGTTCCTCCCTTTTATCTCCACCACCCTGCATTAAGACGTGCTCGGCCCTGCTCCCCTCACCTCTGCCAGGGAGCACAGTCAGCACCAGGGCAGGGCTTTTCCACAGGCTGCATTTGGCTTTTTCTGCTTACTTAATTTTGTGAAACTTGCTTTTTTTCTCACTTGCTGAGTACTTGGCAGTCGGTATTTGCTTGTTTCCTTCATTGATTTTTTTTTTTTTTAAATTACTCAGCATCATCTTCTTTCTCCTTGTAAGACTCCTCCGTCAGCAAATCATCCCGTGCCACTGCACATGCTGCGTGTGCTAAATATACAGTGGGCACCTCAGCCAGCGCCAGAGGCTCGGAGCCCAGGCTCCCAGAGCCTATTCCTGGCCCTGCTCTTTGGGGGGTCCTGGGCCAGGCAGGGCCATTAGGGCTCAGGGGCTCTCTTAGGTCTTGGCAGACCAAAGCCTTGTCCCATTGCACAGCTCATGGCTGAGCTGTCCCAGGACGCAGCTGGGGGAAAGACAAACTGTGGTTGCTCCAATACAGCTGAGCCTGTTGCCTCATCCTGGCCTTGCCTCAGCAAGGGAGAATTTAGTGGAGCTAAATTTAGCAGCACTAAATTTGATCCAGCTGTGCAAACGTTGGCCATTGCTTGCGTGGCCCTTCGGATGCCTGGAGTGGCTGTGGGGCCGGGGGTGCAGCTGAGCCCTGACTGGGCCTTGGAAAATCCTCTGGACACCGAGTGAAGCACCTCCAGTAGCTCAGTTATCATCTCCTGTTGCTCCGTGCATGTCCCTCCAGGTGAAGCCTGTACCCTGTACCTTAAGAGTGTCTTAAAAAGACAAGATTTTATCTGACTGAAGAGATCACCCGTCCAAGGACTGGGGATAATGAATAAGTAACATTTCAGAAATTAATGAGTTTTATTAATTGAGTTTATCCTGTACATTAACAGTATTCCAGCATATCCAAAATCTTGATGAGACCAGAATACTCTCTTTATAAAGATAATTAATATCTCATAAAGATCATTAATGCCATATGATATTTAAGTCAGAACTCAAAGCTGGGATGTGATTGCAGATCTGGGGAAAATTACATTTTTGGTCACACATGGTAGATGTGACCTTCAGCTCCCATCAGACCAAGACACACTTCATATCTGGCACACAATTTTCCCCTTCTCTCACTTCAGGATGACAGTTACAGGTTTTTTAGGTTTTGAAAGATTAATTTATAATTGGTTTAAAATTGAATGATTAATTTGGCCATGATAATTCATGTGTTTACTTAAGTGTGGCAAGAAAATACATTGGATATCCAACTTAACAGATAGCTGGTGAAAAACTGACATTGACCGAACAGATTCAGAAGAAAAACAGCTGAATTACATGGTTACTTATTTGGACATGATCCTCTCTGCAGCTGTGAGATCCATGTGTGTCACCAAGGAGAACTCATCTTTAAGAGATCATCTTTCAACAGCAGCCAAAGAAATCTTAATTCTCCTTTATGGAAGAGCTTCCAAGTTTCCTTCTCTAGATCTGGGAACATTTTCAAATGCAGTTGTACACCAAACTCCGTCAAAATCAAAGAGCTAAACAAAAAGCTGGGTGAGAAATGGCCAATGGACTGCTGGTGTAGTTTACTGAAAGGTGGATTGTCGTGGGGGATTTTGAAGAAGCTGGAAATACTCTGGTGAAAGGATGCTGGAAAGATCGCACTGCTGTGCCTGCTGGTGTGGAGTCTGTTCCTGGAACTACAGGAGAGCTTGTGCTCAGCAGAGTATATTTTACAGGCAGAGTATAAAAGTGTGCAAGGGCAGGGAGAGCGTCTGTCTGAAGGAGAAAGCCTCTGGAATATCAAGGGTTGGAAGGTTCTTTGCGTTTTTATGTAAAGACAGAACAGGCCTCTTCTCATTCTGCCCTGGTCTGTGTTCAAAGCAAGGGATGTGTTCAGCTTATCATTGAGGTTTGTTAATGACAAATCTTAGCAAGTGCCAGCTCTGCTGTAAGAACAGGTTGGGCTTCTGGGAGATACATGAAATTAAAGGAGATTGTGTCTCCCAGAAGCTGATAACCCAGTGCACAGTGTGTAAACACAAACACTGGGAGATGATAAAGCACTCACAAATAACGCTGCAGGTTGAGACTGGCGGAAATGAAGCTCAGAGGGGAGTTATTTAAAGTACCAGGTCCATTCAGCCTCCCAGCAGAGCTGTACATGGAGAATATTGCTGGACAGAAGCAAATGCAAAGGGCAGAGAGCTGGAGCCATGTTCCGGGTGGTCAGGACCAGCAGGTGTGGAGGAGATGGCAGCTTGGGGAATATCTGTGTGTGAGGAGAAGGTGCAGGGAGCTATTGGCTTTGATGCCAAGGAAGTTTGGCGTGGGGGCATAGGAAGAAAATTTGGTGCCTGTCATTCTGGGCTGCCAGGCAGTGGTGCTTCCATGGGCTCAGCAGGGCTGAGTTTCCTTGGGATAGCAGGAATGCGATGAGGAATAAGGGGCACTTGCACCTCTGGAAATGTCTCTGCTATGAGTGTGTTTTTTAAACCCTGACCACGAACTCCCAGTGGCCAGAGAAAGTCACACAAACACTGCAGAAAATCTCTTGGGATGATCCTGGAAGCATGAGAGGTGAGAGGAGGGCTCAGCCGTGCCCAGGTTGGGAAGCCCCCGTGGTTCTCCCCAGCTGGGGATGGGTGCTGTGAGCTCCGAGTGCCCCTGGCTGGGCCATGAGCTGCTGTGAGCTGTACCGTGGCCAGGAGTGGGGTGTACAGACCTGTCCCCACGTTCTTCACAGCAAGGGCTCCAGAAGCAGCAGGACACGAAGGGGGAAGGTGGGAAGCTTTTCTGAGCCTGATGTTCTGCTGGAAACAAGGAATGGGTTGTTACTGTCACAGGCTTTGGGCTGAGCCTGGAGGAATGCCAAGTAACCACTCGGAGTTCCAATTTATCTTTAGTTCATCTAAGGATTTGCACTCTCTCAGTTGTGGAACTTGGTGGTTTAAAGCATCACATGCACGGGGCCCATTATCTAGTGTTTTCTGGTGTGGAAGAGGAGAAGTAATTGGAATTTGCTTCTATGATTATTTCTGTGACATACAGAGTTGTCCTGTTTTTTTTCCGCCAGCCTTAGGGGCTGTTGCTTCATGCTTGGGTAAAGCTGTTTACTTAAAAAAAAAAATAAAATCCAGCAGCATCTTCCCTAAGTCCCCCTCTCCCCCCAAAGCACACTCTGCAGTGTGCTGGTCAAGACATAATCCTGTTCCTTTCCCCGTAGGTGACGACTTCATCAGGAAGTAAGTGCTTCTCGTGTCGTTCGGCAGCAGAGCGAGATAAATGGATGGAGAACCTGCGGCGTGCCGTGCACCCCAACAAGGTAGTGGCTGTGAGGAATTGCCTCTGCTCTAGTTCAGTTCCTCGTTATTACATTTTATAGCCCAGTGCATGGGAGCAGCAGGGGACGTATTGTCATTGGAGTGAGTAAGTGGCACTCTGGGTCAGCCTTTTTCCATATTGCTTTCTTCCACAATTATATTTACAGACAAGCGCCAATTATTCCTTCCCCTCTTTTCTCAGCACATGCTGCTTCAGCTTTTGCTAAGAATTGATCAGACCTGAAGAATCTTCAGTGGTGCTGTTACTGATGGTACTTGCCACTTCCATAGGACTTTCACCTCCCAAAAGCTGTGGGACAGATGTCAGGTAGCTGCCAGCAAAGTCACAAGACTGAGTAGTCTGAAGAGTTCACGTGTCAGCTCCTGACACACAGTCTGCTCTAGTGATGGAGGAGCTCAGATGTCCATTTTCCAGAGGCAACAGTGGAATGTAGCTTTCCTTTCTCCAGCCAGTTGAGGTGCAAAATCATCTCCTGGGATTTACAGGAACAACTCCTTCTCTTCACTAGAACACAGGGACACTCAGTATGCATTTTTATTGCCCACTAACACTAAGTACATCCTGAAATAAATGTACAGCTGCTTCTTCCCTGCTGTGCTGGAGTTGGCTGCAAAGATTGGTCAGGATTAATGCAGGATTCCACAGCTGATGAGCTCAACCAAGTCTTTTTCTGTTGGTCAGACAAGACACGAATGATGGGATCCTGTGAACTCCTCCTGGCTGTGCACACAAGTTCAGTCCAGGCCTGGTGGGCTCTAAAGGGGCCCTCAGTCTCAGAATTTGCTGTTCCCAGCGCAGTGCCAAATGTCAGGATGAAGGATTTCCTTCAATATCAGGGTGTGAGCAGTGGAGGGGAGAGATGGCCTTCTGCCTCTGGCAGTGTGTTCCTCTAGTGGAGTTCAGTGGTTCCAGTGCTTTCCAAGGGCTTTTCCTGGTAGTCCTGACCTGAGAGAGCTGTGTAAGGTTTGTATGGTCACACTTAACATGAGAGAACTCCAGGGAATGAGAGTTGGGGCTGGGCATGTCACTATGGCTTCAAGGTGCAGTGGTGAGTGGAAATCCATTTGGA
The DNA here is from genome assembly GCA_014706295.1 of Lycocorax pyrrhopterus obiensis. Taxonomy (NCBI): domain Eukaryota; kingdom Metazoa; phylum Chordata; class Aves; order Passeriformes; family Paradisaeidae; genus Lycocorax; species Lycocorax pyrrhopterus. Next base: position 9,238,153 of record JACSVZ010000019.1, read on the forward strand.
AGTGTTTCCATCATCTCAAAACCTGCATTAACTGATGGCTGACTTTCCGTCTTTGTTTGAGTTCATAGACAATAAACTCTCAGTATCTGACTTGATATTTGTGTCAGGAATTCAGTGTTCTTGTGCAGTTCCTGTGTGTACTTCCTGAACCTACAGTACCCCATTGTGGACTTCCAGCAGAAATGTTCCTGCCTAGACTCCTGGGCTGAGCAGAGTAAGCTGTGGCTGCTGGTTCAGTGAGGGGTTTCCAAACAAAACAGGTTTTGCAGAATCCCAGCAGTGGTTCAGCTGCCAGTGCTTTATCTTTGGAGTCACTCCTGCAGCAAATGCCCCTGGATGTTCTTCCAGGATGAGGTCAGCATCACGAGGGAGCTCTGAAAGATCCACAGTATTCTTGGCTCTGTTCTTGTTTAAAAGATATCCAAGGCAGATTTGTCTCTCTGAATTGTCATGATTCTCCCATGGGACTCTCTCTCTCATGATTCCTCTCAGTGTTTCACTTGGGTGCTCTGGACTTCTGCCCTAAATGAGGTTTTACAGTTATTTCCCTGCCAGAGGTGGTGGCATTCCCATGTGGATGAGTTGATCCCTGGGTGTGTGTTCAGGTCCCTCTGTGTTGCTGTGTTACAGTAAATATGAGCTCAGTGCTGCTCTAGAGCAGCTCTACTGGAAAAGGAGGAGGCTGTGAGATACCTGTAACAGCTTCTGCTTTGCAGGAACCATTCAGGACCAGTGAGGTTCTTTCAGATTCTTTGGAGGCCCTCTTGGAATGGGAAATGGTACATTTATGATTTGGAGGGGTTTTATCTCCCTTGTTCCTTATATTAATTGGCACCAACAGACATGGAGAGCACGATGATATTTTGGAAAATTAACATAAGTAGTGTTATTATGCAAATTCTTGAGAGCCAGTATTTCCTTAAAATAAAGTGTAATTAAGCCTCTGCTCATTTAGCACATCCGAAATAATTAATTCATATCTCCAGTTTTGTTGTGCTTGGCTTTGTGGGGGTTTTTTATTGACCTTTTTTCTTTGCATCTTTTTTTCAGGACAACAGCAGAAGGGTAGAGAATATGTTAAAGTTATGGATTATTGAAGCCAAGGACCTGCCAGCTAAGAAAAAGTACTTGTGTGAATTATGCCTGGATGACGTTCTTTATGCACGAACTACCTGTAAATTGAAAACTGATAATGTCTTTTGGGGGGAGCACTTTGAATTTAATAACCTCCCATCGCTCAAAAACATTACTGTGCACTTATACAAAGAGACTGACAAGAAGAAGAAGAAGGACAAGACCAACTTCATCGGGCAGGTGAACATCCCCGTGAGCTCGGTGACGGGCCGGCAGTTCGTGGAGAAATGGTACCCAGTGGTGAGCCCCAACCCCGGCAAGGGCAAGTCCCCGGGGCCCATGATCCGCATCAAGTCCCGCTACCAGAGCATGAGCATCCTTCCCATGGAGATGTACAAGGAGTTTGCTGAGTACATCACCAACAATTACATGGTGCTGTGCTCGGTGCTGGAGCCCTCACTGAGCGTGAAGAACAAGGAGGAGATGGCGTCGGCGCTGGTGCACATCCTGCAGAGCACGGGCAAGGCGAAGGTAGGACCCTCTGCCATCCGTAGTGTCCCACCAGACACCACTGGAAGCAGACTCTGGGGTTGGGTTGGGAAAACTCCTCGTCCGTTGGGCCATCGTTAATGTGCTTTGTTTTTCTTTTGATTGCAAACAAGTTGCTAGCACACACAGCACAAGTTGCTTAATTAGCAGAGAGGTTGGTGGGACCACGGGACACCAACTGAGCCACTTTCCTTCACTTTTCTCCTTCTGGAGGCTCAGGGGCCAGGCTCTTTCTGTATAAACAGGCACAGTTGTGAAAGTAAGCAAGGAGGCAGTTTTCCAGGATGGAATGTAAGCAGTGCTGGCCTGAGCTGAGCAGCCTGGGTATTCCTGGGGAACCTAGCAGGTTCCGTGCTCTGCTCCCTCTGCACTGAGCACCCTGCACAGTGGGACCTGAATGGGAGTGAGCAGCCTCTCCAAAATTCCAGAGCAAAGTGTCTGCAGGCACGCATGTCTCTGGATCAGCTCTTGGTCTTCAGGGTCTGTCCTACTGCTTTTGGAAGGGTGTCTAGGGGAGCTCCCATGGCAGTGCTCATTGGGGGTTGATGCCACTGACTTGCACATGGTGGAAGTTCAGCCTTTGTGGACCACTTTGAGCCTCCTTCGTGGCTGGGAATCCCCTGCCAAGTCTGGGGAAGAAGGAGGCCAGGAGGAGGCAGAGAGTGGGAGTTACTTCTGGTTGTGATCCGTGAGGGAGCAGGCAGGGTGGGCAGAGCTGGAATTCCCTTCCTTGCTGAGGTCTCCAGCATGGAGGGCAGGGAGTGACCCCCACTGCAGAGCATCCTCCATCCCTGGTGGCCTGGCATAGCCACAGCAGGCAGTGCCTGTGTCAGGGCTGCAGGAGTTAAAACATCACTTTTTTTCTCTGTTACCATCTTCCTGCACTCTGCAGGGGAGAACTGGGGAAGGGCAAGATGTCCAGAGCTTTTGCAGTGCTGAGGAGACATGAGCCCCTCACCTGAGGGGGAATCACAGGGCTCTGCTTCCTCCGCAGCTGCCGCTGCTGCCGGGGCCCGTGGCCGGGCTCATGGATTAGGTTTAGTTACCATCTGTCGGACAGAGAAGTGGCTTGGCCTCCTGATCTAGTTCAAGGCAGGCAAAGCTCACTGAGAGGATTGGGAGCTAGGGGCCTGCTGTTGCAGCAGCAGAGAAAATAGCTCCGTTAAAGGCTCCTGATCCCAGGAGCGCACGGAAGGACCGTGGTCCTACGTGGAATAACGCTGTGGTTCCACAAGGAGCTGTGGTTGGTGTGTCTCCTCACTTCCTGTGCCAGGGCTCCAGAGCTGTCAGCACGTGGTTCCTGGACACAGCCCTGCCTTGTGCTGGCACCAGGGGCTCTGCTGCCCCTTGATGAGGCTCCAGCAGCTCTAATGCCAGAGCTTTGTGGGAATAACTTTGCCGTGAAAGACCCTGTCCATGGCTTACACAGTTCTGGTGCAAAAGGCTTCAAGTGTCATCCCAGTCTTAATCACCATGGCTCATGTGTGGGCATGGCTGAGAGTGGCTGTCACTGCTCCAGCCTTTTTTCTCTGCCTCTCAGTACTGGAGAGGCTCCAGAGAGAGCAAGTGTGTTTCCAGACATGTGTCTGCATCAGTGCTTGAGATCCCAGAGGCTCTACACAGGGGACACAGCAAACAGTAAACAGACTTGATGACTTTTCCCCTAAAATGGAGCTTCTGCTTTCCCTGCCTGTCATCTGCCATCAGCATTAGCACAGGGTTTGGGAAGCTGTCAGAGCAACAGGAGTTATTGGAGCATGGGAACCAGGTGGTGCATTCTGGGCTGGACAAGCAAGGAGAGAGAAAAGCAGCAGTAAGGTAGAAAAATAATGAATGAGAGAAGAAAGCACCCCCTCAGCCCTGCTTGGGGGATGTGGGTGCACCCCATTGCCCCTCAGGAGAGCTCCTCGTGGCTGCCCCACCACCCTGACCCTGGGCACTGAGGGCAGGGACCCCCTTCTCCAGGTCTCTGTCTTCTCATGACTCTCAGAAGCTTGCCCGGGCTGGAGGTGGGTTCCTCATCCTTGTGCATCACCAGGAGCCTTCCCAGTGAGCCCTTCAGAGCCCCCCCTGCCCTGCCCTGCAGACACCATCGCAGCCACTGATTGAATCCGCTGATAAAGGGGGTTTTGTGGCTCTTGGCCGCTGTAGCTGAGCTAAAGCAGCAATTACAGTCGGACTGCGAAACAAGTGTCCGGCAGATTATCTGCAAAGACTCGTTAGCAGCTAATTGCTGTTGTGCTGTTTCGGGTCCTGTTTTCCTGCAGCGATTTGCTGTAAATACGGAGTAATCCCTTAATGAGGCCAGGATCGGGTCCGTGTGTCTGCCCGGAGCAGGAGAGGTGCCACAGGGGAGGGGTGATGGTGCCACGTGCCAGACACAGCCAGGTCCCGGCCACCAGTGTCCCTGTGCAGCCCCGCCGGTGGGTGCAGGGCCATCCTTACCCACAGACACCCCATACCAAGCTGTGCCCTGCCAGCGGGGTGTGGTTACCTGGAGCTGCTACAATCCAGAGTCCCTCCTGCTGGGGGGCAGGACACCTGGGGCTGCAGGTGGAAGGGGAAAAAGGGCTGTAGCTGAATTTTTTTCCCTAAATCTCTGCTTCTTCCTAGGCTGCGTAGCTGTATCACAATAGATTAAAAGGTGAAGCATGAAAGCAGAGTCCCCTCTGGAGTCAAAGTCCATGCTTCCCTTGATCTCTGTGTGGGAAAGGGAAGAACTTCATCCCTGCAGCGCTGGGTCGGTGTGCACGGGGCACGCCTGGAAAGCCCTGAGCAGCTGCCAAGACAGTGAGTGGAGAGGAGGGCAAGAGGGTTTTGATAAGGTTCTGAGTGCAGGTGCTCAGGGAGGAGGGAGCTGCCGCAGCCCACTGGAAACTCTGACAGTCATCCAGTGCTCCGTCAGCTCTCGGCACACACGGATGTTCCCTGTCTCTCTTTATGGCAAGAAAGGCTGAAAGAGGGATATTTGGTGGTTGAAACAGAGATGTGGGCTCTCAGCTCAGTCCTTCACTTGTTACCTGCTTCCAGCTTCCCAGTGAGAGCACTGATGAAGTGTTTGTTCCCTGTAAGGATGTGGAGATGCCTGATTGTTGTAATGTGTTTTGCAACCCACAGACAAAAGACACAAAGTCATAAAGCAGTTCTGCTGCCAGGGCTGGTGTTACCAGGAGTGCTCAGTCTTGCCTTACAGGGCTTGGTGTGGCCTCTGTGATGTGGTTGTGGATAGGTGGCTGCATCCTTCCCAAACGACTTTTGATGCTTCCAGATTTCTTCCCATGCTTAGGTTTGTTTTGGGGCTGTCTGAGAGCTCCCAGAGCTCAGTTCATGACCATAAATATATAAAAAACCTCTCTTGTCCAGAGAGCTGCTAGATCAAACCCAGCATTAGACAAAGCTCTAGCTAACCAGCTGCTCACTGGAAATAAATATTTATGGTGTAGGGAATGGAGTGAGGAATAAACATGTGTCCCTGTTTGTTTGTGCTGCGAGGGTGTGCCTCAGCTGAGCAGATGTAGCTGCTCCCCCCGTGTGGATCTGCTGGACCCCCACCTTCCAGTGGCAGAGCTGATGCTGGGACAGGGCTCTGGGACCTGCAGACACCACACAGGGCTGTGGAAAAGTGACTGCTCGGCTCAGGCAGGGACAGGGATGTGAGAGGTCTCTCTGCCCTCCCAGGGCGGTGGTCACTCAGTGTGTTGTATCCCTCAGGTTTTATTTCCCTGAGCAAGGTGATAGGCACAGAGTTAACTCTCACATTGCCACTTCACCACCTTTTCCCAAGGAGAATTAGAAAAGGCCAGAAGTGCCAAGGATGAGTTCCAGGGTTTGAAGGAGGGAACATCACTGTATTTCCTGGCAGAGAAGTGACTGGAGCAGATCCTCAGAGGAACTGTGTGATGAAAGGGTTGAGAACTCGGGGCTGGGGTCCTTGGTTTCACACCATCTGTCCAGGACCCAGCTGCTGCCCCTCTCCCACTCTCCTTTCCCTGCTCTGCACCCTCCTGTGCCACATTTCCCTCCCCCGTGGGTGTGTCCCAGCACTCCTCCACCTGAAACCTACAGCCCTACCGACCACTGGTGTTTTTCACCTTTGCATAAAGGCCCAGCTGGACTCTGAGCTAGTCTTTGAAATAAGCAATAATCTTATTACCTTTATCAATTCAATCCTCTTAAGGTTAAGTCAATCCTATTAATCAGGCTTGTGATTTGGAGAACCTTATTATTTCAAAGTCAATCTGCCCATCAGTCAGTTACGATATCAGGAATGATCAGCTCCAGCCCAGAGGGTGCGTGACCGCCGTGGGGAGTGCGGGGCCGTGGGTCTCCTCAGCTCCCTGGCACCCCACGTGCTCCAGCTCTGGACACACCCCAGAGAGGCTGGGGTGGGAGGACCTTCCTGGGATGGCAAAGTGCAGAATCCTTCCTGGATTTGGACAGGACACATCCTACAAGATTTGTGTTGCTTGTTGGCTCCCTCAGAAGCCTCCTGCTCCCGCCACAGCCCTGCCAGGCACCCAGCTGGCTTCACCCTTCTGCCTCCCGGGCTCAGGAGCTGGAGCCCAGGCACTGCCAGTGCCACCCCCCAGGCACGGGGACTGGCACTTGGAACCCCCCGGGACTGGGGCTGCCGGCTCCTGCCTGCATTCCTGGAGCAGGGGAGGAGCTGCCTTGCAATAGCAGAGGCTGGCTTATGTGCAAAGTGCTGGAGACCAGTGCAGCCTTGTGCTGTCATGCTCTGAATTTATTTATTTATGAATTGCTCTTCTTTATCAGCATATGTGCAGCGACTGGGGTCGCACAGGTTCACATCCGTCCAGTCTGAAGCAAAAAGCCTTAAAATAAACATGGGAACAAGCCTGGAGAACACTGCCACAGCCCCTAATTTTGACTGTAGACCTCTTCCTTCCCCTCTCGACTCTGAGGTAATGAAATAAAGCATCTTATTTTCTTCCATTGCCAGGGGCCCTAACTGAAAACAACCCCCTGCTGATCTCTGCTGCTCAGAAGCAGGGAGTTTTATTGGCTTTAGTTATTGCATTTTATTCAGGACCTTGTATGTGGGTGAGTGAGGCCCCCAGAGGGATTCCACAAGTATTTGCATTCCATTTGTGTCTTCCGAGTGCTGGCTGCTGGAGTACTTAAGGCAGAGATAGCAGAAGTGTGATCCAGAGCCAATGTGGCTTTTCTGTGTGGAGGGAAGGGAAGAACTGAAGGTCTGGCCCATGGCCCTGGGACAGAAGTGGCAGGATGTCATGGGAACTGACCCACGGCCGAGGTGCCTTTCCCGCGGCTCGCGGAGCTGCCCAGGTCCCTGCAGGGGAACTCGCCCGAGGACGCTGGCTGGGGGAATTTTGACCCCCGACACATCCCAGGGCCAGGTCCTGCAGCCCGGCTGGATGACTCTGCAGCCCAGACCTGCAGGGACAGGGACAATCCTGACCCGTGGCATGCTGAAAGGGCTCTCCTCTCTTTCCCTGCTCAGTTGCAAGGCCAAGTTGTGCCGTGTTACTCCCTGGCTTTGGGTGCTGTGCCGTAATGGAGCTCTCTGGGACTTTAGCAGCTTTCCTTCCCACTTTGGAGACAAGGGGTTCTTTTCCTAGCTGTTGAGCTGCAGATGCTCCATAGGGAATAATAACAGCTGCAGAGATTTCCAGGGGGTCTTTTCTGGCTTTGTGTTGAGTCCTGCCATGGAATCTTGCCTCATTTTAAATTCTAGCGAATTCTGTAGATCAGCTCAAATCACCCAAATTCACATTTAACTCTGGCTCCACTTGGCCCTGGGTTTCCAGGACTCAGCAGCCAGTGCTCAGCTGACAAGATGGGGAAAAGCAAACACTTGGCTAAGAGACGCTGTAAAACTCGGTATTCCTGAGATAATTAGTATGTTGGGAAAGTGACAGCAAAGAGAATCAAGCAAAGCCAAGGTCAGCGGCTGCTAATTAAGAATCAGCACCTTGTGTCAGCCTGAGCGGTGGCTTGGAATTGAAACGTACCCTGGGAGAGCCTCGGGAAGATAAAGGTGATAGAGTTACCCAGATAGCAGCTAACGGGATTTGAGCAGGGTTTAAAGTTTCATTCCAGCTTGGCTGATAAAAAGGGCAAAATGAGAGAAAATAGCAGAGGGAGGCGCGTGCTTTGCTTCCAGGAGGGATTTTTGCCTCTGCAGCTGCTGGAGCATTGCAGACGTAGCAGGATCTGAGGAAGGGCATCTTGTGGCTAAAGAAATAATGGAAGTGACTTTTTTTTTTCTTTTAGCCCAAAGCTCTTCCTCTGGCTTTTTTGGAGGGTTTTGGGGGAAGGTCAAGGCAGCGTGTTGGTCCCAGTCACAGTGTTGTGGGAAGGTGGGAGCAGTGGATCGATGGGTACTGCAGGGATGTCATCTCCCCTCCTCCTGTGCTCTCACACAGGCATGTACCTGCCTGCCTCAGGGTTTGCCTTTGCCTGGGACAGGAGCACAGTGATGGAGGGTCTGTGAATTAAATTATTTGGGTCTCTTGGGTTCAGGGAAAGCTGTTTGTTGAACCTTGATTAAACTTTCAATGCAGAGATGTCCATGTGAAAGATGAAACAAAGCAAGTTGCCTCTGGTGCAGGGCTCCCACCCAGCCACCAGCAGGGAGTGGGACCTGATGTCCCTTCTCCCCCATGTGGGTTGGAGCAGGCTGGACCATGGCAGCTCTGCTCTGCTTGGGGACATCAGGGACAGGACCTGCAGCACTGTGTGGCAGCCTGGGGTGCTCCTGCTGCCTCTGCCAGGAACGGGCTGTGACCATCAGGGGAAATGAAGAATTTCTTAGCAGAAGGTTACTACTAAGCAGATTGTTTTAATGGAAATGAGTTTTAAAAGGTGCCCTTGGTTGTGGAGGTGAATGAACATGTGTGTCAACATTTCTGTCTCCTGCATGGGAGGCAGTCGGAGGGTTAACGTGGGTGATTTGCACAGTGCCAGCAGCCTCTTTCCATTGTCACTCAGGTGCGTGGTGACACCTCAGCACCTGGTGCAGTGAGGAGGAGCCAAGCAGAGCTGCTCTGTCCCTTAGCAGTGCAGAGAACATGTATCAGCATTAGCAGGTGCCTGGCATTCCTCCTGGATCAGCCCTGGCTGCAGCACACTCGGCATCAGCAGCATGCACAGGACCTCCTGACCCTCTGCTCAGCGAATGCTGTGGCTGAAGCAGACCTGGAGCTCGCTCTAGAATGCTGTTTTTCCTCTGGAATTTGCAGCTGAGCCCACACTGATGCAGGGGCAGCTGTCAGGAGCTGCTCCTGCTCGCCCCTTCCATTGTTCTGCAGCACAGGGAATTATCACATCCCATGGATTTGGTTATGTGCACATCAGACCAAAAATGTGCCCAAAACGGGCACTGTCACAGCGCTGTTTATCTCCATGAATAGGGAGGAAATTGGGAATTCGAGCATCTCAGTGTATACCAGAGGCTCAATTCTCAGCCATTAACTGTGGACACAGCTCAGGACATCGGAGCATGGCCCTGGTTTGCAGCCAGTGCAGTTGGACACCAAACACAGCCGTGTTTAACAGGGGAGAAAAGGTTTCACCCATGAAATGTGAGGCTGACACGAGACCAGCCAAAAAGCAGCACTGACGGAGAGGCAGATGCGGGTCTGGGATGAGTCACTGCTGGGGTGCAAAAGTTGAGACTCTCCAGAGGTTTATTTCTCATCTCTGTGGCAATTTGGGCAGGTGGTGAGGCAGTGCGTTCACACAGGATCACCTGCAGCACCCCCAGTCCCTCGGGTGTCTCACGAAGGTGGGACCTCTCGGGGCTGGGGAGCTGCAGCTCTGCGGAACCAGTGTCAGTGCGTGGTGACCCACCATGGGCTTTGCTTTCCAGGATTTCTTGACTGACCTGATGATGTCTGAAGTTGATCGCTGTGGTGAGAATGAGCATCTCATTTTCAGGGAGAACACACTGGCCACCAAAGCAATCGAAGAATACCTGAAGCTGGTGGGGCAGAAATACTTACAAGATGCCTTAGGTAC